>OX493327.1:10035000-11494516 GCA_950371115.1 Anania fuscalis | reverse complement strand
ACTTCTTTATTTTTGTTCTTTTCAGAGCGTCATCCAAATGCACGGATTCCGATCGTTAGGCGATGAAGAAGAGGTTGAATTTGAATGCAAGGAGTCCGACAAGGGTCTGGAGGCGACGCGCGTATCCGGTCCGTCCGCCGTCGACTGCCAGGGGTCGCATCGACGCCCACTTTCCAAGAAGCGCTTCAGAAAAATCCGGTAGAGATTCCCTTTTTACTTGTTATGCTCTGAAAGTCAGAAAATGCTTGTCAACACTGCTTGTATTGCATATATTGCAGCAGAACTCAGTGATACTCCGGCAGTTAATGAGAAATCCAGGTACTAAGACGCGTTCTTCACTTGTAAGAAAGTAGGCATTAGAGATTCAAGGAGCGACCGCACAGGCAACTAATGCGAAACGTACCTTAAGGGCAGAGCTACTTTGCTACTTCAAGCCCGTCGGTCCAACAAATAGTAATGATATCTCTTGATCCGCATAGGTTACGGAGGCACTTCTTTTGACAAAATGATCAGAAAAATTGTTGTGTAAGTAGGCAAGTTAATAATAGCTTATGGCGAACTGTAGGGCAGTTGTATCATCATCATGATTTTAGTCTTAGGACGTCCACTGCTAAATACAGGCTTTCTCCAAACAAATCTCACAACAATGATCGCTCCCGGGAAAGACCTAGACATACATAAAGTCACACATAGAGATGACAATCGATGGAAAAAATGTTCTTGAGTGGCAACCATGAACTGAAAGTCCCGGTCATGGTCGGTGGAAGCCACTGCATGCATACGGCTCAGCCTAGAAGTTCTATGAGAGAGTCCTATATCCAGCAGTAGACTTTCAAAGACTGATATATAAAGCTGTTAAGAGTGTCTCTGTTTTAATAAATATGATACAACTTAAGAAATTACGTACGCTCTCTGGTACTTGAAAAATAAACTTGCCATTTCAAACTTAAGGTTGAGGAAAGTTAATATTGATTGCTGAAAAATGTTATGTGTTGACTGGGAAGACAAGGAAATCGCTTTTACAGCATAACCTTAAAGTTAATAAATGTTACTATTGGAAACTCAAACGAGGTTTATCTTTCTATACTAAATAGTCATTAACGTCGACGATAATATGAAGCACCAGTTATTGTTTTTCGTGATGCAGCTTTGGCCTCATAATAAAACCTATTTACGCTATAGAAGTCGAATATCCTGTTTAAAAGATTCCATAGTGTTACCAGTGGCGCTCTGTATAAATCATCTACTATTGTTTTCTAGCCACACTGGCTGATACGTTGCTATTTTATCAGAAACAGTATCAGTTCGTGGTCATTACCGAAATTAGTCAAATCAAAAATAGAGTACTGTTTTTCTAGGTACACATCTATTGACATTTAGAGTATTTTTTAATAACTCTGTAAAAATTTTTTTTCGACAGTTTAGTACATAATATTTATTATGTGTAAATACTATGTAATGATTTTATTATTTAATATTTATTCTAGCTGCTACAACTGTGGGGAGTTCGCCAACCACATAGCTGCCAAGTGTAGTATCGGGCCACAACCAAAGAGATGTCATAACTGCAAGAGCGAAGACCACCTTATTGCCGATTGCCCAGTAAAGGTATCTGTCATTGATTCTTTAACTCCCACCGACCTGATATCGGGTCAACGTAACAACAAAAACAACAATTACTTCTAACTAACTTTGCAATCTAATATTAGAAGTAGTTTTTAAATTTTGATCTACTGACGTATCGGTTTGAGATTGCGTAAATATCTGATAATTGGATGACAATATTTTGACACCATTTGCATTGTGATGATCTGATGATGAAACCAGGATGCTATCAACTTTCTCTTCTTAATGTCTAATATTAAAACCTACGTATTGGGGATAATTTGATTTTGAGTTTAAAACGTATTATGCTATCAATTATTCCATACTCAATGGTAACAACTTGTTATTGTTGTGTCATTGTTTTATAAAAAAAAATATGTTTGGGTTTGCAGAAAACTTAGAATGAAACCCAGTTTTGTATAAGATGTTATTCTATTGGAAAATCATATTCCTTACAATATATTTCTATAGGCTTATTTACTCTTGTAATTTTCATATTCGTCAAAGAATTCTAGTAAAAAAGTTTCACAGCAACAGGCGTGAAATAAATGGTCCTATTTCGGGTCTTAAATCATATATCTTCAAATTTTAAGGTTGAGAAAAAGGATGATCCTCAATCGAAGAGCTCAGGCAGCTCCCAAGGGAGTCAGCAGGGGAGCCCGCAGCAGTCATAACTCCTCCATTTCAATACGAGTACATCTACCTTACCTGTACCACCACGGCTGGCAACATTTTATAATTTACACGCTAAGCGCATTTATTTTAACGCTCAAAGTACAAAATGCAACTTTATAACGGGTTATAAATAGTGGAAAATATTGCATTTAACCAGTTCTCTAATAAGAACACATCTACCTCATTTACTTAGTACGTTAAACCTCTAGATACAGTATCAACTATACAAATAAGTACAAGACTGATCAGTACAAATCCATAATTTAGTACAAAATTATACATATTTTTATTGATAGAATCTTTATTAACTAAGTTTGCAAATGTAACGTAAGTACAAATTTTATGTGTTCGAGTGTCAATTACCTTAATTAATTTACTTTATAATATATTGTATTTACCCAAAGTTAAGTGTGTGTTTATATAATTATTATTAATTCTGTTGCTATATTATAATTATTATGACAAACTTTATGTTAGAATTTTTGAATGTAGCCGTAAATAGGTTTAAAAGTATAATAATGGCTATGAAAAAGTTTTTTTCTATATTTCACATTATTTGGAACAACGGGTATTCATGATTAAGTAATCGATAAATAAGTATGAATTATATCTCACACAAGAATAGTTTTACACATATTCCTCTAAGGCCTGTGCCAATTGTTGTTAGAAAAAAACAATGTTACAAAAGCCATAGTTTTGAACTATGACGTTTAACCTGAAAAAAAAAACGTGCCAAAGCAAATCTTAGTTGCAATAATAATTATAATATCTTATAAAACATCTTATTTTATTTACTGAAGCAAGCTATTCATTATAACTTTATGAAATGTGTGGGATACTCGGAAAGTTTTACAAGATCAAAGAGTTTTATTACGGGTAAAAGATTTGAAAGTTATTACTGACTTTATTTCATTTTTTTTTTAATTTTACCGCGTTTTTCTTTTTGTAAGAATCTATTTTAAAGTATACTTTATTATTTAACTTTAAAAAAAAAACAATACTGCACCAGCTTAGATTTTAAAGAGAGTTCTTTTTGGCGAATATTCGTTTAGTTAATTTGGCATCTTATTAGTGAAAATTTACCATTCTCTTTCTCATCTTATTGTGCCAAATTTACAGAAAGATATTGATTTACAGCTTGAATAGGTAGGTGCAATTTTATTGTCATTCGACTGCCCGGTCTTGATCGCTTGGTGCTTAAACCTACTGCAAACCTAACCTGCTACAAACATTTTTGTATCGTATTATTAAAAAAAATGGACCGACTCGACTTTGTATCCATAAAGAATCAGATACGATTCAGGGCAAAAAAACTTAAAATCGATGTTTTTCCTATACGTGTCTATGTCTCGTGTCCTATTTATGTCTCTTTCGTTTCTTTCATTTCAAAATTTTATTTTAAATTGTGTTGATACTGAAATCAAAAATTCATTAACAATTATTGTAAATCTTTGATTATATACATGTCTAGATTCCCTGTTTGAGTGTCATAAACGTCAAAAATATATCAGCCAACTGTTGGCTTATCATTTGCACGCCTGCAATGACGCAGCGCGTTTGTACCCATGATTGTTTTGTTACCATAGCAACCATAGTTGTCACTCACTCAAATCTGGCCTGTTCTTTTGGTGACAATTGCTGCACCACACTCTATCTAGATATGTATTAATCAAAGTTTTAAATAAAGGATCAACTTGAACGACTCTATGTTTATGTCGTAGCCCGATCTTTAAATTAAACACTTTATGATGTGGCCGGCCATTTCATAAAATGGTCGTATTTCATAAAACGGACAAACAAAACTGGCCGTATCTTTTAACCGTCAACGTTTAATGATATGTCAATCAACGTTTGGCCATATCATTAAAATAGGTATAAATACGTTTACAAGTTACTGGAATTCGTTTAATATTAATTTTGGGCAATAGATAAATAAAACATTATAAATATTTGTAATTTTTAAAGGAAACTAATAAATAAAAAGATTTTAATAACCCAACTAACCTCAAAATTACGTGTCGAACTCCACAATAATTTTACGATGCGCCTTTTTTTCAAGTGACTTTCATAAAAATCACTTAGCTTGATGTCTGAACGATAATTCACTGCAATTTAATATTCTATATACACTTATTATTCATTTTTACAATTCATAAGAACAGAATAATAATTGTCCGCCGCCATGTTGTACTACAATAACAAAGCGACATCAGCGTAGATAATATAACTGTTTTACGATATGACCACCAACGTTTGGCCATTTCATGAAGTTGTCGGTCATATCGTCAAACGCGGACTGATTCATTGATCTGGCCTACCAATATCATGATGTGGCCAGCGGGTACAGTGCCGCATCATGAAAAACGTCAATTTTATGAAATGGTTGGCCACATCATAAAATGGTTAATTCTAAGATCGGGCCACGACATATACATATTCATACTAGTAAGAGAACTTCATTTATTTATACAAATATTTACGTTGTGTGTGTTTCATTAGTCTAAATCTGTGTATTGTAAAACTTTCTAAGTGACTTATGTCTTCTGGTCTAAAAAAGAACAGGGCGGTAGCCACGAACCCTTAAAACAATCTCAAATCTGTCAAACATTATCATTTCTGTCAAATTTTGTATGAAATGACGTACCAAAATTGACAGATTTGATAACTTTGAGATTGTTTTTAGAGTTCATGGTTACCCCGCAGAGCGGTAACCACGAACTCTTAAAACAATCTCATCTCTGTCCAACATTATCATTTCTGTCAAATTCTGTATGAAATGACGTAGCAAAATTGACAGATTCGACAACTTTGAGATTGTTTTAAGAGTTCATGGTTACCCCGCTGAATTGAAAAGCTATATTTTTTAAATGCGGGCAAGACATCATTTTTAAAAGTTACATTTACAAAGCTTGAAGTTAGACTTTGGATTCAAATTGTTTTGACGCTTACGTATCATTTCCACTAAAGTCATTATAACCATTTTCAATTTAACTACGGTCGAAATATCTATTAGTTAAAATACCTAACGATCGATTTACATATGTTTGTAATAACTAATGGACGAAATCTATAAAGGATAATTCATCTACGGTCAATTCAACTACAGTTAACTTGCCTATGGTTGATTAAACTAATGGACGAATCACCTACAGTTTACCAATACGGCGGGCCGCGCAAGATTGTTTGCTAAATTGAAGGTAGGGCCTAAATTGTATTAAAACTATGCGCTAGATTGACTTCATCTTGGTTAGGTTAAGTTAGAACAGTGACCACACACATCGCGAACGGAGCGAACGCAGCGAGCGTAGTGAGCGTGCCGCGGCAGCGGCCGGCGAGCGCTAAATTACAATTAGTTCAGGTAATTTTAGTTCAATTGAAATTAGGTAAATTAAACAGTAGTTCAGTATGCGAAATGAACTTATGTGAATCGACCGTAGTTGAATTCAAAATAGTTAAATTGACCGTAGTTGTAATGATACGAAACCGTTTTGACTGTTGCTATCTTAACAACTTTAGGTGTATTGGTGTTATAAAATGTATTTAATTTAAAACATTAATTACGAATAATAATTTAGGTTAAAGTAACCTCATTTTAAATGTAGAAAAGCAACATGCAAATCTACATGAAACATATGTTTTTTGACTTGACCTGACACAGTGTATGCTTGTGTTTATTTGATTCCTTTATTGAGACTCTTCTATTTCTCAATAGACTAATCATAGGTTTGTGAAGTTCGTTGATGTTGGGTCCGTAATAAAATGCCTAACTGTACGCTGTAAACAATTTAGTTTTCTTTGAATATGTGAATTTATTTTGCAATAATTACCATTTTTACCTAATTTTAATAGTGGTGGCTCGAATTTGTAATCTAATTGAATCCATACAAAAATAATCATTGTCATACCTACTTACCTTTGTGATAAAATCTTTTGTTTTCATGTAGATCACAATATTAAATGAGGTGTTCTTGCATTTTTAACTAACATATCGTTTGTTACATAATGTGTTTAGTTAAATCATAAATTACATTCTAAGTAGAGTAAAATTATTATTTCATTATGTAAAATTACTTAAAGACCGGTTTTAATGTCCCAGTATATTATTATATAAAATCACGATTAAAAAATAGAAAAAAAAAATTGCAATTTATAAACTGACACTGTTCAATTCCGAGTCCCATGCAATCAGTTAACGAAATCAAAGTCACACCATTAAGTGTTCCAACGTTTTAAGTTAGGGAGTCTAATATGTCTAGAAGTATTGCATAGTTTAGTTTAATATACCCATCGATGTATTTACTTTAATAAAATGTAAGGACGGACAAGATTATTTTCAGGTAGCTTGGCATATAGTTCGTTATGAAAAAACATCTATATCAACTCAATATTAGACACAATTATCACGGTAATGTTATAAATAATATTACCGTGCTTTTATATTCACCTAGTTAAGGAGATAAATAAACAATCAGAATCATCACTTATTAGGCGTATCATCAGTACATGTTACTCTTTCAGTTACAATTAGCAAGTAACTTTAATATAATTATGTATAGTTAAGATTTTAATGAAAGACTATTGGAAACATCTACCTCATAATTTAATATCGTTATTAAATTAATACTTAAGTTAATTAACATTTACAAATTATAGCAATTATATTTTCCAAACTATCTTTGCTAATTGCCGAATTTCATGAGGATTGTATTTCTTGTATTTAGAGTTTAATTTTGTTTTTTTATTATTCATGAAAAATAAATTGTCAAAAAATTTGTATGTTATTTTTGTTTATATTAAAATACAATAGATCTAAGCATAAGACACTAATTTAGTTTTTTTTCAAATATACCAGACAGCCATAATAGAGTTTTTTTCTTGTCATATCTCGTTCTCGCTATTATTAAAAATCGTAATAATTACGTGGATTGAAACATATAGGTATAGACAGTTATATCACAAAATAATTAATGGCAGTAAATCTTCGAGAAAACTGCACAACTTATTGTCACACAAGCGGGGAATCAAACCCATGAGCTCATTGATATTCATTTAATCCCTAGTCCCTACAATATTGATGGCAGCTAATTTTTCTAAGAAAACCTTTTGTTTCTGAGCACGCTATTAGCTGGCAAATATAAAGATAAAAACTGCATTTGAAGATTTTTGAAAAAGAGCTGACATTAACCTGGAATCTAACAGACAATGCGTAAAGAGATCCAGTATTTAAGTGACAATCAGAATAGTTGTTTTAGGGAAATTATTTTTTCAATAATATTACGTCTGTAATTACAAGCAAACATTTAACTTTTATAATTCTCTAGTTGAGAGCAGTTACATAAATTAAGAATCAGTTAGTCAGGCCACGTGTTTAAAAGTTTACTTGTTGTTTTAATGACTGGCTGACGTTGGCTGAGGGAAGCTACTTTGTAAATTTTTGTTTTTAGCGATTCCATGCAAGGTTTAATTGAAGATAAATAACACTTGAAAAAAATCATCGACCTCAGGTGGGACTCGAACCCACGTCCCGTCGCATGCCGGGCGAGTGCTCTACCAACTAAGCTACCGAGGACGTCACGTGACGAGATGAAATTCCTCAAGTGTTTTTTCTCGCTGTCAAAGCCAGCGAATTCTGATCAATGTTGTAGCTATGTATAGCTAAGTAGTATACTACCGTCAACACCCTATAGAAATATTTTTACAAATATTTGACTATTGGTTAAGATCAGAAATGTTTAAACACTGTAAATATTTGTTTTTAGCAATTCCATGCAAGGTTTAATTGAAGATAAATAACACTTGAAAAAAATCATCGACCTCAGGTGGGACTCGAACCCACGTCCCATCGCATGCCGGGCGAGTGCTTTACCAACTAAGCTACCGAGGACGTCACGTGACGAGATGAAATTCCTCAAGTGTTTTTTCTCGCTGTCAAAGCCAGCGAATTCTGATCAATGTTGTAGCTATGTATAGCTAAGTAGTATACTACCGTCAACACCCTATAGAAATATTTTTACAAATATTTGACTATTGGTTAAGATCAGAAATGTTTAAACACTGTAAATATTTGTTTTTAGCAATTCCATGCAAGGTTTAATTGAAGATAAATAACACTTGAAAAAAATCATCGACCTCAGGTGGGACTCGAACCCACGTCCCATCGCATGCCGGGCGAGTGCTTTACCAACTAAGCTACCGAGGACGTCACGTGACGAGATGAAATTCCTCAAGTGTTTTTTCTCGCTGTCAAAGCCAGCGTATTCTGATCAATGTTGTAGCTATATTTATAGCTGAGTAGTATACTACCGTCAACACCCTATAAAAATATTTTTACAAATATTTGACTATTGGTTAAGATCAGAAATGCTTAAACATTGTAAATTTTTGTTTTTAGCAATTCCATGCAAGGTTTAATTGAAGATGATAAATAACACTTGAAAAAAATCATCGACCTCAGGTGGGACTCGAACCCACGTCTCATCGCATGCTGGGCGAGTGCTCTACCAACTAAGCTACCGAGGACGTCACGTGACGAGATGAAATTCCTCAAGTGTTTTTTCTCGCTGTCAAAGCCAGCGTATTCTGATCAATGTTGTAGCTATATGTATAGCTGAGTAGTATACTACCGTCAACACCCTATAAAAATATTTTTACAAATATTTGACTATTGGTTAAGATCAAAAATGCTTAAACATTGTAAATTTTTGTTTTTAGCAATTCCATGCAAGGTTTAATTGAAGATAAATAACACTTGAAGGAAGCTACTTTGTACGTAGTTTTAAATATGACCATAATAAATTAAGGAATAATTTTGATTAGACTAAAATTTGCTGTCATATTTTTTTACGGTACTCATCCAACCTGAATGACTCACCCTTTTTAGCTAATTGACTTTGTCATCCATCATATTATTTCTTTTGCAAAGTGTCGCGTGTAACTTTCAAAAGATTATGATCTCATTTTACTATCATTAAGAAAAAATCTAATAATTGTTTACGTGTTTACATTTATTAAGTAACTATGTGCACTTGTACGAAGCCGGGCTCGGGCGCATGAGAAACAAAGAGAACGAGTTTGTAAAGGTTATAAAACACACATTTTGATACTATGTGTGCAAATTGCTATCATATGCGTAGAAACCTTAAACAAGTCGTTGTTTACACGCACGTCACAACTCGTTCCGTCGCGACGCGTTATCTTCTGATGAATATAGTCACGCGACACAACGTTCAGGCGCTATAATTGTTTTAATTAGTAAGGTGTGTCAATCGTATTGAGCCTTATCAGCCAGCGTATCAGGTAATGAGCTCCTGCAACAAATGGCCACGAGTGAGTGATGGTCCTTGGAGAGGTCCAAAGAGGGCGGGAGGGGTCGGCGCGGAGATGTCACGTTTTTGAGCGGAACCGGGCGAAGTTGGGCGCTCGGAGGATGCAGCAGTGCGGGGCCCCGCGCCCGCGCCCCCACCCCGCGCTGACGTAACGCTGCCGTGTCTGCCGCCCGCCCTAGTGTGTGCCGCGACGCGCTTCGACTGCCACCACACACGGGTCGCGCCCTGCACCACACCAGTGCAAATTATTTGACGTTTCATCCCTGAACTCTCGACTGGACTCGATCAGTGAATGAGGTGTATGATGAGTTGTGATTTACCTCTACACCCTGTACAAAGCTGTAGCTCGTATTTAATGTAAAGCCGACACCGCCCTCAGAGTCCGGATGCATCTGTGTCATTCTTTAATGACGTTAAAAGCGTTTCAAAATCTCGGTTTACTCGTGACTGCGCCCTTATCAAATTTCGAACTAACTAATATAGTTAATATCGAGATTAAGTGGGGGATTATGAGTTCATTTATAAATGAATTCTTTCACACATGCTAGAAATGTATTATTAAACATCGCAACATATTTTTTCAGCTCGTAGGATATGGGTTTTGCTTGATTTTATAATAATAACATTACGAGTACTTTAGTATACTTCTGTTCAATGAAATCAAGCTAAGATACTTAAAATGATGTTAAAAGACTAACGTTCTCTTGTGTCAAAAAAACAACTGTATAAAGATTTTTTTTATTAGGTTTCATATTGCGTTTATAATATTTAAAAAAATATAGTTTTCTGGAGTCTTAAGTTATATTAAACTGCTGCGATTAAGCAGTTTGAAGTAATTTAAACTTTTTATAAAGCGTTGTGCTATAAACAGCGATGTGTACAACGTAAACCAAAGACGAATCGAATAAAGTAGTAATTGGAAATTATACCGCGTTTTTAAAACATATGGTAAGTTAGATGTGATCAAATTTGGCAATCGCTCGTAGAACATCAAAGCTTTTTAGTAATAGAGGCATCATGTGCATTGTACATTTTGAATATCCCAGAATAAGTCATCTGGTGACAGACTTCGGCCAACTATTCATCCATTTCCATCGTAGATCTACATATTAACGCTAGCAGCATCATAAATGGCCTTGCAATTAGATTAATGTGTTTCTTGTTATTTTATATTGTGACAAAACATACTTTTGATACGACTACTAGATACTAGTACTGCATCAATTTAGGGCGTTGAATCGTGTCTTACGAAAGGTTCTAAGGTTGCTACTGCAGAATGCAGATAATCTATGTAAGAATAGCTAGTCTTTGAAAATCGTAGTATTATTTAATAAACTTGCAAGAGTATTTACTAGAAGATGTTGATCATGTTGGATGCTTACTTGTAAATTGGTTTACCATTCATTAACAATACTTATTATACCTACTCATTAGGGTTTTATTACTGATTAACTGTAAAATTATACCTATTTTGTTCATATATCTCATGTTAAATTAATCTGATGCTATTGATTTGATTGCATGGTACGCCCAATCAGTCCCGTAAATGTTACCGCATAAAAAATAAACCAGTACTTATACTTACCCAAATTATTCTATAGGTCAACTACTTACGTACTGTTATTATTAATTATGATTTAAAATATAAATACCAAGCGATAATAATACAAATTTTTAATTTTAGTTATTTAATAACTTGTAAAAAAAAATGAGAAATAATTGTTTGAAAATTTTCGAAAACAATAATATAACATTATACTTATGATTATTTGACAAATTATACTACCCAACAATTAAATCCAGTTTTATTTAAACTTAAATATCAATTACATTACATTGATATTATTTGATTAACATTTCTACTTTTTTAAAAAGTTTTGAATATAAACATGTTGTGCCAGCGTTTTCGTCTACGTAATATGTAACCCTTGAGAGATTTAAAAAAAATAGATTTTGGTGGTAGGCTGTAGGGCTAGGGGCAAGCACCTAGATATTACATTGTGAAAAGTGATTGAATTTAACAATATTATTGCAGGCAGTTAATTTTTATAGAGATTTGTAAGCAAATAAATTGAAATTATGTGATTAAGGTTACATATAATTGGTTTAGATATAATAATAATAAACCTGTGGGATAGAGGTCGGTGAATGGATATTGACCTGTCGGATAGAGCTCGGTGGATATTGCGTTCTAATATCATTACCACCACTGAGCTCAAACAATTGCGAAGCGGGCTCTATTCTGCGCTCCACCCGCATCCACTGAGCAAGTTGCCACTCCTGCGCCTTCTGGCGGTGAGAATGTGGTAGTCGATAACGAGCCGGTGGAGGCTGGTGGCGCGTCGGATATAGTCGCCTAGGACTTAGAGCGAATGAGGGGGATTCTAGAGGAGACGATTTTGGAGTACAGTTATACTCCCCTGGAAGAGAGACCTAGGTTTCCGAGGCTTCCACTCAGCATTCGGATCCGGGATGTCGTTGAGGCCGTTAACCAGATGCTGTCCCAACATTTGGAGAGCAGCTCTAGTCTGGCTGATACCAATACGATTCTCTTCAGTGCAGCAATGACGGTGTGCTGTTTCACAGGCATCCGAGTTGCACCAAGCCCAAGTGCTGCAAGTACTACTTACCGGAGTAATACTGTGCCAGCCTGGAAGAAGAGAATCGAACAACGTATCGAGCAAGCCAGAGTCCTTATCGGCAAACTGACGTGCTTCAGCTCGGGCAATTCTAGGCCAAGAATTGTGCGTTTTGTCAGGAGGGAGTTTTCTGGAATGACCATTAATTTGGCTAGAATTTACTTGAAAACTGACGGAGCATCGACAAGCTGAAGCAGAAAATCGCTGCGAGGGCGAAGCGTATCAAAAGGTACTCCGAAAGGGTTGAGAGATATGAGCAGAATCATCTGTTCGAGAGTGACCAGAAAAAGTTCTACAAATGCTTGGAGAGCTCTGAACCTCGCAACACTGGTGCAAGACCGAACAAGGCCGACGACGTAAGCTTTTGGCGTGGCCTTTGCTCAACACCGATGGAGCACAGCGAAGGACCCTGGATTGGCGCGATAGAGGAGGTAGTGCATCAGTACCCCCGATGAACCCTGTCTTCATCACCGACGAGGAAGTAGCCACTGCAGTACGTAGAGCCCCGAACTGGAAAAGTCCGGGACTGGATGGCCTGCAGAGTTACTGGCTAAAAGGGTTCTCGGTATGCCACGCTACCTTGGCCCGCCAATTTCAGGAGGCGCTAGAGATAGGAGCTCTCCCGAACTTTCTTACAAGGGAGCTACTAAACATCGTTGTTGATTTTAGTGGCTCCATTAGAATGGAGTTGAGGGTTGATAAGTGTGCGGTTATCCATGTGACGAGTGGGGGGATTACTCGGTCGCAGGAGGTTGACCTTGGTGTCGACCAACTGCAAACATTTTCGGAAACTGATACGTACCGGTATCTGGGTATGTCACAGAGTATAGGTGTGAGGGAATCGGACGTAAAACAATCTGTTGGTGAAGTCTTCTTCGACCGCCTTACAAAGGTGCTTAATAGTCCTTTGTCGGGGGTCAATAAGGTCAAAGCCTATAACGGATGGGTTATGCCTATTCTCTTATACACCTTTGGCATACTCAAATGGACTCAGACCGAAGTAAGCGCCCTGGATCGGAAAGTCCGCACAAATATGACACTACACAGAATGCATCATCCCAGGTCGTCGGTCTTAAGGCTGTATATCCCGAGGAGATGTGGTGGTCGAGGCCTCTTGAGTGCTAAAACCAAGCATGACTGCGAGGTATCTAGCCTCAAGCCTATATCCTGGCAAAGACCGGCACAACGATGCATTGTGATGTCATAGAATGTGATAAAGGACTCACCCCTTTTGATCTGGCCAACGAGTCATGGCAGTCGCCGGCAATACTAAGTGTATCTGATCACGAGACCGTGAAGGAGAGAAGGGAAAGAGCTGCACTGACGGTTTTTCAAGGCTTTACACGAGCCTCACGTGGACCGGAAAGCTTCCGTGCATTGGCTGCGCTTTGGAGACCTCTTAAGGCAAACCGAGGGATTTGCTTGTGCGGTACAAGACCAGTTTATCAAGACGAACAATTACCAAAAATACATCATAAAGGATGGCACAGCGGACATTTGTCGGGCCTGTCGCCATCCTGGAGAATTACTCCGTCATGTAGTTTCGGGTTGTTCGGCTCTTGCTAACACTGAGTATCCGCACAGGCTTAATCAAGCAGCTAATATTTTACATCAAGTGCTCGCCCCCAAGTACGGTCTCGTGAGCCAGAGACTATCCTATTATAAGTACTCGCCGGAACCAGTACTCGAAAGTGACAGTATCCGGCTCTACTGGGACCGGCCCATCATTACTGACAGGACTATTTTGCGAATAAGCCTGATAAAGTGCTGATGGACCGGGTGCCATCGAAGGTGTTTTTAGTGGACGTCACTATCCCTTATGACGAGAACCTTGTGAAGGCCGAGACCAAAAAGCAACGCAAGTACTTGGACCTAGTACACGAGTTTAGCGAAATGTGGGAAGTGGCGTCCTGACACACCTGAAAAGGCTGGGATTCGTCGGCGGCTCGCTTCCAGCAAAGATGCAGAAGGCGGTGGTGCTTGATACCGCACGCATCGTCTGCCGATTTTTCTCTCTTTTGCCCTGAACCCGGCCAACTGTGCAACTGCCGGTCATAACCGCCCAAGAGGCGACAGGTTTTAGGCCTGTGCAGAAAATAATAATAAACTTTATTGCACAAAAAAAAAGTAAGATAGGAGGGCTTAATGCCAATAGCATTCTCTACCAGCCAACCTTTAGGTCACGTCATATATCTGGGTACTTATTAGTCTCAAAAAATATAATTTAAACAATTATATTTAAATTTAAAACGTTAAGCAAAAAACACACATAAAATAAAATAAAAACATATACACATAACAACATCATATACAATAAACATAACTAATTTATACATTAATTACAATAAACATAAATAATTTATAAATAAATAAACATACATACTATTAATACAATAAAATATCATACAATTATGTACTGAAATGTTTTCGTAGTTTATATAATATTTAAAAGAAAGTTTTGATTCCGAGTATTTGATGATGTGAGACCCTCACTGAGAACGATTTGGAGATGTGGGCAGAGTGGTGAAGGGGCGTAAGTAGCTGGTGATTATTAGAAGAGCAAAGAGAACGTTCGTAATATTACATAAGTATGTAAACCTTACGGTAAGAGGCTGAAGATGGGTTGTTGGGAACTACGAAAAGGATGAAGATTCCTACGCCGACGTATGGGAAGCCAATTAAGCTGCGATCTATGATTGGAGATATGGTCGTATTTCCGAAGGCCGAAGATGTATCAGATGCAGCTATTTAATAGGCAATCTATCTTGTCAGTGAGCGCCTCAGAGAGGTCAGAATAACAGGCGTCAGCGTAGTGGATAATAGGGATAACCAGCGTCTGCATGAGCATGACTTTGGTTTTTAAAGAAAGAAAAAAATTAAGACGGTGAAGACGCCTTAGACACGCGAAAACTTTCCGGCTAACTTCAAAAAAACGGTTTACGCGATCCTCCCCTCCGACATTACATCAAATGAGACATGTACTGGGCCATAACCATGAACTCTTAAAACAATCTCAAAGTTGTCAAATCTGTCAATTTTGGTACGTCATTTCATACAAAATTTAACAGAAATGATAATGTTTGACAGATTTGTGATTGTTTTAACAGTTCATGGTTAGGGCCCTGCGGGTCTAAAACGGCCGCATTGGATGTTTCATATTCCGTTCATAATATGTTTCATTTAGCAAATCTTAAAATGAAATGTTATTTGATGAATCATAAAAATGAGCCTCGAACATTTCATATTTGCAGTTCATCTAATTTGACAGTTTTGTATGGAAATTCGTAATATGGTCCACTTATTATGAAAAGAGTAATTCCTATCAAATGTTAAATTGGTGAACCACCATTTTAATGTTATTTTTATTATTATTTTGTATTGATATTTGTAGAACACACAAAGCTTGAGTATTTTGAAACATTTTGTTCCTTTGTGTTGTTAAAAACATTCATTTTCACAAAAACTGTAAAGTAAGATTGGACGCGTCACTATATTTTTTTAACGTCATCAAATATGATCTATTTGATGAAATGAATTGCATATGATTAATTTATTAATGTGGCCGTTTTAGGGTTTGCAAATCATTTCCGCTACATTTCACTAAATGAATCAGATTAAAAATGAAACATCCAATGCGGCCGTTTTAGACCCGCTGGACTCTCTCATCGAAAACTAATACATTGTATTCGTAAACAACGTTTTAGTGTAATGTATTAGCGTAAGGTTTTGAAATGCAATCAGACGAACAGCGTAACTACTACTAAAAACCGGCCTATTTGTTTTAAACTAAGCATGCTTTTTAAATCATTTATGATTTTAAAAAATATTCTTGCTTGTAAAATTAAACTTCTAGATCTTACGAAGAAAGAGCAGGAAAATGAGATTTTTCTCAAACAAAAAAATTCCGTGCACGTTTGTAATTACTATGAATTCCTTGATTGTTTAACTCTGTGGAGAATCTCAACTCCATAACACTATAGTGTTAGTGAAAAGTGGGATCTGCTAATGCAAGTACATATTATTTTCCTGTAATAAACATTAACCATTAAAGTTTACAAAAACTAAATAGCATCATTGTTTTTGTAAAATGAGATAGATACCAACGGTTAAATATTTTATTTATAGTGGTTGTTAAAAGTCCTGATGTCTAAATACATAAATGGCAAAAACAGAACTCTGATAATTTTGTCCAGTCCAGATTCTTTAAAAGTGCAGATGCCATAAGGATTTATTTTAATGAAATCAACTGTAATTAACATAATACGTGTAAATATATATCGTTTACTCCCATGTATCAGTCGTGTATCCATGTTTTAGCAAAGTGATGTGGTGGAAAACTAAATGCATTTTCCTGAGTCCCGTTTCTGGGCGGTAAACACGAACTCTTAAAACAATTTCAAATCTATCAAACATTATCAAATCTGTCAAATTTTGTATGGAATGACGTACCAAAATTGACAGATTTGACAGCTTTGAGATTGTTTTAAGAGTTCATGGTTACCCCGCTGGTATGAGTTCTTGGTGTAAAAGTTGCAAACTATGCTAGTGTTGTTTTTTGCTTCAAAAAGTAATTGGTCATAAGGCTTGGTATTCCAACAAGGGCCGCACTTTTGAGTTTTTAAATACCATCTGAGACAAAGAAAATAGTGTTTGAAAGTCTGAAAAAAGATATATATTAGTTAGTTAAGAACCTTCTCTAGCCAAGTATGCATTCATATACTACTTATACTTACGATCGATACAATGATTGTCTTAGTTACTATGCTTAAGTATCAACAAAAAGTATAACCTCGAACAGTCGCTTGCTGGCGCTTTTGCAGGAATACCCGGCCTTAATCAATGCAAATAAGAAAAAACTGCACTGTACTCTAAAGTAAATCTGTTCAACTTCTGCGTAGCTTGTTTGCATACAAGCTACGCAGAAGTTGAACAGATTTGCTCGATCAGGGCAATCCCGCAGGCCACCAAGTCTCCACTCATCGTATTTATATCAACAGCCGGAGTTTGTAAAGGTGCTCGTAAATACCAATACAAGTGATGATTCTGAACGCCATAAAATTAGTTAGGATGACATCCGTATTTTTATATGAAACTGAAACAAATGACCATAACTTAGAATTCGATAAAAAGTCCCTATACAAGTAGGGATTCCAGAACAGCCAAGGTCTCAACGAAGTCGAAGGTTTTTGCGTAGTCCATAAAGGCTAGGATCAGAGGCTGATTATACTCTTGTGACTTTTGTATAATCTGCTTTACTGTGTGTGGCTTTAGTACCGAAGACTATGGTATAAAGCCTTCACGAAATCCTATCAGCCTGTTCTAGAGGCGCGGAGGCGTCAAACCTTGTGGCAAGGCGTGCTTTCAAAAACAGCTTTTATTGACGTGGCTCAGGAGCGTGACCGGTCTGTAATTTTTCAAGAAAATGAGATACTTACACGTTTATATGCTATAAATTACTAGTCATACTATTTATTTAACCGCCATTAGATAAATGTACCGTCTGATAATTAAATTCATTTAAAGTGCTGTTTCTATTGGATTAATTTTATTACATTAATATTTATTATCAGTAATCATCAGACATCATAGCCGTTTGGAAATTTTAGTTTGTAGTGTGATTGTTTTTCTTGATTTTACTTGATTTATTGGATGAATGAATGCATATTATACTTTTTAATCTATATACTACTCTGTCAAGAAAGTACCGGGAAAATATTAATAATACACAAAATGTTAGTTATTCATCCAAATTTATTTTATCACCTTTAAAGTATGCTCCTTCAGAAGCGATATACTTACGCCAACGAATAATCCAATTATCAAACATTTTTTAAACGCTTTTTCCGGAATCGAGTTCAGTTCTCGCCGCGAATTCTACTTTATGTCTTCTAGCGAATGAAACCGGGTGCCACGCAGTGTTAATTTGAGTTAGGAAAAAGAAAGAAGTCGGCTGGAGCCATATCTGGTGAGTAAGGTGGCTGCTCGATGGTATTTGTTGAGTTTTTGGTCAAAAATTTGTTCACAATGATGGCCTTGTGGGAAGGCGCATTATCGTGCAAAATCCAAGAATTCTCATTCCACAAACATGGCCTTTTTCGTCTAATTTACTCTCTTAAACGCCGTATAACGCTTAAATAATACTCTGTTTTTATCGTTTGACCTACTGGCAAGAATTCTGAGTGCACAACACCGCGACAGTCAAAGAAAACAGTCAACATGACTTTGACTTTCGATCGAGTTTGGCGCGGTTCCTTCGGTTTCGGTTCAGTTGGAAGGCGCCACTCCGAAACTTGTTGACTAGTTTGCATGTCAAACTTGAAAACCCACGTCTCGTCACCAGTAACAATGAGTTTCATAAATGTTGGGTCGGAATGTCCTTAGCGACTCCTTTGCGATTGAGTTTTTGGAGAAAATTCAGGTCTTTTGAAACTAGCCGAGCGGCAACATGTTTCATACCCAATTGATTATTTAAAATGGTACGTATCGACTCGTGTCGTGTGGCACAAAAAGTTCGACGACTAACTCTCTCAAATTTGAATGATTATTTTCAGTCACTATTTCTTTCACTTTTGCGATGTTATCTTCAGTAGCAGACGTTGATGGCCTACCAGAGCGAGGAAAATCTTCCATCACATCTCGACCGCTTTTGAACGCTTTGTACCACTCATAAACACGTGTTTTTGATAAAGTTGAATTACCGTAAGTCTTCTGTAACATTTTCAGAGACTCCGAACACGAAATCCCATTGGCGTTGCAAAATTTAAGACAAACTCTTTGGTTGATGTTTTTGTCCATTATGAAATTCGCAATACACACTAGATATGGTATAACTAAAAACAAAACTGTATTTAATCTAATTATCAGATGTAACTCATACTTCGCGCCAAAATGGAAAACAGTTGTGCCAATCTAACAACAACAAAAAAATATATAATTTTCAATTTGGAACCATAAACAAATCATAAATTCCCGAATTTTTTTTGACAGAATGTATATAAAAGGCAAAGCTGATTGTGATTATCGCACAGCCCAAACCGCTGGATCTAGAGATTCCTTTGGCACGTAGGGTCCTTATAAGGTGTAGGGGTGCACAAAGTTTTTTTTTTAAATTATTCCCTAAGGGGGTGAAATGGGGCCCAAAGTTTGTATGAAACTTTTTATTCCTTGAACACTTTTGCATGAAATTTGGTATTAATAAAGTACGGCAAAAATAATGAGTTATGTTTTACAGCGTATTTAAAAATTTAACCCCTAAGAGGGTAAAATAGGGGATGAAAGTTTTAAATAAACGCACAGGCCAAACCCTTAGGGCTACAAATATTAAATTTCGCACACGTATTCCTTTTATGATGTAGGCATCTACTAAGGAAGGATTTGCTAAAATTCAACCCCTAAGAGGGTAAACTAGGGTTTGACAGATTTTAATGATCGCTTAGGCTAAACCCTTAAGGCTAGGAACTTGAAATTTCGCACACTTATTCCTCATATAACGTATGTACCCGCTAAAGAAGGATTTTTCAAAATTTACCCCCTTATGGGGTGAAATGAGGGTCCAAAGTCTGTATGAAACTTTTTATTCCTTGGACATATTTGCATGAAATTTCGTATGAATTGAGTACGGTAAAAATAATGAGTTCCTTTTTTTGGGATTCCCAAAATTCAACCCCTAAGATGGTTAAATATAGGATAAAATTTTATACTAACGCACTGGCTAAACCCCTAAGGCTAGAAACTTTAAATTTCGCACACGTTTTCCTCATATGACGCAAGCGCTCACAAAGGAATGATTTTTAGAAATTCACCCCCTAAGAGGGTGAAATGGGGGATTAAAGTTTGTATAAAAACGTTTTATTCCTTGGACATATTTGCATTAAATTTCGCATGAATTGAGTACAGCAAAAATGATGGTTACTTTTTTCAGCGTTTACTAAAATTCAACCCCTAAGAGGGCAAAATAGGGAATGAAAGTTTTATATTAACGCACAGGCCAAATCCTTAAGGCTAGAAACTTAAAATTGCGCACACGTATTTCGCTTATGATGTAGGCATCCACTAAGGAAGGATTTTTTTTTATTCATAGGGGATGTAAGTTTTTACGGAACTTTACGTTTCATGTCTTATTTACAATATTTTATAAGAATGCTAATTTTAGTGTTTTTCTTTAATTAAACCTCAAGCGTTTTATTTAAAGTGTTTGTATTGTGTGTTCGTATTGTGCAAACAGTTTATGCCCAATGCACTCGTATTGTTTTACTGGGAGAAACGGCGTCAGTTAGTACCTGTTACTTCTGACAAAATATCGTGGCTCAAGGTTGTTCCGTCGGGAAAAAGCAAAAACAAGTGCCTACTTATCTGACACTTAGGCATAAAATTAATCGAAGATGTTGCCAATCATATCAATAACCCATCCTTTTATTTGTAAGTATTTTTGTTATTCTTATTTTATTGTTTGTTTCAGCCGGAAAATACATTTTAATTAATAAAAAGAGGCAAATACGTCAGTCTCAAAGTTAGGATCTTCAAATTTAGTGTTAACGCTTATGTATGAAAACTTATTCATATGAATCTTAGTGTTTTTACCAGACTGCCAAACGAGTGTATGTATGTATGTATGTATGTCTATTTCTTTGGCACGCCCTACAGCCTAAACCGTTGAACGTATATTAAAGTATAATATATCAATAGATTCGTCTCAATTGTGGGAGTGATAAGAGGTATGTTATTATCCGAAATTCCCGCGGTAACAGAACTTACGCGGGAAAAACGGATCTGCAATACTGATAAACTGATTTTGAAACTTTCTGTTATTAACTAAGGGTCACATATTTTCAGTGCTAATAGTATTCAATACTTTATTTTCCAAAATTCTTACGGGAACAGACAACAAAATATACTGAAAAAATAGGAAGGAAAAACCGTTTTTCCGGACCGGATTTCAACATGATAATATAAAGATAAATATTGGGAAAAAAGGTTTCTTTGCATTTTTTAAGAAAATTCAAAACATTTTTTAATATAGTTTATTTACATTTAACTATAGTATGTAGGTCATTGACTTATATATTATCCTTTTTGCATCAATGATGTAGGTACCATTTTGTTGGATAACTTTTTGCCATCTTGTAGGTAGAGACATGATCCCATTGCTATAAAATTTTTTGGGCTTCTGATCAAAATACCGCGACAAGTGGTTTTGGCAGTCCTCTCGTGATGTTAACCTGACATTGCCTAGAGAATTCTGAAGAGAGCGAAACAGGCGGAAATCTGAAGGTGTAAGGTCAGGACTATACGGCGGATGCATTAGCACCTCCCAGCCAAACTCTCTTAATTTTTGCTGAGTGGCTAAAGATGTGTGAGGTCTAGCGTTATCATGATGAAATGAAATGAAATGAAATTATTTATTCTGTATGTAGGCCCTCCTCCGGGCCCCAAAATAAAACTTAGCCCTACCACCGCTTCGGGACTACATAAAGGCTGGTGATGAGAAGAAACGGCGCAACAAACTCAGTAACCTTTGCCAGCCTGATTTTACAGAAAATACATTTTACAAGACAATAATAAGTGCGAGCTAGGCAGTTTAAGTCCATAGACTCTTGTCGTTTAAATAATCTTCTAATTTGTAATATCCTTTTGTCATAAGGACTTTTTTAATGTTGATTTTGAACTCATGGATCGGTAGTTTAACAAGAATTTGTGGTAATTTATTGAAAAATTAAATACCATTCCCCATAAATGAATTACCAACTTTTTTTAATCTGAAGCACGGAACGGCAAGTTTATTTTTATTTCTAGTATTATAATAATGTGAATCACTTTTTCTACTAAACAAACTTAGATTTTTTCTTACATACATAATATTTTCAAAAATGTTTTGGGACGCAACGGTTAATATGTTGACCTCTTTAAAAATCTCCCTCAGAGACTCTCGAGGACCAAGTCAGTATATTGCACGTACGGCTCTTTTCTGCAACACAAAGATTGATTCAATGTCAGCAGCTGAGCCTCATAGCAATAGACCGTACGACAATAAACTATGAAAATAACTAAAGTTCATACAGTCTTGGCGGTTCGACATCAGTTAAGAGCCTTATTTTCCTCACAGCATAAGCCGCTGAACTGAGCCTTCCTGATAGGGCATTTATATGGGGGCATTGCAGTCGTTAGTCTTATGTGATTCCCAAAAATGTTGTTGAATCTACCGCATCTATATGATCGTCTGACATATTTATATGCGTACTGACCTGCCTCACATTGGGCATAGTGAATTTAATGCACTTGGTTTTTTTCGCATTTAGTAAGAGATTGATGGCAGTAAACCAGCGTACTACTTGTGAGAGCGCATCATTCACATCGTAGAAGGTAGCTTTACCTCTATCAGTTTTAAAAATCAAAGATGTATCATCTGCGAACAATACTATCTCACAAAGGTCTTTAGTAAAGTAAGGAAGGTCATTTATATATATTAGGAATAATAAAGGTCCCAATGTAGAGCCCTGGGGCACACCCATGCGTAATAGGGTTCCAGAAGAGTCAGTTCCATTAATACTAACTGTTTGCAATCTGTCAGTAAGGTATGACTCTACCAAATTTCCTGAATCATTTGAGACACCATAATGCCGTAATTTCATTATTAACGTTTTGTGATTTACACAATCGAATGCTTTAGACAAATCACAAAACACTCCTTAAGCATCTTTCTTTTTTTCAAATGCATCGAATATATGCGTAATAAGTGCAACTCCCGCTTTAGTTGTGATTCTACCTTTAGTAAAACCAAACTGCTTCTCATGCAATAATTCGTTAATTCTAAAATGTGATATAAGAGCTGGTAGTATTGATATAGGTCTGTAGTTCGAGAGATCACTTGTATCACCGGATTTAGAAAAAGGTATAATTTTACTGTACTTCATTAAATTTGGAAATGAACCTTCAACAATACACCGATTAAATATACAAGCAAGATGCATTGCTATACTATCAATAATATAGTTGATTAAATTAGTCGAAATTGCCCATAAATCTTTAGTTTTTTTAATATCAACTCTCTAAAAGTTTTAATAATAATTTCTGGATTAATATGTCTAAAATTAAATATATAATTGCATTTGTCAACATTGGATTTTAGAAAATTTTTGGCAAGACCTAGTAAAGAGTTTAATTTACTAGTTGTAACTAAAGGTATTGAGAAAGAAATCCTCAAATGCGTTCGCTACTTCACTGTCAGATTTAATAATTTTACTGTCGATATTGAGGTCAATAGTACGATGAAAAACCATACCCCTTCTGTTGATTAATTCCGGCCGCATTCTCTCAACTTCTTGTTTAATATCATCAGTTGTTTGCAGTAGAGTTAAGAATCGATGGTCCTGCCTGGTGGTAACAGCTCATAATGAATAATGCCCTTCCAATCCCACCACACACACAGGATCACCTTGTTGCGAGTTAACCCGGGTTCCGCCACAGTCTGTGAAGCCTGACCGGCCTTTGACCACGACCCTTTTCGCACGTTCTTGTCGTACGTGATCCAGTTTTCATCACCAGTTATCAGCTTCTTCAAAAATGGTTCGGTTTCGTACGTCGTAATAAAGAATCACAAATGAGTACACGGTTCATTAGGTTTCTTTCAGTGAGCTCGTGGGGTACCCATATATCGATTTTGTGTACTCGAGCTTTTTTGTGTACTCAGTTTTATTCAAATGCGCCAAAACTGTTTAGTGGTCAATTCCCAGTTTTTCAGCTACGTCGTAACTACTGATATGCCATTCTTGCTCCACTTTTTCAAAAATGGCATCAATTTTATCTGTAATAGGGCGACCAGAGCGACGTGCATCTGTGACATCAAAATTTTCGGATTGAAAACGCTTAAACCAAATTGTGCTACTCTCACAGACACTGCACTAGGTCCAGCAACATCGCAAATTTTTTTCGCGGCTTGCGTTGCATTTTTACCTTTTTTGTAGTAAAATTTGAAAATGTATCGAATTTCATCATTAGATTCACTTATCTTCAGTACAAAAAAAAATGAAAAACTAATTTTCTAATTTGAATTTGGAATTATCTTCTTTGAAATTTAAACTTTTAATGAAACCAAAACCAGCCAGAAACAAATAGGACAGCCAAAGAGATTTTATTACAAGTCCATACATACTATAATGCGAAAATACTTTTTCCCCAACCTAATATGTCACTAGATTCGTCTTAGTTGTGGGAGTGACATAGGCTATGTTATTACCCGGAATTCCTATTGGTACATGAATTAAACGGCAAAACTGATTTCAGATACTACTAACTCGAGTTAAAACCTTTTTTTTTTCAATGAAAAGTTACAAATAAGGCTTTATAGTTCATTGAAAGTAGGAGTAAAATACTACAAACTAAAAAGTCAAAAAAAAAAAAAATAAAAAAAAAAAAACCCCGACTTGATGCCTCGGACTGCAAATTGATTCTTTATATCTTGTTTTCATCTTTTAATTTCACATTTTACGCAGCCGGGTTTTTGTTTTTTTTTATTAATTACTTTTTTGACACACAGGACACAAATCAGGATGACGTTGTGTATGGAAAGTCCTTCGTTTTTAAAGTAAACATCACTTAAATTATTATTTAGGCTTACGGTTAGGATCTCACTCAAAGTAAATACATTCTTTTAAAAAAGGTTCGGGAATTGATGACTTGTTTATGGTTCCAAATTCAATTTTTTTTTGTTTTTGTTAGATTGGCACAACTGTTGCCATTTCCAGTTTGAGTTACATCTGATAATTAGATTAAATACAGTTTTGTTTTTAGTTATACCATATCTAGTGTGTATTGTGAATTTCATAATGGACAAACAGATCGAACAAAGAGTTTGTCTTAAATTTTGCATCGCCAATAGGATTTCGTGTTCGGAGTCTCTGAAATGTTACAGAAGGCTTAAGGTAAATAGACTTTATCAAAAACACATGTTTATGAGTAGTAGAAAGCGTTCAAAAGCAGTCGAGATGTGATGGAAGATTCGCCTCGCTCTGGTAGGCCATCAACGTCTGCTACTGAAGATAACATCGCAAAAGTGAAGGAAATAGTGACTGAAAAGCCTCATTCAAGTTTGAGAGAGCTAGTCGTCGTACTTTCTGTGTCACACGAGTCGATTCGTACTATTTTAAATAATCAATTGGGTATGAAACATGTTGCCGCTCGGCTACTCCCAAAAGACCTGAATTTTCTCCAAAAACTCAATTGCAAAAGAGTAGCTGAGGACATGCTAGAACGAGTCAATTCCGACCCAACATTCATGAAACGCATTGTCACTGGTGACGAGACGTGGGTTTACGAGTTTGACATGCAAACTAGTCAACAAGCTTCGGAGTGGCGCCTTCCAACTGAACCGAAACCGAAGGAACCGCGCCAAACTCAATCGAAAGTCAAAGTCATGTTGATTGTTTTCTTTGACTGTCGCGGTGTTATGCACTCAGAATTCTTGCCAGAAGGTCAAACAATAACAAAAGAGTATTATTTAAGCATTATGCGGCGTTTAAGAGAGCAAATTAGACGAAAAAGGCCAGATTTGTGGAATGAAAATTCTTGGATTTTGCACCACGATAATGCACCTTCCTACAAGGCCATCATTGTGAACGAATTTTTGACCAAAATCTCAACAAATACCATCGAGCAGCCACCTTACTCACCAGATAGGGCTCCAGCCGCCTTCTTTCTTTTTCCTAAACTCAAATTACCACTTCCTGGCACCCGGTTTCATTCGGTAGAAGACATAAAGGAGAATGCGCGGCGAGAACTGAACTCGATTCCGGAAAAAGCGTTTAAAAAATGTTTTGATGATTGGATTATTCATTGACTTAAGTGTATCGCTTCTAAATGAGCATACTTTGAAGGTGATAAAATAAATTTGGATGAATTACTAACATTTTGTGTATTATTAATCTTTTCCCGGTACTTTCTTGACAGAGTAGTATATAGGTGTTGTTCGAATTAAAACCCTTAAAAGGGGTGAAAAGCAGTTTAATTTTATATTATTTGAAGTTCATTATTTTCTAAGTATGGGCTATTCAATGATATTAGAAGTATTATTTGAGATACATTGGTTTATTTTTAAATCTAGAATAGCGCGGGCGAAGCCGCGTGTAACTGCTAGTGATAATATAATTTTTAACTAAAACAAAACTTAAGTTTTATCTGAAAGAAATCAACCTTTCTAAAAGCAAACCATTAACCTTAATCTACAGCCTGCACCTCAGTAACTAGGAAGTTCTACGTTACTCTGGCTACTAGAACTCTTCTCACTCATCCTAACTTTTGTCAGTTCTTTGACGGTTAAGTATGGCCAGCTCATTGCCACTCAAGTTTACTAGTTTTTAGAATTGTAACAAACCTAATTTAAAATTAGCTATGCCATAATCATAGGCATAACACAAGCTTGGCTTATAGTAGAAGATCCGAGTAGGAAACGAACTTCACTGGGCTGTTTAATGTATAAAAAATTTAATACGTATACGTGCGTACATATAAAAAAAATCTTAGATAAAATTGGAATTGCTTGTTTAATAGACAAATTGCATAACGATCGCAAAAGTTAGGTTGACATTTTTTGCCCATCATAACTATTGGGTAGGCAGGTATAAACAGGTATGTTGGTACTAGTAATTAGCACCGGTCCGTGTAATTAATTTACTTTTAAATGTCTATCATTACGGTTGTTTTTACGACTGCTTTTCACCTATACCTATAGTCACAGGTTAACAGAATGTACACTTATAAAATCGGACCTGATATTTATCCTACTTACAAAGGTTTATATTATTTATCTTTCAAGGTTACGGAACCTTAAAAATGTCATTTGGTTAAATTTTTTCAATCGGATTGTAAATAAAAACCCATTTTTGTAAAACAAATTATGTATTGTTTTTTAAAAAATTTATAAAGCGGAAACTATCTTAAAATCGCAGTGTGCATATAAATACTACGCTAATACCATTTACGGTATTTGGTCAGAAATTAGCATAAATACTTATTACTCACCAGATTTTTGCGTTAACGGATTGTGATGTATAATTTTTTAACTAAGTGCATTAGGGCATTTAATTTATGTATTTTTTACCTATGTAGGGACTGTTTCTGTTAATTTCTTTATCGATTTTTCAATTTATGACAAAGGTAAATTTAATTTGTCACATTAATTGTAATCTGATGCATTTTGTCGACACGAATACGTTTTCGCAGTGAAAATTGCAGAGTAAATCGATTCGGTGGGCAAATGAATCCCGCGCCAGTAGCTCGTTTGCGGTGTTTGGTCGGCATACATGTTTGACATTCGGCGCCGTTTGTTTATTCTTGATGTGAATTCGTCGATGGTGGGCCACTATTCTGTCCAATAAATTAGCATAATTTATCGTTGTTGTTTTGGTGGGCAACTCACTCCTATACATTCTTATAATAAGTTAGAAGTAATACCCTCTATAAGGTTACATTGTAAAAGGCATAAAGTTTAATGGCCTAAAGTCATAATACCCATGGACGAAAGACCTAATTTCAAAACACCTAATGTCATAAAACCTAACCGTTGTTAGACTTTATATGACCTAATGGATGAAAGGCCTAACTTTAAAACATCTAATAGTCATTAAACCTAACCATTGTTAGACCTACTTTTGCAATGTCTTAGTTTAAATCATCTGACGACGGAATAGCACTTGAGGATATCAAGTAATCAGTGTATATCTAAATTAGTCACAAATGTCATCTGGGTTAGGCTAGGAGCGGAGGAGCGGAGCGAGCGTAACGTGCGTAGTGAGCGTGCGAGCGCTTAGTTACAATTTCAGCTCAAAATGTTTATCATTGTAAGCCATTATAGCACTAGCACCATACTATAACAGTTTACAATGGCACAATTTTTTAACGAAAAATGTAGGTAATTTGTGCGGTCACTGTTCTAACGTAGCCCTGATGAGATTTGTGATAAGTTTAGAAATTTTTAATAGTTTTGTTGCATTTCGTTTGAAAAGTTTAAAATGTATTATTTAAATAAGTTTACTAAATACTTATCAACTATTGAATTTCCCCAGAAGTGAAGACACGAGTAATCATTGAGCCAAATACATGTTTACGTAGGTTTAACGACGTAGGTGTTTTGAAATTAGACATTTCGTCTATAGGTGTATTGTGTTTAGGTTAATCGACTATAGGTAAACCATCCATCAGGTATTTTAACTATTATATGTTATAAAGTTAGGTAAATGAGCATAAGGGTGTTTTAAAAATTAGGTCTTTCGTCTATAGGTATTCTGACCTTAGACCTTTCAAATTTAGGCCTTGTAATATGTAACCCTCAATAAGCCTACTGGAACAAATGCTTTTTGAGACGAGGCCTTCGATCTATTTCTTTTAAATGCGTTTATTACAATACCTATGTACGAATATGTTAATAAATGAAATCGATTTAATTCTTTTAAAAGTTATTTTTTTGTGAAAGAATTCACATAATAAAGGCATATTCGCCATCAGTCATAGTCAGAACATGTTTAGTTTTGGTAGTTAATATGTAATTTTGTTTTGTTATTTAACTCATAACACTTTTTCATTTTCCTAGATTGAGTTTAGTGAAACGACATATGTCTAAACATTTCTAGTAAGAAGACGTAATAAACAAGAATATTGGACATCTTCAGTGATTACGTGGTATCCCTAGCAATTCCGTAAATTCCCTGATATCCTTATTTTCCTGCGACATATATGAACATATATTATGTTTAATGGAATTATCTATTATTTTTGATTACTGAGATTATTACAATAATCAATGATATATTTTTCTTGTTTAAAACACGTTAGTGTTTCTTACGTAATGCATAATTATGATTATAATCATTTCATACCAAAAAATATTAGCAACTCTCTATAAAGACAAATTCAAAAGGTGTCACATAATGCTTTAATTTCTCTTTTACTAGTGAACCGAGTGGATTCAGAAAAAAAAAACCGATAAGCTATTACTAGGTCATTAAGTGATAATGATAAGTCAAGATGAAAATAATGCCAGAAAGAAATACCTTAATTCAATTAAAGCTGACACCTTAATTATGTGATAAAATAAAAACACGGAAAGGATGAAACATAATGCATAAATATCACGTCTATTTTCTTAGCGGAAAAGTCGAGAGGACGGAATTATTAATAGACACCCGTGCTTCATGCGCATTCATCAATCTCGATGCTCGGACTCAGAGCCGCGCTACGCTGTGCACATATCACGCGGACGTGACGCGGATCTAAGCTTCAAAGCTTTCTAGTTTTGTTGCCTGTTCAGGTGATTTCAGAAAATAACATTGTATTCGACCTGGATGTCATCATCATCATCGTCATCGCATCCACTGCTGGACGTAAGCCTCCCCCGATGAGCGCCAAAGACTACGATCTCCCGCTTTTTTCATCCATCCACTGCCAGCCAACTTCCTAAGGTCGACGGTCCATCGAGCTGGGGGGAGTCCTACACTACGTTTGCCTAGGCGTGGTCTCCACTCGAGAACCCTTTTACTCCACCTTTCATCAGTTCTGCGACAAATGTGGCCAGCCCACTGCCACTTCAGCTTGCTACATTTTTGGACTATGTCCGTTACTTTAGTCCTCTGCCTGATGATCTCGTTTAGGATTTTATCCTTTAACGAAATCCCAAGCATCGACCTTTCCATAGTTGAGTGACATGGACTCGGTGGGCAGTTCTACTGTCATGCTGCACATGACCTGGGTGTGCGGAAAGAAAATGTTCAAAATTATGTGTCAGTTACGTCATAACTATACCAATGTTAATTCGTTACTTTGAGATCATAAATGTTGTCTGATGCATGTTTTTAATTATTGCTTTTATTGATAATCTGCTTGGTATAGTCTCGAGTCTATAGGGTTGGGTTCGGGTCAATTTAGAAAACCAACTTTTCTTAATTAGCTCGAGCGTAGGTGTGCTGTATAAAACTCACTCGTCACATAAATATGTCAATTTCTTACATCGAGACCATGACAATGGCTATTAATTATGTCTAGCGCAGTAGAATCCCGATTGTCAGAATCAATTAAAACCAGGGGTATTATGTATAATAGAAAATCCGGGTAATCGATTTCAAAGCTAAATCGAACAATAATTAGATTTTAATAACTTTTTAGGAAGGATTATCATACTCATTTATACAATACGATATAAAAACAAAGATGAGTTATAAAGATAAGGAATAAGGTTAGAAATCATTTGTTATTAATCTTTGACGTAATTAATCATATCTTTACACTGCTGCCAAGTCCCTGATGCGCTTTAGTTGTAATAACTGCATGGGATTCGATTCGTCCTGTCTTTCATACCATTTAAAAGCAACATCTAGAGATTCAAAAGCTTCTGCATGAGATGGTACTCGACATACATTATGTCAAAAAAGTTTCGGGAATTGATGATTTGTTTATGGTTCCAAATTCAAAATTATATTTTTTTTGTTGTTGTTAGATAGGCACAACTGTTTTCCATTTTGGCGCGGAGTTTGAATTACATCTGGGCCATAACCATGAACTCTTAAAACAATCTCAAAGTTGTCAAATCTGTCAATTTTGGTACGTCATTTCATACAAAATTTGACAGAAATGATAATGTTTGACAGATTTGTGATTGTTTCAACAGTTCATGGTTAGGGCCTTGATAATTAGATTAAATACAGTATTGTTTTTAGTTATACCATAATATCTAGTGTGTATTGTGAATTTCATAATGAAAAAACATCGAACAAAGCGTTAGTCTTTAATTTTGCATCGCCAATGGGATTTCGGGTTCGGAGTCTCTGAAAATGTTACAGAAGGCTTACGGTGAATCGACTTTATCAAAAACACGTGTTTATTAGTGGTACAAAGCGTTCAAAAGTGGTCGAGATGTAATTGAAGATTTGCCTCGTTTTGGTAGGTCGTCACACAGAGTAGTACATCACCAGTTTACTGAACAACAAACAGTCTCTTTTTCGTCTCCTTTCTTGTTACTGTTCAAATCCTTAATAAATAAATAAATATTGGACAACATCATATACATTGCTCTGATTCTATGCTATTCTGATTCTATTCTGATTCTGATTCTATATATATCTAGTAGCTATAAAGCACTTGTGTTATAGAAATCAAAAACAACGATGGTACCACAACACCCAAACCCAAGAAAATGTTAGAAAAGTTTGATTTCTACATTGACCCGATTGGGGATCGAACCCGGAACCTCAGAGATGTCGGCGCCATATTGTCCGGCGTGCTCGCCTCTCGGCTACGGAGGTCGTCATAGTCAATGATTTCTTTATCAGTCAAAATTCGGAGTCCACAGTCTTCGCACTAACGCAGTTCAGACACTTCTTGTTAATCTCTTCGTCACACACTTCACCAATGCTAAGAATTTCACTGCTTTAGTTATTTTTGCTGTCGTAACATGTCTTGTTTCCTTGTCAAATAATTTCTAAGTCAGTGATTTAAAGCTGTGAAGAATAAGTCCGGATAATCGGATAATCATATAATCGATATTTGGATAAACGATTCTAGTTTAATAAAAAAAAGTTTGTTTTTAATATTTAATAAGTAGGAGTAAACTATTCAGTTGCTTTATAATTATTACATAATTAGTAATGTGGTTGTAAGCAACTACTTAAGGTCATGGAATATTAACCTACGCGATCCTCGCAGGCTATGCTGCGCTGCACATATCACTCGGGAGTGACATTATACACTCGTATGGTCATTTAGCAACCTATTTTCATGTGTCATAATGACTTACAAAACTTGAATCGAGAAAAGTAGTGTAACTAATAATTTCTCTCATTCTGTCATGTGTGTGCAACAGCATGTCTGGTCAACGCCATATATCGTAGGATTAGTACATATTAAAAATGAATAGATGTCACTACAAGGCTCATTAGGATTGGGCTTGATATCAATGAACGATAACACTTGATAAAAACGTTATCAATACAATTTTTAACACTTTTGTTTTTTAAAAATGAAAATTTTAATGGAATTTTTACATTTATTTCAAAACAAATCATTTTAACTAAAATTTAAAACAATTTCGGTATAATGCCATCTACCGGGTTTAACTTAAACTATCTTCTATGGAAACGCAACGTCAGCTATTGGATTGAAAAAAACAAAACACGGCATTTATGTTGATTATAGAGGTAATATGCATTTCGTATTATTTTATCAAATAATTTGAAAAAATAAATAATGGAAAACCAAATTTTAAAATGTAAGTATTTTTTTAAAATGAGTAATTATATACTCTCTGGTAATTAACGGTCAAAAGCAAAAAGCTTCAAAATAATGTCGCTTTTCGACAACTGTCAAATATTTGTTTGTAGGGCTACCAGTGTGAGTATTGTAGTTTTTTAATATGGGGATTTGTTTTAATATTTGGGAAGTGATTTTAAAAATCAATTTTTAGGAGAAAAATATGGATTACTAAATGTTTAGTTGAAAACGTTTCCCAAAATATCACAACCCAACTATTTTACACAAATTTTCATTTGGCAAAAAAACACATGTCAAAACAACTCATTGCAATTTTTTAGTTACCAAATCTTGTTTTGGGTTATCATTGTTTAACAAATAGTTGTTTGTCATGTTTCATTTAATCAAATGTTTCATTTGGCACAACTTTCTCTTTGCAAAATTGCATGGCATACGATTTACAAGCTTACTCTCTAACTTTGAAAATATCATGCTGCATCGACGTTTGTTTTACATAAGGTAAAAAAATAGTTAAAATGGCTTTAAGCGATTCTTCTTTGATCTCAAAAGCAATAATTTTTGGAAAAAATTCTTAAGATTAATCTAAAAAAAGACAATTTGGTAACCCTGTTCCAATTTTTTTTATCAACTTTGATAAACAATGAATTTTATTTAAAGGCATTTGTGTGTCACGCACGTCCAAAGGTCACGTCTAAATGACGTAAATATGTCATAAACGGTCGTTTCAAGCTTTAACCTAATTAGTAATTTCGATATGTATTGTCAAGTATCGATGCCCAAAGTGCTAAGAATTCGGGCTAATATTCCATGGGCGCGACTTCGAATCTTAGTCGGCGACAATATTTTTTCGAAATCCAGACTTGTATTAAAATAGTTTGATGAAAATTGTTTATTCACATTTAAAACCATTTTAATAACTAAACTCAGTACTGAACTTTTGATTATTTTTTTTACATGATATTTACAAAATAAATAACAATTTGAAAATGGGTCGCAGCTCGCCGTCATCAGTTTTCATAAAAATTAGGATCCTACTCTAGTGAAATCAGCAACCGACTAAAATGAAGATAAATATAGTACTTAATATCTTTAAAAAGTTATCGATGCGCACAAAAAGTTATTCAAGATAATATAACAACTTGAAAAAAAAGACCGCATCATGTGGGATGCCATCCCATATCTTATAGAAACTAAACGACGAAACGAAACGAGCGAGTGCCTTTTCAACTAAGCTACGATGACGTTAGAACGATTTTCGAAATTTGTCAAGTGTTAGTTTATATTTTTTGACAGAGTGTGCAAACAAATGTAAACCTTATGGTGGTTTGGCATTCTCTGACGGACCGAAACAGAAATTAATGTAAATAAATGTTCTATTTTGACGTAGTATAATTATTTCTTTATGGTTCTATGAATTATGGGCAAGGTATCTATCATTGCGCAAATAGTGCCATCTAGTCAGAGAGAGAAACAAACGATGGCGTAGTTATATTTTAGTTCCATTTACTCACCACCTTCGCTGTCTTTCGCGCGAGTGAAGGTGGAAATTTTCAAAGTACCGAGACTGTCCCTCTGTTTTACGTAGTATTATTCTTTCTCTATGGCAACAGATACATACGTCACATAAAGCAATAACGTAACGGGACATGGCACGATAATTACCGTAACTTATTAGGTATGCAGTGATAGTATAATCTACCATTTTAAAGTTTTTAATGCATTTAATTTTTAAAAAAGACTGAATAAGGGTTTATTTCACCATTGCCACAATGCCTTATGGAATAAAGTTTTATACAACTGGTTATAAGAATGATAATATTGATTCGTTTGCTGAGATACCTAATCGACAATAGCATTATTTTGTCTAGTGTAGTACTTTTAAACAACAACCTTAAAAAGTATTTGACCTAAGCAAACTAATCTCGGACTACTGGCGGCCTTATAAATAACTGCAAACTGCATTCATTTGAGATAGAATACGTAACAGTCTTCCTAACCACGTATTCAGCACTGCACAAACTTAATTGAAAGTTACTCTTATCGCAGCTGACGTTCGACCCACTCCTGTTAAATGGCTACATAGTTTCTCATATGGGTCAATTTCAACAACCTCAATTTTTGCCTAATTACGGTGGCGAATTTTATTTAAAATATTTGTTTCTTTTTTGTTGCCCAGATGATAGTGCGAGTGCTCTAATATTCAGTCATATAGTAGAGATACAAAAGTAATTACTACTTTTTGCAAAATATTAATTTGAAATTATAAAAAGCCACCGGAATTATATAAAGCCCACCGGAATTGAAAACCATTCTACCGAAATTGATGTATGCCACTGAAATTAGAAATATTCAAGACAAACTCATTTTCTTTTATTTAAATGTCATCAAAAACAGCCAGGTAGCCAGAAATTCAACATCGAGCATATGCCGAGGTCTTCCAGCATTTCTGCTTTGACCACAATATAGTCCGCAAACCGAACATGAATGATTTATTCAACGTTAATATTGATACCAAACCCTTCCCATTCCAGTTAAAAAGCGTTTTCGAAATAACGTCTCCCTGCCTTACGCCTCGCTGCAGAGATTGCTTTAGTGCTCTGCTCCTGTACTCTGACCGACATGATTACGGCTGACCGTTTTGTTATAGACATTCAGCACCTTGATGTACCGATGAATGAACATCGCTGGAGAGACTGCCGCCCAAGTCTCGTTCGAATCGAAGGCCTTCTCATAGCCCACAAACACGACGCATACTGGAAAATTATACTCTTCGGTCTTCAGATTGGGAATCTGATGTGTTCTATGGTACTTAAATCTTTTTGGACACCTGCTTGTTCGGGAAGCTGACACCTACGCGCAAGACGATTCGAGATGACCCTCAAAAACAACTTGTAAACATAGCATGGCTCAGAAGCGAGATGAATTTGTACTTTTAGTATTGGTGTTCCACGCTTTCAATATATCTGAGGTGATTCCGACTTCACCCGGCGCCGTCTTGTTGTTCCTTAACTGTTTAAGAGACATCCTTATCTTATAAAGTCTGATTTCCGGGATATTTTCAGTAAAGAGTCGGGCTAGCTTAGCACTTGGATCTGCGGCTGAGCTTCTAACAGTATAGTGACCGAGGTGTATTGTAACAGCCCATAGAACTTTTCGACCGATTCGATCTCCCTCAAAACTTCGGCTTTTGTCGACGTTATACTACCATCCCTTGTCTTCAGCTTCGTCAGCTGGCTTTGCCTAATAAAAGTGTCTCTTGCAAACACTTTGGTACCTTAGTTCCTGTAATAGTCGCACAAAGAATGTCGATTGTCGGAGCTGTCGTCTTGTGGCCGTCTTGGTAGGCGCCTGATCGTCGTCTGGTTGTCGTCTGCTGTTTGAAAAAGTCCTGTTAAGTCGGTCCATTTGTTTCGTCAGTCTAAATTTAAATCAGAGTTATGTCATGTCGTTGCTGGCCAGTCCTGATCAGTCTAAAAAGTCTGTAAAATTTTCCCACCTCCAGTATTGCGAAGCAATACTCAAGTCAGTCAGTCAGGTGGTCAGATCCAGAGGCCAGATGAAGAAGTCAGATCAGATCAAATCAGTCAGATTGTGATCTAATGTCAAGTTTGCAGAGTTTCGTCACCGGTCGTCTGTATGTCCCAGTCGCGGTCCTGACGTCCACAGTCCGTACTTGTCCGTCTGCTCCTGGGTAAGTTTTTATCACAATGCCTTTTGGCCATTGATTCCGGGGTTGCTGATCACCACAAAGGATAACTATATCTTGTTCTTTCAGTGGGACAACTTCCCGAAACCACTTACCACGTTTTGTGAGCGTGGGTAAATATTCCCTGCGCCATCGCTTCCAGACAATGTCTGCGAGGCGTTGAGAATGGCGCCATGATTTTCGTAGTAAGTCTCGGTTGTTAAAATCGTCTAAAGTCTGAATTGTAATGTCAGTTTGTCCACCAAAAATAAAGTGATTAGGAGTCAGAGGTATGTCATCATTGTGGTCGAGTGGGACACAATTCAAAGGTCTACTGTTAATCATTAATTCCGTATCAGTTAGCCGTGTAAGTAATGTTTGTTCAGTCGGTACATGTTATTTTAAAGTAAATTTAAGCGTTGTCTTGGCCGATCGGACCATTCTCTCCCAACAACCACCGTGGTGCGGGGAATTCGGACAAATGAATTTCCATTTAATTCGACGAACGCTCAGAAACTGTCGTATTAATTCCGCGTCTAAGTTGTCAACATGTCTACGTAATTCATTGTCAGCACCCTTGAAAGTCGTTGCATTGTCAGTCCAAATCTCATAAGGAGTTCCACGTCTGGCTATGAAACGCCTCAATGCCATGATAGCGCTGTCAAAAGTCAAGTCGTCAACTAATTTAATGTGAATGGCTCTAACGGTTAAACATGTAAATAAGGCTGCGTATCTTTTTTCACGTCTGCGTCCAATTTTGATTGTCATAGGTCCAAAATGGTCAAGTCTAGTATAAGCGAAAACTTTTATAGGCGTATTTCGACATAGAGGAATCTGTCCCATTAGTGGACCACTAATGGTACCACCAGGTTGTATCGGCTCTGCACGACAGTTTTTACACACTTGACAAGTGCGCTAGATAGCTTTGACAGCCGATCGACCACGCAGCACCCAAAACTTCTGTCTCAAGTCATTGAGTACTTTTTCGTGTCCAGTATGTGCAGCGTCTATATGGTATCGCATGACTACCAACTTTGTGAAGTAATCTGACGGCATCAATACAGATGGATTCTTAACGTTGTATTTCGCACTGGCTGAGTCGATGCGGCCTCGTGCACGAATCAGTCCTTGTGAGTCAATGTTTTGTCTACCTTTCTTGTGGTCTGTAGTGAATGAAACTCCGTCGGATACGAACATCTTTGGCTGTCTCTGATGAGGAGCAACTCGGCTTCCTTGATCTCTTCGGCAATTAACTCCCCACATCGACGATCGTTCTTTTGTAGCAAGTTGTGTTTAAACCTCAAAATCCAAGCTGTTGCTCGTATAAGTCGCCAATATTTAGAGAATCGAGTAACGTCTAGTAGATTGGAATCTGTCGTAGTCGCAAGTATTAGCTTCATTTCTGGGTCAACGTCTAGCTCAGATGATTTACCGTCTTCAACTGGCCATAAACTTTCGTCTTGTCTAAGAAAGTCAGGTCCATTCAGCCATACACTGCTTGCCTTCTGGGGTGCCTTTTCGCGAGTCGCTAAGTCAGCGAGATTTAAATGAGTAGACACCCACCTCCAGTCGTTCGGAGCAGTTAGTTCGGCGATCTCGCTTATACGATGAGCCACAAATGGCTTAAAACGTCCCACATCTGACCGAATCCAGCTTAAAACCGTTTTTGAATCGGTCCAGTACAAGAAGCGACTCACGGGTAGATCTATGTGTTTCTTTATTGACTGTGCCATTCTCGCACCCAGTACAGATCCTTGAAGCTCTAGTCTGGGTAAACTCAGAATCTTTAAAGGTGCTACTCGTCCTCTGGCCATAATAAAGCTGACATGATACTGCCCGTCTTCTTGAACCGATCTCAGATATCCAACTGTGGCAAACGCTCTAGAGCTGGCATCGCAAAAAATATGAATTTCGGCTGGCCTTGTGACATCCAACTGTGTTCTTAAAAGCCACCTAGGAATCTGTAAAGACGAGGCTTGTCAAAGTTGTTGAAGCCACGATTGCCATCGGTCATAAAGGCTTCCAGACACTTCGTCATCCCATCCAATCTTAGTCTGCCATATGTCCTGAAAAATAATTCTGGCTTGTATGATGATAAACAATAAAAATCCTAAAGGATCAAATACAGACATACAAATCTTGAGAATGTGTCTCTTGGTGGGAAGTCTGTCTCCGTGCTTGTCAATCACATGTCTTAGACTAAAAAAAACGAAGTTGTCATCTCCTGGTATCCATTTAACCCCTAGTACACGTTCAACTGGCCAATCTGAAACGTCATCTAGTACCTTGACTCCGATTGTTGACAACTTGTCTTTAGGTAAATGTCGTAAAATCTGTTTGGAGTTGCTCATAAAGCTGGTCATATTGAAGCCCCCTTGAGCGTGAATGTCAATCACATCGTCAACCAGCCTCTTACCCTGCTCAACGGTATAAACTGACAGTATCGGGTCATCCATATAATGGTGGTTAGTGATAGCTTTGACTGCTTCAGGATGTGTCTCTTGTTAATCTCGTCCACTGAATTGCAGTTCTCTAGGCATTCAAAGCGATTTGACACCTCAAGCTGAAAGCTTTCAGGGCAGTTAATATGGGCATTAGAAGGTCGGAGCGTATACTTCATCAAACGGGACATTTCTAGCTTAGCGTTGATGGTCAATTTGCCTCTAACCATTCGTTGATCACTTCTGGATTTCACCCTGTTGATTACGGAGACATCACTAAACACCCGTCACTATTGGTCATAATAAATTCAATAATATTTGCCGTGGACCCGTCGGGACTCATCCAGATCCACGTACTCTGAGGCGGCTTCTGAAAAAATTAATCCATCGCAAAAAAAGGTCCTCCTTCGCTAGGAATTCGGCCAGCCTTTGTCCCCTGGGGTTCCGTTGCCTACACATAAATAAAAATACTACTTTCAGTCATACTTTGTTTTTATTTTAGGCAACTTATTACTTGCTTTAATTATACTTATATTTTAGTTTATTTATTAATTTATTGCGTTACAGCAAATGATTTTAACAAACTAATCTATTGCTTATGAAAACCAATTATAGCTGAACATCACTCCGATCAAAGATTATGAATTGATATCAAACTTGTCATACAAACTGGAACTAAGTATTTGGTATAAAACAGGAACAGAAGATAAGTGAGTTTGTAACTTAAAGGGAACTTTAGTAGATCATTGAAGCATGTCTTTGGGATAACATATGACAGGAATTCGGAGAGACGAATTTTCAGTAATTTTCTAATAATTGGCAGAAGTAAAAATCAGATCAGAAAAGCCTTTGAATAATTTTGATGGCAACATCTATTGGGATGACATTATTTATGGACATATTATAATAAATAATGCAGCAGTCCCCATTCCTTTAGGTCTTTTATTATTTATGGGCTTTTCAGCCCATGAACATAAAAAAACATATTAAGAAATATAGTAAAGGTTTTAGCCAAAATTATCTTATATTTTTGGCGTACCCGTATTGTTTTTGGCGCTCTATAATGTAGTATTCTAATGCTAAGTGTCTAATATTTATAATACAAAGTGAGAATATCAATACCGGTGGCACTATTCAATTACGGTGTCCCGTGAATTTGCCACCGGAGCCACCGGAATTGCGCCACCGGACTTAGAATCATCAACAAAAATTTAATTTTAAAAAACACTATTATTCCTACACTTGTTTCAAGTTTTCTATTACATCAATATACTTCATCTTTAATCATCTATTTAGTTTCTTTTTTACCTGCCTTTAGGTTTTACTAAATTCACATGCCATCGAAATTGGATGAATTTGTATTTCTGCGCCACCGTAGCAAGTACTTACGTGTTTCGTGGGAAAACTGTATAGCCCATCACAAGCCTTCAAACACCATTTGCGATAGCACAACTGGGCGGTACGGGGAAGGCTAGCTTGGAATCTCTCAACGCGTGTTGTTACAAGTAAAGGAGAATTCAAATTGCGCCACCGTTATTGCTCTTTTGCGTGAGATATATCATAAAACCTATTTATAGTACTATATTATTTAGTTATATTATTCATTCATACTTGTTTTGATAGCCTCATTTATTGTTTTTTGACAATAAACTGCTCTTTAGTCAAATAAATGTACCAGAAACTTGAAATAAAACAATTTACAGAAGCAAATGGAGTTGGGACAGTCCACCGTAATTAGATTTTGGGTCTTTGAATATTTTTTTAACACGGAAATAAAGAGTTGTTGTCATTTAAGCTTTCACAAACATGTCCATCACAGTTTAGACTAATTATAGAAAAATATAAATGCATGTTAGTTAAACTTTACACACTGATTTCACCCCCGCCGCCTGAAAAACATACTTGGGAAATTCACCCATATTATGATCTAGATGTGAGCACTGAGCCACAATCTACAATACAACTCACAATAGGCTCCCAGCACCCGCCGCGCAGTTGATAGCCAACGTTAAACTGGCAAAAGATTTAGAGCACCATATTCGGTTTTACATTGGCTTATATTGATAAAGAAATACAGAAATTGTTCTGTGACATAATTTATGGCGTTAGCAGATATGTGCAATGCTGAATAAAGATTTTGTGCTGATGATGCATTTCGAGTACAGTACATTATTATAATATATTACTTCTTTAATAGTATTCCTTTAAGGACTATTAAAAATGTTAATTGCTACATTTTTGGAGATACTACGACGACTACTAAATTTGAATAAAATTGCAGTGTACTACATCCTGAAATCGTATGTAAAAATAACTTCATTACGAGAAGTTGCATTCATAGTATAAAATAAATTTATAGGTACAAAATTGATAAAATTTTGGTTACGTAGGTACTATCAAAAACAATATTATTAAAGCAAACTTTGAAGTAATGAAAGACCATTTATTTGCTATCGACTAAGTTACACTGGAGATTGATATTTAATATCGCAGATGCTAAATATGAAAAGGCTTTAGCACCATAGACCACATCCATACGCTGCGACAAATTATACAGAAGACCGAAAAGTATAACTTCCCACTATGCTTGGCGTTTGTGGATTATGAGAATGCCTTCGATTCGATCGAGACTTGGACAGTGCTACAGTCTCTCCAGCGGTGCCATATTCACTATCGGTACATCGAGGTGATTAAATGTTTATATAAAAACACCACCATGAGTACAGGAACAGAGCACGAAAGCTATTCCTCTGCAGCGAGGCGTAAGGCAGGGAGACGTTATTTCTCCGAAACTGTTCACCGCCGCATTGGAATATGCTTTTAAACTCCTAGAATGGAAAGGATTCGGCGTCAACTTTAATGGCAAATACATTACTCACCTTCGTTTTGCCGACGATATTGTGGTCATGGCAGAATTGTGGTTCGGGAAATTACGCAACATCTTCTCGTCCAAAATACCTCAGTGCCTAAAGACGAAAGTCTACAACCAGTGTGTGTTATCAGTGATGACACACGAAACAGAAACGTGGCCTCTTACTATGGGCCTTATAAGAAAGCTCAAAGTTGCACAGCGCGCTATGGAAAGGGCTATGCTCGGTGTTTCTTTGCGAGATCAAATCAGAAATGATGATATTCGTGAACAAACAAAAGTCGCTGACATAGCCCGATGGATTAGCCAGCTAAAGTGGCAATGGGCGGGGCACATAGCACGTAGAACTGACGGCCGATGGGGCAGAAAGGTTCTGGAATAGAGGCCGCGTACCGTCAAGCGCAGCGTGGGACGTCCACCCACAAGGTGGGCAGACGACACGGTAAATGTCGCAGAACGACGCTAGATGCAGGCCGCTTCCAACCGGCCGATCTGGAAGTCACTGGGGGAGGCCTATGTTCAGCAGTGGACGTTCTGTGGCTGAGATGATGATTATGATGATGATGATCGCAGATGTGTCTTTTGTCCAGCAGTGGACTTCCAAAGGCTGATTTAGAAAGTGAAAATGTTAATGTAATCGAATTAAATTACACAAAATAAGAATAAACCGCCTAAATTGTACATCTTTCTATGAATATCAACTGTAACTTCTTTGTTTGGTGTTCAATAAAAAGTATCTATCTATCTATAATTACCTAAGCTAAAATAAACATAATAGTAGGTACTAAAAGAAATTACAATTTGTTAAAATATGATTGATACATTAGTAAAAAAGAGAACACCTTGCATAAAAATTTGTTAGTCACAAAAATCTTAAGTTAAAATAAAAACAATCATAATCGAAAACAATTGGTTGCTAATCCAAGAATTTCCGAGCTGTGTAGAAAACCCAATAAAAGGTAAGTGCAATTGGCACTCAATTACATATTGTGCGGCTCGTGGCATCGTTTAAGTTTGATAAACATATTTACACAACAACTACAACGGCAACTACACAATTGAAGTCAGGAAAGCTTGCTCAAAATGAATATACTTAGTATCTTTTAATTTTATGAATAGGTATTATCTTATACATAATTTTGAACAAATTTTGTTGTATCACTTTTGCAAATAAGCATAAAAAATTATCGATCTCCATACAAAATTAACGAATAGCTGATCAAATTTGTGTAGAATGACAAAAAACATATTATATGTATTTTTAAAAAGTTATAGCATAAAATTTGTTTACTATTATGTATAGAATATGTAGTTATTTAGGTTGACCTCGATTTACGGGACAGCCTTTGTAATAATTATGGTTCTTAATATCTTTGATACATGAACTTAAGACGAGTTCCGTCTTTAACTATAACCTTTACTAGTTGTAATTAATAATTAATTTATATCCAAATTAAAAAACAATTATTTTTTACTTTTTTAAATGTTACATTATACATCAAAGTTCTTCCCCCCTCGGAAAAATAATGTACCTGCTGGTAAGCGTTACACTGTCTATAGCTTTGGTGTTAGGACTTGGTTTTTTTCTTTACCAGCTGATAAAGCTTTTTAGCAGCTTTTAAGCATGATTAAACTTGTACAAAGTGTAAATAGTTTATACAGTACCGACCAGTACATTAAATACGTGATATTATTGGACGTCAAAGTAGGCAGACCATTTTTATTAGTGTCAGATATGGACATAGAAATAAAAAGTGCAGCTAAATCTAAATATATATGTCGTAGCCCGATCCTAAAATTAAACACTTTATGATGTGGCCGGCCATTTCATAAATTGGTTGCATTTCATAAAATGGCTAATCAAAACTAGCCATATCTTTTAAGCATCAACGTTTGATGATATGTTAATTAACGTTTGGCCATATCATTAAAATACGTTTACAAGTTACTGGAATTTGTTTTGTAGTAATTTTGGACCATAGATAAAACTATATAAATATTTGTAATTTTGAAGGGAAACTAATAAATAAAAAGATTTAAATAACCTAACTAACCTCCTAAATTGCGTGTCGATCTCCACGATTTTTTGACGTTGTGCCTTTTTTCGAGGGACTTCCATAAGAATCACCTAGCTTTAAGTCTTAACGATAATTCACTGCAATTCAATCTTCTATCTAAACTTATTATTCACTTTCACAATTCACAAGAACAGAATAATAATTGTCCGCCGCCATATTGTACCACAATAATAAAGCGACATCAGCGCCTCTACCGGTGGGTAATATAACTGTTTTTCGATATGGCCACCAACGTTTGGCCATTTCATGAAGTATTCGGTCATATCGTCAAACGCTGACTGATTCATTGATCTGGCCTATTAACATCATGATGTGGCCAGCGGGTACTGTGCCGCATCATAAAAAACGACCATTTTATGAAATGGTTGGCCTAATCATGAAGTGATTAATTCTAAGTTCGGGCCACGACATATATAACTCAAAGGTGACTGACTGACTTATATAGTGACTAGACTGATCTATCAACGCCAACCCAAACCACTGGACGGGTTGGGCTGAAATTTGGCATGCAGGTAGATGTTATGACGTAGGCATCTGCTAAGAAAGGATTTTGATCATTTCTTCACCCAAAGGGATAAAATAGGGGATGAAAATTTGTATGAAACTTTTTATTCCTTGAACATATTTGCATGAAATTTGGTATGGATTAAGTTCGCCAAAAAAAATGAACCACGTGTTACAGCGTTTTCTAAAATTCAACCCCTAAGAGGGTAAAATAGGGGATGAAAGTTTGAAACAAATGCACAGGCCAAACCCTTGGGGCTAGCAACTTGAAATTTTACATACAAAGATAACATCCACTAAGAAAGAGTTTCCCAAAATTGAACCCCCAAGGGGGTGGAATAGGGGATAAAATTTTGTATAAAACTAACTAAACTTTACCCTCTTAGGGGTTGAATTTTAGTTCAACCCCTAAGAGGGTAAAATAGGGAAAGAAGTTTTAAATAAACGTATAGGCCAAACCCTAAGGGTTAGAATCTTGAAATTTCACACACGTATTCCTCTTATGACGTAGGCATCAACAAAGGAAGGATTTTAGGAAAATATAAAATAGGTTATGGATGTCTCAAAAGCAGTTTGACAAATCCAGAATTGTCTTTCTTCACATTACCTAGCGAACCAGAACGGTGAGTACCTGAACTTTTATCATCGTAGGTACATTCATAAATTTGTTTCTAGCTGAAACTTATTTGTCGAAAATGTTTAAGAAATATCTGATGCGGATTTCGTTGACCAGATACCGATTTTAAGTAATTTATTTTTAACAGATTTATTAAATGAATCATAATCAGTTATGTAACATCGCAAACATGTAGGTCTGTAGGTACCTCACGCGGCAAAGTACATTGAAAGAAAATCTGATATTATTTTTAAATTGATATCTCATTCTATATTTACGTTCTGTTTATAGCTGCAAACGACATTCCAATAAGGTAGAGGAGAAAAAACGACAACTTAAACATCAATAAATTATGAAAAAGGGTTTGGTATTATTTCAATAAGCGACAGCCCTACATGTTGAGGTAATTATCGCTCGCTCGTGGCTCGAGTTGTCGTACTTTTCTGATTCTACTATGACAACATTGTGCGAGAGTAAGGGTTCTTACACAAACACGATACAAAGTCGCGTCGTCCATCGTGACAAGTTGCAACGTCGTTTCGTGGAAATCTAAATAGTAAAAAACGCCGCAACGTGTCATGATACATGATGCGACGTCATATCGTTTTTGTGTGTAAGAGCCTTAAGGTTCTAGTACCACCCCACTGCGTTCTGTCGTAGATAGTAAAAGTAGGCGCCCTTCTATGAAAATTTCAATTTTATTAGTGCTATCATCTAAGAGTATACTTCTTATAACTATTTGGCTAAAAAACCTAATGTAGGCACTATTTATGAATTATTCGTAAAATTCACATAATAAACGAGTATTGTTTTTTAGTAGTGTTGAAACTTAAAACTTTCTTGAGGTATTTATTTTTCAATTAAAGATAAATAGCTGGTTTCGTATAAATATTATTTATTTTTAAAGAATTGCGGATGTTGATTCTACGTTAAGTACTTACTTGGTTTCTTATAATTTCTTTAAAATAAACAAGCTATAAAAGCGCTTACTAGAATTTTCAATACATGAAAAGGTATAATATCATCTTGAATTAGGTAGTAAAGTTTATATGGTTTGGAAGCGAGTTATCTACACTAGTAAACAGACACGATTATATTAATAAGTAAGGAGCAATGTTTTTTTTTATAAATTCAAGTCACGAAACTGCCCAGTTACATTTCTGTTAAAGGGCATTGCAGCTGAGGTAGGTCATGATTAGGCACTCGTGCACCCTGTGATAGTCTAGAATGAACTATTAAAGCCTTTGGTAGGCCACAGTAAGCATCCAACAGTCATGGACCAAAATCGAATGTTGTCTCAGGGAGAGTGCGCGCGCAACACCCGCCCCACGCCGCACCGCTCCCAATGTCCATTGATAATCTTCTTTATCTCGATATTATTGATAATACTCATATTAACATTGCGTATATGCACATTTTTGATATAATCATAATTAAATGAGGTGTAATAGGTAGGTCGGACGGCGGAGGGCGCTGGCCGGCGTTTCGTTAAGTTTGGGCGTCGTTTCGTCTCGGCTTTCGGCGGGCGGTCGGTGCGCGGCGGCGCGCAGTCGTGCGCACACAGCGCCGCCACGCACGCTTGGAGCGCGACCCAGTCCACTCTGACGTTTGGCCGAGCCGCCGGTGTCACCCTGTCGCACGGTTTTCTCCGTGTAACGGCACATAATTCAGCGCACTTTGGGATATCGTGATAGGTGTAGAGCGATCGGTCGGCGGCGCGTAGTGCCGGTAGTCAGGTCGCGGTGCAGAGGGACGCAGGGTAGCCTCTCGCCGGGCCGCACCGGCCGCAGCTGGTGGTGTTTACACGCCGCGCCTGCAGCGCCACCGCCTCTCGCCGCGCTCGCCGCTCCCGCTCCGCACCGTGTGCGCTCTCTCGCTGCAACATACCAACAACCCCTCGTTTACTATTCAACGCTGTGAATTTTTAACTTTGCGAACGACCGACCATAGAGGTATTTAAATGCTTACTAAACTCAAATCTCATCAAAAAGGACAGTCGTAGTGCACATTAGTGTCGCAGATCAGAGCATACGCATCGAAAACCGAATATTCATAGTCCATTCAAGTGATTTTACGACTTCATAAATATGGGTGCTAAAGAGAGCGTGGAAGCTGCTAAATTTTCTTCGCAAAATTGGAACAATTTCGAGGTTCGTAGTACCTTTAAATTAATTTGCACACGGAGTGTTTGTTACCCCTCTCCCTCCTCGTGAATGTCTGTTTTATGGACATCCTACCTTTAAATAAGAAATGAATAAAGTAAGATTTATTAAAATTTTATGCACTTTAAATTTGTGTCAAGCAACGATTTTATGCATGTTCACATTTTGTTTCAAATAAACTGTTAATGTCCTAAAATCGTGATTAATACTACATATCTGTGTATCAATGTGTTGTCAGTGTGTCAAATTCAACACTATAGTGTAAATGGAGAATATTATCATCACTATAGCCAGACTTATATAGTATAGATAGTGGCTATAGAACTTAACACGTAGGTACAGCAATCTATACCCGCTAGTAGGATCAGTGCACGGAGATGAGAGTATCCTATTTCACTGGTACTTACGCTTATATTTTATTTATTCAGAACGATATGCAGTCGTATGAAAATGTTGCATCTACCAGACAAATACAATTATGAATCAATTCCAAACAAGAAAATTATAATAATTTAAGCGAACAGCATCTTACGTTACCTTTAAGCTTTATACAAACTTGAGAAAAAGGTATCATTAGATTTTGTGCCACGTATGCACATCATGGAGATTCATTATCATGACATTATAATGCACAGTTTGTCTTTGTGGCTTGTAGCGAAAATTGAATAACGTGCCAAAATACATAACAATCAGTTTTTTTAACTAAATATAAAAAAAAGTTGAACGATTATTATTTAAAGCATGAAAGCGGTCAAAGACTACAAAACTTTTAATTATTTATAGTGCTGCCTTGGAGTCAAATTTTTAAATATTTTTGTCATTGGTTCCATTTTCTTAAATGTATTACGGGGATATAATATCAAAATCTATTTACTAACGCAAATATGAAACGGGTCACAAGTTGTTATTAGGTACTAATGATCTGCCCCGACTATAATCGGATAGCACGTAATAAATATTTAAGATAACCTATTAGTAAAAATTTATCTGCTGGTAAGGTTATAAGCTGATAATAAGACCTGTGAATATTAAAACTATACATTTTTCCGTGAGAGGGCATAAAATTCTTAGAACCTACTGGTTGCATACTAAATGCAGCTCGAAGTATGTGGGTACACCAGTAGTGTACACTATACTTATGTGGACCGAATTAGTGGGTCCGTGGCTTACGCCCCCAGTGGTGTACGCACCCGTGGTCAACGCACCCGGTCAGCTTGATTGACTTTTGAGATTTTTGTAACCAAATGTATCGGCAGGCATAAAAGGCATAATATTGTAATATATATTTATTTTAACGATTTTTATTAGAGATACTTTTACTTGGATGTTAATAAAAAAAACTTTGCTGGCTGTGACGCATGATGTTACAGGTAGTAATATACCGCAAATAATTGACTGATCACTTTTTAACACGTCATAATATTTGAAACTATGCAGTTTAAAATATATATTTTAGTTAAGGTACACTTTTGACATTACATGTACTAATTGAAAAAGCACAAAAAAAAATGAATCATAAAATTATTAGATTCAGGTGCATTGACCACGGGTACGTACACCACTGGAGGCATAAGCCATGGACCCGAATTAGGGGTTTCATTCTGAGCAATCCACTCTTATTCAATCTGTTACTTTAATTCACATTTAACCCGTAAAATGCGCACATTGTCAACAGTCACTGTCCTGAATTAGTAGAGTGCTTATAATTAGTTTCCCTGATAAACCAATATATGTCACGCGTTAGTGGACTTGTAAGGCTTCTAAACCTTATCAAAATATTGAATAGTTTCAAGTCGATACACCTTCTAGCTGATAACTATAGTAAATCTAGAGTAACTTTATTTTCCAATATTCATTACAAATATTGTGCTTTATTAATAAAAAAGTAATCTTATGAGGTAAAATCTTAGAGATAAACGGATTATATTTAATATGCGTAGGTAGTAGTCGGTCAAACTATGTGAAAAATCTCGATTCTAGAGGTACATCTATAAATGGTTAAGAATCGTTTGACCTGAATCCAGCTTGCTGTTGCATAGTTTTAGAGAAATACTTGGAAAATACTTGCACTTTTCTAATAAATGCTCAAGGATCGAGCATTTATTAGAAAAGTGCAAGTATGTTTCAAGTACTGAAGTAACAGCCAAGACAACAATTAATTATGAAGCTATATAAGTCATAGACTTTTATTAAATTATCTTCTAGAATTAAGTTTGATTTATTCCAATTAAAGCGCAATGCGTAATCTCAAGGCAAGACTAAAATGCTATGAGAATATTAATTACTAACAAAGAGCATGTTTACTTGTTTAGCGAAGATAGTTCTATGATGCCATTTGCATTTAGCATTGCTGTGTATATTTATATACTTCAAGGTGTGCCGATAGGTGCGACCTGTGAGTCATTGAAAGAGCGCAAAAAATTTAAGATTTTATTCGAACACTACTAACATTCTTTCGGCATTGTTCTAGGTTTTAATGCCGAAACACATTTTTATTTGCTAAAAGGTGTAAAATTAAGTGTAGTGTAAGGTTTGACGATTATTTAATGTGATTTTGCACAAAGACATTTTTATTGTAAGAAGATGCATGGCCACCAAGCTTAACAAAACATTGTGCTAAAATTAAATAAAAATCTTAAGAGTAAATTTAACCATCACTGAATCAGATTACTGGAATATTCTGACAATGCATTATTATTTATTTTTTACAGTAAAAAATATTGTAAAGTGATGTTTGAATTTATAAATTGCATGCTCTCTAATAAATTACCATAAAACTTGAATGTAAATAAGAATAATTACAATAGTGATGTTACCATTTCCTATTTTAAACAATTTTTTAAACTTTAGCATCATATTATCTCATTCTGAATTAGAAACCACATTATTATGTTTAATAGCAAATCAAAGTGGCAAGACTGACACACCTACAAGCAATAGGTCAAGGCATAAAACAATTCACGCAAGATTTTAGTAAACGTTTATCAACATCAACATACACAATGTCCCATATTTACAGATTGCGTTAACTGATTGTCAGCTGTTTGCTTATTTATCAACGTATACATTAAAATAGCTGACAAAATATAGCTAGATAAATGCACGATAGTGTTTTTTTCAATCGAATTTTATATAAAGATTTAAGAGACACTGACAGTATTGAGTTTACCTAGCAAGGTTAAGGGCTCACTTGAAGGTATTACTTTCTTGCTAAGCTTTTTCTGCAAACCAGGTGTCCAAAGATGAGTTTTCCAACGAGTGCCTGGTTAAACAGGTCACTGTTAATTAATAGTAGTTCCCTTAAGAAAAGAAAAATACAAAAATTTCAACATGGCCTCATGAATGTTACATTTTGGTTGTATGTTTGCAGCATGGCGTTGTGAAACACCCATACAGGCACGGAACCCAGCGCTCGCAGAGTCTCAACCGCGGGCACTCCCTCTCGCGCACCGATGGCACCTGGTGACATCACGGGACCGCGGGTCAGTATCACTACTATCAACAACTTGTCAAGTTTATCTATCGATATGGCTATTTATTAAACATCGTTGTTATGGTGTATTAAAAAAACTCGCTCTGTATATCACTGGATAAAATACACCGTGAATTCTTATACTTAATGGAAAGCCTACTGGAAGACTCCCCAAAACACCAAGATCAGCCCAACATACGCAACAGACATGCAACAACATCAGCTTGCCTTTCACACTCACTGATATCACCACAAGCATAAAAGCACTCAAAAACGAGAAAGCTGCTGGTTTGGATGATATCACAGTCGAACAGCTGAAGCACCTGGGACCAGTGGCTATATCCTGGCTGCTTAGTTTATTTAACGCGTGCATGGCATCAGCGAAGATCCCGAAATTGTGGAGGAAGTCGAAAATTGTGACCTTACTAAAACCTGGGAAATCTCCATCTGACCCTAAGAGCTACAGACCAATTTCTCTCCTGTGTCATACCCTCAAGCTCTTCGAGCGACTAATACTTAACCGACTTACATGTACCATTGACCCCACTCTCATCCCAGAACAGGCCGGATTCCGGCCGGGAAAATCATGCACCAGTCAGGTGCTTAACCTCACTCAATTCATTGAGGACGGATTTGAGCGGAGCATGGTCACAGGTGCTGTATTTGTCGACCTCTCAGCAGCGTATGACACAGTGAACATAAAAAAAATGCTGTCTAAAGTATCGAGTGCCACAAACGATCCCACTTTCGTATCACTGTTAAGTGAGCTCCTTCGTAACCGCCGCTGCTGCGTCCACTTACACGGAAAGAAGAGCAGATGGCGATGTCAGAAAAACGGCCTTCCGCAAGGAAGCGTCCTGGCACCACTTCTATTCAACGTCTACACGAATGATCAGCCCACCACCCTAACACTCAGTGATATATCTATGCCGATGATCTTGCACTAACTTGCCAAGATAAGACCTTCGAAACCGTGGAAAGTACACTGAATCTTGCCTTGGAAAACCTTCATAAATATTACGAGCATAACGCTCTAAGGCCCAATCCAAGCAAAACCCAATCGTGTGCTTTCCACCTTCGTAACCGCGAGGCAAACAGGGAGCTGAACATTTCCTGGAAAGGCGTCGCCATCCAACACTGCAACTACCCTAGATACCTAGGAGTAAGACTGGACCGCTCCCTGAATTACAAGACCCACTGTAGAAACAAAAAACAAAAAGTTAGTTCCCGCAATAACCTACTGCGCCGTCTCTACTCCACTAACTGGGGAGCAAACCCAACGGTTATGCGCACTACGGGACTAGCTTTGTGTTTCTCAGCAGGAGAATACGCGTGTCCAGTGTGGGCTAGGTCAGCACATACCAGAGACGTGGACGCAGACCTGAACGACACCTGCCGCATAGTGACTGGCTGTCTTAAGCCAACCCCGGTCGGTATGCTGTCTCCTCTTGCGGGAATAGCTCTACCCAGAGTCCGCAGAGAAGTGACATGTCCGCTTGAAAAACAAAAACAGGAAAGCGACCCTAGACATCCACTCTACGGGCTCTCCCCCGCCACAGGTCGGTTGCGAAGCCGCAAAAGCTTCCTGCGATCTACGCAGCCTACCGACGAAACCCCTACTAACATGAGGTGCAGGCTTTGGGCAAGCGAGTATCGACATTCACTGTACCCCCCCGATGAAAATCTGCCTCCAGGCTATAAGGAACCTTGGCCAACCTGGAGAAATCTAAACAGGCTGAGGACCCAGGTTGGTCGAAGTAAAGACAACCTGTGTCGGTGGGGGTACTCAAGTAGCGCAGACGCCAGCTGTGAATGTGGAGAATTCTGCAAACCATGGCTCACCCTACTAACTGTCCCGCGTGCCGGACCACCTGCTCGCGTGTGGACCTACTTGTCAGTAACCAGAGGGCTACCGCGGTAGCCGCCTTCTGGGCAAGTAAGCCCGTGTTCTTGCCGACACGAAAGAAGAAGAAGACCGTGAATTTTTAATTACCCGAGAAAATTAACTAACATAATCAGATATCGATATACATCGAATTTGGCAATTTTTTTTTTTTATTAGAAATTTATTTAAAAGGTCCCTAACATTTCTCAAAAATATGCACCATAAAAGTCCTGCTAATTCAAATAGAAATCATTATTATTCCAACATTAACGGAACCAAAATCCACCTTATTTGGTCGCCTAATATTGGCGTACGGAAGGAATAACTATAAATGATATTTTTTTCATTCATAGTTATTCCTTCCGTACGCCAACGCAGTACGCTGTTCCGTTTTTTTTATTCGCCAAATTCGATGTAATATCGATATCTGAGTATGTTAGTTAATTTTCTCGGGTAATTAAAAATTCACGGTGTATATACGTCTTTGTCATATCCATACAAACGTGATTATCGAACGTCACTTCATGAAATAAATAAATAACTACTTCCAAATCTTTATTTGTTTGGGATCTACGATGCAACAGACAAATACACACGTCAAACTTATACCCTCTTATTCCAAAACAAAGTTTAAACTTAGTACTCAGTTTAGTACTGGTATTAAACCATGTACTAAAATAAACGCTATTACAAAATAAAATAAAATATAAAATATTTTTTACGTTACAACCTTTCATGTATCAACCAGTGTTAAACAAGAAAGGCAAAGAAATATGATAAGTTTAGGCTAAGTGATCCTAAGTAGGCATTTGTTTTTATGATGAATCGTTTAGGTACTACTACTATAATCGTTTATTATTTCGATGACAGAAGTACTTGAATTTCGCGCGCCGCTTACGCGTTTCCGTTTTACTTTAGCTTGATAGTTAATAATATGTACCTTTAAAAAAACTTGAACATAGGACCAAAATTCAGTTGTTACAATATTGAAACAACTGTAAATAGAAAAATTGTACGAATTTCATTAAAAAAGCCATAGTATCTATAGTTCCAGTTACCATAAACATATTATATTTGGGCTCAATAATATAGTCCTGGTGTGTAGTTGGTGATGGGATCATGTTTTTTTTTTTATTTGAGATGGGCTTGCTCTTGACCCCAATCTTGCTCTAGAGTATAGATGGGATCTACGGAGGAGCGAGCTTTCCCAGAAGATGCCTATTCACTCTGGACTTAAAGAGAGTCAGGGTATATGCACTCGGAAATACAGACGCAGGCAGGGAATTCGACTCTTTAGCTGTGCGCATTATAAAAGATGATGAGAAGCGCTTAGTGCGGATTATGGGTATATCAACTAAGAACGGATGGTAGCCGATTATTAGGGTTTGATGATGGACACTGTACCTGGCTATAGGATCTGAGGTTTCCAGTTGCCGCGAACCTATCGTATTTGGGATTATTACAATAGTACTGGTAAATAGTTTGTGATGGGATGTGGTGATGATGATCAGGGTTATGGAGACTGAACTTGGCCATTAGATCTGAAATTCCATTTGTCGTAAAAAAATCGTATTAAGGCTCATTAAATTAGTCCTGGTGAATAATTTGTAATGAAATGATGATTTTCACGGTATGATAATGGAGGTTAAACTTGGCCTTAGGATCTCAGATTCTAGTTGCCGTAAGCCTCTAGTGTTTTCGTTTATAAAAATAGTCCTGGTTAATTATTAGTGATGGAATGATAATAGTGATTAGGGTGATGATGATGATGAAGGCTGAACCTGGTCATAGGATCCGAGGTTCCAGGCGCCGTAAACCTATCCCGTTTTGGCTCATTGAAATGGAATTGGTAAGAAGTTGGTGACAAAATGATAATGATCAGCATGATCAATGATGATGGAGACTGAACCTGTCCATAGGGTCTAAAGTTCCAACAGCCGTATACCTATCGTGTTTGGGCTCATTACGATGGTCTTGATTAATAGTTTGTGATGGGATGATAATGATGATAAGGGTGATGGAGACTGAATCGTATTTGTACTCATTAAATTGTTTCTGGTAAATAATTTGTAATTAATTGATGATGATCAGAGTTTGATAATGAACCTAGCTTTAGAATCCAAGATACCAGTTGCGGACGTTGCCATTAGCCTCTAGTGTTTGGGCTCATTAAAATGGTCTTGGCGAATAATTTGGATAGGATGATGATAGAGACTGAATCTGACCTTAGAATCTGACATTCCATTTGACGCTAACATATTGTGTTTGGGCTCATTAAATAGGTCTTAGTGAGTAGTTACTTGGTGACATCATGATGGTGATGGAGGGTCCGATGGACATGGATTTGAATTATTGCTTTATAATTAACGTCAATTTGGCTTAGCGTATCATGTTCATCGCAATCGTAGTTCGTTTTTTTCTTTAAATAATACAAAACAAACTATAGTTAAGAATAACTATATATTTTTTGTACTATTGCAAATCATTTAAAAATTATAATTCAGAAATTAAGTCTTATTCTATAGACGACGAAAAATGTTAAAATAAAATATATTTTTTTTATTTTACGTTACAAGTTTTTATGTACTAACTAGTGTTAAACAAGAAAGGCAAAGAAATAAGATAAGATAAGAGATCATAAGTAGGCATTTGTTTTTATGGTGAATCGTTTAGGTACTTGCCTACTTAAAAGCTTGTCGCTGACATACCTTCTATTTATCAAGCTAGTATTTCAGTGTGGAGCACATACCATTAATCGTGCATAGTTTTATGAAATACCTATTTTATGCAAATAATCTAACCTATGTTATCATAACAGCGACAAGCTTTTAAGTAGGCAAGTACGTAAACGATTCATCATAAAAACAAATGTCTACTTATGATCACTTAGCCTAAACTTATCATATTTCTTTGCCTTTCTTGTTTAACACTGTTTAGTACATGAAAGCTTGTAACGTAAAAATATTTTTTATTTAATTTTATTTCGCCTGGGATCAAAAACGACCACGTTCACACTGAGATTGCCTTTTTAAGGCCCTCCTAGCCCAACCTCAACCTTACTTCCCATGATTATTCCAATAGAAATTATGTACCTATGAATAAGTTAATTAAAAAACCAACAACAAAAAAATATAAAAATACAAAAAAAGTTTAAAAAAAACAAGGAACCGACTTCAGAAATGAACTAAAAGGCGAAAAATAATATTTTCTAAACTAAACATAAGTACCTACCTAATCAGTTATTTTAGGAGTCGGTGCTCCATGGATTCTATGGAGAGTTAAAATGTGTTCATTCGCACCGACTTTAAAAATAATTGATCAGGTTAAGGTTACTTATGTTTAGTTTAGAAAATATTATTTTTCGCCTTTAAGTTCATTTTTGAAGTCGATTCCTAGTTTTTTATTTATTTTTTCTTTAACACTTTTAAGTGTTAGGACTTTAACAATACTTTATCGTCCAATAATTGAGGATCTATCATTTAAGAAGTCGTTTAAAAATATCGTTATCAACAGAAGTGTCGTAACCATGGGATAACCGTTCAATGAATAAGTCAATTTAAAAAACGAACTAAGATATTTTTTCTCGTTTCTGGGTGTACTAGTTTACGCCCCAGTAACTAAAATTACTGTCTGGTACCTCGTAAGCGCCACGTCTGCCTAATACAATACGTTCTGTCGACAAATCGTAGTATTATCTATTGACTCCTAATCGTTAAGGAATTCTGTGGCCTCCATCATCAGCTCAGCAGTATTATATGCATACTAAAACCTTCTCCAGAATGTAACAAATACTTTTCTTAAAACTGCATCAAAATTGGATGAGCCAAACGCGAGAAAATCGCGGACAACCATACTTACAAACATACGGGTTAAACTGAGAACCTTTTTTTGAAGTCGGTTTCAAATAAATGTCAATATTTGTTTACATTTTAGCCTTTCAACTTTATTACAAGTTCCTACTAATGTTTTGATCCAAGCGTCATTCGTGTCAGGGACCGCTTTTTTCGGTTCGGGGGTTAAAAAACGTGGTTATTAGCCAGATGAGGATAAGGTATTTTTAACTAGCTACATCCAGGGATTGCCATAAAAGCTAACGTAACGTAAGCAGTGTTGTATTCAAAACTCTTTACAGAAAAAATAATCTAAAATGTAGTAACACGTGCCATATCTAGGCCACACCATGCAGTTTATACATACAATCATCTACTATTTAAAATTTAGAGACTAACATCATATTTTTGCCACAGGCAACATAGTGCAGTGCGCCGAGTGCGGCACGCGCACGATGGGCAACAAGCTCTCTTCGTGCTCCTGCGCGCCCATACTCCGCAAGGCGTACCGCTATGAGGACAGCCCGTGGCAGAATTCACGTCGCCGTGATGGACATCTGTTGAGGTAGGTTTAGCAAATATTAGGCACTTGAGGGTAGCTACACACACATTCGAGCCGCCAATGTCAGTACGGCAGTATACGTCGAACAACAAAGCTGACCCGAAGCATCTACTACATTACATCCAACTACAGATATTCGGTTTTGCCACCGATTAAAGCCTGCCCAAATATGTGTGTAGCAGCCCACAGATGTGAGGACTATGCAGTTCCTGGCCGCGGGATGACTGGGGATATGCGGCAGCGTCTACCCGGGTGCGATTATTATTGCATGATGTACATTGCCAGTCATCCCTTGATGATGACCGTCTTTGCAGCTAGGCTGAAACGTCAGGAAAATCAATCCGCAAAAAGAGATATAGTATGTTGCATTAATACCCATGTTAGTTAAGATGCAAAAATAAAGTTAAAGTAATTTTGTAACATCTGTTTTACCCTTCTCATCACAGGTAACTCTATGAAGTTCTATCAATTAGTTGATGGAGGTATTTCAACGATTCAATACTAAAATGAAAGTTATAGAGCAAGCAAATAAACTTTTAAATGCCATGTACGAGTACACCAGGTTCTAGATATTTTTTCACCATGGAACATTTTTTTTTTCAATCATAGAAACAGTATTAGATCCTTTAATGAAAATTATTTAGCGTCGAATCAGGTCAGATCAAGACTAGTCATAATTAAAATAATGTACTTATTTGGTTATAGCATTCATAGATCTAGAAAAGTAATTATTGCAAGGAATTGTTGAAATGAGAATGGAGAGAGTAAGAGATCAAACTTTCAACTAGGAGTTTATGAGACTGCATCGTACGGCACTAAAATGTGAAATATTAATCAACAAGACGAAAAAATATGAAAGCTACAAAAAACGTGGTATTGTCGTTAAATGGAAAAGGTGTCCTGGAGAGATAGAAAAAGAAAAACTATCAAGAATATTTCAAAAATGGTAAGTAAGAAATATATAACCTCAAGACTATTACAAATAGGAAAACCGATTGGGCAATTGATACACTTTCTTAATGCCATCAAAATTGCCTATCAAGAATAAAGTAGATTTTTTTTTATTTGAGATGGGCTTGCTCTTGACCCCAATCTTGCTCTAGAGCATAGATGGGATCTACGATGGAGCGAGCTTGCCCAGAAGATGCCTATGCACTCTGGACTTAAAGAGAGTCAGGTTATATGCACTCGGAAATACAGACGCAGGGAAACTTTTTAGCTGTGCGCATTATAAAAGATGATGAGAAGCGCTTAGTGCGGATTAAGGGTATATCAACTAAGAACGGATGGTAGCCGGCTGTGCGTCTGGATGTCCGATGGAAGTAAGGTGACGGTGGTATGAGCTTTATCTAATCTATAGAAGACCGATAGGCAAGCAACCTTGCGGTGGTGAGCCAGGCTGTGCAGCTTGGACGCCACCAGTTTTTTTATCGCCTATTATTCTCTTGGCTCTGCGTTCCACCGAGTCAAGTGCAGCAAGTTGGTATTTCGCCGAACGGTCTCGAAGGTGGCAAAAGATAAGGTTAATGTTAATGGACTAAGAGAAGGAAAGTAGCATATCGTGTCTTATTAGGTAGGAGGTTCAGGAGATGACACAGAATAAAGAAGAACGGTAAAACCTTTACCTGTAAGATAAGACTATAGCTCTTACGTTGATGATAAGAGGACGAGCAATGTATCCACAATCTTAGTCAATCATTTTTCGTACACCTACAGGCCTACAATGAAAGCAGGCTTTGCGCTGCACAATGAACTAAAAGGTACACAATGTGCTCTATTTTTATATTATTTTGGATATAAAAAACTAAAATTCAACGTTTTTGACAGTATCAAGGCTAAACAAAATTTTACACGGCGCTTTGCTTTTTTTCGGCGGTCCAAGGTGACTCATAAGGATACCTTGATGAGGAACTAAAAACGTCGCATCAATTGTTCATAGAGGACAAAATATCAAAAACCTTGCGTTGCATTGGAGAAAGAAATAGTTTAATTTTGGATTCGTACAAGCACATAGACAAAAGAATGGAAATAAATGTTGTTTAGCCTATTTCCAAGTCCCGTTCATGGTCCGTAGATAATTAAGCAATACCTAGTCGTGATGCACACCAGTTGACATCTCTAAATGTAATAATTAACTACGTTCTAACAATATTTGTATCTGTTACAAAATACGGACTAGAGCGTGAAAGAACAGACACATATCAACACTCAAAAATATTCTGAACCATCCTGACCCATTTTTGGTACGAAAATAGTTTATGGAGCGAATAAAGTTTTACAGTGTAAGGTACCTGCAGCACACACGACACAAGCTTTAATTAATGTTGGTAATTGCAAAATCTATCCTTTCCGTGTTGCAGTTCGTATTCAATAATAAAAAATGTATGGAATTTCTCATGCGAATTGCACGTTATTCGTGTGGGTAGGACACTGGTGGACCATTTCACTTCCGAGCCCGGCACACCCACACAGTCACGCGAAACTAGAGAATAGCGCAAATGTTATTTCGTGAGATTGAATAATATGTTCCAACGAGTTAGGAAACGAAATTAACTTGAGCTATAATTTATTGGCTGACCTAATTAATGTAGGTAGGCACTTAGTCGTCTGTGATATGTAATATATTTTATGCAGAACTCACAGAAATAAAGTTTTGCGATAGTTCAAGCTTTCCATATTGCACACCTTGATGATTTTAACAATCACGTGCTTGTTTGATGAATTATGAACGGTACGCCTGTCATGTTATTGCTTAATAACTATGGTTTAACCCTTTTGGCAACGATTTTTTTTCTTTCGTGCAATATGAATGATTAAATTAAGAGTCTAGAGCTATTTAATTCAGAGTCAGCTATTACTGATATTATTACTCATACTTATGGTCTTGTTGTCTCTTGAAACATATTTTAAACAGCTATTCATGAAATTGGTTGATTCAAGGAATTTGAGATTTGATGATTTTTTACTAAACATTTACGACGACTCGATCTATTCCGCGACCAGCCATTAAGGAAGTTTTGGGATAAATGTTCAGCAGTGGACGTCCTATGCTTGAAATTATGATGATTATTTACATTAAAAGTTTGAAGTACCATCACCTTACATTAAAATAAACAAACAAACAAACATTTGAACTAAATACTGTTTTTCTTTAAACATTGTCTCCACCTAAATTCATGACTCCTTACCTTCCAGACTATGGGCGGAGGTGTTCCACGTGTCAGCCAGCGGCGCCGGCACTGTGAAATGGCAGCAGGTCTCTGAGGACCTGGTACCCGTGAACATCACCTGCATCCAGGACTCGCCGGAGTGCGTGTTCCACATCACCGCCTACAACTCGCAGGTTGACAAGATCTTGGACGTGCGACTATTACAGCCTGGTAAGATTTGATACGCAATCTTTATTTAGGATTGCATCATAATAAAATACTTTAAATAAATGAGAAATTTGTGATCACAGTGCCTAAAGAAATGATCTAGGGTGTTGATTTTTAACTACTATATTAGCACCAAATGAAGGAACGTAGTTTTTTTTCTTATTTTTGTCATTTATAAGAGCATAATATTCAACAAGTTTCAAAGAAGTAATTTTTAAAATTTTCTCTAGTGTTAAAAATTCACAATTAAAATGATAAAAAAGATCAGAAAAGTTTAAATGTTAGTTTAAAATCAATTAAAGAAAATTTACTACCTGACCGAGGCTCTTTTCTTTCTCATTAAAACTACTGAAGCTTAAATTAAAAAATGCAACAATTACATAATCTCCGGAACCCTCTCTAAGCGAGTGCAATTCGCACTATTTATTATTTGATCATTCACTTGTATTTTAATAATTAATCATACCGTAGAAAAATTAATTAATAATAAATTAGTAATTCTGCCATTGGTGTTCAGCAAGGCGACCCCTAGGGGGTCCAGCCCTTTTCAGTTTAGGTATTCATCCTGTCATTTCACAACTAAATTCCAAATTAAAGTCTGGTATCTCGATGACGGCACTCTAGGAGGCAAAGCTGATTGTGTTTTTCAAGTGTCCTTGTGACAATTATAGAAAAAATTAAAAAAAAAATGGTTTAGAATTAAATTTATCCAAATGCGAGTTATTTATTAATAGTCATGTCTCCGCTCACGATCGTGAATTAATTATTCAAAAATTTAACTATTTGGCTCCCAATATTAAAATTATGAATTCTGATTCACTTGGCCTTCTAGGTGCTCCTCTTTTTGAAGTCAGTATTCAGCCTCTTTTAGAGGAAAAAAAATCCCTATTTTAAAATATGGCCTCTTGATTGGAACGTCTATATTCTCATATATCTTTTTCCATTTTGTAATTTTGCCTCTTCGTTCCACAGTTTACGTATATGCTCCGTGCAAGCCCCATTTGGAAAAATTCACAGTATTTGTCTATCGAATCTATCCTTAGATCAAGCCTAGAAAACATTCTTAATTTACGGCTTTCTAATAATTCCTGGTCGCAAGCAACGCTCCCTATTTGCTTTGGTGGTATCGGTATTCGCAACATCTCAAGTGTCGCCCTCCCCGCCTTTCTCTCCTCTATTCATAGCACTTCCGTTCTTACCTTGAAAATCTTTGATAATTCCCAACATCTTACTGAGTTGAGAGAGGCAGAGGAAGCTTGGCGAGGTCTTTGTCCCAGTGAGGATTTGCCAAAGGAACGTTACCTTCAAAAACTTTGGGATGTCCTACTGGCGAGAGAGACCTTTCATGTTTTGGTCCAAAATTCTATCAGTGACTGTGATTGTGCTAGGCTCTTTGAATAGAATAGAATAGAATATTTATTTATTTGCTTAAGACACAGTATAAATGCTGTTACAGAATGGGTTGTGCATATGTCTTGCCTCATTAAGATAGCATGCAAATATAAATTAGTTAAATTAAACATTGAGAATTATAAAGTCGTATTAAAAATTGAATACTAATTAATTATAAATCATTGGAATTAAAGACACTATAATATAAACAATACAAAATAAAGACCATTAATTAATTCATTTCAATGTCAAAAAATCTCGAATGTCATAGAAGCTGTGTTTATTTAGCCATTTAAACAGTCTAGATTTAAACAAATTAATAGTGAGTCCCTTCATTTCATTCGGTATTTTATTGTATATGCGAACACACATGCAAATACAGCTTTTTCCGTATTTACTGGATTTTGGTATATCGCTAAGTATCAGTCTTTGAGGATATCTTAGTCTGGTATTACCAGCTCTCTCGAAGAGCGTTGGGTTTTTGTGAACAAATATTGCCACTTCATAAATGTAAAGTGATGGAAGCGGCAATAAACCCATGCTTGTAAATAGTGGTCTACACGATTCAAAAGGAGGGATACCACATATAGCCCTAATGCATCGTTTTTGCGCAATAAATACCCGATTTTTTAATGTGCTATTGCCCCAAAGTAAAATTCCATATCTAAGAATAGATTCTATGTATGCGTGATAAGCTAAAACGGCCGTTTTTCTACATGTTACGTTTTTAAGTTGTCTTAAGGCATGTACAAATTTATTGATTCTTGTGCAAACGTTATCTAAATGTATTTTCCAGTTTAGTTTGCAGTTTCTTGTAAGGAATCCGGCCACTGGCTTAACGCTCTTCCATAAAAAAAACCTTGGCACTCTCCTCGACAACGAATCATTCCGGGTGTGTGTGGGCTTGCGCCTTGGGGCTCCAGTTTGTGAGCCACACCCGTGTCCCTGTGGCAAGGAGGTAGACAGATTCGGTCTACACGGTCTCTGTTGTCAGCAAAGCGCTGGGCGTTTTGCCCGCCACGCTGCACTCAATGACGCCATCAAGAGAGCTCTTGCTAGCATCGCCGTTCCTTCCACCCTGGAACCACGTGGGATAGTGTGCGATGACGGCAAGAGACCGGATGGTCTCACGCTTGTTCCCTGGGAGCGAGCGAGCTTAGCCATTCAGCGAGGAAACGCTGCTAGCGTTCTCGCCTTCTTACTTCTTGAATACGCGTTTATTTTTGAGTAGGTAGTTTATAAATTTTAAGGTAAGTTTAGTTTATTTCTATTGCTCTTGTTTAAGTTTTATTTTACTTGGTAAAATATGAATTTGTATATTTTGTTTCGTGTTTAGAAAAGTAGAAAAATTAGTTATTAAAAATGTATTTTAATACAAAAAATGATTTAAGATTAGGCAAAACATAAAGCTTTCAGAAGTTTTTAATATAAGTCACATTCTCACTTTCTTATTTTCTGTATTATTTAATCCAAAGTCACCACCATACCTAAAGGAGCGATTTCTATTTAGGCAGTCTGCCCTCGGTCACGAAATGTGGTCCTCTAATAATCTCCACCTTATTTTTCCCTTACATTCTTCTCACACATATTCGCAGTCCTTCACTGTGCAATCCATCCGTTTATGGAATTCCTTGCCGATGTCAATTCGGCAGTCCCAATCACTCACAAGCTTTAAAAGTAGACTAAAAGCCTATCTCCTTTCACTTAAGTTTTCTCCTGTCTTTTCTTCATGATTCTTTCATGTTAATTTGGGTTTTGTATATATATTATATATATATATATATATATATATATCTAAGTATAGTATGTATTATATAGGATATTATACATAAGTATGTTTATTATTTATACTGATAATTTATATATTATTTATTATTAATATCATAATAATTATAATTAGGCCTCTTTATTCTGAATTTTTTTTTTGGCTGGCTGGCTATTCTTAAGTTAATTTCTTTGTTATTTTGGGCTTCGATGGATATGAGCGAATGAAAAAAAAAAAAAAATTAGACAAAAACCTTAATGGAACAGGCCGGCTTCAGAAAAAAAATCTCAACAATTAATCACATTCACACTGTAAAACAAATCGTACAGAAATACAATGAGTACAATAAGCCACTTTACTTGGCCTTCAAAGATAACAACATAGCATTTGATAACATAAGCCACACCGCTATTTGGGAAAGCCTGTCAACGCAAGGAATTTCACAATCATACATAAACATAATCAGGATTATATGCACAAACAGCAAGGCAAGAATACAATTAGAAGCTATGGGTCCTGAGTTTCATGTAAGAATGGGTGTAAGACAAGGCGACCCAATGTCCGCTAAGCTGTTCTCTGGAGTCCTGGAGAACATCTTCCGGAAACTAGATTGGACGAACATGGGTCTAAATATTGATGGAAAAAAATTAAGTTACTTCAGATTTGCGGACGACATAGTTCTGTTTGAAGAGAATCTAAACAATCTTGAAGCAATAATCCAGGCACTTAGCAAAGAAAGTATCAAAGTAGGCTTAACAATGAATACAACAAAACCAAAATTACTAAAAAACTCCAAAGAAGTAGAAATAAAAGTAGAAGGTCAGTTATTAGAATATGTAAACAAGTACTCATACCTGGGCCAGCTCATTAATATTATAATAATAATTGAATTATTACTTTAAATATGAAGTAACTAATCTTATTTTATGAAAGGAATAAGGCAATAAATAACATGATTTCTATAATAAGATTTACATATAAAACTCTTCACCGCTTCTCCCTCTCAACTTTTACCTCACTGTCCTCTACCTGAAGGTGGTCTGGAAGAGATCGCTTCAAGCGATAAGACCGCCTTAATTGTACCATTTAAAATGTACTTTTCTCTGTGTATTGTTTGTTTTATGTGGTATGCAATAAAGAGTATCTATCTATAAGAACTATTATAGACAGATTTAAAATCGTACTTGAAAAGTTCAGTTTTAATACATTTGGTGTCGATATGAGGGATCAAAATTTACGAGGGCAATTCGGAAGATACTCCAGCAGCCACTGTAACCCAGTTTTAAAATTACACTGGATAGAGCTCGAGTAATCGACCGGAATACACGAGTACGTTAGGTATCTGCTAACTGAGGCAAGGCAAGAGACACTATGTAGTAGAATTCTTATTATATTGACATCATAATGCTCAGTCTTAAAAGAGGCTTACTAAACTGTGGAGTTAGGTATAGATTCATAAGCTTGCAGAACATTTATAATTTCACAAACAATAAATTAGATTTCTTAACTTCACCATTTTCTTTTTAATTAACGAATCAAGTCAATTTAAAGTACAAAGAAAAGTCAAACAGTGTGAAGAGAATGAAAACTATGAGCCGGCCCAGCTAAGTATACGAATAGTTCTTGTTGTCATTGTACTTTTAAATTAACTATGAGCTCATGCTTGAATCGAACTGTTGGATGGCGTCCCTACCAATCTAACAGTATCACGTGCCACTAGATGTGTAGATGTGTAACTTTTTGTCATATTTGTATTGACTGTGTGTGTCTTTTAGTTAAGACTTTTTTAATGCTATTAGTCCGTTCTCCTGAAAGTTATAAAAAAACTACCAAAACACATTAAATCTTAAAAGTAGACATAGTCATATTTCAAATATGAAGTAACAAATCTTATTTTATAAAAGGAATAAGGCAATAAATAACATAATTTTTATAATAAGATTTATATTAAAATAAAATAAATAAAAATAAAATAATCATTTATTTGTTCGGACATGTGTAAATACATATGTTGACCTACCAAACATATTTTTTATGATCACTGATAGAAAATAAAACACGTGTTGCGTATAAAGAAATATATTTTTACACATGACATTATTAGTGATAAGGCTATGACTATCTATAAAATATACCCCTTAATAACAAAAAGTAAAATTGAAAAATTTTGAAAACCCCACGACGCTTGATTGGCGAAATGGCGGCGGGTTTTCGTAACTAGTGTGTATTCGTGAGTGTAGATCATGTACAACAAACGAAATTGTAGTACCTTACATGCTTCACATTTTTTAATGTGATGTTACGTCCGTATTTTTTTACGTCCGTGGTTTAAACTAATTATAGTTGATAATTTAATTAGATTTGTAATTTATCATTCATGAAATCTCGAATAGTATAATAGCACTTTGTAATTAATAAATTCTTTAATTTCACCTTGAAGCCATTAAAATGTGATTCTCTTAATGTTAGGGGGAGCTTATTGTATATTTTAGGTGCCATGCATAATACATTCTTGCTCATAAGAGCTGTCCACGATGTGGGCATACAGAGTCTAGTTTTGTCACGATGGCTTACCACATGTGCCCATTTTTTAAATAATTTTGGATTGGCTTTTACAAATAATGCTATTTTTAAAATGTACATGGATGGAAGTGTTAGAATTCTGTGTTTTTGGAAATAAGATTTACAGCTATTGGTTGTTTTCAGACCGAACATAGGTCGTATGCACCTTTTTTGTATTTTAAAAACAATTTCCTTATCCGTGGAGTTTCCCCAGAATATAATGCCATATCTCAGGTTTGACACAGCTAGGCCATGATAGGCTAGGAGTAGGGCATCAGTATTTAGTACAGGGGCTAGTTTAAAGAGTGCGTAGGCACAGCTGCTAACTTTTTTACTAAGATACTCGATGTGAGCTTTCCAATAAAGTGTTTTGTCAATAAATATACCTAGAAATTTGGCGTTGTCGACCTCATATACTTTGTCATCTTTCTATGTTAATTCAATACCCGATGAGTTTGGCGATCTTTGATTAAAATGCATTTGCTGATTTTTGCTTAGGTTAAGTTATTAATGTCATGTGCATAATTGTCAAGTTCTTTACATGCTACTGTTAAAGTACTGTCATCTGCAAATAGGGTCATAGGGTGGTTTGTCACTTTCGGTAGGTCATTTATGTAAATTATGAACAGAAGCGGGCCCAATACGCTACCTTGTGGTACTCCAAATCGAATGGTTCGTTCTGTCGATAAAAAGTCTTCATATTGTTTGTTTTTAAAATTTATGTTTGAGATTGCTGTTTGCTGTTTTCTGTTCGTCAAGTAAGAGTGTATAAGTTTTGCTAAATTTCCTCTGATTCCATATGTCATAAGTTTATTGATTAAAATGTCATGATTTACACAGTCAAAAGCTTGGGTCATATCACAGAAAATAGCACATACTAGATTTCTCCTGTCAACATAAGGTATTACATTATTTAAAAATTCAAAGAAGCCATGTTTATGTTTTTATTTTGTCTAAAGCCGTGTTGTTCTTTGCACAAAGTGTTATGTTTTTCTAGATACGAGATCTCCCTAGAAATGTATTTCTCTAAAATTTTTGAAATAACTGGTACTAGTGCTATAGGTCTATAGTTTTCTATTTGTTGTTTGCTCTCTTTTTTATGTAAGGGTTTGACAATAGTGGTTTTGAGTGGATCAGGGTATTTTTCTTCGCTAATACACAAATTGATGATGTGACTCAAATGACCGCATATTAAATCACTGACTAATTTTATTATTTTGGTTGATATTCCATCGATTCCTTCGCTGTTAGTGTTTTTTAAACTAAGAATAATTCTGTGGATATCAATGGGAAGACTTGGTGGCATAAACATAGAATGTTTTTGAGTTTGTATATTGGATGTTACATTATTGCCAGAATCAGGTATTGTTGTAATTTTATCGATAAAATGGTCATTAAAATATTTGCAATTGTTTTAGGGTCATCTACAATATAATTTCCTATTTAAATGTCTTGTATGTGTTCTTTAGGTTTATTTTTTTTTGAGTTATTTACTAACGACCAAGTAGTTTTTGCTTTGTTTACTGAATTTTTCATCGCATTATTATTTTGCGCACGTTGTGTTAATTTCATTATCTTTTTAAAAAGTTTACTATATTTGTTAAAAGCATTTTTATTTTCAATAGTAGGATTGAACCTTGAGTTCCATAGTAATTGCCTTTTTTTTATACTGCACAGTTTTACTCCTCGAGATATCCCTTTCGGTTTTTTAATATGAGAAATAGTTACCATCCTATATGGGAAGCACAATTCATAAAAGAGTTTAAAATCTGTGACAAAGTGTTCATAAGCACTGTTAGGGTCATCGATCTTGTATATTTCGGGAAATGTTAATTGTTTTAGACATTCTCTAAACTTAATTATGTTTTCCCTGCAGAAGTCTCTTTGTTTTCTACGCCAAAATTTAAGTGCTGGTAAACTTTCAATGGGGCATTTGAGCAGTTGGGCTGTGTGGTCTAAAAGGGCAAATTCTATCACTTCCCCTTTACAAGTTTTTTTGAGATTGTGTGCAAAGTTGTCAAGACAAGTTTTGGATTTTAGTCTAGTAGGCTCTCTTAATGCTAATTTTAGGTTATAGTTTAAAAATATACATTCAAAGTCAAGAGTTACACTGTTTCTTTTCAAAATATCAATATTGAAGTCACCTGATTCCACTATATTGTAAGATTTGTACTTATTACTCAAAAACATCAACACTTGTTCTAGCTTAGTGAAAAATATATATTAACGTAACACGATTTTGGACGGAACATGATTTTGGGACTCTATAAATGCACACAACTATTGTTTTTATCTTGAAAAGGTCGATAGCACTAAACTCAACTATGCCGGGTATCGAAAGTTTTGACATTTCTGGTATCGGTTTCCATTGATAGCCTTTTTTTACAAGGATACAACTTCCACCTCTACTTGAGCCATCTCTACAGTAGAAAGAGGCTAATTGATAATTTAGTATAAATAATAATCCTTCACTACCAGACCCAATAAAGTGTTCAGTAACACAAATGATATCCACATTTGCATGTTTCTCTGATAGTTCCTTTAAGCATACAATCAATTCATCAGATTTATTAATCAGTCCAGCAATATTCTGATGTAAAGTGCATAAACAGTGGGTACTACGTTTATATAATATGTCATTGTTAGGATAGAAAAAACTCATTGTTACTCTTCGTCGAACTAGAACTATCGTTTAATATATCTATGTCAGATTTACTATTATTATTAAAGTCATTGTTGCAATCCATTATTTCAGTAATAGGACTTTTTAAGTAATTAAATACATTTTGCATGCCGTTATTATTAATAATACCTTTAAATTTGGAAAACATATCATAATCATAAGATAATTGAAGATTTAAGTCTAATAAAAAGGCGTAGTTATGATAAAGTACATCAAGATACTGGAGATTCAGTATATTCTTCAATTCTTATATCTATATTTTCTGTCATTTTTTTAATTCCCGCATTTGGTGTTATATAATGGATGACTTGTGACTCTTGAAAAGTATTTTGCGCAATTTTTAGTACTTTATTGGAATTGTTACTGCATAAAATACATATCGTTTACATTATTTGGTTTCCAATGCCCTCATTTCTCAATGATTATTTCATATTGTCCTATTCTTTGTTAATTGTACTTGATTCGTTTTGTTGTTGTATGCCTTTTTGTGGTGTCGAGGCGAGGAGGACTTGGATTTTTTGTTTAGGCTGTCAGTTTTATTATTTGTTGAAGTGTTTGAGTTTTTTCTCTTTCTAGCCTTTTTATTTGAGTTATACGTATTAGTACTTTTTGTGTCCGTAATACGTTGTGATTCTTTAAGCTATCTGTTCTCTGCCAATATCTTTTTTAACTCATTGTAGGCTGCTTTTAACTCATTCTTTAAAGTTACTATTTTGTTTTGAAGTTCTTGGATGTAAATTTTTTCACTACCTGTCCCATCAGTTGATATGTTTGGTGCCTCGTCGGATGATGTTCTCGGAAGAGCCATCTGACGAAAAATCGCTTAACTTACGTCTTTTGGCGCTGTCAGTTCGAGACTCGGCGGGTTTTTTACGGAACGATATATTTTCTAAGAAATTCATCTTTGTTATTCACAGTATTGGGAACACTAATCACCTCAGTAACTTGAAAATATTATTATAATTAAATTTTTGTAGAAACAAAAATATATCCATGAGAGTCAGTGGCGGGATTCGATCTTGCGACCCATGGTTGTTCAGTCCAACGCTACGCGCAATAGACTACGCGGTGCACATTTCGCTGGGCGAATTAAGTGATCACTTGCTTCGTTGTTCAGATTTGAATATAATGTTCGTTAAGTTTATGCTAGTTATGGAATTTTGTTCAACTCACTGGGTTTATGATGTCCAACAAGCTCACTTTTGATTATTTTTAATTATTCACTATACACTTAAGTAGTTATTATTATTTTTTTCACACTTGAATGAGGACTTATAATCACTTGATTTGGGTCCATAAATGTTTATTGAGCGGGTTTAAGCATATATTAAATAATCACTATTTACACTGTTAATATGAAGTTTTTTGTTGAGATCAGAGAGATTGTATGACATTTTAAGTTTGTTTTTGTTAAGGAAATCGCAAGTTTTATAGTTAAAAATAAAATTAAATACGGAGCCAGATCTGTTCGTGACGGCACTACGTCAGTCATATTATAAAGACTTTCCATGTTGTCTAGGGCTTATAATGTGTGTTACTTTCTACTATAAATGATATTAGTTTTCAATATCTGAGTTTAATAAATAAATATGCTTCAATTTATTTCACGTTTATAGGAACCCGAATCGGACAAGCCTCGGAATGCTTCGTGTATTGGAAAGACCCCATGACCAACGACACGTGGGGGCTTAACTTCACCTCGCCCATCGATGCCAAACAGTTTAGGGAGTGCTGCGTAAGTTGACCAGTTACTTATCAACATCATATCTATTCAAATTTGTATCATGATCATTCAACTCAATAATTATAAAATAAACATTGTTTTTGTTTATATTTTATTTCAGTTTAAACATTTATTGATTCTTAGATGCCCCCTAGTCGTTAGTAATGACTATTTAACAATGAAACGATACACTCATATGTGATGATGATGTGATTCATTCATCATTTATCATGTGTTTTATTTCAAAGCACTGATTGTGGATAATGACAACCAAAATTATAAGCCTTTATATCCGAGACCCCAAAACAATACCTCCCATTATTAATCAACATACTTTTTCTCATTTCGTAGTCACCATCGTTTAAATTCTCCCGAAAGGCATCTTCGAGCTACAGCCTAAAGCTGGAACCGCCCGGCAACAAGCAGAAGTTCAAAGCAAAAAGGAAACCGCTCTCCACACCAGCTAGTCCTAACCGATCGAGGTATATTTTTTTTTACACTAAAAATCTTGTTAAATGACGGGCTTGCATCAATCGTGAAGTTCTTAAATCAAACAAAACGCACTATATCTTAAATTTTTCAAAGTAACTTTAATATAAAGTATTTTGAGACAATTTACTAATTTGTTGTGTAGTTGTTTATTTCTATTCTGTGTTTTAGTTTGACATATGGACGAGAGCCGCAGTGCACTTGCATGACCCAAGAACAGTATGCCAGGCTCAGAGCTCAAGATCCAAGATATCGTAAGTAATATTGTTGATTAGAATAGTATTCCTATCTCTATAACATGTTGTTTAAATAATGATTATAATTACATTCTTAAACTCTTCACCGCCTCCCCCTCTCAACTTTTTTAAACTGTCCTCTACCTGAAAGTTGTCACGAAGAGATCGCTTCTAGCGGTAAGACTAAAATTGAACGTATATATTTTTTCTTAGTACTGTTTGTTTTGTGTGGTGTGCAATAAAAAGTATCTATCTTTCTATTCCTTAAGTTCTCTTTATACAAAAAAAAAACCAAATAAGTAAAAAGCTAGTTGAGATTTAAGTAAAGACAAAATTAGTTTTAAAGTACCGTTTAACTTCTCAATAGCTATTTATAGCGTAGCTATTTTCATAAACATCTTAATACACTTTATTCGCTAACGACATGCTATCGTGCACTGAATCGAAGATTGGTAATGGGAGTGTTATTCGTAACACTCCCATTACCACCTTATAAAATGTTATTTATTTATGGTATGATATAAAAATATAAAATACACATAAATCATCTTTGGCAAAACTCAAACATAATTTTTTCAACTAATTATAATTGAATACAATAATTTAAAACGCATCTGTTTGTGAAGGTTCCTCAACTCTTCCACGCACAACGACTCGCGCCATGGAGACTGAAGCTGGGGCTACAGGGACAGCCAACCGCACTGACAAGGTGGCTGCAGCTACGTCATCTACGTCACTGTATGACAACGTCGCCAATGCACAGCCAGCACACCAGGCTCCGCCTAAACGTGAGTTTTTCTCCTCCAACTTCAATAAAAAGCCATGTGGATTCATTAAAATCGAGGAAGAATCTGTGGAAGGACAACAGTTGGCCACTGTAAAGAAGCCTTTTTTAATTGTTAAATTACGTGCTGTATTCGTACTTACAACCACTTACTATGAGGGAAGAAAATCATTGTATGTGGCACACAAAAATGTGACTTTTTCAAAGAACATCCACCTTCTATAAATCTGCCTTCAATATAAAGTACTACTCTGTCAAGAAAGTACCGGGAAAAGATTAATAATAAACAAAATGTTAGTTATTCATCCAAATCCATCCATCTGGTGAATAAGGTAACTGCTCGATGGTATTTGTTGAGTTTTTGGTCAAAAATTCGTTCACATGATGGCCTTGTGGGATGGCGCATTTTCGTGGTGCAAAATTCAAGAATTTTTATTCTACAAATCTGGCCTTTTTCGTCTAATATGCTCTCTTAAACGCCGCATAACGCTTAAATTATAGTCTTTTTTAATCGTTTGACCTTCTGGCAAGAATTCTGAGTGCACAACACCGCGACAGTCAAAGAAAACAGTCAACATGACTTTGACTTTCGATCGAGTTTGGCGCGGTTTCTTCGGTTTCGGTTCAGTTGGAAGGCGCCACTCCGAAGCTTGTTGACTAGTTTGCATGTCAAACTCGTAAACTCACGTCTCGTCACAAGTAAGATTGCGTTTCATAAATGTTGGGTCGGAATTGACTCGTTCTAGCATGTCCTCAGCGACTCTTTTGCGATTGAGTTTTTGGAGAAAATTCAGGTCTTTTGTGACTAGCCGAGCGGAAACATGTTGCATACCTAATTGATTATTTAAAATAATACGAATCGACTCGAGTGACACAGAAAGTTCGACGGCTAGCTCTCTCAAACTTGAATGAGAATTTTCAGTCACTATTTTCTTCACTTTTGCGATGTTATCTTCAGTAGCAGACGTTGATGGCCTACCAGAGCGAGGCAAATCTTCCATCACATCTAGACCGCTTTTAAACGCTTTGTACCATTCATATACACGTGTTTTTGATAAAGTCGATTCACCGTAAGCCTTCTGTAACATTTTCAGAGACTCCAAACACGAAATCCCATTGGCGATGCAAAATTTAAGACAAACTCTTTGTTCGATGTTTTTGTCCATTATGAAATTCGCAAGTACACTAGATATGGTATGAATAGATATGGATAACTAAAAACAATACTGTATTTAATCTAATTATCAGATGTTACTCAAACTCCGCGGAAAACAGTTGGGCCAATCTAACAACAACAAAAAAAAATGAATTTGGAACCATAAACAAATTAATTCCCAAAACTTTTTTGACAAAATGCTGAATCTCGATCGTTTTTTTTTAAATAAATGGCTGTCTACTAAATGTAAAAAGAATAATTTGTATGAAGGATTCCTTACCAATCTCGATCTGTATATACTACTTAGCTACTAACGCTTATTCGTGTTATTTGGATTCGTAGGACGAGGGCATGATTAAATACATCATGCACGACAAGGTTCTGTTTCTCGTATGCTCACTATGGTGTTAAAATACAAGTAAAATGTGAAATTTTCATGAAGATTTGTCCTAATATTTTTAACCGACTTCAAAAAAAGGAGGAGGTTATCATTTTGACTGAATGTTGTTGTTGTTACAATAGCCAGTAGAATCTAGTACAATCTTATAAGCATTGCGTATGTCATTTATCCTGCGAGGATCAAACATCGATATCCAGGTTTTTCAAGGCGGCAGTTGTGTTTTATGGACTTCCGATATTCTATTAGAAAAAAGTAGTAGGTAACAACAAGGTGAACAAATGACCCGGTTAAGTTTGCAGGAAACCACTGGATGCAGACCGCTTCCAACCAGCCAATCTGGAAGTCACGGAGGAGGCATATGTTTAGCAGTGGGCGTCCTGTGGCTTATATGATGATGATGATGATTCATATACCACATGGGTAAGGGTCTGGTAACCTTACCTTGGAGCACCTGCTCCACAGTGGTGATTATTGGTGATTCCCTTATTCTCTATTTATGAAGGTTGTGATGATTCGTAGTTGGAAAAATCGGTTCAGTCGAGTGCAGGATTTATGGTCCGAGTCGAATCCAAGTACCTTCCTAATGGTATCTAATGAGTTATCTGTTGTTTAGCGGCCGCTCGGCAGTCAGAGCAGCAGCCCCCAGCGCGCCCGGCCAAGTCGCAGGAGACGTCTACGATGACCACCAACACGTCGACTGCGCCGAAGACTGTCACCGCTTCTGTTGGCACACACAGCAGTACTGTAAGTGGTCACAAATGTATCTAAGAGCGAATATTTAAAAAGTCTATAGGACTATTGCACGAACTGACTCTTTTAACCTGATTTTATGAGTAAAATTGTGGTATTAGGATAAGATTAAACCATTTATTTTTAAGCAAAGATACAGAAGACCTTTACTGCCGTCATAAGGAAAAAAGGCGTATCTGTCATGTTTTGTTGAATCGAGTTACATACATATTCGGAATCAGCAAAAAATACGCATCTACCAGTATTTTTATAATTTTATTTTTGTAAACACAACCCTAAAACCCTTAATCTTAAAAAATGCATATGTGTGTACATACGTCTTATTTATTTACGAAATATCAATCAAATCATAAAATGAAAAGACTTAACTGCATGGTTATAAAAAGAAAAGACGGTTCTGCTTAGATGTGCCTTTTTATATCTATTGTGGTAAATGATATTACTGCCGAAGTTCTTACTTGGATTTATTTAACATGACTTGCCATATTAACTTATTACAAACTCTCCACTTCCTAAATTAGAAATTATGTCCCTACATTAATGATTACTTCGACTGACATAGTAACTGCTTAGCAACTGTCTACTTCAAATGCTCACGAGCAACTGACCGAGTAGCGATCTCTACCGATACTACTGCGGTGTTTCCCCACCACAACTCAATTACGTCATGTCTTTTTCCCGGTCGACCAGTTAGTGTTGCCAACATTTGATTAAAATACACCGAATCACGACATTCGGCCATCCGGCACAGTGCAACCTCCCGGTGCACGCCGCTACTAAATCAGTTGCTTTAACTATAGTTCCTTAACCTTAAATATTATATTCTGGGTACATTATATAAATTTACAAGGCTGGGATATGTTTACTTAACATTGTGAACAGGTCAATGAAAATAATTAAGCACGTCTACTACTGAATTAGTTGACTTAACTATAGTTTCCTAATTTATATATTAAATTCTGGATACATTATGTAAATTCAACATTCGAAACATATGAATAACTTAAATAACACATACAATTTCAGACCTCAATAATACTCATAACAAATATAATCACGACATTCGTAAACATAACTAAACTAGATCTGCGTTTATTAGTAACTTTATTAAGTCGAAAATTTACGAGTTTGGTGATACTTAACATTGCTGGTTAAATATACTACTTACGAACTAGATCATTTAATATTTTCCAATTAAAAAAAACGTTTTCTTTACAAATAATTCTTTACGAATATTATTTCCGAAAAACATGGTAAGTTATTGAGGTTCTTGCATGATTAGGGATTGCACATGTTTCGCTACTACAAGTAATATGGAAGATTAAAAAAAAATACAGTAAATCTTTTAATTAATTACTTATTATCAATTAGTGATATGACAGACTTTGTGTCTCATTACAATAAAATTAAAATAAAGATAAAATATGTCAGGTAAAGTCAATTGTATTATTATTTACTATTCCTAATTTAAATTCAAATTCTATTCCTAAATAGTCAAAATATTTTATGCCATGTATTAATTTATCAATAAGCCACTTATAGTATATTGATTTTAATTGATTGGGATCTAGTTGTTTTATGTCATCTGAAATCCTATTGTAGGTATGTCTTTAAACACACTGTAATGCAGAACACTAGTCTATTTGCATCCCGTTTTGGTCTAGTGTTCCTATCACTTGCTTTCGTGATCAATTTATTATTAAATTAAACATTTAAAATGCTTAAGAATTATTAAAATAAAATCTTCTATGGTAGGTACTTTATACACGAAACGTAACGAGATTGGTACTGCGACTGCCTAATCGAAACTCAGTCTATGAATCGGCAGAATCAATGCGGTAATTCCGCAAAAACCTAACAATGGCGTCGGGGTCAATAAGAATGCGTATTTCTAGTATGTGTTTTTTGCTATTAATTAATCATATTATTGTTTTGTAATGTGTAAAATAAATAATTACTAAGGTAAATAAAATGTATATTAAACATGCCCTGTTAATTTTCTCGATTCTCACAAAAATAAATCGGACGGATTTCGTAAAGATGCAATGCAACCAACAGTTCAGACAGGGTTGGTACTTCGCTCACTTTAAAAAAAACTATCTATCACATGTAGGTATACTATTCTAGAAATATGAGAATATTCATTATACTGTAAAATTTAATGTTAACCCATGGCCTTATCCTATCTGCAGCAACAATGCTAATATATATCTAAAATAATAGCCCGTGAGGTCATCTTTAAAAACTTGAACAGCGTGTTCCGATAATTACTAGGGTGAAAATGAATAATAATTAATCGTTTCGGCAATCACACCAACTAGCTAGGCCTAAACTAAGCAAATCTTGAACTGTGGTTACTTAGATAATGAATAAACTTTTTTCATTAAGTACATGACTTAGGCACAATTACCTGTGCTCATCACACAAACATTTGCCCCGCGATACGAACCCGCAGCCAGGCTTTGTAGTCCGGAGCAGGAACCACTACACCAGACGGTCGTCCAATTAATTTTCCAACATTACAATCTTAAACGGGCTTACAAATTTTCACAACTATTTAGAACAATTATATAATATTTTAGCGTGGTTAATTTAACAAGGTCCCCTTTATAAAATATTGGCTCTAAAACTTTATAGTGTGAAATATATTAATAAGTGCAATACGCTCATTTTTATCTTTGTTTGCATCACCCTTGCAACAAGCACCCACAGATCCAACAGGACCACGCATTGTCGTACTAACTGACGAAGCGTAACTACAATTATTGTCTAAACCTTCTCCACTGTTTAAGATAAACGTTAATGTTCTTCATACTTCAAAATAAAACTATAAACGAAACCTTTTTATCAAAGACCTGTTGAATATAAAAAACCCGGCTGAAGTGAAATTGGTCAAAAGAGGGCACACAAAAATTAATAAAAATAGTAGCTAAAAAGATATTAATAACGTTATAAAATTTTAACTACTTAGTCAGATGTGAAGTTCGGTACCATTTTTAGTAACTTGCACACTTTTTGTTATTTAAAATATTCTAATATTTATGCACCTTATAATGTAATAAGTACAAATAAATTAAATTTAATTATAGCCAACGTGGTACCATTATGCCTGTGTCATAAATAATAATTTCCTATTATAATGTGCAAGTAGGTATACAACTTGCGTAGTGTACGTATTTAGAAACCTAGATTAGTAGCATGAATATATTGATAATCTTATACTATTAGCACGATTACTTTCTTTTTTATACAACGATTTATTAGTATGTGTCGATATCATTGTACGTTTACACTGAACTGTAAACATTACTTTAATAAACTCTGATGTTTGTTTTACAAAGTTATTTTTGCTGTCCTTAATCTTTCGTCATTACCTGATTTAGGAATTTCTACTAAACATAATTGATTCGGTTTAGTTAGTTGGAAGACTATTTCTATATTCAAAAATAGAATAGACTAAAATTTCCAGTCCTCCCCTCCAAAATATTATTATCCCATCGCAAGCAAGCAACAACAGCGACTCCTTTAGATTCTGAACCCCATCACATATCAACACAAATCCTAATGTGATTCTTAGCATTAAGCATCAATAAATGATTTTTTTTTATCAAAATACTATTGTGTATAGAAGTTGCTATACATAATAGTATTTTGAAGGCTAGCTAATGTAGCAATTAATTTTAGCCTACTTTTACCCATTTTACCTACCCCATCAATTGCATGAAATGTTTGAGTCTGAGACACTGGACCTCTTTTCTTATTAATTAGAGAATATCCAACAATTGGAAAGGCTTCTAAGTCTAAACTTTTTTAAAATGTAATTTGTACAGGGCAAAATTTATGGCCTGCTTCTGTTTCATTGATTAATGCTATTGCACTCGTTAGCCTTTACAATCTATCTATTCATATTCTATGAGGATCAATGTGTAAGCTGGCGTACGGCCTCATTGAGCAAACTATTTAAATATAGTAAAATTAATGATGAAATATTTTTAAAACAAGACAATTGCCAATATACACAATCATATAGACAACTTACTGTTATATTACTATTATACTAAGTACTACTGCAAATAATAAGATTATTCGTTAGAAACACGTATCAACAATACTTTTATGAAGGACCGGGGTAATTAACAAAATTAAATGATCTGTAGTAAACCTCAAGGATTGATGAGTAGGGGTGGATCATCCTGGTGTTGGTAGAATTGATCTCGCTGGGCTGACCCCTTCGACACCCATCCCAATATAAAAATTTCTTGTCTCGATCTGAAGGGAGCTACGAGCGACCTCACTCGTGTCTGCAGTCGCCTCTGCCAACAACAGATCTCATCCATGGTCACGAAAATAATTAAAACAAAAGCATTAGATATATACTTATTCTTATCATTATTCTTAAAGGGTAAGTCAGGTAGTCAACCTAATTATTAAACCTTTGGTCCATATAACATGTAAGAAGACACATCTAAATTTGATGATTTATAAACTAATGTCCCTGCTGGACAAAAATAAAAATAGTAGTACCTAATCAGGCATAGTGGAATACATTTAGTAGAGGGCTTTATAATTGCTCTTTTCTAATAAGCTTATTGTAAGCATTATAATGAGATTTACATCGGTAACCATATAATACGTTTTTATTGAGAGCTTCTGCTTTAAATGTGCGATAGACCTAGCCTAATGAACTGAAGGTTCATGATGATCATGATTTACATGTATGCATTAAAATTGTAGCATCACAAAAAGTTTATACGGCGTCATAGGTACTTTCACCAACATTCCTTATTGCAGATGAAATCGTAATATGTTTTAGGGTTCACCTAACCCTTAGCTCACTACGCACTTAGCCGCTACGCTTAACTACTAGAACCTAGGGCACACTTACCCGTTAGTGCAAAACACACACCTTGCCACTACGTTTTAATACTAAAATCTAGGGCACACTTGACCCTTAGCGCACGACACACTTAGCCGCTATTCGTAACTACTAGAATCTGGGGCACACTTTACCCTTAGCGCACGACACAACTAGCCGCTACGCTTAACTACAAGAATCTAGGATACACTTAACCCTTGGCGTACGACACACTTAGCCGCTACGCGTAACTACTAGAATCTAGGGCACACTTACCCTTGGCGCACGACACAATTAGCCGCCCTGCCTAACAATAAAATTTAGGGTATACTTAACCCCAATCCAAATATATTTTAAAGGCAAATATTTTTAATATTTATATTGGACCATAAAACACACAACACATTCATTGCTGATCGTAAGGTAAGTAGCCAAAGTACTTTTGTTATGAAAATCAGAAAACAACGATGGTACAACAACACCCATACCCAAGACAATATAGTAAAGTTCGTTTTCCACATTGACCCGACCGGGAATCGAACTCAGAACCTCAGATATGGCAGCGGCGCCATAGACAGTCCGATGAGCTCGCCTCTCGGCTACGGAGGCCGTCTTTTTTTTTGTGGAACAACTATCATCATTGTTTTATTTGAGACTTTTCGAGTTTTTAAACCTAGTCAGGGATGTGACATGTTTTGCGCTTTAGTTTAGCTCAAAAATGTTGCAAAATTGTGTATATTCTATTAAAGCAATAAAATGAATAGTGGCACACATGGCCTTAAATCATTGCTACACGTCACAACTACACGTTAAATAACTACATGTCTCACTGCTCTGTAGCTTTCATCGAATACTCAAAAGCTGGCCTACTCTATTTACACAACTGCTACAAGTTATGGATGCTCCTATATTAATTAGTATACTTAGCCAATCTCTTTTCATATATTTTTTTCTTTGGTCAAAGACCGACGCACTTAATCAGTTTGACTCCAAATTCCATATACATCATATAGCCCACTTAGCTATAACTCTTTAAAACTAAATCAGAGGAACTAACATACTTAAGCTTTTTACTAAATTACACATAGTAAGTTCTGGTGCTCCACATTATGTCAGTAAAAGTTTATAATAAATTACCACCATATATAAAAAAAACATAAAGAAGGATGCTAAATTTCACAGAACATTGAAAGAGTACTTGACGCAAAAAAGTTTACTTTTGGGCATTGTATAAATTTTAATTTACGATTTTTTTGTCTCTATTACCTAAAATTGTAATGCCCTAACAGGGATCATTTTGAGGACATGTTAATAATTTTTTTTTGACCTTATGTACCAAATGAAAGCAATAAATATAAGATTATGATTATGACTACTTAATTAGCTTATAAATTCTTATTTTCGTTTGGACAGCATACTTAACTAGTCCCAAAAACAAAGATCGACACACTAATCTGCCTCAAAAGAAGAATTAACTTATATACAGATATGCTGGTATTGTGTCGGAGACTAGGTACCCCTTTATTACTCAAACACTTTCGGTAGTTTCAAATTAAGGCGCGTCTAGAATGTGCCAGTATGGGTGGTGATAGTCCCGACTACATCGTCGCAAGCGCGTCCCGTTACAAAAACTTTCAAATATCGCGCAACCGATTTCGTTGAAATGATCAGTTGGTAGCCTCGAATAAACGAATATATAATAAGTTGTTATGAAAGAATAATTATCTACATTATCGTAGTACGAGTGCTTTGAATTGAGTAAGTATCATCAGAGAGTAGCCCCGACCATATACAAGCCCAACACAATATACTAAAAAACAATTATGATTATACTATCGGAGGGTAACCCCGATCACATACAAACAATTATTAAAACACAACCGTACTCAGTACCGTGCCTGTCCCGTCGAAAAGTAGCCCTAACCATGTCCAAACACATTCCAGATACAAATGTGGTTTATAATAAAATAATAATTACATAGGTAGATTAAAATAAATTAGCATCAAATTATGTTAGTATTATCGGAGCGTAGCCCCGACCATATACGAACACAATTTCAAATTCAAACACATGTGTTGTGCATTGTGCCCGTTCTATCAGAGAGTAGCCCCGACCATGATCGAGGCACAATACCGCACACATGAATTTAAAAATTACCCTTCAGACTTAGCTAGCAATTTTTATATCACTCCCTTTCTTGATTGTATTTAAAACTTATAATTTTTTTAGGTACCTACATACAATTCAATTTTAAATAATTTAACATACCTTTGACTTATGTGGGCTGAAGATCACGGTGCCACTTCTGAGATGTGGTAAATGATATTACTGCCGAAGTTCTTACTTGGATTTATTTAACATGACTTGCCATATTAACTTATTACAAACTCTCCACTTCCTAAATTAGAAATTATGTCCCTACATTAATGATTACTTCGACTGACATAGTAACTGCTTAGCAACTGCCTACTTCAAATGCTCACGAGCAACTGACCGAGTAGCGATCTCTACCGATACTACTGCGGTGTTTCCCCACCACAACTCAATTACGTCATGTCTTTTTCCCGGTCGACCAGTTAGTGTTGCCAACATTTGATTAAAATACACCGAATCACGACACTATTATTATAAAAAATATCCGGACGCAAGTAGCAGTAGCGTCTCTTCTACTTAGTATTTACAGTTTTGCGGGGTAAAGGAGGGGTTAGCGGTGGGACTGTGCAATCAGTTACGCCCAGGCAGACAGGCAGGCAGACAAGCTACATATGCGCCTATATAAGATTATAATGGCTCTCAAACAGCTTAGGAACAACAAGGCGCCGGGTGATGACGGAATCACCTCGGAGATTAGCGGGTAAAACTCCGATACTGAATATCCTTCAGAAACTCTTCAACTCCGTCTTGCTCGAGGGAATAACACCGGAGGTATGGAACACAGGCGAGGTGGTGCTCCTCTTCAATAAAATAACACCTTGCTGATGAATTATAGACCCATCTCGCTTTTGAGCAATGTCTACAAGGTGTTTTCGAGGGTCATCACGAATCGTTTCGCGCGTAGGTTCGATGACTTCCATCCCCCCGAACAAGCAGGTTTCCGAAAAGGCTTTAGTACCAATAGTACCATAGACCACATCCATACGCTGCGACAAGTTATACAGAAGACCGAAGGGTAAACTTGCTACTTGGCGTTTGTGGACTTTGAGAAGGTTTTGATACAATCGGGACACAGTGCTACAGTCTCTCCAGCTGTGCTATATAAACTATCGGTACATAGAGGTGCTGAAGTGTTTACATAAAAACGCCACCATGACGGTCCGAGTACAGAAATAGAGAACGAAAGCTATTTTTCTGCAACGAGGCGTAAGGTAGGGAGACGTTATCTCTTCGAAACTGTTTACCGCCGCATTGGAAGATGCTTTTAAACTCCAAGAATGGGAAGAATTCGGCATCAACATTAATAGCGAATACATTACTCACCTTCGGTTTGCCAACGATATTGTGGTCATTGAAAAATTGCTGGAGGACCTTGGCACTATGCTGGATGGCTTAATAGAGTTTTCCAACAAGTAGTCTTCAGGGTTTGTTCTAAAAAAAAGTGGCACTGTAACCTGCCTATATAAACCTATTACGTTAGATTTTTTTTGTTTTTTAGCAATTCCATGCAAGATTTAATTAAAGATAAATAACACTTGAAAAAATCATCGATCTCAGGTGGGACTCGAACCCGATGGGACGTGGGTTCGTATTTATCTTCTATTATGTTATTTAGTGTAAAAATTGATTGATTGATTATACTGAGGATTATTAAGTAAAGCCGGGCGATGTATTTTCAGCAAAATGAAATCTTAACAACGGTTTCTCAGTAACTTGTCGAATCTAAACCCCACTAGTCACACTCGAATGTTCTGTAAAATATAATAATATAATTTGAATATGCGCTAAAAACCAATAAAATATAAATAGGTATACTAAGCACATAAACTTGACATAATCGTCACTTGAAATAAACGTAATGTTCTAGCAATAGATGTTTTAATTATGTCCAGATCGAATTTATCCTTTACCTGCCGCTAACACTCTTGCGACTAACACTCTAATATAATTGACACTCATCCCTCGCGTAAAATGCCCAGGCAGTAGTCGGTGATCCACGGGGAAAACAATATGTGTGGAAATTTGTGTTGTTTTTGTACAAATAACGTCGTAGCACGACGTAATGACAGTATTTTTGTAAATATTAAGAGTAATAGGTACGCCAATAAACGTAGCCATTTTGTTGTTATCACACCATAACCTTCAATTTCTCATTAATTAGTCACTCTTTAACCTGTTCAGGAAGCAGGTTAATGAGGTTGGAAGTTGTATAATTTCCAAAGCACTACCCAGCCAAGCTGGATTCATCGATTGACCTCCTCAAAATTGGACCTACCCAACTGGATCACTCGTCCCAGGTAACATATTTTGAGGATACAGCACCCGCCTGGTACTGGGTAGGGCGCAGCATGGGCATTCGACATTACCTTTGTTTTGTCCATGTTCATCTGAAGACCTACCTGTTGGGACACAATTAAGGCCATCGAGCATTGTGCTGAGGTTTTCCAACGATTCTTCCATGACCGAAATATCGTCGGCAAACTGAAGGTGAGTCATGTATTCGCCATTGATGTTGATGCCGAATCCTTCCCATTCTAGGAGTTTAAAAGCGTCTTCTAATGCGCTAATTAACAGTTTCGGAGAGATAACTGTAGTGTCCTCTTATAGACACACAACACAGGCACTGTTAACAATACTACATGATATCGGCTCGCTTGCTATGCACCGCGTCTTTACTAAGCGCCTGTCACTTGCCAACTGCCCGAGCGCGCCCCACCCCGTCGCGCGGGTGACTGTGCCTGCGCAGTGCTTAGCCGAGACGACAGATGTCACAGATGTCTTTGTATCTATATTGTGATGTTTATGCCAATACACTACATCTCTCCCTTGTTTTAAATTAATGTCTTTTCCCTATATTCTAGTCATCATGTGATTCGCCTCACTTAAGAAGAAAAACAAGAACCACGCTATATGTAACATTAAAGCCATTTACCTCCAATCATGTGTGTTATTTTTTTAATCATCATTCATAAATTCAACTACCACTTTTATATAAATTATTTAAGCATTAATACTATGTGATTGTTGTTTTGTCATTTACTCTTATAATCTTACCCTCTTCCTCATCGAAGTCCAGTTCCCATTTCGCTCACAAAAAGTTATTCAAGATAATGTAACCACTAGAGAAAAAAAAGTCCGCAACAGGCGGGATCCGAACCCACACGTCTCATAACACTACGAGCGAGTGCCTTTCCGACTAAGCTACGAGGACGTTAAAACGATTTTCAAAATTTGTCAAGTGTTAGTTTATATTATTTTGACAGAAGGGTCCAAACAATTGTAAACCTTATGGTGGTTTGTCATCCCGTCGTTTGTTTCCCTCTCTGACTAGATGGCACTATCTGCGCAATGATAGATAACTTGCCCATAATTCATAGAACCATAGAGAAAGAATTATACTACGTCAAAATAGAACATGTATTTACATTTATTTCTGTTTCGGTCCGTCAGAGAATGCCAAACCACCATAAGGTTTACAATTGTTTGCACACTCTGTCAAAAAATATAAACAAACACTTGACAGATTTCGAAAATCGTTCTAACGTCCTCGTAGCTTAGTTGAAAAGGCACTCGCTCGTAGTTTCTATGAGATATGGGTTCGGATCCCACATGATGCGGTCTTTTTTTTTAAGTTGTTATAAATATTATCTTGAATAACTTTTTATTTATTTATTTTATTTAAATTATTTTTTTTGTGCGCATCCATAACTTTTTTAAGATATAAGGTACTGTAACACCACTTCATAATGTTATAAAGCAAACATTAAGAGTGTCTGCGCTAGGTAGTGGTACGCCCTTAGCTTCCAAGTCTTGAGACTTCGTGGTGTCCCTACTCGTGCCTCTCGCTCGGTATTTCGTATTCGACCCCCCCCCCCCCCCCCCCACCCCTCGTGCGTATACATGCAGCCACGAGACTGTACCACTGTATCTACGTTTTTTGAGAATACGCACATAATTACTACAAGAAGCTTCCTGTCTTATTGCCACACCTTCCACGCGTCGTGTACCTGGACGACGTCATCGGTACCACCCTTGCCACCGACGAAGTCCCCTAACAAGACAACCCCGAGTAGCGGCTTTCACAGTACTATATTTATCTTCATTTTAGTCGGTTGCTGATTTCTCTAGAGTATGATCCTAATTTTTATGAAAACTGATGACGGCGAGCTGGGACCCATTTTCTATTTGTTATTTATTATTGTGAATATTATGTAAAAAAAAAAGTTCAGTACTGAGTTAAGTTATTAGAGCTGGTTTTAAATGTGAATAAACAATTTTCATCAAACTACTTTAATACAAGTCTAGATTTCGAAAAAATATTGTCGCCGACTACGATTCAAAGTCGCGCCCATGGAATATTAGCCCGAATTCTTAGCACTTTGGGCATTGATACGGGACAATACATAAAGAAATTACTAATTAGGTCATAGCTTGAAACGACCGTTTATGACATATTTACGTCATTTAGACGTGACCTTTGGACGTGCGTGACACACAAATGCCTTTAAATAAAATTTATTGTTTATCAATGTTGATAAAAAAAATTGGAACAGGGTAACCAAATTGTCTTTTTTTAGATTAACCTAAAAATTTATTCCAAAAATTATTGCTTTTGGGATCAAAGAAAAATCGCTTAAAGCCATTTTAACTATTTTTTTTCCTTATGTAAAACAAACGTCGATGCAGCATGATATTTTCAAAGTTAAAGAGTAAGCTAAAGAGTAGGTAATACGATTTACAAATCGTATGCCATGCAATATTTTGCTAAGAGAAAGTTGTGCCAAATGAAACATTTGATTAAATGAAACATGACAAACAATTATTTGTTAAACAATAATATCCCAAAAAAAGATTTGCTAACTAAAAAATTGCAATGAGTTGTTTTTAACAAATGTTTTTTTGCCAAATGAAAATTTGTGTAAAATAGTTGGGTTGTGATATTTTGGGAAACGTTTTGCTAAACATTAGTAATCCATATTTTTCTCCTAAAAATTGATTTTTAAAATCACTTCCCAAATCTCAAATATTAAAACAAATCCCCATATTATAAAACTACAATACTCACACTGGTAGCCCTACAATCAAATATTTGACAGTTGTCGAAAAGCTACATTATTTTGAAGCTTCTTGCTTTTGACCGTTAATTACCAGAGAGTATATAATTACTCATTTAAAAAATATGCTTACATTTTAAAATATGGTTTTCCTTTATTTATTTATTCAAATTATTTGATAAAATAATACGAATGCATATTACCTCTATAATCAACATAAATGCCGTGTTTAGTTTTTTTCAATCCAATAGCTGACGTTGCGTTTCCATAAAAGATAGTTTAAGTTAAAACCGGTAAATGGCATTATACCGAAATTGTTTTTTAATTTTAGTTAAAATGATTTGTTTAAATGAAACTACTTTTACGGATTATTTCGCGATTTATTAACATTTTATTTAACCTGACGTTTCGAACACTTTACAGCGTTCGTGGTCACAGGTAGACTAAGGTTTACAGCACATGTAAAGGATTCCTACCATTTTATCAGCGAGGTTAAACACCTACACCTAGCGGATAATGAAACTATGGTCAGTTTTGATGTACAGTCCCTATTTACAAGTTTACCAGTACAGGACTGCATTGAAATTACTAAAAGGAAGTTAGTTGAACTTGATATGCCTATAGAATATGCGGAACTATTGGAACATTGCCTAACATCGGGATATTTACTGTGGGACAATGAATTCTATGTACAAGTAGATGGTGTAGCTATGGGCTCTCCAGTATCACCTGTTGTCGCAGACATTTTCATGGAGGACTTCGAGGCCAGAGCTTTAGGCACATCACCTATAACACCCAGGTTCTATAAACGGTACGTAGATGATACTTTTACAATTTTACCCACCAATCAAGTCTCTGCTTTTCTAGAACATTTAAATTCAATCCACCCAAAAATCAAATTTACTATGGAAATTGAGGCAAACAATAAACTAGCTTTCTTAGATATTTTACTTACTAGGAATCCGGATCATACTCTTAGTCATACAGTTTTTCGTAGAGCCACCCATACAGATAAATACCTCAATGGTGCCTCTCACCATCATCCTCGACAGTTGGCTACCGTAGGCAAATCATTGTTTCAGAGAGCAAGGGGTATCTGTGACGACCAACACCTGGCTGGCGAGCTCCAGCATGTCAGGAAGGTACTACGGGAAAACCAGTTGCCGGTACCACGTCGTTCCAGACCCCGGGTCAAGCATTCCACCGTCGAACGCCAACCTGCTGTACTACCTTATATGAAGAGTGTCACTGACAAGATTGGAAACATTTTGAAGCGCGCTTCAATCAAAACCTACTTCAAGCCGCCGAAAAAGATTAACCAATTTTTACCACCTGTCAAGTGCAACATACCTCTTCAAGATGCGGGGGTGTACAGACTGGAATGTGACTGTGGGCTCTCCTATATCGGTCAAACAAAACGAAGTATAGGCGTGCGGGTAAAAGAACATATAGCCGACATCAAACATAGACGGAATACTAAGTCTGCAGTGTGTGAACATGCCTTAGATACACCCAACCATTTTATACGATATGACCAGCCTAAAGTCCTTGCAAGAGAACGACGATTTGTTCCTCGCATGTTACGGGAGGCAATTGAAATTAGAAGACACCCGAATTTCAACAGAGAAGATGGTTGGAAAATACCACCAGCATGGGATCCTGTTTTAACGAAATCCCATGCTAGGCCCCGCACTGCAAGACCTATTCTAGATACAGTTAGCTCTTTTTGCGTAGATAGGAACACAAATTAATATTAACTGAGTGACGGTAGTTTATATTTTTTCAAAATATTGTAAAGACGAATAACACCTTAGTCTACCTGTGACCACGAACGCTGTAAAGTGTTCGAAACGTCAGGTTAAATAAAATGTTAATAAATCGCGAAATAATCCGTAAATGTAGTTTCATTTAAATGTATCGTGTTCGCGTAAATAAAAGACAACAGTAAAATGATTTGTTTTGAAATAAATGTAAAAATTCTATTAACATTTCATTTTTAAAAAACAAAAGTGTTAAAAAAGTGTTTTGATAACGTTATTATCAAGAGTTATCGTTCATTAATATCAAGCCCAATACTAATGAGCCTTGTAGTAACACCCATTCGTTTTTAATATGTACTAATCCTACGATATATGGCGTTGACTAGACATTATACTAGTACTCAGCTATACATATAGCTACAACATTGATCAGAATACGCTGGCTTTGATAGCGAGAAAAAACACTTGAGGAATTTCATCTTGTCACGTGACGTCCTCGGTAGCTTAGTTGGTAAAGCACTCGCCCGGCCTTCGATGGGACGTGGGTTCGTGTCCCACCTGAGGTCGATGATTTTTTTCAAGTGTTATTTATCTTCAATTGAAATATGTTGTCATATAATTTTTACAGGAAGTAAAAATATTATTTAAATTAAGTAATAGTCTAAAACCACATTTTATCAAATTATAAACATAACAAGAAGTGATGAAATAATATATTTTTTTATATTTTATAGCACAATAATTCTAACACCCTCAGTTAATAAAATTACTGTTTGATACCTCGTATGCGCCACGTCTTCCTAATATACTACGAAATTCGTTCTGTCCACAACTCGCATTATTATATATTGACTGTTAAGGAGTTCTGTGGCCTCCATCATCAGCTCATGAGTAAGATATTCATACTTAAAGCTTCTTCAGAATGTAACAAAAACTTTTCTGAAAACCGCATTAATATCGAATGAGCCAAAAGCGAGAAAATCGCGAACAAACATACCTACAAAAGGACTTTTAAATAAATAACTAAATTGAAAGGAACTTCTTTTCATTGTAGTATCACGTAATTACTTGTATTTATTTTTTGAGAAAGCAAAGGAAAATATAATTTATTTAATATACAATATTAGATAGGTAGGTACGTCTTTTTTCCATATGAATATGCATTGTAAATCAATTAATTGGTAGGTAGCTTTCAAAATATAAAAAAATTGCAAAGCCATGGAACCCTTCCAGTTTTATGGTATTACAAATCCTAATATCAAACATACTTAGCTCTTTTGCTTTCCGCGACTTAATTTAAAATTGAAGACCAAAAACTCCGATCACAGTGTTTTTACGTATCCTTTATAGTTAAATGTAAGATTTTTTGTTGAAAGAGTAGCTTACAATGTTCCTTATGTTAAATTCTAGACTACAGAAGAGACTCAGGTCGCAGCAGGCGCGAACACGACACAGCACGGCCAAGACCTAAAGTCGGAGGGCGTACAAGCAGGAGGCACTTTGACCTCATCAAAGTCTTCGGCAACCTCCACTCGATCGGGCAAAGAACATCTACAGCATATGCCGAAGAGTGTCGACTATGGGGATGGAAACGAATCGGTACAGACTTAAGATTATGATGTTGGAAGCCAAGATATCCACGTTAGAATAAGTCCTAGTATAAAATTTTATAAAAGCTTGATATTTTTTTTTTGTATGAAAGAGATTGTTACTTATTTACCTCCACATGCGTTACGTATATAAAACGACTGTTATAATACATTAGTCTCTGACTAGAGATAAAATTTTATAAATACTTTAACAATGTCTTAAGCTTTGCCCAATCAATTCATTTGTATAATCAATCTAGCTCCTAAATTACTTCAAGCACCCGAGCTGGTTTGATTTTACTTTGTTCTTCTTGTAAAAAGATACATAAATATAATATTGGATCACTAATACAGGGTCGAGAGTCAGAGCGGCACTCTGCTCACCATCACAACGTTATCAACAACAACACTTCGGGCTCACGTCGCACAAAATCAAAAAGCACCGAAGACATGAATATGGGTAAGATCTGAGATCTAATTTTGATGATAAAAATCCAACCCTAAAGGCACAGTAAAAATATAATAATCATATTAGTACTTGCATCATTACGAGTAGCTACTCGTAATAAAATAATGTAGAAGGAATCAACTTCTTGCCTTGCTCCTACATTCTCTTCTCATCTTCTGCAGATCTATTTCGAATTAATTTATTGTTGGTATCCTGAAATTGGTAACAAAAATGTTCAAAGAATTATTTCTTCGTAGAAAGTGATAGTCACGTCAATTTTAAATAAAAATATTTTGATTCCAGATTCAAGTACCCTAAAAAGAATGCTGAAGCCAATGCCGTCTACTGAGAGCCCCGTGACGTCACCAGAGATGGGACGCCGTCGCTACGGAGCCGCGGGGCCCTGCCCCCCATCTTGCGGGTCGCACGGACACCGCCACCCGCAGCACCCGCACCACGGCCACTACTCGCACATTGTCAATAACAACAGTAGACAAAGCTCGCAACGGTATGTACACATAAAAAACTGGCCCAGTGCGTTTCAAACTTGTACACCGAGGATTCTGTAATCTGTTACACCGTATTTACTTTCATACAAATCGGGATCGAAAGCCTGATTCTTAATTTGTCAGTTTAATTTTGTTCTTGAAAGTAAAATTACTTCTACTTTTTACTACTCTTCTCCTATATTTGTCGTCAGCCCTCCTTGTTCGGCGTCAATACATTATGTCCTCTCTCAACAGCGCAGTTAGCTGTGCTCGCTCTATGTCCTTGGTAACGGTTGTCCACTACATGGGTAAGGGCTGCCCCGCAGCGTACTGCCGTCTGCCCTGCTTCGTATCTGAGACGTCTAGAGTCTTCCTAACAGTGTATTCTTCGTCCCTCTTCATCACGTGTCCGAACTAAGACTTGCACAATCATTTTATCTGCGATAAGAACAGCTATGAAGGAGCCTCTGTATATATTTCTTAAGTACTTTATTAAGCTCCATCTACCGTTGCCCATAGCTGCATCTTTATTTCATTTGTATGCATCTTTTGTTTGTCCTAATTTTGTGGCTAACGTATAGATAGGCCATTGCTCACGAGTACTTGTCCTCATTGATGGACAGTGACATTTAATTTATTTGCGCATTTTAATGAGCACGATATTGTCCGCATAGAGCATGAAATTTCATGAAAAAACGGACTAAGTGCAGATTCCTGATAGACTCCCACTATCAAATCAAATCATTAGCTCATAACCATTTGGGACTTCTTCCCCTCTAGCATGACCAACAAAACACGATATGATAAGATATGATATAGAAATTTATCGACATCCAACTGTTAAAATATGATATACATAACCACCAGCTTGAACATTTATCGAAACAGCGATCATGTCTATGACGTAGCAATCATGCTCGCTGTTTCAATAAAAAAAAACATATTTTGACAGTTTTGTGTCGATAGATCGCTATATCATATCGTGTTTTATTGGTCATGCTATGCTATGTTTGGGGGCTGTTCAAAAATTAACCGCGTTTGTCTGTATTTATATGTACCAGCTTATCTTTAAACTATTGTACATAATTTGACGCAGTTACTCATATATGAATATTACGAGCGATGTGGCCTGCTCATTGCTACTTTAGCTTTTCAATTCGAAACGCCATGTCGGTGACTTTGGTTTTTCTACGAATCTCCTCATTTTGAATCCTATCTCACAGAACTCATAACTGTTGGGGAAGAAAGGTTCTTGAATGGCGACCACGATCGGAAGGCAAAGCGTAGGCAAGGACCCCCGTGCGATGGGCTGATTAGTAGTCAGGACTGCGGACCACTGGATGCAAACAGACCAGAGCCGCTATGAAGCCTTTGCCAGCAGTGCACTTCCAAGGGCTGGTGATAATGATGACGACCCAGATCGAAGAGTTCACGAGAATGTTTTTCACATTATTAACACTAACCATAAATTCTTACTAACAGTGCAAATCTAGAGCGGGTCGCCAGTGTCAATTAAATAACACTTGTCTTTATCTTAAGCCGCGGAGTGGGAGTTGGTGCAGCTCCAAGTGGATATCCAGGGCGTGGATTGTACCTGGAGTTGGGAGGCGGCGAGCGCGACCTATCGCCGCCATCAGACAACGTGATGTTCGACAACCAATGCTACGCCACCACACCTTCATCCTCTAATGGCAACTCGGACCAAGAGCCGTGTCAACGTCGGGATCCTAGGCAGCACCATCACGGGGTCAGTACTAAAATAATATATTTTTTAACAATTACACTAAATATCGGGCCTTAGTCACAATATGGCGAATCCCGCAAGTAATCCCGCCAGGGGCAAATAGCTGTGTGATGAAATGTAGATCTCATTCATGCATATCATATGAAGTAAGATGTATGTACTACTCTGTCAAGAAAGTACCGGGAAAATATTAATAACACACAAAATGTTAATTATTCATCCAAATTTATTTTATCACCTTCAAAATATGCTCCTTCAGAAGCGATACACTTACGCTAACGAATAATTCAATCATCAAAACATTTTTTAAACGCTTTTTCCGGAATCGAGTTCAGTTCACGCCGCGAATTCTCTTTTATGTCTTCTACCGAATGAAACCGGGTGCCGAGAAGTGGTAAGGAAAAAAGAAATAAGTCGGCTGGAGCCATATCTGGTGAATAAGGTGGCTACTCGATGGTATTTGTTAAGTTTTTGGTCAAAAATTCGTTCACAATGATGGCCTTGTGGAAAGGTGCATTATCGTGGTGGAAAATCCAAGAATTTTCATTCCACAAATCTGGCCTTGTTTGTCTAATTAATACTCTTTCTTTATCGTTTGACCTTCTGGCAAGAATTCTGAGTGCACAACACCGCGACAGTCAACATGACTTTGACTTTCGATCGAGTTTAACGCGGTTTCTTTGGTTTCGGTTCAGTTGGAAGGCGCCACTCCGAAGCTTGTTGACTAGTTTGCATGTCAAACTTGCAAACCCACGTCTCGTCACCAGTAACAATGCGCTTCATGAATGTTGGGTCGGAATTGACTCGTTCTAGCATGTCCTCAGCGACTCTTTTGCGATTGAGTTTTTGGAGAAAATTCAGGTCTTTTGGGACTAGCCGAGCGGCAACATATTTTATACCCAATTTATTATTTAAAATGGTACGAATTGACTCGTGTGTCACAGAAATTTTGACGGCTAGCTCTCTCAAACTTGAATGAGGCTTTTCAGTCACTATTTCCTTCACTTTTGCGATGTTATCTTCAGTAGCAGACGTTGATGGCCTACCAGAGCGAGGCAAATCTTCTATCACATCTCGACCGCTTTTGAACGATTTGTACAACTCATAAACACGTGTTTTTGATAAAGTTAATTCACCGTTAGCCTTCTGTAACATTTTCAAAGACTCCGAACACGAAATCCCATTGGCGATGCAAAATTTAAGACAAACTCTTTGTTCGATGATTTTGTTCATTATGAAATTCGCAATACACACTAGATATGGTATAACCAAAAACAATACTGTATTTAATTTAATTATCAACTCAAATGTAACTCAAACTCCGCGCCAAAATGGAAAACAGTTGTGCCAATCTAACAACAACAAAAAACATATAATTTTGAATTTGGAACCATAAACAAATGATCAATACCTGATTTTTTTTGACAAAATGTATGTCTGTCTATACGTCAATCATAATAGCCTAACTACAGCGACTTAGATTGGGTATTTGATTGGTGCTATCTTGAAAAAAAAAACACACTTTGACAATGCTCAGACGTGTCGTAAAATTGCTTTAGAATGGCGTTGCCCCGTTTCATCGGCACTTCATGACAGTGTGGTTATTAGTGCCTAATAAATAGGCACTAAAAGACTCTGAGCAGCTTTGGTGCGACCGGCGATATCCATAGATTACGTTATCTGCAATCTGCAATCAAGAGAATCGTATATGTCCGTGCCTTCTATATTTTATATAAAGTAGTGAGGTGCCGAGTACAGTTTGACTCAAGTTGGATTCGATTCCTGCTTTAGACTCGCCTACTCTAATACCAATATATTTTGATTCGAGTAGGCCGGGCTCGATTTCGGTACTCGTGTCAGAAGGAATTGATTTTGTACTCGCTGACTGGCTCATACTCGAGCTCTGTTTACTTAAGCAATGAAGTGATGCCTAATAATACAAGTTTGAAACTGCAAATTATTGATTCTTTTTTCGTTTTTTGTCTTTGTCAGTAATCTGACACCGCTAGTGTCTGAGTCGTGTCGTGCGTGAGTAGCCTTGAATTTTATGAGACTTTTGAGAGAGTTTTCCTTTTAAGAAACTTTAATGTGTGTTAGTTTCAATTCAAAAACGTTCTTTAAGCTTATTTATTCGGCTAATTGTGATGTTTGTACTTAATTAATACCTTGATTTTCTTTTTACTAAGTAAAAGACTTGCAAAGTCACTAATACTCGTGGAACAAAATATATTCTTAAATAGGTCATATAAGATCTTTTTTTAACCGACTTCAAAAAGAAGGAGGAGGTTCTCAATTCGTCTGAATGTTGTTTTTTTTTTTGTATGTATGTTACGCGATTACGCCGTCAATTATGGACCGATTTCAAAATTTATTTTTTAGTTTGAAGGGGTATACTCCCGAGGTGGTCCCATTTCTACCAAGTCAGATTCTGATGATGGGATCCCTGGGAAATCGAGGGCAACCCTCAATTTTTATAGGCACCCATAATGTTTTGCATATATTTTCTGACTCGATGCTGATTTTTGGGTTTGGTAATCATCATGTCATGTTGCTGACCTGATGATGGAAGCCACAGAACTCCTTAACGGATAGGAGTTAGAAGATAATACTGCAATTTGTCGACAGAACGTATTTCGCAGTGTGTTGAGCAGACGTGGAGCTTATGAGGTACCAGACCGCCAATTTTTATTTACTGGGGGCGTACCCGCACACCCAGTAACAAAAAAAATATAAAAGTTCCTTTCTTAAATTGACTTGGTATTCAATGCAAGACCTTATCCTATAGTTACGACACCAAAATAGCCGCCGTTCTGGTTGGAGTGTAGGAAAACCCTTTCCTTAGACTTACAAATTTTCGTCGAAATATTGACCCAATATAACACCTTATTTTTATCATACCATTCGATGAGGGGTCCATGGAGGACCAACATTGTCTAAGGTTACTTTGCTGTTAAGTCATTTTTGGCGGAGTTGGAAGGTGAAAACTGAAGCTTATTTTAAAGGCGTCTGGGACTTGTAATAAATTTCGTCGAAAAATTGATCATTAATAGCACCCTATTTTTATTATACAATTGGGTGGGTGGTCTACAGAAGAACAACATTTGTCTAGGTCACTTTGCTGTAAAGTCATTTTTGGCGGAGTTAGGAGGGGAAAAATAGAGGACTTAACACTTAAAATTGTAAAATAAAATAAGTTTAATAAAAAACTAAAAACCGACTTCAAAATGAAACTAAAAAGCAAAAAATAATATTGACTAAAACATACCTAATCAGTTCTTTTTGGAGTCGGTGCGAATGAACACATTTTAACTCTCGATGGCTGGCACCGACTCCAAAAAGAACTGATTAGGTATGTTTTAGTCAATATTATTTTTCGCTTTTTAGTTTCATTTTGAAGTCGGTTTTTACTTTTTTATTAAACTTATTTTTTGTTTCAACAAATTAAATGAAAATATTAGCGGTGATAGATTAGATGGGTGTATCTAGCTTAGGCATCTTATCTGTCTGGTACGAAGTCTACCCTAATAGTAAAGTCAAGCTGAAAGACGAAAGTCCTGATTTCTGCAAGCTGAAGGGTATATCAGGAATGTATAGTTTTGCCCAGATTTTTAAGATTTCTGAAGAAATTGTTTAGGTGCTAGCTCACGCACTCTACACTTGCTTTTTTGTGTGGACTATATACCTTCTTAGCATATACGAGCATGTAAAGACAAGGACGAGACGCCTCCGAAGCTACGAGACGCGTAGAATACAACTTACTACGCCGCGGAAAATGACAATATATCTTACACACAATGTAAACATGGTCGTGGCACAAATTACGTATAGCGGCGGCTATTTTGTGGTCGTAGTTGTGGTCATATGGCATCAATAGGCATTTAGTGTAATGTAAACTAGTGCAGTTGACTGATACTCCGGACAGAAGAAGGAAATTTGTTGGATACCATTCCGACTTGAAAATTGGTGTATTTTAGGTAAATAAAAAAGTATACTACAATAATTGCTACGAGTTGTTATTAATTAAAATAAAGCGGCAATGTGGAAATTATGAAACTTCAATTGTGACTGGGTGTGTCTTTCTTCATAAGAGTTAAACCAAAGTGACCTGAAAAATCATTCCTCGGGAACAAAAGACTTAATTTCTGTAGTTATGGTGGTATTAAAAAAACCACTAACCTTAAAATTTATTAATACAAAGGCGTATGGTTTTAAGTGCTATTTCTACATCAAAATCTGCTACTTAGTTTCTTAGAGCTATTGTTTTTTTTTTTATAAGCTTCCTCTAAAACAGCATTTCACCTTTGAAGCTACATAATTACCGAAATCGTTTTGCTCTACGTTCATTTTTACATACCTACTAATTATTTAAAATAGTCACGTTATGGGCTACTTACGAATTGTGCTGACATTTACGTATTGGACTAATATTTTTTACGTTTTTTAGGACCCGTAGACTTTATTAAATGGGTTTTGACCAGTATCTTAAAATTTCTGGCTGATAAGGACCCATAATAACTAAACGTATTTTGAAACAAAGACAATATGTAGGCTATATTTATTGCTGCCATTCAGTGAAAAAACCTCACATCGATAAAATAGGTAACAGCGTAATTAAATAAAACATACGTATTTTAAAAACTTTTATGTATCAAGGATTCAAAACTAATTCCTCTAGTGGTATATCTGGGCATGAATTGTCAATCTATAATGCATCATTTCTAGTGATGGAGCTCTAAAAACTATTGTTATATATTGCAGTATTATTGAAAGTCAGTGTGCAGAAAGAATTTGAAATGTAGCTATCTCCCTTCATTTTTAAGTTGTTCAAGTTTCGACATATCCGTTTGTCTGTCTGTCCCGGGCTAGCTAACGGAACCTTTGTTTTTACATGAAGGTACCCCACACTAGCGTTTTTCGAGCGTCGACATCGTGGTAACATGCCATCAGTGTAAACGAAACGATTACGCAGTGGCATTTACATTAACGCTGATTGGACACTGCCACGACGTCGACGCTTGAAAGACGTTATTGTAAATTAAAGTAACCTACAAAATATGAAATCAATTCGGTTCTTTTCTCTAAGTTCTTTACTAATCATGAATGTTTTTCCGTCAGAAGCCCTGCCTCTCGCGTCAGGCGTCCCAGTCGAGCGCCACGCCCGCCCCGGGCTCGCCCACCTCCCGGCTGCTCCTGGAGTATGAGATGCACTTGCGGAACACCCTGGCCAAGGGAATGGACGCCGAGAGCTACAGCCTACACACCTTTGAAGCTCTGTTGAGCCAAAGTATGGAGGACTTGGGTGAGTTCCGATGATGTTAAACATTATTTGAAATAATGATAAAGGTCTTAGATTATGGGTGCTATTGACAGGTACCACAATTTTTTACAAGAAAAATAATCCAGTACTCTTATTTTAATGATTTAATAATCGCGAGTAATTAACATTTTTTGTGACAGAACATTAATAAAATTTCTAAGAATAATCACATGGAAAGCAGTCAAGACAACGTTTAACTACATATAATCAAAATTTGAAAACTATATGAATGGCGTCTTGACTCTTGACAGACCAGTCAAAGTAAAGGGATAACACTAAAAATGACTATTTTACAGACCGTGTACATTGTTTGCACTGGATTAACTATCTGGACCACATTTGGATCGTGTAGAGCTTGCATTGCAATGTGCTCAATAAAATGTATTGCATCAGCAATGCCGTAAAATGCGGTTATTTTTTTTTTATTTACATTCACCGTTATAAAATTATCTAAATTGTTTGGTTCTAGAACGGATAGGATATCTTCTCTCTCTCCAAGAACCTATGAATAACTCGCCCGGTATGTTATTTAAGATTCAATAAGTTTTATAGATTTTGTCAATTTACGTAGACTATTTTTATTACATTATAATATTTTTATGCAGAATACAACGACAACATGCCCCCTTCAAACCAAAGAAGCCCATACCCACCCAGAAGACGTAAGTACCTCTATAAGTAGTGATAGGTATAAGGCAAGCTTATTAGAAATAGCCATTAACTCAAGCAATGCCCTAGGCTTGCTTAACTTTATAAAAATGCTGCATGGAATAAATACAACCATTTTCTAGTGAAACAATGGGGCAATATAATGTAAAACATGGAATGAAAAATTATATCTTATTCTCAACCACGCTATTAAATTCTGGGATTACCTCCACGCGGCGAAGGTGAATACAGTACTTTTACACTGGCTACAACTCCCAACCTTCCTTGCGCAACCTTTTCCATCCACAATAATTCATTGCCCAGGCTACAATCTATCCGTTGTATTCGATTTTTTTTCTGTGTCATCATGATATCTTAAGGGGCCTATTACAAAATTTTGACAGTTTTGCGGTTGTTTGGTGATTGCTGGTCATTTAGAAGATAATTGTAAAATCAAAGGCCGCTACGTTCTATACAAAAGGGCACCCTACAAGTATCAAAAACTCATTTTTATTAAATCATTACAACCTTTTTGGGACAAAGCAAAGAAGTCGTTTCCCTATTTTTGCACGTTCCTATAAATTTATACCGCTTTTGCAGCTATGACTTATTAATATGTTAAGCTTTCGTTATTTTATCGTACGTAGTGGCCTCCGATTTTCGATTTATCTTTTAAATGAAAAGTGGTTACCAAACAACCGCAAAATTGTTTAACTTTTGTAATAGGCCTCTTAAACATAAATAAACTTTTTACTTGATCGCGCGGGTGTCCGCTACACAGGCCGCAGATCGCTGAGATCGATCGCGCTTGTTTGAACTCGTGTATTGTTACTGTCCTGCAATTTTCCATTTTTTATGTAGGGAAGTTGATACTGAACCTTGAAATTCATTGTTTTACCGCGAGTTGCATATTTTACCTACTATTGATATTTATTTTGTCGTTACCTTTCGACCGAGATACGAAACTTGAATCTTAAAAATATAATTAAGTACCTATTATACTATTAACCTTCAAAATTTGATAGTTGATTGATAAATGTTTTTCTGAAGTTATTACGTACTTCGAATTGATATTTATAGTAATTAAGATAATATCTTTTTATGATTGGTCTATCGAAGGCTAAAAAATGCGAATGTTATTTTTTAGTAGGAGACATCACGCAGGTTAATAACTTGACCTTAACAAACAGTTAACTTAACCTTAATAAACAGTAATCATTGCAATAATAACCCCACATATTCTATCAGGACCAGCGTCGCAGTGCTCAGGCGGAGGCAGTCGCTCATCAACTCTGCCACTGCCGCATCGACTCGGTGTGGAACGGCAGCATAGCGCTCGCTCCGATCGAGATGGATACTACAGGTAGGCACTAAGGAACTATTGCAGGTACAACGTGGTGAAAACAAAAACAAAAGAACAATTTATTTCCTATGCTCACTGATTATGTATTTTATAAACCCCGTGTCACCTCGAACAAATAAACGCATTGCACACACGCAAATCTTAAAAAAGTAGCACTTTTCGTTTTGTTATCGATGTCGTTGCCCGATCTTAAAATTAAACACTTTATGATGTGGCCGGCCATTTCATAAAATGGTTGCATTTCATAAAACGGCCAATCAAAACTGGCCATATCTTTAAAGCATCATCGTTTGATGATATGTTAATCAACGTTTGGCCACATCATTAAAATACGTTTACAAGTTACTGGAATTTATTTTGTATTAATTTTGGACCATAGATAAATAAAACTATATAAATATTTGTAATTTTGAAGGGAAAATAATAAATAAAGAGATTTAAATAACCTAACTAACCTCCCAAATTGCGTGTCGAACTCCACGATTTTTTGACGTTGCGCCTTTTTTCGAGGGACTTCCATAAGAATCACCTAGCTTTAAGTCTTAACGATAATTCACTGCAATTCAATCTTCTATCTTAACTTATTATTCACTTTCACAATTCACAAGAACAGAATAATAATTGCCGCCGCCATGTTGTACCACAATAATAAAGCGACATCAGCGCCTCTACCGGTGGGTAATATAACTGTTTTACGATATGGCCACCAACGTTTGGCCATTTCATGAAGTATTAGGTCATATCGTCAAACGCTGACTGATTCATTGATCTGGCCTATCAACATCATGATGTGGCTAGCGGGTACTGTGAAACCGCATCATAAAAAACGACCATTTTATGAAATGGTTGGCCAAATCATGAAGTGATTAATTCTAAGATCGGGCCACGACATCGACACGGGAAACCATAATCCTGTGTCCGGTAACAGTAAAATACAACAGTAGTTTCTATTTCTGGGTAATGTAACGAGAACTTGTTTTTCTGAAGGTTTAATAAAAGCACATAATCTTGGATGCGACTTAGGCGATTAATGTACCTATACAACAGATGGATAGGTCAACAGATAATATTTATTGCAAGCTATGCAAAACGTAAAACATTTAGGAAATATGAAACAGAAATACAATTGAGGCGATGGCTACTGCGATAAGAAGCGATCTTTTTTTGCTATAACAAGGGAGAAAAAGAGTTCCAAAATATTCAAAGGAAACTAAGTCTCTTGGAAATCAACCCAATATAATGATAAAAACTGATAAAACTACCTTAGGTTACTTATAAAGTGAGGTTAAAATTTTTGTCGGCCTTCTAGCCTGTCTGACCGTACAGATTTAAAGCATATCTGAAAGTCAAAGAGGGCTCACCGATCAGCTTTTTTTTATTTATAAGCTTTTTGTTTTAATAAAAGGAAGACCGCTTTTCATTCAAGTCTGATTTAATAACTCGACTATTAGTTTAGTGCATTTGTGCTCCAAAAGGCTTCTAGTGGGAAAGTTTTGGGGTAATTCTGATTTTTTCATTCTTTATGTATTTTGGGGTGCTGAATCCAATCTGAGGTTTGCTAAGAAAATTTCGTGACGCAACATTGACTAAATCGCGGTCGTCCTATTGTAGGTTGGAACACGTATGTCCGTGACGCTCACAGGAACGCTAGGCAAAAGTATCTAACCTGGGTATGTTATGGTCCGCCAAATAGTGGTACTATTTATTATGAAATGCATGATTCGAGGAAAATATTCAAAAGTAAATTAAAGTATTGTCAGAATAATCAGGAGCAAATAAAAATGAATATTTTAGCTGCTAAACACAGGAATAAAGATTTTAGGGGATTTTGGCAACAAACAGAAAAACTAAGTCCAAAGCCGGGCGTCCCTGTGAGTGTTAACGGCATTGGCGAACCGCGGGATATAGCGAACATGTTTAGATGTCACTTTCAAGTGGACTCTCCGCTAAAATGTGAGCAGGTTGTGGATGGGGAGGTCGGGGGTGCCGGACCGCGTCACAGCTAAACAAGTTGCTCTAATAATAAAAGGAATGACCCGAGGGAAGGCTCCTGGACACGACGGCCTTAGCATTAACAATTTTCGCTATGCGGGGCCACACCTGCCGAGACTCTTAGGGCTGCTGTTCACGCTATACATTAGGCATTCCTATCTGCCAGATGAGCTAATGAAAATTTCTGCTATTTTACGGATTTTTGCTTCGAACTCGGATACTATTAAGTTTTAGTAAATGGCCTTATGCGTTGATAGCATTTCGGTCTTTTTTGTTGTTGTATAATAGAAGGCAACAGTTACTGACTGACTCACAGCTCGAACCACTGAACGGATTCCGCTGAAATTTGGCACACATATAGCTATTATAATGTAGGCGTGCGCTACGAAATGATTTTATAAAACCCACCACCTGAAGGGGTAAAACGGGGGCTCAAACTTCGAATGAAGCACCAAGATCGCGAGGTTAGTCCTTAAACTAAATAAGCAAATACCTGTTTCAAGGTTTTGTTATTTACTGTGAATAAATGAATGATGACATTTATTTATTCACTAAAAATCAAATCTAACGTAAGCGAAGCCGCGGGCAAAAGCTAGTAATAAATAAAGTAAAAGTTGGTTTTGAAGAGACCGCTGAAATTGCTAATTTTCAACTTGCTCTTTTGATTGACCGGTCCTTCTAGAATAAAAACTAAAAAGTGATATTTGTAGAGAATGTAAATACTTTAATTTCTGTGAACAGGCTATTTACTAAAGTTAATATTATCCGAGTTTTGAGAAAAAAGCCGGAAAATAGCATTAATATTTCACATTTTTTTGCCATTTTGTCAATGTTGCGTCACGAAATTTAGTTAGCAAACCTCAGATTCGAATTCAGCACCCCAAAATACATCAATAATGAAAAATCAGAACTACCCCAAAACTTTCCTAGTAAAAACATAACTTTACTGAACTATAATTATGTAATGTATTTATTGTGTACTGAACTATATTATGGATTGGGATCATATCCGTTGAGCTTTTAAATTACTAAAGAGTTGAGTTTGCCTGTCTGGTATGTTATGATTTGCAGCGTTTTAATAAATCTAGTATAAACACTGCTATCTACGGCGGTATGTTTTCACAAGAACTTACTACAAAAGCAAATGTCCTTAAATTTACCTATTTACATTTCCTGTAGTTCTAAAAAAACGTTTCTGGGTCTTAATTATAACTTCATTTGTTTCCTAATGTATCGCTTTGAGGTCGATGCGATTTCAAAGCTTTGTCTATCTTCTACTTTATACATTTTACGATTAACATAGGCACAAATTACGTAGGTATAGCGGCGCGGCATAGGTATACGGATGTTCAATTATGAAGTGAAACTGACGAAATCTTAAACAATCAATTGGCTATAATTCTTTCTTCGACTGTTTTTGCTTTTCCATGTATATGTGGAGATAAGGAAATTTAAATTAATAATTTTACTTTAAACACACTATTTGGTTAAATGTTTCAGTTAAAAAAAATCACAAAATTACATTTAGGTAGTCGATGGCCCAGGTTCGGATCAATTTAGAGAACCAACAATCAAACCTTTTTTAAATTGGCTCGGCTATGGATGTGCTGGGCGGCTGTCGAAATTTACTGTCTAGCACCTCATAACATAGTATGTTATTCTATCTTTGGCCAAGTCGTGGCCCAATTTTAGAATTAATCATTTCATGATGTGGCCAATCATTTCATAAATTGGTCGTTTTTCATGACGCGGCACAGTACTCCCCGGCCACATCATAATGGGGTTAGGCCAGATCAATGAATCAGTCAACGTTTGACGATATGACTACAATAAAATGACCAAACTTTAGTGGTCATATCGTAAAACAGGTAATATAACCTAAAACTCTAGAGATGGAGACACCATAATTATAGTCCAGCGTGCTCGCCTCTCGGCTACGGAGGTCGTCAAATCGCCTGATCATTGTTTTATGTTTGGAATGTACCTGGATGTGTTATAGAATTACATTTAACGCATTTAATTTGTTCCAGTGACCGTAACGAACTAATGCGAGAGCGGGAACGGGAGAGGGAACGGGGATACCTGAGTGACCACAATTCTAGGTATGTAACGCCAAGCTAAAAGCTCATAGTCTACAGTCAGCTAGTAAATTCCCATGTGCACTGTTTATTTTATACAAAATTATTAATGTTTTTTATGCAAGGGATGCAAAAGTATATGATAACTAAACTCTTTGTACCATAACTAATAATTAAATTCCATGATGATAACTGTCGTTTATCTTTACATTTGCTTTCTAAAATAAAAAAGATTTTTTTTTGCAAGTAAATAAAAATTTATGTGTGATTTTGTTCTAGGGATCGTGTACGAGATCGAGATCAAGGATATTTGAGCGACCACCAGTCAAGGCATGTACTTTAACAACCATTTGGGTTTAATAGCTAGTCACAAAAAAAACGTACATAATATCAACGTAGGTAGTTGATAAATGACGACCCGATTAGCGTAGGGGCGCGGAGTTTCCTACACTATTTTATTTTTATTTTTATTGATTTAGGGACTTTTACAGCGCATGACAGTCCCATCTTAACCTAAACTTAAAACTATCTCTATAACTAAACAATAAAATAGTGGTTCATTTTACCCGTAATAAAATTAAATAAAAATATTTTTTTACGTTACAAGCTTTCATGTACTAATCAGTGTTAAACAAGAAAGAATAGACTATTCAAAGTGATCATAAGTAGGCATTTGTTTTCATGGTGAATCGTTTAGGTACTTGCCTACTTGAAAGCTTGTCGCTGTTATGATAACAAAGGTTAGATTATTTTCATGAAATAGGTATTTCATAACCATGCACGATTAATGGTATGTGTTCCACAGGGAAATACTAGCTTGATAAATAGAAGGTAGTTAGGTCAGCGACAAGCTTTCAAATAGGCAAGTACCTAAACGATTCACCATGAAAACTATTAAAATACTTCGGTTGACGGTTGTCAAGTTCGTTTATTTTAAATCTAACAACATTCAAAGACAATAGGCATAGACAACAGGCATAGACTATAGATACACATATTGTTTATTATTCACTGATAACGTTATTTTGATATCTATTCTAACACCCCCACTATATCAAAATAACCAACAAGACAATTTCTTACTGTTAGTTACATATACATATATATTATTACATTACACTTATATAAATTCTGTATGCTACAACAACAAATTTTATTTTTCAACAATACCAAGAGTTTTCATAAATTTGTAATGTTTTATTACTGGTAACCCTTTGGTTAGTAGATCAGCAGGCATGTTAGCAGTTGCCAAATATTCAGTCTCAACAATATCATCATTAATAGCATTTCTGATAAAATTATATCTCACATCAATGTGTTTTGAGCGTTTATGAGTCTGATGATTATTTGCCAACTTCAGTGCACTCTGACTATCATTATACAAAGTAATCTTTTTACTACAACCTGTTATTTCAAACATTGAATTTCTTAAATAAATGGCTTCACGACATGCCTCTGATAAAGCCATATATTCAGCCTCACAACTGCTTAAGGCGACAGTTTTCTGTTTCTTGCTTTCCCAAGAAATAGCAGAGCCAGATTTTGTGTAACAAAATCCTGTTTATGATCGTCTATCAATAACATCGCTTGCCCAATCAGCATCTACAAATCCTTCCAGCTCTGTTCTTCCTTTGGAATATTTTAAACAGTAAATTTTTGTTTTTGATAAATACTTAAGAACCCGTTTAGCATAATTCCAGTGAACAGTTGAATAAGAATTGTTAAACTGACTTAGGTAACTAACTGAATAAGCTATGTCTGGACGAGTCAAAACAGCCAAATACATCAAACTACCTATTAATTTTTGATAAGTTAGTCTGCTATCACAATTACTGGACTTCTCAGCATTTAATTTGCACTCTATAGGAGTTACAGCAATATTACAATCAGACATCAAATTTCTTTAATAGTTGCTCGATATAATACTCCTGATCTATTGTTATTACATTTGAATTTTTATCAATATTAATTCTCATGCCCAAATACTGTTTGACTTGACCCAGATTTTTAATTCTAAATTTCTGACTCAATTCTTATATAAGGTCCGATTTTATTAGTGTTCATCCTGTTAACCTGTGACTATATAGGTGAAAAGCAATCGTAAAAACCAACTTTCAAATGTCTATCATAAAAACTAAAAAAGACAGGAAATCCTTCAGGCAAATGCATATAAATGGTTTCCTTCAGGTGACCATTAAGAAAATCTGTTGTGACATCTAAATGAGTGATGTCCATGTCTAATACTACACTCAAAGCAAAAACTAATCGCAAAGTTGAATGTCTGATTACCGGTGAGAAGGTTTCTTGATAATGAACTCCAGCTTTCTGCGTAAAGCCTTTTGCCACTAACCTAGCACGATGACGCACTTTATTGTCACAGTCAATTTTCTTTTTTAACACCCATTAACACTGAACTACACTCGCGTTATCTGGAGGATCAACGATTTCTCAAACTAAGTTGTCTTCAAATGACTGCAGCTCATCTGCCATCGCCTGCAAGCACTGTTGTTTCTCAGGGCCGCTGATAGCCTCTGCATATGTCAGATCATCTCCTGCCGATGTGGTACACATGTTAACATAGCCATATCGTTCTGGTTTCTTTCTTTGTCTTTTTTTATTTTCTTCATTGACCATAGGTTGTGAACTAGTATCTGCAGCCTCTTGGGGTTCTGTGGTTTCCCCTGTCTGTAAAGCATCTTCATATGTCAGTGGGCTTTCATACCTGTCTACTGTCTGTATGCTTTTGTTCTGAGACTTCACCACAGATTCCTCTATTGACTCCCCCACTGAATCTGTGCTTTCTAAAATGACAACAACTGTATCTCGTTTCTTTTGTTTTTCTAGTACCACAATATCTCTACTGGTTGTTACAAGGTTTTTGATTGGAAAATAGATTCTATAACCTTTAACATTTTCACAGAAACCCACAAGTATATATTTGTTTGATTTTTTGTCCCACTTAGTTCTTTTTTCTTTGGGTACGTGCACCATCACTGGACTTCCAAAAATGCGGATATGTTCTAAATTTGGTCTTTTACCTGTGTAGAAGGGCAATCGTGATTGTTTGCCTTCACAACATATCTCACAGTTTGCTTTACTTGCCACAAACTTGTCTGAATAATTCATTCCATCAACTAGGCCATTTTTCATTTCGTTCATATCATTGCTGTTTAGATGTCCAATGCCGCCTATGCCATGTATCTCCGTCAACCACAGAAGGAGTCAGGAAACAGTTCTGTTTTTTTAGTTTTAGTTTGTAAACACCATCAACAAGTTCTGCCTGAACAACCGAAGCACCTTTTTTGTTGCGTATAAGGCACTGGTTTCGAACTCGACACTGTTTCCATTTCTTATCAATTCACTAACTGATAGGAGGTTAGTAGTAAGACTTGGCACACATAAACAATTCGTTACTGTTATTTCGTAATTATGACTTGTCGTAATTTCTACGTCACCCGAACACAAAACAGGAACTTTCGTCTCGTTTGCAACGATAATCTCCGGTAAACTCGATGAAAATACAGGATTTTTCAGCCAATTTTAATTTGCGGTCATGTGCATACTGGCTCCGGAATCCACGTACCAGTCACTTATACCGAACTTTCCGCTGAGAAAAACAACGCTAAAAGCGTTAGTCTGTTTCTTCCTCTCTGATTTCTCGTTCCAAAGTGAACATTGGTTGCGATAATGACCCGTATCTTTGCATTTGTAACATGTCATTGTTTTCGTGTTTTTGACATTTGGGTTTGACATATTCGATGTCTGGCCGCCATTTTTACTAGTGCTACCTCCTTTACCGATTTCTTTTTCTACCAACTTTTTGTATATAATGCTGAATTAAAGTCCGCTTCAATGACGTTGACCGATTCCATATCTAGTAATTTGGTTTTGATCGTATCAGCAGTTATAGGAGTGCCAGAATGCCCAATAGCCATAATCATAGGCATAAAACGCTCAGGTAAACCGGCTAGCAATAATGAACCAACCCATTCGTCGTTAATCATAAAACCTGTGCCACTCAATCTCTGCGAAGTTTCTACTATTTGCGTCACATAATTCGTCATATTTTCACTGTTTTCTAATTTGATGGAAATTAAATGACGAAGCAAAGTTATTCTCCTCGAAAATCCTGAATCATATAAATAACGACGGATCTATCGTCAGAATCAGCTTAGCTCGTGCTTTAGCATCCGCAAGAACTGTAGCCTCCGTAACTTCTTGCTTTAGGTACAAATCCGCGCCTTCAAGTATCAGCAAATTTTCGACAGCAAACGCCCAATCGTCGTAATTTTCGCGACCTTTTAGCTTCGGTAAATTTGCCAGGAATTGGGCACTCATTTTCTTAAAAGCTTACATGAAAAAACTAACAATAACTATTACTTTTTAGCAAAAAATATGGGACTGGGCACATAACCTATTAAAACACTTCGGTTGACGGTTGGCAAGCTCGTTTATTTTAAATCGAACAACATTCAAAGACAATAGGCATAGACAACAGGCATAGACTATAGATACACATATTGTTTATTATTCACTGATAACGTTAATTTGATATATATTCTAACAAAAACAAATGCTTACTTATGATCACTTCGAATAGTCTAATCTTTCTTGTTTAACACTGGTTAGTACATGAAAGTTTAATTTTACTATTTTTCGTCGTGTATAGAGTAAGACTTTTTATTTCTGCATTATAATTTTTAAATCATTTACAATAGTACAAAAAATATAAAGTTATTCTAAACTATAGTTTGTTCTGTATTATTTAAAGTAATAAACGAACCACGATTGCGATAAACATGATACGCTAAGCCAAATTGACGTTAATTATAAAGCACTTATTCAACTCAAATTTCATTAGACCCTCCATCACCATCATGACGTCACGAACTACTTATCAAGACCTATTTAATAAGTTCAAACACGATATGTTTACATTAACTGGAATCTCTCTAAGGTTGAGATTCAGTCTCCATCATCATCCTGTCACAAATTATGCGCCAAGACCATTTTAATGAGCCCAAACACTACTAGAGGCTAACGGCAACGTCGGCAACTGGAATCTTAGATCCTAAGGCTAATCATCATACTCTGATCATCATAATTTAATTACAAATTATTCATCAGGAATACCCCAAAGCGAAAGCCCAAATACGATAGTTTTACGGCAACTGGAATCTCAGATCCTGCCTATGGCCAAATTCAGTCTCCATTACCCTAATCATCATTATCATCCTATCACAAACTTTTCATCAGGTCTATCGTAATAGGCCCAAACACGATAGGTATACGGCGACTGGATCTTTAGACCATATGGACAGGTTCAGTCTCCATCATCATATGCTGATCATTATAATCTTGTCACAAACTATTCACTAAGACCATTTTAATGAGCCCAAGCACGATAGGTTTACGGCCAAATTCAACCTACATTATCATACCCTGATTATCATCATTTTATTACAAATTATTCACCAGGATCAATTTAATGAGCTTAAATACGATGGTTTTACGGCAACTGGAATTTCAGATCCTATGGGCAGGTTTAGTCTCCATCACCCTGATTATCATCACCACATCCCATCACAAACTATTTATCAGTACTATTGAAATAAGCCCAAACACGATAGGTTCACGGCAACTGGAACCTCGGAGTTTATGGTCAGTATCCGTCTCTATCATCATACTCTGATCATCATCATCCCGTCACAAACTATTTGCTAATACCATTTTATTGAACCCAACCACAATAGGTTTACGGCAACTGGAACTTTATATCCTATGTCCAGATTCAGTCTTCATTATCATACCCTGATCATCATCATACCCTAAGCATCATCATTCCGTCACAAACTGTTTGCCAAGACCCATTTAATGAGCCCAAACACGATAAGTTTACGGCAACTAGAACTATAGATCCTATGACCTGGTTCAGTCTCCGTCATCATACCCTGATAATCATCATTCAATTACAAACTATTCATCAGGACCATTTAAATGAGCCAAAACGCGATAGGTTTACGGTAACTGAAACCTCAAATTCTACGGTCAGGATCCGTCTCCATCATCATACTCTGATCAACATCATCCCACCACAAACTGTTTGCCAAGACCATTATTATGAACTCAAGCACAGTAGGTTTACGGCAACTGGAACTTTAGATCCTATGGCCAGGTTCAGTCTCCATCATCATACCCTGATCATGATAATGCTATCACAAACTATTCATCAGGTGAACTTAATTAACCCTAAACACGATAGATTTACGGCAACTGAAACCTGATTATATGGTCAGGTTCCGTCTCCATCATCAGATCAGCCCCGTGACACCATTATGTTGCATTATCATCCGACTTACGTAAGTATGCAAAAGTTCAGCTCAATCGGGTTCCGGGAAAGGGTGTCAATCACGATTAGAAGTTTGTAACCGTACAGACAGAGATACCTATGTAAAAATATCACGGTCGTGAAACTAAGTAAAAGCTTGTAAAAAAAAGCATCTTTCCTTAGAAAATATACCATTGGTAATGATGCACTCACCAATTTAGACAGTATCCGTGATCTGGGAGTGACTGTGGATACAAAGTTACGTTTCAACGCGCATATAGATAACATATAAGTTAATAAAGCTTATAAAACACTCTGATGTATTCTGCGAAACTCAAAGGATTTTAAGAAGCCTCAGACTAAAATAATTCTGTATAACGCTCTTGTGCGAAGCGGACTGGAATATTGCAGTGTCGCGTGGAATCCTCATTATGATGTTTATGTGAAAAAACTTAAGCGCATCCAAAAAAGATTCTTGTGGCAATTGTCTTTTGGCCTGAATTTAGCAAAAAAACTACCTCACTATGAGGACAGACTTAGCTTCTTCAAACTAAATCCCATTAACAAGCTTGTACGCTTCTTGTACAAGCTTGTTAATGGGATATAAGACTGCCCCCAATTGCTGTCAAGAGTTAAATTAATGTTCCTTTTAAATTAGGTACCTAGGATATCTCGATTTAACTTATATGCGACCAAGAGCTCCAAATCGAATTTAGGTTTGTTCTCTCCTTTAAATAGAATGTTCGCGTAATATAATTCGACATTCGACACATTAAATAAATTTAGGTCCACATGCCTGAACAAACCAGGTTAGATAAAAGCCTGAGGAACTTTGTCTCTCTTTTTCTTTTTATTGTAATTATAATGTTTAATGTTGAGTAGTAGAGTAAAGTAGGTTAGTATTGCTTTTGTTTCTATTGCATGCTGTTGTCACTTATAATTAGGTTTGCACTTAGCACATTTATTATTATACATATAAGAATTCTGAATTGGCATACTGTTGGTGTAACCTTGTTGGTGATCTTAATAAATAAAATAAAATAAAAATAAACTAACTAAAATATTAACAAAACTTAAAAGCATTCATCGAGTCACTGTCACTGCTGAATCGCTGAAACCATGTCAAAAAGACAAGTCTAGCAGCATCGGGAAAAGGGTTTGCCAATATGCTTTGAAAAATTCTAACATCAGACGCCTTCAGATTTAGTCGACTTATCAATGACAGCCGCTCTCTTTGGTTCTTGATACCTTTCGTCAACAAGTGCTGCACATTATCCGTTTTATCACAAATATTACAGATTGGAGAGATTTTCTGCCATCAGGGTGGTAACCATAAACTCTTAAAAAAATCTCAAATCTGTCAATTTCGTACGTCATTACGTACGAAATATGACAGATTTGACTAGATTTTATCTGATGGCTTTCAAATCTTGTCAAATCTGTCAAATTTCGTACGTAATGACGTACGATCGAGATTGTTTTAAAATTTCATGGTTATGTGAAGCTATGGCTGATATGTTGAAGCGTTAAGCAGTCATACATGGTAAAATAATGTCAAATACGTCAGTTTGGAGAGCTTGATATTTTCATTAAATAAGCAAACTTGTTCGGTTAAAGTGTTCTGGGAGATGCCCTTAGCAATAATTACTGTATGGTAATTTTGTCTCGTACTAATAAAAGTACGCACAAGTTAAAGAAAAAATCCTGCTAATATTATAAATGCGCACAGTTTGTGGGTATGGATGGTTTGGTACTCTTTCACGCAAAAACTCATGAACAGGTTTGGATGAAATTTTGCACACATATAGAATACTAGCAGCCCGTCCCGGCTTCGCCCGGGTGGACATTTGTGTGAGAAACTTTGTACAATTAACGTAAAGTATTTTAATGTGTCTATAAGCAGGACATAAGTAGTAATTTGTAATTATTATTTATGTAGGTAATAAAAGGTATATTTTTTGTAATCTATATTACATATTAAAAGAATTGTTGTTCATTTAATTAGTCTCGCTAAAACTTAAGAGCGACTGGACTGATTTTGCTAATTTGATCTTTGAGAAATAATGGAAAAATTTCAAGGAAAATACTAAGAACGCCAAATTTATTTTATCATACACACTATTCTTAGTACAGGATACTTAGGCGGTACGAAGTTCGCCGGGTCAGCTAGATAAGTTAGATTCTTCATTTAATGTAATAGGTTGTGCCTTTCTTTTTTAATTTTAAACATATTGATTTTCAAGAGATCTTACTCGAGAAAGGGCTACAGTATAATTGCTCATGAGAAAAGCACTATTTTCCTAAGTCGATGCCAACCATCGCAAAAGTTTGTTTATTTATTGTCATCATCATATCGTATGGTGTTTAGGTGCTAGAATCCTTACAAATTAAATGTCGATTCAATCGTTGGCAATGTAAGCTAAGGTTTGATCCGTGGTACCACAGTCGCAGTTGACTGCTTCAGCCCCCACTTATGAAGGTGGTGATTGGAACGTCCGTATCATTTCCTGAACCTGTTTTGCCTTACCCATACTTGGGAATTTGGAATGTAAAACTAAAACCAGCGGGCTTTGATGTCGGATCCACAATTAAGTGTTTTTGTAGGTCCTCAAAGGTGTCTAAACATAACTGCCACGCTGTCTTCAGACTGAAGTCGGTTTTTAGGCTGTCGCAGCAGCGTTACTTCGACGCCAGGCAGGAGGAGGCATATGAGCTAGAACAGGAAGCCAAGGGAGTGGGGTAGGTTTTATCAACCACGTAATTATGCGCATTGCCTCGTTTAGTTGGGTGTCCACATTATTTGTATGCGCGCTGCGATACCATACTGGTGGTGGTGCGCTGTACTCCACCCAAGTATTTGCGTCCACGTCGCATCCCCCGGGCAACGACCGGTCCTGTCCACAATAACGGAATGGTAGGCAGGCGGCGAAAGGATACTGGATCTACCTGGTGCATCGGACTGTTCCTTTCCCAGAGGTCACTAAGTTTGTTGCGCCGTTTCTTCTCATCACCAGTCGATATGTAGTCCCGAAGCGATGGTAGGGAAAAATGGGATATGTAAAAGTGCCTTTGATGGCCAAATTACAGAAATAAATGACTTTAAATTTGTCACAACTGCGCTACCACCATGAATCCTAACAAAAGCTCTTTTCAGGGCTCAACCAACTACCGCTCTACTCAAAGTTGTCACAATGACAGTAACACAGTACCATGCTCTACGTCAAGAAGTGCTGTGCTGTTTCAAGTACTGCTTATCTTAAAAATCTAAAATGCTCAGCAGTGGACTTGCTATGGCTCATATATGGTAAAGAAAACGAAGCAGCATTTCAATAGTAGCAAACTGACTGACTCCCTTTAAAGCGCTTCATAAGACGAACAGACATTATTTATTGATTTCCGTATAATGCATTTTTAACTCAACCATGATAATAGACATAGTATTATACTACGTCCTACTGATATTTGAGTTGTTTTCAAAATTTTCTACTTACACAAATTCTCTTTGGTCGCCCTCTTTTGGAGAGTAGAAGTATTAAATATTGTAAGAGTATGCTACAGTAAAGCAATTAAACTCACTTATCAACGCCATCTATTGTCAAGTAGTTAACTTACCAAGAACCAAGGTTCCTTGTGCCATGTATCATAAATATTACAACACTTAAAGCGAACGTTGCTAAGTTACCTTGTTTAAGAAAAACAAACAAACAAACACACTTTCGTAAAGATATAACATAAGCTGTAGACCACATTGGACCCTTTTGGAAAGGGACCTTTCGTTGCTTTCATATTTGGATTCAGCCAGTGCCATCTATTGATGAGTAGTAGCCCTAACGATAAGCCGTCTGGCCATGAACGTTTCTTTGATATCACATACCACGAATGTATGATATTTTAAAATCTGCGCAATAATTTTTAAATTAATTAAATATGCTGCGTAGCTAGGTACAATTCGCCAGACCACAAACTAAATTAATATTGTATTATTAATTATCTCCTGTCTACTAGTAACTTGCATGAAAACAATAAAAAACGTTACTGGCTAGATTACTTCGCGCCAATTACTTGAGGAAAACTATTTGTTGGTAAACGATACATTCATGTGACTTTTGTGCAAATTTGCAAGTTTAAATCAACTCGTGAAACACGTCTAACCAAAAATCGGCCGTCTTTGGGTAGCTTAGTTTTGCATTTGGCAAGTTGTCAATTGTCATTTTTACATCATTTTTAATACATCCAGTCAGCAACAGATGTAGCTCATGTATTAAAAATATATACAAATGTTAACCAAACTTCTAAAAAAATATTATTATCGTCTTGTTTTTTGTTATTTGAAGCCTTTTAATAATATTATCTAAACCTGGACTGTAACATAATTGTTTGCTTTTTGTTTTCCATAAAATATTCTTGCCAGCTATAGTTACATTACATAGTAATCGGCGCCCTCTATAATGAATTATCTAGTATCCCTCGGGAATCGTGCATTTTTCTGGATTTTAAAGTAGCCCATGTTACCCCAAAATAATTGAGCTTTTAAATGGTGAAAGAATTTTTGAAATTGGCCTTGTAGATCTTTAGTTTATCCCTTGCAAACATCTAAAAATACAAAAATACAAATCTTTCCTCTTTATAATATTAGTAAAGATATTAGTATAGATAGATAAAATGTCACAATTCACAAGTCTTAATCAAGTTACAAAATTTGTAACAATTTCATGGAATTAGGGGCTAACTTATGTAAGTTTTCTAGTAAATGTGTTTTTTCATGGAATAGACAGTGAATTACATATTATAATCAATACATCCTCTATTTTAATTTCTATACATAGACAAGCCTTAAAGTTCCAATTTTTAATTACGTTAGCATAATGATCTCAAATTAAATCTTCCTCTTCGTATATAATCTAATAAAGATATATATTATCCAAGCTCGTAAATATTTATAGCTATATGGCTAAATACGGGCTTTACGAGTAGCAACAATGGATTTAGTAATGAAAAACAATTTGGAACGATGGCTTTATATTTAGGGCTGTTATACAAATCCATGTAAGTATCTAAATCATCTTGGATTAGACGAATAAGGAAATCTTAATGTTGTTTCGTTGGAGATGGAAATAGAATTCGTCATAAATCGTAAATCGTCGCAATAAAGTTGCTATTGTCATGACTCATGACGAAATAGCTCATAATAAAAAGTGATTCTCTTGTTAATTTTATATTAATTTATCAGATTGGCTTACGGAACCAACACCGAAAACTATACAAAACTAGTTTAACTCGTGTTAAACTTGTACGTGAGCGCAAGCTATGACGTAATTTTTTACACAACAAACCAGCAGTTAATGTATTTTAGGATACCTAAAAATATCATAATTAACTTATTAATTATTTACGTCAATGCACATAAAATTGTGTCGTGTGGTACCGGCACGTTAAAAGAAGTGCGCCACCCCTTCTCTTCCTATGGGTGTCGTAAGAGGCGACTACAGGAACCGCCATAAGAAGACGGGCAGCAGCGTCTCCTCTCCACCATTGGCCAAACTGGTATCGCCAACCCGTCTGCCAAGCGTGGCGATTAGGCAAAATCCTGCTTTTGGAGAGGCCTGTGTCCAGCAGTGGACTGATATAGGCTGGTGATGATGACATAAAATTGCAACTATTTACAGAATTTTAAAATGAACCGGGCCAAAGTGGAACAAGGTACAATTTTAAAGAAATGTTTTATTCGAATTATTTATAAACGGTGTCAACTTTCAATGTCCTATTCCTTATAGAAAATGCTGTTGTGGATGTTGATAGCTAGTGGGCTGTGAAATGTTTCCTCAGAGTGAACACGCCTATCCTATTCACTAAAGCACAGAACTAATCGGCTAAACAATCTTCATCATAACCTTACTGTGACTAATAATAGGCTAAAACATCGAGAGTAATTTAAACCAGTTCTAGAAATGATAATTATCTCGTAATGAAGTTTATAAAATATCTTTTGTGTTTGCTATGTAAATGACAGCTTTTAATCCGCGCTGTTCAGTCATAAAAAGTTTGCTTACTTAGTATTTGTCGCAGGAATAGAATGGGAATAAGAGCAAATGCTTCGATCTTTAGTATTGAACAAACAGTACAACAAGATCTGTTAAGCCCTTAATGCTCTTTGTAGCAAACTTTTATTTTATTTCCTTCGACGTCTTATCCATTTTATTGTCTTTCGTTTGGCTTGCGATTTTTTCCTTACATTTCTTGTATTTTCTTGTGATTTAATTTCTAAAGGTCTCGAATGAGTTTTAGATTTCCCATTGGAGTTTAGTTGGCTTCCTCCCTCAGCTCACAGGTAAAATTAATCATTTCCACACACACAATCATATGCGTGTCGTGCCACGCGCAGTGTAGGGTTCTGTAGTTGCCCGTTATTACCACAATAATAACGGGCAACTACTCTGTCAAGAAAGTACCGGGAAATGATTAATAATACACATAATGTTAGTTATACATCCAAATTCATTTAATCACCTTCAAAGTATGCTCCTTCAGAAGCGATATCCTTATCCTTACGTCAACGAATAATCCAATCATCAAAACATTTTTTTAAAGCTTTTTCCGGAATCGAGTTCAGTTCTTGCCGCGAATTGTCCTTTATGTCTTCTACCGAATGAAACCGGGTGCCACGAAGTAGTAATTTGAGTTTAGGAAAAAGAAAGAAGTCGGCTGAAGCCATATCTGGTGAATTAGGTGGCTGCTCGATGGTTTTTGTTGAGTTTTGATCAAAAATTCGTTTACAATGATGTCCTTGTAAGGGAAGGCGCATTATCGTGGTGCAAAATCCAAGAATTTCCTTTCCACAAATTTGGCCTATTTTGTCTAATTTGCTCTCTTAAACGCCGCATAACGCTTAAATAATACTCTTTTTTATCAACCTTCTGGCAAGAATTCTGAGTGCACAACACTGCGACAGTCAAAGAAAACAGTCAACATGACTTTGACTTTCGATCGAGTTTGGCGCGGTTTCATCGGTTTCGGTTAAGTTGGAAGGCGCCACTCCGAAGCTTGTTGACTATTTTGCATGTCAAACTCGTAAACCCACGTCTTGTCATCAGTATCAATGCGTTTCATTAATGTTGGGTCGGAATTGACTCGTTCTAGCATGTCCTCAGCGACTCTTTTACAATTGAGTTTTTGGAGACAATTCAGGTCTTTTGGGACTAGACGAGCGGAAACATGTTTCATACCCAATTGATTATTTAAAATGATACGAATCGACTCGTGTGGCACTGAAAGTTCGACGGCTAGCTTTCTCAAACTTAAATGAGGATTTTCAGTCACTATTTCCTTCACTTTTGCGATGTTATTTCCAGTAGCAGACGTTCATGGCCTACCAGAGCGAGGCAAATCTTCCATCACATCTCGACCTCTTTTGAACGCTTTGTATCACTTATTAACACGTGTTTTTGATAAAATCGATTCACCGTAAGCCTTCTGTAACATTTTCAGAGACTCCGAACACGAAATCATTAACATAGGCGATGCAAAATTTAAGACAAACTCTTTGTTCGATGTTTTTGTCCATTATGAAATTCACAATACACACTAGATATGGTATAACTAAATTCAATCTTATTATCAGATGAAACTTAAACTCCGCGCCAAAATGGAAAAGAGTTGTGCCAATCTAACAACAACAAAAAACATTTTTTTTTAATTTGGAGCCATTAACATATAATCAATTCCCGAAACTTTTTTGACAGATGTATGTCCACAAAATTACAGCTCTCTAGGGTCAACGGTCTCCAAGCAAAACCTCGGACGGACAGACAGACGGACATAACTATAAAGGTTCCTTGTCAGGACTACGGTACCCTAAAAATCTAATAATACATGTTTCCGTAACACGCTGGAGTTTAAAGATAAATGATAATAAATAAAAGTAATTCTATTATTGCGTATCCTAAATATCACTCATTAAAATACTAAAATAACCCGGGAATTGGTACAAATAAAGATAGTCTGTGAAGATTTCCCCATTACTGTTACGTGCGGGTATCTCTAGTAACCTCATTACCTTTCCTGCACCGGACGAGGTGTCGAGGTGATATTGACCTCAAACGATATATTTTATTGTAACCAGCGACCCAACCCCTATATTTTGCTCATGTAGACCAATCGTCAAAACTACATAATTGGAATCAACATTAACTTTTAAATCTAAATTATTGACAAGACGACCTACTAGGATTTTTCATTGCAGTTGGCACTAGAGAGAAAGCATTATTTGAATATTTTTTTTAAAAAGTATCTGGGTCCAGTCCAGTAATGTAGCTTGTCCGAGTCAGTAATTTTACCAACAGAAGAAAAAACAATTAAACAAAAAAAATATATGAAAAGCAGCAAATATAATGTAAACGTAAAACCTAAATACGATCAATAATCTTTTTTAAATAGCATTTACCTACTCGTATTTGAATTTGAATATGAAGTATTTGAAATAAAAGAAGACCCCTTCGACGCAGTATGCCAACAATTGCAATAAGGACATCGAGTGTTTGCCATCCCAGTTGCCAGTTGGTAGGATAGATTTATCGACAAATGACTTCACATTCGTTTCTCTAAAAGTTTCAACACGAGTCTCCTTTCATACTGGTATTGACTGTCTATAAAACAGTGAGTGAAACGTCTGCAATTCTACATTAATTCGTGTAGTGTGAAAGTCCCATTTTGTTTGTTAACTGAAGCGACTGCGGCAAAAAAGATCGATGTCGCGTGAACTAACCTTACGTTAAGACAAAATTAAAATTGGAAAGTTAAGTTTTTATTTGTTTGAGCTATAAACCCTACCTGTTAACGTTATACGATTAAACCCTAACACATTTTGCTAATAGAATTATAAATAGGTCATAGATGCGTCAGATGCGACAGACATCGAAGTCAGATTTTATTTTACTGATGAAAATGTTACGAAGGTTCAGATTATATTGACTTGTGGACGAGGCTTTATAGGCTTAGCGCAGTCTTGCAGACCGTAGTTAGCATATTATCGTAATAGTTTCCTTTTATGCCTCCCAAGAAAATGGAACGGATCGTAGCGAAGCGTAATCTGGCGGGATGTCCTCGATAAGATTTTAATATGTATTGGCGTATTTGCACACCTTCGTATCGATTTAGGACGCCTGCAAAGGTTTTTATAAATGATTGGAGGTTCGCTTACATTTAAGGTACTATTATTATGACACGACCCAATAAAAACCATGTCTCGTGTATAACATAAGTTACTTCTACCTTGTTATCAGCCATGTTATCAGTTACGTTGCATACATCCAAAATACCTATTCCCAAAGCAAATTATTAGCCAAATTTATAGACTAGTAACAATAATATTGTATTTAGTGTAAGCACAGCATATCATATGACATGATTAATTTAACTTAGGCAACTATGAATATATCCCAGTGACACACGTAAACCTATCATGTTTCGGCACTAATCAGCTGTCCCCAATATTCGAATAATTAGTTCCTTGGAATTGTATATTCATGTTATTAGACTAATGTATGATCTTGGTAAAACGTTAAAAAATAAACGAGATTTCTGAAACTGCGTTATTTTATCGTTAAATACTTCTTATTGCCTCTGATCAGGGCCCTAACCATGAACTGTTAAAACCATAGATATAGAATGTACAAGATAGACAAAGGCTCATTGCAAATGATACAAAAAATGTGACACGTATGTGTGTGTGTAGTAGTGTTGTTCAAGCCACAAATTTTTTATCGATAAATTGCAACCGGCATCAAATTGATTTGGCACAAGTCACAATCGCCGCTGACCTTGAAGCACCTAAAGTTAAACTTAATCTTTAAACAAAAAAGAGGTGAAAATCAGTATCACGGAAAGGATGCGGGGCTTTCTGGGCTTGTATGTGTAAAGTTAAAAAAGTAAAAGTTAAAGTTAAGTTATGGGGAAATAAATTATGCCTAATGATTTATTCTGTATGAACGTTATGCGAAGCGAAGAGAATGCTAAAAACGTTATGCAGTCTGAATGTATGCGTCTTTAATTTATGCAACCCAATATGGACCCAATAGCTTTAATGTAGTCTATCAGTCCTGTCATTACCTAGGCATGAAAGTGCGATCAATCAATTGAACAACTGCTCGTTTGGACATCAACAAATTGCTCCCTTGATATATCGTGTATTAAGATATGGTCGAAAAAAGGTCATATTTGTGTTATGCAAACTTCACAGTCTGGAAACTGAGAAATCTAAAAACAAGTTTACTCTCATTAAATCGAAAAATGAGTAATTGAATATTGTGAACAAGTTTATATAATGGAAAATAAGAAAACGGTCGTTTTAAATATATCATCATCATCATTTCAACCACAGGACGTCCACTGCTGAATATAGGCCTTCCCCAGTGACTCCCAGATCGGCCGGTTGGAAGCAACCTGCATCCAGCGTCGTCCTGCAACCTTTACCAGGTTGTCTGCTCAAATATTAAATATGTAACCTATTTAAAACAATTTCATATCATAATTTCATTTCAACATATTCCTTATAATCACAGAGTTAATATTATACTACTTACAGTAAGGTGGTTCTGTGTTCATAGAGTTGGGCATCAAACACAGGTATCAATCAAATGAAATAAATGCACTTCAATAATCGTAACATAAAGTATGTATTGTATTGTATGTGCTTGTACGTCACCGACCGTCTTTGTTTAAGTTTAATCTGTAAGATTTGATTAAATATATAATTATCTGCTACCTACCGCGATATCGAATCTTTAGTAAGATGATCTGCCAAAATGTTTACTGCAAACTGTTGACTGTTTTCGCGGAGTCCATTCTGGCCTGTTTATAACTCTTATCCACTTTTCGCGTATTTCAGGTTTAGATGGTATTCTTAAAAAAGTATTTTATATTATACTAAATATTTGACTAAACCATACAGAATTCTTTAAGTCGTTTATAAACAAGTTATATTTTAGATGCCCAAAAATAAAACTAAAATCTCATAATGTAATCACAAAAAACAGTATTGGAGTGTTTTTTTTGTAAACAAACATGATAAATTTTTTTTTAGTAATTGCTACTAATCTTCTATACCCACAAATGGCTGTCGATATTTTATCGATACTTATGACGTCACCGCAAGTTCAATCCCTAGTGTAGACATACAATTTACTATTTTACCTAATATTTATTGTAATTATGTCTTTAACTACGAAATACACAAACACACACCAAACAAAGTTCATATTCTTCTGTAAAATCCAAGTTCTTTGTCGATTATAATTACGAATTAGACACAAATTTGTTTCAAAATATTTTCATCAAAAAATGTATTTACCTGTGAAATGTGTATTTATTTGGGTTATATGTTCTTGTCACATCACAATTTATAATTGAACAGCACAGCAGTCTACAGAAATATTAAAATAAGTTTTCCGTTTGTAATTTTGTATATTTTAATAAAATTCATTTTGACGTTTGAAATTGAAATCATTTATAGTCAGTTAAATATATTTTTTGTGGCACATAGGTACATTGACATCTGTCTTTTTCTATCTTGTAGGATGCCCGCAAGGATATGATGTCTCTTTTCCACGCTTTGTCAGTCTTTAATAAACGATATTCTATTCTATTCTATTCTATTCTTTAAGAGCGTAGCGAATCCTAAGTCTATGGTTAAAACAATCACAAATCTGTCAAACATTATCATTTCTGTCAAATTTTGTATGAAATGACGTACCAAAATTGACAGATTTGACAACTTTGAGATTGTTTTAGGAGTTCATGGTTATGGCCCTGACCTAAGATTAACTAGACTAATATTAGCACAAAATTTATGTAGAGCCACATAGATACACTTATTAATGATTGCTTAGTGATTTTAACGTCTGAAAAAAAGTGATATCAATATCAATCTACTCAATTTTAACAAAATTTTCGTTAGTAAATTAGCCTGAAATAATTAAGATTCAGTATTATTAGAATCTAGAAAACAAACGGTTTTATTTTAAGGATGGCTAAATAAACTTTCGTTTACATTTAAAAGTGAATGTTATGATAACTTCATGATTCAGTTCTATTATTACCAAGGACTAACTCAGAACAAATAAAATAATTATAAAAAAAAATATAGATATAATTTCTGAATCTTTTATTAGACATCCCTCGCTTAATTGGTTTTACAACTTTTATTATTTTGAAATGTTTTAGACGAATGCCCATAGGTTATGCCCGGGAAATTAGTTAATAATAATAATAATAAAAAGCCCCTCAAAGTCCAACCTTTCGTCCTCGCTTGAACATCTAAGCCACGTGGGGAGGCGGACACCTGCAATAAATTTACCATGCAGGTCACCAACAAGGCTTGGGTAAACCCATCAATATGGAGCTAAGGAGTAAACGAGTGCGTATAATGTCGCTGCCCGGGGGCTATCGCCGGGGCACATCTGGAGCTGACGCTGGATGTCACAGCCTGCGAACCATCAGTGGTGAGGAGCTGAGCAGGCGGGCCTTCGCTGGGGTTAAACCCGAATATACTACAGCCGATCAAATAGATGAGCAATCATCTTCTACAAGCAATAGCCCGATTCCAACAATAGCATCAAGTAATTCATCATATAGATGTTCGTTCTCCCACACCCTCATCAACCAGTAGCATGCAGTTGGAGGATGTTGTACAGACGACGCTCTCAGTCAACAGTTCTGTACCCACCACCAACAGCGAAATAACGCGTAGGAAATGGAGCCCTGAAATAAATGAATACCTGCAACCACTTTACCAAAATTTTATTGAAAGGTTCCCAAATAACCGGCAAAGAATTGGTGATCAACGACGAGCAATAATGCAAAGAAAATTATTACCGCAGTCAACGATAGAGCAAATATTTAATCAAGTTGCAAAACAACCTAACACCAAACACTCTTCAGCATAATATTTCTACACTTAATACTGATAGTAACTCAACTACACATGGACGAATGAGATGGACAAATGAACACAACGAGACGATAATAAGAGCATATTATAAAATAACACAGCTAGAGTCAAATACAACAGCATACAGACAACCACTTTATCAAACTTTTATCGAAACTTTTTCACACCTTGCACACTTAACGGAGCAGAGAATAGCTGATCAGAGGGGGTTTATCTTGGTAAATAAGACAGACATTCAGAGTGACAGACTCAAGACAATAAAAAACGAAGTTGCCAAGGAGTTAAGACATAGCGAAATTTACAGAACGAAGATATTCATCACAGTGTATTACACGTAAATACCGAAGTCTCACTTACCGATAATATTACACAGACAGTAGACACAACTTACAGTGCAGGAAGATAACACGAGTCAGAATGACGAACTTACTGAAGGAAACCTTGGAAATGAATTAGTAATGCAACTTAGGGAAACATTAGAAATGTATGCAGAAATAAGCCCAGAAAATAGACCACTGCTGCCTAGGCTTAGGGAAAATAAAAAATTGTGCAAACTAGTTAATTTATTCAATACAGATATACTTCCCAAATTTTTAGATGAGGATGCAACCATTTTAGATGTCACACCTTAATTTCTGTACTGCAGTAGTCATAAGTAAACGGTTAGGATACAAAATAGATACGGAAATAATATACAAACGAAAATTAAACTCTGAAAAACAGCCATGGCAAATTAGGCTGGAAAAAGATATCGCGGGATAAAGAGCAGATATAGGATATGCATCTTAGTAGTTGGAGATACAACATACAGTTGGATTATTAACTGCCGTCTATAAGCTTAAAGGCCGCTAAATGACAAAAACGAATTTGGGCTACAGCCAAAAAAAGCGGCAAAATATTCAAACCGATGCTACTCAGATTCTATAAACATTTAGTCATGTTGCCATATACCAAAAGAAAGGTTTTTTTTTCCATCTTCACATGAAATTGGTTGATTTTGATAAATATTAATATTTGTGTAAATAAATACATATTTTCCTTTCTAATCTTGTGAAGTTTTAAAGATCGTTTCAAGTGTGCATACCTATTAAGATTAAGCCAATATATTGTAAACGATATTAGATCAAGGAATGATGAAGGTCATAAAGACCATTTACTTGGCAATGCCCGTAAATGGTTTTTAAAAACATACCAGTCTTTAATTGAAGATAAATAACACTTGAAAAAAAAAAGTCTTATTTATCTTCAATTAAACCATGCATGGAATTGCTAAAATCAAAAATTTACAATACCAGTCCTTGTACTGAGAAAAACAAAAGGACTAATAATAATAATAATAAATCATTTATTTCGGAATAATCCATAATTATTGTAAGTAACAAGAATAACTTATACCTATGTTAGTATACAAGAAATAGAATAAAAAGTATAATTTTAATTTAATTATTTTGCAGCTAGGTTCGAGGGCTTGACGTGGATAGTAGTCCAGTGCCTCAAAAACGCCCCATCAAACCTATCTGCTACTGTTCGTAGAACGCTGTTGGGGCTGACGCGCACCCGTTGCCATAGAGATGCAACTCGTTTGCGCATCAGTTAATCAAGCAGCAAGTAACTTTACGAATATCATTAAAAAAGTGTAAAGGATGAATTTGTAAGCAATATTGATTTACGGCGATAGCATATTTTCAGCAAAATATATTGACACGTTTTTTGTTATATATTATTATGTTTCGTATTTTTTTCTAGCACATTCATTTCCTAGGTTATATTCATATTCTTATTTTATGTTTTTTTATCTAAGAAATTGACGTCATTATTTTAGAACAATAAATGAACCGATACTTTTGAACTAGAACTGTTTCAAATAAGTATTCCAACAAAGATAAGATGAAAACTACTGAATTTGTAACCATAATCGAATGAATATCATGCATTTCGTTCATTACAGGGTTTACACAATACACTAAAAGCACGTCGGTATAAAAATAATTAACATTATGCCTCCTTCCTAGCTGCAGTCGTGGTTTCAGGTTTATAGAATTGTTTTCGTTTGAAGCCCACTCGTATTGATTAAATAAGCAGAATTAAGCAGAAAAATAAATAAATAAACATGTTCCACTCTTCATTATACCTTCAATTTCTCATCAAAAGTTGTATACATCGGGTTTATATAAAATCTCTACATATAAAGTGGATAAAGCCTCAATATGACTTGGGTTGTTTCGAATTCAAAACCCGAATTTGAAAATAGGATTAGGAGAGAGTTTGCTTGCATGGGTGTGATTTGAATTTTTATCCCCTTTTTCATGTCCGCTGTTTCAAGTAAATAAATGGAATGAAATACCAATTTAAGCAAAACGTTTACAGGTAGAGCTTTAGATTGTTAATCTTCATTCTATTTGCATCTTAGTAGTTGGAGATACAACATACAGTTGGATTATTAACTGCCGTCTATAAGCTTAAAGGCCGCTAAATGACAAAAACGAATTTGGGCTACAGCCAAAAAAAGCGGCAAAATATTCAAACCGATGCTACTCAGATTCTATAAACATTTAGTCATGTTGCCATATACCAAAAGAAAGGTTTTTTTTCCATCTTCACCTGAAATTGGTTGATTTTGATAAATATTAATATTTGTGTAAATAAATACATATTTTCCTTTCTAATCTTGTGAAGTTTTAAAGATCGTTTCAAGTGTGCATACCTAAAAAGCGGCTAAAGGTTCATAACTGCTTTATAGTTATGGATATATTGTATCTTCCATAATGTATTTACAACTTTTATTAGAGCTGTGCATATCTTAATAGCAGTTAATTACTAAACCTTTTCATATAACTGCTTTTTAGGCTAGCATTATCCGCATTTGTGTTTTTGAATCCTGCAAAATTATAAGTTAACTTATAAAATCAAGCAAAGTTTTTGCAAAGACAAGAGCTTTATTGCCACAAAACTACCAGGCAAGACATTATAAAATAAAAAATGGTGACCCCTTCTAAACAAATTAAATATGAAAATAATACTTTTTAGGAACTAAGAACCAAAAATAGCATGGCAAATCAAAAAATATTTCAGAAATTGAAATTTCAGATATTATATAATTATAAACATTCATCATTATCAATTTTTATATTCATTGCAATCTATGTAACAAAATCATACTTATACAACCCGCAGTAGTAACAGTTTTAGCATACACGAAAATTTCTATTTTAATTTTAGTTTCACTCTGTTATTGTAAAACAGTCCGTTTTTATTCGCGTAAAAGTCATTAAACATATTATCAAATAAAGTTTGTGTTAAAATTGCGGATATCCTGTCGCAAGGACTTCCATATCCGTCTATTGAGCCACCGATATGCCTTAGCGTCAACGGAGGTCTGCAATGTCATTGAACTATTTGAACGGTCTGCCATGAGTTTGAGTGTATGGTCGGTATGTTTTGCGACCTGTCTCTACCACGGGGTTTGAAAAATTTCGACCCGACCGCCTGGACAATTTATACAAACCTATTGTAAATCTCGTTCACTGTTTCGAAGTTCTCTAGGCGTTCAAAGCAATTTGACAACCCAAGCTGAAGGCATTAAAAGGTCGGAGCGTAGACTTCACACGGGACCTTTCTAGCTTGACATTAATGTTGAATGTGCCTCTAACCATTTGGTGATCGCTTCCGGTTTTCACCCTGTTGATCACGAGGACATCATTGAACACTCGTCGCTTTGTGATCATGATAAAATCAATCTCATTTTCGTGGACCCATCGGGATTCATCTAGGTCAACTTCCTCTAAGGTGACTTCCGAGAAAAAGAATTTATCGAAAAGAGGTCCTTCTTTTCCAGAAATTTGGCCAGCCTTTTTCCCCCGGGGTTCCGTTGCCATACCGAAATTGCCCCGCTCTCAGCTCATTATCACTTCGCTTGCCCAGTTTCACGTTAAAGCCCCGATTACAACATTGAAGTAAGTTTTAGTCGTTTTCATGGCCTTACTGATATCCTCATACATAGCCTCCACTTCCTTATCAGGGTGTAGAGGTCGGTGTATAGAGCTGTATCACCTTCAGAGAATATCTTTTCCATACCCTAAAGTAACAGTTATGCAAGCTAGCTCGACACACTTTCGATGAGGGACTTGTAGACGAGAAACTTGACACCAACTTGAGACAGTTGGTCGCCCTTCCGGTGATAGTGTAGGTTGCCAGATTTCAGGGTTATCGTGTCCTCCTAGCCCTTTCGTCAGACTTCTGATATTTCAATGATACTCCAGTGCATCCTACTCAATTTCTATTTCAGCTCAACAATCTTCTCGTCAGTCCTTAGCGTGCGTACGTTGTGTGTTAGTACCAGGGTAGTCGGAGATCTTAATCCTGGGATTCTTAGCACCCCCTACCCCGCCGTCACACGGACTGCTACCGTAGCCAGGAACAGCGGGACCACCGGAGACTGGGGGCCTGGTTTTTTTCGTGTCTGTCATCAGGCAATGATTATATATTATTCAAGTGATATTTCTATGGTCCACATTATTAACAAATCACGTTTTATCATTCTGTTAACGTTTAAAAATGTCAAACTAAATATCTATTAACAAAACATTCCAGCCAACTGAGTAATTGTCTTGTAGTGGAAAGTATAGTGTGGAGACTGAGGGACCACACTTTAGTATTTAAGCATAGATTTTTTATTATTTTTGTATAAGTGTACTATTTGTTTTACAAAATGCTTGTTACTTTTACTACAACTTCCACAGAAAAAACAACAACACTGCACAACTGCTAAATATCATATTTTCCCTCAGTCCAAGATTTTATGTATGGACTGAGGGACCACAAGATATTTAGCAGTTGTGCAGTGTTGACGGACGAACTAAAGACACTGCTCAACTAACATCACTCAGTTTCTATTAGCGGATTTAGCGGGTAGGTTGGCTCAAGAACTGATCATAAGCCGGCTGCCTCTCGATAGTCTATTGATAATGATAATTTTATTGGTTTTAAATAACTACGTGAATAAAATACTTACCCCAGAAACTACTAAAATAAAATACTTCACGCCACCATGATGACTGATGATTTAGAAACGAAACCCAAGAGAATTAATATTGTAATTCGCGATGTAAGGTTAATAAAAAGGTCGGATTTTACGAATAATAATTTTGAGGTTTTTTTAGATTTCGTTAGTTTTTCTGTAAGTCTGGAAAACATACCAGTCAGAATAGAAACAAAAATAAAGATAGGTTTAACTTTTCCCTAAATTCGTTTAATGGCTTCAATTAATGGCTTCTAATAATTAAGTCATAGCCAAAACCGCAAGTCTATAATTAATACTTCGCAAAGTTAGTTCCATGAAAACAAAGAGTCACGTTTAAAACGGTACCTACCAATGCAAGGCGTTATCAGTCAGTAATTCAAATGATCTAATAATTTCTAGAAATACGCAAACGTTCCTCTTATCGTTGATATTTAAATTTTGGTTCGTCGCACTATCCTAGTGCGCTACCAACTTGACTTGTGTCACCCGCAACCCCAAAAAAAACCCAATGAGAGGCGCGGGAGCTTGCGTAGTTTGCCGCTTTTTAGCGATGTATCGCTATTTAACGTCTTTTTTGCTATGCAAGACAGAAAAAAATATTATTTTACTTTGCGTACGGACTAGCATGGCTTTCTATAATAGTTTATTAATTGTAAAAGTAGTAACAATACAACGCTTAAAGGCCGCTAAATGATTCTAACTGCTTTTTAGTTAGGTAAGAGCGTAATTATCGCCTTTTAGTTATGTAAAAAGTATTAAGTATAATATACTTGGTTACGTTGGAGTACCAACGTAGCCAAGGTAAAAGGCCGCTAAAATACTTTTGTTGCCATTTAGCTAATTGTTAAATAATAACGGTTTTTAGCTTAGCATTGATGGTAAAGCATATGCCTAATACAGGCATATGCCCCCACTAGTGAAGTTCTACCCTCTGTTCTGGAGTGTTTCTACAAAAGGCAACAGTCGAAAAAATCCCCAACACAGAGATACTTTTAATCATGGGTGATTTTAATTCGAAAATTAGCGCAAACGCTGCTCAGTATAGTAAATGTGTGGAAAACTTCGGCCTTGGGGTACGAAATGAAAGAGGTGGAAGGTTTATGTAGTTCGTAGATAAAAACAACATGGTGGTGGCGAACAGTCTATTCCAGCACCATCCCCGTAGACTGTTCACGTGAACGTCACCTGGAGGCAGAACTAAAAACCAGATCTACTACATACTGATTAGATCACGCTGGCGCACCTCCGTTCTCAATGCCCACACACTTCCTGGGGCAGATTGTGGTTCCGATCATGAACTCGATATCGCAAAGTTGCGGTTGAAACTTAAAGCTGCCCGATCCTCCAAGAAAATAAGACGGATTGAAGTTATAGATAGCTAGAAGTTCAATACAGCCATTAAGCGGAATTGGAAAGAATGAATCGATGTGAGCCACAATGAAGCTACACCAGACATGCTATGGAATAGAGCTAAACATCTCATCCAAAATGCAGTGGCGGAGTCTAATCCAAGATCAGAAACGCGCAAACGTCAACATTGGATGACGGATAGTACTCTTGCTCTAATAGAAGAGAGGTCCCTTAAGAAAGCCACGGGAACAGATATAAGAGAGCTAGTCTAGAAATAGTCGTCTGCCAACACCCAGGCCTTCTGCAGGCTAGACCACAATTCCCACCTTCGTAGCATTTGTGAAGAGTTCGAAAAACACGCTATGAAGCATGAGTCTAGAGATCTTTATCACAGAATTCGTCTTATTACTAAATCTCTACCTGCCAAAACCTGGACTAATGAGAACGACAAAAATGAGGTGGTAACAGAACTCGAACAAATCTCTGAAACATGGAAGATCTACTGTCAGTCATTATTTCTGGACCCGCAGTCACGACAGTTTAAAAGTACAGATCCTGCACTAGAGAATTTGGAACCAGACATCCTACTGTCCGAAGTAAGAGCTGCCATAAAACACCTAAAAAGCAACTGGTAGAGATGCAATTCCTATAGAGACAATTAAAGTCTTAGGAGAACGTGGCGACCAGATGTTTCATCTTATCTGCAACAAGGTATGGCAGACAGGAGTTTGGCATTCGGAATGAACACATACCGTATTCACACCCCTGCACAAGTAAGGCTCGACGAAGAAATGTAACAACTACCGCCTCATTGCCTTGATATCACACGCTAGCAAAATTATGTTACATATTCTTAAGGAGCGATTGAAAACTTACTTGTCTAAGGAGATTGCTACGGAACAAGCCGGTTTTGTAAAGGGGAAGAGCAAGGCACTCGGGAACAAATTCTCATCGTACGCCAGATCATCGAGAAGTCAAGAGAATTCAATAAGTCCGTATTCCTTTGCTTTGTTGATTTCTCCAAAGCATTCGACTCGGTGAAATGGCCGGTATTATGGAAGACCTTGCTGGATATGGGCACACCAAAACATCTTGTACACCTTTTAAGACGTCTATATGAAGAGGGCACAGCCTCAGTTCGCACAGATGATGTCCTGCCCAGTGACTTCCATCCTAGTGCCGGATTACGCCAGGGGTGCATAATATCACCGCTTTTATTTAATGCGTACACAGAGCTAATAATGCGTATCACTTTGGAAGACTGGACGGATGGTGTAACAAATAATGGATACAAGATTGCAAACATACGTTACGCAGATGACACCACCCTATTTGTAACCAGTTCGTAACACTTGGAAGAGCTGCTGTCAAAAATGGAACGAGTGAGCCATGAGTTTGGACTAAAAATCAATCGCAGCAAGACCAAGGTGATGATTGTTGACCGTGTCAGGAATAATTCACCTGAAGTGACCCGAATCGCGAATTGCAACGTGGTCCAATATTATATTTATCTTGGGGCTCTAATTACAAACAATGGCGGGTGCATCGATGAGATCAAACGACGTATGGGCATCACAAGAACAGCGGTGGGCAAGATGCGGAAAATATGGAGGAATAGAAACATAACCAAAGCTACGAAGACCAGGCTCGTGGGGACGCTTATATTCCCCATATTTCTATATGCGGCTGAAACGTGAACCTTGCAAGATGTGGAAAAGCAGAAAATAGATGCTCTAGAAATGTGGTGCTGGAGAAGAATGCTTGGGGTTTCGTGGACCGAGTTTCGCACGAACGTCTCGATACTTCAAGAACTTGGTATAAAGCATCGTCTGTTTTCCATAGTACAATCTCGCATCCTGACATTCTTCGGTCATGTTTCCCGACGTGACAATTAGTCCATAGAACGCCTTGTTGTCCAAGGGAAGGTGGAGGGCATTAGACCGTGCGGAAGGTCACTCACGCGTTAGACTGACCAGTTAAAATCTGCCATTGGCGGCTCTCTTAACGAGTGCAGCAGGATGACCTCTAGCAGGCAGCGGTGGCGAAATGTCGTGAAACGCATCACATCTGCCCCAACCACTACTGCTACGAGTACTTGACGATCACGACCGCTACGATACTGTCAAGAGCGTACCGAATAAGAAGAAGATTGATGGTAAAAATGTTTAATCGATCCAAACGTTAAAGTAGTATAGCTGCCTTTTAATCTAGTTGGGCTGTTTAGCGGCCTTTATGCGATTTGAAGTATATATTTAATGTATTTAGCTGCCTTTTTAAAAAAAATATCTCGAAAACGGCAAAAGATAGAATAACCGTTCCTAGACAGATCCGTAAAGATTTTTTTCTATAAAATATAACATTTCAAAAGTGAAAAATGACCAAATGTCATTTAGCGGCCTTTTAGCTTATAGACGGCATTGTAAAACAATCCAGGAAAACCCGACGTAAAACAACGCTATTTCCAGGCCCCCAGCATTTAACGGTTGCGAGATAGTGATTGGATGGCTTTATGTTATACCCGTATTGATTACATAAAACATCGATGAAAATAGAGCGATTGATTAATCGCTCTGTTTTCATCGACGTGTAATTTATATCGATATTGATAAAATCTCCATTAATTAATCGCTGTATGTACAGAACATTTTCAAGGAAATTAATTGAAGTTGTCGAAAAAAACCATTACTCAGATGTGGAACGATATTGTTTATGAATAGATATCTTCATTTTGATCCCATCAAAACATTTTCATGTAAAATGTTGCCAAGACAAGACCTTATGACTTGCATTGTCAAAAAGTTGTCAGATCTCATGTATAGCCAAACCACATGAGTAAAGAAACGGAACAGAGACAAAGCTTCATACGAATGCGCTCTGATAGGTACATCACTACAAGTGCAGCGCGTGTGTGTGCGTGTCCACTGGCCGCTTGTCACGTATGAGCCGAAACCGCTTCAAACTAGATCAGCCAGTAGTCAATCTCAGGGCTTGCAGGCGTGACACGACGCTCGAATGTCGTGCGTGTTTTGTTTTTGTTATCGAGTTTCTCACATAATACGTATAATATTATTGTTTTAGTATTTAAAAAGTGTTGTAAATATGGTTGTACATTGTACTGTGTGTGATAATACCTCCTGACAATTTTATTTTGCATTTGTTGAATTGCTCGAGCCAAAATTTCGCGAATATTTTGATCTTCATGGACAAATTGTTAATATTGGTAATGACATATTAGCACGTTTACAAGATGGTACATTTCATATGCCATGTGATTATTTCCCATTGGATTATTTGAAAAAACTTTATATTAGATTTAGAATTTATCATTTGATTAAGACACAAAAAAATATTAAAAAACAAAAGTAATAAAAAAAAATTTAGAGTATGTAATTTGTAAAAAAATAACCTATTTTAATAAAAAATGTGAAAAAAAAGAACATTTATATTTTAAATTTATTCAATTGTGCCAACCCTACCAAAATAGGTATAAATTTTGCTAGCTCTTTAGAAGCTTTGTCTCTGTTCCGTTTCTTTACTCATGTGGCCAAACTTTGTACTTTACACGCCCTAACTCTACAAGGCCTAACTTCACAAACTCTTCACCATAATACAAATATGTCACCTGGCCGTTTGGCTAGAACAAGAACTATTGTATACCTAACTGAAAAGTAATGAAAAGTAGATAATTGTTTATCATACGTCCAGGTGAATGTAACGAAACGGCCAAGCCACATATTTGTACTATGGTGAAGAGTTTGTGAAGGTAGGCCGTGTAGAGTTAGGGCGTGTAAAGTACGAAGTTTGGCTATACATGAGATCTGATAACTTTTTAACAATGCAAGTCATAAGGTCTTGTCTTGGCAACATTTTACATGAAAATGTTTTGGTGGGATTTCATTTCTTTTTGTAAGTTGCTTGTGAGTTTGTGACTAGGGTTTGGGAATTTCCAACAATTACAAAGTTACCTGTTCTGTGACGGTACCACAACACCCAGACACGAGCCAATATTGAAAAGTTTGTTTTCTACATTTGGCCCGACCGGGGATCGAACCCGGAACCTCAGAGATGGCGGCGCCATTTTAAGTCCGATGTGCTCTTCTCTCGGCTACGGAGGTCGTCAGGGTCTTTTTTTTATTCAATACTAGCTGTGCCCGCGACTTCATTCGCGTGGAGTACAGGATATTTAGTGTGTCTCATAATTCAGCAACATCGTGCTCTGCGCTAAAGCAAGCATCAAAACCGGGCAAGTGCATGTCATGCCACGCGCAGTTAGGTTTCCGTATGTTTGGTGACAGACAGACAACGACAGCAGGGTCTAAGTAATAGAGTCCCGTTTTACCGTTTGGGTACGGCACAGTAAAAGACTATAAAAAATTTAGCACATAAACTTTATTTTTATATAATTATTTATTTTGACTCAGCAAGTTTTGTAAGTAAAACTTTATAGGTATGTTTTAAACATTTTACATCTTTATTCTCATTATAATTTCTTATCTAATTTTTTTACCGCAATGCGATGTTAAACGTTAATCTGCTGGAAATGGATGCATAAAAATAGCCGAGGATTGGGCTCACTGTCGTGCATTGGAAAAGGCCAGCAGTGAAGTGACGTCATCACATAATCATCACACCCTTCATGGTTTGCTGGTATACTGTCTGAAATCTAATCCGTTTTGTTTGAATAGCTAACGTTTTTTCTGTCACGTTCATGGTCAGAACTAACAGAGCGCTGCAGTTCGCTTTCTTTTACTTGGCTTCTTTCAAAGAACTGCTTTTAGCAGCAACAATTGCATCACCTAATTCTGCTTTGCTGGTGACCAATGCTCATTGGTCTCGTCAGACTACCTTTTAATACCTCCGTCTCATACCGTCAGAAATTATTTTGTAGTAATATAGAATTACAATGTACACTCCAGTTTTGCTCAGTATTACCATAGAGAAAGAATAATACTATTACTTACTGTAAAAGAATAACAATGCAAATGTTTAGTTCGATCGAACTTACTTTCAATCATAGACTTAGCTATTAGCTACGTCTATATCTATGCTTTCAATCAAAATATGTTTGATATGTCATGACATGTACAAAATGACAAAGTCTGTCATTAAAATACACCATTTTTAATTCAATTTTAAGCACTAAAGAGTATTGATATCATTTTTGAAGCAGATTACTTGAGGAAATCCCATACTGCAATATCCCATTCCCTAGTTTTAGGGTTTGGGGATAAAAGTTACATGTTTTATAATTTTTCTGTTGTTTGGGTACTAATGTTAGCTTACATACCAAATTTCAGCTTTTTAGGACATTAGGAAGTACCCTAAGAATTTTGATTACTATCAGTGAGTCAGTGACGAATATAGGCTTATTCAGATATCAATAAAATCTAAAGTAAAAGAGCTACAAAATTGAAACTTTATATTTTTATCAAGTTTGCTATTGGGAACAAATTCCGAGAATTGTTTTGATCTGGTACTATCCAATCCCAAGTTGTAAGGGTTCAAAATATCGACGAATCGAAACGACGACGAAAATCGAAAAGGTAGGAAGTGCCCTTGCGTTTCGCTTGGCTCGTCTTGGCGGGGGCACTACCGTGCCCCCAGATATATTGATTATCTCAACATACTCTTGAACTTGTTTTAAACTTTTATGGTCACTAACATTAGAATAGTTTGTTACGGGATTGCTACCATGTACCTTATTTTTGAGTTCCCGATATTTCGGCACTGTTGCAAGCGCCATGATCACGGAGTACGGTTACTCCGTTACGGTAGCAATCCCGTAACAAACTAGTCTAATACTCTTGAACTTTCTTATTAACCTGTTGTAGTTTGTATGTTGTTATGGTATATAAAATGATATTTTTCCATTTCAATATCTACTTCATGGTCGGAACCGAATCCTTTAAATTGTAATTATGATGCAAATTAAAATATTGTAGAGTGTCTCTTAGTCTGTAATTAATCCAAAAAGCACAGTATTTTCCATTGTTTTTCTACTGCATTTTAACTTTTTTTTGTTTAACAGTGTCGTAACAACTATGATTCGTTAAAAGCCTGTTGTAAATGCGTTGTTTTTCTCGACAATATTGTTGTTTGAGTTTGACTTTTATGGTCCAATCAATAACCAATCAACCAATATCAGTCGCAGCATATGCTAGCTGGCTCTGTTGATCCTGTTCTCATGTGCCTATATGCGTCAAACTTATATGGGCATATGAGAATACATTTTAAATTTAAATTTGGGGGTACTTACTAACATAGTTAGTAAGCAAATTGTTAGTAACATGGATTGTAGTCCGAAATAAATGTTTTTTAATTTAATTTAATTTAATAAATTAGTTGTAGAGTGCGTGAGCGGGAACCTAAGCGATTTCTTCAGAAAAATATTCAGGGTGCTTAGGTAGAAAACATACTTAAAATCCTGACGTATAAGAGGTGCGCTGGAGGGAGGGGGGAGGGGTGACAAAGTTTAAATTTTTGTTTTTTTACCAACATCTCATAAATGGTGCGTTGTAGCGATTAATGTTTTAAGATGGAATGAAAGCTTATAAAATGTTCTTTATTTTTTATTCTATACAAACCCTATTTATATTCCTAACCAATTTTGAATTTCACGCGCCAGAAATGTAGAAATCTATTATAGCACTATACTAGGAGTTTCCATACACAATTTCATCCTCCTTTACACCCCATCGGGGGTGAATTTATCTATAATGCTTAGACACGCATAAGTTTATTTATTTCTATACGTTAGCCTAAACACAAAATTTAAAGTTCCTAACTTCAATACTGACGGAAAGTCCGTCAGTTTTGAAGTTAGTTACAAACTTTCACCCCTATTTTACGGGGCTATTTTGGGGGGCCAAGGGTCGAAATTCCAAAAATCTTTTTCTTGTAGATGCCTACCCTGTATAAGGTATCTATGTGCAAAATTTGAAGACTCTAGGCTTAGCGGTCTAGGCTGTGCGTTGATATACCAAATCAGCTTAGAATTTTATTATGATAGATTTTTACATTTCTGGAGCTTGTAGTTCAAAAATAGTTGGAAATATGGAAAAAGTATAGAACAAAAGTTATAGAACATTTTATAAGCTTTCATCTCATCTTAGAACATAACGCACCATTTTTGAGATGTTGGTAAAAAACCTAAAATTGGAACCTTTGTCACCCCTCCCTCCGGCGCACCTCCTAGACGTCAGGATTTTTAGTATGTTTTCTCGCTAAGCACCCTGAACAAGTTTCTGAAGAAATCGCTTAGGTTCCCGCTGACGCATTCTTTACCCTCGTTTGAGTCATTTCTTGACTGAACTATTAATAAATTCCATACATTCGAAAAGTATAAACTATTCCGTGGTTTGCTTTTATTTTTATTGTGTTTTAGGGGGTTGCACGGCAAACAGTCATAAATTTTCCACAACAAACTACGAAAAAGGGTTACATTAGAGTAGGCATTTAAGAAAGAAAAATGGGTTTTATCTTTATGTCATATGTTTTATCTTGGCGTATAGCGTAGCGTGTCTGTTATGTATAATGGGTATAAAGGTGTGCGTAAGTTAAAGAAACACACCGTACTTTACATGAAGGGAGGTGCGCTGAAATTATAACTTTGTTAGAGTTATCATCACTTTTAAATATCACTACATAACACTGGCTGATAGGTATAGCTTTGGACAGACGGCATTACAGGATATCATTTTAGTTTAAAGAATATTTTTTTTCCGTAAGGTCACCGAGGCCGTCCTACGTGGTTGGACTTAAATAAAGACTATTATTTTAAATGATCTCTTATCCCCAAAGTACTTAGTCAGTACATTAACTTGATATAACGACCATTTAAAGAGTTCAATTCTTTTTTGTGCAGTTTCGTAAGCGCTTCCCGATGCGCGTCATGCATCGGTGAATCAGCGCGTGCGGCGTGGTACCGCCACTCTGATGGATGGCGTGGCGCTCCCGCCCCTGGCCCGCGCCGCTCTCCCTGGGACTCCCTGCCCAGTCTACGGCATGAGGGCAGCTTGAACGACTCTGGTTACCGGAGTAATCGGGCTGACAGTTTTGAACAAAGGTAATAAAGCATGCAAGCAGTAGCTACTAGGTACGTAGGTCACCTTAATTAGTTTAAAGGTGATGGGTCGTACTCCACCACGCGAGACCGCTGTTATTGGCGGGAGAGTTCTATAAGGCAAGTTGTTGTTAGATGTGAGTATGCTACTTTGGTTTAGCTTTTACATCAAATATTAGGCGATATTGGCAAATTCCAACTTTTACGTGCTATGACTGCATGTATGTGCCCGTTATAACAAATAAATGTCACTAAATGTGTTTGGAATGCTCATCAATCGTCTAACTTTAAAAATCACTATTAAAGCGCTGCCATCCATCGCACTACCAGCTCTTTAAAGGAGGTAATTTGAACATTTCTGGATCTTCACATGATTAAACCTAAGAAAATCTACGAATAATCGTATAGAAAGAAATAAACAAATTGCCCTGAGTGCAAAAAAAGACGTTCGTTTACCAGTCAACTCAGAAAACTAACTTTTCTCAATTTTATTAGGTAAAAATTAAATGTACTGCGTGTGCTAAAAAACGCCCTCTGATACCTTAAGACACGAATCTTAATTCCATACTTGAAAACTATAACAATAATTGTAGTACATATTTTGGGTGCAATTACATCTTGCTTATTGAGACTTCAGTTTACAAAGCCAAGTTGTCCACCTTGTAATCATAATCATATATTTATTGTTTTCATTTGGTACCAATGTTTCGACTACAGGCTTGCAGACAGGCTCAGCAGGGTCGGTAGTCCTCTTCAATAAATCGTTTATTTTAATTTGTGATACTTATACGTTTATTTTAAAATATGAAATGTGTTACAAAGTTGAAGTGAAATAAATATTAACATGTCTTCAAAATAAGGCCTGATAGGGAATTACAATTATATGGATTCAATTATCAATTACAAAAATTATCCTCCCCTCCTTTTATCATATGAACAACAGTAATGATATCAGAAATGTTTTGAACAAGTTTTATCTTGTTTGTTTTATATTATTCTGTTAAATTAACAGTAAACCCACTTTTAATATTTATTACCACACACCGGCCCCCTTCGGACCTGTCACAGGTTCATGCCACGAAGAAGAATAGGTTTAAAATATGATTTTAGATTCTTCCCGCGAATTCGTCTGCATAGACTTTAGCATTAAAAGAAGAAGGAATAATCAATCTTTTACCTACTGCTACGTTTGGTGCGACCGATTAAGGCCACACCAAACACATACGAAAATGAAATAACAAAAGAAAATGAACTTGAAAAAATATAATTAAAATAAAATTAAAATTGGAACAAAAAAAAAAATATTCTGTGTTGTGTGGCTTGCGTGGGGAATCTTGATTGAGAACGCAAAAGAAAACTTATTTATTTTACAACTAATTAAACTACACAAAATTTAGAGGTATGAAATTCCAAACCGGTTAACAGAATAATTTATATAAAAAATTTACAATGAACGGGCTTATCGAAAAGTAAAAAAAACAATAACGAAGGTGCCGGCGCCGGATAGTCGCCCTTATCCTTTGCAGTCGGATTAAATAGTCGTTGCTATCGCAGAATCGTCTCTTTTCCTCGCAGAAGTCGTTGCTAGCGCAGGATCGTTCCTTTTCAACGCAACAAGGTGATATAAACAAGTACGTGCTGGAACTAGCACCTACTCGTAGCAGGTCAATTTGGTGCTTATTAAAGCTAGCGCTTCGGCAGGTAGGGGGGAGAACCCGTAGACCGGGTCCTTTGTTGATACTATAACAAAGAACACTCCTACTTAATACTAAGGAAAACAAAGATTACAAATATGAACATCTTGAGAGCTTTTACATTATGGCAATATGAATTACAATTTGATGGTAGACTATGGATAAAAAAATAAACTAAAAACTGCACAAGCAAAGTCACGGGAAATTACTAGTTCTTAGATAAATTAGCTCTGATAATATAAGACGGATCGCTCACACGATCAGTAGTTGAGCGACACGCCATACAATTTTATTACATTAAATGAGTTTACGAAACTTACCAGTAATGAACTTTACGATATATTTATGCATCGAGCCAACCACACAACTGTCCATTTTCTCTTCAGGACAGACATTCTTTACATGACAGACATGCCCATTCAAAATGTTAATTAAAAAGAAAATTATTATAGGTGGCCAGGAAAAAAATAAATAAAAAGTTTAACTTCAAAAGAGTTCCGCAGCATAATGCTGCAGCACACCCTTTCCAACAAAAAAAAAAAAAAAAAAATAAAAAAAATAAGTTAACATTAATAGGTTGACAACCCTATGACAAAAGTTTGCAACCCTAACAAATAAGCAAGCAACCATAATGCGGTTTAGAAAGCTGACAGCATACGAACAAGATTAATAAACTAAGAAATATTTTATTAAACGAAAAAAAAAATAAAAAATAAAGAAAGCAATAATAAGGAAATACTACTTAAGAATGTCCTTAATATGGTATTGTCCGGTATGAGATGAGTCCAGGTCTTTTAAAAAATACGTAGTTCTAGAGATAACCCTAATAACTTGGCATTTGACAAACCGAGGTGCAAACTTGTTAGTGAAAAAGTCAGCACCTGAAGATCTAGAAAAATTTCGCCTCCATACAGTGTCACCGACGTTCAAAAATAAATCACGGCGGTTTCTATTGTAAGCACGAGAGCTTCTTAAAAACGAAATCGCCAGGTTATCGGAAACTTTAGCGTAAATTTCAGCAAGGGAAGAAAGATTAAAGGCATGCTGAGTCCGACTCTCGGCCAAATTAGAGCTCTGAGTCTGACTATTAACACTATGAGAAGGAAAAGACACCTCCCTACCAAAAACGAGAAAGTTAGGAGTGAAACCAGTAGCGAGATTTATGCAAGAATTTAAGTATAGTTTGACTTTGGGTAATAACTTTGCCCAATTCCTGTGATTATCCTCGACAAGAATACTTAAACAAGTAACAATTGTCTGATTATATCTCTCAACTGTGTTAGCTTGAGGAGTATAATACGGAGTATAAAATGGCTCAATCCTAAATGAAGACAAAAAGCGGTTGAATTGACTACTGCGAAAAACAGTAGCATTATCACAGAGAATTGAATGAGGAATACCAAATCTATAAAATATCTCTACTTCCAATGCTTTAGCAACGGAAACGGCATCAATCTTCTTTAAAGGAACAAGCCAAACATATTTAGAAAATACATCGACCATAGACAAAATGTACTTGAAACCGTAATAGGCCAAGGGTAGAGGCCCAATAACATCTATAGATATAATTTGAATAGGTTGAGTAACATCCTTAGGATAACACATTTGCCCTCGAGGTCGGGTATTAGCAATTTTATAAGCCTTACATAAATCACACCTGCTTAATGTTTCAGTGACGTCGCGAAACATATTCGGCCAATAATAGCGTTCTTTGATCTTTAGGTAGGTCTTAGTAACTCCCGGGTGAATCGAGGGAAAGTCATTATGAATCTCCCATATTATTTCATCAACCTTCTCCTTGGGAAGAACAATACGCCAAGGATCAGCAGACAAGGGACTATCGACAGGCATACGCCTCATAAGTACGCCATTCTGAATAGCGTACGCTGGGAACATTTGTGGGGAATCACGGGTACCCAAAAATATTTTCTTGTACCAGCGATCATCAGTTTGATCAGGACCTTGATCGTAGGAGACAGGGTTAATATGGACTCTAGACAAAGCATCTGGAACAACCAGCTGAGATCCTTTGCGATGAACAATATCGAAAGAATATTGCGAGATAACAGTCGCCCAACGAGCTAAACGACCAGAAGGATTGTTCAACGTGAGGAGCCATTTAAGGGCCATATGATCAGTTATAACTGTAAATTGCATTCCATCCAAATAACACCGAAAGTTTTTAATGGAATCAAGAACGGCTAAAAGTTCACGCTCCGTTGTACTGTAATTACGTTCGACTTTAGAAAATAAGCGAGAATAAAAGGCAATAGGATGCTCACCATCCTCGAACTTTTGAGAGAGAACGGCACCTAGGCCAACAGATGAAGCATCACATTGTAAAATGAACGGTTTAGAAAAATCAGGACAGCCAATAACAGGAGTATTAATTAATGCATCCTTAAGTTTTTTAAAAGCACTATCGGATGATTCATTCCAGACAATCGGATCATTACCCTTCTTAGGACCAATTAAGGCGGTAAGTGGGGCAATTATAGAAGAAAAGTCCTTAACAAAGCGTCTATAGTAAGAACACATACCAATAAAACTTATTTATTTTACAACTAATTAAACTACACAAAATTTAGAGGTATGAAATTCCAAACCGGTTAACAGAATAATTTATATAAAAAATTTACAATGAACGGGCTTATCGAAAAGTAAAAAAAACAATAACGAAGGTGCCGGCGCCGGATAGTCGCCCTTATCCTTTGCAGTCGGATTAAATAGTCGTTGCTATCGCAGAATCGTCTCTTTTCCTCGCAGAAGTCGTTGCTAGCGCAGGATCGTTCCTTTTCAACGCAACAAGGTGATATAAACAAGTACGTGCTGGAACTAGCACCTACTCGTAGCAGGTCAATTTGGTGCTTATTAAAGCTAGCGCTTCGGCAGGTAGGGGGGAGAACCCGTAGACCGGGTCCTTTGTTGATACTATAACAAAGAACACTCCTACTTAATACTAAGGAAAACAAAGATTACAAATATGAACATCTTGAGAGCTTTTACATTATGGCAATATGAATTACAATTTGATGGTAGACTATGGATAAAAAAATAAACTAAAAACTGCACAAGCAAAGTCACGGGAAATTACTAGTTCTTAGATAAATTAGCTCTGATAATATAAGACGGATCGCTCACACGATCAGTAGTTGAGCGACACGCCATACAATTTTATTACATTAAATGAGTTTACGAAACTTACCAGTAATGAACTTTACGATATATTTATGCATCGAGCCAACCACACAACTGTCCATTTTCTCTTCAGGACAGACATTCTTTACATGACAGACATGCCCATTCAAAATGTTAATTAAAAAGAAAATTATTATAGGTGGCCAGGAAAAAAATAAATAAAAAGTTTAACTTCAAAAGAGTTCCGCAGCATAATGCTGCACTACCCAAATAATAAAAAATAAACCTAGTGGATTTAAATATATGAAAATATAAGAGTCCCTGGAAGCATGGATCAAATCGAACAGGAGCATAGCGGGGCTGATTCCCGAACATTTTGACTATATTAATGTAGGTTTTATTATTGACAAATAAAAATATTCATTTTCATTTTTGTCACACATTTTGCATAATTGATAAAATTAATTTCCTAAGCCAACTAAAGCTTAATAAAAAAATGAAACTTAACTATGATAATTTGTTTGTTTGAGCTTTGTTTAGGATGTTACATAAAAAGGAAAAATCAATCAACTTTTTTCCAGTCGAAAATGGAACCCACATTCATAGAGCCAAAAATCTCGGCAATTACCTCCGCTTTGCGCCCGTTTGATTTGATCCATACTTCCAGAGACATTTTGTACATTAAATTAGATACAATTTTAGCTAATTGAGTTCGGCCACTATAATACGAATACCTACGTGTATGAGTTACATCCAAACATACCTAAATCCCGGCAAATAATAAATTGTGCAACTTTCTGCATACATCAACTGTAGGGACTTTGTAAAGTGTGCAAAAAAGTTTAATAAAAAACTAAAAACCGACTTCAAAATGAAACTAAAAAGCGAAAAATAATATTGACTAAAACATACCTAATCAGTTCTTTTTGGAGTCGGTGCCAGCCATCGAGAGTTAAAATGTGTTCATTCGCACCGACTCCAAAAAGAATTGATTAGGTATGTTTTAGTCAATATTATTTTTCGCTTTTTAGTTTCATTTTGAAGTCGGTTTTTAGTTTTTTATTAAACTTTTTTTATTTTACAATTTTAAGTGTTAAGTCCTCTATTTTTTCCCTCCTAACTTCGCCAAAAATGACTTTACAGCAAAGTAACTTTAACTAATATTGGTCCTTTATGGACCCCCCATCCAATGGTATGATAAAAATAAGGTGTCATATAGGGTCAGTTTTTCGACGAAAATTTTTAAGTCTTAAGAAAAGGGTTTACCTACACTCCAACCAGAACGGCGGCTATTTTGGTGTCGAAACCATAGGATAAGGTATTGCGTGAAATAACAAGTCAAATTAAGAAAGGAACTTTCAAATTTTTTTCGTTACTGGGTGGGCGGGTACGCCCCCAGTAGATAAAAATTGGCGGTCTGGTACCTCATAAGCTCCACGTCTGCTCAACACACTGCGAAATACGTTCTGTCGACAAATTGCAGTATTATCTTATAACTCCTATCCGTTAAGGAGTTCTGTGGCTTCCATCATCAGGTCAGCAACATGACATGATGATTACCAGACCCAAAAATCAGCATTGAGTCAGAAAATATATGCAAAACATTATGGGTGCCTATAAAAATTGAGGGTTGCCCTCGATTTCCCAGGGATCCCATCATCAGAATCTGACTTGGTGTAAATGGGACCACCTCGGGAGTATATCCTTTCAAACTAAAAAATAAATTTTGAAATCGGTCCATAATTGACGGCGTAATCGCGTAAAAACATACAAAAAAAAAACAACAACAACATTCAGACGAATTGAGAACCTTCTCCTTTTTTTTGAAGTCGGTTAAAAAGAGTACTTATTGCTACGTTTGGTGCGACCGATTAAGGCCACACCACGCACATACGATAGTAAAATAACAACAATGAAAATGATACAGAAAAAATATAATTAAAGTAAAATTAAAATAAGAACAAAAATAAATATTTTGTGTTGTGTGGCTTGCGTGGGGAATTTTAATTGAGAACGCAAAAAAAAAACTTATTTATTTAACAACTAATTAAATACGATACGATACGATACGATACGAGGTACTAGCCCAGCCAGGATCAAAGCCTGCTCCGGTCAAACCGGCATACCAGGTAGCACATTTTATAAGGAGGGACACGCTCTGGGATGGGATAGGACGGCCGACCAGCCAACCGACCGCGCAAGTCGGCTGAAGCCAATCGACCACAACCAAGTAGATATGCATCCTGAGCCTGGTATAGGAAAATGGGAAAAGACGGGTTTATTGTTGTTAGGATTGAGCGTTGATGATGATGGGTTGGGCAATCTGGCATTGGGTGTTGTGGTTTTTTCCTGATTATTATGTTATTTTGTTACTTGGTTGGCTTGCTGGTTGTTCTGCGTCATTGTTATATAGGTGTTGTGGTTTCGTATGAGCTGCTGGCGTCGGATTCACTGTCAGTTTCTTCTTTTTCGAATATTGATTGAGCTGCTTGTCTCATCTCCTTTTTGTTTACGGCTAGGTGTTTCCATTCTAGTAGGGTTTTATCATAGTATTTCAGATCATGTGAGAGCGAGTCCTTCCATGTAAATATTGGCCTGCCAATCTTTAGCCTATTTGCTTTGAGTTTTATAGCGCTGTGGAGTACGTGCGGCTTCGTTCGCCGTAATATATGACCGTAGTAACACAGTCTGAGAAATTTTATTCTCTTAGTAATTGTCTTGCCCATCAAAAGCTGGTTTACTTTTTGGTTTTTCGGTGGAGATTTGCTGTGGCTAAGCATATCTCTTAAAATGATCCGCTCGTACCGTCTAAGCATAGATCGGTTTGCTTTGGTTAGCGCGGCGGCCTTTAGTCCATAAGTCATTGTAGGCTCAATGATCATTTTATATAATAGTCTTGCTAGTTGCCATTGCATCTTGGTTTTCCTAATAAAAGGGATTAGAATTTTTGAGTTTTTAGCTCCTTGCTTGCAGCGGGTTTTTATTGTTTCTCTTCTGCTGTGCCCTGATGTTATGTAAATGCCGAAGTATTTTATCTCCTCGACTGGTTGGATATTAGTACCATCTCCCATTTGAAGTAATTGGGTGCGCCTGTAGGTATTTGTCGGGTCACGAATCAATATTTTTGATTTTGTGGTATTGATTTTTAGTCCAACAGTAATGAGAAGTTCTTCGAGTCGGGAAAAAAATATTTGTAGTTGTCTAAAGTTTGTTCCTAAAATAATTATATCGTCGGCAAATGACAGGCACATCGGTAGGGATATTATTAAGTCTTGATTGAGACGAAGAAATGGTACTTCTTCTTCTATAGTTTTTAAAACGTCGTCAATGAGAATGGTAAAGAGACGGGGTGACAGTGGGCAACCTTGTTTGACTCCTTTGCCTTTGTTAATAAACCGTGTTTGTTGTCCAAACCACCTTATGCATGTTGATTCATTCATACAAGCTTTTATAATCCTATTGGTAAAAGTCTTATTAGTCCTGGACACGAGGATGTCTTTCAATGCATTAAAGTTTACGGTATCAAAAGCTTGTTCCATGTCGATTGCCATGACGTATGTTTTTGTGCCTTCCCGCCATTTCTCGTCGAGAATTCTACGGAGAGTAAAAATATGATCATCGGTAGATCTATTTTCTAGGAAGGCTGCTTGATAGTTGCCTAGGCTCTTGGTTAATTTATCGAGACGGGACAGAATAAAGTTGGCGTATATTCTATAGCCAGTACAGCATATCGAAATGCGCCTATATTCGTTAGTTGATTTCGGGTTCGTTTTTTTTGGAATCGGGACTTGGACGGTTTGGGTCCAGGCTGATGGTATGATATTGCTTTGCCATGCATTTCTAAAGTGCTCCATTAGGTCTGTGAACATCTCTTCGGGTAGAGCTTTAAATAGTTCCGTGACTACTTGGTCAATACCTGGTGCTGTGCCATTGCGCATACTATTGATTATTTTAGCAACTTCTACATTGCTTAGGCCTTCGCAAAGGTCATTTATATTCTCGTTCTTACATAGAGATATGGCTGGACCTTCAGATTTGGATAGTTCCTTTTCCCAATTAGAAATAGGTATATATGTGGTCTTCTTCCTGTATTTTTCAGTTGTTTTGAATCTTCGGTAAAAGTTATATGTGGTTTTCATACGCTGAGAGGGATGCATGCTATTAAGGTCCTTGAAAAAAGATTCGAATTCGCGGTCTTCATTTTTTTTCAATATGTACTGCAACTTGGTGCGACAATGTTTTAACTCTAGTCGGGATGTTGTATCACGCGAATGTCGGTTACGAAATTTAGCTTTCTGTAATTCAGCTAGCGCAAGTCTGTGCTCCTTGGATATATTTGCTACCTTCTTGAGAGTGTTGGTAGCACTTAATTTCATAATTTCCATAATCGTATCCCAAGGCAGTGGTCGTTGGTGTTGATTACTGACGGTCAAGGCTTCAGTGGTCATTTTAATTTCATTTTGGATTTTTTTGCGGATGGCTTCATGTTCAAGTAGCTCATAGTTTAAGTGCCTGTAGTTAAAATTTTGGTTTACTGGAATCTTATTGGATTCTCTTGTTGCTATCGTGAAGTGTCTATCTTGAGAATTTGATTTTGTTTGGGTTAGCTCACCCATGATTAGTTTATGGTCCGAAGTTTTCTTATAAGGCTCTCCTTTTATAAAGTTGAATAGACTTGTATTGTTCACTTTTGTAAGTATGTGGTCGATTTGTGATATTCTTTTGCCCGATTTCCACTTTTTTTACAACTTGGTCTGCCAAAAGAAGTATCCAAGCGTAATTTTTCTCGTCTGATAATATCGATAATGATATTACCAATGTCATTGGAGTCTTTGTGTAGCAGATTATTTCCAATCTGACCGGATTCTTGGAGGTCGTTTACATCTAGGGATCCTATGTGGGCATTGAAGTCACCTAGTATTATTAGTGTAGTGTCCTTTGGTTTTTGTTTTATGTTTTGCAGTAACCTGGAAATTGTTTTAGTAGCCGCCGCCGGTTTGTTCGGTATGTGGGCCGTGATTATGAATAGCTTTCTTTTAAAATTATTTATTACTATAGTTGCCGCCATGATATCTGGGTAATTAATTACGTTTTTTATTTGCAAGGTTGTATTTTCTTGACCACGATGGCCAGGCAACGGCTTTTGTTTGATCCTGACAATAACCATTTGTAGTTTTTAGAGCTGTATGTTCCCGTGAGCATGTGGGTTTCTTGTAAGCAAGCGATATCTATGTTGTTTTTGTTTAGGAAATTATCAATTTCGTCTTTCTTTTTGGGGTCTGCGGTGCCTCGGACGTGCCATGTACCAATTTTTAGGTTACTTGGTTCGATGTTATGTTTAGGGCGAGTTGATGTACTGACTAGCCTATACCCGGTTTTGTCTGCATAATCCTCAATACTCATGGGGGAGCTAATCGAGTCATTTGTGCTTTCCAGTGTGTTTTGATGTTGGCTCTTCTCATTGTGTACTGCCTTGTTTACTTGCGTAGTATTTTCATTTCCGGAATTAACGTATATGAGACTATCATAGTGGCTACCGTCATAGATTAGGTTTATGTCGCTAACAGAGTCGTTTGGATTTTTTGGCTTGAAGACTAAGGTCGATCTATTTTCTTTCTGATGGATGTTGATAGTTATATGGTAGAAGTTAGCCGCTGCAATAACGATGTCCGTACCACCCCATTCTCCGTCTTTGTATTGATTTGCAATGTAGTTACGGTATTGTGTTTGGTTGTCTGTGTCAAGGTTGCTGGCAATAGCTATTTTCATTGCATCGTCGTCTTGGTTTTCTTCCACGTATCGCGCAAGATCACGTCTGACTGCCCCATGGTCTAGTGTGAGGTAAAATAAGTCGTTGATCTGTTGAGCTATTGCCCTAAACAGACAATTTCCATCTCCAGGTACTTTGATTATTGCTGTTGACATTATGTGGGCTGTGGGGGAAAGCTTAAATCTAATATATTAGAGACTTATGGCTAGGGTGTAAAGATTGCGGAATTGTTATTTATTAGTGTTTTTGTTAGTGTTGGTAATGCTTGTTGCGTCCGTTTTTAATGGGTTTGCCGTTTTTTTGTTGGGTCACTTTACTTTTCAGATGGGTTCAATGGTAACCAGATGTGGCTTAAACACGGGGTATTGATTTCGTGCTTTTGTATTATGCAAGAAACAAAAGTGTTTTTTGGGCTACTCTTTTTTGCTGTGTTTCTTGTAAATTTAAATGTTTGGTTGAGTAAAACTATGCAATACTAAGGTTTATTGTTACCAAAGATGTTTGCTTTGTTTCATATTTATGTTTAACATGTGTTGTCTTTTGAGACTTTTTGGTAATGAGCGTTAGTTGAGAGTCGATTGTTAGAGTTACATAAAACTTGGCTTTGTACCTTAATAATTTTAAAGTACCTATACAATCTACCTCAGTTTTATGTATTTGTGGTACTTTGAGGTGATGTAAGTATTATAATATTCTAGAGACTTCGGTCTGAGGTTTGCTTTTGAGTATTGTCCTATTTAAATTTATGGAAACTAGTGATTCTGATAGGTTCGTTCGAGTGGTCGAATTTGTTATTCAATTCGCAACTTTGACTTGTTGTTTGTAAGGTAAAGGACTGATCTCACCGGGTTTGCGCCTACACGCGTAGTAACTGGACTAGTGGGCCTTTCTCGAACCCTTTGCAACTCGCCACAGGCTTAAGATGGGAATGCGATGGTTTCTCCTTTCCCTGAGGCTGCACTGGAGCACTCGTAGGACGGTTGGCACAAAAACACTATACACACTTGGCTCACATACTTCGATATAGCTAAAAAACTATGCAAGAATTAAATTACGGAGGGGTGATTCTGAAAACACTTATCCCGCCTTCCGTTGATTATTAATATAAGTTTAAATGTTTAATTAAATTTATTTTAGAATTAATTCACTGGTTATTGACTTCAGAGGCTGAAGAGAAATTGCAATATTATTATCAAAGACAGGACCCGCGCGTTGGGCTTTGGATTTTAAGAACAAAAGATCTTTTTTCGGTTCGGGCCACTTGCAGCGCACGTGTTGTGGACGACCGCTCGCGACGGCTGACCGAATAGCACTCCTTTATTTAACAACTAATTAAATTACACAAAATTTAGAGGTATGAAATTTCAAACCGGTTAACAGAATAATTATATAAAAAATATACAATGAACGGGCTTATCAAAAAGTAAAAAAACAATAACGAAGTTTGCAGTCGGATTTAATAGTCGTTGCTATCGCAGGATCGTTTCTTTTCCTCGCAGAAGTCGTTGCTAGCGCAGGATCGTTCCTTTCCAACGCAACAGGGTGATATAAACAAGTAGGGGCTGGAGCTAGCACCTACTCGTAGCAAGTCAATATGGTGCTAATTAAAGCTAGCGCTTCGGCAGGTAGGGGGGAGAACCCGTAGACCGGGTCCTTTGTTGATACTATAACAAAGAACACTCCTACTTAATACTAAGGAAAACCAAGATTACAAACATCTTGAGAGCTTTTACATTACGGCAAAATGAACTACAAATTGATGGTAGACTATGGATAAAAAATAAACTAAAAACTGCACAAGCGAAGTCACGGGAAATTGCTAGTTCTTAGATAAATTAGCTCTGATAAATTAAGACGGATCGCTCACACGATCAGTAGTTGAGCGACACGCCATACAATTTTATTACATAAAATGAGTTTACGATACTTACCAGTAATGAACTTCACGATATATTATGCATCGAGCAAACCACACAACACAACTGTCCATTTTCTCTTTAGGACAGACATTCTTAACATGACAGACATGCCCATTCAAAATGTTAATTAAAAAGAAAATTATTATAGGGGGCCAGGAAAAAATAAATTATCAACTGTGTATTGAAAACGCTCAAGCGAACTATGAATTTTAATATTTAAGCTGTGTTTATTGTAAAAATCAACTGTGTTTTTTTAAGTAAATGCTTGCGCAGATTTGAAAATATTATTAATGCAAATAATTCTGTCAAAAAAGTTTCGGTAATTGTTGATTTGTTTATGGTTATAAATTTAAAATTATATTTTTTGTTGTTGTTAGATTGGCACATCTGTTTTCCATTTTGGCGCGGAGTTTGTGCTACATGTGATAATTAGATTAAATACAGTATTGTTTTTAGTTATACCATATCTAGTGTGTATTGCAAATTTCATAATGGACAAAAACATCAAACAAAGAGTTTGTCTTCAATTTTGCATCGCCAATGGGATTTCGTGTTTGGAGTCTTTGAAAATGTTACAGAAGGCTTACGGTGAATCGACTTTATCAAAAACACGTGTTTATGAGTGGTACAAAGCGTTCAAAAGCGGTCGAGATGTGATGGAAGATTTGCCTCGCTCTAGTAGGCCATCGACGTCTGTTACTGAAGATAACATCGCAAAAGTGAAGGAAATAGTGAATGAAAATCCTCATGCAAGTTTGAGAGAGCTAGCCGTCGAACTTTCTGTGTCACGTGTGACACAGAAAGTTCGACGATCGTACCATTTTAAAATAATTAATTGTTTATGAAACATGTTGCCGCTCGGCTAGTGCCAAAGGACCTGAATTTTCTCTAAATACTCAATCGCAAAAGAGTCGCTGAGGACATGCTAGAACAAGTCAATTCCGATCCAACATTCATGAAACGCATTGTTACTGGTGACGAGACGTGGGTTTATGAGTTTGACATGTAAACTAGTCAACAAGCTTCAGAGTGGCGCCTTCCAACTGAACCGAAACCGAAGAAACCACACCAAACTCGATCGAAAGTCAAAGTCATGTTGACTGTTTTCTTTGACTGTCGCGGTGCTGTGCACTCAGAATTCTTGCCGGAAGGTCAAACGATAAAAAAAGAGTATTGTTTAAGCGTTATGCAGCGTTTAGGATAGAGAAACGAAAAAGGCCAGATTTGTGGAATGAAAATTCTCGGATTTTGCACCACGATAATGCGCCTTTCCACAAGGCCATTTGAACGAGAACCATTTCATTGTGAACGAATTTTTGACTAAAAACTCAACAAATACCATCGAGCAGCCACCTTATTCACCAGATATGGCTCCAGCCGACTTCTTTCTTTTTCCTAACCTAAAACTACTACTTCGTGGCACCCGGTTTCATTCGGTAGAAGACATAAAGGAGAATTCGCGGCGAGAACTGAACTCAATTCCGGAAAAAGCGTTTAAAAATGTTTGGATGATTGGATTATTCGTTGGCGTAAGTGTATCGCTTCTGAAGGAGCATAATTTCAAGGTGATAAAATAAATTTGGATGAATAACTAACATTTTGTATATTATTAATCCTTTCCCGGTACTTTCTTGACAGAGTAGTATTTTGATTACATAGTTATAGATACCTTACCAATAAATACTTTATTGGAAGTGATCGATCACTGTTTACGTGTCATCGAACCAAATGAATCGTGATTTAATGTAAATATTAAGACAAATTACCTACTTTAGAGAAACCTAAATATAAGGTTTGGCTCGGCAGTAAGACGTATCAAGCTTTAATATGCTCTTTACACAGTATTACTTTAACGTTGGGTTTTTCTGCATGTGCTGCAGTATGTTTGAGTACCTAGCTACGTACTGTCTAGATTACCAGTTTTTATGATGGCATATACCTAGTAATTTATGACGGTGAAAAGTGGCTATTTTGTTAAATGAAATAAGGAGTTTCCGAATTTGATTTAATGTTTTTATACGTACACAATACTAACTAAAACCACTAAACAGTACTAAGAGTATTTGTACGTCTCACGTAACTCTGTACAGAAAAAGAAACCAAAGTTGAATTTATATTGCAATAAGAGATCACGCTTAGGCCACAGACGTTACGTCTAAACTTCCTTTTTAGGGTCCCGTTCCTTAAAAGGAAAAAAACGGAACCCTTATAGGATCACTTTGTTGTCCGTCCGTTTGTCTGTCAACACCCTTTGTCTCGGGGACGCGTGGAGATATCGAGTTGAGACTATAAGATATTACACAGGTCTACAATCTCTTGAAGGTGTAAAAAAATTAAACTTCTAAGTCAACGTTAAAATATATACTGCAGTTTATGCCGCAAAAAACGTATATTTGGACACTCTCAAAGAAATCAAAATTTATAGGGCGTTTTCCGTTACCCTGGAACTATGAAATTTGTCAAGTAATACAGTCTTATACTACAATTATAGGGAATTTTTTTAAAACTATACATTTGTTATTAAATCATTTAAAAAAATATGTAAGTACCTACAAATTTGGACGGAACCCTCTCGGTGGGCGAGTCCGACTAGCACTCGTTTTGATTTTTTTATTAAAGTAAGCGTAAATAAAAAGATTATTAATAAAATTCTTCTTTTGTTTTAGGGGAGTTTTCGACCGGCAGGACAGCGTGCGCTCTGAGTACATGAGCGATCGGGAATCAACGAGATACGGGATCGTGCAGCAGGCCAGTATTGACAGTACCGACTCCAGGATTTGCTACCTGACTTCCAGTGAGGTAAGAATTGATTTAAGTTTTGAAAATACGTCAGAAAACACAAGAAACATAATTTTACAGGAAATAGACCCAGTCACATTAAGTTCTCAGCACATTAGGGATTTAGGGCTAAAAGCCACTAAAATTAAAGGAGTTTATTATTGCGATGCATTAACAAATTAATCTTATTTCTTAAAATATCAGGTTTTTGAGCTCTTGCATGAAATATTATAAAATACTGAATTTAAATAAAAAAAATAAGTTTGTAATCATATAAAATTAAAAAGGTCTCAAAGAAAACGTCGGCTCCAATGTAACTTTTATAAAAAAATATTAGACAACATCACATACATTGCTCTGATTCTAAGTTAAGTGGTGTTACCTATAGAAATCAGAAACAACGACGGTACACCACAACAGTCAAACCCGAGACAAAACAGAAAAGTTCGTTTTCTACATTGACCCGACCAGGAATCGAACTTCAGGCGACGGAGGTCGTGACATTTATAAAATTATAAACACTACTTAGCATTTATAAAAAAGTTGTTTGAATAGGCAAGGCTAGCAAGAATGATGTTTAATAAAATTAGTACATTTTCCTATAGCAAGTTTATTTTCCTGACAGAAAGGTAAGGTATATTGTAAATTGTGTTAGAGTACAGTGCAAGTTAACACAACTTTCCTAGTAATTAACGCTGCTAGAAACAGAGTTCTCTGCCCAACTTGGTACCCTGAATCTTCAAGCCTAATGGTCCATGTCGTGGGAAAGTGCAAATGGCTGCGGTACCCACAACACTTTAGGGTAACGTTTTTTTCTTATTTTCCCTAAATGCAGGCAAGGTTGTGCAAGATTATTATTTAGTTAAAATAATTATTTTATGAAAATTACAACCCAAGATTCATTTATTTCGATTTTTGTAAAAAGTTAAAGCAAGTGGATCAACTAAAGAAACTACGAGAAGAGTTTCAGAGGTACCTACTAAACTCGTATATTTTTATTTCACTGCTATAAAAAGTTACTCAAGCGTAACGATAATAGTAGTAAAAGTAGAAAACATGCCCACAGTTCCCTAGAGAAGGGAACTCAACTCGCCCATTTCAAACGTACAACTTACCCCCAAGTGCTAGTCACTTGTTGTGAGGGGTTACCTACTTGATTTCGAAAGTTGATGATCCGATTTCTATTAGGTATATCGAACGCAGTGTGTCAATAAATCAGTTGTACGATGTTATAGTTCAACGATACTTTATTTGTGCGATATAACGTTTGCGCGAAAATACAAATTATGGTTCTTAATAAAATGACAAGTGAGGACTACAGTAGGCGTTTCGAACCGACAAACTGTCGAACGAATAAATTACCGAACTATGAGCGATCGCTGTAGGGTTTTTCGCAACAGGATTTTTCGCACAAACGTTACATCGCACCAATAAAGCATCGTTGAAATAAAACATCGTACAAATGAATTATCGACACACCGTGTTCGATATAGTAAAAATCCAATTATCTGTTTTCGAAATCAAGTAAGGAACCCAGCGTGAGTTCTCCCCTAACCAAAAATAGCTCAGAACAGCGATTGCGTTTACCAACAAAACTAATACAACTTATATCGTATCGCGCGCTGCGATGGGTTGTTACTCAATTGGTGCCCTCTCGTTTCAGTGTTTTATCCTTGATGTTATTACAAGAAATAAAGAAGCATAAAATAGAAATACTTCTGTCAAAAAAGATTCGGGAATTGACGATTTGTTTATGGTTCCAAACTCAAATTATTATTTTTTTGTTGTTGTTAGATTGGCACAACTGTTTTTCATTTTGGCGCGGAGTTTAAATTACATCTGATAAATAGATTCAATACAGTATTGTTTTTAGTTTTACCATTTCTAGTGTGTATTGCGAATTTCATAATGGACAAAAACATCGAACAAAGAGTTTGTTTTAAATTTTGCATCGCCAATGAGATTTCGTGTTCGAAGTCTCTGAAAATGTTACAGAAGGCTAACGGTGAATCGACTTTATCAGAAACACGTGTTTATGAGTGGTACAAAGCGTTCAAAAGCGGTCGAGATGTGATGGAAGATTTTCCTCGCTCTGGTAGGCCATCAACGTCTGCAACTGAAGATAACATCGCAAAAGTGAAGGAAATAGTGACTGAAAGTCCTCATTCTAGTTTGAGAGAGCTAGCCGTCGAACTTTCTGTGTCACACGAGTCGATTCGTACCATTTTAAATAACCAATTGGGTACGAAACATGTTGCCGCTCGGCTAGTCCCAAAAGACCTGAGTTTTCTCCAAAAAGTCAATTGCAAAATAGTAGCTGAGGACGCTAGAACGATTCAATTTCGACCCAAAATTCATGAAACGCTTTGTCCTGGTGACGAGACTTGGGTTTACGAGTTTGACATGCAAACTAGTCAACAAGCTTCGGAGTGGCGCCTTCCAACTGAACCGAAACCGAAAAAACCGCGCCAGACTCGATCGAAAGTAAAAGTCATGTTTACTGTTTTCTTTGACTGTCGCGGTGTTGTGCACTCAGAATTCTTGCCAGAAGGTCAAACGATGAAAAGAGAGTATTATTTAAGCGTTATGCGGCGTTTAAGAGAGCAAATTAGATGAAAAAGGCCAGATTTGTGGTATGAAAATTCTTGGAATTTGCACCACGATAATGCGCCTTCCCACAAGGCCATGATGGCCTTGTAGGAAGGCGCATTATCGTGGTCAAGTCAAAGTCATGTTGACTGTTTTCTTTGACTGTCGCGGTGTTGTGCACTCAGAATTCTTGCCAGAAGGTCAAACGATGAAAAGAGAGTATTATTTAAGCGTTATGCGGCGTTTAAGAGAGCAAATTAGATGAAAATGGCCAGATTTGTGGTATGAAAATTCTTGGATTTTGCACCACGATAATGCGCCTTCCCACAAGGCTATCATTGTGAACGAATTTTTGACCAAAAACTCAACAAATACCATCGATTCACCAGATATGGCTCCAGCCGACTTCATTCTTTTTCCTAAACTCAAATTACCACTTCGTGGCACCCGGTTTCATTCGGTAGAAGACATAAAGGAGAATTCGCGGCGAGAACTGAACTCGATTCCGGAAAAAGCGTTTAAAAAATGTTCTGATGATTGGATTATTCGTCGGCGTAAGTGTATTGCTTCTGAAGGAGCATACTTTGAAGGTGATAAAATAAATTTGGATAAATAACTAACATTTTGTGTATTATTAATCTTTTCTCGGTACTTTCTTGACAGAGTAGTACAGTATTTATTAATAAGATTTTAATTATAAGTTGTTGAATTATTTAAGATTAAAACGTTGACGGCATTAAATTTCCTATGAAGCTTAAATTTTAATTAACATATAATTAGTCATCGTGGACGACTCTAATGAATATTTCATAATTTTTTACCCACGACGGAACGGAGATGGTATATGCGTTTGGGGTAAGAGGTTGTTTGTGGAATCCAATGTTGCCAATTATCTCCAAAATTACTAGTCCGATTTTGATGCGGTTTTCAGCGATAGGTCCAATTTTGATTGGTGCATGTTCTTTTGAAGGTGTTACGGTGACAGTTCACCAGGGGGCGCTGCAGTCAACATTTTTTTGGGCAAAACCAAAACTGCTAGTACGAACTAGATGCGGTTTTGATTTATGGATTTGGGCTTAATTAGCGTAGGTTCTTAAATAGGTGCTACGGTAGTAACTCACTAGGGGGCACTGCAGTAAACATTTGGTTGTGCAAAACTAAAACTACTTGTACGATTTGGATGCGGTTTTCAGTAATGTATTTGTGCTTGATTATTGTAGGTCCTTAAATAGGTGTTACGGTAGTAACTCACTAGGGGGCGCTGCAGAAAACATTTGTTTGTGCAAAACCAAAACTACAAGTAGGTATTATTTTGATGCGGTTTTTAGGTCTGGGTTCAAGTTTGATTGGTGCATGGTCTTAGATAGATGTTACGGTGACAACTCACCAGGAGGCGCTGCAGTAAATAATGGATTTGTGCGTGATTAGTGTAGGTTCTTAAATAGGTGTTACGGTAGTTACACACTAGGGGGCGTTACAGTAATATATTTTATATTAGCTACAACATATTAAAAAAATTGGTAGGTAAGTATTTCTGTAGAATCTTCTTCTTAGTCGGTAGTCTTCATTGCTGAAAGTCGTGTCTAGCTTGAAGTGTTGATCACCGGATGCACTATGCTTCTTCACGTATAGGAATACGGAGGATACACGTATAGGAGGACAGGAGTCCTTGGCAGTCTTTCCAGCTTTTGTTATTGATAGGCCAGTGAAAGAATTTACTAGGTCTGACCAGTAGGTAGGTGAGCGACCGCGTGACCTTCTTCCAACAACCTTGCCAACCACATCGCTTGTAGAAACCCTGACAGACTCTAGTCTGTCAGGGTTTCTACAAGCGATGTGCGATGTCCCTGAAGTAATTAAAAATGCGCTGGAAACAGATGGCGGACAACCTTGTGGTGATGCCGAGCTCCTCAAGAATGGACAGGTTGGTACGGCGTGCAGTCCATGGAATTCGCAACACCCGCCTCCAACACCACTCCCATCTCAAAAGCATCGATCCTTGCCCTTTCACTCTTACCGTCCTCAATTCAACGCTATAGATGAAAATTGAGAAGACCAACGTACCCACCAGCCTCACTTAGGTTTTGCGGGATATGTTGCGGTCTTTCCATATCCTAATGAGTTTAGTCATCGCTGCTTTGGACATTTGGATTCTTCTATATATTTTTCTCACTGCCATCAACGTTGCTGAGAAGAGAGCCAAGGTATACGAACTGGTTAACAAATTCCAGGTCCCGGAGATCATTTGAGCAAATTAGCGTAACTACCAGGTCTGTCTATCATTAAAATTTTGGTCTGCGCTTTGTTTATGGTGAGGCTAAATAATTCACTCTCTTCTTCCACTCAAGAAACGAGTTGAGCCATGTCTTGCTCAGACGATGCAAACAGTGTCGTTTCATTTGCATACCGCAGGTTCAGATCTTTCTGTAGAGACTAGTGACGGAGAGACTCTAAAAATTCTCAAGAAAAAATACCCACGTTGTCCACCGTTTGAGCGCAACTACGTTCAGTTGTAAATACTTATATATGAATACTATTAAATAAACTATATCGATAGTATTATTACATAACCAGTAGCGGCGTTAGGGTAGGGCGAGGTGGGGCGACCGCCCCAGGGCGCCAGATACAAGGGGCGCGCAAGGCCCCTTCCTAGAATTCGTTATTGTTTATTACTAGGCGTCATTTTTCTCTCTTACAAAATGTTGATTACTTCAAGAGAACGGCATTATAAGAAGAAACATTGTAGCATTCGCAAATTTTTACTACATGGAATTTACTCTACAGACAACGGCGTGAATATACTTACTTGCTTTTTTTTTTTGGGACGGACCTGTCGCTGACAGCCCAATGAAAAGGCCTTGTCAGCTTCAAGCCTCAGGCTCGTACGTGTCGGGCCCCATACTAGCGGGCGCAATCGGGCCAGTGTGGAGTGCGTAAGGCACCCTACCAAACGGCAAACCCGCCAGTGGTGGCGCCGACACGGCCGGGACTGCCTAGGCAGGCCGGACCGCCGTCGGGCTCCTTTCTGGCGGGCCCGATCTGGGGGTGAACCGGACTCGGGCCTCAAGGGCGCCTCTGTAGGATCGGACCTCGGCTTGGGCCGTGGTCCGAAGGGTGGACAGGGGAGAAACGGCCAGGCACATTTATTTGCTTCTCACCAAAGAACCTTAGACCATAGGAATAAGAACTCACGTTAAAAAGTTTCACCAGTTTCTCAAAACTTTTCGAAAATAAATATTAATTACTCGTCATCCTTGTCAAAAGGGCTTGCTTGTTATCCCTGGCAAAGGTAGAGGTATAAATGTATAAAAATGCAATAGCATTACACGGCTTTCATACATTCTGAATGCCGCTGCTGCAGTCGAATTCACCAATGCCGACGCCGTGGCCGTGCCCTCTTGTGTAAAAATGCATAATAACTTAATACGTATGCACGCTCGCAGTTTTACCGGTTACATTAAAATAGTATTTCATTTCACTTGTTAAATTGTCCAGTATATACCGATAAATACCTACCTGACTTACAAAACCATCGAACCGCAGCTGCAGGCAAATTGCAGTTTCGAGCTCGCTTAGTGCGTTCACACACTTCTGTCGTTTGCATGCATACACTCGAACTATGGGAACGTAGGATTAATTAATCTGAAGTGTCGAGTTACGTTATGTTATGATTTATTAGTACATGCCAAGTGTTTCATGCACCAAATGTATAGCCAAGAATTATTACTAGATTTTGTTAACAAGGCTCAACACACATTGTATGGAGACGATATAAGAGCATGAATGAAAATATCTTTTTACATTTTGAACGTCGCGATTCGAAACGTACGCACTACGCACACCTTCTTTGACGTTACGTGCCACGTATGCTAATGCCCTGATAAAGCTTTGCTGATTTTTGTGCTTATGGAACGCTAACATAAGCCTCGCAAAATCGCAGGTTGAGAGTGTCAGGTGAATTTTGTTAAAGGGTTTCAGAGAAATTCAGAAATTACGAAAGAATACAAACAACAAGATCGTAAAATTATGTTTAAATTTGTTTGTCTTTTGCTAAAAGTCTTTTTTTTTCAACCGTCTTTAAAAATAAAAGGTGGTTCTCAATTCGACTAAATGTTTTTTTTGGAATGCCTATTCCTCTCTATGCTCTTATGTAAAGTAGGTTTCAAATAGTACTGTCATATTTGATAAGATGAAATACACTTAGTATTAATTTGATTTCTTTCTAAAGGGGAAATAATATCCCTGTTAATATCTAAAAAAGAAGTAACGCGTCTTGATTATATAGGGTTTTTTGAAAATATCTGCAGCAGCTGCTATGAAAGTCTTACTTACATATATTAGATTACAATAATAAATAAATTTCATGTCCCGGACGTCATCTATTATTTTATTTTAAAAAATTAAAAAATAAGTCTAAGCTTCATTTTTAACCGACTTCAAAAAAAGAAGGAGGTTCTCAATTCATGTCATGTTGCTGACCTGATGATAGAAGCCACAGAACTCCTTAACGGATAGGAGTTAGAAGATAATACTGCAATTTGTAGACAGAACGTATTTCGCAGCATGTTGAGCAGACGTGGAGCTTATGAGGTACCAGACCGCCAATTTTTATTTACTGGGGTCGTACCCGCACACCTAGTAACGAAAAAAAAAAAAAGTTCCCTTCTTAAGACTTACAAATTTTCGTCGAAAAATTGACCCTATATAACACCTTATTTTTATCATACCATTGGATGGGGGTCCATAGAAGACCAACAATAGTTAGGGTTAATTTGCTGTAAAGTCATTTTTGGCGGAGTTGGAAGGTGAAAACTGAAGCTTATTTTAAAGGCGTCTGGGACTTGAAATAAATTTCGTCGAAAAATGGATCATTATTAGCACCCTATTTTTATTATACCGGTCCAAAGAAGACCAAAATTTGTCTAGGTCACTTTGCTGTAAAGTCATTTTTGGCGGAGTTAGGAGGGGAAAAATAGAGGACTTATTAACACTTAAAATTGTGAAAAAAAATAAGTTTAATAGAAAACTAAAAACCGACTTCAAAATGAAACTAAAAAGCGAAAAATAATATTGACTAAAACAAACCTAATCAGTTATTTTTGGAGTCGGTGCCAGCCATCGAAAGTTAAAATGTGTTTATTCGCACCGACTCCAAAAAGAACTGATTAGGTATGTTTCTTTCAATATTATTTTTCGCTTTTTAGTTTCATTTTGAAGTCGGTTTTAAGTTTTCTATTAAAGTTTAAACCATTCACACCTGTCCAACTAGTGCGAGACGTGGTAAGATGGGGCTAGTTGGACAGGTGTGGATGGTTTTAAACAAAATTAAACAAAGTGAAGCTTAATCCTTAGTTTATTTTATTTTTTTAATAAAAAAAGATGACGTCTGTGCATGAAATTTCTTTACTTTGTAATCTATTTAAGTAATATTTTTATCCATATCAGCCGCGGCAGATATTTTTGAAACCCCTTATATAGGTATATTTAAATGTTCTGTTTCTTTTTTATAATATACATAACTTATACACCAATCTATGAATCATACAGTAAGTATAAAGATAATACGGATCGAGTTAAATAGCGTTACCTATATTGTCGTTGTCCGGAGCGAAGGCCTCTCTGGCTCGCGGGCGATCGGCGGCGCTCGGTGGCGCTCGGGCGAGCTTGCGCACCGCGCCGTGCGTTGCTGCGCCCCACCTCCTCCAATAGTATCCTGGATGTAGCATCAAAAATATTATTTTGAGGTTAACTTCTCCCACTTTCAACACAAGGAATATAAAACAATTGCGGGAGCCAAACGTTTAGATACCCCAAAACATAGACGTGTCGAATGTCGCGAAAGAGAACGTTGAACCGAAAACTGAGACGATTTGTTTGTGTAAATACAAAGCTTTTACTGTCAAGTGCACGGACAAAGAAGATTCCCATCGTCCTCGCTACGTTAACCTCTTCGCTGTAATTGAATCCATGGTTGTTGCAGTTAAGACTGTTCCACTTGAACTGTTGTGAATTCATGCACGTTCATAACATATCCACTGTGTCAAAGTGAAGTCAATTCTAGGCCTATGTACAAGTGAATTGTTGACATTACAATAATTGATCCATACTTCCTTTACAATAATTGTTGAATTAGCAAAGTTTTATCTATTAGAGTTCCTGCTTGTATATCGCTTGATCCACCTGTGATATTTCATATTGTTATATCTTTAGTGTGACTTCTAAAGCTGCCAATGTTTATTAAAAATTATTGCGACTCTTAAGAGTGTTCAATGTTATATTTATTGTAAAAGTATATTTACATACTTTTTGAGGTTGAATAATTAATTAAACTCTTTCGCACAAAGTTATGAAAATATCATTGCTGTTGTTAGATTAAATAATAGTTACTGTCATTGATTATATGTATATTTTGTATTAATAATAAGAAAATTTCAAGATTTGAAACTTGATGATATAATTCTGCATGGGGGCCATCAAATCAAAGAATGCAGTGTTTATGAAGGTATTTTTATTTAATTATTATTAGCTTTTTAACAGTAGTGTTCTTAGAACCTTAATCTGGTTTTTCAATGTTTTAGGCGCGTAAGTAATTTAAGTCACAACTTCAAAGTCATATTTTTATCATCCTTTCATTCATCGTGACTGGCACTTATAAAAACGTTTAAATTGAAAGAGTAGGCCAAGGTATTTTCTCCTTCGGGGATGCATGGGTAAACAAAGCGGAGTGGTAGGGAAATGTCATACTCATAATGGTTGCTGCTACAGATTTCCATATCGAGCGAACAGCAATGACATACTTGGATATATAAGAAGAAAGATACATTTGAAGATAACAGTGAAATAATATCATTAAATAAGACCACTAAAGAAAACTGCACTGTTTTTAAAATAATGTTTTCATGTGTATTTTTGATTGTTTCGCATTAAGCAGGTACACTAAAGTTAACACATTCATTATAATCTCATTTCAGCAATAGTCATAAAAATAACTGGTTTTAAACATTAAATCAGGAACAGATGTTTACATTACTTGATTAAGATTTGTTTCAATATTTAAATTTTCTATTTCTATTTTTACCTACGACGGAACGGAGATGGTATATGCGTTTGGGGTGAGAGGTTGTTTGTGGAATCCAATGTGTTTAATTATCTCCAAAATTACTAGTCCGATTTTGATGCGGTTTTCAGTGATAGGTCCAGTTTTGATTGGTGCATGTTTTCTCTTGAAGGTGTTACGGTGATAGTTCCACCAAAACTGCTAGTGCGAACTGGATGCGGTTTTTCATTAATGGATTTGGGCTTAATTTGTGTAGGTTCTTAAAAAGGTGTTACGGTAGTAACTCATTAGGGGGCGCTGCAGTAAACATTTGTTTGTGCAAAACCAAAACTTCTAGTACGATTTGGATGCGGTTTTCAGTAATGTATTTGTGCTTGATTATTGTAGGTCCTTAAATAGGTGTTACGGTAGTAACTCACTAGGGGGCGCTGCAGAAAACATTTGTTTGTGCAAAATTGATTGTTTTGATGCGGTTTTTAGGTCTGGGTTCAAGTTTGATTGGTGCATGGTCTTAGATAGATGTTGCGGTGACAACTCACCAGGGGGCGTTGCAGTAAAAATTTGTTTGTGCAAAATCAAAACTACTAGTACGATTTGGATGCGGTTTTCAGTAATGGATTTGTGCTTGATTAGTGTAGGTTCCATACCCATATTTTTTTAAATGCGCCAAAACTGTTTTGCGGTCAATTCCCAGTTCTTCAGCTACGTCGTAACTACTGATATGCCGATCTTGCTCCAGTTTTTCAAAAATGGCATCAATTTTATCCGTTACTAGCATTTGCCCGCGGCTACGCTCGCGCTAATCTAGATTTAAAAATAAGGGTCAATATAATCTTTATACTTAATCCAATTACAATATAAAAATAAAACTTGACGCACATAACTAAACCGTTAAAATATATTTTTAAGCAAATCGCTAAACTTATATACATACGTATTGTATAGGTTTTAGCGCGAGACATCGACGCAATTTTTATTAGTCTGATAACATAAAAATAAACCGCGGTTTAAAATGCGGTCATTGCAGTTTCACTTTAGTAGTAATCATGAAAGACATTTTAGTAAGATGTTATGACAATTACCACACAATTACAGTTTATAGACAAAGGTAACAGTAATTATTTTAGGAGAGCCTAACATAACTCGCGATTTTTAAATTTTATTAGGGATATTAGATTTCTTTCTGGTCTCTGTTAATTTTTCAGTACAGGCATCATGTTGCAATTTATTTACATCTAGTGAGCACAGTTGTTATGCCGGACGACCATTTTTTAGAGATATTTTTCTTCCGCGGAAACAGTACATTTTTCTGGATATATGTCCTTTTCAGGGCCATAACCATGAACTCTTAAAACAATCTTAAAGTTGTCAAATCTGACAATTTTGGTACGTCATTTCATACAAAATTTGACAGAAATGATAATGTTTGACAACTTTGAGTTTGTTTTAAGAGTTCATGGTTATGGCCCTAAACCGTAGACAACATCTGTGTTACAATTCATGATAATTGGTAGAGTTGTAAGACGTGAAAGCGTAACAAAACAATCAACAAACAAAGTCACTTACGCCTTTCTAAATAAAATAAGTTAGGATTGAAGTTTGTATATACCTATTCCAATCCCAGAATTTCAAAAAAAAAATTGCGTAGTTATAAGTTATTTATTTGCAAAATCCCAAGTCCCTAGGTCCAGTGGTTCCGTATATCACCTAGTCAGTCAGTTTGCCATTTTATATAATTATGCAGTGTCCGATCAGTTGTAGCGGGCCGATCAGGGGTAGATAAAATCCATATACTTTGCCAGAGCTTTAAACTATAAGCGATATTATTTTTTGTGATTTATACTTTAAAAACGATGGAATTTCCACAAACAACTCCATCCCTCTTTTTACCGGGGATTAATTTATAAAAAAACGCTGAAACACTATTAATTTATTTCCATACGTCAGCCTAAACACAAAATTTGGAAATCCATACTTCAAAACTGACGGACTTTCATACAAACTTTTACTCCTTATTTTAATCCCTTAGGGGGGAATTTCTAAAAATCCTTCTTTAGTGGATGCCTGCACTGTAGGTATCACCGATTGCGCGAGTGCCTAACCATAAGTTTATTTATTTACTTTGTAAATAAAGAACTTCAAATACAAAATGTATTTGAAGTTCTTTATTCCCTTTTCACCTCCTTAAGGGTTAAAATTCCAACAACAACGATATACCTTGCTTAAGTTTTCAACCTTAAGCCTAAATAATAAATAAAGTGATTTTAACTAACATATTAAGAACTTCAAATACAAAATGTATCCCCTTTTCACCCACTTTAGGGTAAAAATTTCAACAACACCAACATACTTTGCGTGAGTTATCAACCGTAAGCCTAAATAAAAGTTTGAGTGATTTTTACTTAGAAATAATAGAACTTCAAGTAAAAAAATATCCCCTTTTCACCCCTTTAAGGGTTGAAATTCCAACAACATAGATATATACCTTGCCTAAGCTACCAACTATAAGCTTAACTAATAAATTGAGTGAATTTTAGTTAGAAAATAAAGAACTTTAAATACAAAAATCCCCTTTTTACCCCCATAAGGGTTGAAATTCCAACAACAACGATATACTTTGATCGAGTTCCCAACCGTACGCCTAAGTAATATTTTAGTGATTTTTACTTTGAAAACGACGGACTTTTAATACATAACTTTATCCTCCTTTTTACACCATTGGGGGTTAATTTAGCAAAAACTCTGAGACACGTGTTAATTCATTTTCATACGTTAGCCTAAACACAAAATTTGGAGATCCTAACTTCAAAACTGACGGACTTTCATACAAACTGTCACCCCCTATTTTACCCCCTTAAGGGTGGAATTTCCAAAAACCCTTCCTTAGTAGTAGTAGGAATCCTACACTGTATAAGGTATCTATGTGCAAAATTTCAAGTCTCTAGGTTCAGCGGTCTGGGCTGTGCGTTGATAGACCATCAGTCAGTTTAGAATTTTATATAAGGTCCGATTTTATTAGTGTTCATCCTGTTAACCTGTGACTATATAGGTGAAAAGCAATCGTAAAAACTAATTTTCAAATGAGTACCATAAAAGCTAAAAAAGTTAAAAATCAACAACATTGACTTCATATTGCATAAACTCGTCCTATCTTTGCTACGTTTAACCATCTGATTATCCGTCTTATTCCTTTCACTTGTACAGAGCGTGAAAGAGTTGAAGATAGGACGAGTTTATGCAATACGAAGTCGATGTTGTTATTTTGTAATTTATTTTTAACTTTTTTAGTTTTTATGATAGACATTTGAAAGTTGGTTTTTAAAATTGCTTTTCACCTATATAGTCACAGGTTAACAGGATGAACACTAATAAAATCGGACCTACTTTTTCAATAACGTTTTAGGCGTCATAGGTTTTTTCAAAAAAATTTAGGTTTACAGTTATGTTTGAACTATATCGAGTTCTATATAGACCAATCAAGAAATTACTGGTTCTTTAACTAACGATTACTAAGGTCTGATGCTAATCCCTCCAAATACTTACAATAATGACATACAGGTGGTGCCGCATGAAGGATGTTGATTATTGATGCGTATGTGTTTGTTTGCCAATTGATAATGAATAGAAAGGGTAAACGCACTAGAAATAACATATTTAAAACTGCTTAATATAATATAATATAATTATTATTGTTCAACGAGGTACTTGTAATAAGACATCTTACTGCATGGTTTATGCCTTTTCCTGGCATGTTACTACGGCTCTTTGCTAATTGCAGGTAGTTTATTACTACAATTTTAATGATATAGATTGCCCTAGAATTATAAACAAAATTATTAGAATTAATTTGACTAATGTAAGAGAAACTGCCGTCAATTTTTTTTTTAATAAATAAATATTGGACGACATCACATACATTGCTCTGATCCTAAGGTAAGTAGCTAAAGCACTTGTGTTATAGAAATCAGAAACAACGACGGTACCACAGAACACCCAGACCCGAGCCAATATAGAAAAGTTCGTTTTTTACATTGACCCGACCGGGGATCGAACCCGGAACCTCAGAGATGACGGCGCCATTTAAAATCCGGCATGCTCGCCTCTCCGCATGTCTAGGCAATTCGTGCTGCATTGTGCAAGAAGCTTAGTGAGTTAACTATTTATCAAAAACGGGCGCTTTTAGTTCACAAGTAGGTCACCTAAAGTGTATTTTATTAATTTGCTATTGATCTCTATTACCTGCTACAGCGAAGTAGGACAATATTCTGTATACATTAGACCTAAAAGCAAATTAAATTTGTTGGCAACGGCCATCAATTTTTAACCTAGCCTTCTTTCTTTCTTCCTAGAATTATCCAATCTGTAAATATAAATTAACCGACTTAAACTGAGAACCTCTTCAGTTTGACCAGTATGTTCGTATGTATGTATGTTTGTCCGCGATTTTCTCGCGTTTAGCTCATCCGATTTTCATGCGGTTTTCAGAACAGTATTTATTGCATTCTGAAGAAGGTTTAAGTATGCATATCATACTGCTGAGCTGATGATGGAGGCCACATAACTCTTAACGGTTAGGAGTCAATAGACTATACTGCAATTTGTCGACAGAACTTATTTCGTAGTGTATTGGGCAGACGTAGCGTGTACAGGACAGTAATTTTATTTACTGGGGGCGTAAATCAGTACACCCAGAAACGAGAAAAAATATCTTAATTTGTTTTTTTAATTGACTTACGCATTGCGCCCGAACCCCGGCTTAGGTGAATGAAGAAACCGTTTTTTTTAAACTAGCAAAATCTGGTATCTCTTAACACAAGGACGTTATTTATTTACTGCGACAATATTTCTTCGGTATGTTATAAAGCAAAGTTTATTATTAAATATATGTTTGTGTCCACTAAACATAAATTAGGTTGATTGATAGTATTTAATAATAAATGGCGGCGGAGAAAACAAAAAACAAAATTATTTTTTATTTTGAATAGAGATTTCAAATATTTTTAGGAAAAAAAATCTTTAAAATATGTCTTTCAGTCAGGTGACAGTGAACACCAATCACAAAAAAAAGTTTAATAAAAAACTAAAAACCGACTTCAAAATGAAACTAAAAAGCGAAAAATAATATTGACTAAAACATACCTAATCAGTTCTTTTTGGAGTCGGTGCCAGCCATCGATAGTTAAAATGTGTTCATTCGCACCGACTCCAAAAAGAACTGACTAGGTATGTTTTTTTCGTTACTGGGTGTGCGGGTACGCCCCCAGTAAATAAAAATTGGTGGTCTGGTACCTCATAAGCTCCACGTCTGCTCAACACACTGCGAAATACGTTCTGTCGACAAATTGCAGTATTATCTTCTAACTCCTATCCGTTAAGGAGTTATGTGGCTTCCATCATCAGGTCAGCAACATAACATGATGATTACCAGACCCAAAAATCAGCATCGAGTCAGAAAATATATGCAAAACATTATGGGTGCCTATAAAAATTGAGGGTTGCCCTCGATTTCCCAGGGATCCCATCATCAGAATCTGACTTGGTGGAAATGGGACCACCTCGGGAGTATACCCTTTCAAACTAAAAAATAAATTTTGAAATCGGTCCATAATTGACGGCGTAATCGCGTAACATACATACATACAAAAAAAAAAAACAACATTCAGACGAATTGAGAACCTCCTCCTTTTTTTGAAGTCGGTTCGATTTCGATTTCGAGTATAACACCTTATTTTTATCATACCATTAGATGGGGGGTCCATAGAGGACCAATAGTAGTTAAGGTTACTTTGCTGTAAAGTAATTTTTGGCGAAGTTAGGAGGGAAAAAATAGAGGACTTAACACATAAAATTGTAAAATAAAAAAAGTTTAATAAAAAACTAAAAACCGACTTCAAAATGAAACTAAAAAGCGAAAAATAATATTGACTAAAACATACCTAATCAGTTCTTTTTGGAGTCGGTGCGAATGAACACATTTTAACTCTCGATGGCTGACACCGACTCCAAAAAGAACTGATTAGGTATGTTTTAGTCAATATTATTTTTCGCTTTTTAGTTTCATTTTGAAGTCGGTTTTTAGTTTTTTATTAAACTTTTTTTATTAGCACTTCACTCAGTGTCGGTTATTCACTCTGTCGGTTTTTAGGGTTCCGTACCCGAATGGTAAAACGGGACCCTATTACAAAGACTCCGCTGGCTATCTGTTTGTCTGTCTGTCTGTCTATCCGTCTGTCACCAGGCTGTATCTCATGAACCGTGATAGTTAGACAGTTGAAATTTTCACAGATGATGTATTTCTTCTGCCACTACTACTTTTTACTTACTTTTTAGTATTTGTTGTTATAGCGGCAATCAGAATAAAATAAATATTTAAGGGGGCTCCTATACAACAAACTTGATTTTTTTGCTCGTTTTTATAAATAATGGTACGGAAACCTTCGTGCGCGAGTCCAATTCGCACTTGGCCGGTTTTTTAATTCATATTTCAAATTACTAGTGAACAATTCATTATGGAATTAAGACTTACCGAAATAGATGGACGTTTTCGCGGGTAATTTAAATTATTTTTATTAAACGCAAAATACAAACTGTAAACATATGTTTTTTAAAAATAATCATTTTTTGTGTATAATGGACATGAAGGTCAATTATTATCCAATTTAAAAAAAAATGTCAACTAGCTTTTTCTAATAAGTAAAAGTTATTACAATTTCAGAACACATTAAACAAGTTTTTCAAGATACGACAGTTTAAAGTTGTTTATATACAGGATCTTAAATTGGTACCGACTTGACGAGGTGTTTCGCCACTCGTGCCTGATGCCCCCTCTAAACAAATCGGTTTACAAACACTTAGAGATAGGATTTAAAGTTCTAGAACTTCCACATTTTTATATTTAGTGTTACAGTACAGATTAACAAGGGAAATAAGATGAGCCACATATTACTGCTATAATTTTGCAAATTTGCAAAATTTATCTTATGTAGGTAGGTACATGTATGCGCAATTGTACAACGTGTAATTCCAAAACGCAAAACCTATTAGGGGATGATTCAGATGATGCTCAAATGCAACATTCTTTTAGGGCCCAACATCGAAAAAAAAATTAAAAACAGTGTTCTCCATCACAAATAATAGTGACCAAGAAGTAAGTATGGACATCGATTTTTGAAAAAAACACTTTGTATATAGGCCATTTCCTGTAATGAGTCAACTTTGTGCTAGGTAGTGGATTAACAATCCTATCTATTGAATCTCTGGCGTGGCGTCAAAATTAGTATTTTTTTGGTCCATGTTTTTAATTTTATTTGTTAATATGGTAAAGCAATCAATAATTGAGTTTTTTTTAAAAGCCTTTTGCTGTCTCGATCGTTACAAAGAACGACATAGAAATACAAATTACGCGATACGCAAGTTTTTTGAAAACTAAAATGGAGTTTATTGCTGAAGTTAGTAAAACCTCAAGACAATTATTAAAATATAAAAATGCATGTAGGAGTAGAACGCTGAAATAAATGTTTATTTGTTGGTATTTTGATTTTAATTCTGAATCATTTAAATAATGCAAAATTTAAATTTTCTAGAATTACCTGGATAGGTTGCTAGCAAAATTATTGCAAGATTAGACAAACATTGTAAAAATAAATGTTTACCTGGTTTACCACTATACCCTAAATATGGATTTGTTGAGTGTTCCGTTTCCTAAAAAGTTTAGGTACGGTTAAGTAAGACTATAAAATCTTTGTAGACTTTGTGTTGCAAATTACGAAAATCTGTGAAAGGTAATAGGGAAAAAAAAAGTCTCTTATAATTATTTATTACCTACTGTTATCCGTGATCCCACCCATGGCAATTAAGAGCCTGCGCTTTAAGGTTATTGTGTTAACAGCCGTCTTGGGCATTTTATCAGCTTCAAGATATAATTAGGTAAAGAAAAACAAGGAAAATACAAATTACAAGTTTTACAAATTATATGAGCGGCAAAAAAATATTATGTCAATAGGTGATATAAATTATTTTGTGTTACTTACGATATTTTATTTTTATCTTTGTGCTTAAGTATGAATCTTTATTATATAATTGAGGCATAAACTATTTCAGTTTAAAAAAAATGTTTAAAAAAAACTGCCAGTGTTGCTTTTCTCACTTGTGGCGGCAATATATAATATGTTGATCCTCTACCTAGATAATTTGCTGAACATCTTTCATAAGTCTAATCTCAAAAACTTATATCTAGACTTCGATAGGCGACTAAATGTTTGCTTTTTGCACACAGTGCAAAAGGATGACAATACTTTTGCATTGTAGTACTTTTTAAATTTTGGATTGTGTCTGTCACTTTTTTTGCTGTTTCATGTAACTGAATTTATATCTAATAAAATGTTGACACTAATGAGCACGCCGGACTAGGTTTCGCCATCTCCGAGATCCTGGGTTCGTTTCTGTCAGATTTGTATAAAACTAGTTCCCTGGCTACTTATTCCTTAACCTTATCATTATAGCAATGTATGTGATGTCGTCTAATATTTATTATATAAAAAGGGAAATTTGTTGTATTGATATTTGCCAAATACTGATGTGGTATTTTAAGTTACGGAATTGTCGCACCTCAAAATCTCGTCATGTGCAAGCCATGTATAAGTTAACAACGACAGGTATCGCTAGCTATCGATCACAAATATTGAGTATTATTTTCTTGTACCGGGATCCTAAAGGTTGTTTATTCTTGGACGGCTACGAGCCGTTGCACAGCCACTTTAAATCGTGTCAGGGTCGGCCTATCGATCCCACTTCTTTTGCGTCATCAACAGACCCAACCTGTATGTAAGTCAGCGTCAGACTGTCACCGGCGCGCTGCTGAAAAGACCGCTAGTGAAGCTAGTGCTCTCGTATACAATTCTAGGCAAGGTGACATTATAAAAAGAGTTAAAAAACATTTTTAAGCTTGCTAGTCCAGTCCCGCTATCGGTATGGGTATAAAACTTGACTTGAAAAGCTCAAAATAGGTGCTATAACAAAATTATTTTTAAAAAAGACATGCAAGGCTTGTAATCCAATTGGTTAAAATGTCGTAATAGTTCCTAAAAAAAGGAAAAGTAAATTACTTAACTAATAAGGTTGTCTGAAGGAGATCGCTTTTAGCGCTAAGACCGCCTAAATTGCAGATCTTTCTGTAGATCAACTGTTACTACTTTGCTTGGTGCCAATAAAGAGTACCTATCTACTCGGCAAAAAAATACTTTGTTGTAGGTACCTGAAGCCCAGAATATCTGCCAAATATGTAGGTATCTTCATTCTGCATTTACCTAGCGTGAAAAGTATGAAATATTTAATTGGCAGTCAGCGATTTTTTATTGCGAATATTACGCACATGAAATTTTGAGGTAGGTATCTCTTGCTCTTGGGCCGATAATATATTTGTAATCATTTCGCGCGCCTAAACCAACGAACCAAATTGAAAGTGATAAATTACTGAGCGAGTATCGCAAATCGTGTTACGGTATATTGGTTTGAGCAAATGTTTTATGGCAGCCAAGTTTCGGTTAATTAAGAACTACGACAATGTGGAAGCTCGTTTTAAATAGGGTTTATTTTAATTCACGTTAATGAGAGTTAATTAAAAATCGATTTAAATAGAAATTCATGAAGTAGTAAGACAAGATTCCTCTTCTAAATGTTGAGTCAAAAACTTTAAGACAACTTGTTGAGGGAGAATACTAGGGTGAATTTAGCTTATCGAAATACGCCTAAAAGTTGGTGTACCTAAGTTAATTCAGTTTTATCAGTAAAACTTTTGTGATTACATAAATACTTGTGTACCTACACACCAACGTATTTATGGTCAGTGAATATCTGCGTGGTACTTTGTTACTGTATTTCTACTAAAGCCATAGTAAAAGTGTCGAGGGGTTTTATTATTTAATGAAACAACCATATCGAATCAAATGGGCGTTTATTAATTATGTATGCACTAATTACGACGGAATTCAACCAATTCGATATCCATGTTACACATTATTTAAGTAAGGAACAAAATAATTAAACTAAAATATTTACTGACTGATTCATTTAGTGAAATGTAGCGGAAATGATTTGCAAACCCTAAAACGGCCACATTAATAAATTAATCATATGCAATTCATTTCATGAAATGAATCATATTTGATGACGTTAAAAAAATATAGTGACGCGTCCAATCTTACTTTACGGTTCTTGTGAAAATGAATGTTTTTAACAACACAAAGGAACAAAATGTTTCAAAATACTCAAGTTTTGTGTGTTCTACAAATATCAATACAAAATATTAATAAAAATAACATTAAATTGGTGGTTCACCAATTTGACATTTAATATGAATTACTCTTTTCATAATAAGTGGACCATATTACGAATTTCCATACAAAACTGTCAAATTAGATGAACTGCAAATATGAAATGTTCGAGGCTCATTTTATGATTCATCAAATAACATTTCATTTTAAGATTTGCTAAATGAAACATATTATGAACGGAATATGAAACATCCAATGCGGCCGTTTTAGACCCCCTGTACTTGCTCCAGCAGTATGAACACTTTCAACCTCACTTTACTATCACTCAAATTTCCGCTTACGACGAAGGCAAGTCAACGTCGTTCCGCCATAGCTAAAGTGAACGAGCGAGCGAACTAGTTGAGTAAGCGGGTTACGTAGTTGGCGGATATCCGGCAAAATAATTTAGTTTTGAAATAAATATATTTAATTTCCGATAGTTTAGTCTTTGAATAAATTAGTATGAATTTAAATGTACCCTTAGTAATAAAATAACCATTTTTAAATAGTCTTATCCTTACACTGAGGTGAACGAGCGAGCGAACTAATTGAGTGAGCGCTTTACGTATTTCCCGGATGTCCGGTAATAATTTATCTTTAAAGTAAATAAATATGAATTAATAAATGACTTTAGCAATAAAATAACATTTTGTACAGCCTTAGCCTTACAGCTCGGCCATCCTGCTAGAGCAAGTCCCTTGTCGTCGTGTCGCGTCTAATGTTACAAGATCCTTAAATCCTACTGCATATTTGTTTATATAAAACAACGCATACAAACACTAACAATAGACATTAGGCATAACAATATGTAATTTATTAAAAAATAATTAATAAGTTTTGGACGACATCACACACACATTGCTCTGATCCCGGTATGTTGCAAAGCACTTGTGTTACAGAAATGTCAAACAACGACGGTACCACATCATCTAGACCCGAAACAATATAGAGAATTTAGTTTTCCACATTGACCCGACCGGGAATCGAACTCGGAGCCTCGGAGATGCTAAAGTGCGGTCAACTCGCCTCTCGGCTACGGAGTTCATCGAATAATTTGCATAAAAATAGTTTTGTTTACACTATTGCCTCTAAGTAATTTATAATAACATTTTTGTTAGTTATAATGTCTACAAATATTTTTTGCATAATAATAATTATTATGTATACTTAATTAGTTATCGTTATGCTGGGGCTTCACCTGCGTCTAATGTCGTTAATAAGTGCTCTATTTGACGTAATACGCAGGTGTGGCCGGTCTTTGTGCGCTAATTTGGTTCAATAACATTAGACGTTAGGCGATAGCTTGGACGGCGGTAACTTTTGACACATAAAAGGGAGTAAGCGGGCGTTTAGTGCGTTGTTGTGGCTACACCTACTACACTAAACATGTTAAAACACGGTCACATTCAAAAACTCTTTGTGAAATAAATGTTAAAGTGCATAGTTATTAAGTTAGGATAGAGTAGACAAAATAAGAAAAGTATTGAGTTCTTGGAAGCGTTTTATTTTATTTTAAAGACACACTTACAGATCACACGCTAACTAAGTCGCTAGACGCTAGAATCAAACGTCAAATAAGTGTGGCCACGCACTTAGCGCGTAGCTTAATGCTTCAATTTAGTTAACGCTAATCACGCCTTTATTTGAACGCTAGGCGTCACGCAGGTGAAGCCCCAGCATTAGACAATAATCCTTTACAGTGGAGCGACACAGAGGTTAATTAATCTTTATGAAGTACAACTACAATGAAATAAATATTTGATTTCAACATGACGTAGAATTAATTATTTTGTATATTTCTACAAACATGCCGCCTTCAATTAAGTTATTTATTTCAGAGTTCGCTTCCTACATCCAAAGATACAAACGTACAAAATTTACCGCATTTTATGATTTGTTTAGTACCTATAGATAAACAGAATAGAGTAACTTATTAAGATTAGCGCAATCGTAACGAACCATGACAACGCGAGCACAAAATCACGATTCGACTTGAGTACTTTTTTCATTATCTAATTCAGAACTTACAAAGTTCTTCTCAAAACTAAGCCATGGTTTCAATTTATCAATAGCTACAATATTTTGATAATGTCGCCCCTTTTTACGCGATATAAGAGTATCCTCGACTAAATAGCGATCGTTAGGTAAAACTTTAACAACTCTGTAGGGTCCCTGGTATTTAACAGCTAATTTTTTTGATTTTCCGTCGTTTGAGATTTCCCTTTTAACGCTTACTAAATCTCCTACTGAAAACGATACATTAGTAATGCGTTTTGCATTTATTAAGCTTGTCCTTTATCTGCTGATTAGATATTTGAATTCCAGCTTCGTGCCTAGCTTCAGTCAGATTTTAATGCGTAATGGGATTAGAGGTTTCATCAATGACTTCGCTAAGGACATTTTCAGTATTACTTTTAAGTCTTATACCAAATAAAAGCTCGGACGGACACTTTCCTGTGGTTTTATGGATTGTGGTATTTAAACCAATCTGAACATCAGGTACGTACTCGTCCCAACTTTTATCATCCTGGCCGTGACACTTGGTAGATAGTGCGTCTAATATGGTTCTGTTAAACCGTTCCACTTGACCGTTATCACGGGGAGTGGCTACTGCATTGAGGACGTGCTTAATTCCTAATGTTTTAACGAAAGAGCGAAAACTATTACTGGTAAACAAAGTCCCTTGATCAGTTATTAGTCTAACGGGGGTGCCAAAATAGCTTATGTGCTCCCTTAGAACTCGTATTGTCGTAGAGGTTTTAGTATTTTTAACTGGGGTGATGTCGATAAATTTAGTAAAGCTATCTATAATGACTAGTAGATAAATATTTCCCCTCTTACTGCGAACAAAAGGTCCCAAATGGTCGGCGTCGATATATGAAAAGGAATTTCTATTTTCTGAATGGGATGTAACTCACCATGTTGGTTACCAGACGTACCTTTATGGTGAGCACACTCTAGACAAGAACGCACGTATTTTTTCATTCCTCATTTTCGGGAACCAGAATGACTGCTGTATTCGGTGAAGTGTTTTTTCGAATCCAAAGTGTCCTATATCATTGTGATTCATTTTCGTAACTTGCCAACGAACAACTTTAGGTACGACCCAGCGCATATTTTCGTAGCCCTCTGATCCTATTACGCGGTAAACTCTTCCGTTTTTTATTTTATAATTTTTGATGACATCTGCCACCTGTTCAGAGCTAGGATCGCTCAGAATTTGTTTAATTCTGGAAATCTCCTCATCACTAGACTGGACTGCAACAATTCGATCTTCAGTTTCGGTTGCGAGAACATCTAATATGTGTTCTTCCGAAGCAGCTTCGCCTACTGGGTTTCGGCTCAGTGCATCCGCGTGTGCCATACTAGACCCAGGACGGTATTCAATTTCGCAGTCAAATTCAGTTAGTTGAACCCACCAACGCGCGATGCGTGGGATTAGATCACGCTTTGTTAGCGTTGTTCGTAGGGCATTACAGTCCGTTAGTATTTTAAACGGAACACCTAGTAGATAGACGCGAAACCTATTTAGCGAAGCCACGACAGCGAGGGTCTCTAGCTCGAACGAGTGAAGTCGTTGCTCCTCAGGAGTGGTTTTGCGACTAAAATAAGAGACCGGTTTGAACAACCCTTCATCACTTTTCTGAAGTAAAATTCCCGCGATACCATGTTTTGAAGCATCTGTATGCAACTGCGTTTCACGTTTCGGGTCATAAAGAGCCAAGATTGGTCTCGAAACAAAGTTTTGCTTTATAGCGTTGAATGCCTCCTCTTGCTCATTTGACCAACGCCACGCAAAATCTTTCTTCAAGAGATCCGTCAATGGCTTACATATAACTGCAAAACCGCGAACATACCGCCTGAAGAAACTAGCAAGGCCCACGAATTGTCTCAATTCATGTTGGTTTGTTGGTCTCGGAAATTTAGCTACGGCTTCAGTTTTACGTATACCAGGTTTGACACAAAGTCAATCCCCCTTTTCTGAGAAGTACTAAAACTTCTTCAAGCCTTTCGAGTCCTTCCTCGAATGAACGCGCCGGTATCAAAACATCGTCCATATAAATGAGAGCGTATTTGATTTTTGCTTCAGAAAGTATTTTATTCATCGTTCTTTGGAATACTGATGGCGCATTTACTAAACCGAATGGCATCCGCATGTATTCATAATGCCCATCAGGCGTTATGAATGCAGTTTTATCTTGAGAAGATGGTGATCTTGGGATCTGGTAGTAACCAGATGCCAGGTCGAGAGAAATGAATAAATTGTAGCCAGCGAGTTGATCCAGCTGATCTTCGACGCGGGGAAGACCATATCGTATATGGTCTGTAAACAACAGGATTTGCAACCTCGAGCTCTATAATCATCTCTCCCGCCGTAGTCAGTCCTAAATCCTTCAGCCCAAATGAAAAACAGTCACTATATTTGGACAAAGTATTCTGCAATAGCTGGCGTTGCTCACTGCTTACTTCAGGCCCACATTTTATACTACTGTCTAAATGTTTGTCATCAAGAACAACCGAAAACGAGTTATTTGAACTAAGTATTGGCATAGCCCTAGTTAGTAATGTATCTTTATTAAAAGTTAAGTCTTTATCGCACGCATTTAACGCAATAATTTTACCATACCCAGCTCTGAACATGTATTCCCCAGGGAGTAAGTAATATTCATGGTCAAACTTGCCTCTCATTGACCCACTAACATATACACTACCATCAAAGCCATCATCCGAAACCACGGGTATAGCCTTAATTTCCTGCGGCGTTAAAGTTACGTTTTCTTGAACCTTTAAAAATAATTTGGCGTGATCATTTTTTTTGAAAATTAATCGATTAGGCGTTTTCGTAATCGTAATCTTTGGTAATTCTGTAAAAGTATGTCCCAACAAGACGGGATATTTAAAGACATGATTTTCAACTATTTAAATTTCTATATTTTCTTTAATACCCTGAATAGTCACATTAACTCTAGATCTACCCAGTGGTTTCACATGATGCCCTCCTATGGCCCTCATTATAGGTAGGTCGTTAGTGTCGATGCGTAAATTCAACCTTTTGGCTTCGCTTTCCCTAATTAAGGTGCATTTACTGCCTAAATCTACGTGACACAGTAATGTAATATCGTTAACCAAAATATCAAAAACGTATTTTTCATTAGACCGTCCAGAGAAAACAAGCTCGGAAACCTGTTTTTCTTCCCGAGAAGCCGGTAAAGCCTTTTGATTCCCATCCTGCATGTTAGTTTTCCCAGTCCTACAAATAATGCTCATATGTCCAAGTTTCCCACAAATAGTACAGTCAACAGCACGTCGACCTACCCCAAAAGTCAAAAATTCTCCAAAAGATTTTCAACTTTAAGCCTGACATATAGAGTTCATTTTCAAATGCGAAAATTTTACATTTTGTGGTAGGTCGACGTGCTGTTGTCCGTACATTTAGTCGGTGGTTTTTGACATTTAAAGCTTTTGTGACCTACCTCATTACAATAATGACAAATAACTTTGTTATAAGATTCGGGGCGCACGTTAGTAGATGTTGCACCGAAAACCCTTTTATCCCGTCTGGGCCTGTCGCCCATATCCCTACTAGGCCCAGCTTTAACAGTCTTTAGATACATAAGTGCCTCCTCAGGCTCGCGAAATTGAGCTACACGTACAGCACGATCTTCTATTCCATTTAGTATACAATCGACTGCTTTTCGACCCTTAATACCACACCTGTTAATTAAATTCATTTGTTCGTAAAAGTAGTTTTCCAATAATTCGCCGTAACGCGCCTTTTTTGACAGCATAATCGTTAAGAGTTCCGCATAATCTTCGCGACAAGGAAACGATCGGACTTCGTGATTTAAGTACTCTTAAACGTGATTGTCTCCCTTTACGAGACTTAGGCGAGTTATCAGTATAATTGTGGTTTTGCCTACCTTTCAGGCTCCCTCCCACACTCTTACTAGCTATACGGGCGAACGGCTGCGAAGGTTGCTCTCGGCCTTTGCTTCCATTATCACCGTCGGCGCAGTAATCTGTCTCGTCGCTACCAACTTGGCCGACAGCAGATGACTCGTCATTCTCGCGTTCCATTACTGAAACTTGCAAACAGAGAAGCGTTATTAACTGATTTTTTTGTAGCGTTTAAGTAATTTAATTTCAAACAACACCGACGAATTAAAAGTGTTAGCTCTCCCCCCTTTTTTTTATTAGCTCTTACAAGAAAATTAAGAAAGAAAAGGAAGGAAAAACAGCGTTACGCTTTCATGAATGGGTTAAAGACGGACAATCTCTTATTTGTACGCCACACAAAAGTATAAGAGTTTTATATTACCTACTTAACAGGTACATTATCATAAAGCGGGTAAAATAACGTATAATCACCATTATATATCAAATCATTAAAACATTTACAAAAAAATACATCTAGTGAACATCACATCATAGCATAGAAGTGATTTATTTTTAAAAAGCTTTGGATTGTTCGAAAATAATTGCAATATGATCACATTACATATAGTCAATGGTAAAATATAAAAGAACATCATTGCCACTAAAGCAGTTTTACTTTCAAGGTTCTATAGTCAGTTATTTAGACAAAAAAAAATTCAACCAGTTCGTTGATTTGATACCAAAGATGATAACATAATAAAATTGATTGAATTCCGTAAAATAACACGTATTTTGTAAGAAAAAAAAAAAAAAATAAGCAAGCCTACGAGTGTGGGCAGGATAGATGAATAGTTAAGAAAACCAGCCACATCTCCCACTTCTGAATCTAAAAGTGTCGAGGGGTTTTATTATTTAATGAAACGACCATATCGAATCAAATGGGCGTTTATTAATTATGTATGCACTAATTACGACGGAATTCAACCAATTTGATATCCATGTTACACATTATTAAAGTAAGGAACAAAATAATCAAACTAAAATATTTACTGACCTGTACTTGCTCCAGCAGTATGAACACTTTCAACCTCACTTCACTATCACTCAAATGTCCGCTCACGACGAAGGCAAGTCAACGTCGTTCCGCCGCTAAAGTGAACGAGCGAGCGAACTAGTTGAGTGAGCGGGTTACGTAGTTGGCGGATATCCGGCAAAATAATTTAGTTTTGAAATAAATAGATTCAATTTCGGATAGTTTAGTCTTTGAATAAATTAGTATGAATTTAAATGTACCCTTAGTAATAAAATAACCATTTTTAAATAGTCTTATCCTTACACTGAGGTGAACGAGCGAGCGAACTAATTGAGTGAGCGTTTTACGTATTTCCCGGATGTCCGGTAAAATAATTTATCTTTAAAGTAAATAAATATGAATTAATAAATGACTTTAGCAATAAAATAACTATTTGTACAGCCTTAGCCTTACAATAGAGACAGTGACCCGTTGTTAGTTATGTGTATCTGTTATAGTTACATCGCAGGGAGAACATCGTCACTGGTAACTGAATTATTCTGTTCAGCTGTGCGCGTAAATGTCCAGGCCAGTGAATATCAGCACTGATTCAGATTTAGTACCTACTAAGACGGATTTTACTAGTATTCCAAAGCGTATTTGGCGTAAGTCGTTTACCTTATAAATAAATGAACACTTTTTACGAAGAAGGTAATAAATAATACCTTATTCTAGTGCGTTGTCCTATTTCCTAGTTGGGATACACTTGAGCGTGATCCTAGACGAGATAAGTCCACTTGTGACATTTGGAGCGACTGCTATCAGACCTCAGGGAAACTAGACCATGTTGGGTCATGTGACCGCCGCGAGCAAATAGAAAATCGTATAACATAAATGATCAGGCTTAACTTTTTAAACAATTTAGGCATAAATATGATAAATATTTAAGCACATTGCTTACTATGTATTTATATAAATTTATCAGTTTTGAATAGACGATTCAACGTTATTTTATTTACATAATGTGGTTATCTTGTTCTATTTGAAATTCACAAATATGTAATAAAAGTCAATGCTTATAAGTCACACTACAACATTGTACAACAATAACAATACGGTACTTTAAAATTTCGAAATCCGAAGGTAGTGAGGGTAATGTCCGATCACAGAGCTTTCACTGCTCTTTTAATATGTTTATTTTAAAACAGAGTACCTTTTATTTTTAATAAATGAATATTAAAACATTTTAGTATTTGCTATTCGCGAATATTGTATTTTATACAATGATTCGCCTAAGAATTACTTGCTTCACTTCATTTGCCTAACTTGAGTATTAAAATTTGATTATCGAACAACATTATGCTGTGCGCCTTCTTCCAAAGGCTCTGACTACGCAGCCGGATCATAAATGAGTTAAGAAGAAGAAACACTATTTAGGTATTCTTAACCATGTTTAAATAAAAAATCATGAGAAAAAATAATATTCTAAAAACTTTAAGAGTAAGTAATTCTATTTTAAAATCATCCTACAAGATTTATACAATATTTTATTTTTTAAATTGTTAGTTGTTATTTCCTGTTTCAATATTTGATTGTTGTACTTACATTCGCAGAAGCACATAATAGATTACAAAGAGTTTATAGTGCCTAGCACAGATATGTGGTGCCTAGGCATGAGAAATAAGAAATTCCATTACTTATTATTTATTATTGTATTGAAGTGAAAAAAAGAACATGAAATGTTCATTTCTTTTATGTTTTTAGATATATCTTGTGTGTTTTCCAATATCATATCATATATCAACAATAAAAAATAACAAACGAAAAACTGGAAAAATATCATTTTTAGCGTGGCCAAGTAGGTACCATGATAAACCATGACAAAGGATTTGAAGTTTGATTTTTTATTAGGACTTATAAGCCTATTAAATTAAAGTTACAATCTGTTCGTTTGAAATCTTTGACATTTTATGAGCAATTAAAGAAGCCATGTTTTTTACTCGGCTAATTTCAGGCACAGGCAGTTTCAGGTGTTTAAATTTTATCAAGGGTGTGGCACAAGTAGGTTTAAGGCTATTTTAATTTATTAGGTTTTTATGTTAAACGAAAGAAACATTTTCGTAGCAAAGCCTCTGTATCGTATTTGGTCTCGCCTGGAGCTTTTCTACCAATTTTTAGTTGGTCTATTTAATTCTTCTTTAAAATATATCATTAAAAAAATTAGTGCGGTCTTTATCGCCAATGCTACACGATCATTCTACCGAAACGACTTGTTCAAACTGGACGATATTCATAATGGAACCAACTTCATTAAATCTAATTAAGAAACAAAATAAAAATAATTAAATTGGACACCCCAAAAGCTATGCGAGGATATAATTACATAAAAACAACCAAAAATAATCCGAGCATAAACCCTTCTCTTTTATTAACTTCGTTTAGTTTAATATCCGAACTTGAAACGACCTTCACCGAGCTGATAATATAATGAAACATATTTTAAATGACAGACTATAAAAAAAGAAAAATGTTGCTACATCAAAAAAAAAATTACCCAGACTTAAAGTATCAGACGTATAAGACGTACTCAAGCTTACGGTCTCTTGAAGCTGTGAAAAAATCAAACTTCTAGGTTAACTTAAAAAAAAGATACGCCGTCAAACGTGTCTGTCAAGACCTTTTAGTGCCGGAAGGCGTAAAGGTATCGAGTTTAAATTTAAATGATATACTCAAGCCTACGGTCTCTTGAAGCTGTGAAAAAATCAAACTTGTAAGTTAACTTGAAAAAAAGATACGACCGTTTAGGTGCAAAAAACGCATATTTCGGCACTCTCAAAGGAATCAAAATGTATAGGGTATTTCCCGTTGTCCTAGAACTATGACATATGACATTTGGCAAGTAACACCGTCTTGTACTAAAAGTATAGGGAAAAATCTGAAAACTGTATATTTGTAATTAAATCATAAGAAAACGAGGTCTTTATGCAAGGAACAATTTTCGCTCCAAAGGACTTTGTTGAAACTTACGAATCAAAACACATTTGAAAATTACCAAAATTCATCTCCTATTTTTTCATTAATCAACATTTATCAGAATATGAGAACGAACGTTTCTGCATTGTGAAATCAATTTTAAAAGGACTTTTATGATTTTTAATTTGTACAGAAGCCAGGCTTCAATCTTAAAAGTCAATGGATAGGTAACAATGACAATGGTAAGCCTGTGAAATAAATAATAATGAATACTATTCAATTTGGTAAGATAAACCTATGATGCCAGCGGAAAACATTAGATGGCACGTACATATTGCACGTTTTAAGTATATATTTTACTTCTGGCTGGTAACTTAAGAAATAAAACATTAAGATAGTGACTTATGTCAAGTCACGTCAAATTATTTATCACTAGATATTTTGTAAAATCATTGCCCTAAAACTTAAACATTAAGTGTAAGTAGGTAACAAAAATTTGGAAAACGATGAGAATGAAAATCAGGTAATAAGCTTAAAAAAATATTAAAGTGTGATATGGAATGTAATTTGTAAAAATAAAATATTTCATTCATCATACGTGTTTATTTTATATGAGTAAACTTTGTAACAATGTTCAAATAGTAACAATAGTTAAATAATACTTGAGCTTATCAAAAAAATTCCAGGCTTCTGACTTCTGATACAAATTCAAGGAACAGCTATGGAATCTATAATTTGTATGAATTATGGTTCAGCTACTAGTGGCTATACGTTGCTGGGAGATAAACAGATGCTTATTACGGATTCCCTTTATCTGGCAGAATTTTGTTGCTCCGAAATTCATTTGGCTTAGGACACTTGGCATAATCTTCTTTAAACGAATATTAGTAAGGCTTAATTTTTCATTTGCATAATTATTGTTTGGCCAAATGTTTATAAGTCCGAATTCATAATGGCATACTTTTAAGATGGCAGAATTTTACTAGGCAGAATAACCTTTGGCAAAATTTTATTCTGCATAATTTCACTAAGCATACCGTCTATTTAGTGCGACGATTATTGGGCACAATTTCACTACGCATACTATGAAGATAGCAGAATTTCGTTTAGAATAATTTCATTAGGCATATTGCTATTTTGTATAAATTGTATTTTAACCCTAAATTGAATTAAGATATTGTTTTAAAAAGTCAATATGTAGAATTACAAGTCAGTGACAGAAACGAATCGGTGCAAAACCGACTCCATGCAGTCTTGTTTGCCCGACCCCTAGAGTGTAATTCTTACTGCGTAGGCGCGGAGGGGGGAGGCGGCCCGCAAGCTGAGGAGTAGAGAGTAGAGTAGAGTTTTAATGACTAAAGATATGAAATGTATGCCAGAAGACGATTCTGACTGTGAACTTTCTACGATATGATGGTTCTGCCTTTTGATGACTATAGATATGAATTATTATTGTTTGCCAGAAGACGATTCTGGCTGTGAACTTTCTGCTTTTTCATTATTCTGGATAATACATTTATGCCTTAAGATGATTGATGATGCGTTACTAGATTATGAGTTTTGAACGTCAGATAAATGAGTGATGCCAAATGATTTTCTGCGAAATGAAGTTGATGCCATCCGCTGATATGCATAATAAAATTATGACATTAAAAGTTCTGCGATACAAGGTAGACCTGCTTATTACTTCCCAGCTGCTATCGGCTATGGTGACCGTTACTAATAATTAGCAGACTTCATTATCCCAATCTGTGAGTAAATGCGTGCGATCATTGGCTGCATGCACGTGAGGAAACGTCAACGTATTTTTTTTAAAATGCTGTTAGCCTTTAAAGAATCGCGTTTCGCATCCAGGTCCGATTTTGTCTGCTCGACAAGGTCATTAACGAGATAGAGACTAGGTATCAACTCCTCTGTACAATTTTTTGGTCATATTCTTCTTTGTTAATATGCTCTTAACATTATATTAGCAATATTGTTTCATTTTAATAAAACATAACTTAAATATCGCTATGATAAAGCTAATAATTATTAATAAAGTTCTAAGAAATTTCCGTCATTAATTATTTTTCTTACATACAAAACATGACATTTTGAACATAGAAAGCTACTTTTATCACTGTTGGTTCTTAGGCGAACAGTTAATAAACCCAGAACAATGTCCTTAATTTGTACGGAACCCTCGGTGGGCGATCCCGACTCGCTTTTGTCCGGTTTTTTTTTAAATAGTCTATCTAGGATTTTTTTAGGCAACCCACTCTTAACATATTTTCTAATACTAAATTTGTTATAAAATATTGTAAATTTTTGTTTTTAGCAATTCCATGCAAGGTTTAATTGAAGATAAATAACACTTGAAAAAAATCATCGACCTCAGGTGGGACTCGAACCCACGTCCCATCGCATACCGGGCGAGTGCTTTGACCACTAAGCTACCGAGGACGTCACGTGACAAGATGAAATTCCTCAAGTGTTTTTTCTCGCTGTCAAAGCCAGCGTATTCTGATCAATGTTGTAGCTATATGTATAGCTGAGTAGTATACTACCGTCAACATCCTATAGAAATATTTTTACAAATATTTGACTATTGGTTAAGATCAGAATGCTTAAACATTGTAAATTTTTGTTTTTATCTTCAATTAAACCTTGCATGGAATTGCTAAAAACAAAAATTTACAATGTTTAAGCATTCTGATCTTAACCAATAGTCAAATATTTGTAAAAATATTTCTATAGGATGTTGACGGTAGTATACTACTCAGCTATACATATAGCTCCAACATTGATCAGAATACGCTGGCTTTGACAGCGAGAAAAAACACTTGTGGAATTTCATCTTGTTATAAAATATGTTTCACTAAAATGTTGCTATTTACATTGAATAAGTATTATGAAAATAAAGTAAAAAAAAACATGGAGAGATAAAATTTGTCAATCGCACCGACTCCAAATATGAACTATACTAATGAGGGAGTTTTAGCCAGTGTTTAACTGTTACAGCCTTCACCGCGTGGAGGTACTCCCAGCTTATGATATTATTTGTACGTAGGTATTGCATTTTTAAAATTATAAATATCTTAAGATCAACCATATGTTTCCACGTATTCTCGCAATTGCGAACGTAGTTCCAAAGAATAGCCATCTTGCTAGTAAAGTACATATTTCATAAACATGTCGAAGCTATTAGAATTTAAATTTTTCTACATTATCAGCATGTGTCGTGTGGTGCCAGCACGTTAAAAAAATTGCACCACCCCTTATCTTCTTATGGGTGTTGTAAGAGGCGACTACAGGAGAACCGCCATAAGAAGACGGGCAGCAGCGTCTCCTTTCCACCATTGGCCAAACTGCGATCGTCAACTCGCTTGCCGATCGTGGCGATTATGGCAAAATCCTCCTTTTGGAGAGACCTGTGTCCAGCAGTGGACTGATATAGGTTGGTGATGATGATGATCAGCATGAGCTCATTATGCTGAACAACCTATCCTAAGGCGTTATTTTAATAGCTCTCAAAGTTTAGCTGGTCTGCTAGAGTTCCACATCAGGTAGACCAGACCCTCGTTTTTCTTTATGTCAACAGTAAGTGCTGATGACGTTGACTAATTTTTCCTTAGGCGCTATATAAATTCCTATTAAAATTTAGACGGGCCACTGGTGTTCCACGTTAGGTATTCAGACCTTCAAAATAAATGTTGCCTATATGTTGCCGAGGACTAATTGTTATATAATTTTAAAAAGTTTCATCAAAATCCGTCCAGTAGTTTTTTGCGTGAAAGGCGAACAACAGACAGACAGAAAGACAGACAAAAATTTAAGAAACCATATTTTTGGCTTCTGTTGATCATATGATGACCCCTAGTGGAATTTTTGTTAAATTATCTTCAATGTACAGAATTTACCCTATCTACAGTTTTATTATAGGTATAGATCTACTAACGAATGGCGTTCCCGTTAACTAAAATAGTAGCGCGGAATAGTACCTAGAGTACTTGCGCTGCTCAAATCCCATTCATAAGTCTCGTCACGTTGCCGTGTATTGGGCAGACTTGGTGCTTACGAGGTACCAGACACCAATTTTATTTACTAGGGCCGGAAACCAATACTGCCAGAATCAAGAAAAAAAATTAAAGTTTCTTTCCCAAATTGACCTAAGCTGAATGCAATACCTTTACCTATTATTACGACACCAGAATAGCAGGCTTACTTTTAACTGGACATCGCTTCTGTTAATAATCTTTAAACGTCTTGAAAAAAAAATCCAGTGCGAATGTGTGAGAATGATATGAGAGTTAAAATGTGTTCATACACATTTTAACTCTCAATGGATGGCACCGACTCAAAAAAGAACTGATTAGGTATGTCCGGACCGTCGCCATCTCTGAGGTCCCGGCTTCGATTCCCGGTCGGGTAAATGTAGAATACGGACTTTTGCTACCGTCAGTTGTTGTTACTGATTTTTTTATATAAAAACAAGTGCTTAAAATTAATATTATTTTTCACTTTTTAGTTTAATTTCAAGTCGATTTTTAGTTTTTTATAAAATATTATGAAAATTGTTTTAGGGGGCACTTTTATCGATGCTTAAGCCATTTTGTCTGTTTTGCATTTTAAAACGCGCATCGCTGGCCAAGGCAGCTACCAGTTCTCAGGTCACCAGAAAAAAATACCAGACGGATTGAATTTTAATTTATCTTACCTACATAATATGTATCAAAACTCCCAAAAATTCGTTTGCATATTTACACTTTTCTCGCATAACAATAATACATTATAGAGTTTTTCCTTACAAATACGCAAGACCCATTACGTACGAACGAATGTCATATAAAAAATAAATAAGCCAAACAAAACAATTTCAAGACAATCATAAAACATTTTTTATCGGTAGCTGGATAAATGGGTGGGAAACGGCTCAACATGATGTATTTCTGTAGGAAACATGTTATACGGCAAAGACAGGTTATATATTGTAGGTAATGTGTGTACGCTATTTGCAATGAAAGCCTTTGGAGAGGGATTTAATAGTGCTATTTCTCACTTCTAACGAGAGTCCTTAGCTTTTCAGGGAAAAAATAGAATAGGTTCCCAGATTTGTCCATTATACAGCAGTAGAGATTTTTTTTTATTTTTTATTTATTTATTTTTATTTTTAAATTTTTAATTTCTAGTGTTCTACTCTTACTTTTCAATGAACTATAAAGCCTTATTTGTAACTCTTCATTGAAAAAAAAAAGGTTTTAACTCGAGTTAGTAGTATCTAAAATCGGTTTTTTCCGTTTAATTCATGTACCAATAGGAATACCGGGTAATAACAAAGCCTATGCCACTTCCACAACTGAGACGAATCTAATGACATGTATGTAGAAATCCATTAAACGGTTTTTCCTTCCTATTTTTTCAGTGTATTTTTTTGCCTGTTCTCATAGGAATTTTGCAAGTTAAAGTATTGAATACTATAAGCACTGAAAATATGTGCCCCTTAGTTAATAAAAGAAAGTTTCAAAATCAGTTAATCAGTATTGCAGATCCGTTTTTCCCGCGTAAGTTCTGTTCCCGCGGGAATTTCGGGAAATAACATACCCCTTGACACTCCCGCAATTGAGACGAATCTATTGATATATTATACTTTAAAATCCGTTAAACGGTTTAGGCTGTGTAGGGCGTGCCAAAGAAATAGACATACATACATACATACGCTCAAAAAATATAACCCTCGTTTGGCAGTCAGGTAAAAAGTGCGCTTATTCTTGATTTACTTAAGAAATAGGATGTTGCAAATAATTTTATTGTAAGTTTCACACGTTTAAAACTTGCTCTATGTATGTCTTCTTTTATATTAAGTCAATTTATTCTAAGCGATAGAAAATTATGTCAAAGCATTACGAAAAATGGGGATTAGGGAAACACGAATTATTAAGAAGGTATCAGCCAAGAAAACATAAGTTGGCTTTTTTCGACATTGTTTACGAATTCTATCGGCTTATTGCGTCTTCCTACCCTTACATAACTATGAAACTCGGAAGAAAAATGACTTTTTTCCTAATAGTATACTATACAGAAAGACATAGATACTTTGACTTGTGCTTGCTTGTTAAGAAGCCTATTACAAAATGTTGACAGCATACAAATGTAGGTACTCTGTGGTTGACAAGATAAATCGAAAATCGGAGGCCGCTACGAACTATAAAAAAGGGAAACCTACAAGTATAAATTATTATTTTTTATTAAATCAAATCATCATAAGCTTTGTCTTTTTTAGTTTTCCTATTTTTGCACGTTTCTATAAAAAATACCGCGTTTGCAGTTATGACGTATTTATATGTTTGGCTTTCGCTATTATAGTTCGTAGCGGCCTCAGATTTTAGATCTATCTTTTAAATTTTAAACCAGTAATCACCAAAAAACCGCTAATATGTCAAAATGTTGTAATGGGCCTTTTATGTATGACACTAACTTTTCATAATACTGATAAGCATCAAGTTAATACAGTGCTACTGATGAAAAATGTTCAATTTGTAATAGTCATTTTCTATATTAATAAAGCCCTGTATTAATATTCCGAGCACATAATAATATATAATATACGACTTACGATTAAAGATTAAAAGACCAAAGTACGTATTGCACGAAATTGTGAAAATTAAGGTATTTTTATATCACTTTTTCTAGACGCTGAATTGATTAAATACATTAAAACCACCTTTGTAGGCTAGCCTGATCCTGGATCTAGGTCGCCTTAAAATACCTTTAAAATAAAAAAATACACATGAAAGGTAATAACTTCTAAAATCATCTTTTTTTGGATTACTTTATCAATTTTACGCATTAAACAATGATTCTCACATGAAAATATTTGTATTGCAATTCCGCAGACCGCCCCCTTCTTAAAATTTAGTATAAATATAAAAAATATGAATATTTTAAGATTTCTTAATTTAAAACACAAACGCCTGATATATTTTAAAAGGAAACATTGCTCTTATTAATTTACTAGGCGCACTTAATTGAATGGTATGATGCGTATTTTCAATAAATTCCTTGGTGAGGTCATGCACATGAAGCACAGATATTATTTCAAGCCAGCCTGCCAGCTAATGATCATCCCCGAATTCTTCCCCGATGTCCCCAACTAAAGGCAGCCGTGTTACAAATCTATACTTTGCAGTACATTTTAGTGTTTTTGCTTTCTTTCAACTCAAATGTCAAGTCTTATCCCGTACAGAGTAGTGCAAACGCAGAGCATGCAAACCAATAGGTATCTAGCTAAAACATATAAGAGTCTATGATAATTATGGATGTCATCAATAATGTATAAATCATAATAAAAATTGTAAATTCAATGTTTCGTTCACTTTTTCGTCAGCTGTGAGATTTATTATAAGCAAACGGTGCATATTTTTATTTCGGGCTAATTTAAAATGTTATAATCCCTACTTGGAAAATAGATTTTTCTCAAGTAGGTATTATATAATTTTGGTGGTCCCGATCAGATGGGACCTGAACCCTGGACCATTGCATACCGGGTGAGTGCTTTTCCAACTAAGCTACTGAAACGTTAGCAGAGTTGACAATTTTTTCAAGTGCCAAATCAATATAAATTTTTTAAAGATTTTCTGATCTTAATCAATAGTTAAATTTTATTTTTATTTATTTTTGTTACAACCAACCCAAGGGCTCAGTCATTATCTAACATTCACTTATAATCACCATTCACAAGAGCCCAAAAACGCTGTATAGGCTGCCTAGGTGTTAATTACCTTACCATATCCTTTCAATATCATTGAAATAACACAGTACCAAATTTCAAATCAATGTGTAAGGTGGTCAGGTCATCTCATCAACTACTAAAGAGCTGATGTTCTTCAATCAAACGGCTGATCAGGTCATGGTTACATTACCTACCATAAACTTTAAATATCATTGAAGTAACACGCTACAAAATTTTGAATTGATCGGACGTAAGAAAATTAGTCAGATCCCCGCAGCAACTAGAAAAGAGCTGATGCTCTTTATACGGCTGAAAATATTTTCATGAAACATGGCTAAGAACACTTAGGATAATAATCATTATGGGTTGTTCTCAAAAAAGTGGCACTGTAACCTGTTGGATGGATTTCAGTAAAAATTTATAATTGTATATAAACCTATTACGTTATTTAGTGTAAATATTGGCTTCGTGAGACTTTTTACACAAAGGCTGAGGATTATTAAGTAAAGGGGGTTGATCTATTTTCAGCAAAATAAAATTGTAACATCGGTTTCTCAATAACTTGTCGTGTCCAAACACTACTAGCCACACTTTGATGTTCTGTAAAATATTACGTTATTTCAATATGCGCTGAAAACCATTTAAATATTAATCAGTATACAAACCAAATAAACTTGACATAATCGTCACTTGAAATAAAAACGTAATATTATAGCAATAGATGTTTTAATTATGTCCAGATAAATTCTATCTTCTATCACACAGACACTACAATATACATGACCTGCACCCCTCGCGTAAAATGTACAGACAGTAGTCGGTGATCCGCCGGAAAAACAATTTTTGTGGAAATTGGTGTTGTTTTTGTACAAATTACGTCGAAGGAAGACAATCTGATTTTGTAACGGGTATGTGATCTTTGGGCCAGCAGTCATTTTAATGTCATCCTCATCAAAATGACTGCTGGCCCAAGGTGGAGGCGAGTAACCCAGGATAGACCTCAGTTGAAACTATTAGAGGAGGCCTATGTCAAGAGGCACACTGAGATAGAGATATTTTATAAGCTAAGTTGCCAACAATGTGTATGTTATCTCTAATACCAGAATAAAGGGCTTTATTATTATTATTATGTTATCTTTAATCTGACCTCTTTATTATTATTTGTAGCCCAATATGTTTGCGAATAATAATCTTTAAATATGTAATGGCAGTACATTTATATACCTATAAACGTAGCCATTTCGTTGTTATCACACCATAACCTTTAATGTCTGATTATCCCGCCACTCTTTACCCTGTTCTGAAAGCAGGTTAATGAGATTGAACCTCGACAGCTGAACATAGGACTCCCACAGTGAATTCCAGATCGGCTGGTTGGAACCAACCTATATGGACCACTAGGAATAGCTTTCGTGCTCTGCTCCTCCACTCGGACCGACATGGTGGCGTTTTTATATAAACACTTCACAATCTCGATGTACCTATAGTTAATATTGCGCAGTTGGAGAGACTATAGAACTGCCCAAGTCTCGATCGAAGCGAAGGGCTTGTCATAGTCCACAAACGCTAAGCATTGTGGCAAGTTATACTTTTCTGTCTTCTGTATAACTTGTCGCAGCGTATGGATGGGGTCTAAAGCCTTTTTGCGAGACGATTCGTGATGATCCTCGAAACAATTTGTAGATATAGCTCAGAAGCGAGATTGGTCTGTTATTTTTCAGCAAGGTGTTATCCCCTTTCTTGAAGAAGAGCACCACCGTACATCTATTTCATGCCTCCGGCGTTATCTCCTCGAGCAAGACGGAGCTGAAGAGTTTCTAATGGACTTTCAGTATCTGTGTTGTATTGAATCACTGAGGTAATTCCACCTTCACCCGGCGTCTTTTTTGTTCCTACGCTGTTTGTGCATGTCAGGTTGGTAATAAAAGCTGATTCTGCATGGTTAACTGTTTTTTTTTCTACTTACCAGTTCAATTTTCTTTAACTTAGTACCGTTTCTCATTAACCTGTACAAAAGCTCTCTAACCTGTGAGGCAAAAATTTTAAAAGGCTGTATTTTCCATATTTATGTCTAAACTCCGTTCCCTTCAACTAATTATGAACACAAAGTATACATTAATTCGATTTACATTCACAAAACTTCATATTTGACACATTTTTAAAAATCGTTAAAATAATTCACTACCACTTTTTTGAGAACGATCCTTATCTATGACACAAAAAGTTAACGAGAATTGGTTCATCCGTTTGAGAGCTACGATAACACAGACAGATACACAGACAGACACGTTAAAGTTATAATACCCTCTCTTTTGCATCGGGTTCTAAAAACGCTGGCTCCGACAGCTTCTCGCTGTCAGAGCCATCGTTTTTGACACTTGAAAGATTACGTCTGCTCTGCAAACGTTTCGGTAGCTTAGTTGGATAATCACTTGCCCGGTATGCGATGATCGTGGGTTCGGGTTCCAAACCTTATACACACACTTACACATCCCAATTCTCAATTTGGTTGCAATTTAAGTAATTCAAATATTAGTGGAGAAAATAAAAATGGTTTTCATTACTACTTTTACATGGTGTGCAAAATTAAAATTGGAGAGTTGTAGAAATCCTCAAAGCAGCAAAGAACTGACACACAATCACGAGTAACATTATATCTATAGGTATTATCTATAGGTATGGGAGTAGGTGCTCCCGAGTATGTTAAAAATCCTCTTGATATACCCTGCATATCGGAAAATCTTTAATGTTAAATGTCATGCTAAAGTATGTGAACTCTGGGAACTGGCCAAAGAGAAAGTCATAGAGGAAATAGCAAAAAAAGGGAGCAGAGAAGAATTTGAGTGGCTATTAAAAGTGGTGACGTGAATGCATGTGGCGTACCGATAATAATAGTTGTAGCCTCTTACTCCATCATGCATTGTTGGAGTAAGAGGTCGTATAGAAAAACATAAATAATAAATCAGGAGCTGCAATTATCATTGGCTACAGAAAAAGCTCTCTACATTTGCTGATAAAAATGAATAGTGTATGGTATGCGCGTGAGCTTAGAATTGCAATCTTGAAGTACCTGAGCATGTGTGCTAAGGTACTTTAAGATTGATCATCTAGCGGTACGGAGTCAACTGCCATAGTAGAAGGCTTCAAAAGTACATTAAAAACTAATTACGTACTCATAGCTGATGGTATTCCGCAAATTATGTACCGCGGCACACTGGTGTGCTGTGGTCATTAGTTAGTATGCCTAGGAATAATAAGGTTATCCCTGTCAATGATTACTCAAAATTAATTTAGAACAATAAAAATAATGTACTCTTTTATTTAGATCGCCTATGTTCAATTAAACTGGCCTGTGTTTCACATTCCTTACCTAAATACCTTTTCTGCAATTTAAAACTTAGGTTTGCTTTTCAATAAAAACAATGTTTCGTTAATTAATAATAAAGTTTGTAAATATTATTTAGAACAAAAGTTTAGGTAGGTATTTATAGACTAAATATTATGTATGATCGTAAATAGTATTTACTTCTTTACATTAATTATTTCTTTAAGAAAAAATAGCAGGTAATGTTTACTCTGTCGTTCAGCACACTCTGTAAAGCTATTTTTCTATGTGTGAGTGTTCACGTACGGGCCCGATCGGCTCTCTCCGAAGTTTTTCGTTCGAACGGCACCCCCTTAAATGTAATAATATAAGTTCATTCTTAGTATATATTTTTTTTTTGTTGCAGGTACGTTAATGACGGTAAGCTTATGTGAGCACAGGTAAGTGTAATATGTATATTCGTTTTAATTAACAATGTGGGATCATAGAGAAGAAGAAAAAAAAATGTTTATGCTTAATTACGTTTAAACGTCTTTCGCGTTGCATAATTTAAAACTCAATAAAACGGGAATTAACGCGATCATAATTATTTAGGTACAAAATGTTACCTTTTTGCCTGATGACGTTTCGATCGGGTTACACCGACCGTGGTCACAGGCTGACTCGAACAGCGATGTCTTCACTTCGTATGAGAGGCAGATTCTTCATCTACCCTATAAGATGGTATGTGACCACACAAGTATATGAGTAACGACTATTGTTCTACAAGCGCGCTGCGTCCTTGCAGGCGTAGGGTAAATAATAAGTTTAGATTTTCAGTGTTCCATAATTTGTTACAATTTTAATTAAATTTAATTTTGATATTTTCCTGCATTAAATTGAATAAAATGAAAAGTAAATTACGGCTGAAAGCTATTTATTTTTAAATACTTAGGTTGTGTGTAACTCAAATAATATGAAATCCAAGGAACGTAAAGATATCATCGTTTCACATTCTATAGAGCAATAAACTATTGAACTAGCGTGTGCTGAGAGAGCAGTATTTTTTGTTTATAATAGGTTGGAGAAAAAGTTTCTTCGCATTTTATAATAAAATTCAAAACATTTTTAATATAATTTATTTACATTAAAAAACTGAAGTATGTAGGTACCATTCTGTTTGATAACTTTTTGCTATCTTGTAGGTAGGGACATGATCCCATTGCTATAGAAATTTTGGGGCTTCTGATCAAAATACCGCGACAAGTGGTTTTGGCAGTCCTCTCGTGATGTTAACCTGACACTGCCTAGAGAATTCTGAAGAGAGCAAAACAGGTGGAAATCTGAAGGTGCAAGGTCAGGACTATACGGCGGATGCATTAACACCACCCAGCTAAACTCTCTTAATTTTTGCTGAGTGGCTAAAGATGTGTGAGGCGTTATCATGATGAAAACCACACCTTCTGTTGATTAATTCCGGCCGTTTTTTCTCAACTTCTTGCTTAAATCTCACCAGTTGTTCGCAGTAGAGTTCAGAATCGATGGTCCTGCCTGGTGGTAAAAGCTCATAATGAATAATGCCCTTCAAATACCACCACACACACAGCATCACCTTGTTGCGAGTTAACCCGGGTTTCGCCACTGTCTGTGAAGCCTGACCGGCCTTTGACCACGACCTTTTTCGCACGTTCATGTCGTACGTGATCGACTTTTCATCACCAGTTATCAGCTACTTCAAAAATGGTTCGGTTTCATTACGTCGTAATAAAGAATCACAAATGAGTACACGGTTCATTAGGTTTCTTTCAGTGAGCTCGTGGGGCACCCAAATATCGAGCTTTTTTGTGTACCCAGTTTTTTTCAAATGCGCCAAAACTGTTTTCATGTCAATTCCCAGTTCTTCAGCTACGTCGTAACTACTGATACTGACTTGGTATGCCTGCTTTAGTACCTAATTAAGTAATTTAAATCCGTGTACAAAAAGTCGAATCAAGTAACATTGATTTGATGCCTCAGACTACAAATTGATTCTTTAAATCTTGTTTTCATATTTTAGGTTCACTTTTTACGCTGTCGGGTTTGTCGATTTTTTTAATTAATTAATTTTATTATATGCTTAATTATGTAAGTATGCCAATGAAATTACGACCTAGTAATGATATTTATTTAAAACAATACCAAAATAAAATTAGGTCTGCAAATTGTACATTTGTTTCGTGCAATAAATTAAAAAAAAAACTATACATTTACCTTACAAGTGACTGCTTCCTTTTTTAACATTCGACGCCTTTGGTTGTTGACAAAATACAGGGCCCTAACCATGAACTGTTAAAACAATCACAAATCTGTCAAACATTATCATTTCTGTCAAATTTTGAATGAAATGACGTACTAAAATTGACAGATTTGACAACTTTGAGATTGTTTTAAGAGTTCATGGTTATGGCCCTGGTCTTTGGTATGGAAATGATCAGAGCTTATAACAGTTGTTTTAGCTCGTTGCCAGACATCTTCTTTGCGGTTTTTATTTATTATACTTATCTATCCACCTACTTCTTAAAATAAAAGTTTACTACACATCAGTGTCACCACCGTATAAACTGATATAATCATATTTTTTTTATTGGTAAATAAAAATCACACTGCTCATACTGCCAAATTTAGTTATTAATTGACAGTATAAAAACCTATTTTATATCAATATTTGTCCCATTAAAAACCTAATAAGGCCATTTTCGTAGATTGGAAAATGTATTTTTTCATTTATTAAAATACGTACGTAATCACAGCGTGAATGTTGATAAACTGCTATTGGATCATGATTAAACCTTTTTCAAAAATAACTAATATACTCTCATGGGAAATTTCAATTCAAAGAAAAGGCAACCCTGTAATAATTAATAAATAAATATTGGACAACATCACATACATTGTTCTGATCCTAAGGTAAGTAGCTAAAGCACTTGTGTTATTAGAAATCAGAAACAAATGAAGGTACCACAACACCCAGACCCGAACCAATATAGAAAAGTTCGTTTTTTACATTGACCCGATCGGGGATCGAACCCGGAACCTAAGAGATGGCGACGCCATTTAAAGTCCGGCGTGTTCGCCTCTCGGCTACGGAGGTCGTCGTAAACATGGCGCCATAGATATATATAGCTTTCGAATCATAAGACAAAATAAAATTTTAATAATTTCGTTAACTGAATGTTTATTTAAAATATACTTACCGATGATAGGTAAAAATCTTAGTTGTTTTCAATCGTCCTTTGTAATTTCTGTACACCTTTATGTCGCAAATCGTAATTCTTAACTGCCACCGATAACGTGTTTACTGAACGACGTCAGTGTCGCTACTGAGCGAGAGGGACAACCTTATCAGCCAACAGTTGGCTGATATTTTTTTTATACTCGAACATATATACTCGACCTATAACTCCATACTCGAACAGGGAATCTAGACATGTATACAATCGAAGCAAAAAACATAACTCTCTTGGCAGTCGGGTAAAAAGATAGTAATCGTACAACAAGTGCATTAAACGCACCATTTTACCCGAGACAAAGTTTATCTAATATAGTTGAAGTCGAGGGTAAAATGGGTTTTATGTATGAGTTATACACTCTGCTTTTCACTTCGATTGTGAGGAAATTATTAAAATACAAGGGACTTCCCGTCAATATACTTTTTTTTATACGTGGCAGTGGCACTTACTATCATAGGTCGTAGTCATATCCTACAGAAATACTTATTTCTTAGAAACCTCACCCCCTAATATTGCCTAGTTTTATTAATTTTGTCATAATTTAGTAATTATAACATGGATTATTGTAAAACAAAGAAACAGAATGAAATAATATGTTGTTTAACGAACTTTAATTGCGTCTGTGGCTGTTTACCTATAACGACCTTTGTCCTAGAGCCTGAGACTAAGACGAAGATTTTGCTTTATGCGCTAAAGCATAAAAAGCGATTTTATGCAGCCTATACCCGACTTAAAGATATACTTTACGAGCATGAGAAGTGACAATATCATAATTTATATAACGTCAAATTCTGAAATACTTATTAATTATTATTTTGATAGTTAATTGTTTACTAAAATTCAGTTGCTTTGTTGATCCCCTCTAACTCGTGTTGTGGGTTTAGGCGGTAAGCCTTGGTTTAGACTCAAACAAACTATTTCAGACTATTTATTAGGTTTGGACTTTATTGTTGAGTTGAAGGTTTTATATCACTCTACGAAAAAGTGTATTCTTTGTCCAACTCAGTTTGACCTCACTTACATTCAACTCAGCTTTTGGTGTTTGCAGTACTTAATTAATAATCCTCAAGTTGAACAGTTGTCAAATACTTAGACTAGGGCCCTAACCATGAACTGTTAAAACAATCTCAAATCTGTCAAACATTATCATTTCTGTCAAATTTTGTATGAAATGACGTACCAAAATTGACAGATTTGACAACTTTGAGATTGTTTTAAGAGTTCATGGTTAGGGGGCAGATAGTTACCCCTATGAACTCTTAAAACAATCTCAAATCTGTCAAAATTGTACGTTATTACGTACGAAATTTGACAGATTTGACAAAATTTGACAGACATAAGATTGTTTTAGGAGAACATGGTTACCCCGCAGAAATGAAAGCAATAAGCACTTAATCAATTTTGTAGTAAAAAGTTTAATTTCCGTTCGTAAAACGAATGCCATCTAAACATTCCGAGCAAATCGCAGTTAACAGGCTCCTTTGATTTTGAGTGTCATTCCTTTGATATTAAATTTAGCTTCGTCACGTTCGGCGAGCGGTCTGCCGCCCCTGTTGGCACTGATTGCATGGCGTTTTCCCCTGCGTCGATGCCACATCCCGGCTACCACGCCGCTCAAACCTACCCGGTCCGCGCTGAGTGCCAGTACGTGAATGCAATAAAGCTGCCCTTCTCAATGAAACAGTAATGGATTTCAGCGCTTGTGTTAAAGCCATACAGGCTACTCTAGTTGATCCATGCAGTGACGTAGAGGGTGGGCGGCGGCGGGGAAACGAGGCCTCACGCCTGCGCCGCGCTTCCAACGCCATATTATTATCTTGTAACGTACTCTCGGTTCGTTTGCTAGGTCAATTATTTTCACCGTATTGAAGCTGCGTTATAATATGATATAACTCCAATTACGATTGTTATAAAATACATATTGTTTTTCATACGGTAGGCTTGAGAAGTTTTTATCTATTTAATGATGTCAAAGCCAATACAATAGATATACATTTTACGTGAAGTTAATTAATCACGTTTGCTATAGGCACCATCGCACCTTTGATCTGAATTTTGTACGGGAAAAATCGGAGAGGTATTTAATTAAGATTATGTTGTGTTCAGTCAGAGAAGCAATAATAATTTATAATTCATTAACTTCATCGAGTACGATAAGTTACTTTGGACTTCGACAACATGATTTTAATAACAAATTACGAGTACTAATGTGTAGCTAAACTTAATTATACACATGTAAAAGGAAGGAATTACTAGAAGCATTTTTTTTACGTCAGAGAAAAAAAACAGAGGCTTGATAAACGATAGATAGCTAGATTCGCATTTTAGCTAATAAGAAGTAGAAATCACTATCTACTCATAGATACAAGATTTAATACTTCGCTTTTGTAGCTTATTTAAAAAATAAAAATATTATTCTGGCCTACACCTACCAAATATTGGAAGAACTAAATACACACACAAAATCAAATATAGGGATTTAGTTACACAATATTTAAATGAAATACACCATTTTTTTATCATATTTCTTGCCAGGGGCGTATACAAATTATGTCCCAATTCAATTACATTACTCAAATCACTTACATTGTGTACGCTCGTGAATAAAGCAGTCTCTAATTGCGCTTTATTACAAATACACTCAGATTTCAAAGCGAGCCTGTCTGAATCTAGTATACAGCGCCTAAACCGTACAGCAACTATTTATTCACCAGGCTTCAAGTGCCCGAAATGCCGCAATCAGCATCCCTAAAGGCCGGATTTCTCGAAAATAGGTTAGAAGGTTATGGAGTGAGCTAAGTAAAACAGACCGCTATCCCGCTTTACTAATAGTAAATATTTTACTCAAGCTTGAATAGTGGCTTTATGTATAGACCAGCTATTATGATGCTCCTAGATATCGTCATCAGATTAATTTTCCACGTTAAGAAATTGTAATGTCAACATAATTTATAAGTTAGATATAAATTTTACCTTAGAATAGTTTTTTACGAGATTGCTACCATGTACCTTATTTTTGAGTTCCCGATATTTCGGCACTGTTGCAAGCGCCATGATCACGGAGTAACTGAAGATCTTGCGGGTAAGTTGTTAAGGGCAAACATATCGGTCTACCCTCTTTCGCTGTCTTTTATTGCGCGCGACGGTATTTAGATAGATTTGACGAAAATTACAATGTCTTGACGGGGGCATAATTGTCCAAATATCGAAGTCTCCTCAGGTAACACACTAGATTGCCCATTAGTGGAAGCAGTACCGAGATAAAGGCTAGTGAACGTGAGCTTCGTAGGCTTACGAAAGAAACCAAAGACCGGTGGTGGCGGGTCAAAGCTGAACATATGCAATGGCTTGCTGAGAGTAATCAACTTAGGGAATTCTACAGTGAGGTCCGAAAACTCATTGGTCAGGCCAACTTCATAAAGGTGCCCCTAAAGTCATGAGACGGCAGTAGTCTTCTAAAGAGCAAGGATTATGTACTGAAACGTTGGGCAAAACACTTCAGTACATTGCTAAACGTAGATCGGTCAGCAGATCTACAATACATTAGCACTTTGCCTCAGCTCCAAACTGCAAATGAGCTGGATGAAGCCTTGACTCGGGATGAAGTTGTCTGTGCGATAAAACAGCAACAGAATAGATAAACGAGCAGTTGGCATAGATTTTATACCGGTTGAATTGTTGAAGTACGGCGGTGACGAGCTGCATTCTCTAGTTTGGGGACTTTCTGTCGTTTATTAGAGGAGGAACAAGTTCCTAAAGCATTTAAGCTGTCTCGCATCAGAGATTGTGTCTTGGCGCCCACATATGTTTGCCTTATATTATCATTTTGCAGTCGTAATCTGGGAAGTCGTAAGTTCTTCAACGGAGGGAGTCCAAATTCGTTTTCGAACAGACGGCAACCTCTTTAACCTATCTAGACTCAAGGCTAGCATGAAAGTCTCCTACGCTCATATTGTGGAGAATATGAACATACGCGATGACTTGTGTTTTACGGCTCTCCGTCTCTCTCCAGAAGGTCGTTACAAATTTTTACGAGAAATGTTTGCAAATTTGGCCTGAAAATCAGTGTCAAAAAGACGGAGGTGATGTCCCTGGACATACACGGTCATGAGGCGCTGACTATTAAGCTTGGAGATGATACACTAAAGCAAGTAGACAAGTTTCGTTACTTGGGGAGTACAGTTTTATCAAAGTGCGACATTGATGCTGAAATTAATCGGTGCTGCTGCAGCAGCCTTTGAAAAATTAAACACCAAGGTCTTTCGCTCGCATGACTTGAAGTTAGCCACTAAAGTTGCTGTTTACGTGGTTATCGTGCTGCCTAATATATTGTACTCTGCAGAAACATGGACACCGTATCGATGCCAATTTCGCCAGCTAGACAGTTTCCATATAAGATGTCTTCGCTCGATTCTTAACATCCATTGGTCCGATCGTGTACGTAATAATGAAGTCTTGAGACGAGCCAATATAGGTGGCATTGAGTCGTATCTTATGAGACGACCACTTCGCTGGTGTGGCCATGGTTCGCGTATGTCGGAGGAGAGAATGGTAAAACGCATCTTTTACTCTGAACTTCAGGAAGGCAAGCGTAAGCATGGCGGACAACTCCTGAGATACAAAGATGTGATGAAACGCCATATGAAGGGTTTTGACATAGATTCTTCTCTCTGGGAGGATTTAGCATCCAACCGTGGAGAGTGGAGAACGCGCGTGAAAGCATAAGTCTCTGACTTTGAATCCCGGCGGCTTTCTCGTCTTGACACTAAGCGCGACGAATTGAAAGCCCGACCACCTGCGGCTATCAGTTATAATTTTAATACGGTGTGCTAGCATGTCCTCAATGTACGCGTACCTTTGTCAATAAGTTGGGTACGTAAGCCATGTTAGGGCACGCGAACGATATCAGAAGGGATACAAAATACAGAAACAAGATAGGGAGTAGAAGTGGTCGCCGTAACCAAACTCGGTTAGGAGGATTAATTGATTGATTGATTGATACCAGTTTGGATGCATGACAGAAGTAGCCCACTGACTTCAGATGACCACCATATTGTTGCAGAGAAACCAAATTTTAAATGTAAATAGTATTCTCCCTACTTACAATGCTCGAAGAGAGTAAGTAAAACGTAAATAAATCGCGGTTCCCTGTATATATAATTATGCAAAGCGTTATTATTAGAATCATAAAAAGCAATGTCGTAAAAAAATATTGGTAAAACACGAATTCCGTTACCAATAAAATAAATTGTCTTACTTGATCCTCCACTAGACCATACGGGGTCACTCTGCCCAATTTTGTAATAATTTAAAATAAAACAGTTGTTTTTCACCATAATCATATTTTATTTAAAAAATCCTGCTATACTTTGAGAACAGTCAAAGTCAGGAATTGTACATGATCCTCCACTAGACGTTGACTAGATTCTACTGAGTATGAAGTCACCTTTAGTCAACAAGTTTAAATACTGGTGAATATTTTGGAGAAAGATTACAGAATAGGGATGACGACAAAATTTTTTTTCTTCGTGTATCTTTTACATCTATCTTAAATACAAATAAAATGCTTTGTCCTGAAGGACTGACTGAATAACTAACTGACGGATCAACGCACAGGCTAAACCGCTGATAAACTTAGGGGGTGTGTTATTTGTATGACGTGGGCATCCGATAAGAAAGGATTTTTCGATATTCTACCCATAAGGGGGGTGAAAAGGAGGCAAGTTTGTATGGGGCAACGTGATATCTTGGTCCAATCTACTTCAAATATTGCATAAACATTTTTAAACAGAATTAATAAAAATCTGTGTTACGTATTTTATTGAAATACATCCCTTAACGGGGTTAAATAGGGGTAGAAAGTTATTTTTGGGGTGATTTGCTTCGAGGTTAATATCACCTACCTAACCTACCCCATACTAAGTGCTTGAAATGACATTTAAAAATGGTTTATTTTATGTACTAGAAACAATTATCTTTGATTTTATGACAGTTGTCATGGCGTACATATTGTCATGTCATCATTAAACATACTTACTATTTGGAACATAGACTTAGGATTCGCTACGCTTCTATATCTATGATTTGGAATTATTTTTTAGTTGGAAATCCCAATTTATTCTTTCATCAACTGTGTGACACCTGTAGAAATTTGGAAGGAACAAGATGGACTCATTTTCAACTAGATTGACAATCGAAAACCTGAAAGGAAAATCTAATTGTTATACCTGGAAATACAAGATTTCTATATTACTACGAAGTTCTAACGGTACGATGTAGGTAGTATATGACAGTTAGACGAGACCAGCAGACCAGTACTCAGAGCAGGAGCAAATGACGAAATTGTTACTGCTTGTAATTTGGAGCTAGCCAAGTAAGAGAAGGCGGACTGCAGCGCTCTGTTAATTCTGAGTTTTGGGCCATAACCATGAACTCTTAAAACAATCTCAAAGTTGTCAAATCTGTCAATTATGGTACGTCATTTCATACAAATTTACAAATACAATACAATACAAATTTGAAAGCAATGATAATGTTTGACAGATTTGAGATTGTTTTAAGAGTTCATGGTTACCGCCTAGACCATGAATAACGAACATGACAGAAGAGACGTTACTTAAACAAATAAGATTTGAGACAGCATACCAGCAAACCAAGATACAAACAATGATGATGTGATAATTATGTGCTGACGTCATTCTACTGCTGGACATAGGCCTATCCCAATGCACGACAGTGATCCCAATTCTTAGCTATTCTTTTCTATCCATTTCCCGCAGACTTACATATAACATCGCATTATGATAATAGATAAGATTTGGTTAGACCAGACGTTGAAATGAGAATAAAAATGTACACGAATAACAACGAACGAACGGTGCGTTTTTGGTTTCAACGTTTCCGTTCTGGAAATTTCGATTTACACAATGAGCCTCGTGGACGACCTGATACTTAAGTGAATAACGAAGAATTGAAGGCGATAGTGGAAGCGAATCAAACTCAAACCACTTTTGAATGAGCAGCAGCTTTCGAAGTAAGTGACAAAATGATACTTATCCATTTGCGCCAAATCGAAAAAGTCAATAAACTTAAAAAGTACGTGCCGTGTACGTAAAAAAAAATTTCAAATCTGATGAGGTAATCAAAACCGCCTTCAAACAGTACATAGACTCTCGCTATGTAAGGACCTAATATATATAATAGTACAGGGTACAGAAGACGTACTCTGCATACTCATTGAAATAAAAATAATTCTTTTCGCACGAGAATAGCGTCCAATTGCGGTCGTATTGTCATCGCTTACTGATAGGTATTATATACTTACCTACATCAAAGACATAAATACACATAACGCATTTATCCCTTTCTGGGTAGACAGAACGTCAGTGACCTTTCAATGTCACTCGGGAGTGAGAAAAACTTGAGGTTTTGATCATTATTTCTATTACGACAGTTAAATGCAATACAGTATCCTTTTTTCCACTCATTGTTGCGAAAAAAGTAGGCGTTGTGCGTGATCAATGAAGCCAGTAAAGCACGTATTAACCGAGCAGTGCGTAACAACCTTACTAAAATATATCCACTCGGGGGACGCCACCTCGGCGCGGCAAGTACTTACAGAGCGTCTTACCCAAAGTGCGGAGTGCGCCAGGACGGCCGGCAGGCTGACCCAGTCGTCATTCCTATTTGCACTATTGATTGAATAAAATATGGAAGTTCCGTTTGGAGAAATATTACTTACATCAATTTAATTTAACGTGGCTACTTCTATAGTAGAGCTCTTAATTATTTTCAGTTACTGTAAACTATACAGTCTTCAGGTCTCTCTGCAAGCTTTCCTGGAAATAATTGTTAAAATTCAAGTAATTACAATGGTTATTACCTACATTATCTAGATATAGAAGGTCAAACATTTATTGTTATTGAAACTATGATATTTACTTTACTACAAAACATAAAATTAACAAACAATATAAATGAAATTATAACACAGAATATACACTGCTCGTTGTTTGTTTCTATTTCAAGAACGCTGAAGGAAGAAGGAATGATTTTATCATTCAACCTACAATTTGTTTTTCAACTGCCTCTGGTGGGATTTGAAACATGACTTTTCGCTATCCCAGTGCCTGCTGTTAACTATGTACGAGTATTTCATAGCTCAGTTGAAAGAGCAGTCACCCCGAAAGGTCGTGGGTTCAAATCCCACCAGAGGCAGTTGAAAAAAGGTTAAAATATAAATAAAAACAGGTTAAGCTAGCAATAGTAGGTACTACTGTAGTTTTATTTATGTGTACCATAATTGATATCCATTTAGCCGGATCAGTGTGTTAATACTGGAAACTAGTGTAATAGGTGATTATACTTCATGCTTCGTTCTCGAGATTAGCATAATAGACACTTGTAGTAACGCGTAGCACTCGCCATTCCTTAACACTATTTGAGAAATTTATTGTTTTTTTTTTTTTTTTTTTTTTCGGGTATCTTCATAATCTTATTTTCCCCACTGGTCGATACGCCATCTTTGTCATTCGTGTTTTAGTGCTCCGCCGTTCCACACTTAGATCGCGATTAAATTAAAAGAAAGTGAAAGTGAATTGAAATATGCCTAAACGTAAGAAGAATAACGACGATTGTGAACACATACAACGAAAAATTAGGAGATTGGAAAAGAAATTGGCGCGCAAACGGAGTCGGCGTCGGCGCCATAGCCGTTCCGATAAGGATTTGTCATCGTCCCGCTCATCCCAAACATCGTTGGATAAACAAGGTATTTACGTTATTTATAAACTGTAAACTTAACTTCTTTATAAAATTATTAAGGAAGTATTGTAGTTAAATCCGCATAGGTAAATTATTTACACAACAAAATAATGTAAGAAAAGTTAATACTTTTCTTTTAATGTTGATATTGCTGGCAGTACAGTTAAAACTATCTTCTTATCAAAACAAGATTCACAACAATAAAGCGATACTCACTGAGGTCTACCTTCAATTTTAATTAAAAACAGTTTGCGGACAGTACTTGCTAGTCATTGGGACTGTCTCTTACTGGTAATTGGCCAACATCGTAACATAACGTTCGAAATAGTTAGGAGGTTTGCGGGCAGTACGTGTTATTATCACTAGGGACTGCCCTTTGCCATCAATCCTATAAGATTTAACCAGTTACTTTGCGGACAGTACGTGTTAATAAAACTGGGGACTGTCTCTTAGTACACTTACTTAAAAATTGTATGTCTTTTCAGACTACGACTATACAATAATGACAGACGATGAAAATGCTATTTTAGACCCACCTTCAGAATTGCTTGAAGTAGATACGGAGTCCTCTCCTACTTGCCCCGAGTTCCAAGTTGAAAAATCTGTATCAGTCCCTTCAGTAGTGACAATACCGTCGAATAACGTCGTCCCATCTACCTCGACGGCCGGGGAACCCGCCACTGTACCAGTTGCAGACGAGAGCTCTAACTTAGATAGCGAAATAATGGACATACTGGGTACAGATCCAACCACAGATAAAAAATATGGCAAAGACTTGCAAAAAGATCTTTCAGTTAGATTACAACATTGGACTACGTTTGGGCTTGACAAGGATTTAAGAAAGGAGTTAAAAGACCGATATTTGACCCCAAGCAATTGCAAATTGATTGATCCACCTATTTTAAATGCAGAAATGAAAGCTGCGATTTCGGACATCAACGTTAAGCGTGACAAAGCTATTGAAGGTAAACAAAAAACACTCACTTCGGCCATTACCTGTCTCGGAGAGGCTATTACACTCCTTTTACCATCAAAGGATAAGGACACTACCTTACTTAAGTTGTTAATGGATTCAATCCGGATTATTTGTGATTGCCAACATGCTGACTCTGTAACTCGAAGAAATTTTGTTATGGGTGGACTCAAAAAAGAAATAAGAGAACAGCTGCAAATTACAAATATAGACAAGTACCTGTTTGGTGAAAATTTGTCAGAGACTTTAAAATCAGCAAGAGCGATTTGCAAAACTGGTACAGATTTAAAACCACCAGCACCTAAAAACCCAGTCAAGAAGCAAGTACCTTCTACCTCGAATTCTACAAGGAATTTAAACTGGCAGCATCCGGGTCCGAGTCGCAGGCCGACAGGCCCACCGAGGATGAGGCAGCCTGCAACGACCTCGACGAACAGTCGGCCCAACAACTCCTCGAAGCAATTGCAACACCATCAGCAGCGGCCAAGCTACAATCGCCGCTAAATTCGGTAAAGCCAGCAGGTAGACTTAGTGCATTTTACGAACAATGGCTCATGATCTCTAATGATCCAGTCATCTTATCGTATATTAAAGGTTATAAAATTCCCTTTTCGAGGCCTCCCGTTCAAACTACGCTAGTTACAAATAAAAAACTATCCGAGTCGGAAAGAACTCACTACACTGATGCCATTGATAAATTATTATCAATGGGAGCTATATCAAAGTGCTCTGCTTGTGAGGATCAATATTTATCGAATATTTTCCTGATACCCAAGCCAGACGGCACGATGCGGTTTATTTTAAACTTAAAATCCTTAAACAAATTCATTGATACCAATCACTTCAAACTGGAAGACCTAAGGACTGTTCTCAAACTTGTTTCAAAAGATTGTTACTTAGCTAACGTTGATTTAAAAGACGCATATTTTTTAATTAATATACATGAAAGTTATCGTAAGTACCTTAGATTCCAATTTGAAGGTTCTATATTTGAATTTAATGTCCTTCCGTTCGGCTTAAACACGGCACCATACGTGTTTACCAAAGTTATGAAGCCGGTTGTAAAGTTATTGAGAGCCGCTGGATACGTGTCAACCATATATTTAGATGATTTATGCCTCATCGGACATGACTACATGACATGTCTTGAAAACTTGCAACAAACTAAAAAACTCCTAATTTCGTTAGGATTCATCATCAATGATAAAAAGAGTAGCCAAAAACCTTCTCATACTTGCAAATTTTTGGGATATGTTTTAGATACAAAAAAATTCCGAGTCACATTACCAAAAGAAAAAGTTTTAAAAATTGAGTCAGAGTTGACAAAATTTTCAAAGATTAAACACTGTAAAATCAGAACTTTTGCTAGTTTTGTTGGTTTATTGGTGTCTGCCTGTCCGGCAGTAGAGTATGGGTGGCTATATACAAAGCTTTTTGAGAGATATAAATACCTAAATTTAAAAGAATCAAATGATTATGACAAAATCATGTCAATACCAAACTCACTCAATTCAGATTTCGACTGGTGGAAGCGTACAATCCACAGTGCAAGTTGCAAAATCAAAGTTGACAAATATGACCTAGAAATTTTTTCAGATGCCTCAACAACGGGGTGGGGAATAGCATGTGGTAATCAAACAGCAAGTGGCCTCTGGAGTATGGACGAACGCGGGCAACATATAAATTTCCTAGAAATTATGGCTGCGTTTATTGGTCTAAAGATATTTACCAAACATCTTTCAAACTGTCAGGTCCTTCTTCGTATTGACAATACCACTGCTATTTCCTACATTAACCGTATGGGAGGTATTCAGTTTCCACATCTGACAGATATTACAAAGCAAATCTGGCAATGGTGTGAAAACAAAAAGTTATTTGTATTTGCATCATATATTCGATCATCTGACAATGTTATCGCTGATTCAGAGTCAAGGCGGATTCACCCTGACATTGAATGGCAGCTTGCAGATTACGCATATAATGAAATTGTTGTCAAGTTAGGCTCCCCAAACATAGACTTGTTTGCAAGTAGGATAAACAACAAGTGTCCTACCTATGTATCTTGGAATAGGGACCCGGATGCGTATGCCATAAATGCGTTTACGATTCCATGGTCAATTTTCTATTTTTATGCTTTTCCTCCCTTTACTATGATTTTAAAATCCTTAAGGAAAATTATTACTGATCAGGCTATGGGTATTATGGTCGTACCGCATTGGCCGACACAACCGTGGTACCCACTTTTTAAGAAACTGTTGGTGTCCGATATTTTAGTGTTCAAAGCTGCAGAGAATCTAATTATATCAACTGATTCCAGTCGCCGCCCCATGCACACAACAATTACCCTGGTGGCAGGAGTCTTGTCCGGGAGGCGATGATAAGAAGAGGAATCCCACTTGCATCAATGGAGATAATGTTAAATTCTCTGTCAGATAACTCGTATAAACAGTACGATGGGTGCTATAAAAAGTGGTTCGCTTATTGTAATGAGAATAAGTTAAACATTTATGAAGTATCAATTCCACAAATAATACATTTCTTTACTGTATTGTTTAACGAGGGTGCTCAGTATGGTACACTGAATTCTTATAGGTCTGCTTTGGCGTTAATTCAGAAAGATAGCATTTCGGACAACGAATCTTTAAAGAGATTTTTCAAAGGGGTGTTTCGGTCTAGACCTCCGAAGCCTAAGTATAACGAGACTTGGGATACGTCACTTGTATTAAATTATATCGGAAAATGGTATCCAAATGAAGAACTTAATAAATCACAAATCTCTAAAAAACTTATAACTCTTTTAGCTCTTGCCACCGCACATAGAGTGCAAACATTTTCAAAAATCAAAATCAGTAATATAAACATAAACCAAACTGAAATTAAAATTAAAATTCAAGATTTAATAAAAACATCTAAACCTGGTTCAGCCCAACCCTTATTGATTCTACCTTTTTATGAGAAACCAGAGATTTGTCCCGCAAAAGCCTTGCTTACTTACATTGAAATAACTAACAGTTACAGAGGAAATAATGACTATCTTTTTCTAAGTCTTACCAAACCATACAAACCAGTGAGTACACAAACATTATCAAGATGGATAAAAGACGTCCTAGGCTTAAGCGGAATTGATACTTCTACGTTCACTGCGCATAGCACCCGGCACGCAGTGACATCGGCCGCACATAGGCTTGGCGTGAATATTGATCAAATAAGAAAAACTGCAGGTTGGAGCTCTAACTCACAAACCTTTGCTAAATTTTATAACAGGCCCATTATCAATAAATCTGATGATTGTATCGCAAGAATTATATTAAATGATTCCTTAGATAGGTAACTGATTGATGTTTTGTTTTCTATTTAGTAAATTAATAAAACATTAAAATTTTGCTAAATATTTTCATTGCCATATTTTACGACTATAGGTAGTCTCTAAATATCTACAAGTGTCTATTATGCTAATCTCGAGAACGAAGCATGAAGTATAATTAGAGATTAAACGAACTTACCTTAAGTGACGTTCTATCCTAATTATACGAAGGCTTCGTTCGAAGAGATTAGCAACCCTCCCACCCATTCGTCTAGTCCCCCTAATAGTCGTAAAATATGAACGACATAACTCCAAACTAAATGACAAAGATGGCGTATCGACCAGTGGGGAAAATAAGATTATGAAGATACCCGAAAAAAAAAAAAAAAAAAAAAACAATAAATTTCTCAAATAGTGTTAAGGAATGGCGAGTGCTACGCGTTACTACAAGTGTCTATTATGCTAATCTCTTCGAACGAAGCCTTCGTATAATTAGGATAGAACGTCACTTAAGGTAAGTTCGTTTAATCTCTAATTATTGGCAATTTGATTTAATCGAGTCGTAAATTGTGATTACCCGTTTAATGACGTGAACATTTTATAATCGTATTTTCAACTTCATTAACCCATGTAGGCCTACCGTACCTTATGTGGTACAGTAACTTTGTAAATTTAATTTGGCTTACCCATAAACGAATAACATTTTTTTTAATTGTGTCAGAGAGATCGGAATGTAAGTATTACGTAAAAAATTTCCAGTGGATATTTAAACAATTTTAGCAGAAAGTAATAAAAATATATACGATATCTTCAAAAAAGTAGGCTCCATGCTATTTATTATGAATTCTATTATTTTTCAGTGTTTTTCTAAAGAATAGGGCACAATTGATAATATGACTAAAAAAAATGCTTACTTAGGTTATATTTTTAATAATACTCAATCCTAAAGGAGGTGTACCGTATTGGGCACAGTAGGTTTATGAATAAACAAAACATTCGATAAAACACATTTTATTTTTTTCTTACAATTCATTGCTATATTGTTATAGAACATTAACGCTGCACGATTTCGCATCTATTCTTAAAGAAGATGATGATTTCAGTTACCAGGGAAAAGATTTTGATATTTTTCACTTCCACCTGACACCGCAAATGATGATCAGACGGAAGATGACTCGGGCGATAAGATGCCGTCAACAAAAATAATTTGCTTCCAAGTTTAATAAGAGCACCAGCAGAGCTCACTTCATCTACAGATGAGCCAGAAGCTGAAGATCATGAGCCTCGTGAACTCCAAGAACCTTTGAATCATCAGGAGGTAACATCGCGTGGTTTAAACTATATCAAAGTGTGTCTACATTTGTGAATGCTGGATTTTCTTAGCTTGGTCTTGGTACAAGTGTGGTTTTGACTTATGCAGATCAGTAAGCGCAGTTAGGATACGGCAAAGACTACCATCTCATTGTACTTCTTTACTGGTTTACCTCTAGTCCATGAACTTACCGAGAAGGGCTTCCGCATAACTGGGACTATAAGAGATAAAAGGTCTAGAAAGTGCCTTTTATTGGGAAACAAAGAAGCCAAAACATAAAAGCGGGGCTTTTATGTTTATCTTGTTTCTGACAATATCATTATTTGCAAGCGGTACGTTAACAGTATGGTAGCAGTATGTTCTTATGCAATTGGTGTCAATCCTCTCCACAAACTGAACGCTTTTCTCAGCAGCAAAAATGTACGTCAATAAGCAGGAAAAAGAACCAGGTGTGGACAATGTCACAGACAATGTCCTACAAGAAGTACTACCTAATATTTGAGTTTATGTGGATTGATTTATTATGTTGCACAGGAAAAAGTCAATAAAAACTACATTTATAAAAACTAGTATATTTTGTATGCCAGGGCCCTAACCATGAACTCTTAAAACAATCACAAATCTGTCAAACATTATCATTTCTGTCAAATGACGTACTAAAATTGACAGATTTGACAACTTTGAAATTGTTTAAAGAGTTCATGGTTATGGCCCTGTAGTCCTACTGTACCCTATATGGTATCTCTATATATTGACTCTAGAGAGCTGTAATTTAGTGGAAATATATAAATTAATCACGCCGACAAAGTTGTAAAATAAATCTTGAAAACTTTTTTTTTTTAAGGTTATTGCTCCAAAACAGCTCAGTAATGTGGGGATGAATTATGTTTTCATCGTCTACCTCATTGTGTGGGGTATCGTTGAACAGGTCCTTTAAAATTACTTACGGGTTGCGAAGACTATTTTTCGATTGAGGGATCCGTTTGCGAAATATTAAAATTTAAAGTGCCAATTTTTGTTCGAGTAGAACGCCCCCAGCTTAAAGCTAAACTATTGACTTGAAAAATCTGATTAAATTCAAGATAAAAGTGCTTTTAATTAAAATTAACAGGTTAGATAGAATAAATCAGTTAGTTAAAGAGTAATAGTCGTTCAACTTACTCGTTCAAGAATTTCTTAGAAGAAATGACATAAATGAAGAAATTGCTGAAAAATATTGTGGTAATGACGGGCAACTACGGAACCCTATACTGCGCGTAACACGACACGCACTTAGCCGGTTTTTTTTATTTATGATAACATTTTTAAGGCTGAATTTAGGTCATTTGCATATTACCATAACTCGGCTAAGTCTCAAAAGTGTATTCATGTCATTCCATAAATTTATACCGCTGCGCGAAGGGACTCCAAAAAAGTTACACAGTGCCGTTATGGCTTTAAATTATGAAGTGGCTATAAAGGTGCCATTACATCGGCCGCTCTGCCATTCTACAATTAATTGGCATGAAAATAAGTTTCCGAAAATAAAGTTTTTTTTTTAAAACGATTTTGTCGTTGTCATTTTAAGTATCAAAAAAAGAGTCAGAAATCTTTTTCTGAATTAATTTAACGACTTTATTTCAGTTTGATTTCAGAGCAAGATGATTGAGAAAAGATAAGAGAAGTTTGTTTAAGTTAAAATTGAATCATTTAAAATTAATTACTTAATAATTTACTATCTGCTTACATGTACTAACACTAGTCGAACCAATCCAATCCTATAAATAAAAAAGTTCAGAGGAATGGTGTTGAAGGCTTGCCACATTGCCTTGCTTGATAACTAGGTTTTCCATTGGCCTAGGTTTTTGATAGCGTTTTAATCGTGATGAAGAAAATATTAATTTACTATGACTTAATATAAGAAAAATATAAATATCTTTCTTTTGACTTTTGATGCAAAAATCGAGTACCTAACCGTTTTACTAGAATGTATCATTTAAGAACGTAATTAAATTACTTAGTCGTAAACAAGTTGTTGACTTTCCGGTGAACATCATGACTAATCTCAATTTTCCTATTACAAAAATAATTAACCGACGACGATAGGCTACAGATTTTGTTTCAAATTAAAATATAGATAGGTAAAACAATCCTACTGAAATTGGTTTGTAGATTGGGTTTCGTCGGCTAATTGGCAAGGTGTGTGTGTGTGTGTGTGTGTCTGTGTGTACCTTGCAGCTACTGGCATTATTGTGTAATACTATATGCCAACATAATTGATATTTAACATACTAGTACTATCACATCGATGTGTTGCTCTACAAGTAGGTATGTTACTAATATAATGATAACTCACCTGACAAAAAATATTGTAGATTTGTCATATTTATTTGCTTTGATTTGTAAAATTTTGTAGCTTTGTCTTAAAATAAAGTGCAAAATGAATATAGGAAAGACGACGCAAAGTAGACACTGCTGATTATTTTTACCGGATTCTGAAATAAAATAATAAAGATTTGTCACTTAGTTTGTATTTATAAAATTTTAAAAATATTAAGATTAACAAATAAATAACTTTACAAAACAATATCTAAGTGGGTTTCTAATGATATCTATTGATTTCTTTAACCATAGACCGTCGAATATGTAATTAAATTAAATAAAAATACATTGTAATTTTGTTGTCGCACAAGAAAATGCCTCGGAATTAAAAACAAAAGCGATGGTAAAATGATACGTTCTATCAAGTTCTAAGATCAGTCCTGAGTGCGCCCCATTATCAAACCAGACTAAATAAAACCCCCATTGTCACATTTGCTATTGTTCAAACCTTCAACACAATATCCAAAGACCTCTATACTTACACTTTCTAGGACGGATAAAACCCATGTCTTCTCTGAAAAGGCATGTTATAATATTTTTAATCCGTAAAATTAAAAGATATGGTTTAAAAAATTCTAAGTTATGTATACTTTAATAATAAGCCTCGAGAAAGTATAATCTAAGAAGACAAAAACACACAACAAAATATTATAATACCTAAGCTAATCTTTTTGAGAGCATCGATAAATATTGTTTGGTTGCCAGTCGGGACATTCTGGTTGGCCCTAATACTACACAGGCACATTACCCGCTTCATCGCACATTCCACTATCTGTTATCAAAACATAAAAAATGTATTGCCTCGAGGTACTAAAATATTTTCCCCGAAGACAGCGATTAAAAATGATGAACGATTATGACTCCCGTTCTTGAGATATTTATCAAAATACGTTATATCGATATCACAGGCGGAAAACGTGATAAAATTCAATAATAATCTGATGGCGTGTCCTGGATATTGAAATAATCGCGTAGTGTATCCATGCTGAACGCTTTTTTTTCCAACGTTACGAGATGAGAAGAATTTTCCACACCGCAGATATATGTCTAACCAAGCTAAGCGTGACAGTCCTTTCATTACATAACAATCTGCTATCATCATCATCATCATCTCAGCCACAGGACGTCCACTGCTGAACATAGGCCTCCCCCAGTGACTTCCAGATCGGCCGATTGGAAGCGGCCTGCATCCAGCGTCGTCGTGCAACCTTTACCAGGTCGTCTGCCCACCTTGTGGGTGGGCGTCCTATGAGAATCAATAAACGATCTGCTATGAAAATAATAAATTAAAAGCAAAAACAAAACTTTTAGATAAAAGCTTTTATTTAAACGCTCTAAAAATGAGAAAATAAAATTTTCCTTTTAAATTTTAACTATGAACTTACAACCTCATTATACACAACTTATATGATCATAAAAGCTTGTCGCGATGATCAATATTTAATTAATTGAAATGTTATTAATTGAAACTTATGAGATTTTACATAAATCAATAAGTAGGTAGTACTAGTTTATTTACACAAGAAAATCGCGCGACAAGCTTTTATGATCATATAAGTTGTGTATTAATGAGGTATTAAGTTCATAGTTAAAATTTAAAAGGAACATTTTATTGTTATTTAATTTATATTAAAGTTATCGCTGGCTAGGTTTCTTAGTCTGTTCATCTCATTCAACGCATCACTCGCTGATCCGTTGATTCGTCTACTCTAACTTGAGATATATGTATTCGTTAATTGCTCAAACGAACATTTCTTTGTTGAACTGATTCTGTTTCTTTTATTTCAGATATGTGTTTACGAATTTTTTCAATTCGTGAATCGTGTTCCTCCTATGATTCCGCTGCCCTTAACCGTAGCATGCGTTGTTTAGCTTTATCAAGTTTTAACTGTCGTTGAGTAGGTGTTTTGCTATTGTCTTGATCACGCCTTTTATTGAGTCTTTGGCGTTTTGCATCATCGTCTTCGTTAGCAAGGTTTTCTTGCCGTTTTAATTTCTTTTTCTCCAGCCTTCTCTTCTTTTGTGTTGATCTTTCTGTTTTTTACCATTTTGTTCCAAACAAAAAAATTACTACTTTAATTTGATACCCATATTATAGAAGTGCATTAAAAATAACTATTCCGCCATTTTGGATGGTCCGCCATATTTGATTTAGAATGACGTCACGCACCTTATCGTACATTGTCATCCAAACTAAACGTGTATACAAAATTTCAGCTCAATCGGTTGAAGATATCTACTTCGAAATTGAGTTCAAAGATTCCACCCGAACAAATTACATATACATTGCAATTTAAATTTTTGTTTTAGCAACTACCATGCTAGTTTTATCTAAGATTTTTAATACTTGAAACAAAAAAACGTCCGCCTCAGGTGGGATCCGAACCCACGTCCATCGCATACCGGGTGAGTGCTTTGACCACTAAGCTACCGAGACGTTAGTCAACTCGACGAAATCTTTCAAGTGGTTCTCGCTGTCAAAGCCAGCGCATTTTCTAATCAATGTTGCGGTATATACTACTACCATCAACACCCGATAGAAATATTTTTACAAATATTTAACTATTGGTAAAGATCAGAAAAGCTTAAACAATTTATTTTTTTGTTTTAGCAACTACCATGCTAGGTTTATCTAAGATTTTTAATAATAATAAAAAAATATATGCGATGGACGTGGGTTCGGATCCCACCTGAGGCGGACGTTTTTTTTTTCAAGTATTAAAAATCATAAATTGCAAGTTAAATAAAAGCTTTTAAAAATAGCTGCGAGCGGAATAATTTACGTAACACGCTTAAATATTTTTTACATGAAATTATTTTAGTATATTTAGACCTTGCGGTCATCTTTTTTTTGTGTGTTGTAAAATTGAACAGTGTTGTATTTTTGCAGTAGATATACGTCCACAAGTAAATACTAAGAAATTGTTCTAATAATATTCACATCAATGATATACATAACGATTGGATAGACATATTTTAAACACAATTTGACAACCATCATTTAGGTAAAAGTGCTCGTGCTCATTACACAAACTCTTGACCTTACAAAAAAAAACATTAACATGACATTTAAAGATAGACAATACACAAAAAAAATTGGCCAAAAGTATCACATTTATTTAAAACCGTTCAACAGAAGCATACCACTTACTATCATCGACACAAGATTGTTTTGAAGCAATTCCTAAGCTTAAACGTATCGAAGGTCATCAATAAGCAATCAAAGGACAAATTAACTTGAGGAAATGCTTCGCAAATGGTATTGATATATTACGATCGACCTACTTTTAGGAGTGCCGAAATTTATACGTCGAAGTTTGTTTAAAATAATATATTTATTGTAGCCTTCCCTAATTTTTCAACAATAAATTAAACACTGGCTTGATATATTAGTAGGTGGGCGAAGCGAGGAACACGGGCGCCGCCCGCCCGCAGGCGCGCGTGCTCCGAAACCGCCCGAGGACTTACGATCGTTTCACTCCGATTCGTAACGAAGTTCGACGATCGCAAGCACCCGCCGTCGACGCGTGCTGGCCAGTCGCTGCGGGGGCCGCGAGGGCGTTGAGTCGGTTTACTGTGCCCAGTGCTCGGTTATGTAACTCAAAAAAACTTATTTATTTATTAACATAAACAAGTTATTCCGCCTCCTAAAAACCCATCGAAAGGACCGCTGTACATTCACAGAACAATGAATTAAGAAATAAAATGTTATATTATGTGTAGAAGTGATGTGTACGCCTATCCTCGAAACAGGTTTATCATTTCGTTTGAAAAATTCAATTGAAATCAACCTTTGATGAAAGCAACATTTCCTTGTCCTATAACAGGGATTTTCAATCTGGATATTTAGACTTACCTCAATAACGTTTTAAAGCATTCGATTAAGACAATTTACTCATATTTACGTTGTGTAAAAATGTATAATCATTTATAACAGTTTTATTAAGTTTGTAATCCTGAATGAAAATGCATAGTACATTTTCCAAAACTAGATCTGAGCGTAGAGAAAGTTTCAGCTAGCGTTGTATTTCTAATTAAAAGAACAAATAGAACGAAACCAATAGGAATTTGGCGCAATGCAGGACGCTGGATGAAAACGTCCACGCAGTTTGCGGTGACTCATTCCGAATCCATAATTGCCTAGTCGAGTCAATATGGGATGCAATTTTAACTGGAATACTCATAACATTGTGTAGAACATAATGTCACATTGTGATTAGCTTACTCATTTCAGAGCTACTTAAATATCTCTTTATAACGAATAGAATGGGCCTAGTTATTTCAACTTTCAAGAAACCGACAGCGACTTTTATAACCGGGATTAGGTAAAATCTTGATTTAAGTTGATGCAGGTAACTCTTAGTTTTTTCATTAAATTCTAATTGTTGATTATGAAAATTATCAATTCATAATAGAAAAAAATATTTTCACAAGTACTCACGCTAAGCAAACGTTTATTTACTTGTAAACATTTATAAAACACATGACTGTATTTAAGGGTTTTTCAATTAAAGACAACCCATTGTTTGTTTAACCTTCATCTGATTATTTATGGAAATCATTTGGTAAATTCAAACGACTTTGGATTAATTTCCACCATTAATTTGCCTTTTGTCCTGAATAATCTGCGAGGATAACAGCCGGCGTATACTTTGTACAATTATATACAGATAAACATTTTGTTGAGACTTGATTAGGATTTATATATTTACGATAATATTATAATCATGTATCTACTTACATCACGATGATAAGTCATAAATATATATAAATGTTGTTGTCAGTTAAATATATCTAATTTTGTTTATACAATCAACTGTCTTCCGTACTCTGCGATTTAAAAATAGTTGTTCTCGTAGAAATGAAGTTACTAACCTGTTTAATAATTTTGTGTGCAAAAGTTAAATGTAACTTTATGCAACTTAGTGATATAAATGATTACTCAAATAAATCGGTAAAAGCATATAAGAGTAAGCTACAGAAAAATAACATCGTTTATTATTTACCACGACAACTCAATAGCGACAAAAATCTGAAAAGGTTAAATGATAGCAATTTATCAGTTCCAGTAGGAAATTAAAATCCATTACGTCGTCGGTTTCTTATTTGCCAATGACTTGTTTGATCGTTCCATCTTGTACACGGTTTGTCGTTATTAAATGCAAATCAAAATGTGAGACGTCTCGTGTAGACATAATGTTCGTTCAACCTGATTTGACTCGGTTGATTAATACGAGACTTGATTGTTGTCTTCATTTGTATACGTGACATGCACGTTTTGGAACAAACTTAACGTGATAAATACGAGGACTAGTTTAAATACGACTGATTAAATTATGCCTGTGGAATTAAACAATAGAAAGGCTATATTTTAGTCAGATATTACAAGATACATTTAAGCTATTTTTTAACCGACCTCAAAAAAAGGAGGAGGTTCTCAATTCGACTGAATGTTGTTTTTTTTTGTATGTTTGTTACGCGATTATACGCCGTCAATTATGGACCGATTTCAAAATTTATTTTTTAGATTGAAAGGGTTACTCCCGAGGTGGTCCCATTTACACCAAGTCAGATTCAAATTGAGGGCAACCCTCAATTTTTATAGGCACCCATAATGTTATGCATATATTATCTGACTCAATGCTGATTTTTGGGTCTGGTAATCATCATGTCATGTTGCTGACCTGATATGGAAGCCACAGAACTCCTTAACGGAAAGAAGTTAGAAGATAAAACTGCAATTTGTCTACAAAACTGATTTCGCAGTGTGTTGAGCAGACGTGGAGCTTATGAGGTACACCCAGTAACGAAAAAAAAATTAAAAGTTCCTTTCTTAAATTGACTTTTTATTTAACGCAAGGCCTTATCGTATCGTTACGACACCAAAATAGCCGCCGTTCTGGTTGGAGTGTAGGAAAACCCTTTCCTTAAGAGTTTAAAATTTTCGTCGTAAAATTGACCCTATATAACACCTTATTTTTATCATACCGTTGGATGGGGGGGTCCATAGAGAACCAATATTAGTTAGGGTTACTTTGCTGTAGTCATTTTTGGCGGAGTTAGGAGGGGAAAAATAGAGGACTTAACACTTAAAATTGTGAAATAAAATAAGTTTCAGTTTAACCGACTTCAAAATGAAACTAAAAAGCGAAAAATAATATTGACCAAAACATACCTAATCAGTTCTTTTTGGAGTCGGTGCCAGCCATTGAGAGTTGTGTTCATTCGCACCGACTTCGCTTCGCTTTTTAGTTTAATTTTTTTTTAGTAAAATGGATCAAATATAAATTTCAAAAATTGTTATGCTAATACAATGTAAATATTCGTAGGTTTTATATCATAAAACACCTAAATAAAACTTAAAAAGCATGGTACCCTTTCTAAAATAAAAATTATACGACACAAAAGTGTTGATTAACTTAACAAAATCACTTAGTTTAATACACGGTAGGTACTTATACCTACTACGGCTTTTCATATATTATTCCTTCTCTAAAATAGTCTCTCAAATCTAGCCTCGCAAGGAAAAATTTTATGCAAAAGATGTCGGAAAAATAGTTCTACATTCATAACATTCATTGTTAAATTACGATTTCTTGGAAAGTTCCCTGCCTATTTTAAAAGTTTGCTACAGTTGTTGCCAGAAGCTTTCATCTACTTCTACTATTCATACACTACTTTTTATTTATTAAAGAACATTATTAAAATATCTTGGAGTTTTGCGTACCTACTAAAAGTACGTGATATTAACAAAATGCATTGTATTTTCAATAGTGTTCTTATTTTGAAAAAAAGCTATTTCATATTTAATCACTAAGCTTACAAGTGTAGTAAATTCTTTGAAAGCCACTATCTCAAAGAGCTATTAAACTATTAATTCAAAACGTAATCCCGATATCCAAGTACAAACTGCACTGCTATTATGTAATTATGATAATATTCATTAAAGTCTTTGAAACAGCGCTTTATTTATTTACTTACTAAGTAAAAATTTAATAGTTAGTTAGTTAATTTTTTTAATATCTTTTTTAATTTTACCCGTCTTGTTTCCTTTCACTTTGTTAATATTTTAAACAATTTCCTTAATGCAGAATGTTATCTAGAGCCGTACAGCGTATATAATTCCTTTGCAAGACTTCTCAAGGGAGTGACCTACAAAATATTAATTCAAAAGATGTAGGAGAAACGTTGAGACGATTTGCTCATCAGTGAAATCTCGACGGCATGATTAGATTAAATGGTATTACTCGTTATAAAATGGGTTGGGTTTATAGGTGGTCGTGAAGTTGGAGATCGTTTCCGCGTTACATTAGTAAGATCGTTTTGTACATTCAACAGCTAGATAACTGCTCTGATAACAATCTCGTAGCGCTAAACTACTAAAGTGGATACAGTAAAGTTGAATTGAAGTACTTTTAAGTATTGTATGTTATTTATTAGGAACGTTCTGGTATCGTCCAAACTCGACGTCTCTTTGGTGCGGTATTTCACGCCCTATTTCACATACGAAAGTTCGCGCTGCTATTAGCGTAATTAAAACGCGACTATAGTACAAAACGATAGTCGTCTGTCGTATGTGTCCAACTTACGAAGTTACAAGTAATGTTGTCCGCTCCATGGAACCTTCAAGATAGATAATAAATTGGGTATTAATCATTTTAAAGTTGTGCAAAGGTCTCCATTGTGTAATCGGGTTTCGATTACAGCGATTATACCTTCGAGTTACAGAAAACTATGATTTCTTTGTGTTCGTTTTCTAGTTCTACTACTGAGAAATACTTTTATTTTGGGAATCATTATTCCATTATTCTATTAAATACAGGCAGAGCTACCCTTATGTCATGTGACATACGTAATTTTTATAATGGTTACTTAATTCGGTTCGGTTCGGTTGTTTTAAAAAATACAGCTGACAATTATTATTTTTCTATCGGACAGCTTGTTAACGTCTCTCCGGGGAATAAGCCACTTCAGATGCAGACCTTGCCGATTTCATCAGGTCTCTATTTATATCGCGAATTTATGTTGGAAGTATCTTGTCTTTGGTACATTTCATTCCAATTAGCTTATCCTATTTGCTACTTTTATCTACGCTACATACAACACAGTAGAATCACGAATTAAAAAGATTGAATTTTTTTGGAGGGCCCAGTTTTTTAGACCTTATACTTTAATACATATGTCCTACAACACAAGTCTTAAAGAAAATCTTTCATTTGTAGACAAGAAATAAACATATTATCAACCAAGATTAGTTCAAGGAAAAAGCTGACGATAATCCGTAGATTTTGAGTTATACCCGTATAGAATGACGTCTAAAGTAACGAACAAGGCTTTCTTATATCGTTATGCCGGCGCTATTATATCGAGACTGCGCCTCTTTTCAAAGTTTAGCCTGTAATTTGATAGGTCCACTGAAGTCATGTGGGTTTAACTCATAAACAGTAGGTACTGCTACCCCAAGCGACTCATGTGGGATCTTACCGTGCCGCTTTATCGAGTATTAACCAGTTATGCATAACTTAAGGCTGTTGTTTAGAAATATTTATGACTATTTGAAATTTAAACACACAATCCGTTAGATTGCGGTCACACTGAAACAAACAAACTTACGAACATACAGGGGAGACTGGGGATAGTTTACAACGGAAGTAGGTTGACAAAGTGTCAAAAACTTGATCTATTGAATGTTTTTTTTTATTATTTTAGACAGTTCATCAACATGACCTGATTTAAAACCCTTTATTACTTTTATAATGAATTGACAACTCGTTAATCACATGATAGTTATGTTGAACATAGTGTTAAGTTGCTGGTGTGTCGGGTAACAATTTTCTATCGAACAATTCCAAATCGGGAGCTAGACAGGTTAGTAAATTGTTAAAAAAATACTAGGTTTCCCCTCGGTAGGTATGCATGAAATACAACAGGCTCTTAGCTACTTGCTTTCTTCCAGGGGCTTCCTGCCACCATGTCTTGTAATTTTATCATAACAAACAATACATTTTAGGTCCCATGACAACCAATGTTTTTTTTTCCTAAATAATAAAACAATTGATTCCATAAATAACTAGTTGGTATTTGTTATTTTAAATCAAGCAGATTTGCTTTATATTCAAACCTACGTTTACAATAAAACTGTATCCATCTAGGTTTCCTTTAATCGATTGTACAATATCGGTCAATTAACGTATCAAAGCAGGATACACGTTTCTTGGAACATCTGCGGGCACCATTAACCCAGTTTAGCATTTCCAGCAATGGAAGTAATGAGGAAAACCAAACGAAGAGGTATTTCACTTGGGGCCTGTTTCACAATCGCTGAGTAAAGAGGGATGTTGTAATTTTTTGGAAAAGCGTTTAAAAGCGAGCAAAGTGTACTGTCAACGTCAAAGTGAACATCCCTATTTGTTTACTGAGCAGATAAGTTCTAAGTAGCTAATTTAGAACTTTACTCAGCGATTGTTAAACAGTACAGGCCTTTAACCTATGAATAATGTTAAACTTCCATCCGAATTCATTTTCATTTATTGCGTCATTAGTCTACAAAGTAGTACTTATTTTGTATATATTATTAGCTTAATCTTTTACTGAGATTTTATGAAATACTTATAATATATGTCTGCTTCTGGCGCGCTACCAGCAAAATGGCAAATAACTGGGACAACAGGTAGAGAACATAACTCAATTTAACTTATCTTATCCAAGAAACTTATAAAGTTTTAAAATATCTGTTATTTGCGTTAAGTATCTACTGCTTTTCTTTAACGTTCTAAGTTATCAGACTGATATGTAGTTATTCCGTTAGATTATAAACTTTTCTGTTCTTGTATGGTGTTACTTTTAAACGTCGTCAAAGTGAATAAATTGTCTTAATATACTGACATACAGCTGCACCTGAGCTGTTGGCAACATGATAAAATAATGGCATAGCAAATAATAAGATCAAATACGTAGTCTAAGAAAATCAAAGTGTTCAATTTGTAAATATTGTTCACATATAATGCAGTGATAACAAGTGCTCTCAAAATGACTAATTTAATTGACTGTTAAAATACAAATGTGAGCGGTGGTGTGTTAGAAAAGAAAGAATCCAGAAGAGTGAAGAGTGCGAGTTGCGTGCACCTCCGGGCGCGTGATGAGGTGACGCACGCGCGCCGGCCGCTGACGCCGCTGCTCGCCAATGATGGTGGAGACGCACCGCGCGCCGCCGCCCCGATGTGCGCGCGCGCCCGAGCCCCGCGCCAAGCCCGCCTCCCTCTCTGCGCCCCCCTCGCTCGCCGGCAGCGGCACGGTCATGCACATGCGCCGCCGCCGGCACAAGACTGTGCACTTCGGCGAGAACCTCTTGATGCAGGTCTGCGCTGACCGGGCCCACTTGGCAGCCCTCGGCGCCCGGATCCCAGACGTTTCCTTTTGCCACAAAGCGCACACCGGCCTCCGCAAGGGAGACACCCGTTACTGTTGCGTCGCTCACCACTGCTGCCTCGCTGCTGGAGCTCTTGTCGCTTTGACTGCGAACGGGAAGCCGAAGCCGCGGAGAGAGCGCAGCGGCGACTCGCACTCGAGCGGATGCGAGACCGTGGATAAGGGGGAGGGTGGCAGCAGCTCGGCAGCCAAGGAACCGAAACGTAAAACTAAGCATCATCACCACCACCACCATCATCATAAAATACATAACTGCCCATATCATGACGTCGCTCCACCTGCTGAAGAAGAGCTGAGTGAGAAAAGTGAAAAAGTTATTGTTCCGAAGAAAACCGTTTCGCCTTATCTCTATATACCTAGTAAATTAGAGCCTAATGTGCAGCAGTTGTTCAGTTTTATCGAGAGCGTGTTGAGCTCGTGGGCTGCCGAGGAGGGGCTCACGAGCACGGGCGAGTACTCGGAGCCGGATGAGCGCATCGTGCGCCGGCGCAAGCTCAACAAGTACAAGAAACGCACAGACGTCTTGAACATACGACGAATAGTGTACGAGGTTTCTATATTACAAGGCGCTAAACTACTCGGCAACGTGAGGTTTCGACACTATCATTGGAAAGGAACTGCGCAGACTTGTAATGAAACGTTTCTTAGGAAGGTAAGACTTTTTTTACGCTAATTAATTACTTCTTAATATAAAAATCTAATTCAACACACGATAACCATCAAGAAAGACAAGTTGTGCATGAATAATTTTAAGATCCTTATAAATGTTTCAAGAGCTAAATATACACTCACAAAGTACTTTTGGTATTGAAGTACCCTCGTCTCAACGTGTAAGGAGCTACAGTTACGAAATTTGAGGGCAACCAAAGTTTTCTTTAATGAGCGTCCTTTAGCTAAATTAGGAGTCTTTAGTAACACTAATAATTTTCCCTTCTTAACATAATAGTAAATAGGCAATATAATATTTTAAGAGTATATTTTTTATTTATTGTGCTTTTTATCATACAGAAGCTCAGTTACCTACGTATTATCCTTCTGTTAAGTAACTGATACCTTTGCTTACAAAAACGCTTTGATCTTTGTTAAAAACATTATATAGGTACAAAATACGTATATCTAAAAATGTAAGACCTGAATTATAACTTTTACTTTGATTAATTAAGACATGTGCGAGAAACTCAACAAAGCACTGAGCTTTAGATCCACTCTCTGCCATTGTGCTATTAACAATAACCCATACAGTAAGTAAGTCGGAGATAAAAAGCCCGTAAAAGGTTGATAACATTTTGACCTTATTTTAGTTTCCTCCTCGGCAATCTGCAATTTCCTTTTTTACTAATGAGGGCTTTCATTTTTTCTCTGCGAGAATGTATAAATATTTAGCCTACACTCTTTATTTCCTGGAACTATTAGCTGCTTTTGGGAACCATCAAAGAACGGGCGGTAACCACGAACTCTTAAAACAATTTCAAATCTGTCAAACATTATCAAATCTGTCAAATTTTGTATGTAATGACGTACCAAAATTGTGAGATTTGACAGCTTTGAAATCGTTTTAAGAGTTCATGATTATCCCGCAGATTTGTTATTGTTATGCCTACAGTGTGAGCACTTTTTTTACTACATAGATACAACATTAATCGTATTGTATAAAAGTAAAATGAAAGAATTATAATGCTACCTACTAACACCGATGACCGCAGCATGTAAGCAGCATGCATTCGTATCCTATACATGCTCATGCATATATAGGATTTTATCATCTCCGACTCTGCAGTAAGAACCCTTGCTTAGAAAATCAAAATTAATTGTGTCTACTCCCAATACAATAAGCAAACCAACCAAAATTTGCTCTGTTAACGTACTCGTAAATGCTTAATACGAGTAAAACATTTTCGAATGTTATGTTGTGTGTTACATAAAAAAAACTGTTACAAAATGTTTCTCTCTTCTATATAAATAAAACTATGTTTAAGTATTTTTGTCCTCTATGCGTTCTTAAACTACGTATCAGTTTATGATTAAAGAACGCATGAGAGGGTTTCTGGATTCAATTAAAGACCTCGGAAACGAAGTCGCCGGCAACATCTAATAATTAATAAAAGTTGGGCAAAACACGTCAAATAAAAAAAATGATCACGCTTTCTCATTTATGTATCACACCCATTCAGGTGTGATACATAAATGTTTTTCAGATGTGCACACTTTTGCTTCATTAGAATCTTACTTATTTTTTGCTGTAAAATCTTAACTAATAAAATATTTTTATGGATCTACTAAAGTCGGATTAAAAGAGGAAAGTAAATAGAGATAGAGATAATAATTGCATATACTTTTTAAAATCTCATATGAGATCTTAACTCTGGCATTCTTTCTAAAGCTTGCACATGTGTTTTATGAATTTTATAATATTGTAAGTAATATTATGTATACGCCACGAATTTTTTTTTACGTGAAAGGAGGAAGCAAGGGCGCACGGGCCTGAAGAGCCCTCGTGCCGAGGGCCTCCGAGTCGCATGCGCCTCAAAGCAACTCTTTCCTTGTTGCATTGTGTCTTGATCAAAAGCGCAAGAGACGAGAAGTAAAAAAAGTAAAAATAAAACGAAAATTTTATCAACTATTTTGTCTCAAATTTTAAACTAAAAATAAATTATAATCGATACCATTGATATGTAGGTACCTACCTATCAAGTCGACAAAATCATGAAAACTCACCGATTGGTAATCCTTCATACAACATACAGTCATTTTCTATCTTCAACTTATGAAATGTTGAAAATATGTATAATATTGTTTGGCGCATCGCCGGCTGCTACCAGAACATCGTTCTTTTAACTTTGGCAATGTTGTGATCACTGCAAATTTCTAACATAACATTCGATTAAAACGTTGCTGTTAAATTCGTAAATCATTAGAAGACCATTAAATTGGCGTCTAAAAAGTCTGCCATGAGTCTCACAAAATAACCTCATTCCGTTTTTGTTGAAAATGTCCTACGCCACCCGTATTATCGGTATATACAACAGTTTGGGGGCCACCCTGTATGAGATTCACTATTATTTTGAACCCAGTCTTACGCGACTACGAGTCCGCATCATAAAATGCTACTTAGTGACTAGGGAACTAACGAGGCGCCCCCGAATAGGTTAAAAAGTTTTTAAACTTGCAAATGTCTTGATTTTTAATTACTTTATTTAAAAATGATTTCAAAAAAAAATAATTCTGTTGAAAGTATGAAAGTCCCGTTTAACACTCGTTCCTGTGCTTTGCGCACAGGAACGAGTGCACCTCCGTGAGGTACGGCGTAACAATTTTCCGAGGTGGAGTGGGGGTGGCAGGGGGTCGCGTTACATAGTATGAATGTGCTAAGCATAACTAAACGTAACTCATGTTGTTATACTCGACGCGACTAAAATGACGTCTGGCTGCCGACGTATTTCAACCGACACATCTTCCAGCGAAAATTCTGCTGGGCAGTAAAGTTGAGTGGTTATGTTTTCACCGTAACTTAGGTTGAAATGTCATAATATTTTACTTTTATCAGGATATCCAAAATAGCTTCAAATTTAACAAAATATATTGGAAATACATTCTGTCAAAAAAGTTTCGGGAATTGATGAATTGTTTATAGTTAAATGAAACTACTTTTACGGATTATTTCGCGATTTATTAACATTTTATTTAACCTGACGTTTCGAACACTTCACAGCGTTCGTAGTCACAGGTAGACTAAGGTGTTATTCGTCTTTACAATATTTTGAAAAAATATAAACTACCGTCACTCAGTTAATATTAATAAATAATAATAATAATTATAATCTTTTTGCGTAGATAGAAACACAAATAAATATTAACTGAGTGACGGTAGTTTATATTTTTTCAAAATATTGTAAAGACGAATAACACCTTAGTCTACCTGTGACCACGAACGCTGTAAAGTGTTCGAAACGACAGGTTAAATAAAATGTTAATAAATCGCGAAATAATCCGTAAAAGTAGTTTCGTTTAAATGTATCGTGTTCGCGTAAATAAAAGACAACAGAATTGTTTATGGTAAAATTATATATTTTTTTTCTTGTTGTTAGATTGGCACAACTGTTTTCCATTTTGGCGCGGAGTTTGAGTTACATCTGATAATTAGATTAAATTACAGTATTGTTTTTAGTTATACCATATCTAGTGTATATTGCGAATTTCATAATGGACAAAAACATCGAACAAAGAGTTTATCTTAAATTTTGCATCGCCAATGGGATTTCGTGTTCGGAGTCTCTAAAAATGTTACAGAAGGCTTACGGTAAATCGACTTTATCAAAAACACGTGTTTATGAGTGGTACAAAGCGTTCAAAAGCGGTCGAGATGTGATGGAAGATTTGCTTCGTTCTTGTAGGCCATCAACGTCTGCTACTGAAGATAACATCGCAAAAGTGAATAAAATAGTGACTGAAAATCCTCATTCAAGTTTGAGAGAGCTAGCCGTCGAACTTTCTGTGTCACACGAGTCGATTCGTACTATTTTAAATAATCAATTGGGTATGAAACATGTTGCATGAACGGCTAGACCCAAAAGACCTGAATTTTCTCCAAAAACTCAATCGCAAAAGAGTCGCTGAGGACATGCTAGAACGAGTCAATTCCGACCCAACATTCATGAAACGCATTGTTACTGGAGGCGAGACGTGGGTTTACGAGTTTGACTTGCAAACTAATCAACAGGCTTCGGAGTGGCGCCTTCCAACTGAACCGAAACCGAAGAAACCGCGCCAACCTCGATCGAAAGTGAATGTCATTTTGATGTTCTTTGACTGTCGCGGTGTTTTGCACTCAGAATTCTTGCCAGAAGGTTAAACGATAAAAAAGAGTATTATTTAAGCATTATGCGGCGTTTAAGAGAGCAAATTAGACAAAAAAGGCCAGATTTGTGGAATGAAAATTCTTGGATTTTGCACCACGATAATGCGCCTTTCCACAAGGCCATCATTGTGAACGAATTTTTGACCAAAACTCAACTAATACCATCGAGCAGCCACCTTATTTACCAGATATGGCTCCAGCCGACTTCTTTCTTTTTTTACAAGCTTTAACTTAGTTTCACAACCGTGTTATTTTTACATATCTCTGTCTGTAACGTTACAAACTTCCAATCGTGATTGACACCCTTTCCCGGAACCCGATGGAGCTGAACTTTTGCATACTTACGTAAGTCGGATGACAATGCAATATAATGGTGACATGGGGCTGATCTGATGATGGAGACGGATCCTGACCATATAATCTGAGGTCTCAGTTGCCGTAAATCTTTTGTGTTTGGGGTTAATTAAGTTCACCTGGTGAATAGTTTGTGATGAAATGATCATGATCAGGTTTGATGATGGAGACTGAACCTGGCCATCGAATCTAAAGTTCCAGTTGCCGTAAATCTACTGTGTTTGGGTTCATTAAAATAGTATTTGCGAACAGTTTGTGATGGGATGATGTTGACCAGAGTATGATGATGGAGACGGATCCTGACCATAAAATCTGAGGTTTCAGTTACCGTAAACCTATCGCGTTTAGGCTAATTTTTGGTCCTGGTGAAAAGTTTGTAATAGAAAGATGATTATCAGGGTATGATGATGGAGACTGAACCTGTCATAGGATCTATAGTTCTAGTGACCATAAACTTATCTTGTTTGGGCTCATTAAAATGGCCTTGGCAAACAGTTTGTGACGGAATGATGATGATCAGGATATGATGATGGAGACTGAATCTGGCCATAGGATCTAAAAATCCAGTCGCCGTAAACCTGCTTGGGTTCAAAAAATGGTGTTGGCGAATAGTTTATGACGTGATGATGATGATCAGAGTATGATGATACAGACGGATACTGACCATAGACTCTGAGGTTTCAGTTGCCGGAAATCTATCGTGTTTAGTCCTGATGAATAGTTTGTGATGGAATGATGATAATTGGGGTATGATGATGGAGACTGAAGCTGGCTATAGGATCTATAAATCTAGTTGCCGTAAACTTATCATATTAAAGCTCATTAATCCAGTCCTGTTGTAAAGTTGATGATGGGATCATGATGGTAATTAGGATTTGATGATAGAGACTGAAGCTGGCTATACGATCTGAGGTTGTAGTTGCCGTGAACCTATCATGTTTGGGCTTATTACAATAGTACTGGTAAATAGATTGTGATGGGATGTGGTGATGATGATCAGGGTGATGGAGAATGAACCTTCCCTTGCCGTAAAACCATCGTATTTAGGCTCATTAAATTGGTCCTGGTGAATAATTTGTAATGAAATGAGGATAATCAGGGTATGATAATCTAGGTTGAACTTGGCCTTAGGATCTAAGATTCCAGTTGCCGTAAGCCTCTAGTGCTATGGTTCATTAAAATAGTCCTGGTGAATAGTTTGTGATGGAATGATAATGGTGATTAGGGTGTGATGATGGAGGCTGAACCTGGCCATAGGATCCGAGGTTCCAGTCGCCGTAAACCTATCGTGTTTGGGCTCATTGAAATGGTCTTGGTAAATAGTTTGTGACAAGATGATAATGATCAGCATATGATGATGGAGACTGAAACCTGTCCATATGGTCTAAAGTTCCTTCGCCGTATACCCATTGTGTTTGGGCCCATTACATTACGATGGTCCTGATGAATAGCTTGTAATAGGATGATAATGATGATTAGGGTGATGGAGACTGAATCTGGCCACAGATAGGATCTGAGATTTCAGTTGCCGTAAAACTATCGTATTTGGGCCCATAAAATTGTACCTGGTGAATAATTGGTAATTAAATAATGATGATGAGGGTATGATGATTGAGCTAGCCTTAGGATCTAAGATTCCTGTTATCAACGTTGCCGTTAGCCTAGTTATTTAGCGTGACGTAAACATGTCGTGTTTGGGCTCATTTAATAGGTCTTGATGAGTAGTTCGTGACGTCATTATGGTGATAGAGGGTCTGATGGAGTTTGAATTGAATTAGTGCTTTATAATAACGTCAATTATAATTAACGTCAACGCTAAGCGTATCATGTACATCGCGATCGTGGTTCGTTTATTACTTTAAATAATACAGAACAAACCATAATTTTGAATAACTACTATTATTACTATTGTAAATAATTTAAAAACAATAATTCAGAAATAAAAAGTCTTAGGTACTCTATAGACGACGAAAAATAGTAAAATAAAATTAAATAAAAAATATTTTTTACGTTATAAGCTTTCATGTACTAACCAGTGTTAAACAAGAAAGGAGCAGAAATACAAATTAAGTCTTTCGGTAGTGATTGATTTATATGGCACAGTGTGATAAGATTTTTACTCAAAAGGTGCTTGCCTACTTAACGTTTATAGTTATTCTAGTGGCTTTAGCTTTATAAATGTCCACGAGGGCTAAAAAGGACAAATTCGCAATTCCTTAGATGGTTGTTATGCAAAAATGTTTTAACTTATTTCTTTTTAGTAAAGCTATAATTTCACATACTATAATATGTTATGTAATTTTTAACAAGTTAAAAGTACGCAACCCTTCGCAAACCTGTTTACACAAACGAGTAGCTCGAGAAAAACCTACGTAAACCATACATGCACATTGAATGCAAGACTAAATCAGAACGCAAATATAGGCCTATTGGCAATTATACTAGACAGCGAGACTTCCTTAATTTGGCAACAATGCAATATTCATTATTACTACATCAAGTGTTTAATATGTTTCGAGGAATAACTACGCAACGCTTATTTTTAGGTGTTTTAAATATACATTTGAACAAATTTAAAATATAAGCACGTAGGGTCCTCGTTGGTACTTTTAGTTATCATTTGATGTATACTTAATGTTACTAATATTGTAAATAAATTTTTAAAACAGTTTTTTTATGCTCCTGAAAAGTTGTCACTTTTCAGTTGCATATTTCTTCCACGAAGGGTTCGATGTCTAAACCTCTGTTACGAACAATTATGTTTAATGCATTTAGTAAAACTTTTTTCGGATGTCGTGAATAAGATTAAAGTAAAATCTGCTTAGCAGTAAACAAATTTGCCCACGGCTCGAATAACACGTTTTACTGAGCTTAACGTCTTTCGACTAACCTAAATTCAAACGAAGACTGTATAAAATAGCACGGGCGCGACCTACCCCCTCGAGACGACGAGCGCTTTCAAAATTATTTGTGCGCGATTTTACAACCATGCTCATTTTTCAATTCAATTAATTACGAACTTTGCTCACAGTGTTGTTGGCGGTAGGATTCTCGTTCGGCTCTCAAAGTTCGTAATGGTTGATATGCGGCTTGGAATGTACAAACATACGCGCTGAAATACCCATGTAACCGTTAGCAATTAAACGCCAAAACTTAAATCACAAATGTACGTAATTATTTCATTACGAAGATTAATGAAGGTATGTATTCCGCAAAAAAAAATGTTTTCGAATCTCCAGTTACATTTAATATTCTATAAACAAGTTTTGGTGGCGAGACAAAGTAATTAATGTGAAATTGTATTTCAATAAAACTGCATACCTATTTAATACAGCAAATTGTTTCCTGATAGATGATTTAACGGTTAATAGGTACTTAATAAATTGACTTGCCTTCATCATCATCATCATTTCAGCCACAGGACGTCCACTGCTGAACATGGAGGAGGCCTCCAGTGACTTCCAGATCAGCCGGTTGGAAGAGGCCTGCATCCAGCGTCGTCCTGCAACCTTTACCAGGTCGTCTGCCCACCTTGTGGGTGGACGTCCCACACTGCGCTTGCCGGTCAATTTTGTGTACTTTAAGATAAAGCATTCTTAAACCTAGATTTAAGTCATGATAGAAAATCTATTGTTTTGCCTGCACGGCAATCAAAGTGATAATCTAAGTCCACATTAAAACATTAAGATCTGTCTTAGCCAACTATAAACAGACAGAATACATTGGAATTGTTTAAAACTCATTTGAATCAGGTAATGCAAGATTTTCAGTGTTAAAGTTGTGTAAGTATCAACATTAATGGATCGTCAACTTTGTCTTAGATATCTGACGATGATCGCATGTCGCTGACGACCGCGGTGTCTGACGAAGAGGACCCGGGCGAGAGCGCCATGAACTCACCGTACAAGGGCAAGCAGACTGGCGCCGCAGCCGCGTCCTTCAACTGCACTGGCGCCGTCAGAAAAGCTGGGTAAGATCCCATACTTTTTTCATAATCACGTAGATATACGACAATGATTTAACCGAAAAACTTATCGCCGGTGCTAAAATTATTCACAAGTATAGTAAAAAATATAATAAGATTGCAAGTAAATAATATTAGCACTAATTTTAAAAGTGGGTAGTTTTCAAAATCATAAATAAACTGTAATCTATGTAGTGGTCTTGTTAAAACAAATCAAATGAATTGTGTTATCATCTTAATGTTTATACTTACATCGGTGTAATATGAATTTAACCCATATTGTTTCTTGATAATACACTCTAAGAAACCCAATGTGCTTTTATTCGTTTATATTTAACTAGGCAAAGTCTCAATCCATTACTATTATTTCGTTATGACACTAACCCAACAATATGAGCAATCAAAATCTCTACTTTAATTAAACAGTTAACTTTTATGGCAACATAAGTTTTTATGCCAAACTTGGCATGCTTCTTTCAGTTTTTAGGCAGAAGCCATTCAGCAGGCGATGAAATATTTCGTTAATCAAAGATTTGCGAAATTTTAATATTGATCGCATATTCACAGCTATTTAGTCGATACGAAAAGATACATATAACGCAGCATTTTAACACTTTCACTGTCCATGCATTACATGTAATGCACTGATGAGTTGGCTCGGTACGTCCGTGCATGACAAACAATACACTATAAACCACCAAGAATAGTGTTGTTTACGAGAAGCTTGAAAAATCAATCAAATCAAAAAAAATCAATGTTAAATTTTATTCAACCCGTCAAGTACAGAATCTGGTCTCCGAGGTTGCCTTCTTGCTATACCTTATTTGTAAGAGTAATAGCCTGCAAAGCATTCTCTTTCTTAAGGTCGTATATCTATGTTCCAAGTAGAAGACGCCGCAACATTATCTTCCATGAAATCATTTTTATTTATGAATTCATTTATGGCTTCAGTAGTTTCTTCAGGTCCATATATTTGCATATTCTGTAATCGTTTTAGTACCTTATCATCTTCACCTATACTATCTTCTAAAATACGCACTAAATCGTCGCCTAATACAATCCGAGTCATGGTTGATAAAATGAAGTAAATACCAATTAATAGCAATAATAAAATAAATTTTTCACCATTATAAACACAATCAAAAACAAAATGACATTGGCAATGTCATGTCTATGCAATTTAATCATCTTATATGGTACATATCTCTTTCGTTTTCCTCATAAAATAAGTTTATCAATAAAACAGTCCGCGAAAATAAACACGAGATCAACGATTTGACCATGTTTGTTACCTAGATATCGATCGTATTTCGACTTATTTGGACAACACTTTTGGTCGGCGGTTGAAGTTTATACGTCCGTGCATTGCATATAATGCACTATTGGACGTGTGGCAATTATATTGACAATTGCCTTGGGACAGTGAAAATGCTAAAATATAAAACTATAAACCATTTATCAAAACTTCATCATTTACGAAGTCAGAAATACGAATAGTCGTTTATCAATTACAATCATGATCCACTCGAGGACCCAAATTTTATTTGTCTATTCCACTAAGAGTATCCCTAGGATCATCTGAGGCCCCATATTTGTCACATTATTATAGGATATAGCAGGACCAACTGACACACCCTATTGTTCCATAAAAAGGCTCGGGTGAACAGGAGTTGAACGATAAATTGAAGAGAACGCTATAAAAATTGTATGCTGTAAAAGGTCACGTATAAGCTTTATCAGCCATAATTAAACAATTTCTTTGTGGATATATTTTCCGAGTACGTAATTTTCAAACACGAGATAAAATAATAGCCATTATGGCTTTCAGAAAAGCTCTTCGCCAATATTAAATACCCCCCTTTGTAACCGCCTGGATGCATTTTCACGCTCATATGAAAGCAAACAAAAAGTTGAATAAAATTCTTGTCTAAGAAGATTTCAAATAAATGTAAGTGAAACAAGAACCGAAGGAAATAAAGGCGATGTCGTATACCGTCAACGAGTTTCTGTTAGAAAAAGCTTACGGCGTCCTTTATATTCCTTGAGGCTACAATTTCTCTTCCATGAATCCCAAATGACCGGAGGGAAATCTTAGCCATGACCCATTCAACGGGGTTGTAAAAGTCAGGTATGAGAAGTCAGGGTGAGTGACTCTTCAACGAGACTTCACAAAGTTTTGAGCTAAAATACCTACTTATAACCGAACAATGTTCGACGTCAATTATTTCATTACGACCCGTTCAATGTAACCCGTTGTATGTACCTAACATGGAGTATGGATTTGACTTTAACGCTCGAACTGGGAAGGCCTTTTTGACGTTGATTAAGTTTGTTCCGCATAGGCAATAATTAATTTTCCATAACATAGATTAATATAAACAATTCAGCGTTCTAGTTAACTGTAGATTCAGCGTTACTCATCGTCTTTATTTATATTAGTGATTAATTTATGCATTCTGGGGTAAAATATGTGCGACATTTATTCTTTGAGATGATTAATTTCTGTCCCCTTTGCCTTTTGCCTTGTAAGCCATAATATATATTAGAAAAATAATTCACGATATTTTTTATAGCTTTATATGGGCTTATACGCAAGCAAAAATATTATTTCATTGAATCTGTACTTAATAATTACAATATCAATATATTGTTAGTATAGGCTTTTTTTGTAATTGATTACATAAGGTTAGCATTGGCAGTAGCTACAATGCTTCTTTTTTTCTGTATTAGAACTTATTTTTTTAAGATGTTGGAAATCTAAAAAACACTTTCGAGTCTGAAAAAGCCAAAAGTTGAGTATCGCTTATCATCACGCAAATTATTCACATTATGTCAACGTAATAATGCGTAAGCTTTATGCAATTTTTTACTAAGCTCACCAAAATAGTAACGAAGGAAAACGAGGCAATGGTACCGCGAATTATGACTACGAATTCGCTCGTATTATAACAACAACAATTTGTAAATATTATAAAAAATATTTGACAAGCGTTACGTATTCAGCGAAAAATTAAACAAAAAAAATATCTCACATTTACTCGATTTTTCTACCCAGAGCGTCAGAGCACAGGAGCGGATGCATATTTAATTATAATAAAGCGGGTTTTAAACTAAATTTGTCAGATTTGTCAAAAGAAAGATAGGGTAATACCAGGATAGATGCCACACTTTTTGAAAATATGTTATATCTCCCTGTACAATTATTTCATTATTTTAATTGTAAAACTGGCAAGTACTTTGGTCTTTTATCTATGGATTTATAAAAGGAAGAAGATATTACCTTTGACATTTCAAGAGTATTACAGATTATTGCGGACCTCTAAATTTTGGGACATCTATCCCTATGATAGACGACCCGTTGAGAAATAGGGCATCTATCCCGAAAAAAATTTGCCGTCCCATGCAATCGCACAGAGACGGTCGTGGAAGTTGGAAAGTCTCTCGATAGATAAATAAAATAACACGCTATGTATTTTCGAAAATAGAGTAATTACAATCGGGGCATCTATACCACTGGGGCGTCTATCACGGTTTTACCCTACGCGGTCTTTTTTGTGATTAAGTGATTGCAAAAAGCGAACTCTGAATGTAGTAATCGCTTTTGAGGACCACCTTTATTTAATTTTCATTCCTATAAAATATTATGTTACCATAAATGCACCATTAAATCATGCATAGAGATGCATCTTCAATAGAATATGAAAGAAACTTTTTTTATTCTTGAAAACATTATGGCGAGATAAAAGTTTTGTCTTTGTATGCATCAACTACCAAAGATATTATATTTCAATCTACTCTACTCTGTTTTTGACATTTGACATCTTAAGATGACATACACAAAACGGTAAAAAATTTAGTAAAATTTGTAAATGATATTTAAAACAACTTCAACCACATAATGTTCACAGGTTTACTATGTCTAATAGTGAATCATCGATTTCAACAGTTTTCCATGTAAGAACAGACTTTAAAGTGTCCAAGGAGAAGGGACAAAAACGAGCTCCTACTCCGGTGAATGTTATTATCTGGGCGATGGAAATCCTTGGCAAAAGGACGCGAGGAGTTCCAATCCACAAAATACGGTCCCTCATAAAGAAACACTTCGTGCTGCCTTGCAGAAAAAGTGATGTCGACAAGAAAATTGACATGACCGTTATGTTTGCAGTTTACTTTGGCATCCTCGAGAAAGCGGATAATTTATTTTATCTCAAAAGAACGGATGTTTTATTGAACGAATCAAAGACAAAATTAACGAGCTGAGATTTCGTCATTTGCATACAAGTATTTGTCGTTAGAGCTAAACATTGTAGGTAATATACGTTAAAACTTAATAAAAATAGTATTTGTCTTAAATTTGTTTCATTATTTTTATTTACTATTCTTAAAACGAATTAGTAGCACGAAGCATTCGGGTCTAAATCCTCATTAACAAATTTTAAGTTACACAAATGGTAATAGTCTTATACTTTGGTAGGGTCATATTATTTACGACGACCTCCGTAGCCGAGAGCCGAGCACGCCGGTCTATATAAGTTGACGCCATCTCTGAGGATCCGGAACTTTTCTACGAGTATATTGTCTCGGTCTGGGTGTTATAGTACCGTCGTTGTTTCTGATTTCTATTACATAAGTGCTTTAGCTAATCTGAATAGCGGAATGGTCTTAGGTATCTTTCTGTGAATTAATGCTAGTAAACCCTCTTGCAGCTCAGAAGTACTAAGGTTCTGAATACTGGAAGGGTTTCCATAAACGCTGCTTTATAACAGCAACAAATATTTACTGACGCTCTCATTATTTTTGTTGTGACATCTACGTCCGACCAGCATAATCTCTCTTACCGGCTTTACGTCGCAAACGTTTTTATTAGTTTTACTAAAGTCTTATATTAGTTTTAGATACTTTGAAACATCAGTAAGCTCTTCATTCACGTTTCAATAGTCATTATAGTATTATATTCCTATTGCGATTTTTTATGTTAAAAACCTAACCCACAATAATACATTATGATACGAGTGTGCAAAGTTGATTATTACACACGGTAAGAAAGCCGAGTGTGTTAATAATCAATGCACACGAGTTCCATACGACGTTTTTCAACAAAATTGCGAGGAAAAAACCAAACTAAAATCTAAAATACCTTCTCCTTTTTTGCTGTTTTTCTCTGAATTTTGGCGGCAACAGGTTGCGTTTCGTGCCTTAATAAGTATTTCCGACGGGGTTGAATAACATTTTACTCGTCTACACTATTTAAAGTCTACATTTTTGATAGTAATTACCCCACAGCAACAACTTTACCAAATATTTAGGAAAAATGGCATGTAAGTTTTGTTTTTTTCGTGCGCCGCAATTTCGATGCCCGCGCAGGTTCAATAATGGCACAGGAAAAACTGGCTGTTCAGCCGCAGTAGCAGCAATTTAAAAATTAAATAAACTATAAATTATTGTTTCTAAAAATGGGTTTTTCTAAAAATGATAGTTAAGTTAATTTGTGTTTATTAATATACAATTTAATAAAATGAAATATTTATTTGTCATCTTAACCGTAAAATAATTAAATAATGGTAAAATATTAAATGTTCTTAGACATAAACTTTTGCTGGATTTTTTATAAAAAAAGTTAACATTACCGCACTAGTCCGATAATGTTATAACAGCACAAGTGCGTAATATGATGAATTATGAAACTAAAAACGGTGTTATAAGAGTCAATTTACGAGCAACTGTGTTGAAAAAATTTTTTTGTCCACATAGATTTCTGAGCGTGAAGAAATGGTTGCTTCGTAAGAAGCATCAAATTGAATTGGCTCGCAAGCGAGGTTGGAAAGGCTACTGGGTCTGCCTTAAAGGCACCACTCTCCTCTTCTATCCCTGCGACTCACGCGAGGGCCGGTCTGTGGAAGCCGCGCCCAAGCACCTAATCATCGTCGACGGGGCCATAATGCAACCGATACCAGAACACCCGAAGAGGGATTACATTTTCTGCTTGAGCACTGCGTTTGGAGATGCCTATTTGTTCCAGGCGCCTTGTCAGGTAAGGAAAACAATTGATTTACGCTTTAATTAAAATATAATATTTAAATATTGATAATAGTTTAGTTGAACACAAAAAAAAAAACAGTCAAATTTAAAACCTCAGTTGAATTATATTTTAGGGCATGGCCTGACTTAATTTACCTTTTAAAATGTAATCAGTCCATATTGAATCCTGGCATATAGCCTTAATCGTTTAACACTGATAGATAAGTATCAAGTTGCTAAAGTTAGCATAATTACCTAGCACTTGTATTGCTAAAATATAGGAGTTAAATGTTGTGAACTACGGGAAATACATAATATATTAGGTTGAAGAAAAAGTCTTTTCGCATTATAATATGTATGAACTTGTAATAAAATCTCTTTGGCTGTACTATTTGTATCTGGCTGGTTTTAATATCAACAAAAGTTTAAATTTTAAAAAAGATAATTCAAAAAGGAAAATGTGTGTTTTTCGTACTGTCAAGATGTGTAAATCTAATAAAGAAATTCGATACATTTTAAAATTTGACTACAAAAAAGGTAAAAATGCAACGCAAGCCGCGAAAAAAATTTTGCGATGTTTATGGACCTAGTGCAGTTTCTGTGAGAGTAACACAAATTTGGTTTAAGCGTTTTTTGATTAGAAGCCCAAAAATTTCTATAGCAATGGGATCATGTCCCTACCTACAAGATGGATAAAAGTTATCAAACAAAATGGTACCTACATACATTAGTTTTAACGTGCCATGTGGTGCCGGCACGTTAAAAGAATTGCACCTCCCCTTCTCTTCCTATGGGTGTTGTAAGAGGCGACTACAGGAGAGCCGACATAAGAAAACGGGCAGCAGCGTCTCCTCTCCACCATTGACCAAACTGCGATTGCCAACCCGCCTGCCAAGCGTGGCGATTATGGCAAAATCCTCCCTTTGGAGAGGCCAGTGTCCAGCAGTAGACTGATATAGGCTGGTGATGTGATGATGTGAAACTATATTAAAAATGTTTTAAATTTTCTTAAAAAATGCGAAGAAACTTTTTCCCCTACCTATTATATCCAATAAATTAATGTTAGTAGTAATGTTGTTACGCCCTATATTTTCAGTAATTCAAAACATTCAACTGAGTGGTACAAGCTACATCTCTCATGCACGCCATGCCCACGATAGTCAACTTTGATGTCAATGGCTAGTTAGCTCGATACATCTCTAAACCTTTACACTAAGTTCACAACTGTTGACAAACTTTGCAAATGATTTTTACACTATAAACATAGTTACGCGCACACATAATTTAAAATTCCCATCGGAGGAGTGTTGCTGCACTATGATAGAGTTATTTCCGTAGGTGGAGCTCGAAAATTGGGTGAACAGTATACATAGTGCCTGCGCTGCGGCATTTGCACGTCACCGCGGCAAAACTGGGACGCTTCATCTACTCCAGGAAGAAATATACCGCCTCGAGAAAGCTATCGAATCTGTAAGTACCTACTTTTTTTATAAACATTTCCAGCGACATTTCCATCTTTAAATTTTTTCAATAGTAAAAGTTGTTAAACTTTTTCTGTTTCCAACATTAGCAATGTTCCATTGCTTTATAATTTTAACTTTCAAGAAGACGAAGGCTTTTCCATTTGTGAATTTTCCTCTTGCATCAATATTTAATCGATTTAAATTATTTTTTATAATATTTTAATATTCAGCGACATCAGTCCATTCCTGGACATCCCTAATCTAATGAACTAAATAAAAATAATCTTCGCACAGCAGGGTAACCATGAACTTTTAATACAATCTCAAAGCTGACAAATCTGTCAATTTTAGTACGTCATTACATACAAAATTTAACAGATTTGATAATGTTTGACAGATTTGAGATTGTTTTAAGAGTTCGTGGTTAGGGCCCTGAGCAGTAATTAAAATGTCATAATAAAAATGACAAATACCAGTCTCAGTACTTAGTACTCTTTTTGCTCAAAAACGACTTTTGATTATGAAATAAAAGCTTTCACACTTTCCATACTTAAACACACTCTCATTAAATCTTCTGTTCGTGTAAACGGTAGGTAAAATTATCGTTATTCGTCACTAGCAATTTTAGCTTAAGTCAATATAGTTGGAAATGAAAATGCGCTGGAACAAGAATACGACTTACTGAGATAATATGCACAGCTCAACCCTTAACTGCTGCGCAGCGCGCATTGGTCTGAACTAACACAGGCATTGTTTGACTGGCACGAATGTCTAACTACCTTTGCTCTATCTCTTCACGACTCGACTCTATGCAAACCTCGTAAGGGTCAGTTTTGAACGCTGACCCCGTTTCTCATTGCACACTATAAACCTTCGAGTACAACGTAGCGAGGCGAAAAGCATTCCCCATTTATGTAGATAAATTTATTGCTTGTACCAAGCTCGTCGTGAATATGTTTACAGGCGACAACTTCTTTCGACGCCTCCCTCACCAAAAATTGCTGTCGCATCCACGTTCATTTAAAAAAAAAATTGCAAGTACAGTGGCAAAATAAGGTTTCATTTCATCAAAAACAAGATAGGAAGAAAATTTACATGATCCTATGCCACAATCGCTTGCAACTCTCGAGATTAGATCGTGGGCCGTATCGGCGAACGCATGCCATCAGATAACGAATTCTATTCCAGTTCTATTTAAGACCTTCTAACAGCCTCTAATTTAAATACGTATCACAAAACGCTTACATTGATAACATGAAAAGGTTAAGGCAACCTATTTTCATAAATAATAATATATATAAATGGAGCTCGTATTTAATTAGTTCTACTGATTTAATCCCCTGATATCTTCGACCGTTAATTTCCTCGACAGTGCTTTTATTTATCTATATAAACCTACTCATAACGTAAATAAAATACAAACTGTGTTTTAAAAGATTAGGTTAATCAATTGAATCTAGGTTTAAGGTTTATTAGCTCATTTATAGTTATTACTTTTTAAATGCATTATTGGTGTAAGATTTGTTGGTTGTTCTTATTTAATAAAATAAAAATTTAATGAATTTTTTTTGAAAACATTATTATAAGTGTCAATAATATATCTTATATACAGATTGTACAAAAGAATGGAACACTCCTTAAAATCACATGATAAGCTGGTCATATACAACAACTTTTCTTATCCCCTCACAGGATTCCCGGTCATATATATGACCGGCTTGTAAAGCGGACGTTTGATGTGTATATGACCAGTTGATCATGTGGTTTTAAGGAGTGTCCTATTCTCTTGTACAACCTGTATATGGGTGTTTTTAATAATCATATTACTACTATGTTTTTTTATATCGTTTTGGCCAAAACATGTTATACCTACTTTAACTTAACATACTACACAAAGTTTGTGTAAAGAACCAACAACGAAAACAGAAAAATAAATTTAATTCCCCATACAACAAAATAACTCTTTATCAATATATTTATGAGACAAATAAAAAAAACTGAGCAGAAGAATAGGAAATGTTCGATTCCAAAACTGAGAAAATCCACCGTGTATATAGCATACAATATATTTCATATACATATTTCAGTTTACCATTTCCCAAAATAGTTTCAATCCAGTTTTCCGTTTGAATTGATAAATTATCTGAAGCGTTCAAATGCAATGCCCTCAAAAACGTGATAGGCATAATATAGACGTCCTACTAAGCAGGCCTCGTGTGGTCGGGAGCAAATCGCGCCAATTTCGACCCGCACAGGGAGACCGCAGCACGCAGCAAAGCCTTTGTGGCTGCGTCGGTACCTACAACACGTTCACCGCACGCGAAACATGCCTCGCAGACCGCACTAACTACCCGGTGTAAATAGGGAAACCGGCACTTGCTATCTAATTCGGAACGGTAGTTTAACAATGCCAAGTATTTACCGTCATAGGTGTGGCCAAAAGTAGTTTTGTAGTAGTAGTGTAAATTGGTATGAAAATGTTTTTTTATGTTCTGGGCAATGGGATTGCCGCATAGATAGTGTTAATATGATGTTTCATCCTTATTAATTAAATGTAGAATTTTGGATAGTTTCAATTCAAATGAATGTTTTAATTAGAGCTTCATGATTTTCAATTTTTTAGTTTCATTTGTAAATAACAAAAAAAATATAACGTTGAATTTCATTGTTCGCCAGGGTAGTTCCGTTATACACATTGTCAGGAGCAGGCTTACGTAAAAAATTATCGTCAATATACGATTCACGCATTCGGTTAAAGGAAATTACGTAATCGTATTACATTACTAATAGCAGACGTTTGTATGGAGGAAGTCACACCAATTTTCCGATCCGCTCTAATTGCCCTTTAGCATGCTTTGGAGCTTTGTGGCTGTGATACGTTTAACTACCCAGTACATAAATATATGAAAAAATATTTAAAATAACTGCTACGTACACGTAGTAATATTATGAGTTTTGTTTTTGACGCATCATTAATACGTACACAGCCTGCATTCAACAAAACATTCATCAGGATGTTACATAGTTATGGACCAAAAACAAACTATACTCAAAGTTGACACTGTTACATGTTGGAATATCGTCTATATCGACTCGTATAGTGACCGCAGCGCGACTCGAAGCCATTGAGGCGAATATGTGTGGCAGAAGACGCCTCACATATTCACAACTACACGATACGAATAAAAATGCCACTACACCATAACAGAGGCGAGCAATCATTATAAGTTAGAACAAAGTTCAGGTAAACGAATTTAAATTCTGCGGGAAAATTCAAAGTGGCATTACGGGACCGTAGTTTGAAACAATCTATTATAACACGCGTGATAGTTATCAGGCAGATGGGCACGCGCCTATTAATATTCATGCCGTTGTCAACCCGCGTTCGAGTGCCAAGATATTCAAACAATATACATGGTAATGCATGCCTGATCAATGTTTTAAAGACAAGTTCGAAGTCAAACATCACGGAAAGCGCGACTATTAATCACTCAATAACTATCTGCTTGTGCTTCGCCGCTAATCGCGCTTTACCTGAAAACGGTTTTATAATAATATGCCTATTTTACTACTTTTGAAACAAAATTTTTAATCGACTTCAAAAAAGGAGGAGGTTCTCAATTCGTCTGAATGTTTTTTTTTTATGTTTGTTACGCGATTATGCCGTCAATTATGGACCGATTTAAAAAATTATTTTTTAGTTTGAAAGGGTATACTCCCGAGGTGGTCCCATTTACACCAAGTCAGATTCTGATGATGGGATCCCTGGGAAATCGAGGGCAACCCTAAATTTTTATAGGCACCCATAATGTTTTGCATATATTTTCTGACTCAATGCTGATTTTTGGGTCTGGTAATTATCATGTCATGTTGCTGACCTGATGATGGAAGCCACAGAACTCCTTAACGGATAGGAGTTAGAAGATAATACTGCAATTTGTCGACAGAAAGTATTTCGCAGTGTGTTGAGCAGACGTGGAGCTTATGAGGTACCAGACCGCCAATTTTAATTTCCTGGTGGCGTAACCGCACACCCAGTAACGAAAAAAAGATTAAAAGTTCCTTTCTTAAATTGACTTGGTTTTTAACGCAAGACCTTATCCTATGGTTACGACACCATAAAAAAAGTTTAATAAAAAACTAAAAACCGACTTCAAAATGAAACTAAAAAGCGAAAAATAATATTGACTAAAACATACCTAATCAGTTCTTTTTGGAGTCGGTGCGAATGAACACATTTTAACTCTCGATGGCTGGCACCGACTCCAAAAAGAACTGATTAGGTATGTTTTAGTCAATATTATTTTTCGCTTTTTAGTTTCATTTTGAAGTCGGTTTTTAGTTTTTATTAAACTTTTTTTTATTTTACAATTTTAAGTGTTTAGTCCTCTATTTTTTCCCTCCTAACTTCGCCAAAAATTACTTTACAGCAAAGTAACCTTAACTAATATTGGTTCTCTATGGACCCCCCATCCAATGGTATGATAAAAATAAGGTGTTATATAGGGTCAATTTTTCGACGAAAATTTTTAAGTCTTAAGAAAAGGGTTTACCTACACTCCAACCAGAACGGCGGCTATTTTGGTGTCGTAACCATACGATAAGGTCTCGCGTTAAATAACAGGTTAAATTAAGAAAGGAACTTTCAAATTTTTTTTCGTTACTGGGTGTGCGGGTACGCCCCCAGTAAATAAAAACGGTTGGCGGTCTGGTACCTCATAAGCTCCACGTCTGCTCAACACACTGCGAAATACGTTCTGTCGACAAATTGCAGTATTATCTTCTAACTCCTATCCGTTAAGGAGTTCTGTGGCTTCCATCATCAGGTCAGCAATATGACATGATGATTACCAGACCCAAAAATCAGCATTGAGTCAGAAAATATATGCAAAACATTATGGGTGCCTATAAAAATTGAGGGTTGCCCTCAATTTCCCAGGGATCCCATCATCGGAATCTGACTTGGTGGAAATGGGACCACCTCGGGAGTATACCCTTTCAAACTAAAAAATAAATTTTGAAATCGGTCATAATTGACGGCGTAATCGCGTAACATACATACAAAAAAAAAAAACAACATTCAGACGAATTGAGAACCTCCTCCTTTTTTTTAAAGTCGGTTAAAAATAGTCGCCGTTCTGGTTGGAGTGTAAGAAAACCCTTTCCTTAAGACCTACAAATTTTCGTCGAAAAATTGACCCTATATAACACCTTATTTTTATCATACCATTGGATGGGGGGGTCCATAGAAGACCAACATTTGTCTAGGTCACTTAGCTGTAAAGTCATTTTTGGCTTAAAACACTTAAAATTGTGAAATAAAATAAGTTTAATAAAAAACTAAAAACCGACTTTGTTCTTTGCGAATGAACACATGTTAGCTATCGATGGCTGGCACCGACTCCAAAAAGAACTGATTAGGTATGTTTAAGTTAATATTATTTTTCGCTTTTTAGTTTCATTTTGAAGTCGGTTTTTAGTTTTTTATTAAACTTATTTTATAAACAACTACAATTTTCACGGACACTGGTCAACTTTTCGTTGGAGTAGCCTCTTAGAAGCTCCGTAAACACATCATATACAAGTACCATCACTCGACATCCTAATAATTGTCTACCCTAAAGTTATGTTAAGTTAAGACGCTTTTTACCCGACTGCCAAACGAGGGTTATGTTTTTCGAGCGTGTTTATGTATGTATGTAAGTATGTCTATTTCTTTGGCACGCCCTACAGCCTAAACCATTTAACGGATATGAAAGTATCATATATCAATAGATTCGTCTCAATTATGGGAGTGACAAGGGGTACGTTATTTCCCGAAATTCTCGCGGGAACAGAACTTAAGCGGGAAAAACGGATATGCAATACTGATAAACCGATTTTGAAAGTTTCTTTTATTAATTAAGGGTCACATAAGTTCAGTGCTAATAGTATTCAATACTTTATTTTCCGAAATTCCTACGGGAACAGGCAAAAAAATACACTGAAAAAATAGGAAGAAAAAACCGTTTAATGGATTTCAACAATTATGATAAGTCATTAGATTTGTCTCAGTTGTGGGAGTGACATAGGCTATGTTATTACCCGGAATTCCTATTAGTACATGAATTAAACGGAAAAACCCGATTTCAGATACTTGTTACTCGAGTTAAAACCTTTTTTTTCAACGAAGAGTTGCAAATAAGGATCTATAGTTCATTGAAAAGTAGTAGTAGAACACTACAAACTAAAAAGTCAATCCATTAACAGCATAATGATGTTTGACTTGGTATGCACTGCGTTAGTACCTAATTAAGTAATTTAAATCCGTGAAGAAAAAGTCGAATCAAGTAACATAGATTTGATGCCTCAGATTTCTGATTCTTTAAATCTTGTTTTCATCTTTTAAGTTCACTATTTGCGCAGTCGGATATTTTTATTTTTTCTATAATGCTGAACTATACAATGCTATTGGGGTATGTGTAAGTAGACTGAAAGTAATCAATTTTATTCAAATTAGTTTTGGACCGCTCTTTACTTGCCAAACCCATTCTAGCTTTTAACACAAATTACGTATAACGTGCCGTGTGGGGACGGCCGTAAAGAATACACTTCCCCACCGCCGTGCAGGAGGCGTGTCGTAAGAGGCGACTAAATCCTGTAGCACGAGACGGGGAGCAGCGTCTGCGTGCGAAACAATATAAAAAAACTGCGCTCGCCAACCCGCCTGCCAAGCGTGGCGAGTCTGGCAACCACCCCCCAATGACAGACACGACAAAGACCAGGCCCCCAGTCTCCGGTGGTCCCGCTGTTCCTGGCTACGGTAGCGGTCAGGGTGACGGCGGGTCAGGGGGTGCTAAGAATCCCCGGAGGAGGAACTTCGGCTACCAGCCCCAAAGAAGACTGGCCCTGGTAACACACAACGTCCGCACGCTAAGGACTGATAAGAAGATCGTTGAGCTGGAAGAGGAATTGAGTAGGATGCATTGGAGTATCGTGGGAATATCAGAAGTCCGAAGAGAGGGCGAGGACACGATAACCCTGAAATCTGGCAACCTACTCTATTACCGGGAGGGCGAACAACTGTCCCAAGGTGGTGTCGGGTTTCTCGTCCACAAGTCCCTCATTAACAACATCGTCACCATCGGAAGTGTATCGAGTAGGGTGGCATACCTGATACTCAGAGTGTCAAATAGATACTCGCTGAAGGTTATACAGGTATATGCACCGACCTCTACACACCCCGATGAGGAAGTGGAGGCTATGTATGAGGACGTTAGTAGAGCCATACATACTACTAAAACCCACTTCAATGTTGTTATGGGAGACTTTAACGCGAAACTGGGCATGAGAGGCGATAATGAGCTGAGAGTGGGGCGATTTGGATATGGGCAACGGAACCCTAGGGGACAAAGGCTGGCCGAATTTCTGGAGAAGGAGGACCTCTTCGCGATGAATTCCTTTTTCCAGAAGCCGCCTCAGAGGAAGTGGACCTGGATGAGCCCCGATGGGTCCACGAAAAATGAGATTGACTTCATCATGACCACAGAGCGACGAGTGTTCAATGATGTCTCCGTGATCAACGGGGTGAAAACCGGTAGCGATCACCGAATGGTTAGAGGCACATTGAACATCAACGTCAAGCTAGAAAGGTCCCGTTTGATGAAGTCTACGCTCCGACCCTCTAATGCCCATATTTACTGCCCCGAAAGCTTTCAGCTTGAGCTGTCAAATCGCTTTGAATGCCTAGAAAACTGCGAGTCAGTGGACGAGATTAACAACAGGTTTGTAGAAACTGTCCAGGCGGTCGGGTCGAAATTTTTCAAGCCCCGTCGAAGAGTCAGACCGCAAAAACTTACCGACCACACCCTCAAACTCATGGCAGAACGACGTTTACTGGCACTGCAGTCCTCTGTTGACGCTAAGTTATATCGGCAGCACAATAGACGGATATGGAAGTCCTTGCGACATGATATCCGCAACTTTAATACGAATAGTATTAAAGAGGCGATAGAGCGGAACCAAGGCTCCAAAGTGTTTACAAGAGACATGTCTATTGGGCAGAGCCAGCTGACGAAGCTGAAGACGGAGGATGGTAGTATAATGTCGACAAAAGCCGAAGTTTTGAGGGAGATCGAAAAGTTCTATGGGCAGTTATACACCTCGGTCACTAAACCTGTTAGTAGTTCAGCCGCAGATCCAAGAGCTAAGCTTACCCGACACTATACCGAAGATATCCCGGACATCAGCCTATATGAGATTAGGATGGCTCTCAAACAGCTCAGGAACAACAAGGCGCCGGGTGATGACGGGATTACCTCAGAGATTCTGAAAGTGGGTGGAACACCGGTACTGAAGGTCCTTCAGAAACTCTTTAACTCCGTCTTGCTCGAGGGAATAACGCCGGAGGCATGGAATAGAGGTGTGGTGGTGCTCTTCTTCAAGAAAGGAGATAACACCTTGCTGAAGAACTACAGACCCATCTCGCTTCTGAGCCATGTCTACAAGTTGTTTTCGAGGGTCATCACGAATCGTCTCGCACGTAGGTTCGATGACTTCCAGCCTCCCGAACAAGCAGGTTTCCGAAAAGGCTTTAGTACCATAGACCACATCCATACGCTGCGACAAGTTATACAGAAGACCGAAGAGTATAACTTACCACTATGCTTGGCGTTTGTGGACTATGAGAAGGCCTTCGATTCAATCGAGACTTGGGCAGTGCTACAGTCTCTACAGCGGTGCCATATTGACTATCGGTACATCGAGGTGCTGAAATGTTTATATAAAAACGCCACCATGACGGTCCGAGTACAGGAGCAGAGCACAAAAGCTATTCCTCTGCAGCGAGGCGTAAGGCAGGGAGACGTTATTTCTCCGAAACTGTTTACCGCCGCATTGGAAGATGCTTTTAAACTCCTGGAATGGGAAGGATTCGGCATCAACATTAATGGCGAATACATTACTCACCTTCGGTTTGCCGACGATATTGTGGTCATGGCAGAGTCGCTGGAAGACCTCGGTACAATGCTCGATGGCCTTAATAGAGTTTCCCAACAGGTAGGTCTTCAGATGAACATGGACAAAACAAAGATTATGTCGAATGCCCATGTTGCGCCTTACCCAGTACCGGTTGGGAGCTCTATTCTTGAAATTGTTGACAAATATGTTTACCTGGGACAAGTGATCCAGTTGGGTAGGTCCAATTTTGAGAAAGAGGTCAATCGACGAATCCAACTCGGATGGGCAGCGTTCGGGAAACTACGCAACATCTTCTCGTCCAAAATACCTCAGTGCCTAAAGACGAAAGTATACAACCAGTGTGTGTTACCAGTGATGACATACGGAGCTGAAACGTGGCCTCTTACTATGGGCCTTATTAAGAAGCTTAAAGTTGCACAGCGCGCTATGGAAAGGGCTATGCTCGGTGTTTCTTTGCGAGATCAAATCAGAAATGAGGAGATCCGTGAACGAACCAATGTCGCTGACATAGCTCGACGGATTAGCCGGCTGAAGTGGCAGTGGGCGGGGCACATAGCACGTAGAACTGACGGCCGATGGGGCAGAAAGGTTCTGGAATGAAGGCCGCGTATAGGCAAGCGCAGCGTAGGACGCCCACCCACAAGGTGGGCAGACGACCTGGTAAAGGTTGCAGGACGACGCTGGATGCAGGCCGCTTCCAATCGGCCGATCTGGAAGTCACTGGGGGAGGCCTATGTTCAGCAGTGGACGTCCTGTGGCTGATATGATGACGTATAACATACAATTTATTGAATATGTTTTTAACAAACCTAATAGTATGAAGACATCTTCTGGGCAAGCTCGCTCCATCGTTGATCCCATCAATGCTCTAGAGCAAGGTTGGGGTGAAGAGTAAGCCCATCTCAAATAAAAAAAAAAGACTTACACTTTGGTTGTATTGACCATTTACTAGGGGTATAATGCTTGCCATTATTTAATAATTGTCGTATAATAATAATAACAATATAATAATAATAAAAAACCGTCCAAGTGCAAGTTAGACTCGCGCACGAAGGATTCCTTACTATTATCTATAAAAGCGGCTTAATAATCACATTTGTTTTATGGGAGCCCCCTTAAATATTTATTTTATTCTGGTTTTTAATATTTGTTGATAACGCGGCAACAGAAATACATTATGTGTAAAAATTTCAACTGTCTAACTATCACGTTTCATGAGACTGTATCTCAGGTGTCAGACTGACCTGGTGACAGACGGACAGACAGACAGACAGACGGACGAACAGCGTAGTCTTAGTAATAGGGTCCCGTTTTACCCTTTGGGTACGGAACCCTAAAAACTAGTGAAATAAAGCATGCTATGTAATGGATACTACGTAGACGTGAATAATAAACGAATTACTTATTTAATAAACTTAATTTAGTTATACCTTTAATCATTAACCCTTAATCTCGGTAAAAAAGTAACGATTGAATAACAATGGACCCGCCACACGTGTGTGCGCCAACGTGGCGGAAGGATTAATTAAATAATAATATTCTATAATTAACTGTTAGGAGCGGTATTCCAACACTTCGTGGAAGGAGTAAAAGGTCGCTTCTGCAAAACACACCTTTACCACGCTCTAAACCTTTCTGGTATCTATCAATACAGATTATAAGTTTGGATATTTAAGGAGATTTTCAAACGCAAATCAAATCAAGCATATATAATAAAAAAACGTATTTGTTTTTATTTATTTATTTTATTAGTTTAGTTTTTAATAATTAAATGTGACCGTCATTTTTCTTACTATAAGGTGTAAGTATGTAGGTCCAAAGCAAATTATTGCTTTGACCGATAAACAAGCGAGCCTTACATAACCAATATTTAATGCAGGATCACAAACTGAAGCACATGGCTGACCTTCAACAGTCCGTGGTGTCAGACCCAGAGACTCGCGCGCAGCTTGCAGTTCAGATGCTGCAGTGGGAAGAGAACCTTGAGAGACTCCACTGTGAGCAGTTCCGTCTCAGGTGCTACATGGCCAGTCTGCAAAGCGGAGAGCTTCCTAATCCTAAGGTGAGTTTAGGAATTTACTTATTCTTAGTTACCTATGGTATTAACGTACTGTGTCTACTTTAAAAAGTTAATTGGTGAATAAATTTGCGTGAGAAGAAATTAAAATATTTGTGTAACGAGTGTACCAGAACTACCAAACAATCAATAATGCCCGGGCTCACCCTAACACATCTAGACCTTGTTTCTATCAGAATCGGAAATTGACCCTCTACGTAAAGACAAACTAATGCGCCATTACACCAATCGAGTCTTAAAGTTTATAGGTGTTATAAGTTATTTTGTTTGCAAAAACAAACCGACACGACCGGAATTTTGAGTTAGTATTCCAGCATCAATGCTAACGTAGCGAAGCACTAACACACACCTTTCTAAAGTTGTTCTATGAGCATCAGAAATCAAATAATAATTTGCATTATTTAGATTATTTGCTAAACAAATTGATAATCTCGTCACTTAGAGACACGATACAACAGATGGGAGATAATGAGTCTAGTTGTTACAACTTTGACATAATTTTCTCTCCATTTTTATCTCATCTTCCCAACATATCTTGTCGGCTTATTTTATTATGTCCGACGATTCGAACAATTTCTTCGGCTTTAATGATTTTTGGTATCGTGAGAATCTATAATTTATCACGGGATATAAGGCGAGGGCGCGTCAATTGTGAAATGATTTTATCGAGGTTACTGAGAAAGGGAATTTGTGGTACCGCTATCAAATTGACAGTTCCGCTGACCTCCCGCCTCCCGGCTGGGGACAAAATTTGTTATGTCACGCGACCCATGTCAGGACACGTCATAAATGACTTCCCAGCACACGAATAATTAAATTGTCTACGATTTTCGCGGAAATAGGTTTGATTATCGATAAGTCGATTAATGAACGGATATCCCAATATCTTTTTACCTTTGCCGGGTATTTATAGAAGAAACTCAATTTGGTTTTTTTTTAAGATTATTTACGTTGATAGGGTGGGAAGATATTTTTTTACATTTCATTCCTTGGCGTTCAAAAGAAGTTAGTTGACAACACTTGCCTGATTCGCCCCAAACGCAAGCGGTCTCATGTTTGATTTTTTCTAAGTTTAATCAGGTATGTGTGTCCTGAGAGAGGTGTCTTAAATTAATTGTGCCTCGTAACAAAAATGATAATTCCTTACTTCACGACTGAGGGTTTGTCTAGCGAATATTTACTTACTAATGACAAGATCTTACTCATTATTTATTTTCACAGTCACTTCTCACACACGTTTCCCGCGGCACGAAGAGCACATTGAACAAGCTTGGCGTGTTCACGGTGTCCTCGTTCCACGCATTCATCTGTGCTCGCTCTCCTTCCCTGCTCAACAACCTGCTGGCCGGGCGGGGCGCCACCAAGCGTCGCGCGCCAAACCTTTCCAGGTCTAATTCTGGCTCTAGCAGGAGGTCTATGCAGGTTAGTACAATAAAAGTAGTTAAATGTCCACAGTTTGCATTGCAGATCAAGTTTTGAACAATCATCATCATCATCATCATCATTTCAGCCTATTGCGGCCCTCGGTCCAGTGGACGAAAGCCTCCCCCAAAAAACGTCAAAGAACACGATCTCCCGCTTTTTTAATCCATCCATGCCAGCCATCTACCTAAAATCGTCGGTCCATCGAGCTGGGGGGCGTCCTACACTAAGTTTGCCAAGGCATGGTCTCCACTCCAGAACCCGTTTACCGTCCACCTTTCACCGGTTCTGCGACAAATGTGGTCCGCCCAGTGCCACTTAAGCTTGCTACATTTTTGGACTATGTTCGTTACTTTTGTCCTCTGTTTAGTCTTATCTTATCCAGCAGCAGTAAAAACAACTAGCTTAGTAACAAACGTGCACGAATAAAAGTCGCTGATACAGCCCGACGGATAAGCAAGCTTAGATTTCAGTGCCGATGGGGCAGAAAGGGTCTAAAATCAAAGCCAGCCAGCCGGCAAGCGCAGCGTAGGGCGTCCACTCACAAGGCAGACCATAGACCTGACCTGGTTAAGGTTGCAGGAAGCTGCTGGGTCCAGGCTGCTTCTAACCAGCTAATCTGGATATCTTGAGAAAGGCCTGTGTTTAGCAAGATACATCCTTTAGCTGTAATGATAAAACTCGATAACATATAATATTATAAGTCCTCTATTCAATACTTCAAGTATTAGACGCGTCTTATCTCAATGTTCGAGTAGTTAATTAACACTGATCCTTATAAAGGTAATTTAATGGCCAAGTTTTAAATCCAAAAAAACTTATCATATATAGCTGCAAGTTTTTTGTTGCCTATACATATTTAGTAGTTTAATGTCAGGAGTAAAATTAAAAATCATTTGATTCATCTCATTGGATACCTTTAAAATTAATTAATTACTAAACAAATGAGTGGGTTAACGAGCACAACTCTTGTACAATGTGTTTTTAAAATAGGAACCATAACAAAGATCGTCTCTCCATCTTAAAACCTGTAGCAATTATACGTTGTGTTATTACTAACGTAAACAAAGCCAAACATCAACAGATATAAAATGTTCTAAGAATAAACAATGCTTTGTTAAACTACAACAATTTGTGTGTGTCAACAATTTGTGATTGAGAACTCACATCACGTTTACTTAATAAATTGTGATATTAGGAAAGGGTACAGTGGGCCTAGAGTGAGCTGGACTCGGCGCCATTTCATCTATTCGGGATCTGTAGCGCGAACCTAATTAATTTAAAATAAAAAATAAACTTTAATTGTTCCGTGAGAACTTAGTACCTGCCTTTCATTATTCGAGGTCAACGGAAATTCTTAATTGATTTTGGTTCGATGAATGAGTTTGCAAGCATAAAAATATGATGTATTGTAAAATAAAATGGCATCTCTTTCGATTGCTTAACTAGATTTTTTATATCTCCAAGGAAATGTAGCCCTCAGTATTTGATGTTAAGTTCAACTTGATACTTCTGAATCCGTATGAGAAAACAATTCTTGACAGACGGACAGAAAGAAGTCATTCTAAAAGAGATCCGTGGTTCCTTCCAAGGCAAAGAATCCTAAAAACGACCTTCTTTAGCATTTCCATGAATAATCCTAGTACCAGAATCTAATAATTCAATCTACGCCAGAAACAAGCCATTTATACTCAATTCTCAGGACCGTGTAAATTTATAGGCTTCAGCCATATTCCATTATTACAAAGCCTAAAGTTATAATGGAGAATTTCCATGAGCTTTGTTTCACAGAATATTAAAATTTCATAATATTTTGGAATCATCCAGGGATTTTTTGAAGAAGTGGGACATTTCTAACCCCGAATATCTCAAGCACATGTTGATAGTCCCTTGGGTAACCAACTGTAAAATCCGGGTATCGGAATTTCAGTCCCGGGATTGTCAAAATTTTGAAAAGTTATTTCAATCTTGATTGAGGAATTTCGTTTGGGATCAAAAATATAGAAGTAATAAAATGATTTTTACGATTATCGTTATTGATTTAAATTATTTCCTAAATAGTTTAATGATTTCTTTGTGTAATGGTAGCGATATCTATGAATCATCTTTTACTTTTTGATTGAGGGACCACACACTATCGACTATAACGACTTATGAAAGTTTTTAAAATTCATACAAAGTTATGGCCATTTAGTTACTTTCTATATCGTTGTAACAATTTACAAGATATTTGAGTTTGTTATTGTAATGTCCTTGGACTATGTTTAAAAATTGAACCTTAGCATACAAAATGTTTTTTGTCGACATTCGAAAAGTAATACCAACTTTAATTCAAGTCCGGAAATTATTTTTGATATCAAAATAGATAATTCAATAAAAAAATAAGTATGAAAGGAAAAAAAACCTCGATCGAAGCAAATTTAAAAGAATTAAAAAAAACCAGCCAAGTACGAGTCGGACGCGCGCACGAAGGGTTCCGTACCATTATCTATAAAAATGGTTTTATTCTGTTTTGTAGTATTTGTTATTATAGCGGCAACAGAAACACATCATCAGTGAAAATTTCAACTGTCTAACTATCACGGTTACAGACAGACAGAAGAACAGCGGAGCCTTAGTAATAGGGTCCCGTTTTACCCTTTGGGTACGGAACCCTAAAAAGGATACAAAAGAGAAAGCCATGTGTATTATAATAATATTACCTATATATTCTCTGCCACAAAATTCCGCGCCGGAATACGTAATTTCTGCCTCTGCTGTACTATTATTACCCGACTGCCAAACGAGGGTTATGTTTTTCGAGCGTATGTATGTTAGTATGTCTATTTCTTTGGCACGCCCTATAGCATAACCGTTTAACGGATATTAAAGTGTAATATATGAATAGATTCTTCTCAATTGTGGGAGGTATGTTATTTCCTAAAATTCCCGCGGGAACAGAACTTACGCGGGATAAACTAATCTGCAATACTGATAAACCGATTTTGAAACTTTCTTATATTAACTAAGGGTCACATATTTTCAATACTATCAGTATTTAATACTTTATTACGCAAAATTCCTACGGGAACAGGCAAAAAAATACACTGAAAAAATAGGAAGGAAAAACCGTTTCATGGATTTCAACATATGATATGTCATTAGATTCGTCTCAGTTGTAGGAGTGACTAAGGCTATGTTATTACCCGGAATTTTCATTGGTACAGGAAATAAACGAAAAAAACCGATTTCTGGTACTACTTTCCCGAGTAAGAAGTATTTTTTTTCAATTAAGAGTTCCAAATAAGGCTTTATATTTCATTAAAAAGTAGGAGTAGAACACTACAAACTAAAAAGTTAAAAATGAAATTAATGAATTATAAAATAAAAAAACCCGACTGCGTAATAAGTGAACTTAAAAGATGAAAACAAGATTTAAAGAAACAATTTGCAGTAGGAGGCATCAAATCTATTAACAGAATAATGATGATTGGCTTGGTATGCGCTGCGTTTGTAATTAAGTAGGTAATTTAAATCCGTGTAAAAAAAGTCGAAACAATTAACATGGATATGATGCCTCAGACTGCAAATTGTTTCTTTAAATCTTGTTTTCATCTTTTAAGTTCACCTATTACGCAGCCGGGTTTTTTTATTTTTTTTATTGATTAATTTTATTTTAGAAAGTATTGTACTTGAAGCAATAATTATTAAGTTTATTAATTTATTAACAAATAGTCCCTTATTTTGAATACCTTTTTTGTTTAAAATTATGTCATTATCATCAAGTTACGTGTGAAATGGCCTCCGTGAAGACTTTAAAAGATTGTAAATCGCTAAAATAAATACAGGATGTAAGTGGCAGCGCGTAGATAAATTAAGGAGATAGCTCAGCAAATGATTCTGATCATGAATCAATAACAAAAAACGCACCGTACCGTACTTGTATTTTAATGAGACTATCCACATTTATCTTAAATTTTAGTCATTGCGCACGTGGCTTGCCCGCTTTACCGTTTTCGTCTTTCGGTGTATCATACAATTACAAACAATTAATAAACATAACGGCCCGGCTAACGTTGTAACTATGAGTTTTGGTCGTTTTGCGGAATGGTTCCCGATGTGATAATTTCATACATGTCTAAATTTATTCAGTAAAATATTTTTATCTTTTATCCAGACTTCTCATTTTACCTTGACTTTAATTTACCTACATGCTACCCTATGCACCCTGTATAAACCTAACAATAAATAAAATAAAAACCGTGGCCGGTTTTTATGTAGCAAGTCGGACTCGCGCACGAAGGGTTCCGTACCATTATCTAATTGCGGTTTACGATTAATGACCTAAGTATTTAAAAAAAAACTACTTACTGGATCTCGTTCAAACCAATTTTCGGTGGAAGTTTGCATGGTAATGTTCATCATATATTTTTTTTTAGTTTTATCATTACCTACATTTATTTTAGAAGTTACAGGGGCAGGGCAGGGCAGGGGCACATTTTACCACTTTAAAAGTGTCTCTCGTGCAAACTATTTAGTTTAGTTTATAAAATGACTAGCGACCCGCCCCGGCTTCGCACGGGTGCAATGCTGATACTAAATACACTACTACATATAAACCATCCTCTTCAATCACTCTATCTATTTAAAAAATCCGCATCAAAATCCGCGTCGTTGCGTAGTTTTAAAGATTTAAGCATACATAGGGATATAGGGACAGAGAAAGCGACTTTGTTTTATACTATGTAGTGATATTAGAAACCTCAATATAATTTATGAAGACCCATCCATAAATATTCCACAGGTATAGGTTTGATGAAAAAAAATTCGAGTTTCAGTTCTAAGTATGGGTACCCGCCAAAATTAATTGTTTTTTTCCATTTGTGTGAAAATTTTAATGCGGAACGGAAAAAAGTGGCTGTGACATACGGACGGACAGACAGACAGACATGACGAATCCATAAGGGTTTCGTTTTTTGCCATTTGGCTATGGAACCCTTAAAATGAGATATGTCATGAATGAAGTCAAAGAAGATTAAAAATTTTAGTCATAAAGGTATCTAATGATGTCGTAGAAATTATAATTTATCAAATGTTTATCCGATTATTTGCAGATAATATAATACTGATATAAAAGTTAAGGAGTTAAACAGTATTAATGATAGAAATAAAAATTGCATCACCTAGCTTCAACCAAACCAACGCGTTCATCCTGCGTGCGCGATGGCGATGCATGTGCCATAGCATTTGTAGCGACGAGTTCTAGCTTGAAATACAGCGTTCTCACGCGAGATCTTTGGGCGGCCGCGTTCAATTGATGTGACAGACAGATGGCGCTATGGAAGCCTTGACTAAACCAGACCAGACAGATGGCGCTACTATTATAATATAAATAATTATATACATTATATACAGGGTGTAGATTTCAATGTGAGCAGTATTTACTAAAAAGTCGTAGGTATGACTACTCACAAAACACGAATTAAGAACTAATTGATTTATATAAATAAAAAATGAAATTTTAAGCTAATATTTTTTGTAAAACCCTTACTGTACTGCGGTTAAAGATACTTTGATAAGTTTGCACTGCACGAGTAGAAACCACGCGCAATATCGCTGGAAGCTTGATGGCATTGAAAACTTTTATCTACCGTCCGTGTTATTCATGTAGGTGAATAGGTAGTCAAAAATTGTTTTTTTTCGTAATTTGTGGTAAAAGGTAATCACCATTGTAAGTACTGTTAAGTACAACACAATATTCAAGCACAAACACTCTCTCACACACATAGTCAAACACAAAATATATATATAAAATGATAGTAAAATGTTAGTGATAAAAATAGAAGTCAAGTAAAATCTATGAAAGTATTCAGTATAATATCTTCTATACTACATCGTTTCGGAAGCTGATTTTTTATGAAAACGTAATGGTTTTAATATAGTGAAACCGTTCTTATATATTACGTCGCTGGCGATTTCTGGGTTTTTTATGTATGAATTTTTGGCCAAGCCCTTTGATGTGGGGAAAAATACCTTCCCCAAGTTTTAGCAGCTGTTGGGGGAAATAAATATCGGTGATAAAGATTAGCTCTCATATTCGTCCGTAATTTTAATATTTTAATCATAGTTCACAAAGGGAGACCATTTCAAACATGGTTTGATGATATCTGCTCGTGTACCTCTGTTAATGACGGGAAAAGGAGTCTGTCAGAAATCTCCAGTAAATACAAAAGTAATCCCCACCCATGAGAGCGGATGAGTTTCTTCTAAGATCTTTTAAGGTTCAGCTGTCCACGGCATATGGCCGTATATAATATATGGCACGGCATATGGCATAAGCCATAGAGCACATATGTGCTCTATGGCTTATGGTGCACTCATCCCACATAATCAATGAGGCGTCTTGTAGTAACTCAATTTGTCGTCCAATCATCTGGTTAATTATTTATTTGCTATAGCACAGGTTTACAGTTGTTTTCAAATTTACAAACTTACACAAATTTGTTTTAGTCGCCCTCTTTTTGGAGAGTAGAAATGTTATACTGTATGAGTATGCTATTAATAATATTTCTACAAATAACGCTATTGTATTGGCAAAAAGATGACCGATTTAGTGCCAAGGGGCCTTGAACGTATAATTCAACACAAAAAATACGTTGCTTGTGTTAGGAAAATAAACTAACAAAACATTTACGTAAAAATATAATTTAGATAGGTTCTTAGTATAACAAATCGTTTTGGATCTGCTAGCGCCATCTATTGATGAGTAGTTTCCCTAAGTAGCTTATTTTTGCATTTAGCTATTTGTCATTTCTACACAAAAGTTCATCTAATTGGCAAAAGATGGAGCTCTGTTGATAAAATGTTATGAAAATTCAATCTGTTGTGTAAATAAATCTTAAAAAAAAGATTTATTCACATCACACATTTACATTTATCTTTAATTATTTAAACCTTGTTGTTTTGTTATTTATCCTTATAAGTATTATCCAAGCATAAGAATGAAACATATTTGTTTTCTCATTAAACTTTCCTTGTCAACTACATTTCATAGTAATCAGCACGGACGTAAAAATATTTTTTTTACGTCCGTGGAAATCAGCTTCATCTAATGACATTAAAATTTTCACTTATCTATAAGGAATGGTGCATTTATCGGGACTATTAGTATAGTAATCAAATCTTTCCTCTTTATAATATTATTATTATATTAGTATTAGTATAGATGAATTTCCAATGAATTTTCCATTGTCTTATATATTACTTCGTAAGGACAGGGCGGACCACACGTCACAGTGTTGGAACTAAAAAGACCCGAAAATGACCCTACCTAAGCCGAAGTGACGTAGTCAGTGGTCGGCGGTCATAGGGATCAGTCATTTATATGAAAAAAAAATGCCTAGATGTTCACTGAAAGGTTGCTTAAATTACGACAGAAAGCTCATTAAAACAAATTCTAATATTACATCTCATCAATAAGCCGCATATTTGATAAATACTAAACTTATTCACATTACTTTAACAATTTTGTAACTTCTGTGTCAATTTTACGAAGCAACGCCATATTTACCGTCCAAAACTGATACAACTTTGTAGCGGCGTGCATATTGTACCTATGGTTATAGCCATAATAGTGCTCACAGTGCTGGACTGCACTGTGAGCACTATTATGCTACACTATTGTACATGCGTTGTGATATAAATATTTTATTTTATGATGATATATTGAATACATATGTATTTTAAGTTTACGTGAGAAAGCACTAGGAGTCAAAAATATAAAACTAGCCAAAAATATCAAAAGGCAAAAGTTAAAAAAAAATGTTTTATTCGAAGGACAGTGAAATGTAATTAATAAAAATATTAATTTTCTGATATAGTTTTTTTTAAGTTTTAAGGTATGATTCCGTAAATAAAAATAAATTGTTTCCACAATCACCCAATTATTTAGCCCAAAACTAAGCAAAACTTGTGCTAAATATTGCGACTAGATACGGATAAACATTCTTAAATACATTTATAAACATCCATGACTTAGGTGCAAACACTCGTGCTCATCACACTAACATTTGCCCCTTGCGGGATTCGAACCCGCAACCGCCAGGCATTGTAGTCCGAAACGCGGACCACTACACCAGACAGTCGTCGATGTAATCTCATATAAACTTATAGAGAAAATATGGGAACCAGCACTGCTGCGTGCTGCTGAATTCGGAATTATACCTTTTGTTTCTTCTTTTCTTCAGGTTCTTAATTACGCTACGGTTTACTGATGTGGGGCAATAAATAGAGCTTTTATTGCCCAAAAAAGATGCATAAGGGCAATATGCGGTATCCCCCCACAAACATCATGCCGTCCTCTATTTGCACAGTTGCAATTACTAACATTGACGTCCCTGTATATATTTGAAACATGTGTATTTGTAATACAAATTATGCATCTTTTTAAAGGGCATGTGACATTTATCCCCGGAACACAAGAAATCTAAATATTGTGGTAATACTAGAAACTCCAAAAACAATGCGGTATAAAAAAGCTGTATGACAATAAGCATAAAAAAATCTTCAATAATATCACCTAATGTATTCAAAACTTTGTATAATAATCAATTTAAAACAAAACTGAATAAGTGGCTAATCTCACATACCAGGAGTTTTTTTAATAATAAATATTAATTTTAACATAATTATGATATGACTGATTTTAACATAATTATGATATGACTGACATCTACCTAATTTAATTTAATGCAATTTTATATTTAATTTTAGTTTAATTTTATACTTAATTTGCATGCCTCGTGTTGGCTAAACATGCTTGGTACGTTCATTTTAAACACCCTTGTATACCGTGTTTAAGCATATAAAGTTTTTTTTATTTTACTTTAATTTATGGTGACGTATTTTATTTAAAAAAGCAAAAAGTTTTATTTACTCTGAATTCTGATGTTACTTTAAATATAACATCTGTGAAATAAAAACTTTTTTCTTAGTTCCTCTTTCGTTATAAGCCGCTCTTACAAGGTTACATCGCGATGCCGCTATGGGTAATTTGTGGTTACTCTATGATGCTGTTGACAGTTGACATCAAAGTCTAACAGATGGGGTTAGTGTGTCATGTATGGAGGAAATGCATGGCGATTTGTTCTGTCAGCCGTATCTTTACTTTTTACATCAATGGAATTTCCTATATTATAATGTACCTACTTTGTGCAATGAATTTATCATATGAAATGACATTGATGTCCAAAGTGTCAAGCTAATGTGTTAACATCTTCAAGCGAATGTCAACTTGTTCTTCTTCTTTTATAGTTTTCCTAAACTCATTAAAGGCTGTAGTTAGACTGAATTTTCTAAGCAATATTCTTAGAGCATTCAACCAACAGGAGACGACAAGCTCGCTAATTTCTATGCGAAAAAGTCTGTCATTTCTCGCGAAGGGCAGGGAGTAACGCACACATAGTAAATTAACACTAACGCATTTTGGATGACATTGCTACGCTCGCACACAACTAAAATTATCTAACACTAGATAAACTAGACGCACACAAATATATTCGCACACAATGGCAACTTATGCATGCACGAGAGTGACGTCAGTTTTAAATAAACGCCGATAGTGCTTAACACTATCGATACATTTTATCGATGAGTTCTGCCAGTATTATGATAAGGTTTTATTCAATTCAGACTTTTTATTATGTGTAAGATAAAAATATTCTTTTTGACTGTCATTAAGATCTGCAGGGTTATTTATTATTAGTTATATACGCCATATATACGCCAGTATGGTTGAGTCAAAGGCCCGGACTACACCCAGCCGAAAACCGGTCCGGGTAAGTACGGTTTCAATCCATCGCTTAAGCAATAAGTAGTTTTTGAACGAATTCTAGCGGATTCTAACAGATTCCGGCTGCTTAAAGTCCAAGCCTAAAACTACAAGAAATACCTGTATAATTTAATATTCAGGTGACTTGTCATCATCATATCAGCCTGTTGCAGTCCACTGCTGGACATAGGCCTCCCCCAAGGAGCGCCACAGCGCACGATCTCCCGCCCTTTGCATCCAGTCGCTGCCAGCTGCCTTCTTCAGGTCATCGGTCCATCTAGCCGGGGGGCGCCCTACACTTCGTTTGCCTAAGCGTGGTCTCCATTCGAGAACCTTCCTGCTCCACCTCTCGTCGGTTCTGCGACAGACATGGCCAGCCCACTGCCACTTCAGCTTGCTACATATTTGGACAATATCAGTCACCTTAGTCTTATGTCGTATGACCTCGTTCCGGATCTTATCCCTTAATAAGATCCCCAACATAGACCTTTCCATAGCCCGCTGAGTGACGTGTAGTCGGTAGGCCAACTTGACTGTCATGTTCCACGTTTCGGCACCGTAGGTTAAAACTGGTAGGACGCATTGGTTAAACACCCGGCTTTTCAGGCACTGCGGCAGTGTCGACGTGAAGATATGACGCAATCCCCAAATGCTGCCCAGCCAAGCTGCACTCTTCTGGCGATTTCCCTCTCGAAGTTGTCTCTACCGAGCTGTAGTACTTGTCCAAGGTAGACGTACTCTTGGACAACCTCGAGCATAGTGCCCTCGACGGAAATTGGTTCCGAGATGACATGTTCGTTGAACATTACCTTAGTCTTGTCCAAATTCATCCCAAGCCCCACACGTCTTGAGGCAGCATTAAGACTGTGCAGCATTTTTTGCAAATCCTGCAGCGATTCTGCCATAATAACTATGTCATCGGCAAAGCGAAGATGCGTAAGATATTCGCCATTGATGCCCAGTCCGTTCCAATCCAGCGTCTTGAACACAACCTCCAGTGCGTTGGTGAACAGTTTCGGAGATATAACATCTCCCTGTCTAAAACCTCGGAGCAGCTGGATGGGTTTTGTTCGGTGGTTTTGTACTTGGACAGACATTGATGCCATACTGTACAGGCTTCTTAGCACCTTCACGTACCGCCAATTGACTTGGCATCGCTGCAAGGAATCCAGAACAGCCCAGGTTTCGACCGAGTCGAAGGCTTTCTCATAGTCCACAAAGGCCAGGCACAGGGGCTGGTTATACTCTTCGGACTTCTGTATAACCTGCCGCACCGTATGAATGTGGTCTATGGTACTGTAACCTTTGCGAAACCCAGCCTGCTCCGGTGGCTGGAAAGCGTCAAATCTTGCGGAAAGACGGTTTGTGATGACCCTCGAGAACAGCTTGTAAACGTGACTCAGAAGCGTGATTGGTCTATAGTTTACTAGGAGACTTTTGTCTCCTTTCTTGAAAAATAATGCCACCATGCCCCCACTCCACGCTTCCGGAGTTGTCCCATTCGCTATGACGGAGTTGAAGAGCCTCTTAATATCGCCAAGCACAGGTTGGCCTGCAGCTTTTAAAAGCTCAGATGTGATTCCGTCTTCGCCGAGAGCCTTCCCATTACTAAGCTGTCCGAGGGTCGCCTTAATCTCATCCTCCTCCACGTCTGGGAGATCTTCAGTAAAGGCGGGTAAGCTTGGCTCTTGGATCATTTGCGTCGGGCTGCGGCTGTAGGGAATGCAATGCGTACAATCGGCCGTAAAAGCCTTCGCTAGACTAGAATTGAGAATTAGAATTGTCATAAACTATGATAAAAAAATACTGGGCCAGGATACCCGCAAAAATGGTAAATATAATTGAAGGTAAATTTAGAAGGTTGAATTTTGTAAAGGACAAAGGTGCTTACTATTTTAGCTATATTCTCAAACATTTTCTTTTTGCATAAGCAAAAGTAAATAAATATTAGTGCTATCATGAAATAAGAAAAACATAATACCAATTTTTTGCTTGCTTATACATAAAGTTGTAAATGAATTCAAATATTATTAGTCTGGGTCTATCTGTGGTGGTGACTGGAAATGTTTAGCTCCGAAACCTTATCATATAAAGTTATGTTTCTTTAGAATGGATTCATTTTTATAACTTAATTAGTAATTGAGAAGGTGGTAAATAATAATTAATAAAAATCATTATCCGAAACATTATCAAATCCGCGAGAATCCGTTCAAAACACGACCCTATTGCTTAAGCGATGGATTGAAACCGTACTTACCCGGACCGGTTTGCGTGGGTATATTCTGGTCCATAAAATAAGCTTAAATAATAAATAATCTGTTAAATTTTAGCAACAAGACTTTTTTATACTCGTTCACCAAAAATACACGAAACACACGTTTCTCTAGAGTTAATTTCTGGTCTATACGCTGCCGGAATCCTTTAGCATCCGCAAGAATCCGTTAAATAAACGACCTTATTGCTTAAGCCATGGATTGAATCCACGTTAACCCGGTCCGGTTTCTGGCTAGGTATATATAGAGCCTAAGATAAATGATAAGATATTTTAGGTGCCTCAAAGATTTTGTCGTAACCTTTGTAATGTTAAATTTTCGCTAAAATATTGAAAATTAATATTTACTAACATCTCAATATGGACACATTATAATAATGCCTAAATAATAATATAAATTGGATCCGTAATCTTACAGTAAAGCAACCAAATTAAACAAAATTTATTACACTATTCTGTTTTTTATTAAATAAATAACAACAAAAATCCTTGTAACTTAAGTCATTGACATTAACATTATTTTTGTGTAACTGGAAATACATCCAGGTGAAATTCCAAATCTAGGTGACCTAAAGGTCAAGTGGTTAAATCGATATCGATATTTTGTTTTTGTGCTATCCCATCACCAACTTTGCTGCAGAGTGGCCAGCGTATATCAATAAAAATCTCAAATTTTCATAATAAGGTGAAGTTCGCAAATATATTATATCATTGAAGTAGACCGATAATAAGCAAATATTTATAGTATTGATACTTTTAAAAGTAAGTATCAAGTCCAAAAAAATGCGCAAAACTTAAACAAGAATCATAATTTCTTAACTATGATATATCATTAATTCAATAAGCATCTATAATCTAATTAATATTATTAATAATATCAAACGTGAAATACCAGTGTGATTTCAAAGTTGGGTACTTCAGTATAAAAAAATACGCTTAATAAGATTTTTTGCCTTTAACTGGTATCACTATTTGTATGACAAATTTTATAAGGTTAATGCAATTTTAAGGCATTATTTGCTAATATTGAGACTCAATAATACATAAAGATGAAAATTTTCGTTGTCCTTTAGAACATAAAATGTTTCTGATCTTTTTTAACACGAGCACACGGCGTAATTTGTCATTTTTAGCTGCTGTGCTTCCACGCTCACCTTGATTTGCCAATGATGGCGGAACGAGCTGCAAATAGTTTTATATAACCTCTGTGACCGACGGTCATAGACTTGTGGCAGAGGGGAATGCCTGTCAATGGCGTCTCCTTGTATCGTTCTGGCTAATGTAAATCCTTTTTATTTCACCGGCATCAGAATTAAATGAAACAAAGCCTAAAATAGGCGCAGGGGTGAGCTTAATCTATTTCTAAAAACCTCAAAGGAATCCATGCAGTATCTTCAGAGATTAGCGTTTACATACAGCAGACAGACAGACAGACAGACAAGAATTAAAATAATTGCATTTTTGGATCCGATTCGATCGAGTAAGGAGTGCTCCCCAAAAACAATTTTCTAAATATCTTCAATTCAATGTACAGACATCGACCTGTTACAGATTTATTATAGTCTAGATATAATTTGTAAAAGCTTAAATAACAAAAATCAAGTAAATAAAGGAAAAACTAACAGTACGATTTAGAAGTGTGCGAAAAATGTTAAAATGGCCGACACTCAAGGGTGGTCGGTCCCGTTTTGAGCTCGACGCGCCAGAGGATAAAATAGAGTTTTTGTAGAGCATTTTATTTATTTATTTACTGAGTTTCACATTTATTAATTCCAACGCGATTACTCAAGCAAAGCTATTTATTGAAGGTAAAATCAAAAACCCGACAGAGTAAAAAGTGAACTTAAAAGTTAAAAACAAGATTTAACGAATCAAATCCATGTTACTTGATTCGACTTTTTCTACACGGATTTAAATTACTTAATCAGGTACTAACACTACTAACGCAGTGCATACTAAGTCAATCATCATTATGCTGTTAATGGATTTAATGCCTCCGACTGCAAATTGATTATTTAAATCTTGTTTAATTTTTTAAGTTCACTTTTTACGCAGTCGCTTTTTTTTATTTTTTAAATCAAATAATTTTATACTTTTTTTTTAGTTTGTAGTGTTCTACTCCTACTTTTCAATGAACTATAAAGCCTTATTTGTATCTTTTCATTGAAAAAAAAAGGTTTTAACTTGAGTAAATAGTATCTGAAATCGGTTTTTCACGTTTAATTCATTCTGGGAATTCCGGGTAATAACATAGCCTATGTCACTCCCACAACTGAGACAAATCTAATGACATACCTATCATAAGTTGAAATCCATTAAACGGTTTTTCCTTTCTATTTTTTCAGTGTATTTTTTACCTGTGCCCTTAGAAATTTTGGAAAATAAGGTATTAAATACTATTATCACTGAAAATATGTGACTATTAGTTAATAAAAGAACGTTTCAAAATCGGTTTATCAGTATTGCAGATCCGTTTTTTCCGAATAAGTTCTGTTCCCGCGGGAATTAAGAGAAATACCATACCCCTTGTTACCCACAATTGAGACAAATCTATTGATATATTATACTTTAAAATCCGTTAAACGGTTTAGGCTGTAGGGCGTGCCAAAGAAATAAACGTACATACATACGCTCGAAAAACATAACCCTCGTTTGGCAGTCGGGTAAAAAGCTAGTTGGCTTCACTCATTGCTTATCGGAATTTTTTAAGTAGCTTTAAACGAAATTATTTATATTATCATCTGTCTCTGAGACTGTCACGTCAAATGAATGCGGCCGCCCATGATCGCTCGTAGGTACGCTAGACTGTATATCAAGCTGCAGGATGCACCGCACAGTATTATAAAATGAAGATTTAGGGGGACGAAAATCAGAATCGTGAGATATTCGTTTACATGACCACTGACTCTTTAAAAAACACAGTAAATATTATACGTTTCTTAATTATGTTTTTCGTTGTCAAAATGAGGCGTATCTAACAATTGGATTATATCCTGTGGAAAACCGTTACTAGTTTTGCTAGGCAATGGCCGTAGACTAGATATTTGCGGGTCTGAGACACCAGCAAAATTTTAAATAAGTCTTCATCTGTTTGCTTTCTTGACGTTTTTCTGGTGTTTTGCTCTCGATAATATCTTATATCTTTGTGGCGACACTCTTGGGCATCTTCTCCTAACTGCATGCCCAATGGGTATAAGGTAATGATTATTTGATGATAATGATTATCGCAAACTTCAGAAAACGCCTTTTTAGGGCGGCCTCTGGGAAACCTTCCAGAAAGTGAAGGTGTAGTTGATGTTTGTCCAGATGTAAGTACAACCTTTTCAAGCCACTCTTTATTATTCTTTGAGAATCTGTCAAAGGATCGCCTACATTTTGTCCAGTTCCTCGAAGCCAAAATACAAAACGAGCTAATGGTGGTCTTTAATTTAGTTTTATCTTTTTCCATTAAATCGGATACTCCTATGACTTCCAAAGTGTGGCAAAATAACAAATGTTCAGATTGAAGTTGGTTTGAATGGTGATAAAGGTTTCAGGATATTAAACCAATTTTATTTTTTTATTGATACGCCGTTCCCTACAAAAATATTTATTTATCCAAAAGGTGAAAGCAGAAGCCAAAAACTAAAATACATTTGGATAGTTCACGCTTTGAGCTAGCCAATGTCATAGGGATTAAGATGTAACAACATGTAACTTAAAACGTAGGACCCTCAACACCCAAAAAAGGTGTTATTTTTACAGTTGTAAGAACGCATTTTTTGTAATGTTTCCAAAGCTGTTTATGAACAAAAAAATATTGTAGAAGGTAGCTCATACATTCTTCTATGTGTAGCATTTTTCTTTCAATCCAAAATCAAATACATATTCGTACACAAAATATTCACTTGTACTCGCTAACGCACTTTAACGATCTAATTTCAAGTAAATAGGTTATTGACATGTCTTTGTCGCCTTATAACAAATGTTATACTTACCCTCATTTTTTAATGTTTTAGCCTCACATGCGTTAGGTACTGTAGAGGTTTATAGCCGAGCGAATAAACCTCTACGTCAACCAAGGTATGTTCGAAATATGAAACTTGCTTTTGAATATTTTTCTTTGACGTAGAAAGAACTTTTGTTTTCGGGATTCATTAGAAAATCTGGAGTCGAAGGAAAATAATTAGAAGATTTATAAAACTAAAAACTTGATATTTAAAATTGAGCAAAACGATTCAAAAGTTAAGTATTTTCTGCATTCCTCATGTAAAGAACCTTCTAATAAATATAATTCATTAAGTGAAATAATTTGTTCTCGATCATTTCCCAATAATCTATCCCAGCTTCGGCCATTGGCCCGTTACAGTACGTTACAGTACGTTACAGTACATTACATGTAGAGGTTTATAGCCGAGCGAATAAAACCTCTACGTCTACCAAGGTATGTTCGAAATATGAAACTTGCTTTTGAATATTTTTCTTTGACGTAGAAAGAACTTTTGTTTTCGGGATTCATTAGAAAATCTGGAGTCGAAGGAAAATAATTAGAAGATTTATAAAACTAAAAACTTGATATTTAAAATTGAGCAAAACGATTCAAAAGTTAAGTATTTTCTGCATTCCTCATGTAAAGAACCTTCTAATAAATATAATTCATTAAGTGAAATAATTTGTTCTCGATCAATTACCAATAATCTATCCCAGCTTCGGCCATTGGCCCGTTACAGTACGTTACAGTACATTACAGTACTACTACGTCAAACTGCACTATGGTTTTGGCAAATCATCACATCGATGAAAATGAATTTCATCCTCCTAATTCGCGGTTTTTGGTCACTGTGCACCGGTTTGAACTCGTCGATACAAATTCTATTGCACGATCTGAACGCAAACGCGCACGCAGGCTGGACGCGTTGGTTTGGCCGAGGCTTTACAATATTTGCCAGGAAACTCGGAGTCAAGTTGGTACTGTCGTTGAAAGTTGTCAAAACGCCACGTTTAATTACTAGACTAACATCTAATTATAACTCCAAAGTAGCGTGGTGTGGCCCCTAATCTGGCACGAAGGTATTACTGTCACGAAAAGACGCTATTAATCGCCGTTGGATGGTACCGATTGCCAGTCATACCTATTACTTTTACAAAAGTCACGTTATTTAAGCTTGTTAATTTTTAAATGTCTTATATTGTTTCCTCTCCCACGAAGATTGGTCGTTTCCACGTTTAATTTTTTAAAATCAAAACACAAAGTTTAATGTCCTAACAAGCGATTCAAGTTATCGTCTTTTGTTTTTAAATAATACTACGAGTAGGACTATTGATACGTGCTTACTTATCAATAAAATATGGTTAAAACATCTTGTTAAATTAAAAATAAAGTTTTTTTTTGTTTATGGTAAGTATATTCCTTTTAAATCAGTAACTATATTAGTGATTCCTTCAGATGATTGCCATCAACAATCAGTTCATGGAATTGGTATATTTACCTTGCGTCAAATCAGGTAGTTTTTTTTATATATATGTTTAATGTGATGAAGTGGTTATGGCAAATCCAAGATTTTGAACTTGAAAACTTTCCCGATAATTGTAATTTTTTTGAAAAACCATTAAATTTCAGACTTGTTTCAGTTTCTACCAATTTTTACCAACAGGGACCTATTTTACGACAAATGTCATAATGTACACTTTAAAGAAGACAAAATTTTTAACATCATCATCATCTCAGCCTATTGCAGTCCACTGATGGACGTAGGCCTCCCCCAAAGACCGCCAAAGAGTACGCTCTCCCGCATTTTTCATCCATCAGCCATCTTCCTAAGATCTTCGGTCCATCGAGCTGGGGGTCGTCCTACACTACGTTTGCCTAGGCGTGGTCTCCACTCGAGAACCCGTTTACTCCACCTTTCGTCGGTTCTGCGACAGATGTGGCCAGCTCACTGCCACTTAAGCTTGCTACAATTTTGGACTATGTCCGTTACTTTAGTCCTCTACCTGATGATCTCGTTTCGGATTTCATCCTTTAACGAAATCCCTAGCATCGACCTTTCCATAGCTCACTGAGTGACATGTAGTCGGTGGGCCAGCTTTATTGTCATATTCCACGTTTTGGCTCCGTAGGTCATAACCGGTAGGACGCACTGATTGAATACCTTGCCCTTCGGGCATTGTGGCAGGGGCGACGAGAATATATGACACAGCTTCCCAAACGCTGCCTAGCCAAGCTGCATCCTCCCAGCGATTTCCCGCGCAAAGTTGTCTCTACTCAACTGCATCACTTGACCGAAGTAGACATACTCATTGACAACCTCGAGCGCCACGCTTTCGACGGGGACCGGTCCGGGGATAGCATTATCATTGAAGATGACTTTGGTCTTGTCCAAATTCACCCCCAGGCCCACGCGTCGCGAGGCAGCGTTAAGACTTTGCTACATTTTTTGCAAATCCTCCAGCGATTCTGCCATAATGACAATATCATCGGCAAAATGGAGGTGCGTGAGGTGTTCGCCGTTGATATTGATGCCTGTTCCTTTCCAATCCAGTGTCTTACAGACGTCCTCCAGTGCGTTTCAACAAATTTTCAACAAATTAGGAAGTGAGAAGGTCCAAAAAATAATAATTTTATACTTTTTTTTTTAGTTTGTAGTGTTCTACTCCTGCTTTTCAATGAACTATAAAGCCTTATTTGTATCTTTTCATTGAAAAAAAAAGGTTTTAACTTGAGTAAATAGTATCTGGAATCGGTTTTTCACGTTTAATTCATTCCGGGAATTCCGGGTAATAACATAGCCTACGTCACTCCCACAACTGAGACAAATCTAATGACATACTTATCATAAGTTGAAATCCATTAAACGGTTTTTCCTTTCTATTTTTTCAGTGTATTTTTTGCCTGTGCCCTTAGAAATTTTGGAAAATAAGGTATTAAATACTATTATCACTGAAAATATGTGACTCTTAGTTAATAAAAGAACGTTTCAATATCGGTTTATCAGTATTGCAGATCCGTTTTTCCGAATAAGTTCTGTTCCCGCGGGAATTAAGAGAAATACCATACCCCTTGTTACCCACAATTGAGACAAATCTATTGATATATTATACTTTAAAATCCGTTAAACGGTTTAGGCTGTAGGGCGTGCCAAAGAAATAAACGTACATACATACGCTCGAAAAACATAACCCTCGTTTGGCAGTCGGGTAAAAAGCTAGTTGGCTTCACTCATTGCTTATCGGATTTTTTTAAGTAGCTTTAAACGAAATTATTTATATTATCATCTGTCTCTGAGACTGTCACGTCAAATGAACGCGGCCGCCCATGATCGCTCGTAGGAACGCTACACTGTATATCAAGCTGCAGGGTGCACCGCACAGTATTATAAAATGAAGATTTAGGGAGACGAAAATCAGAATCGTGAGATATTCGATTACATGACCACTGACTCTTTAAAAAACACAGTTAAAATTATACGATTCTTAATTATGTTTTTCGTTGTCAAAATGAGGCGTATCTAACAATTGGATTACATCCTGTGGAAAACCGTTACTAGTTTTGCTAGGCAATGGCCGTAGACTAGATATTTGCGGGTCTGAGACACCAGCAAAATTTTAAATAAGTCTTCATCTGTTTGCTTCTTGACATTTTTCTGGTGTTTTGCTCTCGATAATATCTTATATCTTTGTGGCGACACTCTTGGGCATCTTCTCCTAACTGCATGCCCAATGGGTATAAGGTAATGATTATTTGATGATAATGATTATCGCAAACTTCAGAAAACGCCTTTTAAGGGCGGCCTCTGGGAAACCCTCCAGAAAGTGAAGGTGTAGTTGATGTTTGTCCAAATGTGAGTACAACCTTTTCAAGCCACTCTTTATTATTCTTTGAGAATCTGTCAAAGGATCGCCTACATTTTGTCCAGTTCCTCGAAGCCAAAATACAAAACGAGCTAATGGTGGTCTTTAATTTAGTTTTATCTTTTTCCATTAAATCGGATACTCCTATGACTTCCAAAGTGTGGCAAAATAACAAATGTTCAGATTCTTTTGAAGTTGGTTTGAATGGTGAAAGTTGTCTCTACCCAACTGCATCACTTGACCGAAGTAGACATACTCATTAACAACCTCGAGCGCCACGCTTTCGACGGGGACCGGTCCGGGGATAGCATGATCATTGAAGATGACTTTGGTCTTGTCCAAATTCATCCCCAGGCCCACGCGTCGCGAGACAGCGTTGAGACTTTGCTACATTTTTTGCAAATCCTCCAGCGATTCTGCCATAATGACAATATCATCGGCAAAACGGAGGTGCGTGAGGTGTTCGCCGTTGACATTGATGCCTGTTCCTTTCCAATCCAGTGTCTTTCAGACGTCCTCCAGTGCGTTTCAACAAATTTTCAACAAATTAGGAAGTGAGAAGGTCCAAAAAATAATAATTTTATACTTTTTTTATGTTTTGTCAATGTGGTATGTGGTGTGGTTTCGTCATTTTACGTCATAAGTTCGTATACATTATTAAAGTACACACCATTTGCAACAAACGAGACCAATGATAATTGGTCTATTATATTTCGTCGCTTCATTCTTCAGATATTATATAACCAGGTAGTTTCCTTAACTTGCTAAACAGAATCGCACGTATTTAGAGAGAAAAAGTATTTGGATTTTTTGAACAGGTATACTTTTGTCTTCCTAATGGTAACCACACTAGCGCCAATTTTGCCAAATTGTGCGATTTTGCCTAGCAAGTTAAGGAAACTACCTGGTTAAGTATATCATCACCAGCCTATATAAGTCCACTGCTGGACACAGGCCTCTCCAAAAGGAGTATTTTGCCATAATCGCCACGCTTGGCAGGCGGGTTGGCGATCGCAGTTTGGCCAATGGTGGAGAGGAGACGCTGCTGCCTGTCTTCTTATGGCGGTCCTCCTGTAGTCGCCTCTTACGACACCTATAGGAAGAGAAGGGGTGGTGCAATTCTTTTAACGTGCCGGCACCACACGGCACGTTAAAGGTTAGGTTAAGTATATAATATCTTCGAATGAAGCGACTCATATAATAATGATCGAACTTCACTTAAAAGTTCGTTTGATCATCTTTTATCATGGCTTATGGCTAAGACTTGATAGTTATTATGTTACAGCTGTTCTAAGTTGCTGAGGTGAGTAAATAAATAACATTAGAAGGGTTTGTAAAATGAAATGCGACATCAAAAACAAGCATTATAATTTACAATGTCCAGCAGTGGACGTCTTTCGGCTGATGGATGGATGGATGGATAATTTACAAGAAAAACATAGTAGTATTCCTCATTGTATGCAGTACTGGAACGAAGTATTATTAATACTTTTTCTTGTACATCTTTGATGGACCAGGCTGATCTTGTAAATCTACATCACTCCTTTTGGGGATAGCTTGCTTCGGTATCATTTCTTTATCGATCGGCTCAGGCAGCTGGAAATCGTCATCGTTGAATGGCTCGTCAATGTCGTCACGTATCAACTCTGGTTTGTTCTCGCACGACTAGCCGCTGCAGTGGTTGCAAAAAGCCGAGCAATTGAGTCCTGCTTTTCTGCAACGACAAGTGCTAGTACAACCTTTTTTGCAGTAGCAGGAAATCATTTTAAGCAGGGATTGATGAGCTGGTATTAAGGTCCCTGTTGATAAAAATTGATAGAAAGAAAAAAAAGTCTAAAAAGGAGGTCACCAAAATTGGTCCATTTAATGTACCGAGGTACACATTATGGAACAAAATACTCTATAATAATAATATTAATAATTTATTTCGGAAAACGGGTTCCATATACAAAAATTACAACAATTCATTACACTAAATATAATTTCATTACAATTATTAATTTATAAAAGATTTAAATAATGATTTTGAAAACACAATAAATTATAATAGAAATAAAATTGAAATAAAAATAAGATAACATTGAATTAAATAAAAATTTCAAGATTAAAAAAGAGGTATAAAATGTCACATTAATAAAATTTACAATAACACAAATTTTTCAAAAAAATTAAATAAATAAATATCATTTCATTACAATTATTAAATTATGTCATAGTTACGTTTATACCCACTTGGCTCACCCAACTAGCATAGTCGTCCAATGGTGGATAATAGGACACTCGCACTTACCACCCACCGCCTGCAGGATACTGTTGCGGCTGCCGCAGACTCTATTCATAAGCGAGGCAACTTTTTTACGCATTATGGCATAAAAGTCATTTGTCCGCGCCTCGGCAAACATGCCACACGCGCTGCAGCGCCACGGCAGCCCCAAAAACATCCTGAAAGCGTTGTTATATTGCACACGCAGAGCGTTGTAGGTACCCATAGGCTGCCAGAGTAAAAACATTGACAAAATGCTTTAAAAAGAGTTATCTTTACCTGTTCGCCGTTACAATGTGTCCTAGGTATTTGTACTGCTTGACTCTAGATAAGGCCACCCCGTTAAGCTTGACAGAGGGCACGACCCGTAGATAGTTATTAGCTGCGTCGAAAACCATGAACTCGCTCCTTTTACAGTTATATTTCAAACCATGAGCCAGCGCATAGCTTTCACACACGTGCAGCAACCTCCTGAGAGCACAGATCGACGGGCTCAGCAGCACCATATCGTCCGCGTAACTGATGTTATTGACATTGACACCATCGATTGAACATCCCGCATGCATGCTGCTGAGTTCGCGGACCAGCTAGTCAACGTAAAGGTTGAACAACCTAGGAGAGGTCATTCCCATCTGCCTCACCCCGCACTCCAGCCTATACTCGGCCGAGCACTCGACTCGACCTGATTTTCGTACCAGTGCCTGAAAATTCCTGTAAGCTCAGGCGGGACACCAGCCCCATTTAGCTTATCCCACAACACAGGATACGACACCAGATCAAAGGCCTTGGACAAATCTAAGAAGCATGCATACACTGGTGTGCTTCTATCCGTATAATACCTGACGGTGTGCTTGAGCGCCAGGATGGCACTCTCAGTCGACAATCCCGTCCTAAAACCAAACTGGGCATCATGGAGGCTAATATGCTCATCCAAGCGCTTATCAAGCACACCGTCAAGCACCTTAGCTGTTATTGTGGCCAACGAAATGGGTCTGTAGTTTGTTTTGTCCGATGAGTCACCCCTTTTATTTTTAACGATCGGCACAACTAAGGTCTTCATTAAATCTGGTGGCAAGTACGAGTGTCGTACATAAATTAAATAGCAGAGCTAAAAGCCTAGGTAAGTGAACCCCTGCATGTTTAAAATGTTCTATGCTAAGTCCGTCATGTCCAGGAGACTTGCCTCTGGTCTTGTGCCCAATGACATTCGCAAATTCTTTAGATGTAATAAGAATTAGCGGTTTATCTGAAAATTCGCATCTTTTTGCATTGGTCCTATCAGTCTGACGAGCAACAGAGAGCCCCAATGGCACCCTGAAGTGTTCCTTGAACATCTCGGCAATGGCTCTGGGCTCACTCACACCATCCACACTCACGGGTAGACGCGGCTTTCCATTTAGCTTATTGTCATTTTTACAAAAAAATTTTACAAAACATTAAAAGATCGTCGCCAAACCGCTTACCGGTATAGGCGTTAAAATCGCCCAAAACATAGACATTGTCCTCTCCCTCACTCTGAACAATAGCACTAATAGCGCTCATACAGTCTGTAAACAGCACTAGGTTTTCGGAGCAGTCCGTCGGCAAGTAAACACTGACTACCATGAAAGAACGATTACTCACCGAAACTTTAATGGCACAAATCCTTTCATGATTACACTGCACTACCTTCACATGAGAGAACGCGTCGCGACGCCACAGCAGAGCGATACCGGCCGTGCGGACGCCCACGCAGAGGCCCCGCGCCCGTATCCACCGCCGACACGCCCGTCGCAATAAGCTCGGAGTGTATGTCGCCCAGCAGCGGGATGTCGATCGATTTCTTTATATCCTTACAGTTGAAGGTGATGAGTCTCAGTTGTGTTTATCTGCCATGAATTAACCACAATCCACTAAATCTGTTTTCGATTCGCGTCAACCGAGTCACGAAAGTTTATAAACTGCCTAAACTTAATATCAGCCGGCCATAGTTTATCATCTAAATAAAGAGCTAGTTTGCTTTTCGATACAAATATCTTATATGAATCATAGTTTTTCGCACGCCGCATCTTTAGCTTATATATTAATACTTGCTCTTTAGTCTTGCTATATATATATATATATACTCTTTAATATCCATTTTCGTGACATCCTTCGCTACATTGTAAATAAACAACGGCACTCTAACCTCAGCAGCTTTAAACTTTCCGCTTTTATTTATTGCACTGCCTGTTTTTCCTATAAACTGATTACGCAACTTTTTGCTCTGTACTTGAATCCACCCCTCATCAACCTTTTTTGGTTTCCACTCAGTACCGTCACCGATAATTTCAGTTAACGATTTATTTCCGCATAACTCATTTAACATATGATCTTTTCACAACAAATCTTTGTTTACATCAGCTGACCGTAGCGATAGCGGGGACTTTGCGCTCGATTGTATAGGTGTCTCGATCATAACGGAACCGGTTTGGCGGCCGCTAGCACTCACTCCGTCGACTTAGCTCTCGTATCCAGGCCTCGATCTGTCGTTATTTATTTCTTGTGGCAGTTGCGGGTGCGACAATATTGTTGCACTAATCTATAAACAGCTGAATAATATTAGGTTGGGGAAAAAGTCTTTTCGCATTATAGTATGTATGAACTTGTAATAAAATCTTTTTGGCTGTACTATTTGTATCTGGCTGGTTCTGCTATCATTAAAATTTTAAATTTTAAAGAAGATAATTCCAAATTCAAATAAGGAAAATGTGTGTTTTCGTACTGTCAAGATGAGTGTATCTAATAAGAAATTCGATACATTTTAAAATTTTACTACTAAAAAGGTAAAAATGCAACGCTAGCCGCGAAAAAAATTTGCGATGTTTATGGACCTAGTGCAGTGTCTGTAAGAGGAGCACAAATTTGGTTTTAGCGTTTTCAATCCGAAAATTTTGATGTCAAAGATGCACGTCGCTCTGTTCGCCCTATTACGGATAAAATTGATGCCATTTTTGAAAAAGTGGAGCAAGAATGGCATATCAGTAGTTACGACGTAGCTGAAAAACTGGAAATTGACCACTAAACAGTTTTGGCGCATTTGAATAAAACTGAGTACACAAAAAAGCTCGATATATGGGTACCCCACGAGCTACCTGAAAGAAACCTAATGAACCGTGTACTCATTTGTGATTCTTTATTACGACGTAATGAAACCGAACCATTTTTGAAGAAGCTGATAACTGGTGATGAAAAGTGGATCACTTACGACAAGAACGTGAAAAAAAGGTCGTGGTCAAAGGCCGGTCAGGCTTCACAGACTGTGGCAAAACCCGGGTTAACTCGCAACAAGGTGATGCTGTGTGTGTGGTGGGATTGGAAGGTCATTATTCATTATGAGCTGTTACCACCAGGCAGAACCATCGATTCTGAACTCTGCTGCGAACAACTGATGAGATTAAAGCAAGAAGTTGAGAGAAAGCGGCCGGAATTAATCAACAGAAGGGGTGTGGTTTTTCATCATGATAACGCTAGACCTCACACATCTTTAGCTACTCAGCAAAAATTAAGAGTTTGGCTGACAGGTGTTAATGCATCCGCCCTATAGTCTTGACCTTGCACCTTCAGATTTCCACCTGTTTGGCTTAAATTCCATTGATTTTTGGTTTTGGTTGAGTTGTTTTGGTTGTGATTGAGTTTTGGTTTAAATTCCATTGAATATCTTGAATAAACGAAAAATAGAATAATTTGATATTTCGTAATGCATTAAAACCTGATTACCTGATTCCTAATACTGATTAGGTATGATTGAAGAACAATAACAAAATACAAATTTAATCTGCAACTAAAGATTCGAAATGTAACTGCTTTTGACAAGACTTGGGGTCGTGTTGACGTTATATCGTTTGTTAAATCTACTTTTTTGGATTCTTTGCATTGGTAATTTCAATCATTTAATCAGCTTATGACCTTTTTACTGCTGTAGTAGGCCTCCGCAAATGCCACAGCCTTCCTACCGTCAGGATCTAATCCAGTATTGTATTTTTTTTCGTATTACCCAGATGTCACGCGATGACGGTGAAGCGGCGGTGCGAGTCTCTCTCCCCGAAGGAACAACGGCTACAGTGGGCGTGCGAGAAGGCATGACGGTCGAAGAGTTCCTGGCAGCAGCCTGCGCGCGCCGCTCGCTCAACGCGCTTGAACACTTCGTGCGCGTCAAGAAACGCCGGGACATGGAAGACCACAACTACTTTGTGCCACACCGCAGCGATCTTATAGAAACTTATGTAAGCTTTTGACTGGATCCCATTGTTTTTCATAAACTTTTTTGGTCGAAAATCATAACCCATAACAAAGTTTTCAGAATCATCACTTTTCATAATAATCAAACCTACGAATCAATCACATTGTCTAATAGTCATTTGTCCGAAAGCTATTTAGTCATAATGTTCATATTTTTATATATAAAATCTCATAATTTTGTTAGTAATAAACATATTTGTCCTAAATATTTATTAACATAAGTAGTAATATTCCAAATATACACCTATAATTAAAAAAAATGTTCAGAACCCGAATCGGAGCATTTATACACATATACTTCAAATGTATGTATCCTTTTATTTATGATTCTAGATTATTAGGATTTTCTGTAAAAAGCCATAAGCGGGCATAAGGTTTAAAACAAAATAAAACCAAGTTGACATACTTGGGTTGGGTTGGTTGATAGATTTGGGAAACCCGATTCGCCGTGGTCCTTTGCCGTGGTACTTGTCTGCCCAATACTAGAGTGTAATTTAAAAGCCGGAGGCGCGCAGGGAGTGTAGTCCTCGCCCCCTGTAACAAAGTTCTGGCACCCATATGAGCTGGAGCGGCTGAGGCGACCAGCAAGCCAAAGCTGCGGAAGCGAGTATGGGTGCCAGATATTAGTTACGGAAGAGCGGAAGGACTGCACTTCCCCCAGCGCCGGAGACGAGCGGAACCTATGCATGCTGTTTGCTACATGCCTGCTTGCATGCTGCATGCCTGCTTGCATGCTGCTTGCATTTTGCATACGTGCTTGCTTGCGTACTGTTGGCATGTTGTATGCTTGCTAGCATGCTGCATACCTGCTTGCATGCTGCATACCTACATGCCTGCATGCGTGCTTGCTTGCATGCATTCGTAGCAACGATTGACACATTGCTACATTTGCTTCTATGAGTTTATAAGGATAAATAATAATTATGTGCAATAACATTTATGATTCAAAACTGTTAAAGAAATATATTTTATTGATTTTACATATTGTGGATAACTGCTTTAGAATAATATTTTCTTAGTTCAAGCTTCTTATTTTTAACCGGTAAAATCAGATATAAGTAAGCTTTAGATTTTATAATACAAAATTACACGTCTTAATTGAAGATGTCATAAAAATCAATGCCTTTTCAAGATTTTTTTGTGTGATTGATATCAAGAGGGAAGACAAAGTCTAGAAAAATCGATCTATTATCGAAACTTGACGAACACGTTGAATTTTAACATTAACCGAAACAGGAACAAAAAATAAACGTCTCAATGTAAACTTATGCGTGCATATAAATAAAACAGACCAAAGTGAGTACCTCCTCCGTATACATTTTTCGAAGTCAGTTAAAATATGCTAAGTAGTTAGTAAAAAAATAAGGAGTTGAATATTAATTTTAATTAAGACTTAAGACACAAATTACGTATAGCGGCGGCGCGGTGTTAGAATGGCTCGAAAAGAGATAGAGTTATTGCAGTTGTTGCGTTGTGAAAAATTACTTTTGTATTTCCCCTTTAAGACTTTAAAAGTAAAGTAAGACTTTTAAAGTAAAGGAAACTCTAATACTGTTATTTTGTAATGACATTACGAAATTTTTGATTTATTTTTGGTCTTCTAAAATAAAACTTTTTTTATAGTAATATGTATAGTTTCACCAAATATTTAGTTTAATATTATATATTTTTTAAGAATACCAACTTAACCGACGCACTAAGTAAATACGTGAAAGAGAGATAAGAGTTATAAACAGGCTAGAGGGAACTGCGCGAAATCACTCAAAGTTAACAGTTTGCAGTAACATTTTGAGGACAAATGTTTCCTAGAAAGAAATTTTCGATGTACCTATATTAATAAAAGATTCAGTACTTACCTACCTTATTTGTTCTTGTATGTTTATCATTTTAAATGTATTAAAATAGCTTTTTATAATATACTCGGACCTTTTTCATGAAGATACGAATGATACGATACGCTCATACGTCGAAACCAGCAAAGCAGATATTACGTATAACCAAATCTTACTTTTTACAGATTTAACTTAAACAAAGAAGGGCCGTGATTATTGTTTTAATTGACTTTTATTCATGACATCAAGCGAAAGAATTACTATGTTAGCCACACATAGTTATTCATTCGCTTGATTTTATCATGAGTTCTTGATTTCCAATCCAAATGACCACGAACAATACATCTTTTTACTAAACATCAACTGTACCGATTTGCATAAATTTCCGTAAAACCGAACTTCACCTCTATTTTGTTTAAAGATTAAGTTTAACTTTAGGTGCTTCAAGTTCCGCGGCGATTGTAAGTTCTGCTAAATCATTTTTTTCCCGGTTGCAATTTATCGATAAAACATGTGGCTTAAACAACACTACAACACACACACACATATGAGACACAGTTTTAGTATCATTTGCAATGAGACAATGTCTATCTTGTACATTCTATATCTATGGTTGAATGCTCTAAGCGAATGATTGATAACTTGACATTGACATACTCATAAATCCAGTACCTATGAGTACCTTTATTGTGTACTTACATATAATGCTAATGTGCTGTGCAAATAAAGACAAAAAGAAGTTTTAATAACGGAAAGTACTTTAATATTTTACATAAAGTAATTAGCCATAGGTAAGTTCACTAAGCTTGATTGATTATTTGGAAAATGGCTAGTAACCTATCGGTACGTGGTTATTCTCATCTTTAAGTTTTTGTCACCAAATATAACAAATGGGTTTGCATTTGCTTTTAGAGGAACTTACATAATGTTTATAGTGTTTTAGAAACTTGTCTGCTTAGGTAAAGTAATTATGGAATTTAGTAGAGTGATCGTTACGATATTATCGTCAGTCTTAAAACATGAGGAGTAATTAAGTTAATGACACTGCCATCTAGTCGACAATCCCCTGTGGGGATGCCTTAACAAAAAAGCGAAAAATTAGAATTTTGTAGAGGAAACCTGGAGACAACGCGGCATGTTCCGCCGCGGTGCGTGTAAAATTAGAATATCAAGCAAAGCACAGGGCGAGACGTGGCGCATTTATTTTAATTAAACCCTCCCAAAAAACATTTATGGAAGCAAGTCAATGTAAAAATATAAATGTTTTGTGGCCGAGATTCCCGTGAGTAGGGTCTGACGGCGCGTACCTTCGCCGCGTGACAGATTGTATACGCAAACTGCAGGGTTATATCGAAGTTATATCGCAGTTGTTTTAACATAAGTTTTCGGTGCCAGCCATCGAGAGTTAAAATGTGTTCATTCGCACCGACTCCAAAAAGAACTGATTAGGTATGTTTTAGTCAATATTATTTTTCGCTTTTTAGTTTCATTTTGAAGTCGGTTTTTAGTATTTTATTAAACTTATTTTATTTTACAATTTTAAGTGTTAAGTCCTCTATTCCCCCCCCCCCCCTAACTCCGCCAAAAATGACTTTACAGCAAAGTGACCTAGACAAATGTTGGTCTTCTGTGGACCACCTACTCAATGGTATAATAAAAATAGGGTGCTATTAATGATCAATTTTTCGACGAAATTTATTTCATGTTTCAGACGCCTTTAAAATAAGCTTCAGTTTTCACCTTCCAACTCCGCCAAAAATGACTTTACAGCATAGTAACCTTAACTAATGTTGGTCCTCTATGGACCCCCCATCCAATGGTATGATAAAAATAAGGTGTTATATAGGGTCAATTTTTCGACGAAAATTTGTAAGTCTTAAGGAAAGGGTTTTCCTACACTCCTACTAGCACGGCGGCTATTTTGGTGTCGTAGCCATAGGATAAGGTCTTGCGTTAAATACCAAGTCAATTTAAGAAAGGAACTGTGCGGGTACGCTCCCATTAAATAAAAAAAGGTGGTCTGGTACCTCATAAGCTCCACGCCTGCTCAACACACTGCGAAATACGTTCTGTCGACAAATTGCAGTATTATCTTCATACTCCTATCCGTCAAGGAGTTCTGTGGCTTCCATCATCAGGTCAGCAACATGAAATGATGATTACCAGACCCAAACATTAGCATTGAGTCAGAAAATATATGCAAAACATTATGGGTGCCTATAAAAATTGAGGGTTGCCCTCGATTTTCCAGGGATCCCATCATCAGAATCTGACTTGGTGTAAATGGGACCACACCGGGAGGATACCCTTTCAAACTAAAAAAAAAATTAAAATCTGTCCATAATTGACGACGTAATCGCGTAACTTACATAACAAAAAAAAACGTTCAGACGAATTGAGAACCTCCTCCTTTTTTTGAAGTCGGTTAAAAAACGAGAATGGAATGTAAAATACTCTTTACCATGTCATTTTTCACTTCATTGACCTAGTAAGAAAGTAAATACAAAGTTTCATTTTGTTCTTATTGTCAGCATAACAATGATTTGTTGAGTATCTGAAATGTGTTGATTGATATTAGTGGGCCAAAATTCATCTTTGATTAAGGCCCAACAGAATTAGCTTATTCATTTAATTATATCTCTTAAGCGAAGTTATCAAGAGTAAGCAAGTACTTTTTTAATTAAACTTGAAAATCAGGTGTTTTCCTACCTGCCAACTTTTGGAGAATATTAATTAAGCAAATATAATTTTCGCGTGAAATTACTACAAATATCAAACTTTTAATTATTTTTCGAGTTATTTTGCAGTACGAGTATATGCTCCGATAATATTTTGTTTTTGTGACGTAGTGTACGTCTGAGTTGAACGTTTTGTTGTAATCCTACCCACAGGATGGCCAAATTTCTCTTTAGCGACACAAAGTCGACCATTATGTCAGGGTGAATGCGCCTAACTATCCGACTTTAACCCGTCGGAAGGCCGGACTCTAATCCCTATCATCAATTTTCACCCGCCCTCGCACCATGTGGACAAACTGTCAGTGTATCTCCTCCAAGTGATCATGACTGTATATTTCACATTACCCTACCGCTGTCAACGAATCCCTACTCTACAATGCTATATTAACATCCGATTCTGCCAACCACATCCATTTACGAACCTATTGACATTTATCCGATACGTGAAAAAGCAAACTAACGGCATATTGAGCTTAGGTAATCATTTTATTCTCACCGACTAGAATTGAAATTTCCAGAAAAGATCATTAAATTTACATCAAAATATAAATTTAATGAAAGTTCCATGAAATTAATTTACCTACTGGTGAAAAGCCGTTTTGTTTGAAGGACATTTTTTAGATCGTAAGCCATTAATTAATTACTTGCAAGTAATTAATTTTAAAATGGCTTACAATGTCGTTCCCTTTTAAGTTTTGACCAATGTGAAAAGGGCTTTTATTTTTAGGAACTATCGTTATTAAGGTTTTTCCTGCGTCACGTTATTATGTTCAAATCGTGCTTTAGAAGTCAATAAATTCTGAGAGTTGGGTAGGAGGAAGACATCATTGTTTAATTACGCACAGTTGTTGGATTTCCTATTTTAATTAATTTTGTTATAATCATCATCATCATCATATCAGCCTGTTGCAGTCCACTGCTGGACATATGCTTCCCCCAAGGAGCGCCACAGCGCACGATCTCCCGCCTTTTGCATCCAGTCGCTGCCAGCTGCCTTCTTCAGGTCATCGGTCCATCTAGCCGGGGGGCGTCGTACACTACGTTTGCCTCAGCGTGGTCTCCATTCGAGAACCTTCCTGCTCCACCTCTCGTCGGTTATGCGACAGACATGGCCAGCCCACTGCCACTTCAGCTTGCTACATTTTTGGACAATATCAGTCACTTTAGTCTTATGTCGTATGTCCTCGTTCCGGATCTATTTGTGAATTTTGTTATAATAGTAACTAGTAAAAAAATACGCAAATCTTTTTGTATTTAAATATTCATTGATGTAAACACAGATGCATCGATACGTTCATTGGTCCATTAAAAGAACTGATACAAAATACGCTACATTACTTTCTGTTTTAAATGGAAATTAAGTCATATAAAAACAAACTATCATGGGAATCGTCTATCCGTATGCAATTAAACACGTTGAGCATTGCTTCAATTTCTTCTTTAATCAGATAGTGTGTTATGCTTGTACGAGAATATGAGTAGCTCTACAATTATAAATATCATATATATTCAGATGCTAATTACATCGTAGATCAAGAAAGTAAAAAATAAACATGGAATGTTGCCATACTTACGATGTCTTCTAAGATGAGTTTGATTTTGCATAATAAATGTGATTATTTTAATGACAGGAAAAGTAAGCCGTGTACTAATTGTAGGCTGATGGAAAAAGTGGATTGCATTTTATTCTCAGTGCGACTTTTATTAAAAGAGTTAATTGATGAGATTTCTAAACTATTTTCTCTCTTCCGGAATCGCGCGCTAACCGTGTCATTTCAGTTGTTGTGCAAAATGCTAGCTCGTTAAATTAAATCGTAATTATCTGTCCATTTAAAACATATTTTATCTTTTATAATATTATAACAACTACGAAATGATTTTCAACATGTTTTATATTGCTCTATGTATTCTAGAGCTATATGCTTTTATGTCTATTGACCTTTTAGTACAACTCGAAAGTAATTTGTAATAATATTTATGTAAACGTTTATCATTCCATTTATCAAATTTGATCGACTTTGTGATAGAAATATCATATATACTATCGAAGTCTAAGTCATTTATTCAGTATATAGGCTCTCTTCCGGGCACTTATACACGTCTCAAATTATAACTTATCCCTACCACCGCTTCGGGACAACATATCGGCGGTGATGAGAAGAAGCGGCGCAAAACTCGGTCACCTTTGTTAGCCTGATTTTATTACAGGAAATACAATTACAAAGATAATATAAGTGCGAGCTAGGCAAGTTATTAAGCCCAAGCACTCTTGTCGTTCAAGTAATCCTCAACTTCGTAATATCCTTTTTCCATAAGGATTTTAATGTGGTTTTTAAACTCATAAATAGGCAAGTCAACAAGAGTTTGTGGTACTTTGTTGAAAATTTTTATACATTTCCCCAAAAAATAATTACCTACTTTTTTTAATCTGAAGCTCGGAACGACATGTTTCTTTTTATTTCTAGTATTATAATGGTGTGAATCACATTTAATATTTAATAATTAAATGTATTGTGACGCTACTGTTCATATTTTAATATCTTAAAAACTCTATACTTATAATACAATATATTATTAGCTTTGTCAGCTTACTAACGACTTGATATTAAATATTACCTGATTTAATAAGTAGGTAGGTAGGTAATTCGTTTATGGGAAAATGTATTCGCTTCTTTAATATCGTCTATTGTTGAACCAGGTCCATTTTAAAATTTAAATCGCATATTTAAATGACTTAAAATTATATTGTAAATGGTTATCTAAGTGATAAAAACATGTTTCAAAATAAAGTCACCACCATACCTAAAGGAGCGTTTTCAGTTCAGGCAGTCTGCCCTGGGTCACGAAATGCGGTCTTCCAATAATCTCCACCTCATCTTTCCCTTCTTCTCACAATTATTCGCAGTCCTTCACTGTGCAATCCATCCGCTTATGGAATTCCTTGCCGATGTCTATTCGGCAGTCTGAATCACTCTCAAGCTTTAAAAGTAGACTTAAGACCCATCTCCTTTCACTTTAGTTTTCACCTGTCTTTTCATCATGTCTTTCATTCATGTTATTTGGGTTTGTTATTTGGGTTTTTGACGACCTCCGTAGCCGAGAGGCGAGCACGCCGGACTGTAAATGGCGCCGCCATCTCCGAGGTTCCGGGTTCGATCCCCGGTCGGGTCAATGTAGAAAACGAACTTTTCTATATTGGCTCGGGTCTGGGTGTTGTGGTACCGTCGTTGTTTCTGATTTCTATAACACAAGTGCTTTAGCTACTTACCTTAGGATCAGAGCAATGTATGTGATGTTGTCCAATATTTATTTATTTATTTGTATTTATTTATATGTATTATAGTATTATATTTTATTTAGGTATATTTTTATTTATTTTGTTAAGTTATATATAAGGTCCGATTTTATTAGTGTGCATCCTGTTAACCTGTGACTATATAGGTGAAAAGCAATCGTAAAAACCAATTTTCAAATGTGTACCATAAAAACTAAAAAAGTTTAAAATCAAAATCGACAACATAGACTTTATATTGCATAAACTCGTCCTATCTTTGGTATGTTTAACCAACTGATTATTGTCTTATTCCTTCCCCTTGTACAGGGCGAGAAAGAGTTAAAGATAGGACGAGTTTATGCAATATGAAGTCGAAGTTGTTATTTTTATTTTTAACTTTTTTAGTTTTTATGATAGACTTTTGAAAGTTGGTTTGTACGATTGCTTTTCACCTATATAGTCACAGGTTAACAGGATGTACACTTATAAAATCAGACCTTATGTGTACATATTATTCATTACTTAGTATTATTAAATTCTTATTTTCTAAGGCTCTTCACCGCCTCCCCCACTCAATTTTTACTTAACTGTCCTCTACCTGAAGGTTGCTGGAAGAGATCGCTTCTAGCGATAAGACCGCCTAAATTGTACCATTCTCAATGTGTTTTTTTTGTGTACTGTTTGTTTTGTGTGGTGTGCAATAAAGAGTATCTATCCATCTAACAATCTACTGCTCTGCTCGCACAGGTACATTTATCTTGTAATGTAAACTTTACACTCTTTAAAAAGAGGCTGACAATAGTGACCGAGTTTTTTGCGCTGCTTCTTCTCGGCGCTAGCCCAAAATTGCCCCGAAGCAGTGGTAGGGAAAAAAATTGGTACATGTAAAAGAGCTTAGCTTAGCCTATTTACAGAAATAAATTGGTTTTATTGGTTTTAATAAACAGCTTACTGTATTTGCCTACTTATAATGGAGTATAAAAACTATTATTATATTATTTTCTTATCGTTCCGTAGCATTTTTTCGCTTGGCAGTGAAGTGACGTACCCGCATTCTCCCTCATCGGATAGATTAGTACAAGAGCTCGTGAATACCTCACATGAATCATAGGGTGAATAAGCCATTTTCTCATTTCTGAGCTGCACCGTTCTGCCTTCGGCCTGATTAAAGTTTATTTTAAAAAGATAATTGGGCCAACATCGCATTGGAATTTATGTGTTAAGATAGCGCTGTCATCAAAATAAATTTTTATTCCATATCGTACCCTTAGTGCAAAAACCGATTATCTGCATTTTTCCACTATTAAACTTTTATTACACCTATCGACTCGTCTCATTGAGCCGCATCTACAGGTAAAACCCATTATCTTCTACGACGCTTATTTCCTGAGATAGCTAGTGAAAAAACAGAATAACTGCAACGTATTTCCAAAATTCTTCATGAAAAAACGAATAAACTCATTTAAAACACTTATGCTTGTAAGTTTATACCGATAAAACCAAGTTTCGGACTTAAACTCATTTTGTATGTAGATATCTACAGTAAATATCATAAGAAATCATTCGTCTAAAATTAGGTATCCTACGGTAACTGATTTTGACTGTTTGTATTTTAGCAGAAATTTTAATTTTACTAGAAGTAATAAAAACTAACAAATCTTAGTTGCTTTTTGCAAAAAAATATGTAGCATGTTTGCTTTACATTTGAAGCAAGTAAAAAGAGATACCAAATTTTAATATATTTTTAACCGACTTCAAAAAAAAGGAGGAGGTTCTCAATTCGTCTGAATGTTGTTTTTTTTTTTTTTTTTTTTGTATGTTTGTTACGCGATTACGCCGTCAATTATGGACCGATTTCAAAATTTATTTTTTAGTTTGAAAGGGTATACTCCCGAAGTGGTCCCATTTCCACCAAGTCAGTTTCTGATGATGGGATCCCTGGGAAATCGAGGGCAACCCTCAATTTTTATAGGCACCCATAATGTTTTGCATATATTTTCTGACGCGATGCTGATTTTTGGGTCTGGTAATCATCATGTCATGTTGCTGACCTGATGATGGAAGCCACAGAACTCCTTAACGGATAGGAGTTAGAAGATAATACTGCAATTTGTCGACAGAACGTATTTCGCAGTGTGTTGAGCAGACGTGGAGCTTATGAGGTACCAGACCGCCAATTTTTATTTACTGGGGGCGTACCTGCACACCCAGTAACGAAAAAAAATTTGAAAATTCCTTTCTTAATTTAACCTGTTATTTAACGCGAGACCTTATCCTATGGTTACGACACCAAAATAGCCGCCGTTCTGGTTGGAGTGTAGGTAAACCCTTTTCTTAAGACTTAAAAATTTTCGTCGAACAATTGACCCTATATAACACCTTATTTTTATCATACCATTGGATGGGGGGTCCATAGAGGACCAATATTAGTTAAGGTTACTTTGCTGTAAAGTAAGTTTTGGCGAAGTTAGAAGGGAAAAAATAGAGGACTTAACATTTAAAATTGTAAAATAAAAAAAGTTTAATAAAAAACTAAAAACCGACTTCAAAATGAAACTAAAAAGCGAAAAATAATATTGACTAAAACATACCTAATCAGTTCTTTTTGGAGTCGGTGCGAATGAACACATTTTAACTCTCGATGGCTGGCACCGACTCCAAAAAGAACTGATTAGGTATGTTTTAGTCAATATTATTACTGAATTACTTTTATTCGACGCATAAAAAAATACTTCAGCTAAAAACGATTATCTGTGCCTATTCTTTTCTTTCACAATATTTAATAGCGATAACTTAAATTTTGCTTCAGCTAAAACCAACTATCCATGTATAGCCGTCTCTTTCGCACACAAATCGCGCGGCAACGCGCTAGTTGCTCGGTTTCATTTCATTCATTCGTTACCAAATCGCGCGCTGGGCGACATCGATTGTTATTCTTTTGTTTATGTAATAATAAACATTACTGTGTGGACTATTTTGTATGTTTGAATTAAAATAAATGCCGCTAAGAAAAACGATGATGAAAATAAACTCCAAAAAATGGCAAATAACCACGGTAAGTCACGTGAATACATTTTAAGGTTTTAACTGCTATTATTACTTATTTTTTTACTTAGATGTTTAATAATTTACAGATTGTGAAGATTTGTGGTCAGATGATACAGAAGATTGCGATAAGTTGCTAACGCAGGCTTATGATATATACCTAAGTCAGTCGGAATCGACAGTCACTAAGAATGTTGCTCTATGTAATGTGCCAAGTTCGTTGCCGAAACGAGGTAAGTATTTTACTAGCTTTTATTAACTTCACATCACATTTGGGGCATTCAAATCTTGAAAGCCTAATTTGACCTACTTTTTCTGTGTTGATTTGAGCTGTAATTTTTTACACCTATGAACTTGGATGTTACAGTTATTGGTATCGATTTGAAATTTCAAATACCTTTTCAACGGTCAATGGTACCGACTTAAAACTAATTACCCTTTCTTTGGATAATAAATAAAAGGAGATTACATGATCAATCGTTTTTAGTCGGGAGTTAAAAAATAATAAGATAAGGCGTTTATTTTAATTACTTCAGTAAATAACTACAAAATATAACTAAATTAATTGAATTTAATGACCTACTTATCCGAGAAGCGAACATGCCGGACTTGGCTTCACCATCTCTGAGGTCCTGGGTTCGATTCCTAGTCGGTAGAAAATGATTTTTTTTACATTTTCTCAAATCTGGGTTTTGTGGTCCATCGTTGTTTCTGATTTCTATAACACAAATGCTTTAGCTACATAACTTAGGATCAGAGCAAGGTATGTAACGTTGACTGGTGTCCTCCTTTAAAAGCTTAACTGTTGGCTTGAAAGATTTGGAAAAAATATGATAATTACAGGGATTTTCATGAACTTTCAAGAAAAATTATAACGGTTAAGATAGATCAGTTGATTCACAAGTAATAGTCGTTCAACTTAGACGTTCAAAAATTCCTTAGAGGAAAACATCGTCGTCAAGTGTAAGAAGAAGTACTTAATGAAATATGATTAAAGGTTATAATTAATTACAGATACTGACAGTCAAGAAGGAACACGTCATATAAACACAAGCCAACTTGATCAACAAACGCGATCATCAGGACGAACGAGGACCAGAGAATCATCAGGACCCAGTGATTCTAGTAAGAATCAATCTTTTCTCCCAGTGTCTGTTTGATTCAAAATAAAGTTTTTATAGTATGCTTATCTATATTAAATCATCACTTTGTATTTTTTCAGAAAACAGTTTGGGTATACAAGAGCAGAGCGGAGAATCTGAAGATGAAACGTTGTTTGGAAGTGATTTCTCCGATGATGACCCGTCATACATACCTCACGATCTTCCGGCCCCTTCTCAAGATTCTGACGATTCAGATTTAATACAGTTAGAAGAATTGTTAGATCCAGATTTATACGGTGAGAAGAAGGAAAAAAGAAGAAATGCCCGGCGTAAAGGCTTAGCCTTAGTATTTGGTAAACCCAAACAACCTGCTGAGGATTATAACAATGAGATTCTTCACCTGGCTCAATCAATAATGGATGAAGTATTTAAAAGTAGTTGGAAGCTTATAAAACCAAGAGCGAGATGGTATAAAAAGGATCCCTCAACATGGAAAAGAAACGTTGTAAAAAAGCGAAGAGCTGAAGGCCTTTCTTATGAAACTAAAAAAAAGTGTAGACTGCCTAAAATTCCTAAACCAGTGGACTGTTCTAAGTGCATATTCCAATGCAACGCTCATGTTTCAGAAGATATGCGGAAAGAATTGTGCAGAAAATACTGGAATCTTGAATTTGTTGCGAAAAAAACATTTTTATTGACACACACAGATATTAAACAGACAAAAAGAATTCTTTTGAATAGAACACGACCCACACGACGTTCATATTTTAAACAGTGTTTCTTTATTTTTGAGGGGGAGAAAAGAAATGTTTGTCAAGATTTTTTTTGTAAGACATTATCAATTTCACCGTGTGTAGTAAATGATGCTGTAAAGCAGCGCGATAGCCTTGGGCAGTATTCGAAAGAACAGGATCCTCGTGGACGTCGTGAGCCTCCAAACAAAACATCTCCAGAAGTGCTAGAAGTAGTTAAAAACCACATAGCGTCATTCCCGAGTATGGAGAGCCATTACGTACGAAAGAAGACTAAACGAGCATATTTAGAAGCTGGGCTTACATTGACCAAAATGTATTCTCTTTACGTAGATGAGTGCAAAATGAAAAATACTACACCAGCAGTATCTGAGATGACTTATCGGAGAATTTTCAGCACTGAATTTAATTTAGGCTTTTATGTGCCTAAAAAAGACCAATGTCTTTCATGCACCAAATACAAGCAAGCAAATGACGATGGAAAATCTAGTCTGAAAAAAGAATATGAAGATCATATACAAAGAAAAGAATTGTGTAACCGTGAAAAAGAAAAAGATAAAAAAAGAGCGGAAGAAGAACCACATTTTTTGTCAGTTTCGTTCGATTTGCAAGCAATCTTGCAAATTCCAAGCACTAATGTTGGCCTTCTTTATTACACTAGAAAGTTGACAGTATATAATTTGACTATTTATGAAAATGCACCTCCTAGCGAAGCATATTGTTTCGCATGGAATGAGCTGCACGGTAAGAAGGGAAGTGCTGAGATTGGTACGATTTTATATCATTATCTGACCACATGTGTTCCGAAAGAAATAACTGAAATCAGTCTGTTCTCGGATACGTGTGGCGGACAAAATCGCAACCAATACGTGGCCGCCATACTACTATGGCTAATGATGCAAAATACACAACTTAACGTTGTAGAACACAAGTTTCTTGAATCTGGCCACAGCTACATGGAGGCCGATTCAATGCACAGTGCCATAGAGACAGCTAAAAAAAACTGTGACATTTATTGTATGTCTGATTGGTTAAATATATTTATACGGGCTCGATCTAAGAAAATATACAAAGTGGGTGACAAAAAAATTACAAAGAATTGTTACAACGTAAAAGAATTCAAGTACCATGAATTTAAGGATTTAAAAAAACTGGCAGAGACTTTAATAGTTAATAGAACTAAAAACACGGAGGGAGAAAGAGTAAACTGGCTAAAAATTAAGAAAATGAAGTATGTGAAAGGCGATAAAAAGTTATACTACAACTACGAAATGTCAGAAAATTTCATGACTTTGGACGTAACTAAATCTGACGACGCTCACAAAAACTCTGCAGGAAATAGCCATGGTTATTCAACTAGGAAGAAGGGGAGGCAACAACAAAACGACGATAAAACGTCGACGTTGTTGACTAATGCCAGAGAAGCATTTCCTCCCTTGCAACAATTGTACGCTGGACCATTGCCTATATCTTTAGCAAAGAAAAAAGATCTCGTCAATCTGTGTAACAAAGGTGTCATACCTGAGGAGTACCATGGATGGTACGAATCTTTAGCTACCGAAGCCAGTCAACGTGATCGTTTGCCTACAGCAACTATCTCCGATGACTCATCATGTGTCAGCGAGTCGAGCGCAGATGATTAAACATTTTTTGATAACATTTTTAAATAAATATTTTTTTGAAATTATTCGTAGTATTTATTCAAAAAATGCCTATTTCTCTTATGTTAAGCACACTGTTAAAGTATTTTCTAATGAGAAGAAGCAAATTAAAAGAAAATTATGCAGATAGTTAAAAAAAAAATCATTTTTATTCAGCCAAAACCAACTAAATATTTTTGGTCTTTAAATTCACTGGTTAATTATTATAATAAAATAGTCTGTTATTAGATAGAATGACTACTTGTAAAGTAAAGAATATATAGAACTATTTATTTCAACCAGTAGGTGGCTAGTTTATGAAATTTGATACTTTCTGGTCATTCAGCAAAAAACAATTAAATGCGCCCCATTACAATCATTTTCACATTTTCCATGAAAGGTATTAGGTTTTCTATGATAATTATCTTAAAAAACAATACCTAAATAGTTTATTTTTCTTATTTGAGTGCTTACGAAAAATAATAACCATATCTTGGTATCCCTCTGTGTCGTTAAACTTTTAAATCGCCATAACTCAAAATCATGTTTAGTGCAGATAATCGGTTTTTGCAATAAGGGTACGATATGCTGCATTTGTTTAAAATTTTATACTTGTTCACTATCTCCTAGTTCCAAATTGCGCTAAAAGAACTATTAGCCAGATTTATTATTTATGCATTAGGTAGATAAAGAACCCCCTTTTTTGTGTGATATTTTGTGACTATTTTATTATTTAGCTGAAAGTTATATTAGCGCAAATTGTGACCTATGTATTACTTCACTTGTGACATATGATTGATTTATTTAAATATTTGACACACATTATATGTACTATGTCAGTGAGAAACGGGTGCGTAATGTTTGATATAATAACAGATAATATAATTTCAATAGGAATAACGTTCAAATGATAGAATTTTCATAAACTATAAAGACAAATAATCTAATTTCATTTGACCTAATATTTTATTTCATTTAGATATTGTTTGCTCTAACAACATTTATTATAACATTTGTTTTACAGAATTTTCACTTTGAACAATGTTCTTTTCCTACAACGTTTCCTACATATATTTCTCATTTTTACTAATTTCTACTTTAGAGCCAATCCGACTCGGCCAACCCCGACTCCACGTCGTGGTACTTGTCCGCCCTACCCCTAGAGTGTAATTCAATAAGGCGGAGGGAAGGCAGCCCCAGCCCGCTGTAACATAGTACAGTAAGAGCGTGGGAGCCTACACTATGTTCCGCCAGGATGAAGGGGCTGCCTTCCCGTAGCGCCGAAGCACACGAAATTCTAAGTGCATGCTTGCATGCTACATGCCTGATTGCAAGCTGCATGCCTGCATACCTGCATGCATGCTGATACCTGCTTGCATGCTGCATGCCTGCTTGCATGCTGCATGCCTTCTTGCATGCTGCATGCCTGCTTGCATGCTGCATGCCTGCTATGCCTACTTGCATGCTGCATGCCTGCTTGCATGTAAAAATGTATCTAAATTAACTGAAATGTTATTTATAGATTTTAATTATTACACTAAATGAATATTAGAGTAAATACATATTAGTTAAGATGTTTATTATAGAAAATGTTCATTAGAACAAATAAAATTAGGTAAAATGAAATGATAACAATAATACGTTAGATCAATTGTTCATTATATTTTTAAAAATTGTGTAAATTGAGATTAGGTTAAGTAATCATTAGTGTTTTTGTCATTATATCAAATATTACACATCCGTCAGAAACGCCATGTATTATTTGAAAAATAATAATTTAAAAAATAATTTGACACAGTTGCATACTCACGAAGTGGTAGAAGTGTGCGCCAAGATCCTATACCAAGTGGAACTTCAGCGCACTACGCTAGAACAGATGTGGGGATTTAGCGTGGAGGCTGAGCTCATAGAGAATGCAGAGAGGCAGGACGAGCTATGCTGCTACGTCAGCAGGGTCGAAGACAAGAGCGTCGCTATGCAGAACGGTGAGGATACTTGTAATATTTTTTTCAAATCATTAGAAACCTAAAACAGTTTTGGCTTTCGTTAAAATACACCTTTATTTAGATTTAGCAATATCCATAGTATTATGCACCCCAGTCGACGAAAATATTGTTTGTATGTATTAACTGTCAAAAATGATAAAGGAATTTTTACTCATAATTGTCTCTGCGATTTTTCCCCTCATCAATATTATGGTTTACGCATTCAACATTTCTTGACAACTGATCACTAGACAGTATAGGATATTTATAGCTATAAATAACATTATGATATAAACTGCCCTTTATCCATCCGAAAGGTTTATCATAATTAGCAATCAAAGGAGATCCTAAAAAACTTTACCTCCTTAAAATTTGTAATGATTACATTTGTAAGCAAATTATAACGTCATTCGATTTATTTTCAGTATCTACTGCTATTGTTGTAACTGTACCACGTTACCATTTTATCAGCTAGTAAATATTGGTGATTTTTCACTGAACTTCACACGAGAAAAATATGATTCTATTGATACAAAAATCACATTAAGTTATTCAGCCAATATCGAAGTTGCACAAGCTATTTCCGCGCGCTCGTCAACTGCACGTCTTGCAGGTATAGTGGGTGACATTGCGGCGCGCGGCGCTTTGATTTCATATTTTATACGACGACTGCTCTTGAAAATACTACAACATAATACATTTAAAAATACATTTAGTATAATAGCGTAAGAACAAAACATTGTATAGACTCTCTTGTAAACAAGTGTAAGTATGTTGTTTTCAGTGAGGTTTGTAATTTTCTTAGATATGTTAAGAACGCCGTCTTTCGCTGCCGTTTCTCAAACTAAAGTTATGTAAAAAAAAAATATTATCTAAAGGTTCAAAAAATACAAAATTCCTGACTCCATTGTTGGATCAGCTCGATGGTATCAAGTTCTTGTATTTTCAATTTGATGATTATACAAAGTTTTAGGCCGATACAACTGTAATAGACTAGCTAAAACTCGACTTCCAAGATTTAATAACATAAATTTTCATAAAATGTATTTATATATTTGATTGAAACAAAAATCGTTTTTTATAATCAAGAATTTAGTTTACAAGCTGGTTTCTTATTAGACTCATTACAAGATAAGATATAGCAGCAAAATTGTAGAAATAAATAAAAAGAAAACCCTCCCATATAAATAGTTTAATCACTGGTCATGACAATGTGCTACTTTTTTGCGATAGCGATCAAATGAGACGCTGTTGTAGTTTTGTCTTCATATCACTTTCTACTAGGATACGAAAAATAATAAATCACCCTTTGGAAGATCAACTATAACCTTTACCAAAGTTTCATAGTCAGTTCGTTTCAGTGAAATGAAATATTACAGCAATGCCACTACTAATACCAACTTGCGTAGTCAGATTTGGGGGTTTTAACGCTGTCTATTTCCAAATGAACGATCAGCTCGGCTAACTTTGACAAATGAATCCTTATAATCGTCTGACTGCATTCGTAATATGATTAGAAGTTTAGCGAGCCGCGAAAGTTACCTGATAGTGGAAACAGTTTTAATTACTCAGGATTACCAATAAAGGTATTAGTTACAAAAAGTTCGTTATAAAATAATACACAATTGATTATAGACACTCGACTGGTTTTTTTTTTAACTATAAAACCTGAGTAAAACTCACTTATTCGCTTCCAAATGTAAAATTTTCCGTCAAAAATATCGAGTAAAAAAGACGGTTTTTTACTTTTCATTAAACAAAAGCACCTCAAGGTTGGTTTGACGTGTGAAATAACTTCACTTTAGCTACCTGCTCTGTTCTGTAATCAATACGGTATCGGTTTGCGTACCTGTTAGTTGGTGTTTTTAATCTCCTTTGTTTCTTTTCGCTTCCTGCTTAGGCGAGGCAAAAAGTAATCATTCCAGCAACAATTTGTTTTTTTGCGCCAGGCATAATCAAAGGCGACGAGATAATGGTGATCAACGGAGCGATCGTATCTGACCTAGATATGATGTACTTGGAAAGCGTGCTGCAAGAGGAGCTCTCACTCGTCATGATGATGAGGTAAGCGTTGCTCTTTTTGATTTATGTTTTTCTTAAACAGTTAAAATCGATTAAAATTGTTTTACGAGTTTTAAAAAAAGCTTCAGTTGCCACACAGTTAACTGCTGAAAAACTCAAAAATCATTTCGATTCATTATGAAGTCTCTGTTCTGTCTAAATTGGAATCAAAAGGAACACGGTTTATTTTATTTAAATGTTAATGAGAATTGATCGATTGTCAACCGAGTTAACCGATGGCAGCTAATCACTCAGCCCTCGCGGCGCATTCGTTACCATTGAATTAGAATAAATAGAGGGAGTGGCGGAAGAAAAATTACGGTTGGAAAGCTGTGGAACAGGAAGATGGCTGCCTGGCACCTAATAAAGCGGAAGTTGAAGCGTCGGGACTCGGGGCACGGCGGAGGTTGTTCATCGACATTTCCCGCCCTCATACACCTGACCTTTCGTGGCGCGACAAGTTTTCCGAAGCGACCTACATACTGCCTCGGCCTGAGCCGTGGCGCTGCCAACTGCACAATATGACAACAGATTATAAATTCCTAATCGAAAAATGCTGTCTTTTTAAATAATTGCAACCAATCTAAGAAAACTTTTTGGTTTACTCACTAAGATATTTCTTCTGAAACCATAATATGGAATAGAATATACATTTAGGACCTTGTAAATTTTTGATTTTAGCAATTCCATGCAAGGTTTAATTAAAGATAAATAACACTTGAAAAAAAAATCATCGACCTCAGGTGGGACTCGAACCCACGTCCCATCGCATTTAGGACCTATTTTACAATGTACGGATAAAGTGTCAAATAGATACGTAACAGATAAAAATATGTAAAAGATAAATTAATGTTTCATATAGCGCTATTTGACGGGCGTGAACGGCAAAAATAGTGTTTATCCTAAAGATGTTCTTACAAATAAAGCAGCAATCAAGTGCTTTTAACAGCAAATAATCAGCTCATTTAGAACTTGAAGTTCATTTAAAGACGTAAAAGGGTGTCAAACGCAGCTTTTATCGTAATATGAGTGATTTTAAAGCTTTAAGTTTATTAAAGCTGTATTAAGGATTCAACGTAAGCTAAGGGTGTTAAATCAGAATATGAAAACTCTACTATTGAACTTTAAGTATTCTGTTACACTTTATTGCCAGATTTATTATTATAGCTGTATAAAGGCTGTATTTTGGATGTGATCACTTACATACTACAGCTCTATGTGTTATAATGGTAACGATGAAACCTTTTCCTTTATATTGGTGTTAGGAAAATCCATTAGAAAACTTATTCATATAGTGTAACTAGCTGTTCCCGTGACTTCGTTTGCGTGGACTACAGTATGTTTGCTATGATGTAATAAAAAACGTTCAATTAAAGAACAATATACCTACATATAGAAATAATACAGCAGTCTACCACGGCCTCGCCCGCGCTAACCTAGATTTGAAAATAAACCAATGAATCGCAAAAAATACTTCTTATTTCATTGTTTAATCTCATCATCATCATCTCATCTCAGCCTTTTGCAGTCCACTGCAAAGAGCGCCAAAGAGCACGATATCCCGCTTTTTTCATTCAATTACTGCCTGAAATCTTCCCAAGGTCGTCGATCCATCGAGCTGGGAGCGTCCTACACTACGTTTGCCTAGGCGTGGTCTCCACTCGAGAACCCGTTTACCCCACCTTTCATCGGTTCTGCGACAGACGTGGCCATTACAGACAGATGTTGTTTAACCTATACTTAGAAAATTATGGACTGCAAATACAAAATTTTAACCGCTTTTCACCCCTTTTGAGGTTGATAATTCGAAAACACCTATATACTTTGAGTGTGTTCCTAACCGTAAGCCTAAATAAGAAGTTTAGTAATTTTGACTTTGAAAACGAAGGACTATCCATACACAATTTCATCCCCCTTTTATTTTATTTTTATTAAAAACGCTGAGATTCATGTGAATTTATTTTCTTCAATTAATATTATTACAACACATATAATAATAAGACCATATGAATACCCCTAGTAGTCGTTTTTTTTATTATCTTCAATGTACAGAATTTACCCTTGCTACAGTTTTATTATACGTATAGAACTGTATTAATTAAAATTTTCTTACGCTATCAGCATGAGCTCATTATGCTGAACAACCTTTTCTGAGACGTTATTTTAATAGCTCTCAAAGTTAGCCGGTCTGCTAGGGTTCCACATCAGGTACATCAGACCCTCGTTTTTCTTTATGTCGTGCTGATGAAGTTGACCAACTTTTCCTTAGGCGCTATATACATTCCTATTAAAAATTCGACGGGCCACTGATGTTCCACATTAGGTATTCAGACCTTCAAAATAAATTATAGCCTATGTTGCCGAGAACAAATAGCTATATAATAAAAAAGTTTCATTAAAATCCGTCCAGAAGTTTTTGCGTGAAAGGCAAACTAGCTAACTGAAAGAAACCTAATGAACCGTGTACTCATTTGTGATTCTTTATTACGACGTAATGAAACCGAACCATTTTTGAAGAAGCTGATAACTGGTGATGAAAAGTGGATCACGTAGGACAAGAACGTGCGAAAAAGGTCGTGTTCAAAGGCCGGTCAGGCTTCACAGACTGTGGCGAAACCCAGATTAACTCGCAACAAGGTGATGCTGTGTGTGTGGTGGGATTAGAAGGGCATTATTCATTATGAGCTGTTACCACCAGGCAGGACCATCGATTCTGAACTCTCTACTGCGAACAACTGATGATATGAAAGCAAAAAGTTGAGAGAAAGCGGCCGGAATTAATCAACAGAAGGGTTTTAGTTTTATCATGATAACGCTAGTCCTCACACATCTTTAGCCACTCAGCAAAAAATAGGAGAATTTGGCTGGGAGGTGTATTAGCATCCGCCGTATAGTCCTGACCTTGCACCTTCAGATTTCCACCTGTTTTGCTCTCTTCATAATTCTCTAGGCAGTGGCAGGTTAACATCACGAGAGGACTGCCAAAACCACTTGTTGCGGTATTTTGATCAGAAGCCCCAAAATTTCTATAGCAATGGGATCATGTCACCTACAAGATGGCAAAAAGTTATCGAACCTACATACTTTAGTTAAATGTTAATAAACTGTATTAAAAATGTTTTGAATTTTCTTAAAAAATGCGAAGAAAGTTTATCCCCAACCTATTATTATTGTTTCCTGAAAAGTAGAGAAAAACACTTCAATATACACAACACTATTAAAGAAACCTTATGTTTTAGTTTATTTATTATTATAGACTGCTAACGTTTTTTGTCGAGTGATAAGATAACGCAGCAAAATATAACACAAAACGGAACGCGTACGTGCATGGAGAAAAATATCAATCAACTAATCAAAACATCATGTTACGTGCAGGTCGCGTCACGTTTACAAGCGCGCTGGACAGTGGAGAGGATGCGTGGTTGGGTCGTACTGTCGCATGCGCTAAAATTGTCTCAAATTGATTGCAATGGATTTAATGTATGAAAAAATTATATTTTGAATTGAAAAAGACTAGAATTAAGATTATATGATATATTTTATTTAGATGGTAATTACTTTAGTTACAATACTAGTAAAACAAAACATAAGAAAATTTCAGCGTGGTACTTTTTTATGTATGTATATTCTAAATCTATACTACTTGTTCTTACATAATATTATAAAACTGAAGAGTTTCTTTAAGTTGAACGCGCAGGGCCTACCAGTAGGATTTGAAATATGTTTTTTTAGAACAATTTTTGAGGAAGCATATAGGCTAATTATCATAACGCTTTCAACTTTAGAAGCCTAACGAAAAAAACAGAACAAACGGTCGGGGGGATGCTAGTAACAAATTTATTAAAAGCTAATAAAGCGTCAACACAAAGCGATAAGCTAAGGTTGACTAATAGTGCAACTGCACAGGTAAGTTTGCCCAGTTCCACCAAATATAAATCGTCTACTGCACAGGATAAGTCCCAAAGCGCTTAATACGTGACGCGACATATAAAATAACCCAGAATCGGTACTCGAGCGGCGCAGCTCAACACGGCACATTTAATAAAAAATCACAGATTGTTTATACTTAAGGCTTAATCAATTTTATACACATCTCTAAATTTTTAACTTATAAACAGCCTAACTGATAAAAATATTCTAAAATAACGCCGATTTAAAACTAAAAGCTGTTAAATAGAATTCATATCCTACATAGTACAGCCAATAAGGATATAATACCCTCCAATTATCATCTAAGCTGTTTAAGAAATTGTAGCCATTTTAAAACAAAAAAAATGAAAAATAATAAATTAATTCAAAGCAATATTTGATTATAGCTAAAGCCTAATCATGATTATCAGTTTAAATAATGATGACTGTGTCCTAAAAACCATTACTTCTAATTAAATTCAAATTAAAACCTTTAAAAAAATACTGACTTGATTCGTATTTGGTAATTTTGCCTTTAAATGTGTAATATTTTACTGGCGCACGAAAATATTGCTTATAAATAACCACACATTAACGATAAAATTTGATCTGCACATTAATTTTATCGATGTAAACTACCAGATTTCTAATATTTATTACTATATTATTTTGACTTTAAAGTCGAATAAGTCAGTTTATTTAATAACGTTTTAGTTAGCGCAAAGTTTCTCGATAAAACCAATTTACAGTATTTTTAGTATATCTGTAAATAGGCTTAAACTAAGCGCTGTTACACGTCCCAATATTTTCCCTACCATTACTTCGGGACAATTTTGGGCTAGCGCCGAGAAAAAGTAGCGCAAGAAACTCGGTCACTATTGTCAGCCTCTTTTTAAATAGAATATAGTTTACATTACAAAATACCTGTGCGAGCAGGGCAATATTTATTTCCAAATATTTTTATCATTTACATAATCATTTACAGTATAATATCCTTTTATTCATTAAAGTTGTTTTAGTCTGCGATTTAAATTTTAACAGGAGCAGTTCTACAATAGACGGTGGTAATTTATTATAAAAGCGAATACATTTTCCCATAAACGAATTACCCAATTTATGTAGTCTGAAATTGGGAACGGCAAGTTTATTCATATTCCGGGTGTTAAGATTATGAATGTCACTTTTCTTAAGGAATAAGGACAGGTTTTTGCGAATGTACATTATACATTCTATCAAAAAAGTTTCGGGTATTGATGATTTGTTTATGGTTCGAAATTCAAAATTGTATTTTTTTTGTTGTTGTTAGATTGGCAGAACTGTTTTCCATTTTGGCGCGGAGCTTGAGTTACATCTGATAATTAGATTGAATACAGTATTGTTTTTAGTTATAACATATCTAGTGTGTATTGCGAATTTCATAATGGACAAAAACATCGAACAAAGAGTTTGTCTTAAATTTTGCATCGCCAATGGGATTTCGTGTTCGAAGTCTCTGAAAATGTTACAGAAGGCTTACGGTTAATCGACTTTATCAAAAACACGTAAATATGAGTGGTACAAAGCGTTCAAAAGCGGTCAAAATGTGATGGAAGATTTGCCTCGGTCTGGTAGGCCATCAACGTCTGCTACTGAAGATAACATCGCAAAAGTGAAGGAAATAGTGACTGAAAATTCTAATTCAAGTTTAAGAGAGCTAGCCGTCGAACTTTCTGTGTCACACAAGTCAATTCATACCATTTTAAATAATCAATTGGGTATGAAACATGTTGCCGCTCGGCTAGTCCCAAAAGACCTGAATTTTCTCAAAAAACTAAATCGCAAAAGAGTCGCTAAGGACATGCTAGAACGAGTCAATTCCGACCCAACATTCATGAAACGCAATGTTACTAGTACGAGCCGTGGGTTTACGAGTTTGACATGCAAACTAGTCAACAAGCTTCGGAGTGGCGCCTTCCAACTGAACCGAAACCGAAGAAACCGCGCCAAACTCGATCGAAAGTCAAAGTCATGTTGACTTTTTGACCAAAAACTCAACAAATACCATCGAGCAGCCATCTTATTCACCAGATATGGCTCCAGCCGACTTCTTTCTTTTTCCATAACTCAAATTACCACTTCATGGCAGCCGGTTTCATTCGGTAGAAGACATAGGTAAAGGAGAATTCGCGGCAAGAACTGAACTCGATTCCGGAAAAAGCGTTTAAAAAATATTTTGATGATTGGATTATTCGTTGGCGTAAGTGTATCGCTTCTAAAGGAGCTTGTACTTTGAAGGTGATAAAATAAATTTGGATGAATAACTAACATTTTGTGTATCATTAATCTTTTCCCGGTACTTTCTTGACAGAGTGGTATTTTCATAAATAAATTGGGATGCTTCTTCTTCTTCTTTCGTGTCGGCAAGAACACGGGCTAAATCTTACTTTTCCAGAGGGCGGCTACCGTGGTAGCCCTCTGGTTACTGACAAGTAGGTCCTCACGCGAGCAGGTGGGACAGTTAGTGAGGTAAGCCATAGTTTGCAGGGGTTCTTTCACGTTCACAATTGGGATGCTACTGTTACTATATTAATTTATTTAAGGGTAAATTTTCAAGCGTACTTTTTTGAGCGTCCGGGTACCTTTATAAAAATACTATTATTCAAAACAGACTCAAAACACGCTTTCTAATAAATATAGCTCGTAACTTAAACGTGCATAAAAAAGTAGATAAGAATTAACACATAAATTACAAGAAATAACACGTTGAACATCCGACTTGTATGAGCGGCCTACCCCTGGGAGGCTTGTCCCATTTTAAATTACGCGCACAAAACCACTCACAATTACTCGAAATTTTAACGTATCTTTCATCAAACTATCTTATTTTAAAGATGTGTATTCCAATTCATAACTAAAAGCATAAACACTAACTATTATATTAAAATACTTAATCGCCAATATGCCTGTGTCCCGCGTTAAACTGATCTTCCAATGCTTGCAATTGACTAATTGTTTTCTAATGGTCAAGCAATGACACGCCCTATTTATGCTTCGGATCATCCTGAGCGTTAGTCGTGCCCTAACTTGTGTGTGGAAAGAACGGCGCATACGCAAGTTTAAACTCGTTTCCGAGGTTAGTTTTTTGAGAAATGTGTTTTGGTCACCGTGTGTGATAACTTCGGTGTCATATTTTTGACAACGAACAGAGTGATGTATTGTAACTTCTAGTTAGTATGTTGTAGATTATTGGCTCGATATAACGACTTGTAAATATCTACGCAATGAATTATGTCGTTGGGTAATTATCATGAAAAAACCATTTTGTCATCATTACGGTGGCGTAATTGGTGGTGTATTGGGCCACCGGAATTACGAATGAGCCACCCTAATGATAAATACCCTAACAATCAATACTATATTTATTTTAAACACGTAATCAACCAATATTTAATATAAGTTTTATTTTATCCTAACAAACAATAATGAATGTGTGACTTAATTTGAGGTAACATAATAGTTTGTGTAATGTCCTCTTCGAATCGAATCCGACCACGACGGCTTATCTCTTTACTGAAAAAAACCATCTGCATGGGACATTTTTATAGTGCTTAAGTGTGTGCGCAATACACAAGGGCACTCCGTTCCTTTTTTCCAGTGAACCGTGAACTGTGTGTGCAGTGACTTTGAATTTATGAACAGAGACTGAGGTCGGAACCCTAAACACCTAATAACAAATTTTGGTCTAACCCGGGAATCGAACACGAGACGGAGTGTAGTTTAAACAAGTTTTGTATCTCAATCTCAATGCGTCAGTCTTCATAAAATCTTTACTTTGTTCAAGGTATAAACAAAATATGAGAAAATGGAAAATGGGAAATTATTTAGTTGATTATTCTAGATGCTCAATTATCATTACATTACTATTATTTAAGAACATGAAACCTAGCTCAATCTTTCAAGATTTTAGTACTTGTTTCACAAAGTTTCATCAAAGTTCCTAATGTAAAAGTTGATTAATATAAAAAAAATATTAAAATACACTCACGCATTTTTATTTGAATATATCAGAAATTTCGATTAGTTGATTAATTGATGGGGTCATTTTAGTGGCTCTTATCAGCATTTCAGTGGCGCGAATTCAAAATTTATTTATATCTACGAAAGTTATTAGTTTTAAAGAGTGCCTAATAAATTTATTCTCTATATAATCTCGAAAATTGATAAGTTGGTGGTGAGAATAATGATGAGTTAATTTTGATTTTTTATTGATTTGCTTATATGAAACCAATTAATGTAATCAAAATATATCTAATACAAGTTCAAGTTCAATCGTTTATTTGCTAAAACACAGTAAAGACAAGTTGACAAAAAATTTATACAGTGCGTGTGTTTAGTCTGCTCGCAGACGTGCAAAAGTTCATAATAATTTTACAGTGATCTAAATTAACGAAATAAAATTATAATTAATACAAAAGAATGTCATAAATGTAGATTTAAATAAAATGAAATTAAATTATAATGAAATAAATTAATATAATGTCGCTAATTGTAATTATATAATACTAATACTAGTGTCGCCAGTCATAATATTCCCTTAAACTATAAAAACATTTGTCCAAGAGCCATTCCGTTAATTGTTTTTTAAATGTTGTCCCTTTAAGATTTTTAATTTCTTCAGGGAGCAAGTTATATATTACAATGCTCATGTTAAAAGCTTTTCTTTTATAGATGTCCTTGCGACAGGGAGGTTGATGCATTTGGTTGATGGATGGTCTGTAGTTACCAGGGTCGGCACGGCTACCCTTCTTGGGTACAAGTTGCACATTGGCAAGCTTCCAAGATTTTGGTACGATTGTGTTTACTGTTTCAGTGAACATAATTTCGTTTTCGTGCATCCTCGCGTGAGCTATATTAATCCTAAACGCACTTATTATAGAGGACAGGTGGCACAGCTTAATTCCCAGAGGGTTGGCAGCACTAGCACACCGTGCCTATTGCGAGCGGCCGCAATTGTCGTCACCACGCGCCGCGTGAATTAATGTTTCCTAACAAATGTCATCTCGAAGCGAACACGCGATATTATTGTTGTTGTGAGTTTCTTCCGTTTAATCTTTCCGTTTATATGATAAAACCATTCCGGTTTGAGACGCTACTTTCATTGTCTCTTTACAAGGGTGAAGTTGAGTTTGCGGAAATAATTAAGGTGATGCTAATATCTCGGAGTTTTACCCTCCGACGAGACAAAAGACAGAGTTGTATAATTCTATTTATAATGCCGGGAGTGCAATACGCATCATGTGTTTTCAACTCTCTCGTCAAGGGGCATTGATGCTGCAATTGCCAATGCCATTAATTGTATTTTTTCCTTATTCGCCGCCACGTCACTGCCTGAGAGGGAAACAAAACATAAGCTCATTTGTACTCGCATTCGAATACAGAGTGTGCTTTGTGTAAATTCTGCGTAAATACACTCGGCCATTCTTTTTACTGAACAATTGCCAGAAAAAATTTTTTCGCACCCAATTTGTATTTTCCCAGCGGCTCCGAGGCGATCAATTCGTGTCATATTGTCTTCACTTGGGACGTACGTACGGACAACAGTATGTTGACCTACCACAAAATGTCAAATTTTCTCATTTGAAAATGAACTCTATACGTCAGGCTTAAAGTTGAAAATCTATTAGAGAATTTTTGACTTTTGGGGTAGGTCGACGTGCTGTTGACTGTACATACCTAATGCATTAACAACTGTTTGCCATCAACTGCACCCGCCCCATTATTTGGCTGCGACAAATAACTCTCTATCTCCCGACACAAGGTTCAGTGTACAATATATATAAATGTCGATAGGCAAATATTCGGATACAAAGAGTACCTAATATGAACTGTGCTAGCTAGCAGTGTAAACTGAGTATTAAATACTATCGGTTTAAAAAAATTGTTCGATTCGAAGCTTTTTGAGGCATTACTTTTACCTACGAGTACATAAACTCAAATTTTGCACTCGTGTTCAATTGATGAAGGATAGTCGATTTTAACGAAAATAACAAAAAATATGTTACATCCCTGCATTTTCGCTAACGTCCGCCTTAATATTAAAAGCGCGTTCTATTTAGGCTTTGCTTTAATTGGGGCTTAATAATTAAATTGGTGCCATTGTTGGTCTTTTAAATTGCTTTTTGTTTATATTTAAAAAAAATACTTTTACTACTTATAGTCCAATCAATAAAGTATTAGAGTGCGTGAGCGGGAACCTGAGCAATTTCCTCAGAAACTTGTTGAGGGTGCTTAGCGAAAAAACATACTTAAAGTCTGACGTCTAGGAGGTGCGCCGGAGTGAGGGGGGGGGGGGTGACAAAGGTCCCAATTTCAGGTTTTTCACCAACATCTCAAAAATGGTGCGTTGTAGCGATTAATGTTCTATCAGGGGAAGAAAGCTTATAAAATATTCTATACACTTTTTTCATATTCCCAACCATTTTTGAACTACACGCTCCAGAAATGCATTCTTTTTCACCCCTACCCCCCTCGCCTCCCTAGACGTCAGGACTTTTAGTATGTTTTCTCCCTAAGCACCCTGAATTAGTTTCTGAAGAAATCGCTAAGGTTCCAGCTGACACACTCTATACCCTCTTTTGAGTCATTTATTGACTGAACTACGAGTGTTACTAAACCTACAGATTAATCTTTATTGAATTAAATCCGTATATTTCTTTATTTATTTAATATATTGTGTTTTGTAAATATGAAATATACTGAATTTTTTCAGGCATGTGAGAATCGAGCATTACCACACCTTGCCTTGCTGTTAACATAGAGAAAGAATAACTATAACTAACTAACTAGAAAATGCCGTGTTTAGTTTTTTTCCATCCAATAGCCGACGTTGCGTTTCCATAAAAGATAGTTTAAGTTAAAACCGGTAGATGGCATTATACCGAAATTGTTTTACATTTTAGTTAAAATAATTTGTTTTGAAATAAATGTAAAAATTATATTAACATTTGATTTTTAAAAAACAAAAGTGTTAAAAAAGTATTTTGATAACGTTTTTATGAAGAGTTATCTTTCATTGATATCAAGCCCAATCCTAATGAGCCTTGTAGTGACATCTATTCGTTTTTAATATGTACTAATTCTACGATATATGGCGTTGACTAGACATGCTGTTAATAATGTAATTAAATAATAATTGTAAACAAAAAATAACGAATACTTGACTACAGAACTGTGGGCTTTTACGAGAAGCTTAAAAGAATCACAACAGAAATTAAAACTGTGCGATTATTTTCTTGAAACGCGGGAACAGAGACCATAATAGCAATTTTCTTGATTAAACGCATATTTGACTTAAAGTAGAGTGTTGAATGTTTGCACAATTTATATAAAGCAAAAAAAATGTTTATTTCTTAATATATGTTTCTACGATGCGCGTTATGTTTAGATTAAAATTAAAGTCAGAATTTTGAGGAAAGTTTACTAAAGGATAACAAAAATTGAGTTTCAGGCTCATAAGAGATTAGTATGCAACTTATTTTATAAAAGTAATGTAGTATACTCGTAATGGTATACCTGTGCACTAACAAGCGGGTTATTGTTCTAACACACAATACAACACACTCTAAACTAATGTTCCTAACACGTCAAAGTTTGTAACTATGTAGAACAAAGATTCAAGTTGCATTGCAACTTTACGCGGTGGAAATTGCAATTTATTTGAATGCTTATAATCTTACTTGGCAGTTTTGTCGTAGCGCAACTCATAACTACTGCTACTACGGAGGACCGTAGCGCGTAACGAAACGCTACGTAAACGTCCATTCAGAGCTGGCTACTACTTTTTATATTATGCTATGTATGTGCGTACCTGTTATGTACTGCATTGCATTAAACACATTCTTAACATATTCAACTTTTGCATATTCATAAATTTGAGCAAAGTGTAGTTTTATACTTCCTTTGTACAACGAAGCTCATGCGCATATTTTGTATCTATTAAACTTTTATATTCCTAAGTGGTTTTGCAATGTATATTGGTGTTTTTTTTTTCGATATAAATACGTTACATTCAACCATTGGTAGGCACTGTATACTATGACCACATGACGACTACGGGATGCTACAGGTTACTACATGAGTATAATGATTTATAGTCACAAAAAATGATTGTTTTTTATTGTTGGGCAGAAATAGATAGGTATCCGATAAATTTTATAAGTATAATGCCATTATTTCTATTCTAATTCTAATGAAATTGCTACGAAATGTGCTACGAAATATATTTTTTTGTTTTAAATTATTTTTTTACAAAATAGATTCAACTCAGCCTTTTTCCTCTGAAAGTGTAAAAAAAAAACCACCAGTGGCAGCACTTGTGGGAAGTACTTGACAAATGTTTTGAATTCCTTATTAACAGTATGTAAAACCCATGACTTGAGATTAAAATAAATTGACTAATTAAATATTAAAAAATAACAATTATCATGTCCACTGAGCATTGTTCATTCGCTAATTGCACTTCAGGCAGTCAGTATAAACAAAATGTTTGTGAAACCTCAAGTTGACAATAAGGTGTTCGGAGTACATCCGTTTATGGCAAAAACAGATGAAACAATTGAAAAATATAATTACACATTGATGTGTACCAACCAAGGGGTTGTAAGGGGGACACTCAACATATTTTTACCCAACTGTCAACCACACCTGCCCGTGGTACACCCTGCTGACAGACGGACGAGGCTCTGACGACTAAACCGATAGCATTATAACTATAGCTACATGCCAGGTCAAATACCTTTGGCCGATGACGGGCAGCAACGTTATCGGCACGAGACCTGGCACTGCGCTCATCAATCCGCTTGCCCAGTAGTGAGTATGGGCATTTATCCCCTAATGAATATCTACAAAAAGTACGGCCCCTATTTCCCGGCCGCCCCAATATTTCAGGTAATAGACGACCTTAGGAAGATGGCTGGCAGTGGATGGATGAAAAAGCGAGAGATCGTGAGTTTTGGCGCTCTTTGGGTGGAGGCTTAGGGAGGTAAAGCACTCTTATAAGAAAGGAGCTTTTTACTTAGGAATTTGGACTGTATCTTTTTAATGAGGTTCTCCTCATTTGGCGGTGTAGCGAATGTGGGTAGGTTTTAAAGATCGAGTAGTTCCATTAAATAGTTCCCGAAAGGTTTCCGATAAAATAAATAACAGATAATTTAGACTAAGACAGATTGGGTACGACATGAGTAGAGAAGGTGGGCTGGGCGCCTTATTTCGCTAGACATAGGTATAATGGTATTTTCACTTCTCATTCTCTTAAAGTTATTAGCTATAGGCTGCATAAAATCGCTTTTCATGCTAGCTAGTGCATAAAGTACATAAAATCTTAATCGTCTAAGTCTCAGAATATAAGACAAAGGTCGTCAGGTTAAATAAACTTGTTATTTCAGTTTGTCTCTTCATTTTTATTGATAATAATCCATGTTATAACACCAAATTAATAATACAAGGCAATATAAATGAGTTCTTAGAAATAAGTATTTCAGGAGCATTATGGACTACGACCTACTAGGTATATGTTGAATGCCACTGCTTCTTATAAAGAAAAAAAATGCAATAATGCTGTTTAATTTTCTCACAATCAAAGTGAAAGTAGAAGTAGAGTAGGCATAACTCGTACATAAAACCCATTTTACCCTTGACTTGACATATACCCTCGCGGCTGGCTTGCGGCTCGGGTGGGATACGTCTCGAATCGCGTTTTATGCACTTGTTGTGCTATTCTATTTTTTCAATAGATACATCTGTTCTTTGCGATAAATGAACTCTTAGCTTTTTAGTCAACTTGAGGTTTCACAAACATCATAAACCATCCTATAATATAATATATCGACTGTCTGAAGTGCAATTTGCGAATGAACAGTTCTTAGGGGGCATGATGTTTGATATGTTTTAACATTAATTCACTTAATTTATTGATTTATTTCAATAACAAGTAATGAGTTACATACTTACTGTCAATATAGGAATTTAAAACATTGCTACCCCCCACTAGTGCTGCCTCTGGTGGATTTTTTTGACAACTTCAGAGAAAAAAGAGTAAGGGCCTTACTACAAAAAAGATAGACTAGGTTTAAGCTCTGCTTAAAGATTAGCTAAGCAATCTCAAGTGTATGTTAACTTTACTAAGATATGTCTGATGTTAACATATACTTTAAATTGGTTGGTTAATCTTTAAACAATGCTTAAACCTAGCCTATCTTTTTTGTAGTTAGGCCCTAATTCACACACATTCACTACAACAAAAGAAAAGCCGCGTTTGGATTTCAAATATATTATGCTATAGATAGAATAAACGCATAATATCACAAGCAAGCATAAACTTTATTTTTATTGATAAATATCAGGTTTTACAAATTATCTTGATAGTTATCATAAAATTTATCGCGATTTTTACCGTCTTTAAATTTATCCCTTGCAACCATGAGGTTGGGACATGCAATAGGTAATATTTTATTTAAATTAGACACCAGTGTTCAAAACTGACTGACAATAACAGGTCTTCCCGCACGGAACCGCCTGAGCTGTCCGGCATGATGCGAGCAGCCACGGACGACATCATCGATTCGCTGGTGTGCCCACCGCCGCCTAGCGAGCCACCGGTCATCTCTGACGACATGATCTCTGGACTCATCGTGCCCGCGCCTGCTTGGAGTAAGTCAAGAAAAAAAAATTGTACAACATCATATACATTGTTCGGATCCTAGGTAAGTAACTTAGCTACAGCTGTAGTGCTTAAAAAGCATTTGTGTTATAGAAATCAGAAAAAACAACGGAACCACAACACCCTGACCTAACTGACTAAACAATATAGAAAAGTTTGTTTTTACATAGACCCGACCGGGGATCGAACCCGGAGCCTTAGAGATGGCGACGCCATATAATCCAGCGCGCTCGCCTCTCGGCTATGGAGGTCGTTATTTCGCAGTCGCAAATTCATTAATACTGTGTCACAAGATAGACAGACGACCTGGTAAAGGTTGCAAGAAGTCGCTGGATGCAGGCCGCTTCCAACCGGCCAATCTGGAAGTCATTGGGGGAGGCCTATGTTCAGCAGTGGACGTGGCTAAAATTATGATAATGGTAATGGTGTCTTACTATCATTTTTAACCACCGTTTTGGTGTATTATTTTAGATACATGCAGTTTTGTTTCGATTTCGATCGAATCTTAAACACACATGCATACCTATAAAAAATATTATACCACTAATCTTATTTATATGTTGTTACCAATGCGAATTCTATCTTATGTATAAACGTGTAATAGAATCTTCTATGTATCTAAACAACACAGTTTGCGTTTATAAATCTGCTTCTGGATCTGGATTGCTCTCAAACGGCAGGTTTCAGTGAAACGCCAATGTTTCATCACAATCCGACAATGGCTTAGAACAAACATATTTTTTTGTTTTATTTATAAACAAACTGTTTTATTCAACTAAATTACGAGCATGACAACACACACTGGAACTGGACTCAGATTTTAAAGTAATTAATGAAATGAGCTGAAATGCGCTTTACATTTACAACACTATTTCCCGACACAATTATTTTTTTGTAATTCGTCAAAAAGCTTTGTTTCATTAATGATGTCTTTAGCGAAATTACATTGAGCTTAACTCATTCTATTTTCTATGTCCCCGCCCTAGTGGCCTGGTTGCGAAGATGACTTAACGAAATGTTTTTTAAAGCGACACTACGAGTATACTGTGTAGCTTTATACACCAATACAAATAAAGGTGATGCTGTGTCATGTCATAACGATTATTTACTGCCTTTAAACTCCTATTAAATATGTATGATAATTTATAGCTATATCAGACGTCCACAAAAACATTAACAGTGGGTACAAATACATCCAAAAGCTTACCCCTTTTTACTAACTCAGTGTAGGTATTTTTATTCTCTTTCCGTAATAAGCATTGTTTCAATCACCGAGTTTTTATATTACTTGGCATCGATTCCGAAACTGAAATCTACATTAAATCTGAATTGTGGCTGTCAGCCAGCTATATTTTGTGCACTGTGAATTACCAAATATCAGTCTCTGCTCTGCGGATTATCGATCTTAGTTATTTACACAATATAACAAACAAGGTCTCGTCTTCGTTATTATGATCGGCGTTTATGACCACCGCAGACTCCTAACATCAGACAATTAAAATGAGGAAATACTGAGATCGCTTTAGGCTAGATGATGTGAGACACCTGACTAATATTAAACCTTTCTCACGCACACAGTCAGAAACGTGTAAAGCTGAAATGTCGGATGCGTTATTAGCTTTTTGACTCGGCAAAATGTTGTTGACACGTAGATACGTATCGAATGTCATCCAAACCCGATTTTTACATCGTTCTGCCTCAATATACGAGTACAACTGGAATGTACATAGCAGCTGGATTTGTTTTACACAATAAACGAAGAAATACTCCAGTTAAAATTTAAAAAATCTGCCTTTTTTGTCTCGTGCAATGTTACCCAATGTAACTCTCCGAAATAAAGAGTTATCTACTAACCCAAATATAAAGCTTTTTACAAATTTTATTCAAAGAAAAAGTAGTTACACTTTCTTGATAAATAAATATATTTTGACTCATTTCTTAACAATGCTTTTCTGCCTCTTTCTCTTCGTTATTTCTGGCAGGTACTAGGTACTGTGTATAATTCATTATTTGTAGCCAACGATGTGGAAATCGCTGTGGTCTTTCTGAGTTCAGAGTGATTTATTCCTGGCATGACGTTTGTGCAACAAAGAGGCAATTATGTCGACGTATTGCGTCGACATGTAGTTGTTTTTGTTTAATGAGAACCTATACGACTATCGGCTCGACGAGGCAGGCCACCATGGGCGCGGCTCGGCTAGCAACAATGGCGCCCCCTCAGCCGCAAACACGTTATTTATTATGACATTCTCACCTAACGAGACGCCTGTTTTTTCTCCTAATGCCGCGTATTCAATATGTGTCTCGAAAATGTTTTTATTTCGCTCACTTTGCACCTTTATTCGAATTTCAATATTTACTTTGTTTTCGTTTATCTTTATTTTATATTCATTGTCAGATTTCCTTTTGTGAAGATTTGGGTTGTATTTAATTCATTAGTATTTTTATGTACTGAGCAGACCAACTTGGTTCTGAATTTTAATTATTCCGAATACACTGACCAAAATAAACTTCTGTGAGTCGGCGTTTAATTTTCAAATTGGTGCTGTTTAAAACATACGGCCTAATAAGGCTGAACATTTCCGTGCTTGGCCACGAAAATGTTTGAATGGCGAAAAACCCGAAGTTGAATAAAGTGTTGTTCTAATTTCAAAACAGAAAATATATCCGTCCTTCAAATAAAGGCCGTGACCCTACCCGGGGCTGTTTGCGCGCGCCCGCTGTTGACTAACCGCGACCAAAAACTCATTGTGGACTTCATGTCATAAAACGACCTCCGTCAAGTTTCACCATCGACGTTGTTATTTCTTGGGATAGTAATGAAAACTCTCGTCTTTTTAATTCAGGTCTAAGACTTCGAAGCCTTTAACGGATACCTAAGTTATAGAGATCGCGAGAAACTTCAAATGAGTCGTATTGCGATATGAAATGCTTACCTATTTATATTCAGTTGAGAGAACGAGGATACAAATAATTTAAGAATAGGAAAAAACAGTAAAAAGTTGATTATGGCTATTTCAGGATGCGTAAATACCATCCCTATATGTAAAGGGAGAATTGTTTGGTGTGAATGTTATATTTTAATACAGTACCTTATCGTTGAATAGCTTTCAGTAAATATTGCGATAAAGATCTAAGCTGACTTTGTTGACATCAAGTAGGTGATGTAGGTACTGGCAGTTTATTTCCCGTGTAAGGCACACCGATTAATCCCAACACCGGGCTGACCACCGCAAGTTAGTGGCAGCAACCCAAAAACTGTGTAGTTACACTGCAATCAGTGGAGGACGAATACTTATTGATTTTGGTAGAGAAATAATAAAAAACAGTTTTAAGATCGTACTTTCACGAATAATTCATAAGACTTATAGCATTTATGATTTTTTAACGTACATACATAAACATAACTATAATTTTTCCGTGATCGTGTTTTTTAATAAAACTTATTTCATAAAAATGTTCAAGTTATTTCTACCTTACGATTGTGTTCTACCCGTATATGTATTACGATTTGACATAAACAGCAAAAGTCAGCGCATACAAGATTATGCTCGAAAAGATAGGACCGCGCCAAGTATACGTTTTCCCTAAAATGTATTTGATATAAATCCTAATTTAGTTTAAAGTCTACATCGATGTCGAAATTTTGAAGATTCCTGCATTATAACCCTATAGATAAAATTGCTGTGAGTGTAACACAAGGACTTATAGAAAGACAAATACAATGGGCAAAGTTGTTTTTATAGCTTTCATTCTGGAATAATATTATCCTATCAAATTACTTATTTCAACTGCAATAAAAATCCTTTTGATAAAAATAAATTTGGTAAGGTTTTTCGACATCTTGAGTATATTTTACAAATAAAGTTCATAGCTAAGCTATGTTGTCTAATTTGTAAAAAAAAAAAGAAGTATTACAAGTAATTAGTGTCTACTCCCACTCAGACTCATAAATAAAATATGCCCTCCTAAGATGAGGCGTTTTATGTAAAGAAAAAACAACATGATACCTTAGAGTAAGAAAAACCAATCAAAGTGTTATCTTGCTATTAAAATAATTCCAAGCAACGTAAGCAGGCGTTGAACGCCTACTTATTAATTCTTAAGATTTAATCAGTTTATCTCATTCTCCGAAATTCTATTATTTTTTTTACATGCTTTTTAAAAGTTTTTTTACGGTATATCATATTTTGGACATTATATTTACGAACGTGTATAATTTTGTGCAGGTAAAGAGTTATACAGCCCGGAGGCAGATGCTCACGGTGGGGATTCAGTGAACGCAGGCCCGCCTAAAGTCAGCTCCAGAACCAACTCCTTTGAGATTGAAAATCTTTTAAAGGTATTACTCGTATTACTCTGTCTTATTATTAATTACTTATACGTTCATTTGTTTGAAATGCTTTATTTGTCTTATTGCCTATATACCCTATAATATATTACTTCACCTGTGCCGTCTTGGCGCGAGTAAGCCTTTATTGGATGGCAAGAGCTAGAGACGTATACCACCATATATAACGATTTGTCGTCACGATCCGTGAGTATAGGATTAAATTGATTAAATATCATATCGGATATCGCTACGCCCAACGACCAATCGTTTTGTGAATAAACGCCACAGACGCCGCGACTTATCTGTACGATTTCATGGCAATTGATTGAAACGATGTCTTTTTATATCAATGACTTGCGACTGTCACTGTTAGTCACTGATTCACAGCTGACAATAGGAGTTGACGTGCCAGCGATATCCACCGATATATTTTCACCACGTGCGGCCACGAGATATTAAGCTTGCAGGTAACACGAGCACCTTAAATAACGCCTATGTAAAAACTGTCGCTTGTTTGTGAGCTGCCTAGTATATAGTAGTATAGTAATGCTATGAAAATTAAATTACAATGGAATATTTTAATATTAAAATAAAAATTTACATAGTAGTAAATAGATAAAACTTATCCTACGGAATAGAAACTCTTATTTTTTCTAGACCTTTCATAGGTTTGATATATTACGTTTTTGTATACACTTACTAATATTATTTTTGTACTGTGTTCTTACAATACTTAGCATACATTCTTATTCACAGCCAGTAATGTCATCATTTATTATGACTATTATGTGTTACATTCTGTAATATAGCAGAAGGTATTCTTTGTGCTTCATACGTAACGACCTAATAACATAAATTAGATTTCCTTACATGCACCACCGCGACTTAATTTCAGATTCAATTATACATCTCTCCGAGACCATTCCACGTTTTATTTCGGTACGATTCCCGCATGGCAATGTCTGTCTTGAAAATAATAATCGTCTCTGGCGAATCAAATGGGGTACGCGCGATTTAATGCCGTTCCTCTATTATTATACCTGTCCCGTAGATCGTATCCAATCTCCTTTGTGGCCACCTATAGCGACGAAACGTTTATCAGAACCTCTTTGTCTCCCTGAACTTTACTTTGTGTCTAACCCATTACAAATGTTTTTAATTGCTCCAAGTTCAACCGATTCCTTTAAGTAATTATAGAGTTATGGCCGAAACTTCCCAACCTGGAAATTGTAACAACTTATTTTGGAAGACGATTGTAAATCATTGTTGTTTATAAAATTCTAAATGCGAATTGGAGCTGTCTGGCGTTCCGTTCTAAAAAAAAATACGAATTTGTTTCTTTATGTAAAGAGTAAGTCAATTTCTTATTTCTCGGCAAGTCATTTATAGTGAATCCACAGGTTCACAGCATAGCTAAACGCAGTTAGTCTTCGATTTAGATTATTGGGTAGGCAACCCTAAACAAACCAACCTTAAACTGTAATAAGGGTAGGACGACCAATCACGCATGGCTATCACTTGGGGCTTAATGAATGTCGAATGTTTTGGTGAACGAAATCGACCGGTCATTTAGTACACGTAATCACGTACATTTTATTACCAGAGCTCCAATATTTTTTATACGTTATTTGTTAATCAGAATATAAATCCAAATGTTGCTTGCGAGTTTTAGTTAATTCGATAATACCGTGTGATTTATTCAGTTTTTTTTTAATCGCAAATCAGGTAAAATCTATAATTTGAGACTGAAACTATATCTACCAATTGCCAGACCAGTTGCTAATTAGGTTATGGAAATAATTTAATTAAACCGTACACGTCAGGCTTGGAAGTTTGTCTCAACTGCCAATCTGTATTGGGCTAGCGTGTTTGGGAATGACAGTAGATCTCCATGTGTCTGAAAAAGGTATAATGTGTCTGTGCTTTGCAGTGATGTTTTAATAAGCAAAAAGCTTGAATATATCATGGGTTAGTGTTTTCACTTGGATATTTTTGTGCATCTCGTGACTTAGGCAGTACATATCGCTGGCACGCTGCGAGATCCCTAAGGGGCTCTCTCAGAAGAGCATTTGAATTTAAAGACTAAATAAATGTGGAGCCAATTTTACCGATCAGTTTTAGTGAATAACGTGAATGATGAAACAGAGTAGCTATTCCATTATTAACAGTGATTTTAACTATGTGATTTCTGCCAGTATACAGACTGTCAAGTGAACTAATTCTCTGTTATTGAACAATTCACATAGTTTGTTTCAATTGTTAAATCGTAACATTTAAGGACCATTCAATTATGGCACTTTATTTCAGAAGAAACATTAATTAAAGGACTTACAAACAAGACACAGCTATTTTCAATCTGCAATTCTAGAGTCCTGAAATACAGAAATATCCTATAATAGGGTCCAGCCCTCCCAAGTATTATGTATGTAATCTATGTTTAGAGAATATAAAATATTCTGGTGGAAAATAAACAACATTTTATTTTAATTAAAACCGACCTCTACACAAATTTTGATTAAATTAAATCGAGTTATTCGTGACTTATAAATCTTAACATGGTATAAAATAAAGTCGCTTTCGCAGCCTGTTCGCCTAGATCGTTAAAACTACTCAAAGGATTTTAATGCAATTTCAGCAATAGATAGAGTGATTCAAGAGTAAGGTTTATATTTTTAATACATTATAAATAGGACGAACGTATTAATAACAACCCGCGACGCGAAGGAAGTCGCGGATGGTTATTAAATCGTTCTGTCTATTTTCCGTATAGAGTGCAGAACAGGTGACCGGGTGGTGTCGGTCGCCCTCCGACACCCGCCGCGGTAGCCCCACCGGCAGCGTGGTGAGCGCCGCGGCCGGCACGCCCTCGCGACACATGTCTGATGCTGATAAACTCAAGAAAGTGCTGTTGGAACTCGTTGACACTGAACGAGCGTATGTGAAGGTCAGTGAGATAAGACATTATTAACAAGTTTAAATGCTCTGCGTATAGGTGAAAAAGAATTGTTACGTTAGGTCAGGTGACATGATAAAATAAAGCAAAGGATGTAGGTAAAACAATGTTAGTTTTAACTCTCTAAAAATATCTTAAATTAACTTTTTTAATTTCTAAATGGGATATAAATTTGTATTTCGATACAATCCTTACAGGAGGCAATAGAGGAAAATAAACTCAATAACTTTTTTTAAAAACTTCCTACTTTGAAAGTTTGAATTTCACAGCCATAATCTAACTTCTTACCGATGACGATAAGTTTTTTTTTATTACGATTATTGTTGCCTTTTACTACCTTTAACCTACCTACTATGAGAAATCTTTCGAATTACAAATTACCCTGCTTATGCTCATGAATACCACAAAATAAGGTTATTATAAACAAAATAATATAATCTTCAGGAAATAAAACTACATAACTGAAATATGTTAAAATATGTTTTAAGATATACATTTCTACATGATTTGCTTTTACTCGTATTATGGAAAATATTTTAGGTGCGTATACAAATTATTGAATACATGTTACATTGTAAATCTTACACATATAATATTATATGCAACAATAAACCTGTAATGTATTGAAACATAACAGGTATATCGGTGGTTCACTCTAACGGAAACAGATCGGCAGATAAAATTAATTATAATGGACTTCTCGCATCGCATTTCAAATAAATATTCATTCAGCTGAAAACTTTTGATGGATTTATAAATCGTATTTAAACTTGATAAAGCCCAAGTGAAACTGGCCGCACCTGCGCCAAGAACTGCCATTTGTGGATTAGAATATTCATTTCTAATTTATAATTTCCGAAATGGGTTTAGCAGAGGCGGCGGAAGCGGCTATTACCAAGTGCCTTTATAAATCAATTTTTGCAGCACCTGAACAACTTACTAGAGAACTACCTGGAGCCGCTGAAAAGGGAAACTTTTTTATCAAACGCCGAGATCAACGCCCTATTTGGAAACATTCAAGAGATAGTGACTTTCCAAAGGCAGTTCTTACAAAACTTAGAGGAAGCGCTCGAGGCTGAACCGAACTTCCACCACTTTGAATTTTCAAATCAATTTAAAGTAAGTATTTTGCTTTACAAAACAAAAAAATACAAAATATTTATTTCAGTTTCTTAAACTACTTATTATATGTAGGGTTTGGAATCTCCTTTTAAGCAAATATTTGCTTGTGTTAGAAGAAATCGCTCTTCTATGACAATATTATATAATGCTAGTAGCTACCTAGTGGAAAAAAAAATAACTAAAAAATCATAAAAACAAACTAAACATACATCAATCAATGTATGTATGATGATAATTATATATTTGCTTGTATGTTTGCTGGCATAAGTGTGAGGCGTTCGAGTTAATATTAGTTATAAAACTGTATGCCTTGAACTAGTTCTTCTATATTTTCGTAACTTTTAGTTGATAACCACTCAGTGACGGTCTTTTTACATTTAAATAATGTCATCGAATAAATTGATACTTCCTTATTTATTGTATTGTAAAGGTACGATGACAGTCTTACGTACTGTCTTCTAGCAAATGTGGTTCTAACTATAGCTGGGGTAGCAACATTTTTCTTTCTTCTACAGTTTTTTTGTTCCTGTTTGTAAGGGAGCGACTTGTGTTTTCTTAAGATGGTCTGTAGCACATACAGCTTTCGTACAGTAAGAAGACCCGATGTTAGGTAGAGCGTATCAGTAGGAAACCTATATGGCTCAGAATACATCACTTTCAATAAAGATCTTTGGGCCCTTTCTAATTCAAGAAATTTAATTTTGGTTGCTCCACCCCAGACGCCAGCCCCCAGCGCTTTACCACTTACGATATTATTGTTTGTATGAGTGCATCTGTAATTAACACATGGGTTCTTATTTTCAGAATGTACTCTTCGCAGTTGGCAATGCGTTCTTGTACTATGTCAACCATTTCAAATTATACAGCTCCTTCTGTGCCAGTCATAGTAAAGCGCAAAAAGTTTTACACCCTAGTAAGTATATCATCAACATATATTTTCTAAAAATATTTTTAAATAAAATATTATACAAGAATTTTCTGTTACAGATGAAGGTAACCAGGCGTTGCAAGAGTTTTTAGCAGCTAGGAATCCAAAACAACAACACTCGTCAACTTTGGAGTCTTACCTAATAAAACCTATTCAGCGGATATTAAAATACCCGTTATTGCTTCAACAATTGAGAAATTTGACTGATGCTAATTCTGAAGAACACCTTCATTTAGTAGGTGAGTAAAGAATCTAATATGATGTTAAGTGTAGGTATTTGCTTACTTATTAAAATTAAACTGTTAGTTACATTATTTAATCTTATGTCTATCGAAAACAGAGGCCCTAAAAGGAATGGAGAAAGTTGCTGAACATATAAATGAGATGCAACGAATACATGAAGAATATGGTGCTATCTTTGATCACTTGTTTAGACAACACCAAAAGTCTTGCAAGCAACCTATAGATCTAAGTCCTGGTAAGCATATTTTTAAAGTCCTTATATCTTTGTACGTGACTATCTTTTTATCGGCTCTTTAATTTCCTGTAAAAGTACTTATTTCTATCTCATTTCCAGGTGATTTGTTATACTACGGTGGAGTAGAATGGTTAAATATTTCAGACTTTTTAGGAAAAATAAAGAAAGGATTGGAATTGCACGCCATGTGCTTTGTATTTAAATCAGCCGTTGTCTTCCTATGCAAAGAAAGACTGAGGCAAAAGAAAAAATTGATGGTGAGTACTAACTAGTTCATGCATATATTTGAATATAATGGAAGCTCGTTGGTAAGAATTTGAATCGGAAATAGAACAATCTACAATTACTACGTCACTATAGTTGACTTTATTTGGCATGACGATTTATATCTAGCTTAAGGACTTCCACATTTTGTGTAGGTAATGCCGTATTAACAAATCTTTCTTTGTAATTGAACAAGTTTCGTTCTTGAACTTTCCTTAACTCCCAAATAGTAATTCCAATTTACAAGAAAAATATTAAACTCGACAATCTTTTGTGAGCTAATTCCCTCAACCCCACATCTACTTTTCATTTGAAACCAATTGTAGAAACATAAGTATCCGTGGTCGATAACACTTGTAGCGAATTGAGTGGTGTTTCGTGTTATGAGTGTTGATTTTGGTGATTTGAATTTTGTAATAATTTTACAAATAAACGTAAGTACGTAATAATAATAAAATAATAAATACATTGTTTTAACGATCACACCGATTGGTGCTGACTGCAACTGGTTAGCTAGCCCCAAACTAAGCTTGTACTATGGTGACTAAAATAACGGATAAACATACATAAATCTTTACATATAAAATGCTTTGCCCTGAACGACTGACTGACTGACTGACGGATCAACGCACAACCTAAACTGCTGATCGTGTAGTGATCTGAAACTTAAAGGGGGTATTCTTTGTATGACGTAGGCATCCAATAAAAAAGGATTTTTTGAAATTCTACCCCTAAGGGGGTGAAAAAGGGGGGCAAAGTTTGTATGGGACAACGTGATTTCTTGGTCCAATCTACTTCAAATTTTGCATAATCATTTTTTTACAAAATTTATAGAAGATGTGTTTCGTATTTTATTGAAATTCATCCCCTAACGGGGTTAAATAGGCGTCGAAAGTTATTTTGGGGGTGATTTGCTTTGAAGTTGATATCGATACTCCTCAATTAAGTGTTTAAAATGTCATTTAAAATTGATAATATTACTGACAGTTGTAATGTCGTACAAGTCATGTCATGTCATGTCATATGTCAAACATATTCAAGGAGTATTATATCACTACGTTTTAACATATTGAGATGTAAATAAAATTGTGTTTGTAAATTGTGTTAGGAAAGAAAGTAAGTAAAAGAACTACTTAAAGTTAAAGAACTGACTGAACTGAAGACTGGAACCACAAGATATCGTAGTAATACTGACTGTACGATGGAGGTAGTAAAAAGCAGTCTGACGAGACCAGTACTAGAAACAGGAGCGCTCTGCTAATTCTGACCATAAAAATGATTAAAGAGACGTTACTAAAACCGGAAAGTTTCGCTCTAAAACTCATGAATGATGTCTTATTGTCAGTCTACTGCTGGACATAGGCCTCTTCCAGTGCACGATAGTGATTCTAATCCTCGGCTATTCTTTTCCATTCAATGAGAAGATGTACAAATTATAATTTTAAGTGGGTATAATGTTTTATGTTTAATTTAAGTAATTATATAGATATGCGTTAAAATAAATGATTATTATTATTAAAAATAAAGCTTATTTCCTTAATTTTTCATAGCTTTTAGGGTTCCTTAGTCCTGACAAGGAACCTTATAGTTCCGTCATGTCTGTCTGTCTGTGACAAATATTTTTTTCACCTTTTACCCCATCTTGTGGGATATTGTTGAATAGATCCTTTAAATTAACTTTGGGTTGCTACGATTGTTTTCGGTTTGGGGATCCGTTTGCGAAATATTAAACTTTAAAGTGCAATGTTTTGTTCGAGTAGGGCGTAACGGCTCGACACATTTTGCACACATATAGAATATTTTCTGGATTAACTCTTTATCCCGGCTAAATGCGGATATTTTGGATAAACTAAATATCACGTGAGCGAAGCCGCGGGCAACAGCTAGCACGTTTTTAAACATCCATGACTTGGGTACAAATGCTCGTGCTCATCACACAAACTTTGCCCCTCGCAGGATTCGAACCCGCAACCGCCAGGCTTTGTAGTCCGGAGCGCGGACCACTACACCAAACGGTCGTCAAATTTGTTGTATTATATTACTAACAGTGAAAAGTTTAACTCTGGATCTATCTAAATTATTTCCCTTAGTACCTCACTTACTTTCGTTAAAACACTAGAACTGGATCGCATTGCATAGTTATTAAAAAATCTCTATCCAGGGAGTGTCATCAAAGAACAACTCGAACGAGGTAGAGATCATCAGGTATCAGGTTTTGATACCGGTAACCGAGGTGCAGGTTCGCGCGTCGTCCGCCAAAGACATGGACAGCCACTTCTTGTGGGAGCTGATACATTTGAGGAGTCAGTTGCAACGCCGCTCAGAAAAGGTCTATGTGTTGTCTAACAGGTGAGTTGTTACAGCTTTCAAACGAACTTCATGTCATGAAGTGTTAGGGCATGGCGTTGAATGAGTCAGAGGCTTGGTGTCTATACTTCACATGTTTTAATGTTACACCTTCTTCTTCTTTGCGTGTCGACTCAGGCTTTTATATAGAGGATGTCCCAAAATTAGCACGTCACAGTGACACCGGAGATAGACCTAAGACGCAACGAACAAGCCAAACATGTTCATAGACCATAGAATCCTAAGCCTATGGACACGACGGACGGACGGACAGCAAAGTGATCTTGTAAGAGTTCCGTTTTTCCCTTTTGAGGTACGGAACCCTAAAAGGGATTTGTTCATAAAATAGATTGGTCATATGAGTGACCAATCTCTTCAAGTGTGAATGTTTATCTTACAGAATATGTTTGTGGATGTGTATATACAGGCTGTCCCAAAATTAGCACGTTACAGTAACACCAGAGATAGATGGGCCTAAGACGCATCGAACAAGCCTAACATGTCCTTAGAAAAGTTTTATCAGTTTTGAGTATGACCAATTTTAGTATTTTTTTAATAAATCACCAATTTTTCATACAGTTTGTAACAGAGTTTTTTTATAAAGCGCTTTATTTTATTTTTTTGTAAGCCTACGCCACGGGTTGTTTATGATGAAACAATCATTATCCAGCCGGTAAATAGTGTGAAATAACGACAATCGATATTCAATCTCAATTTAATTTTTATCAAAAGAAAATGGTTTCGACTTTGAGCAGCAACCGTGAAAAAAATGTATATCAAACATAATGAACAAATACCATTAAAAACTTCCCTATGCTATGGCAATTCCAAAATGGTATAACACTTATATCGCAATTAAAAAATCTAGCAAATTTGAGTCATTTCTTATCAAGTCGTACTTAAGTCAAAAAATTATTTATAACAAACTAGGAAGTCCTGCAGTTCCCACGATCAAGTAGATAAGAAATGGTCTGATAAAGTTTCTTTTTTTTACCTGGCTAAGTAATTGGGAGTGACAGGGTAATAAAACTGGCCAAGTGCGAGTCGGACTCACGCCCAAAGGGTTCCGTACTGTAACAATTCACCTTAGTCTAAAAATTATATGGAAATTAATAATTAATTGTGATCGAAACGGACTACGTTAATTACGTTTGGCTGTGATAATTTAAATTGGCAGTGTGATCGTCTAGTTTAAATGGTAGGACCGTACGTTGTGTTAATAGTAGTAAACCAAATTCTTTTAGAGGTACGTGGATGTTATGATTAAGCTTTCTCGAGAATTTCATGGGTTTGTGCGCATTCAAGGAAGAGGAAAAAGAACGCCCCGAGGGGCGCCTGGTGAGCCCCAACACCAAACGCTCACCAGGAGTGGTGGCCATGTGATAAAAAAAATCATCCCAAACAAGCAATCTGCCACCCCCAGGAATAGGACTTAAATCTGAAACAAAACGCATTTAACGTAATTATGCGCAACTAAGGGAACAACTGAGTTTAAAGAATTTAATATGACATACTAAAATCTACCTTTTTGACTGCACGATAAGTCAACCAAGGGTTCGGGGTCCTTAAATTAATTACCTAAATAAATAATCTGAATCCTTTAGTCCAATATAATTCCAAGATGATCCAACAGTATCGATGACAACTCGTATAAGACCGGGTCCTGAAATCTGCATTATGCCCTATGTGAAGTCATCGATACTCCCACATCAACCAGCATTATTTAGATTAAAGATTCTGATTATTTTCCGACTAGCAAAATATTTATACTAAACCCCTCTATATGAAATATAGATTGACCTAACAATATCCATGACACCAAGTAATGTCAGATGGATCAACATCAATCAAAATCGTTTGGATTTGAAATAAATGTTGCAATTAATTCAATACAATACCAAGATGATCCAACAGTATCTATGACAACTCGTTTTAAGACCGGGTCCTGAAATCTGCATTATGTCCTATGTGAAGTCAAAGATATTTGAATTTGAAATAAATGTTGTAAAATTGACCCTTGGTAGCCTATCCTTGGCAGTCGGAAGTGAGCAGTGAATTACTTATGATTTAATGTTTTAATGAGTTCAATACAATACCAAGATGATCAGACAGTATCTATGACAACTCGTATAAGACCGGGTCCTGAAATCTGCATTATGTCCTATGTGAAGTCATAGATACTCCCACATCAACCAGTATTATTTTGAATTTAAAATTATGGCCGTTGAATTACAAGATTTACAAAATATTTTAATTTTAAAATAATCTCAAAACTTCTATTAAATTCTTCTCTCAGTTTTATGGATATAGGATTTTGTATAAGGATCCCTAAAAATAGCCCATTTCCTAACTAACTAATTACAACAACGGTTAACCTAAACAAATGAAGCTATTTTTAGAAGGTAGGATGGAACAGGTATTAGGAAGGATAGGTTATTAAGGAAAAAGGGGTACCTACTCCTACCTAATGGTACCTCTGCCTGAACTACATATTTACGAACCTAGAACCCTACAAAGAAACGTATAATCCTAACTATACCCTACCTACTTCCCACCTACAATAAAAAATAATTAAGTTTGTTTGTTTTTGATGTCAGATGTCCCAACGTCAGAACGTATACCTGTCTACCTAATTGTAGTTATCTACAATAAAATTATGATATCTATGAGAACTCAATATTTCTCCAAACGTTAGTTAAAATAGATCAAGTAAGTCAATTTGGTAAACGTAAAGGTTTATAGGTCAAATATGCGTAGTCTTAAACGTAAAATAATGATAAGTAAAATGTAAAATGAAGATTTCAAAGTTGTTTTGTTGTAAATTGGCTCAATAATCGAGCAAACATTTAAAAGATAAACGATAGTCTTATTTGTTAAATAAAAAATAAGGTTGTTTTTATGTAAAACAAGATCAAATGACCTTTGATTTACCACAGAAATATGTCAAAGTTTAATGGCTCTAATGAGCACTAAATCATCAATTAATAAACGTTATGATACGTAAATCATATTCAAAACCCATTAAATATTTTCAAAGGTTTTTAACACGTAAGATGAACTTTAAACACTCAAAATAAAACACAACAAAAAAAGTCAAATAAAATAACATGCATCACGTCATCATGAAATAGAAAATGGGTTCAAACTAATAGTATAAATCATTACACACAAAATGTTACCCAATAATCGAAATTAGGTAAATTAATAGCAAACAACATGTCAATCTTTAAAATCAAAATAACTAAGCTACAAAATAAACAATATTTAAATTTATTTGGCATTAAATCTGTGAAATAAGTAGTTATGATTTAAATCAATTATTTACGTTATATTTATTATTATTTAAATCATATCAAATTAAATCCCATTTTGCTTTCTATGAGGACATGAAAAAAAATTGCTAAATTCCTTTTGATAAGAAATTACGAAAAACAATAGAATTATCTAAAATATTATAATGACGTTTTAAATAATTCAATATTAAATACTTTATCATCAGCATCAACATCATCATCGTCATCAAAATTTAAAAGTTACTTTGTCTTTAAATATTTTAATTAAAATACTTTCAAAAGGAATTTGTAATAATCAAAACACTTACCCCTCTGCATCTTTTCTAAGGACACACGCGAACACCATTCGGACCGTCTACGTCAGACCGCCCAAATCTCACTGTCCAACTTACCTCCTCCTTGGACTCTGCCGTAGACCACACACGGGCATCTACAGGATGCAAATCGAACCCTATCCCAACTAAAAAGCCCCCGCTCCTTGTTCCGTCAGTCCCTCTTATACCCAAGCACTACGATGCTTCCAGAATGTGGTGGGGTGACGAATTTCGGCCTATCCTTACAAAAACCAAAGTTTCTAAAATATTGTTCAAATTTATGGATTGCACATGGGTGTATCACCCTAAGGGCTAAAATGTGCGTCCACTGTCCTTTTGTTTCAAATGCAGTATTTTTTTGTATAGTTTCACATTTCTATTTGTTAAAATTCCTAAAAGCTCTTTTTTTGCTATGGCTCACAATTTTGCATCATATGTCCAGCGTCAGGCACAAAAAACATTACAACGTGCGCACTGAAGGATCCGTTAAACGTATTATCCTATTGTTTATCTATCCATTCCGGCATGTTTTATTAGAGTTTTCAATTGCTTCAAAATTACGAAGAAAGCATGGTGTTTAATAATTTGCCCTTTTTAGTAAGAAATAATTTGAAGAGAAAAAATTAACATTTATTTTATTAATATACTTATATCATACTTTGATTTGAAAGGGTATGGTCGTTACAGTACCAGGATCTGTAAAAACGGCAAAAAACACGTTTGTTGTATGGGAGGCGCCTTAAATATTTTTTAATCTATTTTTTAGTAGTTTTTGTTATAGCGGCACAAGAATACATCATATATGAAAATTTCAACGGTGTATCTTTTATTAGACGGCCTGCATCCAGCAGCTTCCTGCAACCTCCAGGTCGTATGTCCGCCTTGTGGAGGGACGTCCCACGCTGCACTTGCTGGTACGTGGCCTCCATTCCAGAACCATTTTGACCCATCGGTCAGTTGTACGTGCTATGGACCCCCACTGCCAGATTAGCTTGCTAATCCGTCGGGCTATGTCTGCGACTTTGGTTCGTTCACTGATATCACTGAGCATAGCCCTCTTCATAGCGCGCTCCATAATCTTGAGCTTCCTTATAAGGACCATAGTGAGAGGCCAAGTTTCTGTGTTCTGTATGTCATCACTGGTACACACTGGTTGTAGACTTTTTTTCGCATATAGGCACTCAGTTATTTTGGACGAGAAGATTAGAATTCGTCCATTGACCTCCTTCTCCAAATTAGGCCTACCCAGCTGGATCACTTGTCCCAGGTAAACTTGTCAATAAACTCAAGGATAGAGCTCCCAACGGGCGCAACATGGGCATTCGACATTACCTTTGTTTTTTGTTTTGTAAAGAATCAAAGGGCAGACACTACAAGTGTAATACCATTTTAGAATAACCATAGCATAGGGAGGTCCGCCCACAAGGCGGACAAAAGTCCTGGTAAAGGTTACAGGAAGCTGCTGGATGCAGGCCGTCTATTAAAACATAAACTACGCCGCAGTTCACACCAATCTGCTCTGGCACTATTCAGTACTGTCTACATCACTAGGCACATCATTAGGCACATCCACAACAGGTGCCAAGTTGACGTGAGCAAGAAGCGACTTGTTTTAATCCCTTTCACTCCCAATTACTTAGCCAGGTAAAAAAAATAAAATTTATCAGATCATTTCTTACCTACTTGATCATGGAAACTGCAGGATATTCTAGTTTGTTTTATTAATATATTTTTTTGGGTACGACTTTGATAAGAAATGACTCAAATTTGCTAGTTTTTTTTTATAAGCGATATAAGTGTTATACTATTTTGGAATCGCCATAGCATAGGGAAGTTTTTAATGGCATTTGTTCATTATGTTTTATATATAAAAAATTCACGGCTGCTGCTCAAAGTCGAAACCATTTTCTTTGGGTAAAAATTAAATTGTGACTGACTATCGATTGTCGTTATTTCACACTATTTATCGACTAGGATAATAATTGTTTCATCAAAAACAACAATTGCCCGAGGCGTAGGCTAACAAAAAAATAAAATAAAGAGCTTTATAAAAAAACTCTGATACAAACTTTATGAAAAATTGGTGATTTTTTAAAAAATACTAAAATTGGTCATACTCAAAGCTGATAAAACTTTTCTATGGACATGTTAGGCTTGTTCGATGCGTCTTAGGCACATCTATCTCCAGTGTCACTGTGACGTGCTAATTTTGGGACACCCTGTATGTGAGGACCCAAAATCAGCCACCGAAATAGTACTATCGGTGGCCTTGCAAAGGTCCTCACGTGTGCAGGTGCAGGGACATGCAGGGCATGTTAGGGGATGAGTCATGTCTGGGGAGAAATACCGCATAGACATGCAATCTCCAAGATGTATGTAACCCCACCTGTACAGGTTCTCCCTTTTTCGGCCTACCTGGGTCCGAAGAATAGAATAGAATAGAATATATTTTTATTTCAGTCTAGGCATACAGATTGCACTTGTGAAAGTCATATAATTATATATACAACAGTAAATTTGTTTTGTGCTTTGGCAAAAACAATAATTCAACCAGTAAATACACAATAAAACAATCAAATAAAATATAAGAAGAATTAAAGAAATCGTTACGTGGAGTCAGATTGACCATATAAATGTTTTTGTCATTTAGGAATTCGTCAATAGTATAATAATTCATTTTCAGAAGATTACGTTTAATACAGTCCTTAAATTTATAAAAAGATAAATCTAAAATGTCTTTTGGTATTTTATTATAAAGTCGTATACACTGTCCAATAAAAGAATAATTTACCTTGTGTTACCGAAATTTAGGCATAGCCAGTCTATTTTTACGTCATGTGTATATTGAGTGGATTTCACAAACTTTTGTATATGAATCTATATTTTTTCGTACATGTAAAATGCATTCATAAATATATTGCGCCGCAACTGTGAGAATGTTAATTGTTTTGAACAATTCTCGTAATGAATCGCGACTCTTTAGTTTATATATTAACCTAATAGCTCTCTTCTGTAAAACAAATATCATCTTTATATCAGCCGCCTGTCCCCATAGCAAAATCTCATAGGTCATCACACTATGAAAATAAGCAAAATACACCTGCCTTGCTGTCTCGATATCTGTAGGGTAAAACTGGGTAATACGCCCCAGTTTTTTTAACTGTGAATAAAACTAGTTCTAGTTCAGTATTCAAAAAAGTGTTTTATTCTGATTAATGTTTGACATTTCAGTAAAAAAATGGCACATATAGGGTTTTTGTAAGACTAAAATAACATACACAATTTTAATTTTTTTTAAACTTGGTGGGGGGCGTTTTACCTGACCACTGTTGGGTAAAATGCCCTACGTAGTTTACAAAACATCTTTTAACTTTCCAGTCAAAAGATGTCTTTTCAAGGTTCTGGATGGTATACCAAAGTTCCTTGATGCTTCGTTTACTCCCATTTTCTTACTTTTTACGCCACTCATAGCTTCTTCTAAGTCTTCATCTTTCCATGTTGCACGTAAAGTCTTCTTCACGTACTGACGAGGCATCGTCTGTAAACATTATACAAGACACTTCAACGAATTTAAATAAATCAATAGACAGAAAGATAGGCAGGTAGACACATTTTATAATTTATATTATAAGTGGGGCATTTTAAATTCAGGCACATGGGGCGTTTTGTAAAAATGTATATTTAATGCCCCACCGAGCCCTTAACGACAGCTTCAAGGTTATCGCTCGACTCGCTCGGTTAACGCTCGAGTGTTTCGAAAAAGAAAGGTTATTTTATTTATTTTCAGGGTATGTGGATGAAACTGATATAAAAAACATAATATTTTAATTATAAAAATTTGTTTGACACTTACCGCAAATTGTCAAAACACCAAAAACCGAAAAAAGCAATAATTTTGTTACCAGCAAAGCAATTACTTGCAATCGTCCGCTATCTTCTCATACGACTGTTGTGTACTCAATGCGCGTCAGTGGCGCCGCCTAACTGTGTTAGTTTGCGTGTGAGAGTAGTGCGGCGTTTTGTCAACTGGGGCGTATTACCCAGTTTTACCCTAAGCTGTCTAATCTTTTTTACAGCAAAATCGGTTGAACTCAGTTTAGCTGCTAAGTGTTTTATGTGGGCACCCCATTGTAGTTTATTATCCAATGTAATACCTAAGAAGGTTGTTGTTTCCTTAGTTTTCAATAATTGTTTATTTAACATTGGGCGAAGTAAATTTTAAACATTTAGTTTTTTTTGTATTTAATAGTAAATTGTTCGCCGTAAACCATTTCAGTAAAAGTACCAAAGTACTATTTACATAGTCATAATTTGGTTGTTTTCTATCAATTTTAAAAATCAAAGAAGTGTCTTATGCAAATAAAACAATGTCACATCTATCCTTGACTAGGCTTGGCAAATTATTAATATAGACTGTAAATAAAAATGGCTCTAAAATAGAGCGCTACTCCCATTGTTATTAAAGCTCCTTCAGACGTAACCTATTTAAGAACTTCCAGGTTTACCAAGGCATAATATGTCCAGGGGGAGTCGCTCTAATAGCTCCATATTTGGGTTAAGGGATATTTCTCCTTCCATAGCGCTAAGCGGGCGTCTTTAGCATCCCCGACCAGAGGAAAAACTTTCTTGACAAAGATCTGGTGACTTTTTAGCCTCTGGGCTACCCGCCGTGGTGGTGTAAGGGGCGTAACACCGTAGCTAATACGAGGGTGGCTGTAGCTCAGTGCTGGTAACCCTTTGTGACTTAGCTAAGCAACCTACTAACCGCCACGCTTCCGAGTGGAAAGTTGACCGTTTCGAGAGTATTAAGTGACATATTATATTACTAATTTACCCATGCTTCGGAAGGCACAAAGTTGGTTTCGGCTAATATTGCTTAACGTTCAACCTAAAACTCAACGCTATCAAAAGATACGACTATATTTTTGGCAAATATTTGTATACTTGTCCATATATAAAGGTACTTCCCAATGATCCAGAATCATAAAATAGTTGGCTAATAAGGAGTATCACACGCACAGTACTGCTAGAGAAAAAACTAATTATTTTGTTATATTACATATCACATTGTATTACGTTTTACAAAATACAAACTTAACCTTACAGGATTTTTTTCTTATAAATATGAACGACCCGTCTCAATGTTGCAGACATAACTTCAGTGTTCTTCCTTACTATAGTAAAAAAAGGAATAAAAATGATCATATTTTCCGAAAAGGCACTAGTTGACTCCCAATAATCACGTTCATTTTTGGCAGCTACTCCATAACTCAATGGCGCGTTTGCTAAGTCGTTAACTGTCATAATTATGCTGATCGTGTCAACAACTTACTTCAGAACAATACTTTGAAACAACTAAGATTACGAACTCGTGATATCATTTTATTGCTACAACGTAGATTGAAGCTTTTTCAAAGTTAACTACTTACTTAAACTCAATATAACTTCTAATTTGTAATTGTTGATTATCTTAGTTAGCAATGCTGTATAAGCATTTTTAAAGTCGATAGTAATACAAATGCCCTAAATCCATATATTTTTAAAACAATAGCTATGTAAAACTAGTCTGTCATAATGCACTACTTAATTTCGACGACCTCCGTAGCCGAGATGCGACCACGCCGGACTATATAAGGCGCCGCCATCTCTGAGGTTCCGGGTTCGATCCCCGGTCGGGTCAATGTAGAAAACGAACTTTTCTATATTGTCTCGGGTCTGAGTGTTGTGTTACCGTCGTTGTTTCTGATTTCTATACCACAAGTGCTTTAGCTACTTACCTTAGGATCAGAGCAATGTATGTGATGTTGTCCAAATATTAATATTATTTAATATTAAATAAAGTTTGTAAACATAATAATACAGTCGAAATACCTAATACTTTGTACAAGCAGCACGGCGGACTTCCGAAACGCGTTCCTGAAGACGATCCGGCAGATTATTCGGGAGTCGGTTCGGAACATGTCACTTCCGACCACGAGACCAGCGCCCGCCCCTCCACGTGCGCCCCACACCCTGGACCGAGACCGGGAAAGGCCCAAGCATCAGGTACGATCAACAGTGAGTTGAAAAATAAAATTTTGCAAAAGACGATCCAGCAGATCATTTGGGAGTCGGTGCGAAACGTGTCACTCCCGACGACAAGACTAAGCTTGCCCCACACTCTGGACCAAGACCGGGAAAGGCCCAAGCACCAGGTGAGATCAAAAGTAGGTTTACAAACAATATTTTACCAAAAACGATCCTGTACATCATTCTGGAGTCGATGTGGCATTTGTCACCCCCGACAGCGAGACTGAGCCCGCACTACACTCTGGACCAAGAACGGGAGGCCCAAGCACCAGCTGAGATTAACAGTGAATTTAAAAACAATATTTTACTTTTAAATGAAACTACTTTTACGGATTATTTCGCGATTTATTAACATTTTATTTAACCTGACGTTTCGAACACTTTACAGCGTTCGTGGTCACAGGTAGACTAAGGTGTTATTCGTCTTTACAATATTTTGAAAAATATAAACTACCGTCACTCAGTTAATATTAATTTGTGTTCCTATCTACGCAAAAAGAGCTAACTGTATCTAGAGGTCTTGCAGTGCGGGGCCTAGCATGGGATTTCGTTAAAACAGGATCCCATGCTGGTGGTATTTTCCAACCATCTTCTCTGTTGAAATTCGGGTGTCTTCTAATTTCAATTGCCTCCCGTAACATGCGAGGAACAAATCGTCGTTCTCTTGCAAGGACTTTAGGCTGGTCAAATCGTATGAAATGGTTGGGTGTATCTAAGGCATGTTCACACACTGCAGACTAAAATGTTAATAAATCGCGAAATAATCCGTAAAAGTAGTTTCATTTAAATGTATCGTGTTCGCGTAAATAAAAGACAACAGTATAATATTTTACTTAATACGATCCAGCACATCATTCGGGAGTCGGTAGAGAACATAAGTGAGATCCCATTGGTATAAACATGTTTCAATTTCTGAGAACGATCTGGCCGATTTTTCAGGACTTGCTGTAGTATATAACAACTTTATTTAGGACCGTGTGACATTCAAGCTCTAAAAGAAATTAATTTTAAATTAATATAGCATGCTTTAAAAAAAATCGCCATTGGCCCTCAATACACTGACATTAGTACGAGTAATTGGTTTTATAAAAACGATTTTTTTATTAATTATTAAGTTGGCCAACCTCTTACATATAATGTTGATGCAAATCATAATGTATTACATTTTGATTCTAGGTACAAGTGATGCAGGGTTCTCAAACGCTTGGCAAGACGAAGAAACCGAAAATATCAGGACAGCGGTTATCGGCAGGCAATATCGAGGTACGTGAAAAAACTTCTTCTTCCGATGCTTTTATGACTTAATTTTGGGCAATAACTTAATGGTAAGTGAAACGTTTCAGGTTGGCGACCTCTCGCGTGAGAATTCCCAAGATGCAGAAGAGCCACCGCCACCTCCTTCTGAGGATGAACCCGCGTTCAGACATAGAAGCAAAACACTAGGTGACACCGTTGGTAAGAAATAACATCACTTTGAAACTTACTGCCACTCTTATGTTTACAAGTAATTAATCAAACATTACAAATATCATTCCTATCGTTGATCATTATGTGATTGTTTCGTGTTTGAACCCTAACTTTGCTTAAAATCCAATTTTAACAAAATGAGCACGTTTAATACTTCAGTGATGGTGATGGTAGCTGCTTTGGTTTTGAAGACGCAAAAATATACAGTATTTGAGTTTCTCCGGAACTTAAAGTATTAGAGTGCTCTAAAACATTATTTTCTTGTAACTCCTGCACTGCTAGAATTCGTTAACCGTAATGTACGTAATGGTGGCGCATGACTAACATTAACACGAGCTTCCCCACTCCGGCCCACGACAGAGAGTAGCGTGAAGCGCGCGCCGCCGCCGCCTCCGCCGGACACCGACAAGTCGGACCCCGGCTCCAAGTCCGAGGGAGAGGACGAGCCCCCGCAGCCGCCTGCCAAACGAGGGTTAGGCAGAACTCCCAACCACCTCACTCTAAGGTACCAACATATGTATGGGTTACCGCTACAAACGAACACACCATACCTACACCAACGTTGATTGGCACCCAGACTCCTCACATTCTATCGAAATTCGAAATTCGCGTAGGTTTGCTTGTTTTACTCATACATATGTCATCACATAAAAACCAACCTTCTTTCGATCAAACAATCATGTGGGCTTTGTGTTTTTTACAGCACGACGTCGACTCTGAGTGCGGGCAGCACGGGAAGCCAAGCAAGACTCATTCAATCTTCTCACCAACCAACACAGTATCAACCTACGATGGTCAAAGAACTAGGTAAGCAAGAGTCTCAATCTCTTAAGTCATCCCCGGAGAAAAAGAGCTCTTCGAGTCAGGAGAAGAGGATCAAAGTGATACGGTCCTGCAGCGGTAGCAGTATCAATAGAGATAAGTCTCCTAACAGGTTAATTGATCGTACGTCGCCTGACAGAGATCGTGTGAACAAAGTTATCGTTTGCAAATCACCTAACAAATCGAGCCTAAAACAAACAAAAACTTTGTACCGATCACCGAGAGGTAGCTTCGATCAATCCAAATCTCCACGAGGTTCCATTGACAAATCTCGATCGCCTCAGCAAAGTTTCGATGGATCAAGGTCCCCGCGTGGAAGTATAATGAAATCTCGTGAAAGTAGCGTCGACAGATCGAGATCGCCTAAACCGGCACCGAAAAAAGGAATCATGCGAACGCCTCAAGCTAGCTTTGACAGATCGCCGTGCAAATCACCCAATGTCAGTCGTCGATCATCAAAGTCTAGTGGCGAGAAATTAGCACGACTTGGGACAAATTCTTTAGACAGAATGACTCATTACTCTCAACTAGCTAAGGCTGAGGATAAAGCTATGAAGATGGGAATTGTGGTATCTAAATCTACTGAGTCAATTGCTAAATCTATTGAGCACCCAACCTGTGTTCAATGTTACCTTTCTGGGAAAAGGCAAGTTAAGCCCTCCTAGCATAAGGGGAAGGGCAAGTCCCCCAAATCAAGAAGAAAAACGCTGTCCTCGCAGTCTATCAGGAATACGTCATTTGACCGTAGCAGCATTGAAACCCTGGACGACATCTCCCATGACCGCGGACATTGCGTTACGACACGAAAAACTGAAAGAAACGATTTCGATCAAATACATGTGTAAAAAAAACATGTTACAATAATTTTAGTATTATTTTATCGTTTACCTAACATGTGAAACAAAGTACCTACCTTATTATGATCTATCACGTTTGTTGTGATATATATCATCTAATACATGGTGTAGGCTTTTTATACTAAAGCCAGTGCTTAAAGGAATTGATTAGTAAAAATGAAGATACTTTGATGAAGAACAATTAATTTATTCTTTATATTGTTTCATAAAATTTAAAATTAAGTTACTACTTTCTATAAAAATGCTTTAATTCGAAAATTAATTAATTAGCTTTGATTACATAACTTCATTCCATTGCCTTGAGCACAAATAAATTCAAATATTTTTATTAAAATTACATTCAATTATAATTTGTAATCTACTAACGTTCAAATTTAGTATACCTAATTCAATTATACATAAACTTACGTTCAAGTCATAATAAAATAAATTCATTATTGATGTGTAGAATATTGTACTCATTAAACCTTAAATAACTTAGGACCTTTAAATTCATATGTAGATGAAGTATTGACAACCATATTGCGTATGAATAAAACTCTAATTTTAGATACCTTATCCAAGTGCTAAGTGTTAAATAATAATGGCTGTGGAATTGTACTGATGTTAACCCTTAATCACCTTCGTAATAGTATCTCTCTCGTTAATTTCATCGTCTGTTATTTATTATACAAAACATACATCCTGATTCCTGATAGATTAAAGTAATTATTATTACATAGTAGATGGCCATGGATTTGTACCATTAAGTCTTCCATTTCAAACTATATTGTTAAAAAGATACTTATTATATTTATTTGTCGCGTTATATTTATTCTCCTTCATATGCTCAATTTAGGGATAAGTTAATTTGATTTAAACCTCAACTAATTAATATATTAACATTATAATATCGTAGTATATTTACTAGTTCTTGCTTGGCACTGGAATTAACATCGCGCAATACATTTATTTTGCAAATAGTTCTTTAATACTGACAATAGTGAGTCTCATATGCTGTCTGATAAATAAAAATAACAACAATTTAAAATTAATGAATGTCATGACAGTAATTTCAGCAAACAAATGTTTGATAATTTATTCTTTCTGCAGTCTGGGAACTGCCTGATTAATCGCTAATATTTAAAGAGTATGAATAAACAAAGTATATCAATCTGTAATGCATGATGCTATAAACAAAATAACATAGTCCTAAAGTAATATGCTAAATCGTTTTAAAACTAGGCTATAAACATGATACTTACACATAAATAAACATAATTATATTAGGTATGTAATATCCACATTGTATCTATAGAATAAAGTAGGAAAACTTCTTCGCTCACGTAGTGCTTCAATTAGGTGTGCACTATTTCTCTGTGGATTTAGGTAATGCACTCACCTCAATATCTATCTACACTATTCACTGACAATGCCAACTGATTGGATGTCTCTCGGTGCACATAGTAATAGTATTTTATAAGGCCTCCGACAATCGACGGTTACGGGTAAGAATGCGCTCCACCTCTTGAATGTTCGATGACCTGTTGCCGGCCCGGAACTGCGCCTCGCCCGCCCGCCCACCGATCCACCCCCGCCTCCCGCTGCGCACGATTTCTACCGGTACCTTTAGTCGAGATTCGAAATTACGAAGACTACAATACATTTCCACAATCCATACAAACCGATAGTTTACTTCCTTAATTTTCTTGCCTTCCTCTTCAAGTCAGGAGCTCCTTCTGAATAGTAATAAGAGTGTAAAGAACGATAGTAGCAGCCAACTATCGGTTTTAACGAGATGTTAAATACGTTTGTAGTATTCGTTACTTTGATTTTCGCACTGAGAGTACGGTGTCGGCCCTACGACGACGATCATCAAACATTCAACTCTTTGCTCACGCGCTCGCGACCTCCTGGCGAATCGGTAGAGTGCAAACCGCCATTATTCCAAATTGTTCCGGCGCACCAGCGCGAATCGACGATTTAAGAGTTCGGTGTTTGGTGTGTTGTAGGATCGCCCGTGTGGAAACCGCGCGACATGGTGGGCGAGGGAGGCGGGGGCGGGGCGGTGGGGTCGCCCGCGCCGCCCGCGCCGACCACGCTGCCGCGCTCGCAGCGCCCCGCGCCGCGCGCGCACCTCTCCGCCAGCCGCAAGTCGCTCGCGCCGGACCACCGCCACTAGCCGCCCTACCACGGTACTCCCCGCCCTTTCAGCCACGGCCTATCTAACGTCACTTGCTCCTCTTCATTTAAACTGCGGCTGCACACACACGACACGTGTAAGTAGCCCTAGCAGTATCAATGACTGATTTTGACTACGGTTGTTTGTAATGTATTTTTACAAAAATGTAACAAAGTAGGTATGTTACAATGGTTAGCGAAAACCAAACTCTGAAGGCCGTTCATTCTTATGAGATAATTTATAAACCAGTTTAGTACCTATCTCGATAAGATTCGTTGCATGTAACATATCAATCCTCAATAGTAAATTCACTATTAGGGCACTTGTGACAGTTTGCAATAGTGTTGGAACCTAATACGAATCAACTGTCGATAAAAAATATTTTTATTATAAGTCGTAAAGATAAAGATTTATATTTAGCAAAAACTGTCTGATTTACCCGTATTGCTTTTATTGTGCGTTAAACCATCGTCGTATAATTTTATGCCTTAAAAATATTTTCAAAAGCATTATCTGTTACTTTTTTTCTCGACTATTTGTTAGTAGCACGGGTTGTTCACGGGATAGGCTTCCTAGTCGATAAAATATATTTGCAGTAGGAACACTATTGCAATTGCGTTATCCCGAAAAATTAAGTGCGGAAATTGGTCTCTAATTATGGATTTTCATGATAGTGCAAACGTCAAAAGTGTCATCATAGTGCGACTTGACTTTAGTCTATTTAGTAAGTTTTCCTTGTTCGTTTTAATATGCTGAGAACTGTCGTGTTTGTGAAGTCTAGGTTACAAAATGAATGGAGATTGTTGTGTAGTTATATAAGCTAGTGTAGGCTGTCATGTTAACCCCTGAACGGACTGATACCCACGGACACGGATACGGAGTCCCGGACCGCCGCACGCGACTCCACTCTCCCCAGACCCAACCGCTTCGCTCGTTTCGACAGAAGACGACTTACCGACGACGACGACATTAATGCTCGATGACTTTGTTTATCAAGCTCAAAATATAGATTAAACTATTCTATACTACTTGAAGCTCAAGCAGATCATAAATTTGCATCCAGTACCCAAACGTTTATGCGTGCGGCTCTAGTATGAGGCTTATACGTAACGGTATAAATAATATTACTTTCAAAAACCATACTGTGGCACCTATTTATTGTTATTTGTAATAGATAATCGATAACTTTTGTACTCAGAAAACACATTGCATCATTACCTAAAACATTGTTTTATTACCACTCGAGTTATGAATGTCTCTCAAATTGTAGTACAGATAAAATCTGTAATAAATATAAATGTTGTCATCCATGTTCATTCCGTGTTTAAGGCTGTGTCCCCAGTAGGCAAACTGTTAGCGGCCGACTGAGTGAGACGCAAATTTGTGGCTAACTGAAATTTGAGTTAGCTGCAAACTCAGATCGAACAACCATATCGCCGCCGCCGACTGGAACCAGTTTTGCTGGGAGTCGGCCGCTCACTGAGATAGTCGGCGCGCGTAACGCTGCAAACTGCGTACAGTGAGTGCAACACTAGCAAACTGTGGACACTCCATTTCAAATATATAGAAGGGCGTACTAAATCGATTGGCCGCAAACTCAGACGACCGCTAACAGTTTTCCTACTGGGGACACAGCCTAAATGCCAGGTTCCAATATAATTCATGTGCCACAACCCGAACTGCACTTCGTTCTTCCATATCTATGTAAATTATCTATTATCTTCTGACACCAGTTAAACTAATACTTTAGTTGATAGATATTAAATTTTATTTACATACTCCAGACCTACGACGATTTTTCACACGTAAGGTCCAAATTGTAATACAAAATGACAATATCAATAGTAAATTTTTAAAAGTGAACAAATATAAATTACGTAACATAGTCATGTTTCAGACATACCTTACCTAGTACTTATTGACGCCGTCTATTCTAACCACTAAAGGCGTAAATGGGATTCTTTTGTTTTATCCTTACTGACACTGATCGCGGAATGCTATCGTCACTTTGTAACCAACATAAAAAGTACCTAAATTCCGAGCAAAAATATGTAGATATTATTATCACAATCTTATGAATATTTGGTAATTTGACAATAGGAAAGAAGCCTAGTGCGACTTTAGTGTTAGATAGATACCTTAACTCTTTTCCTAGACTAATAATTTTAATCCATCGACTAAGTAAACGTTTTACCCGTTTTCTTGCCATTATTTCGATAATTTGTATGGATTAACATTATTACGAAATCACTCGATATGATTAAAGAAATACGCTGAAACAAGGTATGTTTAATTTTGTTCCTTTTCGACACTTTGCGTATTTGTTGTTTGGACGCTCTAATTATTAACTTTGTGCCAAATTAGGTACCCTCTACACCTGTGCTTGTATACTCATCGACATACTGAATAAATATATCGTGAGAGTAGTTAGCTGTAATGTATTTAAGTTTCATTTCGTCATGTTGGCAATGCAATACTCACTACCCTATAGTTCAAAATGCACTTACCCAATGGACTTGTACACTAGGTAGTTTTGATAATAATTTCTCTTCGTGATCAAATTCGAAAGTTCTATCATAGGCTAGGCGAATGATATAACATGTATATCTACATTATTGAGTTAATGATTTACCGAAAGATATATTAAAGTTATATGATGGTTTTTTTATGATTCGCCGAAATATATTATAAGTAGTTATATAACTGTAGTGTTGTATTGTTTGTGACCTTTGTCAGTACTTGGATTGAATGTAGGTATCGCTGTTTGGTTCTAATTTCGATGAATCATATTATACATAGGTATATGCCCTCGCTTGTGACATCTATTAGAAGAGAATAATATCAAATTCAAAGATTTTCTATTGGCTATAAAAGCAGAAACGTCTTTTTAAATCATATGTTGATAGAATCCTGCTCTTTAACTCATTGCATAGATTAATGGTGATCCTTAAACCTCCAAAAAAACAATTTGTCTTAATGAAAACTATGAATATTACTTTGAGTGGCCATAAGATCAATATTGTAGATCTTATAAGCGTAGATGTGTTATGTTAGAGCACCGACACTGACCGACACATTATTTCTTGCCCAGGAACTTAACAATTAATAGGCAGCATATAATAACAGAGCGCTCTGCAATTTAAAAATAAGTCTACTACTCAGTCGCAAACAATACTTCACAGTATTTTACAGTACGCCTGATATTATTATTACCTACCATTTATATTTATACCTTATTACCATTATCTAGATTATGCAATTATTTATATATTATTGTGACCACACATATATTTTGAATTTTACGTATTGTTTAAAGGTTGTTTTGTGATTTATCGAAATAAAACCTGTTTATTAATATACATATGTTAAAATATTCGAATTTAATAATTACGAACTTATACAATCGATTTATAGATATTATTATACTAAGAAAATATAAATAATAAAATGAATAAACAAATATGAGTGAAAAGTGAAATGAAGAATGAGCTCATTAATTGCGATTGTATTTCATACTTCAATGATATTTGAAAAGTAATGTAGGGAAATGAATATTTAGAAAGACTTATTGAAGTAAAATACGAAGGTAACTAATGTTAAATTAACTACTGAACTTTTATAATTTCAGGTTTTTTAGTTTGCAACTTGTGTTGATTTGAGCCGTGAGTTTATAATCCAATGTATTGTATAGTTAAATATAAACTTTCCTGTAAAATATGTTGGTAATGTAATTGTCAAACTACTTCCTACGCTGAGCACCCACTAAAAGTGTGTCACTGATGAAAAAACACGTAACGTTTTAAATCCATAAATGTCAACAGGACGCAAATATAAATAAGTAAAAATGCCTACTTAAAATCCAACAACCACTTCCTTTTTTAACATCAACTAAAAGTTTGAATTAAGTTTATTTTTAGCAACCTTTAGGTTAATTTAAAATTCATCGAAATGTATAAATTAAAAGTGCCTTCACAGTGTTTTGGACGTAAAGAGCACCGGTTTCCAAAATGTAAGTAACTCTTGGTGGAGTGCGCTCACGCTTGGCAGTAGTTTGCCAACCGATACCGAATAAATACTAAATCTTAGTGTCCTTTAGTAGCTTCCAACAAGATTACCATAATTTACAAAATAATGTATGTATTTTTTTTCTCTATTTAATGATACGTTACATTTTTGTGACACTTATGGAAATTACATTTTATTGCTTATGAATAAACATAAATAAAACCAGTTTTTATATTTTGCTGTTTTACCTAAATCTAGCCTCTAAAATATTAAAATCACAGTAACACGATGCCAATTATTGTCTATTGAATGTAACTACGGCCGCTTACCAACCCTGGTAATAAATAAATAATGTGTTGGGGATTTTGTGTAAAAATAAAATAAAAAAAATTAAATATGCGCCACAATACACGCCAATAATTGTCATGGTCTCAAAATAAGGAGATACCAGAAAATGTAATTTTGCCTACTATAGCACGTGTTGTGCTGAGATATGAAGGAGTGTGAGGAACGGAGAAATATAAATTAAAATCTGAATAACTTTTTCGTAAGCGTGATAGCCGTGTATTGCAAATTGTTGGAATTATTGATTTTTCACAATTGACATTTATGACTTAACTGACATAACATATTTAATATAATTTTTATGTACAAAAGAGGCGACATTGAAATGAGGTTATTAACAATGAGTATGGATGTATTTAAGAATGATGATGAATGAGCCTACACCACCCCCCTTCCAGAGACCGTCAGGGCGATAAGAATTTGACCCGACGACCAGACCGTGTGATGTACTCTTGCCTAGGCTCTGGGTTGGATTCAATTTGGCGGTCAAGCAGTATGTAGGCCGGCTTAAGCCGGTCAATTGATACCGTGACCTCTCTACTGTTACAAACAATCTTAAACACCTTTTCACCTCGACTGACCACCTTGTGAGGCCCAGTGTACGCTGGTTGGAGTGAACCACGTGATTCGTCAACACGCAGGAAAACATGATCACATGTGGCAAGATCCTTGAAAATAAACACTTTGGGATTACTGTGATGTGAAGCAGGTGTTGGACGAAGTTTGCTGGCGAAATTCTTCAGCCGTGCAGAAAATTCAGTGGTATCAGTGGTACCGTCCACAGTGCCTTCAAAGAATTCACCAGGTAGTCTTAGAGGCTCGCCATAGACGAGCTCAGCCGAAGATGATTGAAGGTCGTCTTTAAAAGCAGAACGAATGCCTAGCAAGACCCACGGCAACGATTCGGTCCACCTATCATCCGCGTGACAAACAATAGCCGCTTTAAGCTGACGGTGGAATCGCTCCACCAAACCGTTGCAGGCTGGATGGTATGCCGTCGTCCGTTTGTGTTCAAATCCGGCTAGTTTTGACAACCATTGAAAAAGAGCGGACTCGAACTGTCGTCCGCGGTCGGTTGTAATCACTGTTGGACAGCCGAATCGTGCGATCCATGAAGACAGGAGGGCTTTGGCAACTGTTTCTGCCGTAATGTCTGCTATTGGCACTACTTCTGGCCACCGAGTAAATCGGTCAACCGCCGTGAGGCAGTACCGATAGCCTTGCGAAACAGGTAAAGGACCGATAAGATCAATATGGATCTGCTTGAAACGCGATCTGGGCAAGTTGAATGATTGCAATGGAGCAGATACATGCCGATTGACTTTAGCCCGTTGACACGCAATACAACCGCGCGCCCACTCCCTGCAGTCTTTTCTGATGCCAGGCCAGACAAAACGTTCAGCGACTAGCTTGGCAGAAGCGTTGCCGCCGGGGTGGCTAAGGGAATGCAAGCTATCAAATACTTGCTTTCGAAAGTTCTTGGGAACGTAAGGCCTGGAGGTTGGTGTACTGACGTCGCAGTACAGGTAATGACGACTTCCAGGAACCTGAAGCTTTTCGAGTCGCAAGGATGAACCTTCTTCAAGAAGTTTAGAGAGCTCAGCATCGGGAACCTGATTTTGAGCTAGTTCGGTGAGGCCTACCGGAGCTTGCAGTTCTTCGATGCGGGATAAAGTATCAGCCACGACGTTGTTTTTACCGGAGATGTGCCGAATATCCGTCGTAAACTGAGCAATGAAGTCTAAGTGTCTATACTGCCTAGGCGAACAGTTTTTTTTCCGTTCGTGGAATGCAAAACTGATCGGCTTGTGGTCGGTGTAAACAATGAAGTGACGGGCTTCGAGCATGTGCCGAAAATACTTTATCGCCTCATAGATGGCGAGTAACTCCCTGTCGTATGGCGAGTACTTAGCCTGGGAAGAACTTAGTTTGCGTGAGAAAAATGCTAACGGCTGCCAAGCACCGTCCTTCAACTGCTGTAGCACTGCGCCAATCGCTTTATCTGAAGCGTCAGTCACCAACGCGAGCGTCGCTGAGCAGTCAGGATGCGCTAGTAGGGCTGCGTTGCACAAGCTCTCTTTACAAGCTTCAAATGCTGCTAGAGTGTCTCCTGTCAGGTTAATCGGCTGAGTTTTCTTAACCACGCCAGTCAACGAGGCGTGCAGAGGAGCTTGAATTTGGGCAGCTTGCGGAAGAAATCTTCTGTAAAAGTTGAGCATACCCAAGAATGCTCTCAGCTGACTCACGTTTGACGGGGTTGGAAACTCCTTGATGGCCTGAACCCTGGAGTCGAGTGGTCTGGTACCGCTCTCGGAGATAGAGTAACCTAAAAACGTTACCTCCTTAGCCCCGAGAACGCACTTAGCAGTGTTGAGTAACATACCATAATCTTTGAGCCTGGTAAATATCTCGCGCAGGTGCTGTTCATGCTGAACCTCATCACGAGAAAAGACCAGAAAATCGTCCAAATACGTATAGACAAAATCGAGACCTCGAGTCAACTCGTCGACAAATCTTTGGAAAGTCTGGCCCGCATTCCTAAGTCCGAAGGTCATAAACGGAAACTCGAACATTCCGAACGGTGTGGTAATCGCTGTCTTTGGAATGTCCTCAGGGCTGACAGGTATCTGATTGTACGCCTTTACCAGATCTAGGGTGCTGAAGACCTTAACGCCAACTAAACTGTGGGCAAAGTCGTGAATATGCTTGATGGGATACCTGTCTGGGACTGTGCGAGAATTAAGCATGCGATAATCACCGCAAGGACGCCATCCGTTGTCCTTCTTCGGAGCCAGGTGAAGAGGTGAGGACTTGTACCAACACGTGGGGTGTTTCCGGTAGCTGGCTTGAGATCGGCTGTCGGACCGACTACGCGCGTTTTCACCGGAGCGCTGCCTAGGTCGTGAGTCTCGGTTCACCTGAGCAGACAGCTTTTGTACCTGACGGGTGAGTTCTGCAATCTGTTGTGTCATGACGTCCATAGAGCTGCCAGCTGCGGCGATGTGAGATGTGGATGCCACCTGAGGAGCCGCAGGAACAACGTCGTGAATTCGGTCCGCTAGATCCGCTAACAATTCGAGAGTCGCTGTTGGTTGGGCAGCTATGATGGTTTGCGTACTGCTGGGTAGACGGCTAGTCCAGATGGAACGCAAAAAGTCTTCAGGAAAGCCAGGCCCGGCAAGGTGTTGTAAGTGCCGTAGGAACTGTGACGGCTTACGATCACCAAGTTCTTCATGCCTCAAGAGTTGCTGTACCTTCTTCTCACGCGATGCAGACAGTCGCTTAATTAGCTCTAATTTGAGTTTGTCATACATCCCAGTCTCAGGCGGGCTGATTATGACGTCCTCTACCTCCGCTGCGTACTGAGGGTCTAGCTGGCCAATTATGTAATAAAACTTGGTTGAATCGGCAGTTATTGCCGAAATCGCGAACTGTCCCTCTATCTGCGCGAACCATATCGCCGGTTTCTCCGGCCAAAACGGTGGAATACGAACACCAACCTTAAATAAATCGGATGACTTCGGAGCGCAGTCTACGTTTTGAGCGTTTGTATCAGAGTCGTTATTTACCTCCATTCCCTTACTGTGTTCGGTTCGGGGTCACCAATATAGCACGTGTTGTGCTGAGATATGAAGGAGTGTGAGGAACGGAGAAATATAAATTAAAATCTGAATAACTTTTTCGTAAGCGTGATAGCCGTGTATTGCAAATTGTTGGAATTATTGATTTTTCACAATTACATTTATGACTTAACTGACATAACATATTTAATATATTTTTTATGTACAAAAGAGGCGACATTGAAATGAGGTTATTAACAATGAGTATGGATGTATTTAAGAATGATGATGAATGAGCCTACACCTACTTTGTCTCCTAGCAGTCAACTGAGAAAAAAATGTTTCCTAAACTAGCTAGGCCAGAACTAGGAATCGAACCTAGAACCCATTACTTACGAAGCGAAGTACTTTGATACTACAACAATCAGGTTATCTTTTGATAATAATGAATCGTGTCTCCCATATTATTTGGAAGTATTGATTTGAACCTATCTACATATTTGAATGAAATAAGTAAGGATCTACCTAAAGTACATATTTTATGTACAGTCGCCATCAGATATATTTTAGCGGACAAGGTGACCAAATACTTCTGATCAGTTTAAAATGTCAATAAGTTCTATACACTAGAAGTTACCATTAATATCTGAACACACATTATTTCATTAATATCTGAGCAGACGCTAGTCATTAACTTCTATACACACTAATAACCAATGATATCTGAACACTCATGACGTCAAGTGTACCCGCAGATGGGTGAGTGCAGATGGACTGGAATCAAAGACTCAAAACTTTAAACTGCCAGCGATATTGCTGATTAATATAGTGTTTAAAGTAAAGTTGGAAGCACTTCCTACTGCAATTTCTTCTCAAAGGCTCAGATATTTAAGGCCACTCCAACTGCATCTGCCACTTCGTATGAGAGATGTTGTTCAGATTTTATTAGTTACTTGTGTGTAATAGAAGTTAATGACTAGCATCCTTAGAGCATTCAACCAACAGGAGACGACAAGCTCGCTAATTTCTATGCGAAAAAGTCTGTCATTTCTTGCGGGGGGCAGGGAGTACCGCACACATAAAGTAAATTAACACTAACGCATTTTGGATGACATTGCTACGCTCGCACACAACAAAAATTATCTAACACTAGCTTAAACTAGATGCACACAAATATATTCACACACAAGGGCAACTTATCCATGCACAAGTGTGACGTCAGTTTTAAATAAACAAAGATAGTGCTTAACACTATCGATAAATTTTATTGATGAGTTCAGCCACTATTATGATAAGGTTTTATTCAATTCACAGACTCTTTATTAAGTGTATAGAAACATTCCTTTTGGCTGTCAAATCTACAGGGTTATTTATTAATATACGTCAGTATGGTTGGGTCTAAGGCACAGACTAAACCCAGCCGGAAACCGGTCCGGGTAAGTACGGTTTCAATCCATCGCATAAGCATTAAGGTCGTTTTTGATCGAATTCTAGCGGATTCTAACAGATTCCGCCTGGTTAAAGTCCAAGCCTAAAACTGCAAGAAATACTTGTATAAATTGGTTTTCAGGTGAATTGTCTTAAATTATGATAAAAAAATACTGAGCTATATCCGGCAAAAATCGTAAATATAATTGAAGGTAAAGTTAGAAGTTTGAATTTTGTGAGGACAAAGGTGTTAACTATTTTAGCTATATTCTCAAACATTTTCTTTTTGCATAAGAAAAAGTTAACAAATATAAGTGCTTTCATGAAATAAGAAAAACATAATACCTATTTTTTTGCTTTCTTAGACATAAAGTTGTAAATGATTTCAAATTTTTTTTGGTCTGGGTCTGTCTGTGTTGGTGACTGGAGATGGTTGGCTCGAAAACTTTATAATATAAAGTTATGTTTCTTTGGAATGGATTCATTTTAATGACCTAATTAGTAATTGAGAAGGTGGTAAATTATTATTAATAAAAATCATTATCCGAAACATTATCAAATCCGCGAGAATCCGTTCTGACAAACCAAAACACGACCCTATTGCTAAAGCGATTGATTGAAACCGTACTTCCCCAGACCGGTTTCTGAATGGGTATAGTCCGAGCCATAAAATACGCTTAAATAATAAATAATCTGTAAACTTTTAGCAACAAGACTTTTTTATAAAAAATACACGAAACACGTTTTTCTAGAGTTTCAAGGCTCGGTCTATACGCTGCCGGAATCCGTTAGCATTCGCAAGAATCCGTTCAAAAAAATGACCTTATTGTCCGCGTGTATCCGCGTTAACCCGGTTCGGTTTCTGGCTGGGTATAAACTATAGACAGAGCCTAAGATAAATGATTAGATATTTTAGGTGCCTCAAAGATTTTGTCGTAACCTTTTGTAATGTTATATTTTCGCAAAAATAATGAAAATTTATATTTACTGACATCTTAGTATGGAAACATTATAATAATGCCTATTGTAATATAAATAAAATCCGTAATCTTACAGTAAAGCAACCAAAATTAAACAAAATTTATAACACCATACTCTTTTTTATTGTATGTGTAAATAAATAACAACAAAAATGCTTGTAACCTAAGTCTTAACATTATTTTTGTGTTATATAAATTTATATAAAAAATACAATTGAATCCACCCGTTTATTTTCCCAACGAGTGGGTTCATTGTGAATGTTCCCGAAAATATTTCCTTTTTGGTAATACATCCAGGTGGAATCCCAAATCTAGGTGACCTAAAGGTCAAGTTGTTAAATCGATATCGATATTATGTTTTTGTGCTATCCCATCACCAACTTTGCTGCAGGGTGTGGCCAGCGTATATCAATAAAAATATATTATATTATTGAAGTAGACCGATTAAATGCAAATATTTATAGTATTGATACTTTTAAAAGTAAGTATAAAGTCCAAAAAATTGCGCAAACCTTAAACAAGAATCATAATTAGTTAACTGTGATATATCATTAATTTAATAAGCATCTATTGCAAATAATATTATTAACAATATCAAACGTGAAAAACCAGTGTGATTTCAAAGTTGGGTGGGTACTTACTGGTATCACTTTTTGATTGACAAATTTTATAAGGTTTTTGCAATTTTAAGGCATTAATTGCTAATATTGAGACTAGATAATACATAAAGATGAAAATTCCTTTTGGAACATAATGTTGAATTCTCAAAAAGTTGGATTCTCAAAATGTTGAATCTCAAAATGTTGAATTCTTAAAATGTTGAATCTCATAATGTTGGATTCTCAGAATGTTGAATCTCATAATGTTGGATTCTCAAAATGTTGAATCTCATAATGTTGGATTCTCAAAATGTTGAATTTTCAAAATTTTAGATTCTGTATTTTAAAAAAAAATGTAGTGTAGGAAGCAATGGCATGCAACAAATCTAACAAGTAAGCACCCACTGAAATAGTTACGTTCAATTTGAAACTTGGATGTAAAGCTTTTAAAAACACGCCTAATTATTGCATAAATGGCTTTGATATCTGTTTTTAATCTTTTGAAATGAATTGATGAAACCCGTCCTAAGATGAACTTATATTTATGCGCTGTTTATAAATAAAACTAAAAAAAAGTGAATTAATTTTTATTTTTCAACTTGACTAAAATATTTTTTCTTATACAAACATAGAGCTTCAAAACAAAAAAGAAACTTCTGTTTGGTACCTACCAAGCTATGAATTAAATATTTCTTTTAAACTCATTTCCTAAAATTACATTTAATTACCTTCAATTCATATTCATATTCATTTAATCACTTCATAATGTACATTATAGATGGTCAATAGTAACATTACAACCTTTATAAGGCATTCGTGAATTCAAATTAAAGTTATAATTATATTTGCATGTCATCATTATGTTACATTCATACAATATTACATTCATAAATTGGTATAATTAAGTCATGCCAAGATTTCAAGATGTCAAAATTTACGTCTTCAAATTAAATTACAATTGTCAAAATAAAATTCAAATTTATACATAGTCACAAAAAAATAATGTCAAAGACGTCAAGAATTATAATGTTTAAAATTTGTCCCTGAAATATTCATTCAAATCATAATATGCCTTGGCAAGTAATAACTTCTTTAACTCTTTATCAAATTTAGTACCTTGGAGGGCTTTGAGCAAGTTGGGCAAATGATTGTAAACTTTGACATCCATATAGGACGGACCGTTTTTTAAAAGCGCAAGTCGGGCAGCGGGTAGAACAAAATCATTTGCTCGGCGCGAGGCATAACGGCTCGTCGTGTTATCAAAGTGCTGGAAATAATTACTATGTTTTCTTATAAAACGACACAATTCAAATATATAAATGCAAGTGACCGTAAGTAGTTTATATTGTGTAAATATGATTCTACATGACTCTCGCGGTGCTGTAAACGTTATAATTCTGAGACATCGCTTTTGTAAAACAGATACCGCAGATACATCGGTCGAGTTACCCCAGAATATGATTCCGTAACGTATCCAAGCGGCGGCGTGGCTGTGATACGCAGTGAGAGCACACTCCTCATTTGTACTTTTTCTGAGTTCCCGCAGTGCATACGAAAAACTACTTAGCCTACTTACAACTATTTCCACATGTGGTTTCCACGAAAGTGTCGAGTCTACCCTGATACCCAATAGTGAGAATGTATTCACTTGTTCAATTTTTTGTCCCTGGTATGAAATCGAATATATTTACTCTGTTCTCTGATATGGTCTAAATTGCATCATTTTTGTTTTCCCAAAATTAAGTGTGAGGCCAATATCTTTTAGATGTGTTATAATTTTTTATAGACAATCACTAATAATACCTTGTAATTGGCTTATAAAATCAAGTGCACAAGTGACTATAAGTGTAGCGTCATCTGCAAATAAAACTATTTTTTGTGAGACTACTGAAGGTAATTCATTAATGTAGGCTAAAAATAACAAACAACCTTACACACTGCCTTGGGGTATAGACCCAGTTATATTTTGAGTAGATGATCTAATTTGTGTCAGTTTTCTGGTTGTGTCATTTAAATGAGTTAGGTGAACAAATTGCCTTCTATTGGATAGGTAGGAAGAGAGCCAATTTTTCGCTTTCCCACGTATACCTAGTGTTTCTAGTTTTTGTATCAAAATATCATGTAAGACACAGTCATAGGCTTTAGTCATATCCATAAAAACAGCTATAGCGCACTGGTTTTTATTAAGTGCATTTAATATTTCAAGATTGCATTTAAATACAGCTGATACCGTTGAATGATTTTTTCTAAAGCCATGTTGATTATTATGTAAGACATTATACTTTTCAAGAAATGTATAAATTCTTTGGCATATGACTTTTTCAAATATCTTAGATATGACTGGTAATAAGGCAATAGGACGATAGTTTGTAACACTAAGCTTGTCCCCTTTCTTAAAGATAGGTTTTACCATTGCTAACTTTAAAGCATCTGGAAATATGCCTTCATTATAGGATTGATTTATTAAGTGTCAATGGTTCTACTAATTGTTTAACACAGTGTACTATTAGCGTACCTGGAATTTCGTCATAACCACATGAATTATTACGTTTAATGCTCAAAATTGCTTTTACGTCAGACTCTGTTACCTCTCTTAAATAAATTGAGTTTGTTATAGGTGACAATTTTTTTTGGTATGTGGCAGTGTTAGTTCTATGGGAACTTATATTTACATAGTAACTATTAAATATTTCAGCAATTTTTGTTGGTAACGTTTCGTTTTTATTATTATGCTTTATGTTTATATTTTCATGTTTGGTATTATAATTTGGTTTAATTTTTTCATTAATCATACTCCACATTTCTTTTTATTTATTTCGTGCTTTTTGTAGCCTATTTATATAAAATTTTCTTTTTTCTTTTGCAATAACTTTCTTTAGTATCATACTATACATTTTAGTGTAAGTTTTTAAAGTTTCATTTTTATACGTGTGTGTAAGTAAGCGCAATATACGTTTATGATAACAGCATTTCTTTAAACCTTTTGTTATTTATTTAGTTTGTCTTATATTATTAATTAAAAATGATTTTCGTGGGATATACTCATCTAATAAGTCCTGAATAGTATTTACAAATATGTCATAATTTTGTGTTGCATCATTTTTTGAAGTAATTATATTAAACCAATTTATTTGTCCTAATTTTTCTTTAAATTTGTCCATATTTCTCTTATAAAATGTCCGTTTATTAATTTTGTATGATTTTTTATTATTATTATGCAAGTTATTTTGCAAGGGAAATTGCCCTATTAATGTGTGGTGATCTGATAGATAATATTTTTCCACGGTTGCTTTGTGTTGTTCACGTATGTTCACGTTAGCAGTAACTATAAACTGATCTATGCAGGATGAGCTATTTTGTGTCTCTCGTGTAGGTTCCTCTATTAGGCATTGTAATCCAAACGAGTTTAACAGGTTAAGAAATCTCTGTGATAATTTTGTATTTTGTGTTATGTCTATATTTATGTCACCAGCAATAATTATTTTCTTGTAAGAAGAGTGTTTTGTAATGTGCTTTAATAATGCTTGTATTTGTGAGAAAAATATTTCTACACCTCTTTCTGGTCGATATATTGATATAATTAACAAATGGTGATCTATAATTTCTATTGCACAAAATTCTACAACAAATTCTACCGAGTAAGATTGAATATCTAAACGCTCTGTTGATTTTATATTATTTTTAACATAAATAGCCACACCACCATGTACGTGTCTATGTCGTAGGAACTTAGCTCGCAATTCGTAGCCCTCCAACGCATAAAGTCGATAATTATTAGGCAACAACCAGTGCTCGACCACCACAACAATGTCTACATTAACATCCATCAAAATAACATTTAAATCATCAATTTTGTTTGTCAGATTTTGAATATTGTGGCTCATAATTCTACAGCGATTTGGCACGAAAGGAATGTTTATTCAAAGTTTTCCGATAACTTGTCAAAGATGATGAAACTGACATATTATTTCTTTGCTGATCATCACACAATGCTTGCCTCTCCAAAACCAAAATAAACTGATTAATGTCATTCAAAATTATTTTTAAGCCACGAATATTGATTTGTCCATTATATTTTAAAAACATGTCAAAAGAGTAAAGCAAATTTTTATTCGAATCAATTAAATAACAGTATTCATATTTTAAATTGTCGCTATAAATTAAATTATTAAACATTTCAATTCTTTTGTTAAAAATGTTAGTTTGGAAACTATACTTAAATGTCGGAAAACATAAAATAATATTTGTATAATTAATCGGCAATAACATTTTTCTTATATGTTCAACTAACTTTTTATAATTTTTTGATACGTCAAAATCGGCCTCTCCCAGAAATATTATACAATAGTCATTAAAAGTGTAGTCTTTAAGTTTTTTATGTAATCCGCTCAATAGCTCATTTATACCGCCGCCAGGAGTGCGATAATGAACCATACTGTGTTGTGCAAAGTTGCTTCTTATAGTTGTCGATGCTCGGTTTTGGCTGACACAGCTTAAAATGCATATCTTAAATTTTGTATCTTGAAGAGAATTTACTTCCTGGGTCCGTTTTGGTTTGTTTACATGTTTGCCTACATGTTTGATCTTTTTCAGTGTTGACGTATTTATCATTTCCTTTCGTTTTTGTTGAGGATGATTATTTTCCAAATTGGAAATTTTCAATTTTAACTTCAAAATTTCAGTCTTTGCCATCTGTAATTCAGATCGCAGCTGATGCACTTTATCCTTTAATGATTTCCTACTTAAATTTTGTACGCCAGCGCCATCTGTCAAATTGTTTGAGCTATTTGAATTGGCACGAGAGTGTGCGCTACTCACTGACAAAAACGACGAAGATAAATCAGGAACTTGTTTTGTCTTTTTCTTCCCTCGGACGGTAACAAAATTTGTATTTACCTCTTCATCATTAATAACAGTTTCCTCCTCTGACAATGCCTCAAAAGAATTTTGCGTGGATATATTAATGTTTGGACATAAGTTTTTGTCATATCTACAACTATCGCACTGGCATTTTTTCCGATGTTCAGGCTTCATAAGGTAGAATATTTTATCCCCAATACTCGTGCAGTCTAAATGATAATGTTTTTTACAGTCAATACATTTTATAAAGTCATTTTTAATGATTTCCTTTCCACATCTGTTACAATTTTGCGTCATGACTTCAGTAAGTATTTTTTGTGAAAAAAAAATTATAATAATAATAAAAAGTTGCAAAAAAATAAAATAAATAAAAAGTTGCAAAAACCGTCAAATTAGGTTGATCTCGAACTCACACCTATGCGTTCTAGTCTATCTATCGCTCCAATACACCAGGCATACAATTACTTAGAAGTGTGAAATTTTGCGTTAGTTGGGTCTTGGTATATCGTTCAAATGCAATGTTCGTTGAAGTATGAGTCATAACACTTGGGTTTTTACACTTTAACACAGTTCACAGATGGGTACTTTGAATTTTATCATAACATTCATTACTAGTTTAGGTCAATAAATGCACTTTTGTCCATTTGTTTCACTTCGTCATAATGTTAGTTATTATAATAAACTTATTTTAATGTTTATATTCTGGGTCAAAATTATTTTTAGTCTTGTCACTTATTTTGTTTATATCACAGTCAATTGTTTATAAATTTCGATGATAAAACTTCCACTTATGTACATAATATAGTTTGTTTTTTATTTTATTTGAATCGCAAAAAACAATGTTTTTCTATTTTTAAAATAAGAACATTACGGAGCACGATTTGAACACGACGGCAGCGCCATCTCCATCTTGTGTTTGTTTGTAATTACCGAGCTTAAGCCTAATAAATATAATTTTACGGAGAAACTTAAAAGCCGAAAGTAGCTGTAACTCCAATTTGGTCAAAAGTTTTTCATACTTCTGGTCAAAAATGATGTCTCTGAGTCTTCGATTTTTTGGGAACGGAAGAAATAAACCTCTTTCAATTTTTCTATCAAAATAATATGTTCTTTTTTTTATTGTATGTAATACGAGAAAAATATTAGGTTTGTTTGGGAGCCGGAAATTTAATTTGCGATGATACCCTTCACACGAATTAGTAGTTCTGTGAACATCATCTGCGCAGCTTAACAAAGTGTGGTCCTTATTATACCAGTAATTTTCAAAATAATCCAGAAATAAATGCATTTTCGGTGTATTCGGAGCTAAATCTTTATATAATTGGGAAGAAAGCAAAACAATTAGATTCGCTATTTCCCTTGGTCTCGGCATCACGCACTATGCTCACTGCTGGACCCTTTTCGATATTATTTTTTACGTTGTGTTTTTTTATTGTCAGCGAAGGTTTTTATGTAAAAAAAATAAGAAAGTTGCGCGGAAAATTAAAATCTAGTGCCCCGAGGCGAGGCCGGTGACGGGCCGCTAGTTTTTTTTTTTATAATTGCATCAATAAGATTTTTTTGTTTTGAAGCTCTATTTTGATTCAAGATTTTTTTTAAGCAAATTTCATAAATAAATAAAATAATTTCCTTTCAGGTAGTTTTTTTTTTTAGTTTTGTTGCATGTTGTTACTATACTACTTACTTTTTTTAAATACCTAGAATTCAACATGTTGAGAATCCAACATTATGAGATTCAACATTTTAAGATTTCAACATTTTGAAATTCAACATTTTGAGAATCCAACATTATGAGATTCAACATTTTAAGATTTCAACATTTTGAAATTCAACATTTTGAGAATCCAACTTTTTGAGAATTCAACTTTATGTTCCAAAAGGTGAAAATTTACGTTGTCCTTTAGAACATAAAAAGTTTCTGATCTTTTTTAACACGAGCACACGGCGTAATTTGGCATTTTTAGCTGTTGTTTTCCACGCTCACCGTAATTTGCCAATGATGGCGCAACGGAATGCGCTGCAAATAGTTTTATATAACCTCTGTGACCGACGGTCACAGACTTGTGGCAGAGGGGAATGCCTGTCAATGGCGTCTCCTGTTGGTTGAATGCTCTGCTAGCATCTGCTCAGATATTTATGAAATAATGTATGTTCAGATATTAATGGTAACTTGTAGTGTATAGAACTTATTGACATTTCGAAATATTTTCAACTTTTTGACGTTTCAAACAAACAGAAGTATTTGGTCACCTTGTCTGCTACAATATATCTGATGGCGACTGTATACATATGTCTTCATCCTCTGAAAATAAACGATTACTTACCACACTCATAGGTATTTAAACGTAAATAACAGATGAATTAAAAAAACTCGCCTAAGTAGGTATATGTGTTTATTAAATCGTACATCGAAGTCGATAAATCAAACATTTCTGTGTTTTCGGATCGAAACCTTAAAATTTGCTAATAAAACAGTTGATCTAGATTGATATGAGTGAAACATTCAAAATATAATTAAGTATTTACAAGGTTAATAATAGTTATTATAACTAGATAGGTACATAATAAATTTTCATTTTCATAATTTTGTTCAGTACTTCACTGTCTCAACAAATTTACATAATACTTATGCTTCTAAATTTTGTTGGCCTAATACTTAATTCTGATAAGAATTTATTAAATTTTAGAATTCAGTTTCCTGGTGTTTTGTTTGTTAAGATAGATACAATACAAATATTTGTATATAAATTGTTAAAAAAACTTGTATGCTATTTTTTTTAACATGACAGTGTGAGTGGATATATTATTTAATTACGACAGAGATATGGAAGTTTCATAGTAAGGAGTAGTAGAAAGGACAAAAATAAAATTAATAGAAGTCGTTTTCAGGAAGTTAACTATACTCAATAAAGGTACTTACAGTAACTTAACAGAAAGCATATCAATTTAAATAATTATCTTAAGAGCAAGATTTAATTTTGGAGATGAAATGTGACATAATCGGTCAGGAAGCTCTATTTGCGGAACGTCTAGACAATAATAGTGTTCAATCTCGGTCTTTACACCTCCCTACAGTAAAATTATGTTCCTAATTCCTAAACAAATAACAATATGACTATCTAGGGGAATGTATATCGTATAATACATACATATTTTAATGTGGCACAGACTACTTTTACTTCATTATCGAATAACCAAGTACGACTTAGGTACAGAGTAAAAGGCTGCATCTGCCACAGGCCACAGAGCAATTCGTCACATACCATGCTATGGTCACATGGGAGCTCGTGGCAGATCCAGCTGGTTAAAAGCAATGTTTCGTGCTGAATATTTTAAACCTACAAATACGGAAGAATCGTTAACAATGATTAATTTAGATATTATTTTTGACTAGATATTACAATTAGCTTACAAAAAATCGAATAAAACAAACAATTTACGATTTATCAATAAAGAAACCCTATAATAGTATATCGCTATAACACTCTCAAAGAAAACCGACTACTTTAATGATACGATTATACTTACGTGGAATATCAGCGCACACCACAATTACATAATTTAAATATATTTATAAATATGTTTGTATGTTATTAACCGTAAAGGTCATTATTAAATAACTTTTAGTTCATTACATTATCTAAGTTATTAATGAAATACTCGGTTTAAAAGAAGTTTCATTACGCTATTATTTATGGTGTTTCGTCAAATTATGCTAGATTAAAATTCATCCATCCTAATTTCATATCATATTAAATACGTAAGGCACTCCATTAATTTTGCTGCTTTTTGTCGAAAGAGATCGAAAATACTGACACATACACAGGATTCTTCTATATAAATGAAGACCATTGGAAGTTACTGGTAAATTCATGCACCGCACTTTATAAGACATGATATATTTAAGCTCAAATAAATTAATTTATTTTAAATAGACATACACATATTCTACTATTTGGTAGTATAATTCATATATTAATCAAAGTTACACACAGTCAATTTAATGAAATTATATTGTTGATTACGGCACGGCACGGTCTTATAGAAAGATATTTAAAATCATGACGAATTAATTTCTTTGTAGGAGGTTGTCTAAAACAATAAATTAACAATATTGGACAGAGAACTTCTGCTAGGTACAATCACCGTTGGATAATGTTAGACTCGATGTTACATGTATCTTTTGACGAGGAACAAAGTTAACAAAATCAATTATACTAATGCATGTTAAGCCCAGAGCCGCTTGCTGTGGACAAATCTAGCTGTGGACGATGTTAATAATGATGATGTCAACTAAAACACAACTAAGATTTGAACAGTAACCCCTACAAAATATTTTATCACAGATACAACTAATAAGAACTCATAGTATTAGGTATTAACTATTATTCATTGCGTAGATATTTTTTATATTACGTTTTAGATAATCTATACATGTAACAAACAACTTAACATTTTCTAATGGTTAACATATTTCCATGTCAATTATTATATTGCTGGTGTCTTAACTTACAGCTCAATTTGTGGGACTTTTCTTTGCTTTGTGTTGTGATTCTATTGAAATAAGATCGCAACAAACTTTTTACATCGACATTGTTGGACCCCTAAATATTTTAATTAAAAAGCCATTTTATTCATAAGTAATCTCTTTAAAAATTTTATCAAATTTAACTACCTAAATACCTACATACATGACTTGTTTCATTACTTCCGGAAAATTTTCGAATGATTTGTAAACTTCGCGCGGCGTCTGTGGAGCTCCCTAGCAAGTGAAGAATGCAAGGCCTGTTTTTTTCTAAAAACGTTGAACTTCCTCTAACTGTATACCTACAAATAGGTACTATATTTTTATAATAACAAGGTTATTTAATGTCAAGTAAATTGAAGCTGTCATCTTGTTTTTTGTTCAGAACATGTTTAGTTTAGTTTAGAATACGTCCAGCAGTGGACTGCAATAGGCTGAGATGATGATGTTTAGTTTATATTATTTGAAGTAAACTACCACGGATTGTTAGTATTTATGTCATAGAAGGCTATGAGTATTTTCTTAATCCAATTATTTTCGCTTTTCCACATATTGTTTAGTTAGTTAGGCATTTAAATTAAGGTTTTGTTGATCTATATTATGAATATACAAATATTTCGTTGAGGTGGTTGCAAGTAATGCTCCGAAGGAGTGGTATATTTGTCTAAACGTTGGTCCCTATAATTGCTATTGTAACGCGATGTGCTCCACAGGGCGCGGGCGCTGCGGACGCCGCGCTGCAGTCGGGTTCTCCGAATAAAGGCACATTGACTCATGATTCATATTGTATCCTATGCAATGCAGTACTAACATTCCCACATCTTCCTTTCACACTTTCTCTTTAAGATCATTCTAAAACTAGTTAAAAGGATTAACTAATTAATATTCTACTTTATAATGTATATAAATTAAATGTCACACCACTATTCAACTGATCGTAACTTTTTCGTACACATTAGCAAATTTTGGTATCACATTCTAAAGTTCTAATATTGAACTTTCGAAGCTACTCTTTTGGCAACATGGTGGTGGAACTAAAATTGTCAAATTAGCTAAGGCGATGTCGCCTGAAATTAGCACTAGCACGAAGACATTACGTTTATCAGTAGTTGTCTTCGCATTTGATTTCCCGCGAGCCGGGCTGTGAGGACCACTGCGGCTCGGGCGCGTCCCACTCGGCGAAGGACTCGTACGCGAAGTTGTCGGCGGCCTCTTCTAGCGCCACCTCTGCGCGACTGAACGCCTCCGCAAACTTCCCGATTTCCGTTGAGCCGAAGGCTTGCTGAAACGCGGGCAGTGGCACGACGGGCGGTCTCTTCTCCTCGGGCGGGGTACGCCGAGGCTCCAAGCAGAAACGATCTCGACCCGGTCTCGCCGACTCCGCCGCGAGCCTCGCCGCTGGCGCATCAGACGTGACTCCAGGCCTCACGCCGTTCTCTGCCACCCTGCTGTAAGGTTCTTCGTAAGCTCTAAAGGGTGTTGATCTACCGTCCTGTAAGCAAGCTTGGTTCTGGGCGGGATGGTGGGGACCCTAAAATTGGTATAGTAACATGTTACTTACTTTACAAATGGATAATGTTATTCAAAACATCTAAATTATTTTCTGCTTATTGCAAATGCTAAATTTCCAATACCTTTATTGGGCGACAATCGGTAGAATAGCGCATGTGTTCACGAGAGCAAGAGCTGCGTTCTGTCCAGCTGCCTACGACAGAGTTCGCGCTGCCCCAGCTTCCACCGCCCAAGGCACTCATCTGGAACACAACAATTTACATCACACTCAAACTGACATAAAACATTATTAAAGTGGAATACTTTATACTTTTTTCGTTAAAATGGAATATTGACGATGCGACAACTTTTCTTCAGACTTTATAAAATAAAAGGTAAATTAACCTAATAACAATACCTGATATTGAGGCCACATTTGCGGCTCGCAGTACACGGAACCTCGGCCGTTCATCCCACATTCTAATGGAGGCTGAAAATTCAAATAATTCTAAATAAATCCCTAGATATGTGTCATTGGAATAATAAATAAATGGAATAAATAGATTTTAAATTTAAATAAAACCCGAACAAGTTCGAGTTGGGCTCGCTCACCGAGGGTTCCGTACAAATTACGGACATTGTTCTGGGTTTATTAACTGTTCGCCTAAGAACCAACAGTGATAAAAGTACTTTTCTATGTTCGAAATGACATGTTCTTGTATGTAAGCAAAATAATTAATGTCGGAGACTTCAGAGAACTTAATTATTAGCTTTATTATAGTGATATTTTAGTTATGTTTTATTGAAAAGAAACAATATTGCTAATTTAATGTTAAGAGCATATTAACAAAGAATAATATGAGCAAAGAATTGTACAGAGGGGTTATTGCCTAGTCTCTATCTCGTTAATGACCTTGAAAAGCAGACAAAATCAGAACTGGATGCGAAACGCGATTCTTTGAAGGCTAATAGCAATCTTTTATAATTAAGTTGACGTTTCCTCACGTGCATGCAGCCAATGCTCGCGCACATTGAATTTACTTACAGATTGGGATAATGTAGTCTGCTAATAATTAGTACCGGTCACCATAGCCAGTATCAGCTGTGAAGTAATAAGAATCTGTTCATCTTCCAGCAACGTAGAGCCACAATTCATACAAAATGTAGATTCCATTGCTGGTCCGTGAATCTGTATTAGAACTCAGAAGCCTGGGCTTTTTTCATAAGCACAAGTATTACTTAAAATTTGGTAACAATGTTTAAATAGTAACGTTACTATTGTAACAAAGTTTACTCATATAAAATAAACACGTACGATGAATGTAATATTTTATTTTTACTCATTATATTACATTCACACTTAACCTTTTGTTAGCTGTTTACCACATAATGTTTAAGTTTCAAAATAATGATTTATAAAATATTTAGTGATAATAATTTGATAATTATTTTGACGTAACTTGATAAGTCATTAATCACAATGTTTTATTTTTCGTACCTAAAGTTACCAGCTAGAAGTAAAATATATACTTAAAATGTGTATTATGTGCCATCTTTCCGCTGGCATCATAGGTTTAACTTGCCAAATTGAATAGTATTCATATTTATTTAGAATACGTTAAACAAAGCGTACGTCATCTTTATTTTACAAGCTTACACTACCCATTGACTTTTTAAGATTGAAGGCTGGCTTGTATACAAAGTTAAAAATCATAAAAGTCCTTTTAAAATTGATTTCACAATGCAGAAATGTTCGATCCCATATTCTGATAAATGTTGATTAATGAAAAAATAAGAGATGAATTTGGTAATTTTCAAATGTGTTTTGATTCGTAAGCGAGTTTCAACAAAGACCTTTGGAGCAATAATTGTTCCTTGTTTATAGACCTCGTTTTCTTAGGATTTAATTACAAATATACAGTTTCCAGATTTTCCCTATACTTGTGGTACAGGATGGTGCTACTTGCCAAATTTCATAGTTCTAGGACAACGGGAAATACCCTATACATTTTGATTCCTTTGAGAGTATCGAAATATGCGTTTTTTGCAACATACATGCTCGCATATTTTTTTCAAGTTAACTTAGAAGTTTGATTTTTTCACAGCTTCTAGAGACCGTAGGCTTGAGTTGAGTATATCATTTAAATTTTAACTCAATACCTACACGCCTTGCGGAACTAAAGGGTCTTGACATACATGTTTGATGGCGTTTTTTTTTTTTCGTTAACTTACAAGTTTGATTTTTGCACAGCTTCAAGAGACCGTAGATTCGAGTATATCATTTAAATTTCAACTTGATACCTACACGCTTTGCAGCACTAAAGGGTCTTGACATACACGTTTGATGGCGAATCTTTTTTTCAAGTTAACTAAAGTTTGATTTTGCACAGCTTCAAGAGACCGTTGATTCGAGTATATCATTCAAATTTCAACTCGATATCTACACGCCTTGCGGCACTAAAGTTAACTTAGAAGATTTTTTTTACCGCTTGAAGCGGTTTCATTTAAATTTTAACTCGATACCTACACGCCTTCTGGCACTAAAGGGTCTTGACAGACACGACCATAGAATCCTAAGCCTATGGACACGACGGACGGACGGACAGCAAAGTGATCTTGTAAGAGTTCCGTTTTTCCCTTTTGAGGTACGGAACCCTAAAAGGGATTTGTTCATAAAATAGATTGGTCATATGAGTGACCAATCTCTTCAAGTGTGAATGTTTATCTTACAGAATATGTTTGTGGATGTGTATATACAGGCTGTCCCAAAATTAGCACGTTACAGTAACACCAGAGATAGATGGGCCTAAGACGCATCGAACAAGCCTAACATGTCCTTAGAAAAGTTTTATCAGTTTTGAGTATGGCCAATTTTAGAATGTTTTTTAAAAATCACCCTTTTTTTATAAACTTTGTATCAGAATTTTTAGAGAGCTCTTTATTTTACTTTTTTTGTAAACCTACGCCTTTGGCAACAGTTGCTTTTGAAGAAACAATCACTATCTTGTCGGTAAATAGTGTGAAATAACGACAATCGATAGTCAATCTCAATCTAATTTTCACCCAAAGAAAATGGCTTCAGCTTTGAGTAGCTACTTGCTAGCTTTGCTCATGTAAAAGATTTTTTTCAAATCATATACAAATAATGAGAATGTATATCTGTTTATTTAAATAATGGGTAACCCTTTCAACGGGCTTACTTGTAGTAATAGTTAATCTAAAATGTTATTCGGTACTCGTTGTCTATTAACTATGTAAAGTTAATTAAGTTATTTTTTGTAATGACTGTTTGTACCATAATATAATAATAAAAATAAAAAAAATACGATCGACGTAGAATAATCCATGCTCGTTGATTGTATTTTTAATAACTCGTAAATAATTTAAAACAGTCAACATTTTTGATCTTTATTTATAGAAACGGCGCGCGACGCCATACTAATATAAAAACTTGACAAACTCTGTTATAAAAACGTAAAGGGCAACGAAGCGGAGCGTTCCAATCTGCCAATTCCTTATGTGAGTTTATCATTGATTAGGTGACGTCGATGGCGCGAAACGTGTGTTCAGCGGGTATCGATTCAGACTGTAAGCGAGACGCGCGGTGGGCGGCAGCAGGGCTTCCAATTCCACCTACAAACTGTCGCTAACAAACGTCACAACGCGGGTTGAAAGAAAAACCTTATTTGAAATGTGGCATTAAAGATACCTATCCTTAATGCGACAAAACATGTTTAACATCAATCTGTTTAGATCATATTTAAAAGTTGTTTTTATAGAATTCTCTATAGATATGTACTTTAAAATTTCAAGGTTAAAAATTCGTCCTAAAAAAAATTGACGCAATTTCCATTCAGTTGCTTATTTAAATAAATAAATAATAAATAAATAAATATTGAACAACATCACATACATTGCTCTGATCCTAAGGTAAGCAGCTAAAGCACTTGTGTTATAGAAATCAGAAACAACGACGGTATCACAACACCCAGACCCGAGACAATATAGAAGAAGTTCGTTTCCTACATTGACCCGACCGGGGATCGAACCCGGAACCTCAGAGATGGCGACGCCATATAGTCCGGCGTGCTCGCCTCTCGGCCTCTCTGGTAGGTAATTGCTAAATGCAAAATTTTAAATTGTTTAAGCTTTTCTAATCTTTACTAATAGTTAAATATTTGTAAAAATATTTCTATCGGGTGTTGAGGGTAGTAGTATATACCGCAACATTGATTAGAAAATACGCTGGCTTTGACAGCTAGAACCACTTGAAAGATTTCGTCGAGTTGACTAACGTCTCGGTAGCTTAGTGGTCAAAGCACTCGCCCGGTATGCGATGGACGTGGGTTCGGATCCCACCTGAGGCGAACGATTTTTTTTCAAGTATTAAAAATCTTAGATAAACATAGCATGGTAATTGCTAAAAACAAAAATTTTGTTTAAAAACAGGGTTTTTTAGTTCCACTTTACCTACTACAGTCAGTTTATATTTAAAATTACAACCTGTAGAAGCGCGTCTTGCCAACCTTACGCCCCTGTCTAAAGTTTTACGAAAGACGAAGCCAAAATCTGATAAGTAGTGGTATTGTATTGATTCACGATATTGATTGACGATAACCGAGACGCGGCAAAGGGCGCAAGTCTTCCACCTACGCGTGGAACTTGCCTTCCGAATTTATACTACCCGTAGTGCAACGTGCGCCGACATGGATGGAGACAAAAGGGCGTTTTATTTTAGATTGGTTCAACCTTTAATATCACGATAATCATAATAAAATAAAAATTGGACAACATCACATACATTGCTTTGATGATCCAAGGTGCTATAAAGCACTTGTGTTATAGAAATCGAAAAAAACTAAAAAAACACAACACCCAGACCTGAGAAAATAAAGAAAAGTTCGTTTCCTACATGGAACCAACCGATAATCAAACCCGGAATCTCAGGGAGAAGTCCAGCGTGCTCGCCTCTTACTACGGAGGTCGTCGAATATGTTCATGTTGATTAAAGTTAGGTTGTCCTTTTTTAGGTGATTTGCCTTGAACGCAAATCGGATGACTTAAGGAAACAAACGAATTAAGTTGTCAGAGTGTGTTAAAAGATGCTACTGAAAAAATTAACTGTCTCGTACTTCTTAATATACTGATGTTAATTCCTAATTTCAAAAACAGTGCATATTTGCATAACAATAATGTGTTCTTTGGTGAATATTTAATTTGTATTTTAGGAATCCAACTAAACCTGCCGACTAGGGTAGCATATTGATTAGGCAGTGAGGCTGAGAGCGCAGGGCTTCCGCCTATTACGCGCGCCGTGAGTAACGCCTTCATATGTCTGTAGTATGGCGTTTTTTTTATGACTCATGAAAAGATAGTAGTTTGTCATAATCTGGAGTCTAATTAGCCATTAACTAGTAAAAAACTGCTTATAGGTAATGCTCACATTTTTTTTAAAATCAACCTCTGTACAGAAAAAACAAATCAAGATTTAGGTTTAAAAAAACTACTATTATCCCTGCAAACCGGTTAAGTTTGCACTCTGCGCCATTGACGCCGTATTGATAAACTTGACAGACAAATAACCGCCAAAATATTACAATTAGAACACGAAGTTTAAAAAAACACTTTAAAAAGATAGAACACGAAAACAAAACCATATTTTTAAAACGTGCATTGCAGCAACAAATCGTAGATCAGTGCAACAAATCTGCAAACCGTACTGACGCGACAGGATAGACGTGCGTCGCATCCCATAGCGGTACGACTTCATAGTGGGTTGTAATTTTACTACAAAGATAAGATAATAAACGAGAAAACGTCTTCGTCGTTAATACACTTCAAACTCTAAATCACAAAATTTTTGCGTAGTTTATCACCGTATTTTTTTCATTTGAAAGCTCGGAATTTAATCTATTCTATACAACTGATAAATTAAAGTGTTTGTTTGTAATGACAAAATAATAGCTTTTTACTTAATGCATTGAAGGTAATTACATCGTATATCTGTCTGTTTATATGTTTGTTCCAGGTGATATCTGAAACTAAGATTTTAACTGCCAGATAGCAAATATTATTTATAAGTAGTAAGATTACTTTTATTTTAGAAAAATAATAAGGGGTTTCGGGTTATATATTAATTTATTAAAACCCATAAAAAAGTAAATAAAAACGATTTAAATAAAAAAGTCTGAAATGATTTTAAGAACAATATAGATCTAGCTATAAGTGTTCAACAACCCGCTTGCAAAGCAAAATGTAGCCGGTGTTACGACATTTAAATAAATTAAGCAAACAAATGTAGGCAGCTACTAACAAAAACAAACAACGCTTGTTGCCATAATTACTATGACGTGTATAATTGTAAATACGAGCAAGTAGTATGGGATATAGAGAAATAGTATGCGTTTCTTTCAGGAAGGCTTTGAAATAATATTATGATTCATTTTTAATTTACACAGATAAACTAACAATTTAATCAGTTGATTACACAAGGCCTGTTTCACAATGTAATGATAAAGTGCTAAATAGTTATGTAACAGATAAATTATGTGGAGCATAAAAGTTATTAAACTTCATGTGTCGTAATATAGCGCTATTCGACTTTCATGAAACTGTATAGCTTATTCAGAACTTATGTAGAACTATTCGTACACTGTGAAACATTTTTTTTGTTTTTGTGGTATTACTAAAGTAATTTCTTGCATGATTGCCGGCACAATAAACCAGTCTCGCCTCAACAATACTAATGTTATCCAACAGTTTCAACAAATTTCTTTGAACGTTTAATAAACTTATGCCTAACCCAAGCAAGGGTAAGCAGGTACCTACTTCAACGACACAACAGTGAGATAGGTATCAAATAAATAATATACAAGAGTTTGTAAACATATGAGAGTTTATATTGCCTATTTAATAAGTATTATGAGGAAACCACCCTACTCATCAGCCTACCTCAAACGTCCTTATTTTCCCAATTAATATTGAACTCTATATATCGGGCTTAAAGTTGAAACTTAGTTGAATGATCTTTATGTTTTTGGGTAGTAGCCTGCTGTTGATTGTACAACATATAATTCGTAAATCCACGTGTTTTAACTTCTATGCAAGCGGTAGAATGGCGCCGATCGATACATACGTCACTAACTAACTAACTACGCTCCAAGGTGCAACGTGACGTCTGTCATTAATTTATAAATTTTAGCAGCCTGTTAACTTGTCTTGTATCTATCTTACTATGTTATGAAATCTTTTAATTTAATCTATGAAATGGCTTTTAACCTAGATATTTACTTCTGTCGTATCGATATAAAACTTTGTAAATATCTGAATTTTTGATGATATAACAATAATTGAACTGATAAAAATAATTGAACTATTTGATGGCTTAGAAAAATCTTAATTTAATGAGTTCCATTTACCTTAAAGCTTGTTTTATTGTTTTTTTTAAATAAAATTTTATAACTAGAATGTTATACAAATAGGGAAGAAGTCAACTAAGGGCGGGAGATATGAAAACGGTAGATATATAGTGCGAAGGGCGAGAAGGGCCGATCGATGTTTCTCTCAGCCTGCAACTCGCGTTCAGCGTCTCGGCCAATTCACCGAGACAGTGTACAGTATAAAAATACTAGTGTACCTAATACTGTTGAAGTTAATATCACAGGATAAAAAACAGCATAATTTTGATGTTGACACTAATCCTTAATAACTCTTAGAAAAACATTTTTTAAAACGAAAACCTTATTTTATATCATCATCATCATCTCAGCCTATTGCAGTCCACTGCTGGACGTAGGCCTCCCCCAAACAGTGTTTTATTTTATATATTCATTAGAAAAATCTGATTTTTATTGCTTTGCAATCAACAAAAATTTAGTCAGTTTAGTTAGAGAAACAGTAACGTTATAGCTTATTATCTCCAAATTATTTACATGGTAGAAAAGTATTTTGATAGCTCATAAAAGGATTTCAAATTGTAAATGATATCAGCTACCCTATTATAATAAATATTTTTACTTTAAGTATATTATCAATAATTTTTGACGGTGTGCCTGATACAACTTTTTCTTTAAAATATTTTTTTTTTAACTCATTAAAAGAATTAATAGATAAAATTTTAAATAATTACTATCCTATATTTTCTTAATTTTCTAAGTAGGTAGCATAACACTTGTAGTTTGAAAATTCCGAAATGACCTAATTATACAACTTACTTATTAACAAACCTCAAAACATCGTATTTTGCGGATCCCAATTAAATTTAATCCACCCGTGAATAAAACATCGACGCACAACGACATTTACGCGACAAACGTATCAATCCGTATTTCACCAAAGCGTGAGGAGGAGAAAAGTTTCGCCGTATTGAAACGTATCGCTTCCGAAGTTGGTTCGAGTAACTTCGTTACTCCAATTTGCCATAGCGGCAAACAGGTTGCGCTACGTGTCTACGGTGCTACGGAACTGTCTACGAGGAAGCGCTACGACGATTATTGAACAAAAAGTTTTCTTTTGATCAATTACTTGTGCTGTCATCTTATGAGTGCGTTGAACTTTGGATACGAATTAATGGATAGTAGGTACTCCATAATATATAAACATGTTTATTTTATTTCTGAGATATTTATCCTTTTCATGTACCTTTATTGATGTACCCTTAAAAATTACACCGATTACTTCTTTCGCAATTAAACAAAATTAATTAAATAGCAACAGTATTTAGTTTGCATTATTTCGAAATTAGGTATTTGAGTTTCCCTTTCTTACAATACCAAAATAACCGTACCTACAATAACAATAATAAAAATAAATGGTCGTTGTTAACGTAAAAAAAATTAACAACTTGTAAACTAGATACAAGACTGACAAATAATAAATTACAGTTCTAGCAATTTATCAATTTGCGTGCACATCATCTTTTTCATATCTGTCCCGATCTTAGCACAAATTTACCTTTAAAATGATAAAAAAGAGATACTCAATCAGAATTCCCGCCTTTAAATCAGCAGCGATCACCAAACGTTTAGAGTGAGTGAACTTTGTGGAGTCGTTAACCTCTGGTCTGCGCCGGATCCGAACCGTTCGCGTGCGGAACTGGCGGGATCTGCTCTAGCACGAACGATTAACGAATGCGTGATATGTTTATCGATAGTGTTTATTTTTTGATTAAATCAAAACTGTCATTTTTCAAAAGATGTTTTACTGTCATTTTTAAAAGTTTAAATAAAATAACTTAGAAACTGACAACAGCCAAAATTCATTCACAAACTTCGTAACTGCAACCAACATCTTTAGTTTTTTAATACTGAAATAATTTGATTAATAGTTATTCCTAAAAGTGAAACACTACACTAGGCCATTGGGGGTCGGTAAACGGAAAGACTACTCTTAGACAGACACGTGAATCAGAAACGTAAAGTCGCACACAGACCTAGACGGTCCGTCCCTGAAAAGGGATTATATCTGGACCTGGACGTCCGCTGTCATTGATGTCTGCCACTTTAACGTTGTAATTTAGTCGCAGTGACTTTCCAAGTCATCGCTCGTACTGTGAGGAGCAACGAGTACACGCCCTCCGAAAAATCAGAATTAGCTAAAACCTGATGATAATACTTAAAAAAAAATCGACCGCCTTAAGGTGAGACCCGAACCCACTACCATCGCATACCGGGCTACGTTACCACGTTATTTGAGACGCGCCATGACAAAATCGTCTCTAGTCGTAAACTTCCATCGCATCTTCATTTCTACAAATTATAATTTCTAAATATTAGTCACGCAAATCCGCACGGACACACCGGCTAGTTACTCTACGTGTACACGAACTATCGAGCGGTGAGCGACGCGGCCACGTGACTTATCGATCAGCGCGCCCACGACACTCGGAAAAATCAACCGCTGACAGCTTTCATAGGGCACCTCCACCTCTCAGGGCCGCGCCGGGCGCCCCCCGCGCTGCGCCGGCCCCCCGCCCTCATTAGCGCCTTTGTGCCGCTCACTTGTCTTGTAATATGACGCTGTAATGATACCACTTTCGACTCGATTATTTGTCAATGTTCTCTGTAGTTAAGTGTCTGCTTCGGTCGATAATAAATAGCGCCGGAACTAGGAATTTGTTATCATATTGTAAAGTTAATTTATTTGCGACTTTTTTTTCATAAATAAGCCAATTTTTATTTGAAATTACACAATTTGTATTTTTTTTTTTAAATTTAAAATATTGTTTTATTTAGTATCACATACGTTTTAGTCATGCACTTTAAATTTAGACAAAGTTATTTCAGATTTACAGTTACAATGTGTCTTACACTTATTTCTGTATTAACAGTATCTAACTAGATAAATAAAAGCTCTAGGTACATAAGTATGTATTTAATTTCTATTAGCTATCTAACATATTCATAACAATACGAATGTCAATAAACGCCCCACGGCCGAACGAAATATCGATTCAACTTAGAATATTCAGCGCTAAACTTTTCACGAACATTTCAAGTTGAATGCTGAATGAAAATCATTTCAATTGCTCAAATGTAAGGAATGTTTGGCATCACATCCGATTATGTTGAATCATTTTGAGATTTATTGTAGGGGCGTATGATTGATATTAGATTGCGATGAAGGCTAGGTTCGCGCCGACTGTCCTGCGACACTGACCTACATAATTTACACTGGCCTTTTCACTTCAAGCCGAGTTATCGTATTATATTTCGTAATGCAATAAAATTTTCGCGTTTACGCATTGTGCTTCACTGATTTTTGACGGTTGTCGTTATTATTGTGGAGTTTACTGATAGTGTTCTATAATGGTTACGTTTGGTTTGGGTGGTTTGTTGCGATTTGAATGGATATATTTAACAATGTCATTTATAAAAAGTATTCTATTTAAATTGAAATTTAACGCAACAACACACATAATGTCATGATCTCGAAGTATGGAATAAACATCCTCGTGTTATGCCAACAAATTTTGCTAGTGGCGTCTTACAGCATACACGGGTACCAGAACCGGGAATCGAACCTGCCACTCTTTTCATTAAAGGCAATGACGTTTCGTTATTCAAATTAGTAACATATTTACTTATTTTAGGATTTTATTGAAATACTCGTTTCGCTTGAACCTGTGTTCCTGTGCAACGAGATAAATGATATTACTACTCTATTAGCTATGTGCTCCATGCCATGTCTTATAGTTTTTAATTAAAAAAAACAGACAAACGCGAGTCGGACTCAAACCCTCAGTAGGTTAGTAAATATGTAGGTACATATTGTAAAAAAAAATACTGTAACCTTAATTATAAAAAAGGGAAAAGGTTTTTTTTATCATTCGTCGTGATAAATCTAAAACAACATCATAAAAATATTTAAAAATCTGTTTAGGCTTGTACCAATGAAACCCTTTCATACGATACCCCACATGACACGGTTAACTGAATTTAAAATTTGGACCGCCCCGTTCCTTGCATAAACCCTGTTTTTTATGATTTTATTTACAAATGTATGGTTTTCCTCCCTTTGTAGTATAGGACGGTATTACTTGCTAAATTTCATAGTTTTAGGTCAACGGAAGATACCCTTTAAATGCTGATTCCTTTAAGAGTGTCGACATATATGTTTTTTGCGGCATAAACGGCTGTTATTTTTACCGTTAACTTAAAAGTTTGATTTTTTCACAGTTTCAAGCCTGCAGAACTGAGTATATCGTTTTTATTTTAACTCGATACCTCCACACGTTCCCGAGATAAAGGGTCTTGACAGACTGACAGACAGACGGACAACAAAGTGATCCAATAAGGGTTCTTTTTTTTTCTTTTGAGTTACGGAACCCAAAAAAATAACTCACCGTAGAAGGATGCGGGAGGTGTTGTGCAGGAAGGAGCGGGCGCTCGCGGCGGGAGACCGCGCGGCGCGCGCGCACCTCTTTTGACGCGTACGCACCGTATTCTGGAAACGACAACGTGTTTACACGTAATGTTCGGAAATACATAAATAAACAGTATGGGATTAAAAATTGAAACAATATGGTAGCATTAAAAAATTACAGGCACACAGACATATATTTTCTGTTAGGTTAGCTTGAATGTTCATAATATATCATTCGTATAATTGGGATTGCCTAATAAATCGGAAAATTTATATTAATTTGGAATTTGTAATAATTTAATAAAGATACTGGTCAAATAATATATTGGCAATAATATTTTGAGCTCTTATGTATCTTCTCCATTAGGCCTAGATGTGTCCCATTTATAATAATATATTTATATAGCGTTTATATTTTATGTAAACCTTGTTTTAAAATCTTATCAGTATCAAGTCTTCAATTTTCATCTGTATAAAAATACTTCATTAAATAAAATATTTGTCATAATAATTTAGTCGAATTACGTGATAAAATAATTAAACCTTTATTAAACCTTTTTCGTCAAAATCTTTTGGGAGTAATCTGGGGCATTTCTCACCTATGAACAGAATTCAGAATCGGTACGGACTCTTTGCTAAGCACTCAGATTTAGATATTTATTCAAAGTTTAGTATTTTTAAAACATGTTTAAACCGAGTTATCGACCATAATTCTGGTAATTCATAATTTTAATATTATTCTTACATATTCTTTAGTTACTGTAAAGATTTTGTTCATCCACTTACATGTACACACTTGTGGAGTAATATATTATTTTCTCTATGGTTGTGTTGTGGTTATTATGCGCATTCATCTTCGTCATTATCCTCCGCGCGTTTTTGTTTGCAGATAGATATTGTAGATGCGGATAGTATCCACATTTTTCAATTTTTCCATTTACAATTTTCAATGTGCGATTTTTTTTTGTTTTCATTTTATATATGTTATATGTATGATTTCGGGCACCAATCTGATATCTAACCACCATTACATTTGTAACTGAGATAAGTAATTTCCAGAGATAGATACTCGTGGCCGGTGCTCGACACTTGTTTTGAATTTTTGCATACCTTCGTCGCTTACACGCAAATAATTATTCATGTCGTGGCAGCTTTTAATTAAGGCAACACTGTATACTAGTTCATAATCAATGTTATGGTGCTATTGAATGTGTATGTCTTGTTAGCTGCCCATAAATAAAATAAATAAAACTACTTTTATACGAAAACAAAGTAAAATAAACGCCTAAGTATTACGGCGCATTATGTGTTATGATGATTAATTATTAATAAACGCACATGAAATATTCATGAGTAAAGACGAATGAATAATGCATTGCTATCCAGAACTAATAACAAATAATAAAAATTTACTATCAATTTCGTGAAAGAAAATAATCAAATAATAAAAGATATACAAAAAATATTATAAATTCTAACAAACATTAAAAGATATCAATTATCGTATTATTATAAAATCACACAAGCTATAACAATATCGCGGTGTAAGTGAAGAAACGAATTTAAAAAAGTACAAAATATAATTTTGCATCTGATAAAAGCATTTAAAGTGTACCTGTATTCACTAAATATAAACACTCAACAAAAATACTGTACAGTATCAGAAATGTTGTTATTACGTTCTAAAGGAAATTGTTTACATCTGAATCACTCATCGGAGCCGGAATATATCAACATGTTTAATTATAGCTCTGTAACCATATGTAAACAATACATACTGCAATAGAATCGGCATAACGGATTTTGTATGTTATTTTGCTAGCTGGGAAATGACAGTCTCTTTATATAACAACATTAAATCCCTTAGCGACTTACGGGCTGAATTTTCAGAAACCCTTTTTTATGGGATCATTGTAAAGAAGCAGCCACTGCGCCTTTCATCTGAATAACCATTGATTTAGAGCTAGACAGTTTGATATTAACAATATTAAATATACGATCAACACAAAAATTTTGATGTAACTAATTCTTATAGAGTTAGATTCTTAAATCATAACATCTCAGTCAACATTGTACATCTATATAATCTTTTTCGTAATCTTAAATATAGCTCAAAAAAAGCTGGTGTTAAAATAAATTAAAAATGCATTTAACGAGCAGGAAGATAAATATTTTTTCAAATCTCACTTCACACCTCCTTTACGCTTTCCTCGGGACAAAATTAAAATACAAATTGTTATCTGTCGCGGGAAATTGTGCGAAAAACTTAATCTACATATTCATTAATCGCTGACCTGACGAGGCGCCTGTCCAGCAGGGTTGGAATTGAACCCTAATGTCATTATATTATTGCTGTTTTCCGTCGCATAAACGAAACTGAAATTATAACTTGGTTGTACATTTTTCTACAAACTTTATAAGACAAAGTAACTTAGTATTGTCATTTATCGAATTATACTAGGAATGCAACAATGCTATCATTTAAATAAGAGTGAAAAAAATATTTGAAATAAGAATTGATGGTTTGTAATATAATATGGGCTTTGCCTAAAACAAGAAAATATTTCAGATTGTAAATATATAATTTGGTGATTTATAACTTCGTGTGTGATAAATTGATTAATTTAATAGTTCATAAAAGTAACATTTCTGTCCCTTAGTTTTTTACTATTTATCAAAGCTTACTAACACACGCGCTAATTAATTGCGTGTATGCAGCATGACCTGTTTCGGTTATCGACTGAAACCCTCCTAGCGATTGCGAACTTCAGTATATTTCACGTAGCTAGCATACAAAAGGAAGTTTGCAGTGAATCGCAACGCGGGCGTTAGTACCCCGGTCAATATGTAGAGTGGCGAGAGGCCGATCAATCGAGTTGCGGGGGTCGCAACCACCTGTGGAGTCTCCCCTCCACCCCCCTCAGCATCGACACGTGACGTCGACGAGAAATCCACCCAAACGTAAACATTAATTCTTACTTCATTCTTCATTGTTCAGATTGTCGCTTGCGCCACGCGCATTCCGATCTTTGACGTATTGGTAAACAAATTTCAGACGCAGACGCGCTCGAATCAAACTTGTATGTACTTGGAACGCGGACGCAAAACTAGTACAGGGCATGTAATTTAATTATGCTGAAGGAATTAGGACTGGTTGCGGCGTATTCTTTTTCATATGTAGAGCTGTACGTTAGATACGACTAAACTACAGTTTTCTTTGCGTTATTAATAATGGATGCAAAATGCAATACTAAAAGAAGTATATCGGCTATCGATTGTAATCTGTTTGTTTCTTTCGGAAATATGTTCCAATTAAGATACATAGATAGATACTCTTTATTGCACACCACACAAAACAAACAGTACAAAGAAAAGAAAATACATTTAGAATGGTACAATTTAGGCAGTCTTATCGCTAATTTGATTTTTATTTGAACATGGTGTCAAAGAATAAAGGACGAATGCATTTTTTAAAAGATCTCGAAATTATTAACCAAGTAGGCAGTTATTCTTGTATTTATATTTAATTCTACAGTAGGTACAGTCTATTTTTAATTCCTTTTACTACCAGTTTCCTAAAATAAATGCAGTTCCAAGATTGTAACGACTTTGAAAGTCATAAACAAACTCTCCGATAAAGATTACGTGAGATGTTAAATTGAAACGTACATGTAGATAACAAAAGTTTCTTGTCGATTTCTGTCAGTTTTTGAGCAAAACGTTTTTCATTAATTTCACCTTTCTTACTATAAAAAAAATATTTCAACGTATAAAATTTATTCAACAACAAAACTAGTCTATTGCGCACATGGCGCGGTCGTGAAGACAACTACTCTTATATGTTATTGCTATATATATATGTCTCTACTTAATTAACCATACAACCCCCAAGCGGCAGCCTGCTGCCGCACGTCCATTGTTATTGTTGGTGACCAGTATCCATTTTGTTCTTTTTTACTTCAAAATTCTCATATTTCGTTAAGAAAAATACTTTATACTTTTTTACTAAAACAAATGATCATTGCTTTTTGATTGACTTACGAAAATAATATATTGGAGTAAACAAAAAACTTCCTGAAGAATCCTGAATATTGGTGTCAGAAGTGGGATCAATATTCAGGATTCCACAATAAAACCAGGTTTTTTGTTAGTGTTTACAAAGTCCATAAAAGTTATGACGAAAGCTATACCAACCCATAGGCGAAACATGTTCATTGTGGTGCGGGTGGTGCGCGGGGTAGTCGTAGCGGTAGTAGCGCGCGTAGGGGTCCTGCGCGTGCGGCGGGTAGTAGGCGTGCGCGTACGGCGCGTACGGCAGCGGCGCGTACCCGTAGCCCTCCCAGCCTGCGGCGTACGGGCCCACGCCGTGCCCGCGGTACTCCCCGTAGTTGCAGCAGTCCATGGCTCACGCACCCGGCAGTGCGCCCACCCGGCCTGGCCATCCTCGCCTCGCCGCGCACCGCCACATCACTCGAACTTAACTTCGACTACCCTCCAAATGCATTACGAACTACCCCTCTCCCCAAACATTCCTCAACAATTTCAAAGTCAATTGCAGCCGGAAGAGTTCGACGAGACAAGATCGCGGCGGGAATCGGGCACGAGTGCGACGTTGGTTAGCGAAAAGAGGTCGTTCAAGTTTGCCGGCGACGGCGAGAGACCCGATGAAGTGGCGGTTGCGGGGCGCGGGCCGCGAGGGAGGGGCGACGCCCGCTCGCCGGCGGCTCGGCGCAGCGCGGCGCTCGACGATCGCCGACTGAAGGCACCTTGGAATCGATACGCCGTCGCCGCCTCCGCCCGCCGCCCGCCGCCCGCCGCACGCCGCACGCTGCCGCCCGCCGCCGCCCGCCGCGACGCTACCAGCCTGCGCCCATATTGCGCGCGAACTTTGTCTTTTCCGACGGAATTTTATATTTAGAACCATGGTTGATCGATACTTTGCACTATTAATTAGTATACACTTTCACTCAACGGTAAATGCAGGTTGAATGGATGATACTGCATGTTTGTTTACAAAAAGGAAACCGTTGTCGGTGATGCAACTTTTGAATTAACGAACGTAAGTTTTTTAGCGTGGCGGTAGCGTCGATGAGTTGTATATCTGCGATATTGTGGATAGTCGCGAAGTTTATCGAATTGCGCGTAGGCGGCAGTGACCCATATCGCCGGTAGTCATGTGGCGCAGCCCGCGCCCTTCGTCTTTTGCAACTTAAGACCTTCCCGCGCAATTTTTAACCGTTTACTTAAATATAAAACTATGAGGTATTAAATTAGAGCAACAACACATATAAAACTATGAATTAAATTAGAAACAAATATATTGAATACAAATTGTCAAATAAACATAAATGGTCAATTTTTGAGTAATCTCAGGTCGCAGATGACATCGTCCTATTCGCAGAAAATTCATCGCAACTGGAGTCAATGATAAAAGAAATTAAATATGTCAGTAACGAAATCGGTCCTGACCTAAACACATTAAAAACAAAAATTATGACCAACAGCATTATACACGTCGGCGATGTCATATTGGAATATGTTCAGGAGTATACATACCTGGGCATACAAATATCATTTAAAAAATCTAGACACCAAGATGAACTTATAAGACGTGTAAACATGGCCTAGAATACATTTTGGAGCTTCAAAGAAATTTTAAAGTCGAATACTTCAATAAAGTTAAAGAAAATTATAATAGACTCTTGTATCTTGCCATCTCTCACCTATGCATCCCAGACATGAATTTTCAATAAAAAAACCAGGAACAAAATATTAACAACCCAAAGAGCCATGGAACGGAGTATTCTGAATCTAAAACTTAGCCACAAAAAAAAGAAACACAGATATAAGAAAAACAACAAAACTGATTGATGCTCTTACACACTGCAAAAAACTGAAATGGAAGTGTGCCGGCCATATAGCACGTATGAAAGAGGACAGGTGGGCAAAAAGGATAACTTCATGGAAGAGACCCGATGGCAAGAGAACCAGAGGCAGACCGGAAGAGAGGTGGCTCGATGAAATTTTGAAAGCGAGAAAGACTTGGATAGAAATAGCGAACAATAGAATCATGTAGAGAAAAATGGATGAGGCCTTCACTCTATGGAGAGGTCCTCAATAAATAAAATAAATAAATAGAAGAAAATTAAATAAATATAATATAATAGTAAATATAACCAATGAATATAATAGTTAATACGAAATAAATGGAAATAATAATATGTCAATATGATAAAATGAGATAAAATATACATATAATAATTTTATATATTCATAAATTGCATGCTATGGAATTATACTAGTGTTGTAAATTTGAATTTTATAAGGGAAATGAAATGCTTTATTATTATTATTATATTAAATACATTAATTGACACCACACTATAACAAAAAAAAACCTAAGTCGTATAAATTGATAGGATTCGCTTTTAGCAAATAAACGATTTCTATTTCTCATTACAAACAATATATTCATGCATGTTTTTAGTCTTTAAGCTATATCTAACAGCTCTGTCTTCGTGTCTTGTTAAAATAATATTATGTACTTCTGTACATAATATTATTATGAACCTCTGTATATAATATTATATTAACAAGGCACGAAACGGTTATATAGATAACAGTCCTTTATACCTATACTACGACCATTACATAGACTATATTATGCACTTATGTGTAATGTAGTACGTCAAGCGCATACCGACGCGTAGTGATAACCTCACCAGCTTCGCATTTCTATAGAGATGCTCTATCGCATTTCAAACGTCAACCTAGGAACACAATAGTTCAGGTTTCGATAAGATTTAGTTATTCACATAGGTAGTACTTACTAAGTCTAGACAGTGTTTGAAATAGTAAAAATTCACTGACAATGGAACTCTTCCGTTTGATTGTTATCTCTATCCTAATAAATATTAAATATTCTTACCTGCATTCAAGTTCGTGACAATTTATTTTGCACAGTATTTAAAAATGAAGTAAGTTTTATAGTTAGCTAAAGTTATGAAACCAAATCCCTGTTTAAAGAAGTTTTCATTGCGCTTGCGCAAAAATCCGAGCTGTTTGAACGATTTGTACTGAATAGCTGTCACTAACTACACTCGTAAGAAGTAACGCATGTAAGTGAGCATAAACTTTCAAAGATTTATACACTTAAAGTTTAAAATAAATTCAGATAGTTTTACCCGAAAGCAGAAAGAACCAGAGAAGGACGAAATTATTTTCTAATTCTATTCTATTCATATTGATTTTTTTTTTTTTGTAAATCGAGCAGGCTTTTGTAGATGGGATGCAGGTTTAATGATGCAAACTAATTACTTTCAGGTGTGCCTAGTTTATGCTTTTGTGAGTTTAAGAATCTGAACTTAATTTTAAGCAAAAAGTAGGTAATGTGATTATTTTACAGATACCTTTTGTTCACTGGAATAAGTCAACAATAACTTTCATGAACCTTATTTCAAACATAGATTACTTACTATTTGTGGAACACCATAAATTATGTCATTTTGATTGTTATTATTTTAATAATAAACATTTTCATGTCATAAACATCTGTAATACATATAGTAGAACTGTAGAGAGGGTAAATTCTGTACATTGAAGATAATCTATACATATAATAAAACTGTAGAGAGCGTATTACTTACTACTGTAACTACTTTCGCAATTGCGAGAATACGTGGATACATTTGCTTGACCTTAATGAGGTATTATTAATTCTTATAAAAATGCAATACATATAAATAATAATATAAGCTGGGAGTACCTCTACGCGGCGAAGGCGGTAACAGTTAAACACTGGATAAAACTCCCTCATTGATATAAATAGTTCATATTCATAATAGATGCCTTCGGGCTTATATTGTTTGTGGTTTACGTATAGGTTTGATTTGGAAGTAGCCTACCCGGTAACGCAGGGGAGCAACCAACAAATCGTTATAGTCCTTAACAGTGAAATGGGGATCCAAAGTTTGTATGAAAGTCCGTCAGTTTTAAAGATAGGATCTCCAAATTTTGTGTCTACGGTTATTTAGGAAAATAAAATTCATATGAAACTCAGCGTTTTTGATAAAAATAAAATAAAAGGGGGATGAAAAAGTGTATGGATAGTCCTTCGTTTTCAAAGTAAACATTACTAAACTTATTATTTAGGCTTACGGTTAGGAACTCACTCAAAGTTTATAGGTGTTGTTGGAATTATAAACCTTAAAAAGGGTCAAAAGCGGTTAAAATTTTGTATGTGCAGTTCATTATTTTCTAAGTATAGGTTAAACAACATCTGTCTGTAATGCCCACATCTGTCGCAGAACCGATAAAAGATGGGGTAAACGGGTTCTCGAGTGGGGACCACGCCTATAGGCAAACTTAGTGTAGGACGCCCCCCAGCTCGATGGATCGACGACCTTGGGAAGATGGCAGGCAGTAATTGAATGAAAAAAGCGGGATATCGTGCTCTTTGGCGCTCTTTGGGGAAGGCCTACGTTCTGCAGTGGGCTGCAAAAGGCTGAGATGAGATGATGATGATGAGATTAAACAATGAAATAAGAAGTATTCTTTACGATTCCTTGGTTTATAATTATTTTTAAATTAAGATTAGCGCGGGCGAAGCCGTGGGAGACTGCTGTTATATTTCTATATGTAGGTATATTGTTCTTTAATTGAACGTTTTTTATTACATCATAGCAAACATACTGTAGTCCACGCAAACGTAGATGCGGGCACAGCTATTAATAATAAATATAATAGTTGCTATGATCATGTTGGTTACTCAATCACGGACCGTGAAAACAACGGGTTGTTGTCGAATAAAAATATTTATTTCTTATTATTATAATCACAGGTGGTTTTAAACAACTGAAAATCATAGTTCTTATGCAAAAATGAATATAAATTCAAAGAATCGCAGCAGTATTGATAAAAAAAAATACTTACGTGAACTATAATAATATAATTTTTCATGTTTGTGGCGAGTTAACTTTGAATGTATGGAACTTACAAAAATGTGGCAAATTAACAATATGGCGAATTGACAAAACCTGTGAAAACACAATAAACACAATGAATAATAAAATTAACCAGTTTTTGTGTTGTCGAAGGATGATTAGTCAGAGGTAGAGGAAAAAGGAGACCGGGAATCCTACTAATATTATACATGCGAAAGTTTTGAGTATGGATGTATGTTTGTATGGATGTTTGTTACTCTTTCACGCAAAAACTACTGTAGGTAAGTATTTGGATGAAAGACATATAGAATATGATCTGGATTAACATATAGGATACTTTTTATTCCGGTTAAATGTTAATTTTTTCTTGTTACATAAGTAATGTCCCACCAAACATCCTGTAGTCCACGCAAAAAAGTTGTGGGCACAGCTGCTAGTAGTTTGAATATAGGAATAGGATTACTAACTTATTTGCAAGTGCACGAAGTCAACTAAACACGAAAATTACAACTAAATAGTATACCTAGTCACTTTAAGTGAATAATCATTCAAAAAGTGTTGTCATTGTTGTCTTGAAGTAGGGATTATTTGTGAATTTTTTCAGGGGCATTTTCTAGCATACTCAGACCCGAGCCAATTTAAGGCAGCTTTCTGAATTATTTATTTATTTAAGTAATAAATAACCGGATTTAGAGTATGGAACTGTCTTTTGAAATGTCCTGTCTGCCTGTCTGCCTGTCTGCCAGTCCGCCTGTCTGCTCGTCCGCCTGTCCGCCTGTCCGTCTGTCCGTCTGTCCGTCTGTCCGTCTGTCCGTCTGTCCGTCTGTCCGTCTGTCCGTCTGTCCGTCTGTCCGTCTGTCCGTCTGTCCGTCTGTCCGTCTGTCCGTCTGTCCGTCTGTCCGTCTGTCCGTCTGTCCGTCTGTCCGTCTGTCCGTCTGTCCGTCTGTCCGTCTGTCCGTCTGTCCGTCTGTCCGTCTGTCCGTCTGTCCGTCTGTCCGTCTGTCCGTCTGTCCGTCTGTCCGTCTGTCCGTCTGTCCGTCTGTCCGTCTGTCCGTCTGTCCGTCTGTCCGTCTGTCCGTCTGTCCGTCTGTCCGTCTGTCCGTCTGTCCGTCTGTCCGTCTGTCCGTCTGTCCGTCTGTCCGTCTGTCCGTCTGTCCGTCTGTCCGTCTGTCCGTCTGTCCGTCTGTCCGTCTGTCCGTCTGTCCGTCTGTCCGTCTGTCCGTCTGTCCGTCTGTCCGTCTGTCCGTCTGTCCGTCTGTCCGTCTGTCCGTCTGTCCGTCTGTCCGTCTGTCCGTCTGTCCGTCTGTCCGTCTGTCCGTCTGTCCGTCTGTCCGTCTGTCCGTCTGTCCGTCTGTCCGTCTGTCTGTCTGTCCGTCTGTCCGTCTGTCCGTCTGTCCGTCTGTCTGTTTTTTAAATAGGTTTAAAAAAAAACAAACACCTACATTATTTCTCAAAACAACTTGTTCAGAACAACTTTTTATACCTATCTCTATGAATGAAAACCTTAAGTTAGCCCACACAAAGTACAATCTTTAGCACATCGGCCACAATATGTGTTAACGTCTTCTATTTCAATTGAGGTTATAGCCAAACTACATCCACTTAATTAATGTTTAATCATATTTGCAACGCTTTTAGCTTTGAGTTATCGAAACTTGATTACACTAAATTGATGTCCATATAAGGGTCTGACCTTATAATCATAAAACCTAACTGTAATGAACATGATTACGTGCCGATCGATATCACTACATTCTGTCTATGTCCTTGTGGCGCGAAACATGAAGTGTTTCCCGAAACCCGGAGTGTCAGACTAATCAATAAGTTTCAGCCGAAAGTCAGGCTAAAATGACCCGTTAATAGTAAAATATTGCGAAGGTGAGAGACCGCGATTAGTACCACGCAGTACCATCTGTGGTGAACGTGTCTCGGTAAGTGTGTTCTAATATGTAGCAGAGAAGCCTGGCGCGGGTTATCATGCAGATTGCGGCGAATCAATAGGGGCGCTTCGGCCACTGACGGCGGATGACGATCAATAGCGTCCCAGTGGAGCTGTCTCCGCATTAAGGGGCTTCCTCGAACGCCCTTACACCTACCCACAACCTACCTACGCTTCATACGACGTGTACGTCCACGTGTATGTTGCATTGTAATGCAACGACGGCTCTGACACACGTCGAATGCAAAACGTCTGCGAGCGTTACATTTTGAATTGGGTGTAGAATCCCTTGGGCTTTGTGCGAAACGTTTTAGGAGGATTAGCCTTTTTGGATGTGACTTTTTATGACAATATATTGTATTCAATTTAAATTGAGCCAAGCTATTGCTTGCTGATCCGCACCATTGCATCTAGTTGGCTGGAATTGGTACTCGCATTGTGGGTACCAGTATCATCTTTCGTGCCGACCGAATGCGATAGTAAGGATAGAAATGAATCGAAGAAACCCCTAAGTTGTTCTATCTAAAAAGTATTCTGACTATGACAAATTTAATGTATTACCCAAGGCACGGTCTGACAATACGCCAAATCGACTTTCTAATATTGTCTGTGATTCTAAGCCGAAACTAATAGGGAAATTTAGAATATTTACGCAAGTTAGGTACAATTAATATTCAATAAACAAATCCACGCCACTTCTAATTATTTAATCATAATTCCAAGAACGGTGTATTTTCTAGTATAATTATGATGACACACCATCAAACGAGGGATACTTCTACTTCTTCAAGAGGTAACACAACGCAATAATTAGTTAATCAAATTAAGTGACCTCTCCTCAGTTTAATTCTCGAATTACTACAACCAGCATTACTAATAAAATTCAAAACAATAGTGTTTATTACGTCCTTAAGACCTCAACATACCTGACGCTGCTTGGAGAGCCTTTGAGTTTAATCACCTCAAATTTCATTTACAATAATAATTTGTACTTAAATTTTGCCCCATTAATATTCAATTTTGCCCCAAGATAAGATAAGATAAGATAAAATTTATTCTGTATAAAAACTTAGCATTATTACATGTAAACTTAAATAATCTTGTTTAATCTAAAACTTTAAAGTTAGTACCTAAACTAAGCAACAAATTTGCTTGTATCTTAGGTATCTATGCATACTCGAAGTAGGTTATGTGCTTACTCTACATAAATATTTACACAAAAATGATTACTAACAATACAATATATAAGTAGATCAAGATCAAGAGCTACTTATTCAGCACTTTTATACTTTACTCTAAATAATTAACTAAAGGTAGATTTTGTTTTGACACGGTTTCAATAAAGAAATCTAAAGTAATAATAAAAATTGGTGCAATACAATGAAACAGTTGTGATTATATTTAAAATTAGTTAATCTAATAAAAACTATGCACTATATACATATATGCGAGTCAGATTAACTCACGCTATGTTGACTAATAATATGGACTAAACCGCACTTTGGGTGCCCTCATAGTCAATAGAGCTTACGTATCTAGCCTCGGTGATTTTTCTTGCAGGGCATTGCTCGTCTCCAGTTTTATGGTGGCTCGGTTGAATAAATCAAAATATATAAACTCACAATCAAAAGTAAAACATAAAAGATAAATTTAAACTAAAAATCCCAAAGCAGCAACACGCTTACCTTGGGCGAAGTCTCAGCTAGCAATCCCCGAATTCAAGATCTAAATTCCATTGTTTTCAAAAATCTTATTCCATTTTTAAATTTCAAAAAACAAATAACTATCAATTTTATATTTACGAATATTTACTATCTCGCTCTAGCTTACGTCACCATAATGGATGACATTTAATATCAAATCTGAATCCTTACGTATATAATACAAAAATAAGGTGACTAAGACTTACCTATCCAAAACAATGAAATGCTAACCCCATAAATCCAGAATAACCCCTTTTTCCAATAAATCCCAGTCACAGGTCAATTCCCCCAGCACACAAGCCAAAACTTGGAGCTTAAGTTCAACTACGATATTATGTCATATTATAGTTGAATAAATCACTTTTTAAGAACAATCTACGAGTTTTTCGTTATCGAGAAAAGGTTATTCGTTCAGTAAAATGTTACTTGCAAAGAGAATTAAATCGCGTCTAAAGAAGTATCAGCCACATTAAACTCTATAATTGTAATTGACTTAGCTCGCGTCCGTCATGGTGTCTACTCGTAGCTCCGGAACCCACGCTGGCTCCGACTGCACCGCTACTCGACTTCTAACTCCACTCTAGCCTTCAATGCACCGACGCTTTCCCTTTCCTCGGTAGTATCATCTCCGTCGATGTAGTTCGTGCACATAAAAGAAAACAACAAATATTAATGAATGCCTTTCCTAATTAGCTTTTGGCTCTTGAAACCCTTATTTCCACTGCCATTCATAAAATTCTTTAAAAAAACCAAAATCAATAAAATAACCCATTTCATCCGAAACAAATGAAGAACTATCAATTTCAAACAAATTATTTGATACACGAAAATAATAAAACCAAAATATTTATTTTATAAAACTTAAACCCACCTTTATCACTTTCCCGATCCTGGACTCGTATCTCCACCATCAGCTTTCCTCTACCGTATATCCACTTCCAATCAAATCCCTGTCATACGTCACTGTCAAAACCCCTCTTAACTTAACTATTCACTTTCAAAAAAAAATTAACTAAAACTAAATCACTTGTCTCCGTGGCTCACAATACCATTCTTCAATTTCACCAGTCAAAGATGGATGCATTACCACACTTTTCAACCATACATCTTTGTTTTTCATCACGGTTTTCACCTTTATTCAAACAATCACTTTCTACACTTCCATTCCTCAATGTCACTCCCATAGCCATTGACAATCATAACTAGCAGAGGGATTTTCCTCTGGACGAACTGAAAAGTCTCATTTTTTTACCATCTGTGATGAACGAGTTAGTTTGAAACAATTCTCTTCGCTCGGAGATTAGTTTGTCTTAACCTTTTTTATCATTTTTTCCACATCTTTCTTCCCTTTTAATTTATACCAGCTCCAGACATCCACCTTTCACAACCCACACTCTGACAATCCCATTTTTACTCTCTTTCTTGACATCTATATCCATCAAGTTTCAAAATGTCCCTCTTCAAAAAGTTTTGTTATCAAATCATCGATTTCAATTCCTAACCTTTTTCTAAAAAATTTATGCCCTAGCCCTCAGGTACAGTACAGTACCTATCATTCGGAATGACTGTAGTCGAAACAAAACAAGAATCGTCAGAATGTTAGACACCTATTAAATTATGGCAATACAGGCGTTTTGTTTATTAGATTTAACGCGTTGTGTTAAACATGTAAATATCTTTGATCATTTCTTAGCATAAAGTACCTAATGTTTCTAGTCAAGATTTATAACGTGTAAGACGGACGTGTAGTACCATTGAGGTATAATGTACTAGCGTACTAGAGAACACATCTTGAACTAAATTTTTGTTTCAGCCAAGTTTTGTAGCCCGGTGGACTACAAAGTTTGAACGGTGATCATTTGATCAATAAAGAAGCAGTTTTGACAACTTTAATTATTGACACTGACTAAAGCTTTGTAGTCCACTGGACTACAATGCTTGGCTGAAACATTTAGTTCGAGATGTGTTTTCTCTAGTACGCTAGTACATTATACCTCAATGGTGAGACCAACATTCCCATAAACTATTCTTATACATACGCGACTACCTAAATCCCGATAAGAACTCTCGTGTCGCAGAGATTATCGGGAGAAAATCTTTCAGTAGAAGTGGCCTTGTAGAGTCGTGTTGATAAATAACGCATTGATACTGAAGGCTTCGGTTTATGTCTATGAATCCATTATTATTACTTGTTTAGTAGATATACTTATCAGTGTTTGTCAATAAATAGACTTACTTATTGTGATAATAATAATAATACTTTGGTAGGTATTCTCTATGAACTATTTATGTATTTTGTTTTGTAAGTAGATCAATCTTGAGTAAGTATACAAAGTTACATGATAGAAATGATTATCAAGCGATTTTCATCAGTCAGTTGAATCACTTCTGATTCAATCAAAGAGGCTGTTGTGGAATGTAAGTAAATGTACTAATGTCAAACACTCGCTGCTCTCGGTGCCATAATTCAACCGTGCGCGGTGCGTCACTTATCGATAACTGCCCGCATTCTTCCAGGTAATCGTACACTAACATAACTATTTATTAAATTACCCTCGCAGAAAAATTACTCACTTTTTTTTAAAAACCTTACTTAATTTATTTATTTTTCTGTTTGGGTAATTTACAAATTTTTGTAATAGATAGTATAAATACTTTTCCGAATGTGCTCCTTTAGTCATTTGACATCTGAAAGTAGTACGACGACAATCATTCAATATTCAATTAACACAAGTTAATACGGACGCCTTTAAAAAAAATATATCTATCGCGTCGGAACAAACATTCAACCTCAAGCGCGCATTGTTATTAACAATGTGCTAATGTTTATAACGGAATTAAAGGAAGATCCCGAAAAATTGAAGACTATCAATTTCAACCAAGCACGTGATCTCACAGCCAAAATTTGTGGAGTCAATTTAAAAACTGTTGGGAACATTAAACGGGAGTGCGCTAATGACGGACCAACTTGTCCACGCGTAAGATTAGTTAACACTGCTATTTATTTTATTTTTTTGATTTCATTCTATTGTTTTTTTATCACGGTATCCAATTTTATTAATTTTAATAAACTTAATTATTAAATATTTTTGTCTTGATTATCCATTCCATACCTTTTATTGTGGTAAAAATATTTATATTATTAATATCGACGGTGGTGGATCAATAATGGTTTGGGCGGGCATTTGTTTGGGAGCTCGCACAGACTTGGTAGTGATTGACAGAGGGAGTCTGACTGCAGACCGCTATATCAGAGAAGTTTTAGAAGAAAATGTCGTACCGTTTTCCCCATATATCGGTGACGATTTTGTTTTTATGCAGGATAATGCTCGGCCGCATACCGCTCGGGTAACTCAAGCATATCTTAATGATATGAATATCACTGTTATGTAGTGGCCGGCGAGATCACCGGATATGAACCCAATAGAGCACGTTTGGGACTTGCTGAAAAGAAAAGTTAAGTCCAGAATTCCAGCTCCTGCCAACGTGGGTGAACTGCGAATCGCCGTAGTTGAGGAATGGCGGAGACTATCCCAGGAGACCATCGATAACATCATTCTCAGTATGCCTAGACGGGTAGAAACATTAATAAGAGCACGTGGAGGAAATACGCGATATTAATCACCATTTTTCTAATTTAATAAATTGTTATTTTAATATCAATTTTCACTTTTCCCGGTTACATAAAAAGTTCAAAAATGTACCATTTTTCACAAAAAGCCTTTACTCGCAAAATGTGTTCTTAATGTGATCTCATTTTAATTAAAACAAATGAAACTTTAAATAACAAAAGAAGTGTAGTGAGTAGATTTTTAAATAAAACCATATTTTTTTTAATTATGGACTTTTTTTGTGTTCCGCTAAATATGCCGGTGTGTGTAGTTGGTTTCTAAAGTTTACAAAAAAGGATATAGGCAAAAGGGTTGCTGTAGAATAGTGTAGATCATCTGCCTGAACTCAAACGAGTTTTTGAAACAATAAATGATTTTAGATGGACTTTAAAGGCATACCTTTCACTCATATTCGAATATTGCAAATACGCAAGTGATAAGATAGGTCAATCTGTTACTGCGGCGGAGAGGGAGCGGGACGCCTCAGCCGCCGCCCCGATGATCCGCCTTAGGTAGGCGCCGTATTTAGCCAAAATTTTGCTCTTTTCTTGTATTATACTACAGCAAAATATTAAACGACACAAATAGTAAAGGAGTACGCATGCTTATATTAAAGTTCTTACTATTTGTTTTTTATTTTTATTAAAAACGTCTATTAATGTTGATTATGTAACGATTATAAGATAATTGTGTGTGACAATGACAGTCGGACACAATTATCTTATAACGTTTGACTGTGTTTGTAACTTAAATTGTATTGTTTTTCAAAAATATAACTTGTGTTTGAATTATTTGATGCACATTTATATTTTGTTTATTTAATTCGTAATACTGCCGTAATTACTTTCAAAGTTCCATTCAATAAAAATGATATCACAAACAAACAAGTGACTTTTATTTGGGAGTAAGATAATATAAAAACAAAACACTTGAGTACAAAATTGTATGTAGAGAGAAGTATAGGCGATCGCTTTCTATTATGTAGGCTGCTTGTTGTGGTCACTAACACAAGAAATCCATACTCTTAAAAAAATCTGCACTACTCCATCAGCGTCGAAAAAAAACCGGAAACGCCAAACAAATAGTCTTAACCTAAGTCCAATCAATAGATCGAACAAATTAATCAGATTGAGAAAAAAACATTGATAGACTATCGAATGATTTACTGAAAGCACAAGAAGAAATAATAAAACTAAACGAGATTATACTCGAATTCCAAAACAATATTCATGAAAAAACAACAGGTCCTCTAAATGCAACCATAAAAACTCAGACAAAAGTCGAAAAAATAAAACAGTTCACAAAAGAAAACTGTGTTTAATAATATCGAACAGTAAACAAATTAGAGATATCGGAAATATTACTTATGGATGATTTCTATAATGATTTTGAACTCTGTCATTATATTTATACAGGTTGCGGAATACATGTGCTTTTGAAAGATATTGAACCCAAATTAAAAGATTTTACAAAAAAATATTATTGTGTTGTAATGATAGCCGATACTGATTTTTATAACTCACAAAACTGCGACGGGTTAGGGCAAATATTACAAACAAGGTTAGAAAAAACAGTAAACACAAATATAATAGTGACTGCCCCAACCTATATATGTGGAAAATTATTGTTTAACTATAAAACACGGACGTAAAAAAAATACGGACGTATCATCACATTAAAAATTTGAAGCATGCAAGGTACTACAATTTCGTTTGTTGTACATAATCTACACTCACACATACACACTAGGTACGACAACCCGCCGCCATTTCGCCCCGAGTGACAGCGCCAGTGACACGTAGTAAATGCGTTCGTTGCGTCAACGATTTATTTTTCAAAAATGCCGTCTTGTGTTGTTAAATCATGAAAAACCTACATAAGTAAACGTAAACAGTCACATGGAATCACCTATCATACGTAAGTTATTACGATTCGTAATAAAAAATATATATTTATTTTTTAAATACTTTGCCGTGAATTCTAGAGGTAAAATGCAACAGTGTTGTCACTTTATTTACGGGAAAATTACCCTTAAGGTGGGGAAATCTCTATATGTATGCAACAAACTATGTATCTCTCTCTCTGAAATCAGATTTCGTCAGTTTCTGGGCTGACTAGTAGAATTTTTATCCTTTTTCAATTTAAGTATTTTAGCGTCGTGGGGTTTTCAAAATTTTTTAATTTTACTTTTTGTTATTAAGGGGTATTTCTAAAGATAGTCATAGCCTTATCACTAATAATGTCATGTGTAAAAATATATTTCTATATACGTAACATGTGTTTTATTTTCTATCACAGTGATCATAAAAATCCGTATTTTTTTTACGTCCGTGTAATAGAAACCTTCAATGAAGAACTTTACAAAAACTTGCACTGTCAAAGTAATAGTATTTTTTTTTTTTTTAAACTTTCATGGTCACTAACATTAGAATAGTTTGTTACGGGATTGCTACCATGTACCTTATTTTTGAGTTCCCGATATTTCGGCACTGTTGCAAGCGCCATATCTCCGTGATCATGGCGCTTGCAACAGTGCCGAAATATCGGGAACTCAAAAATAAGGTACATGGTAGCAATCCCGTAACAAACTATTCTAGTATTTTTTTTGACTCCATTAAACCACTTGACCTTAGCCACGGACGTAAAAAAAATACGGACGTAACCTCGTCTAACCATAAGTGAAGCATATTAATAATGGCCGCCCGTTTAGGCTGTGTGCGTGATTTAAGGGTTGCTATATAAACCATCAATTTCCCTGCTGTTTGGTGGTACCAATTAATCTCAGTTAACTTTTGTAATTTACATATATTTTTTAACAGAAATATAAACGGTTGATCTATGTTGACCTACCAAACATATTTTTTATGATCACTGTGATAATAAATAAAACAAATGTTACGTATAAAGAAATATATTTTTACACATGACAATAATAGTGATAAGGCTATGACTATCTATAAAATTTAGCCCTTAATAACAAAAAGTAAAATTGAAAAATTTTGAAAACCCCGCCACGCTAATACGTAATTGAAAAAGGATAAAAATTCTACTAGTCAGGCCTGTCATTGGATACCCATATTGAGAGAGTTTAACAAATATATGTAATCCGCCATTTTGTTACGGCGGCCATCTTGGACCGATTTTCATCAAACATAGCTAAAAACACTCTCGACTAATTAATCATTTAAACGAAAAAAACTAAATCAAAATCGGTTCATCCGTTCGGGAGCTAAGATGCCACACGCACACAAACACACACAGACACGTCAAACTTATAACACCCCGTCGTTTTTGCGTCGGGGGTTAAAAATAAAAAATACGTTTACATCATATATCATAATGGTATAATAATAATGTTAAGTACGTATATTATTATCATAATTAATAAAGATGCGCTAAAATCCTTTATGTTGTGTCAACCTTTTGTACACTTGTCTTTTGTTGTCTAATGTACGAGAAATACTTTCTATTTTAGAAATATGATGATATACGTAAGAGATATTTTATATTAAAAGTATTGGGATCTTTTATTCTACTTTTGAGAAACGGTACCCAAAAACTGACAAAATCTGATTTCAAAGAGTCACATACATAGTTTGTTGCATACAAATATAGATTTCCCCACCTTAAGGGTAATTTTCCCGTAAATAAAGTGACAACACTGTTGCATTTTACCTCTAGAATTCTCGGCAAAGTAATTAAAATCAAAATAACTTACGTAAGACACGGACGTAAAAAAAATACGGACGTAACATCACATATAAAAAGTGTGAAGCATGCAAGGTACTACAATTTCGTTTGTTGTACATGATCTACACTCACACATACACACTAGGTACGACAACCCGCCGCCATTTCGCTCCGAGTGTCAGCGCCAGTGACACGTAGTAAATGCGTTCGTTGCGTCAACGATTTATTTTTCAAAATTGCCGTCTTGTGTTGTTAAATCATGCAAAAACTACATGAGTAAACGTAAAAAGTCACATGGAATCACCTATCATACGTAAGTTATTACGATTCGTGATAATTTTTTTTATTTATGTTTTAAATACTTTCCCGAGAATTCTAGAGGTAAAATTCAACAGTGTTGTCACTTTATTTACGGGAAAATTACCCCAAAAGGTGGGGAAATCTATATTTGTATGTAACAAACTATGTATGTGACTCTCTGAAATCAGATTTCGTCAGTTTTTGGGTACCGTTTCTCAAAAGTAAAGTAAAAGATCCCTACGATTTTTGTCTGTACAAAAATGACTGAATTTTAATTATTCGAAACTGCAGAGGAGAAAACAGTTGGAACCCATCATCTGCCAGTCCGTTTGCATACACATTTTGATGACATAGATTTTATAACTACAGCTAAGGGGCTACGTTGTTTGGTTCCGTATGCCATTCCAAAAAGAGTAAAGTAAATAAATTGAATTTAAAGAAAAAAGAGGAGGATTGAGGTTCCCATCTAAAGACTTATTTGATATATGTTGTGTTTGTGAAATTGTTATTAGAAAGTTGGCTAAAGAAAAAATACAAATATATAGTAATAAGCAACATATGTATCTAATGACAAAAATTTTGGAAATGTTCATTGAATACAGAACAACTTTTTTAAATATAGAAAATATTCACGCCATTGCAGAAGCGAATAGAATAAGTTTAATGAAATGCATTATTCAAAAGTATTTGAACGTTCGGTTCCATTATATTTCTAAAATAGAAAGTATTTCCCGTAGGGACAGTTGGGGTACAATGGAACGAAAAAGTTATTTCGATTTTTTTAAAAATACTTCTTTTTTATTTTTATAACATTTACTTTAAACATACAAGAACGGTTCCTAAACTATCGATTGACAATAAAAAAGAGATCAAAAATTGACCTTAAACATATTTTATTTTTATTTTTGCACAACGCCTCACTTGTTCCGATGTGCCCCAGATCTGGGGTACTATGGAACTGCGTCTGGGGTACATTGGCACAAGAATAAAAAATCAAATTATACATTGAATATATTAATTAACCAAGCTTATACTTGCTTAATATATTTTCAGGAAAAGCATACATATTACTTTGGCGCTTTCCAAGCTGGGACTTGGCAACACTAGCTCAATTTCCAGAATTAACACCTTCGCCATATCTGGTTCCAGTGGAAAATAGAAGCTGTTGTCAATTTTTTTACTCCGACGCAAATAAGTAATATCATATTCATGTTTTCGTCTACATCTGTCAACATTTGACCAACAAAATATAATATTTGCTTTTTCTGGCTAAATTTGAAACACTGTTCCATAGAACCCCGTCCCACTGTGCCCCATAGGGTCTCGAAAATTTCAAACTAGAAGTTAAAATTTTTAGGTTATCTTTTCCATTAAACACTTTACTTTGTTTAATAGCTAAAATGATAAAGATTAATTTGAAAAAAAAACCTTTTACCTGCTACCACTATATTTTCTGCAAAATCGAAAACTCTCCGGTACGAAATTCTAACTTTATACCACTCAAAACAATTTTTATCGTCTCAAAAATCTGTTGTCGCACACCGGCCATATTGCAATGCGCCATCAGGTGACACATGGGGCGCCGTAATTGGACGAAGTGAAAACGCGGGAATTCGTTTTAAAATTTGAATATTATTGACGGTGTTTCATTGTACCCCTTGTCCCATTGAGCCCCCACTGTCCCTACATTAGACAACAAAAGACAAGTGTACAAAAAGTTGATACAACATAAAGGATTTTAGCGCAGCTTTATTAATTATAATAATTATATACGTACTTAACATTATTATTATACCGTTATGATATATGATGTAAACGTATTTTTGATTTTAACCCCCGACGCAAAAACGACGGGGTGTTATAAGTTTGACGTGTCTGTGTGTGTGAGGCATCTTTGCTCCCGAACGGATGAACCGATTTTGATTTAGTTTTTTTCTTTTGAATGATTAATTAGTCGAGAGTGGTTTTAGCTGTGTTTGATGAAATCGGTCCAAGATGGCCGCCGTAACAAAATGGCGGATTACATATTTTTGTTAAACTCCCTCAATATACTATCCAATGAAAGGGCTGACTAGTAGAATTTTTATCCTTTTTCAATTAGGTATTAGGCGTCGTGGGGTTTTCAAAATTTTTCAATTTTACTTTTTTTTATTAAGGGGTATAAAAAATATGTTTGGTAGGCCAACATAGAACAACCGTTTATATTTCTGTTAAAAAATATATGTAAATTACATAAGTTAACTGAGATCGATTGGTACCACCAAACAGCAGGGAAATTGATGGTTTATATAGCAACCCTTAAATAACGCACACAGCTTAAACGGGCGGCCATTATTATGCTTCACTTATGGTTAGACAAGGTTACGTCCGTATTTTTTTTACGTCCGTGACGTAAGATAGGTGATTCCATGTGACTTAACGTTTACTCATGTAGTTTTAACATGATTTAACAACACAAGATGGCATTTTTGAAAAAAAAATCGTTGACGCAACAAACGCATTTACTACGTGTCACTGGCGCCGTCACTCGGGGCGAAATGGCGGCGGGTTGTCGTACCTGGTGTGTATGTGTGAGTGTAGATCATGTACAACAAACGAAATTGTAGTACCTTGCATGCTTCACATTTTTTAATATGATGTTAAGTCCGTATTTTTTTTACGTCCGTGACCTTAGCATGTTTTCTCCAGTTACTGGAAAACTAAGAATAAGGGGCATGAGATGCATTCTGCATAATTTATCGCTTTTGATCGCATCTATCAATACCAGCAATCAAAAAACAACCAATAAACAAAGTAAATGCAAATCCGATGAGAGGAAGAAAAGTAAAAGAAATGAAGATTATGTCGAATCCCAGTTTCTTCTACTATAATAATATATACCTACCTACATACTACACCAAAATATTGCGGGACTTATAAGCAAAAGTGATGAATTGGCTCTCAATCTGTCAGAACTGCGTTCAAAAAACAAGCAAAGGCTTGTTTTTTTTGTTTTGATCTACAGAGATGTGATTTGCAATACAGAACACAATATGACAGAAGAAAACAAAAGATAATTGAATTTACTAAACTTCCAGCTAGCGGCAGGATATTATAGAAATAAAAACAAGGGAGGAGCATGTATTTTGGTTAGGACGGGTCTACGGTATAAAGAACTGGAGACGTATTTTTGAAGCACTTGAATTCGATTTCGCATACGAATTCACAAGAATTGCATACCTAGGAAACTGTATACCATTCTTAGGATTTCGTATGCGAATTGGAATTCGAACGCTTCAAAAATACGCCCCCTGTAAGATATAAATAAATTGTCTGTGAAATGTATTGTTGAATGATGTGTCGTAGAGTTATTAGATCATAAGATTATTATAGCTGTGTATATAGAATTCCAGATTCTAAATTCTACATAAAATCTGCAGACAAAAGAATAAAAAAGTTGTAATATCGGGAGACTAACATAAATATTCTGAAAGATTCTGCCAAGAATCGTGAATTTGAGTATCAAATAATAAGCTACAATTTGTAACTTCAATTTTGCCAGCCAACTAGACTCTCAAGTGGAACATGTATCGATAACATTGCGCAATATTCGATTTTCTACATTTGTTTTTTTTATTCAGCCCGGGAACGATGGATACTTCGAAAATACGAGTAATGAACGAACCGTGCGTTTTTGGTCTAAACGCGATCCTAATGGAAAGAAACTTTGAATAAGAGAACGAACCACGTGAAAGACCGCCCACAAAGATGAATATAACGTTGAATTTAAGGAGATGGTGGAAGCCGATCCGAGTCAAACCCCCAGCAATTACGGGCTGGTTTTTTAACGTTAGGCCTTACTTACCTCAGGTCAAACGTCGCAACAATGCCCTAAGGCAAAGCTTACCATTAAAAAGGTAGGTAAGTACTAATCTAATGCTGTTTGGTGGTCTCTGGGTCTATTTATGGTGTTATTCAGACCAGCATCTTTTCAGGTCTGGTCAAACAATAACAGCAGATGTTTACTGTGCCGAACTTCGAACAATGATGGCGAAACTAGCAGTGAAACGGCTTAAATCGTGAATCGATCTTCACCATTAAGTATTACCAGCAACCAAAGGCCTAGTTGGAAATGGTTTTTAAAACAGGATTCCCAACTTAGATTCGATTTGTAGGTACGATTTGTTTTCACGTTGTCTGATTAGGAAGTGATCAGTCTCAAAGCAAATCAACGATTGAAATTATTGTAAGTTGCAATAATTACGTTACACAAAAACTAAACCGCGATGATCTATCATAAGGGTGCGCTAAGCCCAGTGTAAAAGAAACTCAAAATACGAAGCATAAGATTTAATTCATAATAATTTAAAATGTAAAATCTTGTAAAATTCTGGATAAAATGTTCAACAATTATTGATTATTTTTAACGTAAATATATTATTTAACATAATAATAACTACCTACATATAAATATGTATCTACTAAGTATACTTTTTCATTTCAAAAATAATTGTATTTATCTAAGTAAATATTTCAACGTTTATCAATTTTCACTAATGGCATTCGACACACATTGGAGTAGATCAACAAATTTGCTACCAAAATAGCTTAGACAAGTAACGTAAGATTTTTAACAAAGGTAACTAACTAAACTTATACTATCTACTAAACTAGAAAATCGATTGAAAACAATTAATAAAATCGGTAACTTATAAACATATTTTACTTATTTAAAATAAATTAATTTTAAAATCGTTTTGGCACAATTCACCAAACAAATATAATAAATTTCGAAACACTGCAATGGTAGGTAAATGTAAAACAGAAACATCGTCAGATGTTCTTGTTATTCTATTTGAAAATACTGATAGGATTTTTTAATTGCACCTTTACGTTTTTAAAGCGTTGTTGAAAAGGGTTACCGATTGGCACAATTCACCAAACAAATATAATAAATTTCGAAACACTGCAATGGTAGGTAAGTGTAATACGGAAACATCGTCAGATGTTCTTGTTATTCTATTCGAAAATACTAATAGGATTTTTTAATTGCACCTTAAGCTCTGTCAATCGTTGTTGAAAATGCTTACCGTTTGCTTTGTAACATCTTATTACTGGAGACATGGGACGTATAAGTGGTTTCATAATTTTACTTATTAATTCTATTAGTCTAGCTATTTTAATAATAATTAACACACTTCGGACAGAAACACTTTTTTTTAAATGACAAGTTTTTGCTGTACTTTTCACATTTGACCCATAATGATAAAACGTTTTATTTTCAAAAATATTTGACTTTGACGGTCGGACTATATGCGCCCAGAATTTATCAGAACTCGCTAAAAACGGCTCAGGCCTGAAATTATCGTTATCCTAAAATGTATTTTTCGCAAAATGTCTGCTATTCAGAATGTGAGTACGTCTTTTGCATAATGTCAGCTTCTCGAAATGTCAACTATTTAAAATTGTCTGTCTCCAAGAATGACAGTTTTTGTACAATGTTCGCTTTTCAGAAAATGCTTATTCTCAAAATGTCTGCAACCTCAAAATATCCGCCTTCTTATAACGTAGGCATTCCAGAAATGTATTATTTCCAAAATGTCTCCAATCATGGTCTTCAAATTTCATCAAAATCGGTTTAGCGGTGACAGACAGAGTTACTGTCGCATTTATAAGCATTAATTTTAGTACAAACTAAACTACGAAAATCGTTCGGGTACGAAACCGGTTAAGAAAGCATTGACTTATATATTACTTCGTAAGGACAGGGCGGACCACACGTCTGGGTGTTGGACCTAAAGAGACCCGAAAATGACCCGATCGCGGCCGATGTGACGTAGTCAGTGGTCGGCGGTCATCGGGATCAGACGTTTGTATGAAAAAATAAAAATGCCTACATGTTCACTGAAAGGTTGCTTATATTACGACAGAAAGGTCATTCAAACAAATTTTAGACTCAAATTTATATTTAATTTTAGTTCAATTTTATATTTAATTTGCATGCCTCGTGTTGGCTAAACATGCTTGGTACGTTCATTTTAAAACACCTATGCATACCGCGTTTAAGCAAATAAAGATTATTTTATTTTACTTTAATTTATGTTGACGTATTTAATTTGAAAAAGCAAAAAGTTATATTACTTTGATACTACTTTAAATATAACATCTGTGAAATAAAAACTTTTCTCTTAGTTCCTCTTTCGTTATAAGCCGCTCTTACAAGGTTACTTATGGGTAATTTTGTGGTTACTCTATGATGCTATTTGACAGTTGACATCAAAGTCTAGCAGATGTGGTTAGTGTGTCATGTATGGAGGAAATGCAAGGCGATTTGTTCTGTCAGCCGTATCTTTACTTTTTACATCAATGTGAGAAAGAAAAATATTTTGTTCTTATATGAAACTGTCTATGAACGAACACTTTTTGTTTTTGTACGAAATCTTTCGACCACTTCGTATAAGATAATAAGTATATAATGTTATCTTGATGCCAGTAATTAGGTATAGATATTTATCAAAAAGTATGCAAGCAATTAAGCCTTTTACGTTTAGAACATTGATTTGAAAATAAAGCAGACAATATGGGAAAACAAACATAATAAGACGATAGCCTATTTAAAAAAGCGAACATTATGGTAATGCTGATATAAGGCACATATTGAAAATATGGAAATGTAAACATTATGAATGAATAGTAGACCTTCTAAGACTGCACACAATTTAAATTGAAGACATTTCGATAAAGTTGACAAAATAGGAATGCAAACATCATGAGTACGTACACTTTTTGAGAATTGTACATTAAAAACGCCTCAAAAACATGTTTCCTAAGGACAAAATACGTTTATTAAAACAGTGGCTTGTAGCCACGGTAGCCGTACGGTAATCTTTTGTGTAATTTAATTGCTTTAAGGGCTACATGAGCTACCGTTGCAAAATAAACAATGTCAAACTGGTACTCATCTAACAGATCATTAATGGTTATACCGGTCAGTAGACAAACATAACTTATCATTCACAATATTGAACACTTTTCATTTCATCACAAGGACAAAACCTGCAAAATAGTTCCCCATTACGTTAAGAACCATAATGATAGACTGCCGTTAATAGTTACATTTTCAAATCAAATGGAAGATGCTCGATTATTGCCACAAATCTCATATAAAATTTTAATCATCAGGATAGCTAATCTCTTATTCCGGATGGCATTGTCGGTTCGGCAGTATATTTCGAACGACAAAGCCGACACCGACACGAAGCATCAACTACATTACATCCATCTACACATATTCCGTTTTGCCGCCCGGCTCTGACGATTAATGCCGGCCCGAATACGTGTGTAGCAACCTTCAATGATGACAACAACAAGTAAATAGATTATTAACTGAGTCAGCCGTCACAATTCCTAAATTAGCACCGTTCAATAAACCCTACTACTTAATCCCAAAATGTTTCTCTTCGTCACACCACACCAATCTTGATGTCATTTTTATAAATATTTTGTTTTCTGACACAAACATGTTTTACTCATTGTGATAATGAATACAATGGTGACAGAAAATATTTAAAATATTATTAGAATTATTGAAACTAAAATAGAACAATCTGAATCCATAACATTTACTTAAAAAATCTAAAAACAATATCACAACAAAACTGCGTGCAATATTATTTCACATTAAACATACTGGATTTTATAACATTATCAAAAATCAGCCTATAAATTTCTATAAACAATCAGGCATCTTCCCTCAAGGCACATTTTTATACCACCACAATAGTCACCTTTGACAATAACAAAATATGTTAAGGCACATCTTAATATCAACATAATATGTATTAGTTTCTTTGCCCATGACTTGTCCACATGTGCTCTTTGAAGGTCTCACGCATTGTGAATGACCTTGGACAAAGATAGCAACATAGCCTGTTTGTCAAGTCTGAGTGCATTAATCTTACATGGTACTTAAGAGCAGATTGGTTGGAATACTTCATACCGCAATGAGGGCAATCTCCACAGATAGCCGCGTGGTTTGACTGGTGCGAGACACCTTGCGATGTCGAAGCACCACCTCCCAACCCTGGGACTGATGACATACCGGCCAATAGTAGTAAAGCTTGAGATTGTTCCTGGGTGTATGTGTTTTCATCAGTTCCATCCTGATGTTCTGATAACAATACTTCAGGTTCATAATCTATATCAGATTTAGGAGACTGCTTCTCCGGTTTCACCAACAAATCCTCAGATGTGACAGGCTTGATTGGACTTTTAGATGCTGCATTTGTGAAGCTTATTGTTTCAGAGTTTATATCTTTCGATCGAGATGTATGGTTGTCTACATTCACGATTTTCTTTGACGTACTGTTAGCGGCGACATCATTTTTAGACGGGTTTATACCTAAAAACAGCAAAGACTATGATAACTAAACAATCCTCATTTTTTGTAATTTAAAATGCTAATTGAAGAAATATACCAACATATGGATATCAAAAACGCACGTGGCAAGATTAACTTACCTTGAAGTAGAGATCTGGCAAGCATACTATTTTCATAATCTGGAAGACTTTCATCGTTTTCGACGTTCATATTTTGAGGTGTGTGTGAATTATCATCATCAACGCGCTCCGTTTTTATTATGAGTGGAATGTTCTCTCCTTGAGAATTTATTTGGACCTAAAATAATATATTAAAAAAATAATCATTTATATCTAAAAATTAAAATAATGTCATGTTCAGATAATTTATGTCACTTAATTAAACAAAAATTAAGTATTTAATTAACAACATGTCTGTATTCAGAAAATTTCAAGTTCATCCATTATTCCATGAAAAGAACCAACATTATGTTACTGATTAAAAGATAGATATGCCTTATTGCATAACATACAAAACAAACAATGCAAAAAAAACATTTGTAAAGAGTTTAGACATATTGTATACTTTTTGTCATAAATAAGTTATTAATAAAAATTAAAAATTAAAATAATGTCATGTTCAGATAATTTATGTCACTTAATTAAACAAAAATTAAGTATTTAATTAACAACATGTCTGTATTCAGAAAATTTCAAGTTCATCCATTATTCCATGAAAAGAACCAACATTATGTTACTGATTAAAAGATAGATATGCCTTATTGCATAACATACAAAACAAACAATGCAAAAAAAACATTTGTAAAGAGTTTAGACATATTGTATACTTTTTGTCATAAATAAGTTATTAATAAAAATTAAAAATTAAAATAATGTCATGTTCAGATAATTTATGTCACTTAATTAAACAAAAATTAAGTATTTAATTAACAACATGTCTGTATTCAGGTAGGTATACCTGGGCTGATGAAGACTTTCCATTGGTAGTAACAGTTGAATGATCATTTTTATTCTCGGATTTCTGTTCTATATTGTTTTCAGATACAAATACAGAAGTGTCAGATTTCGTAAGTTGTGAGAAGTTAGTTCTATTATAAATATCACATGTTTCTAGGATTTTGCTCTTTTTGTGTCCATCTCCAATGGTCACATCGTTGGGTTTGTCTGAAGTGCTGCTTCGTCTTTTCTTCAAAGCTGGAAGTTTTGCTTCTTTATTGCCTCCCCCAAACTGGGATTTAGAAGATATTGTTAGCTGGGTGTATAACTTGTTTGATGGATTTGGAGAAGTAAAGATTTCTTTCTGAAACCAAAATAAAACTTATAATCAGACCTTATTACCCACCTGCCAAACAATGTTTTTTCGTCTGATTCAATAACAGATGATTATATGTATTATAAGCAACCCCCCTACCAACGTCAATCCTACACCGAGTCGACTCTTATAAAACCAGCGGCGGGCCGCGCGCGGGGACACTTCTGTTCGAGCGTTTAAGGCGTTAGGATCTTAATCACGTCACGAATTTCTGTTCTAGGATTTGTTTAACGGTTTAGGTCTTAGTGTTTGCGTGTGTAGGTCAAATCATAAGTGTATTCGAGTATTCTGTTCCTCTAATTGTCTAAATTTGTTTAATAAGAAAACCATTGTCAAATTAATAAAAGTGTTCTTGGATTGTGTTTATTTCTACTTCTGATTCTAATAGTATTATAAGCAGAAAATTTTAAGTTCATCCATTATTCCATGAAAAGAACCAACATTATGTTACTGATTAAAAGATAGATATGCCTTATTGCATAACATACAAAACAAACAATGCAAAAAAAACATTTGTAAAGAGTTTAGATATATTGTATATTTTTTGTCATAAATAAGTTAGTTATTAATATGTGAATTCCACAATAAGTGTGAAAACCACCAACTTTCCAAAAGGCTTTTCTTTTTGTTGTCACTTCAGCATCTTTAAAGAAGTCAAATGGATATTTATTGATTATAGAGTAACTAATTAAATATTATTTTTAATAAAAATTTGAAATAATCTAAGAAGAATGTCTTAAACGAGTAATTTGGAAGTATTTGAGACTATACATTTCACGTGAAGCGGACAACGAAAAAAAAGTTAGGTGCTGGAGTTTGTTCATTATTGGGTTATTTGTACATCAATGGGACTAAAAAATTTGTGCGTCATTAACCGACTTCAAAAAAAAGGAGGAGGTTCTCAATTCGTCTAAATGTTGTTTTTTTTTTTTTGTATGTTTGTTACGCGATTACGCCGTCAATTATGGACCGATTTCAAAATTTATTTTTTAGTTTGAAAGGGTATAGGTGGTATATCCCGAGGTGGTCCCATTTACACCAAGTCAGATTCTGATCATGGGATCCTTGGGAAATCGAGGGCAACCCTCAATTTTTATAGGCACCCATAATGTTTTGCATATATTTTCTGACTCAATGCTGATTTTTGGATCTGGTAATCATCATGTCATGTTGCTGACCTGATGATGGAAGCCACAGAACTCCTTAACGGATAGGAGTTAGAAGATAATACTGCTTTTTGTCGACAGAACGTATTTCGCAGTGTGTTGAGCAGACGTGGAGCTTATGAGGTACCAGACCGCCAATTTTTATTTACTGGGGGCGTACCCAGTAACGAAAAAAAATTAAAAGTTCCTTTCTTAAATTGACTTGGTATTTAATGCAAGACCTTATTCTATGGTTACGACACCAAAATAGCCGCCGTTCTGGTTGGAGTGTAGGAAAACCCTTTCCTTAAGACTTACAAATTTTCGTCGTTATATTGACCCAATATAACACCTTATTTTTATCATACCATTCGATGGGGGGTCCATAGAGGAGCTTATTTTAAAGGCGTCTGGGACTTGTAATAAATTTCGTCGAAAAATTGATCATTAATAGCACCCTATTTTTATCATACTATTGGGTGGGTGGTCCACAGAAGAACATTTGTCTTGGTCACTTTTCTGTAAAGTCATTTTTGGCGGAGCTAGGAGGGGAAAAATAGAGGACTTAACACTTAAAATTGTGAAATAAAATAAGTTTAATAAAAAACTAAAAACCGACTTCAAAATGAAACTAAAAAGCGAAAAATAATATTGACTAAAACATACCTAATCAGTTCTTTTTGGAGTCGGTGCGAATGAACACATTTTAACTCTCGATGGCTGGCACCGACTCCAAATAGAACTGATTAGGTATGTTTTAGTCAATATTATTTTTCGCTTTTTAGTTTCATTTTGAAGTCGGTTTTTTTTTTCTTCCTAGTTACGAATTTATGCGTCTCCAAAGAATTGAAAATTTTAGTTTTTTAGCGATTCCATGCAATTCCAAAGAATTGCCAAAATTTAAGAAACAGTTTTTTCGAAAGATGTTAATGCAGTTGATTAAATGGATTTAATAATAAGTTGATAGTGTTTATTTAAGAACATTATAGGTTTCTTTAGAAATTGATAAAATTTTGATATTTGATCATTTTTATGTATCATAAACTGGAAATTAACATTTAATTTTTTTTTAACTTCACTTTTTTAAATATTTTATTTTATATAAAAGTATAGCTATATAGTAGTAAAGAAATATTGTATAAAAAAATCTAGAATGGTATCTCAATTCGTTTACTTTCGAAGATAGATGAACTAGAGTTACAAGAAGCCGCATGCGCGCGGTACTGAGTGGTTCCTCCGCAAGTAAGACCCGCGCACTAAGGAAAATTTAAAAATAATGATGCACAATTCTTTTAGTCCCATAGATGTAGAATTAACCCAATTATGAACAAAATCCAGCTCCTGACTTATATTATAGAGTAATATATGCCATATTATTTCAGTCAAATAAAATCTTCTTCATTTCATGATATGTCCTTGACGTTCTGCTGATGACTGGACACCAGACTTTTCCCACATTTGGTCTATGTAAAACTGTCTAAGTCTACCACTAGCAATAAGTTATGGCACTATGATTATCCTTATAAGGTGGTTGTACTTTTAAGTGTACCAACAAATTTGAAAAACTGAATTGCTGTATTTTTTTTAATACTCATAACATGTTTTTTCTAATGTCATACATATGATCAATATACCTGCTGAGTGACTCCAGTCAATCCTTTTACTTGCAGCAATGCAGCCGTGTGCAAGAAAGAAGACAGCTTGCTCTCCTCAATAAACACCTCTCCTTGGTACATGTATGAGAGCAAACTGACAATATCATCAGCTGACACATCTTTCAGAATTATGACAGGGTGCTGGCATGGGTTTTCCTGAAAAATAATGAGTTCAAAACAGTTATACCTCATAAAATTTTAGATATTATTGTTTACCAAACTCAACCATCTAAAAATTTACTGATGTATGACAACATTATATTATTATTTGTTTTACTTCGGTCCAATAATAACACCAAGTATGGCATTTCATTAGGCTGTTCAAAAGTAACCCTGTATAGTAGAGTTTGGACCAAAATCGAAACTATTTGAAATGTCCGTTTTTCCGTAAGAGGAGTGGGTGCGACATGGGAAATACAAATACTCTATAATATAGGGACAAACGGACATTTCAATTTCAAAAACACACATTGGTGTGTTGCCAGTGATGACATACGGATCTAAGACATGGCCTCTAACGATGGGCCTCATAAGAAAGCTCAAGGTCGCTCAAAGGGCGATGAGAGAGCAATGCTCGGAGTTTCCCTTCTCGATCGAATCAGAAATGAGACGATCCAAAGGCGAACCAAAGTCACCGACGTAGCTCTCAGAATCGCAAACCTTAAGTGGCAGTGGGCGGGGCACATTGCTCGCAGGACTGATGGCCGTTGGGGCAGAAAGGTCCTTGAATGGCGGCCGAGGGCCGGAAGGCATAGTGTTGGTAGGCCCCCCACAAGGTGGACCGACGATCTGGTGAAGGTAGCGGGAAGCCGCTGGATGCGGGTGACACAGGACCGATCTTCATTGAAATCCTTGGGGGAGGCCTATGTCCAGCAGTGGACGTCTTTCGGCTGATGGATGGATGGATGGATGGATAGAGTATTTGATGAACTCTCTAAACCAGCTAATGTAGATTGACCTACTCTTTCAAGGACACAAACATAAACAATCACAATCATTTGAAGTCAAAACCTATAAAGCAATTTAGTCAATTCATTTAAGAATTTTTATTTGAAACATCGCTAAAATAACACGAATTCGGGGATCATTATCATCAGAAAAGCAAAATAATGATAATACTACACAAAATCAAAGTGCCAATGAGTTATTGGAATAAGTGATCGTGAATTAATGTTACTATGAACATGAAGGTTATTTAGTGTCCCTAGTCATTCACCTTGAACACATTCCTGAAGTACGGACTGCACGCGGAGAGTATGACTTTATGGGCCTTGATGTTTCTGCCATCGCAAGTGAGTGTAACGTCCACCAAATCTTCCGAACATTTCAACGAGTCTAAGGCACTCACTATATTCGTTTGGAAATTGTTCCAACGTAAACAAAACTGATCGGCCATTACTACGTATTCTGCTCAAAACCCTGCAAAAATAAACTTTTTAGTTTCATTTTCTTTGACAAACGACAGCTTTTAAACAATGCAAGAATACGAGACCCTGGTAACATATTTTACTCACCTTTTTAGTTTTGCACATCACAATGTTACAAATCATTAGACTTTTTGTCAATTAAAATCGACAATACAATTTAACAGCTATTAAAAATGCACTAAAATGCAATGCAATGCATGACCTCCATTGACACTTTTCTTTCACTTGCGCACAGATTAGTATACGCACTGATCAAATAATACTACGTATGTAGCAAGCTACACTTGCGTTGCGTTTACATACTCTGTCTGACTAACGAATAAGCCCGCGACTAACCTGTGGTTTTTGATCGAAGTGTGTGGATTTTCATGTTTTATTTAATCAGTGTTTCATGACTATATCCATTGATCAAATAAACTACAACTATATCCATTGCCTGTCACACTATGCACTGGCCCTTAAAATACCTGGCTTGTTTTAGATGTTGTACGTCAAAACAACGTCAAGTCAACCTATCCAAAAAGTGAAAGGTCAACTAATCGATTTTCGTTTTGACAAAAAGAGATCAATTTATTTGAAGTTTAGTTGTAGGTTGAAGAGCTGTGTTTGTTGACTTAGAATTGGCCAGAAGGAAGGCAGTCCCGTACACTTGCTAAGGCGTTTTAAATGGCCACATTAAATTAGTTTAATTTGAGTATACATACGATTAAATAAAAATGCAAAGACTGCGGAGGTGACGGGTCTTGCAGTATTCATTGATGCGCGGTTACCTTATGAATTTAATTTGACAACAGCCTGTCCAGTGTAATTTAGGTCTGTGAACCTAAGGCTAGGACTAAACGTTTTCGGCATCAGTCAAAATCTAGTAAAAAACGTGCCCGGATAAGCCCGACCAAGCCCGACTACAATCCGTTGCTCAACCAAACATAAATGATGTTTTTCACGATCGACTACATGCAATCCGATAGGTACCATCAGGATTTCGACTTTCACCCGGGCAGCCTCTGTACTACTCCAGCAGTTTCTTGTCCGCAAAGTGGGCGGAGCCTTTCAATATCGTATGTCATGTAGTTAAATGAAACTTTACGTAGTTTATTTGATCAGTGGTTAGAAACGGAATACACTGATCAAATAATACTACGTAGAAGATAGCGGGCTAGGAATATCGAAAAAGTAAACGTCACTTACTTCAATTGATTAGAAACTTTTTCGTCGAGTGACAAAAAAAAAGAAAAGAAAAAACTTAAGAGTGAGATACTTAATAGTGATGTAATGTCTGATGACCGTAAATGTCCACAGGCTATATAAAATCGCATTGATCTAGACATAATCAAGATATCAATGCACTTTAATCAATAATCGTTAATCGATACTTTATAATCGGACGGTAGTATGCGCTGTATAGTAGCTATCAGAACCTGCCTTAATAATAATAATAGGTACTTTACAATAAAAACTGTAGTTAAACGAAAATTGTATATTTAAGAACTTCAAAATAAAAAATACACTTAGTTCAGTCCCAGAAATACAGATTCCTAGTCTCAGATTATCTTCTCGTTCTCTTGTAACTGTAGCTAGAACTTTCATAAATAAACAGATCATTAAGGCAAGGATAGTTCCAATAAATTTTATTGACTCACATTAGTACATCACAGAACCTCAGAATAAAAAAATACATGATTGGTTCCAGTTCCAGATATCTGTGTAAACGAGAGTGTAAATCTTTCTGCTGGTTTAATTGTATAAAGCTTTATAAAACTTGTATGAGCATCAAATACTATTTAAAATATTTTTTGTGGAAATTCAATTAATATATTTATTAAATTTATTGACTTGACACACTTGACAGACGTGAATGACACGGCGAATATCTTTGGACAGAAGAAAAATACAAAGAAGTATGTATTTAAAATCTTACAAAACAGTATGTATTGTTTATTAAGAACTTTTTGTATAGTCAACCATAATTCGGTGATATAAGGCACTGCACAGACTAAGGGCGGACCAGAAACGTTTTTAGTACTATTTATAACAACAAATAAAATATAACACATCTAAAATATAAACCATTAAACTAAAAATAATAAATTAAAATCACTATCTTTTTCAAACGCGGCTTATTCACGAGTTTAATGTCAATAACGTTGTTTTTAGTTCAGAAAAGTTCAACAAATATTTGGTGGTTTGGGCCATACTTCACCACGCAGGCCCAGTGCGGCGGGTAGTTGTAAGTAAGGCCAGTGATTAAACCTTACTGTCAGATGTAATCAAGCTGCCTTAAGGCCTCTGACTAGGCTTCACGACCAATATCAAGCGATATTAGCCGGGACCAACTTTTAACGTGCCTTCCAAAGCACGGAGATGCTCGCGATTAAATGTCACTAAATATGGTCGGAATGGTCACCCATTCACTCACGATCGCGGCGTTATGTGCTTAACTTTAGTAATTGATACTAAAGCACTGCTGCCACTGAGCTACGAACATCTCGATAAAGATATTTTAGACACCTCAAAGGTTTAGTCGTAACCTTTTGTAATTTAATATTATTAGAAATATGTATTATTGATAGTAAACATTAATAATTTACTAGCTGTGCCCGCGACTTCGTTCGCGTGGACTACAGGATCTTTAGTGTGTCTCATAATTCAGCAAAATTGTTTTTTACTTTGGGTTTGAAACACTCGGGTGGTATTTAAAAAGACAAACAGGCGTAAAAGTGTGACTCTGTTTGGACTTCCACACGACCTACAACCTTTCATCCTTATAGTATAGGTTAACATTTCAAAAACGTTAGAAATTTTCATCTCAAACTCTTCAGGCCTTTTTTACAATAAAAGGTAGCCTTTGTCCTTAACTAAGATTTAGTTTAGATTCAGTAGTTTCCTCGTGAAAGCGTAACAGACAGACAGAGTTACTTTCATATTTATAATATCAGTAAGTATTGTCGTAAATGATACTACTGCTGAAGTTCTTACTTGGATTTATTTAACATGAGTTGCTATATTAACTTATAACAAACTCTTCAACTCTTAGATTAGAAATTATGCCCCTACATTTATGATTATTTCGATTGAAATAGAAACTGATTAGGAACTGCCTACTTCAAATGCTCACGAGCAACTGACCGAGTAGCGATCTCTACCGATTCTACTGCGGTGTTTTCCCTACCACAACTCAATTACGTCATGTCTTTTTCCCGGTCGACCAGTAAGTGTTGCCAACATTTGATAATAAAATACATCGAATCACGACAGTATTGTACTGACGTCTTAATATGAACGTAGTTCTTGATAATAATTATGCCTGTTGTGTTATAAAGAATTAATTAATCATTTAATTATTATTAAAATAAGAAGATTTTTTTTCATAATAACACCAAGTTCCTAGCCCCAAACTTAGTACAGCTTGTACTATGGCGACTAGGTAACGGATAAATATACTTAAATACATTTATTAACGTCCATGACTTAGGTAAATTACAAAAAGAATAAACACAATTCAAAAACACTGTATTTTCTTTATGAAATAAATTTAAACAATTAAAGTACTAGTACATACATAGCTATCACTTAGCCTAAAACACAAACACTATGACCTAAGCTGATAAGCAAAACCTAGAAGCCTATTACGTGACGTACGTAACCGAGATGCTTACGCCTCTAACGCTCGATCAGAAGTGGAACAGTAGTGAAGTTATTAGTTTTTTATTAAAACTTGTTTTATTCCACTATTTTTAGTGTTAGGACTTTAACAATACTTTATCTGGGCGAATTGAAGATCTATCATTATAGAAGTCGTTTAAAAATATCGTCTAAGTAGGTCTCCCATCCCACTAATGCGCTCGCTGTTAGATGTTATAAAATAGTTTCTGCACTGTTTTTGATTTTAAATCCTTCCTAAAGTTTAGGAAGCTAAAGTTATTTAAAAATACATAATCCCTTAACAACGAATACTAAACAAGTTTAGCTATGTACTTGCACTTGAACTTATGTTATGTTTTATTACACATTAAGAAAGATACCTAAAACTATTTTTTTTACTTATCTTTACCACTGAGTCTTTCGGAAGCGTTTACCCGGTCCGGTTTCCAGCTGGGTATAGACCGAGCCTAAGCCCGGATGCAATACGTCGCTTAAGCATTAAGGCTCGGTCTTTACCCAGCCGGAAACCGGACCGGGTTAACGCGGATTCAATCCATCTCTTATGCAATAAGGTCGTTTTTTGAACGGTTTCTTGCGTGATGCTTACGGATTCCGGCAGCGTATAGACTGAGCCTAAGTTCGTTTTTTAAAAAAGTTCTATAAAATATCGGCCGGAAACAGCTTATTATAAATCCTAGCCTTGCAGATAAGATAGATTACGTTATCAAATCGTGCTAATTATGGATGGGGCTTCGAGACTTTTTACTCGATCACAAAAATTCGTTAATTCATTCACATGATTTATTTTATTCATTCAGCCAGGTGACAGATCTTATTAACAATACTGGCTACGCTTATGAAGCCATAAAAGGGGTAGAAAACATCTGTCATGGCGTCATCGAAAGTAAGTCGAGCTGACATTTGGCTGTCATAGAAATCTGAATAGGCACTGGCATAAGGCTGACGGAATAGACATATATTAATCTGTGCGGAAACTGACGGAAAATTAGGTATCCAGAATCTAGGCAAAAATTTACGTCTTGTTGTGAAAAAACCTAGTAAGTAATATTGTTAACATGGCGAACGATCCTGAGAGATTTGATTCTATGCTTTTAGCCATGGCTCAGCAGCACGAGGGTGGAGTGAAAGATGTAAGTTTATTTAAAGTTTCGGAGAAACACATTGATATCACATGTTTGTAATGTAATAATATTGAATATTGATTAACATCATCACTCATAATTGTAGTACGTTCTTAGTGGCTCAAGCTACTATTAATATTACTTCTTGGCAAAATCCTTAGTTACCTATTTTACATTGTTCTGTCAATAACTCTGTTGCTTTGTGTTCTGTATTCAATACTTTTGTAGTAGGTAAAAAAACCGGCCAAGTGCGTGTCGTGCCACGCGCAGTATAGGGTTCCGTAGTTGCCCGTCATTACCACATTATATTTCAGCAATTACTTCATTTAAGTCACTTTTAATGTTTTCCTCTAAGGAATTTTTTAACAACTAAGTTCAACGACTTAGTCTTAAACTAACTGGTCTACCTTTATCGATTACGATTTTCCGTGAAAGTTTATTAAAAGCACTATTATTATTATTATTATTATGAACTTTTCCAAATTTTTCAAGCCAATAGTTTAGCTTTTAGAGAAAGGGGGAGGACGCCCTAATCGATCGAAAATTTGCACTTTAAAGTTTAATATTATATCACAATCAGATCCCTAAATCGAAAAATAATCTTAGGAACCCCTAAGTCATTTTAAAGGCCTTATTTACCGATATCCCAAATGATGGGATAGACGAAGGAAAACACTAATACCCACATTACATGTATGGGAGCTACCATGAAAAAAAATTTCCAAATTTTGTTGTCTTTTATTTACGCGAACACGATACATTTAAATGAAACTACTTTTACGGATTATTTCGCGATTTATTAACATTTTATTTAACCTGACGTTTCGCACACTTTCCAAATTTTGTTCTACCGTTTTCTCGGCATGATTGATATTCATATCCCCACCAAATCACAACTCTTTATTGGCTAACAGTCTGCAAAGCAAAACCTCGGACAGACAGACAGACAGACAGACGGACATGATGAAACTATAAGGGTTCCTTGTCAGGACTACAAAACCCTAAAAAAGTATGTTATATCTTGGTCATAGTTTGTAACTTTATCACATTTTATGAAACAACTAATAGATTATTTGAACGATAATTTAATAGAGAGTAGTTTTGCAGTAGCTATTACAATATTAATAGATAATTATAAGCAATTAGGTAGGTACTTATTCTTGTAACAACAATCACACTGATTATGTCCATAAATATACAAAAATAACTAGTTTAATCCACTTTAATAATTAATTTTAGTGTTCATCATTATTGGGCTTTGCCTGCGTGACACCTAACGTTCAAATAACGCCATGATTAGCGTTCATTAATTTATGCACTAAACTACGCGCTAAATGTGGAGCCACACTTATTTGACGTTTGATTGTAGCATCTAGCAGCTTAGTAGGCATGTGATCTGTGGATACTAGTCTTTTAAATAAAAAAAACACTACCAAGAACTCAATGCTTTTCTTATTTTGTCCACTCCACCCTAACTCAATGACTGCATTATATATATTTTTTACAAAGAGTTTTTGATTTAGACCATATTTTAACATGGTTGTATACTAAAATTACTGTAGTAGGTGTAGCCACAACAACACACTAGACCCCGCTAAATCCCTTTGATGTGTCGAAAGTTACCCCTGTCTGAGCTATCGCCTAGCGTCTAATGTCATAAAACTGGCCACACCTGTGTACCATATAAAATAGCACACTAATTAATTGCATTAGACGCATGTGAAGTCTGAGAATCAAGAATTACATACAATCTGTCAAAAAAGTTTCGGGAATTGATGATTTGTTTATGATTCCAAATTCAAAATGAAATTTTTTTGGTTGCTGTTAGATTGGCACAACTGTTTTTCATTTTGGCGGAAAAGAGTTTGAGTTACATCTGTTAATTAGATTAAATACAGTATTTTTTTAGTTATACCATATCTAGTGTGTATTGCGAATTTCATAATGGACAAAAACATCGAACAAAGAGTTTGTCTTAAATTTTGCATCGCCAATGGGATTTTGTGTTTGAAGTCTCTGAAGTTATAGAAGGCTTACGGTGAATTGACTTTATCAAAAACACGTGTTTATGAGTGGTACAAAGCATTCAAAAGCGGTCGAGATGTGATGGAAGATTTGCCTCGCTCTGGTAGGCCATCAACGTCTGCTACTGAGGATATCATCGCAAAAGTGAAGAAAATAGTGACTGAAATTCCTCATTCAAGTTTGAGAGAGCTAGCCGTCGAACTTTCTGTGTCACAAGAGTCGATTCGTACCATTTTAAATAATCAATTGGGTATGAAACATGTTGCCGCTCGGCTAGTCCCAAAAGACCTAAATTTTCTCCAAAAACTCAATCGCAAAAGAATCGCTGAGGACATGCTAGAACGAGTCAATTCCGACCCAACATTCATGAAACGCATTGTTACTGGTGACGAGACGTGGGTTTACGAGTTTGACATGCAAACTAGTCAACAAGCTTCGGAGTGGCGCCTTCCAACTGAACCGAAACCGAAGAAACCGCGCCAAACTCGATCGAAAGTCAAAGTCATGTTGACTGTTTTCTTTGACTGTTGCGGTGTTGTGCACTAGGCATGGCAATGATTGCTATTTTTCATTCATTGTCATATGAAATCACCTGTGATAAATCATCGGCAATGATTTTTTTCACAGTGTCATAATGTAACACTTTTGCTATTTGCTACTTAAAATGAAATATGATTTATTGTGAACAGTTGCTCCTTGCTACTTTGCTACTTTTTAATGAAATGTCATAGGTATATAGTTCATGCGCTACGTAATCTGCTATGTGTATTATTTAAGCATATTTTTTTCAAACAAATTGGTATTAAAGTCCTGACCTGAGTCAAATAACTACAAAGTCTACAAACTAAATATCCGTTCACTATTTACAACATTTATTAATGCTACACTCGTCACAAACAAAACAAATTTAATAAACATACATAGCACTCAAATTACGTAACGCACCTAGCAGTCATCACCGGGCGACTAGTGAATTTGAAAACATCATAAAAAAAATCATAAATAACGAAATTTCATTGTAAACAAAACGAGCTCGACGTGGCCTACTACAAAATCATAACAAGATAATCTAAACCTTACGGCGCTCAGCATAAAATTCAACAAACAAGAAGGTTTCAACCTGCCACTCGTAACAAAAATCATGACAAACGAATCTAAACTTTACGTTCATAAGTTTAAAGCTCTTAAAATGCTCAGTATCGTTATCGTTCGTCACCTATGATGGCATAAAAAATAGCACAGCATGTTTGTCTTTTTCTAACACGCATCTGTAGCAAATCATTCCTACTCGCTCGCGCGCTCAAGGCCTGCGCTTGCTAGACCCGCTCTGCTACATGTCATCAACGAATGAAAAGAAATTTGCGCATGACATATGATTTCACAGTCTGTGATTTGTAGCAGTCAATGTGATAAAAAATAGTAGGCGTGACAAATGATTTTCAAGTCATATGATTTTTCACCTGCTCCTTATGAAATTGTCCATGCCTATTGTGCACTCAGAATTCTTGCCAGAAGGTCAAACGATAAAAAAAGAGTATTATTTAAGCGTTATGTGGCGTTTAAGAGAGCAAATTAGACGAAAAAAGCCAGATTTGTGGAATGAAAATTCTTGGATTTCACTTGAGCAGCCACCTTATTCACCAGATATGGCTCCAGCCGACATCTTTCTTTTACCAAAGCTCAAATTACCAAGTCGTGGCACCCGGTTTTATTCGGTAGAAGACATACAGGAGAATTCGCGGCGAGAACTGAACTCGATTCCGGAAAAAGCGTTTAAAAAATGTTTTGATGATTGAATTATTCGTTGGCGTAAGTCGCTCGCTTCTGAAGGAGCATACTTTGAAGGTGATAAAATAAATTTGATAAATTACAAACATTTTGTGTATTATTAATCTTTTCCCGGTACTTTCTTGACAGAGTAGTATATGAAGTATCTACCTATGTAGTTATTTTAGCTCTTACTACCATTATTAACTATTGTAGTGTGATATTTTATTGCTTTAACTAATTAAAGTTTTTTTTTTATTTCAGCTTTTAAAAACAATAGTCAGCTTTCTTGCAAGAAAAACAGATTTCTTTATAGGAGGGAAAGAAGGTGATTGGGAGAAGGTATTTATTTAATTTGTTATCATGTATAATATGGATATTCTCTAGTAAATAACTCATTTCTAATTTAATATAAATCAAAGTTTTTGTGGTTTAACTTATAAATCCTGTGACCAGCAGGAAATATACTAAGAAGTATCAATTTTAAAAAAAAAATACTTATGTTTGGTGTCCATGTCTACAGCTTCCTTATTACTCTAAGAGGAATTCTAAGCCTGCCTTAAACTAAGGCATAATGAGAGCCATCGAAACGTTCCAGTCATAAAATTGTAGCAATCAGATCTTCGTTACTATGAGGTGTTTTTTGTGTGTCAGCCGACGAAACGTGTCTCCAGCTGACACATGCCGTTTAGGCAAACCAGTAAGGTTAGGGTTTCAGAATATAGTCTGAAATTTAACTAATAATGGCAGCAATGATAGCCAAAAAAACTAGCCATCACACTGAAATACTGTTGAAACTACGATCGTAAAACTATGTGCGAGCTGGAGACCCATGTCTCTGGCTTGCTCAGCTGTATCTTCGTGAAAACTCAAGATACGATTATAATTTATACCTCAATTTTCGCGGTTGAATTGCAGCATTCGACTCCAAATATATCAAAACTTAATCTTGAATAGTTTAAGAGCTACGAACCGATAAGTATGTGTAAGCTGGAGACTCATGTCTTCAGCTTACACATGGTGAATTAGAGTAACTGTATAAGTTAGAGTTTCATTTTAAACACGAAATGATTCGTTGTAATAGCAGCACAAACGATGCTTAATTTCAAATCTCTGCGCCTCTTGGTTTCATAATTATAAGCCAAAACCTCTTTTCCCGCCAAAAAATTCAAAATAATGGCTCGGAAGCGGGCAAAGCGCGACGTTGCCGTTCCGTGCGCTACACTATTGCAGTCGAGTTTGAACTCAAGAGCTAGTATTATTTGGAGTCATTTTAATTTGCGCTCTTGATCGTTTTTATTTCTATACTAAGTACGATAGACTAGGAGCTAGTGACGAAAAGTCTATGTAATTATAAGACTTGCCACCATTTTTAGGACTCTATTACAAAGATACGACTTGAAACTTTTTCCTAATGTGAGATGACTGCAGTCAGAGTCATTAAAGAGAACTTGGAAATAAAACGACGTAAATATTTTATAAAGTGTATAAATAGTCCCGAGTTAGAGTGATTTTTAAGATGATATTAAGTTAGTACTTATAATTAATACAGAGAAGTTATAATGTGTAAGATTATTGCATATTATTTATGTTTTTAATGTTTGTGTTGCTCAGTAAATTCTAAATCATTCATGATCTATTTATAAATCAAGATAGGAGTTTTTAATTAATGTTAAGAATTTCCATATTCATCAATTTATTTGCACTGAAAACCTAGAAAATAATAATAAATAGGAGAGATTTTAACGTATAGTAGGTACACTTATACCTATTTCTATTGGTAAATTGTTGGCACGTAATCACACGATGTAGGTAAACTTGCCGGTAGAACTTAACTTTTGGTCTGCATGCCCTCCGCTCCGCTCCGCCTGATGCTGTGAATTCAGTTACTACCTACGCCAAGATGGATAACTAAACCAGCCATTCTCACATGGGGTCGCTTAGCCATCGATTGTCCTATTAAATTAGTAACTTGCAAACCTTTTAATTTGTAAATAGACAACTACAGATGATAAATATCGATTGGAAAAATAAACACGTTTTATAATTTGAAATAGCTTTATTAAAAATAATAGAAAATAACATTATTTCGTTTCTTACTGTGGATTGGGTTTGCAACCCATCAAACATTTATAATCTATAACAGGGTGACTGTTTTATCACCGTCCAAACCTTCTAAGACGACTCTCGTGATACAAACGATCAACTCTTACTATTTTACAAACTCTCCGACTGCAAAATAAATCAGCTGTTCCATACAAAACATCAACATGTATGTTTACAGTTGAATTTTATTTTCGAGTTAGGGAGTTGGTCCAATTGTAAGAGTTGTTCGTTTATATCAAGGGAGTCATCTCAGAAGGTTGGGACGGTGATAAAAAGAAAAAATAAGGACAATGAATATTTACTGGCATCTTAATTATGTACGTTTTATAATAATGGCTATTGTGATTAAAGAATCAATTCATGAATTATAAGGTAAACCAACCAAATTTAACTTTTATACCTCAATACTGTTTTTTATTGTATGTGTAAATAAATAACAACAAAAATGCTTAGATAGAACCTAAGCCTTAACATTATTTTTAAGTTAAATAATTTCATATCAACAATCGAAACGTTTATTTTCCGGTTCATTATGAATGTTCCCGAACATTTTTCCATTTTTGGGAATATACCCGGGTGGAATCCCAACTCTAATCCTGATAGATACCACAGATAAGTCAGAGTCCGGCCCTGGTTTAAAATTTAAATCAAATCTGTTTTTTAGGGTTCCGTAGTCCTGACAAGGAACCCATTAAGTTTTGTCATGTCCGTCTGTCTGTCCATCCGAGGTTTTGCTTGGAGACTGTTGACCCTAGAGAGCAGTAATTTTGTGGAAATATGTATATCAATCACGCCGATAAAGTGGTAGAATATTTCTTTTAAAATATTTTTTGAGGGTAGTTCCCATACATGTAACGTGGGGATGATTTTTTTTCATCGTCTACCCCATCGTGTGTGGTATCATTGAATAGGTCCTTTTAAATGATTTAGGGGTTGCTAAGACTATTTTTATATAATATTAAACTCTAAAGTGCTAATTTTTGTTCGAGTCTGGCGTCCCCCCCCTAAAAGCTAAATTATTGGTTTGAAAAATCTGGAAGTCCGTTTCATACTGTATGTTTTACATACAGTATGAAACGGAAGTAGCGCTATAATAACCCTTTGTTTCGAATTGCGCTAAAGCACTATTAACACGAATCCATATAAATGCGACAGGTAGGTAAAGAAATCCTATTTTGTGTAATATTATTGTGACTATTATATTTGGTCGGTTTTACGCTGACAGTGCTTTTAGCGCAATTTGGAACGTAAGAATATTTTAATTTACTTTACTTCAATCGTCGGACCGGTCCGAGCCGATGACAAAATGGCTTTTCTGTGTAAATAACGAGCGGATGTAATGTTATCGTATACCGTTAAAAAACTTATGAGATCGACAATAGATATTATTTTGAACCATTACTTACTTTGTTTAAAAACATTGAAATAGTAAATAAATCAATGAATGGATGATTTTAATGGATTTGCAGCATTAGTTTTCCCTTTTGCATTAGTATACTGGAATTATATTTTTAATATAAATGAGCAAATTGTGAAAAAACTAATTACATTCTCATCATCATTCATATCATTCTCAAAAAATGAAAAATATAAAATCATCCGTGTGTGAAATCACTATCATCAAAATTGAATATTAAACCTTATGCAGGAACTATTTTGTCCTTATTTTAAGGCTCCTTGTCTATCATTCTTAGTATAGAAATAAAAACGATCGAGAGCGCAAATTAAAACGTCGCGCTTTGCCCGTTTCCGAGCCATTATTTTGAATCTTTTGGCGGGAAAACAGGTTTTGGCTTATAATTATGACACCAAGAGGCCCAGAGATTTGAAATTAAGCATCGTTTGTGCTGCTATTACAACGAATCATTTCATGTTTAAAATGAAACTCTAACTTATACAGTTACTCTAATTCACCATGTGTAAGCTGGAGACATGGGTCTCCAGCTTACACATACTTATCGGTTCGTAGCTCTTAAACTATTCAAGATTAAATTTTGATATATTTGAAGTCGAATGCTGCAATTCGACCGCGAATTTTGAGGTATAAATTATAAACGTATTTTGAGTAATTACGCAGATACAGCTGTGCAAGCCAGAGACATGGGTCTCCAGCTCGCACATAGTTTTACAATCGTAGTTTTAACAGTATTTCAGTGTGATGGCTAGTTTTTTTGGCTATCATTGCTGCCATTATTAGTTAAATTTCTGACTATATTCTGAAACCCTAACCTTACTGGTTTGCCTAAACGGCATGTGTCAGCTGGAGACACGTTTCGTCGGCTGACACACAAAAAACACCTCATAGTAACGAAGATCTGATTGCTGCAATTTTATGACTGGAACGTTTCGATGGCTCTCATTATGCCTTAGTTTAAGGCAGGCTTAGAATTCCTCTTAGAGTAATGAGGAAGCTGTAGACATGGACACTTATGTTTGTTGATAATGAATGCTACATTATAATAACTTTGTTCAAAAAATTCAATATTTTACCACATTATCCTCTTGGCTTGACACTTTAGTAATTCTAGTCTTAAATTTAAACCCGAAAACAGCCATTCTTAATTAGCCACTGTAAGTTAGCAGATAACCAATTCTAGTTTTTATTTCATTATATCAGGAAATGTAAACTAAACTTCATTAATTATATTTAAGGTTGTTCAAGAAACATTTTTTGAATATGCAAAGAAGGCTCAGGAAGAGGCACAAAAACTCAAAAGGGAGAAAGAAGAAGCTGACAAACGTCTTAAAGACATCCAGCAGAGGAAGGAACAAGAAAGACTCGCTCAAGACTTTGAACCTGCAACAGTCATGGAGGTCTCTGATCAAGAGGCAGACAAAATACAAGAAGAGATTGAAAATGATAAAGTCAAAAGTAATTTTCATATCTTTTTTATTTTAGCCTAATATTGTCGAAGTAATTGATGCTACACAGAACTATCACTGCGCATTCAAATTCCACCTACTATTTGACAAAAGACAAGACAAAAGCCTCCTTGAAGAGCTTCTACTCTTTTGTCTCTCGCCTTTCTGGTCCAAGGCATTCTTGCTTTTATTTTTATTTCGTCTAGGGATACACAACTATTTTGTATTGTTCTCTGTTGTCTTTCGGTAATAATATGGCCCATTATATACAGATAAATAATAATAATGGCCAAACAAATAAAAAAATATATCAGTTAACCTAGTATGGGTACTTTGTATAAGTTTGTACTTTGATAATATGACATTGAAGACTGTATGAATCAAAGTGGCAGTAGGTATGTTTGTGGTCACCATATGACCACAAACATACCTACTGCCACTTTGATTATAGTGCAAAGCATAAGCCACTAAACTGAGACAATAGTTTATTATAAGTAATGCCCTTTTTTTTCGCTCAATAATTTTGTACACATCTTATGAGCTACTTGCAATCGAACCATCTATAAAAGCAATTGTGAAAAAAATTTAATATACAGGATGTCCCAAAATTCAACGATAACCAGCAGATAACAGCACCAGATGGTAGGCCGGTTTATGACTAGTCGAGGAAAAATAAAAGTTAGTTTAGGAAAAATAAATATTTAAAAAAAATGAAAATGCCTTGGTTTACATAACTGATCTTAGACTCAGATTTTGAAATTTACCAAGACATTTTGAACTATAAAATTAATCATTTTTTTAGTTCAAAATGTCTACTAAATTATAACATCATGAATGTAAATATCTTACTGTAATCCGCACAATTTATAATAAACAATTTGAATCATAAATTGATACTACCTATAAGAGTTCATCAAAACCAAACTTAATTTTCAACAGAAACAGAAGATGGCAGTGGTGATGGTGCTGACAAGGATGAAAAGATGGATGAGATAGCTGATGATGACGATGACCCTAAGGAGAAAGGAAAACTGAAGCCCAACGCTGGCAATGGGTGTGACCTAGAACATTACAGGTGGACTCAGACATTAGAAGAAGTTGAGGTAAGTTATATTCATAAAATTAGCACAGTCACAGTCAGATAAAAAAATAATTTTATTCTTTGTTATCAGGACATAAAGAAGTTGATTTCATAGTTATGATCATGACTGGGTAGTGTGATCTAAGTAGGCATTTATAATAGTTTATATAACCAAAATCGGTATGAAACAGATGTGGACATTAAAAAACAACAGATTGTACAATCGTTATGCTCTCTGTTTACGCCAGAATGATATAGCAAGATACACACATCAACAGAATCTAGGGATACTGTAATCCTAAATTATTTACGACTTTATGGTAAAATTTTTTTTTAGTTTCCAAAATAAGTTTATACAGGTTGTACAAAAGAATGGGACACTCCTTAAAACCACGTGATCAGCTGGTCATATACAACAACTTTTCCTATGGAAGCAACATCGAAATCTTGATTTTATTTTCAGATGCTCCATACTTTATCATCGAGGTATGCGAGTAAGTTTGTATGGAGCAGCTGAAATAAAAATCGATTTTAATGTTGCTCCCATACAAAAGTTGTTGTATATGACCCGCTGTTCACGTGGTTTTAAGGAGTGTCCTATTCTCTTGAACACCCTGTACATATACAGATTGAAACCTCTTTTAATCTATTTTCAAAATTTGAAATGTAATTTAAAAAAACATAAAAAACAAAATACGGTGGCAATTTTTTTTGTGATTCCTTCCGTCAAGAAAAAATCAAATTGTTTTATTGATGTTAATTAATGAAAAGGGATTAGATTGTCTTTCTTTTTTAATTTAACGTACCTTGTGAGATTTAAAGCTACGGCCAAACCAACGCGGGGGCGTGGGCGTGGGCGTGGGCGTGCGCGGTAGCGTGGGTGTAGGCGTACAGGCCGGTTTACACCAAACACGCGGACACTAGGCGTTCAGGAGGCCTAGCACGAAAATGTATCTTTCGCTCGGATGTATAAACCTAACAAGAAAGAGATTAGTCATGAATGAAGTCAAAGAAGATTATGAATGTTAGTCATAATAAAGGTATCTAATGATGTTGTAGAAATAATGATTTAACTATTGTTTATCAGATTATTTGCCGATATACTACGAATAAAAAAGTTCAACCCTTTTACTAAATAAACAAAGAATGTTTGTAGAGTTTTTAATTTATTTATTTACTGAGTTTCGCATTAATTAATTCCAACGCGGTTACCTGAGCAAAGCTATTTTTACTAACACTATAGGGGCTTGTATGTTAAGTTGCCTGCAATAAACGAATTTTATTTTATTTATAATTTATTTGAAGATGAAGTAGGAAAAAAACCTAGTTGGCTTCACTCATTGCTTATCGTAAAAAAAAATAGTAGCTTTAAACGTCATTATGTATATTATCGTTGTAGCGCACCATAGGCTTAAGATTCGCTATCTATATCTATGTAGCGCACCATCTGTCTGTTGAGCCTGTCACGTCAAAATATGTCATGTCCGCGCGTGCAAAAGCTGAATGACCACGCCACCACGCACGCCACCGCGCACGCGTCTGTTTAGCCGGGACTTAAGAGACATGTCACGTCGTCATTTGAGTCGAGATAAAATGTTACGAGCCGTGGGCATGTTGGAAAATGGTGCTATTTAACGCGTCGTTGCTGACGCCAGCCAGGAGACTTATTTTTGAATCATGCGAATTCCAATTCAAATACGAAATAGCAAGATTCGATTGCGAATGACTAAAATCCCTATTTTATAAAAATCATTCCGTGAATTCTGCAACGAGTGGTTCGACCCACTCGTATTTCGATTCTACTAGTAGAATGTTCGGAAGTATGACATTGACAAGTAAACATATGGTTCACAGCAAGGCTTGGAAACCGGTATATTTTTTGAACCGGTTTAACGAAATTGCAGGTGGAATTTTTTGAAAAAGATTTTGTTCCTTTGAACCGGTTTTTAAACCGGTTTGGAAAAATATAGGTATTTTGCATTGACCGGTTCAAGTTTTCGCTCAGGCAGGTCAACGACCTAAGCTTCGTGAAGATCTGCGAGTGGTGAGCGCGTCTGACGTTTGTTTTTATTCAATAAAACGTTGTTTGCTTATTCATCGTATCTCATACGTACAGTGGTAAATGTTTGAAATATTTTTGTGAATTATAATTATATTATTAAACAACTGAATGACAGCAAAATGTAAATTTTCAAAAAAAAATTGGTAAGTATAACCTCTTTAGAAGAATTTCCGTTTAAAATAGATTTAAACCAAAATGGCACTTTTCAATTCCTATCTAGATGAAAATGATAATTTTCATTTATTTTGGTAGTATTCAATAATTTGAATTGATATTCGATAACGACATATTTACCTCAACAAATAATTTCTCCTCCTCGGCTTCGGCTTAGGCGCAGAACATCCACTTCGCAAAATGTCTACTCGTCGCAAAAAGTCCATTTCTCAGAATGTCTATTTCGCAAAAGGTCTATTTCTCATAATGCCTCTTTCGCAAAACGTCCACTTTGCAAAATGAACCTTTCTCAAAATGTCTCTTTCACTAAATGCCCCTGTTATCTCTATTCACTCGAGGAGAAGTACAAGGTAAAAAAAAATGAAACTATATAATTATTTAGTGAATGCATTGTTTGTAACACCACCACCAGACCAGACATAACAGGTATGAAATGAAATGAAATAAAATTATTTATTCTGTATATAGGCCCTCTTTCGGGCACTTATACACGTCCCAACATATAACTTAGCTCTACCACCGCTTCGGGACAACATATCGGCTGGTGATGAAAAGAAGCGGCGCAACAAACTCAGTCACCTTTTTCAGCCTGATTTTATTACAGGAAATACAATTACAAGATAGTGTTAGTGCGAGCTAGGCAGGCTATTAAGTCCATGCACTCTTGTCGTTCAAGTAATCTTTAACTTTGTAGTATCCTTTTTCCATAAGGATTTTTTTAATGTGGTTTTTGAACTCATAAACAGGTAAGTCTAGTCTAGTAGTTTGTGGTACTTTATTGAAGATTTTTATACATTTCCCCAAAAATGAATTACCCACTTTATTTAATTAGAAGCTCGGAACGGCAAGTTTATTTTTGTGTTTCAGAATCAATAATGTACATAATAATAATATATTTATTTATAAAGCAGTAAGAAATTGATTTTCTTTAAAAATTGCTGTAAAGTTACACCTTTTTTCTTCTAATTTATTCAACAAATGTTGGTAAATTTGGTTAAAAAAAAATCTTTTTTTCTTCTATTACATTTCATTGCTTTTAATATATTTTTTTAAATCTTTATTTAACGAGCTTGTTCACTATGTGAACATGTCGCTTCCCGTGACGCGTCCCGCGCACTCCAGGGTGTGCTTACCTCAAAATAGCCCGGTAGCGTCCAGCGCACCCGTTGGTGTGCCTACGCGGGCATGACTTTTAAAGCCGTGTCTATGGCGGTAACTCGTTATTTTTTACCGTTCTATGAATATTAACGGCCAGTCTAGTTATCAACAGGACAGTATAGACCCGAAAAAAAGAAACTGGGTAAAGCCAACACCCAAAAATTAATTTAAAATCGAGAGTGAGTTGCATTTTTTTGTAAGGTCGGCCATTTTGCTTTCATTGTTTGTAAACAAAAAGTTTTGTGTCGTTTTATGCAGCGAGGACGTAAAAAACTGAGTAATAATTGTAACCCATACTAGTGGAAATTTAACGTACAATACGTTTTTCATATTTGTTTTTGTCATTTTACAAAATATTTAATAAAAAAGTTTTAGAACTTTCACTCGACTCAACTTTCACCTAATTTTTATGAGTGTATTTCGTTTTGCTAAAGCGATAAATATAGCTAAAATTGTCCGTGTGGCTATCAAATTTAAATAACTTTGTAGCATATTTATCCAGGAATACAATGTATCGTGTAATCGTGAATTTTATGTGCTATCGTGTTTCAAAGCCGATCATTGCCGCCATTTGTCCTAGAAGTTTGATACCAGCTGTTAGTGGCGGGTCAGCGGCGCGGCCGTTTTTTTTTCGTGCGCGTAATTAATGGTGGTTTGTTATCAATTGTAAGTGATTTGAAGAAAACAAATGAGTGAAATAGAAAGCTAAAGTGTTAGTGAATTGTGTTGTGGCTAGAAATCATGAACAACTTCTTGGATTTCATCATATTTATTGAGGTTAGTGTTAGGTATCAATAAAAAAAAAAACGCGACCTTAATTATTTCATTTATTTTTCTAGGAAAATAAAAACTTCTTTAATAAATATTTACTGCTAAGCCTATTTCCTCCTCTTTCTAAAAATATATAATACATATATATTTTCAATAGATAAACCACCCAACTAAAGGTTTAAAACTTAGTAATCCTAAAAATCTAGATTTTCTAGGAAACCTGAAACGCGAGCGGGGGTCGGGGGTTGATCATGACACTGGTTGAATAAATTATCTCAAATTCTTCCGTTCCAAAACTTGTTTTTTTTTCTTCGGCTTGTAAATAAACACGTATAAACTCGTTTTTTTTGTATACGTCCTGTGTTGATGCCGACGCAGTAGTAGTGGTTCGGTGACGCCGACCGGCGCCATTATGCAGTGTAACATTTTCGGTACCACTGTTTTCATAGTAACGTCAAAATCGATGCATCTCTGGACTATCTGGTGCTTGATCCAAAATGTAATACCACACAGCAGGAATTTGGCTGACTGGCACCAGTGTTATTATAGCAGCGATTCATGCTATATTTCGCCCTTCTCTTGTGACCAATAATCCCTTTTTCCCGGTGTGGTAAATGTGTGTACGTAGTAGTTGAAAATAAGTAAGTCCGACTCACGTTTATAGTAGTAGGTATATTGTCCAGATTTCAACAGTCATTCACACATAAGAAATTACACAATAGAAGGTGCAAGAACAAGGAAGAAGTACAGGCACAGCACAGAATAGCGTAAGAAAGTTCGAAGGTGAAAGTAAGATAGCACAAGCACCTATATAAGCGTATTACAAGCGATTATTATGTAACAAGGTTAGCCCGAGCGGCATGCGCTTCGCGTCGGTAGTGAATTCCGACTGGTGCGACGGTTGCGCGCGCGCCGGCGTGCGCTCGCCGGTATATAGCCATTATATACGCGCGCTGCGTTAGGGAGTTCGCAACGTCGATATTATTGTCGATATAGACATATCGATAAACTGGTGCACATCGAATGTTGTATTCTATCTGACATCAATGTTAATAGTGTATGTGTAAATAAATATGTTAGATAGCTTTTATTAAATATTAGATATACGTTATTTAAGTATAGTATAAGTGTAATTAATGTATGTTGGACAAATGTTAATGTTAATTTTAAATGTAAATACATATAAATTAATTTGTAACTACTCTACTACTACTACTCCTAGTAGCCTACACCGGCATTTTTCTAAATAACATCGTTATAATGGTGGTAACAACCGCAATTTTTTGCTTCGGGGAATACTATTGTATCGCGTTTATTTGTGCTATTTCATAGTCACGTTTGAATGTCTTGATTTGAATGCCCAATTTGGCTAAATTTTTGTCTTTTAAATGAAAAAAGACAGGTGTAAGTGTCTTGCGTTTTATTTGGCAGTAATTAAAATATTACTGGTTAAAATGTGTTGGTGCTCTTTTCATTCGAATTAGTGTCGAAATGTAAAACATACATCTGATTAAATGAGGGTGGACACGACGAAAAAGCATCGTCCGCATTATAGGATCCAGGAGTTTTTATAATTTTTCTTGCTAATTCAGTTGCAAATACTAAATTTTTTTCGCATTCACCGCCTTTACATACAAGAAAATTCTTTCCTTATACTTCTGGAACACTTGCTGTTGCAGTGGTGGAGTGATGAAGCGTATTTGTATTTGGGAAAGATTTACGCGCCCTATACAGTGAATCCTTAATTAAATGGAACGTAGGCAGCAAACCATAATTTGAAGCAGATATTTTATAGCGTAATTTGGATTCATTTTCTACAAAAATATTTTGTATGTTTCGAAGATCTTTACACACTGCCCGTTTTAAATACTTAATGTGGTCATGATTGTAATATTTGTGATATTATTTGTATCGCATGTATGCCGAGTTTCTCTTGTAACTATTTTCCTTGTATTGTCAAGTAATAATGATGCACTGCACTCTTGTCTATTTGTGCACCGCCACAAAGTGCTTCCACTTTTGTGAGTTTTGTGTTTATTATACCTATGCACACCACGTATAAGCGCAAATTTTCCTTTCTGATTAGTAGTGATAAGACAAAGCGAAATTCTTGCTCCATTTCCAACAAAAAAAAATATGCTAACCACAAAAATAACACGGCACTGATATATCTTTCGCAAGAAATATCCCCGCATAATTATTTTTTTATAAATGTTACCACTTAATAATCTTAATTTAGCTTAGTAAATTAACACAATAATTACTTTTGATTTGATGTGAAATGCGAACTATAAAAATTATATACATGAACTTAATTTTAAAATAAAAACATTGCATGGATCAATTAGATTTATTTTACACAATTCAATGTAATGAATATACAGTAGTTTCAATTCTTTTACCTTGTACTTCTCATCGAGTGAATAGAGATAAAAGAGGCATTTTGCGAAAGAGACATTTAGAGAAAGGTACATTTTGCGAAGTGGACGTTTCGCGAAAGATGCATTATGAGAAATAGACCTTTTGCTAAATAGACACTCTGAGAATTTGACTTTTAGCGACCAGTAGACATTTTGCGAAGTGCACGTTCTGCACCTGAGCTATTTATTCTAGTGGACAAAAGTGCGTGTTTGAATATCCTCCTCGCAATTGCGCGAGCATGTTCGAGCGCATATTATGCGACTATTCAAGCATTCTCTAACGTGTTCGAGCGCTAACGAGCATGTTCATGTTTAGTCAGTGCACTGACTAGATACATAAGCTGTTGACCATCCGCGAGACTGTTCGACAGAACAAATCGCCTTGCATTTCCTCCATACATGACACACTAACCCCATCTGCTAGTCTTTGATGTCAACTGTCAAATAGCATCATAGAGTAACCACAAAATTACCCATAAGTAACCTTGTAAGAGCGGCTTATAACGAAAGAGGAACTAAGAAAGATTTTTTTATTTCACAGATGTTATATTTAAAGTAGTATCAGAGTAAATATAACTTTCTGCTTTTTCAAATTAAATACGTCAACATAAATTAAGGTAAAATAAAATAGTCTTTATTTGCTTAAACACGGTATGCATAGGTGTTTTAAAATGAACGTACCAAGCATGTTTAGCCAACACGAGGCATGCAAATTAAATATAAAATTAATCAAAAAATGCATTAAATTTTAATCATCATCATCATCATATCAGCCACAGGACGTCCACTGCTGAACATAGGCCTCCCCCAGTGACTTCCAGATCGGCCGATTGGAAGCGGCCTGCATCCAGCGTATAGTAATTTAATTAAGTACATAGATTTCAGTCATATCATAATTATGTTGAAATTAATATTTATTATTTAAAACTCCTTTAATGTGAGATTAGCCACTTATTCAATTTTGTTTTAAATTAATTATTATTAAATGTTTTGAATTCATTAGGTATATTATTGATTTTTTTTTATACTCATTGTTATACAGCTTTTTTTATACTGCATTGTTATTGGAGTTTTAGTAGTAACAGGATATTTTGATTTCTTGTGTTCCGTGGATAAATGTCAAATGCCCTATGAAGCAAGACATATGAACAACCCATTCTGTAACAGCATTTATACTGTGGCTTAAGCAAATAAATAAATATTCTTTTCTATTTTATTCTAAAATATGCATAATTTGCATTACAAATACACATGTTTCAAATATACACAGGGACGTCAATGTTAGTAATTGCAACTGTGCAAATAGAGGACGACATGATGTTCATGGAGGGACACCGCATATTGCTCTTATGCATATTTTTTGGGCAATAAAAGCTCTATTTATATTAAGTAGTATCACATCAGTAAACTGTAGCGTAATTTAGAACCTACAATGCATGATAGGTAGCAATCGCAGTTTTTGTTACAGATCCAACCTGCTTTATAGTATATATAAACTTATTGACTCTGTAAGGATAGGTCCAGATCTGGCGAACGCGCCGCGAAAGCACAGGACGCGCGCAGCGCGCGATTTGCGCGCGAGGTGCACGCGCGCGGCATGCGATCCGTTACTGCAACAGATTGGTGCGCCTCTTTAGCGCAACTCATGCAAGGCTTGTACAGTGCGCGCAAATCGGCGCGCGTGCAGTTCTGGTTCACGTTCGAGCCAGTTTAAAGGTCGCGTTCGCGCGGCTCGCGCGCAGCTCTCGCGCTGCGCCTGCTGTACAAACATTATCTATATGCGTTTTCCAATTTACGTCTTGTTCTATAGTTAAACCTAGGAACTTCGTTTGTTTTACTTTGTTAATTTTCGTGTCTTTATAATGAATATCAATATTTTTTGTTTCAGTTTAATTGTATGTAAGTAATTAGTAAATACTTTAACATCAAAATTACTTTTAAATAAAACTATACTTTTCTTATAAGTTGTAATGATGACTAATCTATACATATAATTGAAGCTATAAAACAAAAAAACAATTTCTCTCTCGAAATGAAACAAAAGGTATGATTCCGAATTCAGCAGCACGCAGTAGTGCTGGTCCCCATATTTTCTATATGAGTGTATATGAGAGTACATCGACTACCATCAGCCCCTCTAGCATGTGCAACAAAACACGATACGATACGATACGATATGATATAGCGATTTATCGCTCATTTTTTGTCAAAATATGATTTTTTATTAAAAAATGCGAGCATAACTGTGACGTTGCCGGCACGGACATGCTTACTGTTTCAATAAAAGTTCAAGATGGCGGCTATGTTATCATATTTTGAAAGTAAATAGGCGATAAATTGCTATATCATATCGTATCATATCGTGTATTGTTGATCGTGCTAGAGGGGCTGGTGTATAGTAGCGCTCCGGACTACAATGCCTGGCCGTTGTGGGTTCGACTCCCGCGAGGGGCAAATGTTAGTGTGATGAGCTGCCACGAGCATTTGCACCTAAGTCATGGATGTTTATAAATGTATTTAAGTAGTTATAAATATATTTAAGTATGTTTATTCTGTATCTGTATCTAGTGGCAATAGCACAATATTTGCTTAATTTGGGGCTAGATAATTGGGTGTTTGTGGATACAATTTATTTTTCTTTTCTAAAAAAAACTATATCAGATAATTTTGATATATTTATTAATTACATTTCACTGTCCTTCGAATAAAACATTTCTTTTTACTTATGCCTTTTGTTATTTTTGACATGTTTTCAATTTTTGACTCTTAGTACTTTATCACGTAAACCTAAAATAAGTATTCAATAAATCATCATAAAATAAAATATTTATATTACATCGCATGTACTGGAGTGCACTCAGTGCACTGTGAGCACTATTATGGCTATACTATAACAATACAACTAATGCACGCCGCTACAAAGTTGTATCGGTTTTGCACGGTAAATATGGCGTTGCTTCGTAAAATTGACAAAGAAGTTGGAAAATTGTTAAAGTAATGTAAATAAGTTGAATGTTCATCAAATATGCGGCTTATTGGTGAGACGTAATATTAGAATTAGTTTTAATGACCTTTCTGTCGTAATTTATGCAACCTTTCTACATCATCTAGTCATTTTTATTTTTTCATACAAATGTCAGATCACGATGACCACTGACTACGTCACATCGGCCTCGGTCGGGTCATTTTCGGGTCTCTTTAGGTCCATCACCCAGACGTGTGGTCCGCCCTGTCCTTACGAAGTAGGTAATATATAAGTCAATGGTTGGAGCATATAAATATGACAATGTTCGAGCATCACATATTATTATCTTAATTTGTTAAATTGTTAAATCTGTCAAAAATAGAATTATCTGAATAAAGAATCTGTCAAATACAGAAATCTGTGTAATGCAAAATTTGTTAACATCATATACCTACCAACCTACATTATTTCGAACCCAAAATATAAGTAATTAAAAGACACCAACCCAACTCACTACAGATATTGTTGTTAAATGTGTAATAAAAACTAATTTTAAATATTAAAACCACCTGGTGATATATACTCGATTTGCGTTTCGACCCATGTTGATAGGATGCGCGCAACGATTACAATGAATGACAGAATGAAACTGACTGATCTTACGAGCGACGCACGCGGCGGTACTTCAACAAGTCACAACAAGTCGCGTCGCGATTGTCGCAATCGGCTAGGAATATACCGGTTTATTTAGGTTCATAGTATCGCTCCTATTTGGTTTCGCACCGGAACGGAATTTTACGATAAAACCGGTTTACTATACCGGTTAATTTTGAACCGGTTTCAAGCCTTGGTTCACAGCCCTGATTATATAAACTACGTTTTTTTCGTTTCGTTCTACGCGATTCATTGCCGGTTTTTAAAATTAATAAGTTTTTGCATTACGGTTTTTAATATTTTCTGCGTGAAACGAAAATAGTTACAAGAATTTTACTATAATAGCATAACAGATTTTGAGTCATTCAAAAGTGCGTAAAATCGGGAGCAATAGAAATAGAGTTCGCACACGAATCGTATTTGTGTTCGAATTCAAGATTCATTTCGAATGCTTCAAAAATACGTCTACAGAACGTGATATCAGGATTGTGGGCACGTTATCGCACTACTGGGGATGTGGCTGAACGGCACACAGGCAGATATCGTGTTACTGCGCAGACACAGGATCGATTTTTTCAAATGACCGCAAGAAGACAACCCAATATCACAGCGATGCAAACTAGTACAAAGCCTCCAGGAAGACCACCAGCTGTTGGTGAGCACCAAACCGTGCGAAGGAGGTTGCATGAAGTTAATCTTCATGTTCGAAGACTACTACGTGTTCCAGCATTGCGACGTGGCAATCGCGGTCGGCGGCTTTCGTGGGCTCGGGAGCTTTACCATTGAGTGATCAACAGTGGTCTCGGGTGCTGTTCACCGATGAGTCCCGGTTTGGGTTTCATCCGGATTCACGAAGAACACGCGTTTGGAGAACTCCAGGGAGAGTTAGCCGTCTACGGCACCCTCAGGAGGTCCACTCTTACCAAGGCGGGACAATCATGGTGTGGGCAGGAATTCGTCTTGGCGGACAAACTCAGCTCGTTTGGATCCAAGGCAGCATGACTGCTCAAAAATACCACGAGGAGGTAGTAGAGCCTGTTATTGTAACACACAGAATGCAAATGGGCCAGCAATTACTACTCATGCACGATAGTGCTTCTTCCCATACGGCACGGCTGGTGTCGGCTGCTCTCCGAGACCACGATATTCGAGTTTTGGATTGGCCTGCACAGCCGCCCGACTTAAATCATATAGAGCATACCTGGGACATGTTACAACAAAAAGCTTTGATAGATTTCCCGCCAAATTTGACGACGAAACAACAACTTTACGAACACTTGCAAAGAACATGGGACCTTATACCGCAACAAGACATTGACAATTTAATTTTAAGTATGAACAATCGATGTTGATGTGTAATTAATGTAAGAGGTGGCAACACTGATTATTAATAATCAGATTCATAAGATTTTTATTAATTTTCTTAAAATTAATAGTTTTAAGAAGAAATAAAGATTTTTTATATAAATTTTCTACGGCGTTTTTAAAACTTCGGATTTTTAACTTAAAACAAAAAATATACAATTATTTTTATTAAAGACCTTAAAATAAGCTATCAATCTCCCATTTACTATCAGAAAATTCTTCATAGATTTTTTAGATATCTGATAATCCCTAAATTCTGTTTATGTGTGTAGATGCCACCGAAACTGGCTGATATACCTTTTATGGCTTAAGATCCACTATTTAACATTTAAACGAAATAAAAATAAAAGCAAGAATGCCTTGGACCAGAAAGGAGAGTGATAAAAGAAGCTCTTCAAGGAGGCTTTTGTCTTGTCTTTTGTCAAATAGTAGGTGGAATTTGAATACGCAGTGACAGTTCTGTGTAGCATCAATTACTTCGACAATATAAGGCTAAAATAATAATTTTCAATCTCTTCTTGTATTTTGTCTGCCTCTTGATCAGAGACCTCCATGACTGTTGCAGGTTCAAAGTCTTGAGCGAGTCTTTCTTGTTCCTTCCTCTGCTGGATGTCTTTAAGACGTTTGTCAGCTTCTTCTTTCTCCCTTTTGAGTTTTTGTGCCTCTTCCTGAGCCTTCTTTGCATATTCAAAAAATGTTTCTTGAACAACCTTAAATATAATAAACATATTATAAATAAAAAATACCGAAATTATTAATTTTTATCCTGATTTTGTTTACATACATAAAGTTCAATTAACGGGAATGTTATTATTGCATTTTGGTCACTCATTTATATATCGTTCCCTACTTCTTTGCATGATCTTTTTAGCTAAGTATATTTTTTCAGAGCATTCAGCCAAACATACCGCGTTTTCAGATCGGTACAGGTCTTTGCGTAGGTACACATTGCAGTGCAAGACATAATACATCCTCATTTAGGGCATTTAGAATTTTGTACAATTTTAGCTATCTATTAATATCTTATCTTATGTCATATGTGTCAGTTTTGCCTGCTGAAAGTTGATAAAGAATAAATGGTGGTCTAACGAAATTTAAAAAAGCAGCAGGCCCGTGCTGGAAATGAACAGCAACAATATTAATTTATTGGTTCAAATTATTAGATTATACCTATTGATAATATTCTTTGTATTGTGGCTGTTGATTTTTCTATTAATAAATTTATTTATTTATAAAAAAAATATAAGATCAGAGTGGAAAAATCTGGAAGAGGCCTTTGTGTAGCAAGGCTGTATGTAATAATAATGTGTCAGTTAAAATGTCTAAAAAAGTTTCTCAAACGCCACTTGGATTAACGACTTTCTTAAAGATGCAAGGTTATGTTGTATGTCAAAGTATACCTACATAGAATCAAACATTTTGTAAAATAAGCTATTAAAAAAACTTTGCAGAGGGTATAATTTTATTTTAATTGATATCAATTTATCACAGTTCTTCTGTAGCATACAACAAAAATTACGAACTCACTATAATAGTATCTATCTACTCAATGTTAATTAACTTAATGTTTAGCTAAATGTCGCAATGGAGTTTCATGGAAAGACGCAAATTTTCATGCATCTACGAAAATGTGCATCTTTCGTTTTCCATTTATATAAAACATAGACAATTATGTACATTCCTTGTTCTAGTTGTTAATATGGATCAGCTTTTACTGAAAACCTATTCAGAAATGTACACAATTAAAATTGAATTGAACAAAACGAATCCGCATAGTAACGCATCCTGGTACATTATACATCATTATACGCAACTTCAATTTATTATCTGCAAATTAGAGTTTACTTTCGGTTTATTTTTTAAATATGTTAAAAACTCATACTAGGGCCTTTTGTTCACATAATTCACACAAAAGCGCGCATAAAGTTTACTTGTTAATTGACAAATAGTACTTGCTACTTACGCTAGCTAGAGTGCGTGCTTGCTCTGCTAGCACTGCAGCAGCTTATACTACGGCACTAGCTATATAGCAATGAGTGTATCGTCTAACCACTAATAACGCTCACTTATTGTAAATAACATATAAAACTACCACATAACGTAAAATTTACTAAATTGTTTTGGACTTCAAACTAAAAATCAGTCGCAGGACCTTAATTATTTTTATAAAATATTACCTACTTAGGTTGACAGGCCGTTGAGTGTTAATTGCAAGAACTGTAAAATAATTATGAAACTAAAATTATTAGAAAGTAAAACAACAGGTAAACTAAAATTAATAACAATAAAAACATAGATTAAGGGCCTGTTTAATACACAATGTACGGATAAGTTCTGCAATAATTCTGAATAAGCTATATTTTATTTATGTAAAGGATAAACACGATTTTCAACCACTTTTATCCTCTACATATTTTTATCTTTTAACTTTATCCGTACATTGTGAAACAGGCCCTAAAACTGCTAATTTACTTGTAATAGATATTAAATAAAGTTGCTAATTATGATTAATGAACATATGCTACATAATTACTCAATCAATTGACCTAAAAGAGAATATAAAACTGGGTTATTTATTTATTATATTGCACTAATTTCGTTATTCTACCTATCTTTTTTCTAAATTAACACAGACCTATATTTTTTTCTACACCGTCAATATAAAAATTTTATACACATTGTTACTTCGTATAGAAATAAATTAAAATTACTGTTTACTAACAGAATCACACTTAAAGACTATTTAAAAATAAATATAAACCATTTAACTAATACTTGTCGCGCTGGCTATATCTTCTTAGATTAGGAATATCTATACATTCCCGTCTCCTTGCGCATTCGCACTGTAAAAGAAAAAAAAAATAGTTCTTGTTATATGGTTTAAAAGATGATCTTAAAACATGGCATACGTTGATATTTCTTTGGCAATTAAATAGTACATGAAACTATGCAAATAATTAAAAACAAGTGAAGATGCTTCATAGATATGGTTTTTTATCCCTATTAGGTTACGCTGCCTAGCAATAACCATGGAGGAAACCTAACAACTGGTTCATTGTTACTAGTGTTAACTTTAACTTGAGAAGGCTAATGTTCATGTCGTTAGTGTTCTTTCATATAATCGCCGTTCCGTACGTACTCCAAAGGGCAAAACAGAAATCAATTTGCTGTCACTCTGCCCTCTGTCACAGAATATTATAGACTACAGAAATCCGTCTCTGCAATGGTGCCAAAAGAAATGCCTACTAAATGTCGTTAACAATATAGTGTAATTAGCTTGCGTCAGATTACAGCTCCATTTCGTTAAGATACCTACAGAAATCCATTGCAAGCGAAACTCATTCTATAACTCTAAATTACTATACGTAATAGACTAAACCTAAACTCGATATATTCAATAAGCGACGCGCTAGGGTTGACTGCTACAAGAAGCTACTAACGCCATCTAGCCTCGTGGCAACGTCTCGCCGGCTCATCTATTAAATTAATAATAAATTAAATAAATAAATAAATATTGGACATCATCACATACATTGCTCTGATTCTATGGTAAGTAGCTAAAGCACTTGTGTTATAGAAATCAGAAACAACGACGGTACCACAACACCCAGACCCGAGACAATATAGAAAAGTTCGTTTCCTACATTGACCCGACCGGGGATCGAACCCGGAACCTCAGAGATGGCGACACCATATTAGTCCGGCGTGCTCGCCTCTCGGCTACGGAGGTCGTCAAAATTACTTAAACAATGTCACACCTACCCAGTAATGTAATTTTATAAGCCGAAATAGTTATTAAGAGACAGACTGCACAGTGTTTTTTTGCGTGTTTCCTTTTTCTTTCCATTTTGAAAATAGTTATAGGAAAATAGGCAAATAAAACGCGCGCGCGCTTCACTGCTCGCTCGCGAGTCCTTACTGGATTAGTAGCTCACCGCAGTGGGTCACCGCGCGTAATGTTTTCGATGCCTACATGGTAACTGTGACAGGCCTGCCTCTGTCTAGTAATTTCGTTTCGGCTTACTTACTAGTGACAATTTTGGTATCATTATAATGCAAACTCTAAAGTCAAACAACAATAGTATAAACCAGTCAAATATAAGTCGTGCTCGCGCTGAGGATCCGACCTGAATGAACTATGTTGTATGTTCCACGAAACTTTTCGGTGCGTGAGTCCGACTTGTACAGTCTCGTGCACTGATATGTATACATGGACAGATTTTCAAATAAATTTAACTACTAAAAAAATCTAAAATAAATAATTACTATAACCATACATATTAATATAACCATCAGAGAACGTCACAATAATGTCCTCATTATTGGCAAAAATATTTACACTAGTAGTTTTCAGAAATATGAATACACTTTTGTGAGCTAAATTATGAAGACATTATGAATTACAATAATAAATACACATGTTATTTTTCAAAAATGTAAACAGGTCAACTTCATAATAATGTAAACGGTTATGACTATGGCTTTTTATCATTAAACTGAATACACTTATAAAGTTGCAATTTCACTATTCTGACAAATTTCAAAAACATGTACACAATAAAGTTATCATAATAATGTAAACAATATTTTTTTGTGTTTTTAACCGACTTCTAAAAGGAGTAGGTTATCTGTTTATTGATATTTTCGTCAATAATTATGGATCGATTGGATCCTAATTGTAAAAAAAACCAGCCAAGTGCGAGTTGGCCGCGCACATGAGGGGTTCCGTACCATTATCTATAAAAAAGAGCAAAAAAAATCACGTTTGTTGTATGGGAGCCCCCTTAAATATTTATTTTTAGTTAATATTTGTTATTATAGCGGTAACAGAAATACATAACCTGTGAAAACTTCAACTGTCTAACTATAACGGTTATCTAATGGATACACCCTGGTGACAGACGGACAGCGGAGCCTTAGTAATAGGGTCCCGTTTTACCCTTTGGGTATGAATCCCTAAAAACTATCAATGTCTAATTTTTAGGGTTCCGTACCCAAAGGGTAAAACGGGACTCTTTTACTAAGGCTCCGCTGTCCGTCTGTCTGTCTGTCTATCAGTCTGTCCGTTTGTCACCAGGCTGTATCTCATAAACCGTGATAGTAAGAGGGTTGAAATTTTCACAGATCATGTATTTCTGTTGCCTCTATAACTACAAATACTAAAAAACAGAATACAATAAATATTAAGGGGGCTCTCATACAACAAACGTGATTTTTTGCCGTTTTTATAGATAATGGTACGGAACCCTTCGTGCGCGAGTCCGACTCGCACTTGGCCGGTTTTTTTTATTTGATTTTGATGATGGATTCTCAGGAAAATCAAGAAAAGTTCTCAAGTTATAGGCACTCAGGACGTGTTTATTAGCTTTTGCTGAGCTGATGATGGAATCCAAACAATTAGGAATTGGTAAATAATACTTGTGATTTGTCAATAGGAAGTGTTTAATAGACTCTTGGGCCGACGTGACGCCTATGAGATACCAGTCAGTAATTTTATTCACTTATGCTGTTAACCAGCACGTCCAGATACGATAAAAATATAAAAGTTCGTTACCTAATTCGAATAAGGTATTGAAAGCTTTAGAAAGATCTTATCCTATGAGTAAGACTAAGCACGCTTACTTTTAACGGTTTCAATCGAACCCGACTACATTATAATAAATATTTTCAATATAAAACTTAAAATCGAAAAAATATATATTTGTCAGCGATATTGATTTTTAATATTTTCATTTGCACCGACATCAAAAATAAATGATTACTTAGTTGTTGTTTAAAAAAATATTATTATTCGCATTTACTTTTTTTAATTCAACAGTATATTGTTTTTTTGTATGTTTGTTACGCGATTAGGACTCCGTCAAATGAACCGATTTCAAAATTTCTTCTTTTTTTTAAAGAGTATACTCCCTAGGTGTTCCCATGTTCACCAAGTTAGGATCTGATGATGGAATCACAGGGAAATCCAGAAACAACCTAAAATTAATTGGGTACATAGAGTGTGTTTGTCATCTTTAAATAACTTCTTCAGATGTTTGCGTCTGGGAGTCATCCCATCATACTACCGAGCTAATGATGAAAGTCACAGAACACCTTAACGGTTAGGAGTTAGTAGATAACACTTCAATTTATTGACAGAATGTATTTCGCAGTATATTGGGCGGATGTGGCGTTTACGAGGTCCTAGACTGCAATTTCATTTACTGCGGGATTAAACCAGCACACTCAGAAATGAGATAATATTTAAAAGTTCCTTCCTCAAATGGACTTCGGTAATATGTTAAGGCGGCACCGCAGCCGTCGGTAGCGTCGAAGAAGGTTATACTTTTCCTATCTACCCTCAAACTATGTATTGGAAATTTCTAGCAAGTGTTAGCAGTGCTATTACGTTGTTACTTCCATCCATGTGGTGCAGTGGAATTTAGTTGATCGTAATAAGACTATTTGTTATTGTTATTTGTTTTTTATGTGATTAAAAAAATTTCAACGAAACTTTGTAAATAAATAAATATTTACTCTCTTTTATGGCATTCATAAGGTCAGTTTAATTTTTAGAAATTACTCTTATCATTGTTTTTTGTGAGAGTGATCATAAAAGTTAAATCAAATAGTATGCTTCTGAAGGCTTTGGATGTTTTTATGATTTAAATATTTTTATTTATTAATGTAATTAAATATATAAAAAATAACATACGATTTCAATATTTCGAACCTGTCGATTGTACCAAGTGCATTTTGATAGGTATACATACTAACCAGAATAACCATAAAAAATACAAATAATTTTAATTTTACAAATTTTTTATTAAGTATCAATCAATCCCTCAGAAAAGTTAATATACTATTTATTTATTATCAAAAATATTGTGTATACATTGTAATGAAATTGCTTTGTATATATGTTAAGGAAATTGTCACATATACATACATAAATATAATTTTGAGAGTGTGTAGTTTTCATCAAATTAGAATTTGTTTACTTAACTATGAAGGAAAAAGTATACATAATTTTGACCCAGTTCGAAGATTATAACATTCAATAAAAACATGGTATACTTATTTTTAAAATATTATGTATTTACATTTATTTAAAAATCTGTCCATGTATATATATCAGTGCACGCGACTGTACAATGTCCATACATAGTTTTCTATGGAGGTAAAACTCTGAAATACTTACTCTCAACGAAGCAAATAGCCGCCAAAATGCAGGCGGAGAATAAGATAGTCATAGATATGACTAGAACGGTGACTTGGTGCGAATGGTCGCAGCAGCAGGACTTGGGCTCCTTGCCGGTGCGTTGCTTCGTGAACCCGTTCACTACTGTGAAGTGAGTGGAACTCGCAACCGACGCTGCGTCCTGCCCAGACGCAGATCCGCGTTTCACACCGTTCCAGAATCCGTCCTCTGGTTCGCGAGTCTCTTCGGGAATCGCTAGCACAGCTTCGGATAAGCCAGCCTTGCGACCATAGCTACCTAACTTCGAATGGTATCCGTAGTCCTCTTGCGCTGAATTCCTGCCATGCATTCGCGCTAAGTGCGCAGCGTTCAGCAAAAACGAGCCCGAAGATACGCTCTGCAAACAAAAATGCCTTTATTTTGTTGGATTGGATTGGATTGGGTGTTGTCATTTCGAACGATTAACATATTTTTTCTGTACATGGAATAGAGTTATTATTAATGAAGTTGCTTTAGGAATCATGTCCCAGTGTTTTCATACGCTCACGCACACGCACCGTATTTGTTTACGTTACGTCACACTTGACCAAGTTAAACAAGAGCGTCTGGTCTTGGGTCATACTCATACACTTTCAGAAAAGGTCACGAGCGCAGTATGGTTAATTAGAAATAGATCACATGTATTGATATAATAAGGTGCTTAATAATGAGTAAATGGTTTCTTCAGTAATGTTATTTCTGAATTTTCAAAGTCAAACTTATTGATGTTGTAATGCTTGCTAATACTATTTACACTGAGTAATATTAATCATAATAAAATGCTTCTTTACAAGAACTGACAAGTGGATCCTGAATAGGACACGTCACATTAATTAGTTTCTTGACCATCTCCATTATCATTATCACCTCATACCGAAACAAAAAGTCTATGACAAAAAAAGGTTTTTGTTGTTAGTGGAAGATCCTCAAAGTCGACAAAGGCTTGAAAAAGCTTTGGGCGGAGTTGGTTTTTGTTAGTGTAATGAAGACAGACTGGAGTGATTGCTGTAATTATAGGAGGAGATGTATCCGGTAGGGTTAACTATGCAGTTTTTACAAACCATGAGGTAAAAATATTTTGTGTTAAAATCATGCTATGATCTCCAAGATCAGCGGTGTAATCGAGATTAATACTTTTTTGTTAATTATGAATATTTAACTAGATGTGCATACTCTAGTTTAGTTTTCTAAAAAAAACATACATGCGTGCTATGGTTGCTTGATGACCCTTGGCTGGAGGCAGACCCTCCGCGCGACCGAGAGTCGCTGATGCTTCCACTAGTGGTGCTACCCGACAGAGACGGCCGCGGTATGTGCCACTCGTGCGATGAGATCTGAAAAACAAATTAAAAAGTGAAAAACTCGTTTCACTTAAAAGGAAATTGCAACCTTTTATTGGGCGGTGGCAGTTCAGAGGTTGCGATGAGCTCTGCAGTTAGGGAACACATCATAAGGAAACCTGCACACTCAGATTCATAGGTAGCCATGACCCCAATAGTCTGATACCCCCTGACCATGAGTTACGGTGGTCAACTGACATTGACTGTGTACTCAACAGGACAAAGCGCTAGTCGCAGGAAGTACAGTATTATGATGTATACGTGTCGCATATTTGACATTATGCTCCTTGCCAAGTAATTAAAGTCAATATTGCAAATAAATAATGGTGTACTTCTTTCGAGTTGTGTTAGCGACATTTCAAATGCTTCTTTACTTATATTGCTACGACCATAGCATATTATAATAATATAAATATGGTACAACTTGTAAAATATCGTGACTTGTTGTAGAGTCTACTGATCTTCACTTAATTCAAATTAAATTACATTATGCTAAAAGAGCAATTTATACTGTTAATACAATCCATTCATTTTCCTCAATATGATGAATATGCGTAATTTTGTTGCAACGCCTTCGTTCACTTCATTAGGTAGTCAGTCAGTACCTGGTCCAAGTCCTTGCTAGTTGGTTTATCTACATAGTATTATGTATGTGACTTTGTTCAAAGGACGTCTGCTAAATTCCTTTCGATTTCCTTATTTAACTTTATTCAAGATCTAAAAAACAGTAGGTACCGTCTGTGACATACCTGCTTTCTGAATGCCAGACAACACAACACATTCTAAACCGGTGCATTTAGAGATTTAGAATGAAATTTTCCTTGAATGTGCACCGAAAAGAAGATTGTATGTTAATTTTACGTATGCACAGAGTCGTTGGTAATATTTATAGTATTGACATATTCTTCGTATTTGTCTAGAGGTTCTCGCTCCGGCTACCATGTTACCAGTCTCATGTTTTAATGCCAGTAGCACCTCCTACTCATCCCAAAAAACCAACCATTTGTAAAAATAATAGCAATGTCAAGCAAAAAGCCCAGACGTTATTCAAATGCTCAAGTGTTGATCATTATTTTTGCTAACGAGTTTTTGGGAGAAATAAGCATAATGGCATTTTATTTTGACTTAAAACATTACAGTCGTTTAGAAAAACTGGTCTTTTGTATGCAGTCTTGCAAAATTAGTTCACGCTTATTTACGATTCGAAAGGTTTTGTTGATTTTCTTGACACAGCGACTTAAAATCCTACTTATGAGTTGCGTTGTGCAACGCGCAACGTCTTGTGAGATTGTGTGTGTAACATTAACACCCACATAGTTACGGGTTACCGAATGCGCACCGAATGACAAGGAAGAGATCTGCAATGAGTTTGCAGATCTCTTCCTTGTCGCATCTGTGATATTATTGCCGTCTCAATATCAAGTCGGATTTGATTTCATCGAGTTTACGTAATTCAGGTTGATTTTGCAATGTTTTGCAAATGTCTAGTCTTATTTTTTTGTATCTTTTTTTTCTTCATATTTTATGTCTATTGACTCGTAATAAAATCTCATTATTATAATCAAATAAAAACAGGCCAAGTGCGTGTCGTGCCACGCGCAGTATAGGGTTCCGTACTCTAAGGAATTTTTGAACGACTATTACTCTTAAACTAACTGGTCTATCTTCTTAACCGTTATGAGTTTGTTAGAATTATTGTGCTAGAGAATAAAAACTAAGAAAATATTACTACCGAAAGCCTATTATTAATTACATAAATTAAGCCATATATTATTAATTTAGTTTCTGGCTTTTATTTAAAATATTATTATTTTATTCTTGTTATATTTTTAATTTGAGAAAATGTGGTTTACGATGATTATTTTTAATTTAAATAATGTTGTCACTTTCTGTATAAAATATAATATTTAACGTATTTCAACTTCCTGTTAAAAATGAGAAATACTGGCTTCCGGTTTCCTCTTATCTGATTGTTCGATTTAGCAACTAATAATGGCGAGGTACGGAGTAGGGGAAAGGTGAAGAAAATGTGTTTAAATAACTAGAATTTCTCATTCTCGGTGAGTCGTCCTTACTGAAAGGCTCTGTCCAGATTATAAGTTAAGTACTATTACCTATCTACATTAAAAATAGGTTACCTAGTAAATAATTCATACTGTGGCTAATTAATCGCTGTTATTCTGAACAAATACAGGTTATTGTGAATAAATAATATTATTGCTATAGATTATTATTGGCTTAACTATTGTTTTATTGGTTCAGTTTGTATTCGATTAAAATACCTACGTATACTTGCAAGTGTATTTTCTTTATTATTTCATAAATAAAACATGAAAGTCATCTCAAATTTGCCCTGTATTCTAACGAGTTCATAAAGAGCACTATAATCATGCTTTTTTTTTCAACTCAATAGTTTAGCTTTAAGACGGGGGGGGGGGGGGGGGGACTTCTACATGATGTAGAATGAACTTAAGCAAAACCATTTTATTCCAATTATTCCACTAGTATAAAACCTTGCTTGGAATTTGCGTCTTAATTGATATCATCAGGGTCAGGTTTGCTTTTCTTGAAACATTTCATTAGGAATTTCTGAGTGGTTTGTTGTATGTCTAATTAAAGTTTTAATGGAAAAAAAAACCTTATAAGCTTGCGTTAAATGAAACACAAAAATGTTAGACACATCGTATAACTGAAACAGACATTTCAATTTATGTTTTTCACATGCCAATAAAAATCGCACCAGACAACTAAAAAAATTAATTTTAAATTTAAAAAAACTCCAGACTTGAAAATCCTCTCATTAACTATTAAAGATCTGATGATCTTCAAACGGCTGATCAGCAGGGCTAGCATGCGCGAATCGGTTATTTTATCGATAGACAAGCCAAATCTTGTCTCCAACGATATTTTTTTTGTTTTCCCTTACCTAACGGATGACAGACGTCTCGAATCCTTCTTCTTAATATTTTAGGGTTTTCCGTTCTTCGTAGCCACGTTCGTTCGTTATTTTTACGTTATAACACGGCATTTTCATGATATTTTGTTCTTGTTTGTTATCATCGAAGACAAAACGACATAATTTACGTCAAAAGTCGATAACATGCCACGACAAAATGTTATCGTGTTGCGCTTGCTAGCCCTGCAGGTCATGGTTACCTTATCATATACTTTCAATGTCATTGAAGTAACACGGTACCAAATTTCGAATCGATCGGACATAACGAAGTTATTGAGTTCCCCTCATCAACTAGAACAGAGCTGATAATCTTCAAATGGCTAAACAGTTTTATGAAACATGGCTAAGAACACTCGGGATAAAATTATCTATGACACAAAAAAAACGACGAAAATCGGTTTATCCGTTTGGGAGCTACGATACCACAGACAGACACGTTAAACGCATAACACCTCTCTTTTTGCGTCGGGGGCTAAAAACCCAGGACAGATTACGAAAATGGCCATATTAAAGGCAACGAAGAGGGTTAAGTAATATAACTGAACTACGTTAAAGTCAATGAAGAGATCATCCTTGTATTACACGAACTTTGCCCCATCGCGGCGCACCGAGGTCGACTAATTTAGCCTTTTATTTCATTACCTACATAGTTGATGAAGTACGAGTATTACGTCTAAATGAAGGACTATTTATTTACTTCAACTTAAATGCACGAAATAAAATTTTACAAAGGGTGTACTAATGCCACATGGATTCTCTTGGTTACATATAACAAGGCCTAAGGTCATAATACCTATGGACGAAAGACCTAATTTTTAAAACACCTAATGCTCATAATACCTAAGTTCAAATAGTATATAATATTTGAAATACCTAATGGATGGTTTACTAAAGTCGATTGACCTAAGGACAATACACCTAAAGACGAAATATCTAATTTCAAAACACCTAAGTCGTTATACCTATGTAAATAAGTATTTCGCTCAAAGATTACTTATCTCTATCGCTTGTAGGGAAAATAAAGTAGTAGATGAGTATTTAGAAACCTTATTTGTAAATAATATATTTTAAATTACATAAATGCAGTGCAACAAACAACCAAAAATGTCTAAACTTGTCACAAATCTCACCTGGGTTAGGTCACGGTAATACTACTATTACCGTGGTTAGGTTAGGTTAGAACAGTGACCGCACAAAGCGCGATGTCGAGCGAGCGTTGTGAGAATGCTGCGTCAGCGGCCGGCGAGCGCTAAATTACATTTTTCATTTTAAAAAAAAATGCCATTGTAAACCGTTATAGTACCTATAGTGCTAGTAATAGTATAGTACTATGTATAATGGTTTACAATGATAAAATTTTTGAGCTGAAATTGTAATTTAACGCTCGCCGGCCGCTGCCGCGGCACGCTCACTACGCTCGCTCGGCTTCGCGCTTTGTGTGGTCACTGTTCTAACCTAACCTTACCCAGACGAGATGTGTGACCACTTAAGACATAAATTGATTTGATACCTTCAAGTGCTATTTCGTCGTAAGATGATTTAAACTAAGACATTGTAAAAGTAGGTCTAACAGCGGTCTATCTACTTTACAGTTCTTACTTGGTATGCATGTAAATAAACTGCATGAACCATACTACAACGAATATATTAACAAATATGAGTAGGTATAGTCAGCCTCTCTCCAGAATAAATAACAACAGTCACTTGAATCCTTGAAAGTCTGACTCATCTTATTTGCTATTCTATCCGAAACTAACGATATTTTTTACACATTCAATCATTGCTTCTGTTGTGAATATATATATATTTTTTTTCATTTCATTAAACCTAGCTTATGACAAGTGTGTCACCATCACCGCTCCCAAAACACATCAATTAAATAAATTAGAGACCTATCGGTCTCCTAAAGTTTATTCTATCTTTTACAAAAGAAAGTAGATGCTCAATATTTTATCTTTAATCAAACTTGTTGTACTTAGTAAGTGAAGTGAAAGTAAAATTTATTACCTATTAATATTTTGTTTTCTGATGCGTTTCATTAATTATATTACATTTTAGGTCAAGTTTTGTGCGGAGTCCGATTGATTTTGTCAGATACGGTTTCAAGGTCTGTGTTCTCTTTATTTGCGGTCTCGTTTCGTCGGCCTCTGATGCAATAAATCTTGGTTTGCTCTCGGCTCCATGGTCCTCTTTGTTGCTTTGGTAACATGATGGATAGGCATTTTTGGTAGTGGTAGCATAATGCATTTCTTTATAGTAATTGCAAGGCCGAACAATAATTGCTTGTGATTCTTAATTGAAGGTTCTGAACACGTAGATTTGCGTTTATGGCACTGGAATGTGTGGTCATTGTGTTTGTGGTTTTTTACAGTTATTGAGGGGTTTCGGACGTCCAAAAACGGAACCTTCCTAGACTTTCGCCCAGTTAGTCTATTCGCTATTCGCTGTTGTGCGTATAGAGATTTTTTTAAAGGTATTTCATTAAAGTAAGAGGTCCCTTGCCTCCTTTAAAAACTTAAACGATAAATAGGTTATAATCACAGCACTATTAAATGTGGCGAATTTTTTATGAGAATTACAACGAAGAAGTAGATTTTAACCATTTACTTGTAATAGTCAAAAAAATTTAAATGTGGCTCATTTTTAAAAAAAAAACAGAATTCGTATGGCGAGCGCTCGTTATCTACTATATAAAATTCTAAACTGACTGTTGGTCTATCAACGCACAGCCCAGACCGCTGAACCTAGAGACTTGAAATTTTGCACATAGATACCTTCTACAGTGTTGGCATCCACTAAGGAAGGATTTTTGGAAATTTCACCCTTAAAGGGGTGAAAGTTTGTATGAAAGTCCGTCAGTTTTAAAGTTAGGATCTCCAAATTTTGTGTTTAGGCTGACGTATGAAAATGAATTACACGTGTCTCAGCGTTTTTGCTAAATTAACCCCCAATGGGGTAAAAAGGAGCATAAAGTTGTGTATTAAAACTCCGTCGTTTTCAAAGTAAAAATCACTAAAATTATTATTTAGGCGTGCGGTTGGGAACTCAGTCAAAGTATAACGTTGTTGTTGGACTTTCAACCCTTATGGGGATAAAAAGAGGATTTTTGTATTTTAAGTTCTTTATTTTCTAACTAAAATTCACTCAATTTATTATTTAAGCTTATAGTTGGTAGCTTAGGCAAGGTATATCTATGTTGTTGAAATTTCAACCCTTAAAGGGGTGAAAAGGGGATATTTTTTTACTTGAAGTTCTATTATTTCTAAGTAAAAATCACTCAACTTTTTATTTAGGCTTACGGTTGATAACTCACGCAAAGTATGTTGGTGTTTTTTAAATTTTAACCCATAAAGGGGTTAAAAGGGGATACATTTTGTATTTGAAGTTCTTTATTATGTTAGTTAAAATCACTCTATTTATTATTTAGGCTTATGGTTGAAAACTCAAGCTAGGAATATCGTTGTTGTTGGAATTTTAACCCTCTAGGGGGTGAAAAGGGTATACATTTTGTATTTGAAGTTCTTTATTTTTTAAAGTAAATAAATATACTTATGGTTAGTCACTCGCGCAATCGGTGATACCTACAGTGCAGGCATCCACTGAAGAAGGATTTTTAGAAATTCCACCCTTAAGGGATTAAAATAAGGAGTAAAAGTTTGTATGAAAGTCTGTCAGTTTTGAAGTATGGATTTCCAAATTTTGTGTTTAGTCTGACGTATGGAAATAAATTAATAGTGTTTCAGCGTTTTTTTATAAATTAACCCCCGATGGGGTAAAAGGAGGGATGAAATTGTGTGTGGAAATTCCTTCGTTTTCAAAGTATAAATCACAAAAATAATATCGCTTATAGTTTAAAGCTCTGGCAAAGTATATGGATGTTGTTGGAATTTCAACCCTTAACCCCGTGTAAAGGGGATTTAATTCCGTATTTGAAGTTCTTTATTGTCAAAATATAATTACTGAATTTATTATTTAAATATTTAGGCTTATGGTTGGAGCTTTACAGCGATGCCAGGTTGATTGGAGATATGTCGAGGTGCTGAGTAGCCTGTACAAAATGGCATCGATGACTGTTCAAGTCCAAAACCACAAAACAAGACCTCCATCCAGCTGCTCAGGGGCGTGAGACAAGGAGATGTCATATCCCTGGAGTTGTTAACGAACGCACTGGAAGACGTCTTCAAGACACTGGATTGGAAAGGAACGGGCATCAGTGTCAACGGCGAACACCTCAAGCACCTCCGTTTGCCGATGATATTGTCATTATGGCGGAATTGCTGGAGGATTTGCAAAAAATGCTGCATAGTCTCAATTCTCGCTCGCGACGCGTGGGCCTAGGGATTAACTTGGACAAGACCAAAGTCATGTTCAATGACCATGCCATCCCCGGACCGGCCTCCGTCGAAAGCGTGGCGCTCGAGGTTGTCAATGAGTATGTCTACCTCGGGCAAGTGATGCAATTGGGTAGAGACAACTTCGAGCGGGAAATCGCTAGGAGAATACAGCTTGGCTGAGCAGCATTTAAGAAGCTGCGTCACATTTTCTCATCGCCACTGCCACAATGCCTGAAGAGCAAGGTGCGTGCGTCAGGTCAGTGCGTCCTACCGGTGATGACCTACGGAGCCGAAACGTGGAATATGACAGTAAAGCTGGCCCACGGACTGCACATCACTCAGTGATCTATGGAAAGGTCGATGCTATAGCGATAGCGATGCTAAGCTAACGAAATCATCAGGCAAAAGACCTAAGTAACGGACATAGTCCAAAAATGTAGCAAGCTTAAGTGGCAGTGGGCTGGCCACATCTGTCGCAGAACCGATGAAAGGCGGAGTAAACGGGTTCTCGAGTGGAGACCACGCCTTGGCAAAAGTAGTGTAGGACGCCCCCTAGTCCGATGAACCGACGACCTTAGGAAGATGGCTGGCAGTGGCTGGATGCAAAAAGCAGGAGATCGTGCACTTTGGCGTTCTTTGGGGGAGGCTTACGTCCAGCAGTGGACTGCAATAGGCTGAATAGATAGATATATAGACATATTGTGAGCAGGAACCAACACACGTACGCCACAAAGGTAGAATAGTGAGTGGCAAGTATGAAAATAGATATCGCAAGGGTGACTCTGTCACATCGTGCAGGTACAAGGTGTAAAGTATTTCTGGAAACTCTCATTGCAATTGTTCCGGAAGGCCGCGCAGCAAGCGCTCCTGGGCCAATCAAATTGCAGGGACCTAGATAACAGCGAAGTGCTCGCCAAATGCGAGTTGTATTACAAAGAAAAGGAATAAAAAAAAACTACATCTGAGAACCTAGAACATATTTATATGATTTAATATGGTTTGAGTTTGAACTTCTGAAGTCCTATAATTCGGTTCGGACTGATAATACACTATCTATATGATGTCATACATTTTTTGTTTGCAATAATATCCCGCTTTAGTTTTTACAAGTTACATCGACCGCCGCTTTAAAAAAAAGGCACCAATTTTTGGCAATGGCTTTTAAAAATCGCGAGTTATGTTAGGCTATCTTAAAATAATTACTGTTACCTTTGTCTATAAACTGTAACTTTGTAGTAATTGTCATAACATCTTACTAAAATGTCTTTCATGATTACTACTTAAGTGACACTGCAATGAGCACATTTTAAACCGCGGTTTATTTTTATGTTATCAGACTAATAAAAAGTCCGTCGATATCTCGCGCTACAACCTATACAATACGTATGTAATATAAGTTTAGCGATTTGCTTAAAAAAATATTTTTACGGTTTAGTTATGTGCGTCAAGTTTTATTTTAATATTGTAATTGGATTAAGTTTAAAGTTTATATTGTCCCTTATTTTTAAATCTAGATTAGCGCGAGCGTAGCCGCGGGCAAATGCTAGTACTCGTAATAAAATATAAGTTTGTAACGTGGAAATTTTTGGCGCCGATTAGAAAATGAAGAATTCAGACAGAACCCGCACTTTATTTGCGCACGTCAGATAAAATTGAAAGATACTTGAAATTTTCACAGATGATTTCTGTTGCCGCTATAACAACAAATACCTACAAAAAAAACAGAATACAATAAATATGCAAGGGGGCTCCCATACAACAAACGTGATTTTTGTGCCGTTTTTATAGTAAATAATGATACGGAAACCTTCGTGCGCGAGTCCAACTCGCACTTGGCCGGTTTTTTAGAGTCTAGACTAGAGTGTGCAATATTCTTTTGTATTTAACTCTTTGTGTTACTCATTGACCAAAACTAATGTCAATATTTTCATGCTAATAAATAATATATTTTTGTCTATGTTAAAGCGGAACAACCGCTTTCTCGGTTTAGTCGATAAATGACAGATTCTGGAAATGTCAGATGAGTTTAAAACATCAGATTCTATGAATGCCATATTCTACAAACGGCAGATTCTACAATTGTCAGATTCTGATAATGCCAAATTCTATAAATGCCACATTCTATTAATGTCAGATTTCATATCAATTGCAAAATCCTTTAAATTGGTTAAGTGTGCATTAAATTGAAGACCATTTTGAAGGTTTTACTACATATGCATAGCATATGATATCTATAATTGTTTTTAAATGCCCCACAGAAACTTTATTGTGATAACAAAATACATTAAAATAAAATCAGACAATAAATAAAACCAATATATCAATTATAAAATTAACTTATACATTTTTGAACTACGATATGTGATTATAATAGTTTAAAGCTTTAATAAGGAATTCTTTTCAGTTGCAGTATGTCAGTATGTAATAGGAAAAATATTATTTTATTGCCTTCTTAGTCATTGAGGTATAATGTACGGACAACAGCTCGTCGACCTACCACAAAATGTCAAATTTCAATCTCTATATGTCAGGCTTAAAGTTGAAAATCTATCAGAGAATTTTTGACTTTTTGGGTAGGTCGACGTGCTGTTGACTGTACTATACTAGAGAACACATCTCGAACTAAATTTTTCAGCCAAGCATTGTAGCCCGGTGGACTACAAGGTTTGAACGGTGAACAATAAAGAAGCAGTTTTGACAACTTCAATTATTGACACTGACTGAAGCTTTGTAGTCCACTGGACTACAATGCTTGGCTGAAACATTTAGTTCGATATGTGTTGTCTAGTACGCTTGTACATTATACCTCAATGGTCTTAGTATTAGACATTTCCGAAGTTCAGTCTTCAGTTATACAATATTTGTAAATCATTTTCTTTATTAAACCATTTGTTCCTTCCATTTCTAAGAACGTGCACAAAATTATGTGTAGTAAAACCTTCGAAATGGTCTAAAATTGAATGCACACTTAACCAATTTAAAGGATTTTGCAATTGATATGAAATTTGACATTAATAGAATCTGGCATTAATAGAATTTGTCATTATCAGAATCTGGCGTTTCTAGAATCTGACATTTGTCGAATCTGCCGTTTGTAGAATATGGCATTCATAGAATCTGGCGTTTTAAACTCGTCTGACATTTCCATAATGAACCGCTTTCTCAATCATAAAATTTGTATTCTAGTATGTTTTGGCCTCTTGATTATTTGTATGCTATCGGCTACACAACTACTATGACGCGGTCGTTATTCTGCGGAACTCTATTTTTTATACGGACACGAGCATGTCAAAAACTTGGGTATCGAAATAAGAGGTCGAAAATTAGATCGTATCTACGTCATGGAAACCACGATGAATAGAGTCGATGCCAGCGGTGGGCGCGTATTGCAAAATTATTTCGCCAAATAAACGGAACCGGTTCCTGGTCTTGCAAATATCTTGACATCATGCAAAATGCACTAGCACTTTCGCTGTCTCTGTGTGAACTTTGTGATAGGATTGTGTTCAATGAAAGCGAGCCGTTAAAATGAAATTAGATCATTGATAAATTGTAATGGAAATAAAATTGTGAGAATAAAGTGTTTCTTAGTTGTTGTTGCTTAAAGTGGAAATAAAAAGGGAGCGAAAAGACAAAGCTACTTTTGTAATCTTTGACAGATTGTTCTCATGAAAAGTCTGGATCTGGGATTAATTCTTTGCCATGAACAATAAAGCCAATCGATGATGGTAGAATTCCAGCATAGTACACGTATTATTTCGAGCAGTGTAACTTTAATATTAGCGCAAATGCAGACTGTTACCAGCAGTATTATTGCGCCACCTTTTAATAATATAGTACAGCATTATTATATTTAAACAAAAATAGAGATAGGTTAATTATTTGTTATTAAGTCGTAAAATTATATAATTATGTCAATACATGGCGCCGGATGACGCCCGTGGCAAAATTTATTGTCGGGTAACCTCGTTGTAACGAGGATGTTAATTCTCTACTTTGATGCCATGAAATTGGTGTATTGTCTTAAGCTTATTTATTTATTACTAACTATTGCCCGCGGCTTCCTTCGTGTGGTCTTCAATTCACATTCCTGGGCGTACTATATTTTTATTTCCATCTGATGAATTATCTGAGAACGCATAGAGAACAAACATCAAATTTATTTTTCATTATTAAAAAAATAGTAGGTATAGCTCTGGCTGCCTAAACCTGAAATAGACACACCAAAGAATATCTAATATCTAATCCTATACTATGGAATTAAATTAAATAAATAGGTCTACTACGTAAAAGTACACAATAGTATGATGTCTGTAGATTCGAAGGATAGATTACCTACAGTAATTATTTGTATCATCTTATGGCATCGCAAACGAAGACGCGACGGTTCGTCGCTAGTTTAGTATCGACGAAAACTTTAGTAGGCCCCTATAGGCAAAGTTTAACGAGAACGGGTGTCAAAATAAATGATAAAACCACGAGGTTGTGTAGTTTCTATTGTCTTTGAACACTATGAATAAACAAAAAGTTCATGGGAATTCGGAGTCTGACAATCAGTGGTGTAGCAACAACTCAGTTTCCAGAGTTGCAAAGAACCATTTTTAGGGTTCCGTACCCAAAGGGTAAAACGGGACCCTATTGCTAAGGCTCCGCTGTCCGTCTGTCTGTCCGTGTGTCTGTCCGTCTGTCTGTCCGTCTGTCACCAGGCTGTATCTCATGAACCGTGATAGTTAGAGTTGAAATTTTCACAGATGATGTAATTATGTTGCCGCTATAACAACAAATACTGAATAACAGAATACAATAAATATTTGAGGGGGCTCCGATACAACAACGTTTTTATAGATATTGGTACGGAACCCTTCGTGCGCGTGTCCGACTCGTACTTGGCCGGTTTTTAATTATTATTTAGTTTTCAAGTCTGCGTGAGAAATGTGCCATTAAAATATAGTTTAGAATTATGTCTTGTTCGTTGAATAATGAAAGATTTTTATTGTACCAGCGGATCACCAACCTTGAACTTGACTGCATTATTAATGTATACGCTCTTGTTTCTCGGTATTGGCAACATACCAGTTGAAATAAAGTTAGGTATGACCAATACACGTGTCCTTTAAACAAGGGTCTGAGCTCACGCATCACTCGATATCATACAACAGATAACTTAGTGATAAGCATCGTGTTCGTACCTGTATGAAGTACAAACCCAGTTTTGTATCCTACAGAAAAAAAAGCGCTGATTTTAAATTATAACCCAACGCATCAAACCATTAAACGGCTACATGCGCTTAACCATTTTCAATTCTTAACTTGCACAAACTTGCACCATGCATATCCAATCGAAAATATTCGTCCTCTATACATATACATACATACATACATACATAGTTTTCGCGGGCTCCTAAAATATTTATGTTTCCGAAGTGTCCTTTGAACTGGCTTAGCCATGAGACCGTGTTTTGTCTTTCCATGTGTATCGAGCCCACGAGACCATGCGCAAACGCACGTGCTAAGTAGCGGATGTGTGCCCACATGATTCTGTTTTTAATTGCTATCAGCACGTGTACTGACCACGTTTAAGTTTTCCCGTGAGATTTACTTTGTATCAATTAAATTTGCCTTTATTATAATGCAAGTTAACTGTGAGTATTTGCAAATTCAATGAAACGGCGATGTTTTATTTGTTTTGACTACAGTACGGGTCGTGCGGACAAGGAATTTATTTATTGCTTACTTCTAGATAAATTTGACAAAAACAAAAGTTTTAGGTATTTTATATAAATGGTTAGGAGAAAAATGTTATAATTTGCTAAAAAACGATACACTTAGAATGTTTAAAATAAGTTATTGCATTATCTTTAGTCATATCAGTATATATTTTTTTTGTTTTCTGTAGTTTACGATTGTGTAAATAAACATAATAAGATGTCTGCACACCTGGTGATTGATACAGTACGGACCATGTGGTAGAGCACGTGATTGTATGTAAATACATAATACTAACTTTACCGACGTTTGTGAGTCTGTACTAGTGTGTTATTTATTTACGCAAAGCTGTGCTACAGTTTTCGTATCGACAAGCATTTTTGGATCGAAAATCAAATTTCACTTTTGGCAATAGCCGTTTAGCACCCAATAATTTGTTTTAAATTTAGTAGGAAAGTTTCAGAAAAAAACGCGACTTTGGTGAATATTCACTGTAGAAGTGATCATCACTGTAGTTTAGCGGAGAATTTCTTATAGAGATAAGGGTTCTTCCTACTTTAAACTTTAATAAATCTAAGTAAGTAATTTTAATAGAATACCAGTAAAAATCTTTGTCCGGCACTTTAGGTAATGGTGTGCTTTTTGTATGAAACAAAAACAGAATTTCAACGCTAACATAACTGAATCTAAGATTTTTTAATTCGTGTAAAATAAAATGTACATCAATGATCTCGGCTTTGTGACTAGCAAAGCAAACAAAAAAAAGTTATTAAAATGTATACTACTTCAAACGGACACCCTATAATTTATTAAAAAATGCGGAGGCTTTTAAGCATTAAAAAAAATAGGTGCTTTGTCTAGTACTGTTACGTCAACAAACTGGAGAGGTGTCATTATTCTTCGAGATAAATTAACTGTGCTGTGAGTTGTGACCAACTGGGTCGTTTGATCCAGTTAACTCCATAGGTAAAACAGGTGCAATGTGCATAGTTGTGAAACATGTTCGGTTCAACAAGACGCTCTAGTTATGCAAGAGCTGTTATCTTTACGAATCAACATTCGATGCATGCACCGCGTGTCTATAACGGTTCATTGAAATTACGGAACTCATTAGAGCACTCTTGCATGCTTCTAATCATATGACACGGTGCTGCACCTGATGGCCCTTAAACACTTTTGTCGTATACACTACCCAATATTAGCTAAAAAAAACGTTGCACAACTATTATGAAGAGATTACATCTATAATTTTGTGTAGCTAATAAATTATTTGGAATAATAATCCGATTTCCCTTTCGTCGCTAGATCGTCAACTATTGTTAATGCTTCATTGAAACATGTTACGCTTCAAATCTTCAGCTTTGCAAAGACGTCACGCCTCCGCCTAGCTTTCATAACCTTAAACAATGCCTGCTACATTTACTATGATAATCAGTTAACGACCAACCAGACTGGTCTCCTTTAGAAGAGAAAGCGCAAGTACCTAATGCATGGTTCTTCTTGGAATACTTTCAGATTTGCAAATGTCACAATGGATAACGGGACATTCGATTTCGATACTTTTCATTTTACTCCGCTTGTTATCTAATAACTAATCTTTAAGCGCTTGGATTAAAATAGATACGAATTTACTATCGTAAGAGGTTTTATGGAGTATGGTCCATTCCCGACTAGAAATATTTATATTTAGACACATTAACTTTGGTTCCATTTTGGAACAACATCGAAGAGAAAAACATGATCTTGAAAAACAGTGGCTCTGAATAAAGACTACAAAAATCTAAAATGTACGGTTTATGCGTTCATCCAACTCTAACGTTAAATAAACGCAGATGCTGCTCTCGTGCTGTTCTTCACACGGCGGTTGTGTCTCGAGCAAAATAAAACCAAACAATTATTATTTTTAAAACTGCATCAGTCACTCATACTCAGAATTGAACAATTGTTCATATGAAATACGTATAGTATACGAAGATACGTTACTTAAGTCAGTAGTTAGATCGTTTTGATGGTTCTGAGCGTCCAATTATCATATTTTACACGCGGTTGCATGAGGACACCGTAGCATAACTCATTGTTCACGCTGGTCACAAACTGCTTATGGACGTCCTTGAACTCAATTGGTTGTATTTATGAAGCTAACGGGAATCGTGTCAATGCAAATTACTATGGAAGCTGTTTGACTACTGACTGACAATGAGCCGCTGTGCGATCACATAAGTATTAGAATATATTTTTCAATTACCACCTTCAATAAGTACCTGCCGTAATTTTATGTTTAAATTATATAAGCATATTAAGTTAATAAACAAACAGCTTACTACTTGTTTGGACTTTGAAACAGACATCAATTTACCATTCTCAAGATTTAATTATCTATTTGTAAGGAAGGAGATGTTTTATAAACTTTCCGGAATCGAATTAATAATAATTTATTAATGGGTGTTACGTCTAAAATCAATTTGATCGTCATACATTTTACGAAGCGATTATGATTTAATAACCCATACTTATAGTGGGTGGGGTGGGATGTTACAATAGAAAAAGTGGCCATGAAAATGTATCCTAGCCGGATTCTTCTGAATCTGTATCCACGTCGTGATGACATCATTTCTGACGTCTGCGATTTGCTGTTATAACTTTACTACGTGGGGTATCATGCTTCGTGAACAATTTTTTTTTTGTCTACTTAACAAAAGAGGTCCACATACATTTGTGATTAATGCGCTACCACAGAGATAATAAATAATTCTTTATTTGTGACTCATTGTCCATGTCACTACTAAATGGTTAATGTTTTGCTACATTTGCATATCTTTGTCCTCGCTTTCTTCTTTTGTTATACACTATTGTGCATTGTACGAAATATGACCTTCGGATGCTACGTCCATGTCAATCGAGTCACCTATTGTAGGTTCTTAGTATTTGTTTCCAGGCATATTAAATTACAATTACAAAAAAAACCGGACAAGTGCGAGTCGGAGTCGCCCACTGAGGGTTCCGTACAAATTAACGACATTGTTCTGGGTTCATACACACACACACACACACACACACACAGACACAGACACGTCAAACTTATAATACCCCGTCGTTTTTGCGTCGGGGGTTAAAAAGGGATATCGATCGATATGCGTTGTTTGAGCAGTCGTAATTTATAAAAACTTACAAGACAATGTAACAATATGCACTTTGATTCCGAAAATATTTGATATTTATTTGTTTCAAATAGAAACGGTCGGACGACGGGCCATTTCTCTGAAGCAAATAATAATGATAAATCTATTCAATATATTTACTAATTACTAATCAAATTAAGTGAGTGAAGATATTGTCACGTAACACGTTACAAACTTACAATCGATTTAATGTTTATTAATGCAAAAAAAAGATGAATTTTGGTAATTTTCAAATGTGTTTTGAATCGTAGGTAAGTTTCAACAATGTCCTTTGTAGCAAAAATTGTTCCTTGCATCAAGATCCCGCTTTCTGAAGATTTAATTAGAAATGTAAAGTTTTCAAATTTTTCCCTATACTTGTGGTATAGGAAAAATCTGAGATACTACTTGCCAAATTTCATAGTTCCAGGTCAACGGAAAATACCCTATACATTTTGATTCCTTTGATAGTGTCGAAATATGCGTTTTTGCGGCATAAACGGCCGTATCTTTTTTTAACGTATACTTAGAAGTTTGATTTTTTTACAGCTTCAAGAGACCGTAGACCTGAGTATATTATGTAAATTTCAACTCGATACCTCCACGTGTTCCCGAGCAAATGGGTCTTGACAGACAGACGGACGGACGGACGGACAACAAAGTGATCCTATAAGGGTTCCGTTTTTCCTTTTGAGGTACGGAACCCTAATAAAAATAATTTAACTTTAGGCTGACAAGAAATATTATGTGTCCGAAATTTGGAACTTCAACAGTTTATTAAAATTAAATTCCCATCTAAAACATTTTAGATAGTAGATGGCTCCCATAAGGTCCATATGACTATTTTGCTTAAAGGATATCCGTAATAATCAATACTACTAATTGCTATTGCTACTAAAGGGTATTTAATATTTTTTTTAATCATTTGAAAGTTTTATTTGCTTAATTAATACAAGGAATTTGTAGATAGTGTTGCGTTTGAAACAAATATGTAGTCGTGAATAATTGCATTGCCGGACTCTTTACAACCGACATTACCTTGACTGGTTAGGTAGGGTCTTTGTAATGTAAATAGAACACAGTCAATCACTTCCTAGCTATCGTGTTAACAATGAGACATAATTCTCGATCTTTAAGAGGTTCAATTAAACAATCTAATTCTCTTATCTACAAACTAGTAATAGGCTTTTGCTTTTACAAAAAAAAATTTAATAAAAAACTAAAAACCGACTTCAAAATGAAACTAAAAAGCGAAAAATAATATTGACTAAAACATACCTAATCAGTTCTTTTTGGAGTCGGTGCCAGCCATCGAGAGTTAAAATGTGTTCATTCGCACCGACTCCAAAAAGCACTGATTAGGTATGTTTTAGTCAATATTATTTTTCGCTTTTTAGTTTCATTTTGAAGTCGGTTTTTAGTTTTTTATTAAACTTTTTTTATTTTACAATTTTAAGTGTTAAGTCCTCTATTTTTTTCCTCCTAACTTCGCCAAAAATTACTTTACAGCAAAGTAACCTTAACTAATATTGGTCCTCTATGGACCCCCCATCCAATGGTATGATAAAAATAAGGTGTTATATAGGGTCAATTTTTCGACGAACATTTTTAAGTCTTAAGAAAAGGGTTTACCTACACTCCAACCAGAACGGCGGCTTTTTTGGTGTCGTAACCATAGGATAAGGTCTCGCGTAAATAACAGGCTAAATTAAGAAAGGAACTTTCAAATTTTTTTCGTTACTGGGTGTGCGGGTACGCCCTCAGTAAATAAAAATTGGCGGTCTGGTACCTCATAAGCTCCACGTCTGCTCAACACACTGCGAAATACGTTCTGTCGACAAATTGCAGTATTATCTTCTAACTCCTATCCGTTAAGGAGTTCTGTGGCTTCCATCATCAGGTCAGCAACATGACATGATGATTACCAGACCCAAAAATCAGCATCGAGTCAGAAAATATATGCAAAACATTATGAGTGCCTATAAAAATTGAGGGTTGCCCTCGATTTCCCAGGGATCCCATCATCAGAATCTGACTTGGTGTAAATGGGACCACCTCGGGAGTAGAACCTTTCAAACTATAAAATACATTTTGAAATCGGTCCATAATTGACGGCGTAATCGCGTAACAAACATACAAAAAAAAAAAAAAACAACATTCAGACGAATTGAGAACCTCCTCCTTTTTTTTGAAGTCGGTTAAAAAATAATATTGATATGCCTTCTGAACAAAAGAAAAAAAGTCAATCCCAGATTCTTGAGGTTGAATAACCAATATTTTTGTTTTCCTTATAAAGAAAAATAATCCAAGTACAAAACAAAATGTTTAGTAATATCATTAACTATTGAAATAAAATGTTTTAATTCTTTAACACATTTTGATTAAGCTAGAACATGGATTAAGTCATACGTAATTTATTTTATGCGCTATTGCACCTGTGCCAGAATGAGCCACTCTTCCATCCAAAATTCTTTGTTAACAGGATGTTTTCCATTAGTATGGAAAGAGGCTTTAATTGTACCTATATACAAATCAGGTGACAAGTCATTTATCAATAATTATAGACCAATATTAATTCTGCCTGTTTTTGGAAAGGTCTTTGAGTCTCTTATTCACCCCCATTATATCCTGGCACGTAAAACACATTCTTATACCTCAACAACATGGCTTTATTAAGGCCAGATCAACTTCATCAAACTTGGCGTGTTTCATGTCTGAATTGGTTGGTGCCATGGATCGTGGCATTCCTGTCGATGTCATTTACACTGATTTTAGCAGGGCTTTCGACAAGGTGGATCACCAACTCCTAGTTGCCAAGCTTTTTCGATGTGGTATCACAGGTAGCCTGCTGAACTGGTGTGCATCTTACCTTGTCGAAAGGTTTTACAGAGTAGTAGTTGAAGACTTTGCATCTGATGTGTTTATGGCGTCGTCGGGGGTGCCACAAGGTTCTCATTTGGGTCCGTTGTTTTTCAACATATTTATTAATAACGTCTTTTCATGCTTTCATAATTCGCAAACATATTTGTACGCTGATGACCTTAAAGTTACGATGCGTCTGGAAAAGGATGATGATTGGCATCTACTTCAAAATGATTTAGATCGTTTCTCGAACTGGTGCGATACTAACAAAATTAAATTAAATGTCGATAAATGCAATTTCATACATTTTTCTCGTAAAAAAATCTCCCTATTTTAATTCTTATATTATTAATAACCATTTAATTCGTGAAGTAGACGTGATTTGTGATCTTGGTGTTCACATTGACAACAAACTCCGCTTTCATTCACATGTAGATAAAATAGCCAAGAGGGGATTCAAATTGTTAGGTTTCATAATACGAAATTGTCGGGAGTTTAAACACGCTTCAAGCAAAATTACGGTTTTCAACTCATTGGTACGATCTGGGTTAGAGTACTGCAGTGTCGTTTGGACTCCTCTATACGAGGTCCACAAACTCCGGTTTTAATCCATTCAAAAAAGATTTCTCTGGCATTTATAATACCAAAGTAAATTGGCTAAACAACTTCCTAGTTACAAATCTCGATTAAAATATTTTAAAATTATTAGCCCCGAAAGGCGTAGGAACATATTGGATATTTTATTCTTTTATAAAATAATTAATGGTCATGTTGATTGTCCTGATCTTCTAAGGCAGATAAACTACAATGTACCTTACAAACTAGCTCGAAAGTGTAGGTATCTGCCGTTCAAGGCAAGTGGTTTCAGGACAAAGTTAGGTCACTTTTCTACCGTCAACAGAATTCAGTCACTGTTTAGCAAATTGCCACGTTCCCTGTGTGCTGATGATATTGATGTGTCCTATTCACTACGTAAATTTAAATCGACTTTATCAAAATTGTTTGAATCTGGCATGTAAATTACGCAACACAGTACATACTATTTTGTGATTCCAGTGTAAGTACTTTTATGGAGTGCTTAGATACATTGTAAGCATATAATTTGTTTAATATTTCAAGTTATTTTCCAACATTAATATTGTTATGCATGTCGTGGCAGCCTTTAATTAAGGCAACACCTTGTAATGTTTTTTTAAGTTATATGACTATCAATGTATGGTGTATGCTTTGTTGGTTGTCCTTAAATAAAAAAAATATAAAAAAAACATTTAAGTTCTGGCCACATCTGTCGCAGAATCGATGAAAGGTAGATTAAACGGGTTCTCGATTGGAGACCACGCCTTGGCAAACGTAGTGTAGGACGCCCTCCAGCCCGATGGACCGACGACCTTAGGAAGATGGCTGGCAGTGGATGGATGAAAAAAGCGGGAGATCGTGCTCTTTGGGGGAGGCTTAGTTCCAACAGTGGACTGCAATAGGCTAAATAGATAAGACTCTGCATTTATCATTTCCATAGAGTCCATACATAGTGGGTACAGCGGGCGGTAAAAATCAGGAGTGGACAGAAGACCTGGTAAAGGTTGCAGGAAGTCATTAGTAGGAACCCTATGTTCAGCAGTGAACTTCGTGAGGCTGAAATGATGATGATGATAAATCAGAAAGTTCAAGTAAACAAGCGCCATAATATCCGATTAGTAATTAATAATACTATTGTTATAACATACAAAAATCAGATCAAGAGGTTAGTGTCAACCCACGGTAGTTAAGAGCCATTGACGTCAAATTTTATGTGTATGTAAAACGTAAAATCCAAGTTGAGGATGGCTACAACGGTATTATAAAGAAAACGTGTCCTTGTTGAATCGTGAATACCGGTTATCTTAAGATAACTTTCGCGATATTTTGACACAGTTACTTAAAATATGTATTTTTAACAAAACAACTACGAAATTTCAAAAAATAATGTTAACTGCTTAAAAATATCTTAGATGTATTATCTTACAATAAAAAAATAAATAAAATAAAACTTAACTATTTGTGGGACGTAGCTATAGGTTTCTTCCTGACCATCGCAGCATCGACTAGCAGCGCGAAATATTTTATTTACCAATTATTTCGTAACCCGAAACTTGTTAGATTGGGATATGTAGTCACTCACTAAACTTTAAATACTCAGCCGAAGATAAAAATACATAATTATTCATATTTTATACCTCTTTCACGAATCCCATCTATTTAATGCTGCATTTATGGTGGATACAGGATGTTGGGTAAATGGTTTATCAAGCCAAAACTAGCGCATGTTGACATAATATGCATATAAGTAGTATGGTGAGGTCAGAAATTAGATATCATCATTAAAAAAACATATAAAAAACTTTTTAGAATCGATGTTGTTTTTTTTTTCAAAAATGATATTATATTTCCGACTTAACCATAGTATTTATATGCTTATGTTAACATAGCCTAGTTTTATCTGAATATACCCTTTACCTCACACCCTGTATAGCTATTTCAATGGGGTTTTTTGCAGGACGTAATGTCTCGTTTAAATTCATTTAACTACATCACGTTTCTACTTTTGTCCCTTAGTTCCGTTTGGGAAATCCCTATGTTAATAGACGCGTCGAGGATCTTATAAAGCATGCCTTAATTTTTGTTTCTATCTAATTTTACACTGTTACTATTTTGTTTAAGATAAATAGTAATTACCGATTTGTTCTAGACAAAATAATATTAATAAATTATTATGTATTCTGCTGATGATAGATAAATAATTAATGTTATGATAATTGTATTATGTCGTAAGTATAAAGATGACTACGTTTTTTAACCGACTTCAAAAAAAAGGAGGAGGTTCTCAATTCGTCTGAATGTGTTTTTTTTTTTTTTGTATGTTTGTTACTCGATTACGCCGTCAATTATGGACCGATTTCAAAATTCATTTTTTAGTTTGAAAGGGTATACTCCCGAGGTGGTCCCATTTACACCAAGTCAGATTCTGATGATGGGATCCCTGGGAAATTGAGGGCAACCCTCAATTTTTATAGGCACCCATAATATTTTGCATATATTTTCTGACTCAATGCTGATTTTTGGGTCTGGTAATCATCATGTCATGTTGCTGACCTGATGATGGAAGCCACAGAACTCCTTAACGGATAGGAGTTAAAAGATAATACTGCAATTTGTCGACAGAACGTATTTCGCAGTGAGTTAAGCAGACGTGGAGCTTATGAGGTACCAGACAGCCAATTTTTATTTACTGGGGGCGTACCCGCACACCCAGTAACGAAAAAAAATTTGAAAGTTCCTTTCTTAATTTGACTTCTTATTAAACGCAAGACCTTATTCTATGGTTTCGACACCAGAATAGCCGCCGTTCTGGTTGGAGTGTAGGTAAACCCTTTTCTTAAGATTTAAATATTTTCATCGAAAAATTGACCCTATATAACACCTTATTTTTATCATACCATTGGATGGGGGGTCCATAGAGGACCAATATTAGTTAAGGTTACTTTGCTGTAGTCATTTTTGGCGAAGTTAGGAGGGAAAAAATAGAGGACTTAACACTAAAAATTTTAAAATAAAAAAGTTTAATAAAAAACTAAAAACCGACTTCAAAATGAAACTAAAAAGCGAAAAATAATATTGACTTAAACATACCTAATCAGTTCTTTTTGGAGTCGGTGCGAATGAACACATTTAAACTATCGATGGCTGGCTTTACTTTTTTTATCTATTCGATATGAAGTATGCACTATAATTTAAAATTTAATTAATTACACTGCAGTAGCATTCCAATTGAGTGGTTTCCGATTTTATTATCGTAGGTTATAGTTATTATTATCATATAGTACAGCGCTGCTGCCCGTAAATAGAAGAATCGCATTAGTTTACGAAATGTGTGAAATACTGAAAACGCAATTTGTATGCAAGGACAAAAACCGATACATACTATTGTGGCGCCAACTGACCTACTCGTACAATAATTGCTTATGACAATATGTAGCCCAGTGTAGATTTAAGCAACATCCAACGTCTCAAATAATATGACATAATTATGACACAATAATCTACCTACCTCTGTACGTTGTAGTAAAAATGATCAGCTTTAAAATTTAACTAAGTGAGTACTACTAACAGCTTAGTGTCTAAATTTCGCGAAAAAAGATTAGGTAAATAATAAAGGGATGCAAACATGGTAAATCCAGGTTTACAGAACTAAATTCAGAGTTTATTGATTAAGTACTATTTTTAAATACCTTTGGTTAGAAAAACATAACCCTGGTGTGACTGACCAAACTTGGAATTTACTGCTGTTGTGCAAACATCGGCCGTGAACTGTATAGAATAACAAGTTTATTTTTACTTTTTGTGACATTTCAGACAGAGGACGAACAAACACAATTTATTAAGGTTCATATTGTTACTAATTTGGAAAAATTCCGCAATAAGCGATCGTTGTGAATTCTCTGCGAATATCTATTCACTTTAGATAAAGATTTTTCTACAAGCAGAACAATAGTCTTTATTTCATAATGATGCTCTGTGGTGACATAACTGTACATAAAGCTCCTCTCTTACATCGAAGATTTGTAGAACATGTATAAGTAATGCATTCACGTTTCCGCATGTAAACCTTTCGCCACTAGAGGCATTCGGCTTATCTTATCTCGCGGAGTCGTGGATGTAATATTTTTCATCAACAGTTAGGTAACTGTTGTGATGAGAAATATTGAGTTGACCTTCATATTTTTTGGGCAAGTGATGTAGCTAATATAGATATAGAAGTTGTTGCCACTCTTGTGTTGGTTTCGGTTGAATGAATGCAGCGCGGTCAGACCGGCTGGATGCGCGCTAAGTCCGGGTGTTGTGAAATGTGAAGGCCGCGCGTCGAGGGCAACTTTAGTTGTCAGTCCCTGTGCCATTTAGCTCCGTACCTAATAGCAGTTACTCGCCCTGGTCGGCTGCACTTGTTTCGAACTTAATCTTTTGTCCGGTAGAAACAGGACTATTGATTGCAAAAAGAAAACACACGCTGGGTGGTTTACCCACTTTTTGAATTGAAGGTCCGTTAAACAGGTTTTTTTCTACCAAAAAACTAAAGGCTGTTCTTTTAACTTTATTAATAAAAAGCTATTCAGATGTAGTTTAGATTATGGAAAGAAATTAAAAAAATATTAATTTATTACCGGAATCCTTTGAGTAATAATAGTTTCAACCATTTGACCAATTTCAACACAGTTTTATCATATTTTTGTTAAAATCCCTTCCGTATACTTAACCTTCTAACTTTTAAGCTTTGCAAGATTACATCTCAATTTACGTGTTACGCGGTAGTCATAATGTAAACATACCAAATACTTTAAATAACACAAGTGCTACGTACATATTTAACTTCAGTTTGGATAAAATTCGATGATGCTTATATTATTGTTTTGCTTTATTTGCGACTTTTTCCAGAGGTTTTACAATCTGCTAATGTTGCATTAGACGGGACGATCGCAGCAACCGCAGATGTAGAGACAAAAATGTATGGAATTGACTTCGAGCGTTTTGCACTTGCTGGTGACAGCAACTCAGCGCACCGCACCCGCACCGCGTGTCGCCATTGCTATTGCAGTGACGTTTGTCGTCATTATGAAAGTAGAACATTATTAAGACTAGTAAAAATCAGAATCATTTATTTCTGTTAATTGGCCATAAAAGGCACTTTTACATGTCCCAATTTTTTTTTCCTACTACTACTTCGGGTCTATTGTGGGCTAGTGCCGAGAAGAAGCAGCGCAAGAAACTCGGTCACTATTTCAGCCTCTTTTAAAATAAATAAATATTTTACAAGATTTGTTGTGAGCTAAGCAGTTTTAAATCCGCACATTTTTATCATTTATATAATCACTAACGGTGTAATAGCCCTTTTTCATTAGAGTCCTTTTAAACTGCAATTTGAATTTATATACAGTCATTTCAACAATGAATTGTAGTAATTTATTAAAAAAACGATTACAATTGCCCATGAAAGAACTTCCTACCTTGTGCAATCTAAACATTGGAACGGCAAGCTTATCTTTACGCCTGGTATTATACTTATGTATGTCATTTTTCTTATATAAACAAGTGCAGATTTTTCCGAACATACATAATATTATCAAAAATATATTGTGAAGCGACTGTAAGTACATTTATTTCTTTAATAGTTCTCTTATCGAATCTCGGGGTCTATAATTGTAAATAGCCCAAACAGCTCTCATTTGCAGGACAAATATGGTTTCAATATCTACCTACTGTTGAGCCCCATAACAGTATGCCGTATGACATTAAACTGTAAAAATAACTAAAATACACTAATCTTGCCGTTTTAACATCACTCAGTTGTCTTATCTTTCTCACGGCATAAGCAGCTGAACCAAGCCTTCCCGATAAAGCCTCAATATGAGCACCCCACTGCAAACGGGAAACTAAAGTTATTCCTAAGAACGTTGAGGAATTAGTCGTATCTAGTTGTTCATCTTTTACAATAAAATGAATTTAATGCATTTAGTTTTGTTCGTATTGAGCAAAAGATTGTTGGTAGTATTACAATAATATGCGTTGAGACCTGTCTTACATTAGGCATTGTTAATTTAATGCATTTAGTTTTGTTCGTATTGAGCAAAAGATTGTTGGTAGTAAACCAATGCAATACTTGCGAGAGGGCATTATTGACATCGTTAAAAGATTCTTGGCCCCTTTTGATGTTGAAAATTATTGATGTATCATCTGCAAACAATACCATCACACATAGATCTTTTGTAAAGTAAGGAAGGTCATTTATATATATAAGAAACAGCAACGGTCCTTAAATCGATCTCTGCGGTACACCCATAGTTAGAGGTGATCCGGAAGACGCCGCTCCATTTTTACATACTTTACGTACCTGTGAGATATGATTTTATTAAATCTAAAGACTCCTTTGATACACCATGATGTCTCAGTTTTTTAAGTAAAGTTTGATGATCTACACAATCAAAAGCTTTTGTAAGATCACAAAAGACACCTAAAGCATCTGGCTTACTCTCCCAAGCATCAAATATATGTTTCAAGAGTGCAATTCCAGCATCGGCTTTGCTTCTACCTTTCGTGAAACCATATTGTTTATTATGTAGTAATTTAATCAGAACAAAATGAGATAATAGTTGATTGAACATAATTTTTTAAAATATTTTTCTAAGAACTGGTAAAATAGATATTGGTCGTAAATTGAAGGGTTCACTTTTCTCACCAGATTTAAATGAAGGAATTATTTAACTAAATTTCATTGAAGTTAGGAATTCTCTATCATCAATACATTATGGGGCTATAGTATTTATAATTGTACTAATGATATTTATAGAGATTCCCCATAGGTCTTCTGTCCTTTTCAGTTTTAATTCTCTAAATGCTTTTATTATTCCATCGGTATATATACATCTAAAATTTATTGGAGACTTGCATTCGTCAAAACTTGATTTTAGAAGAGATCTAGTGTGATCCCTTGACTTTTGCTTACATGTTTCTTTATTGATAACTAGCTGTGCCCGCAACTTCGTTTGCGTGGACTACAGGATAATTGCCATATCAAGCAACGCTGTGGACTGCGTGAAGCACTATTTATTAAGAAAAGAGCTGACAATTCTTGTCAGTACCTCGTAAGCGCCACGTCTGCCCAATACACTGCAAAATATTATCTGTCGACGTCTGTTAAGGATTTTTGTGACTTTCATCTTCAGGTCAGCAGTATGATTATGATAACTGACAGACGCAAACATCTGAATACGTTATTTGAAGTTGACAAACACACTCTATGTTCTTTGAGAATTTTCTTTGATTTCCGTGTTATTCCTGCATAAGATCCTAACTTGGTGAAAATGAAACCACCTCGGGAGCAGTGGCGGGCATTGGTCTTATTTCGAGGTAGGCAGTAGATACTTACAAATGTGTTTTGTTAATGAAAATCAATGGTTTTCACCAATAACACACATTTGTAAGTACCTACTGCCTACCTCATTTCATTTATTAGGTAGGAGGCACTGCCTGATTGCCTATATGCACCGCACGTCCCTGCTCGGGAGTATTATAATATACTCTTTCAAACAAAAAAAGGAATTTTGATATCTGTTCATAATTGACGGAGTAATCGCGTAACAAACATACAAAAAAATAATTCAACGAATTGAGAACTTCCTCCTTTTTTGAAGTCGGTTAAAAATATCTTCAATGTACTCGTAATACGGTTTAATAAAGTAATAGATTTCATTTTGCCATGAGTTTTTTAGCAGGCGCAGTAAATTGAACATATTTCTTCTGAAATCTTGCTTCTACCGGCATCAGAATTTAATGAAACAAAGCCTAATATAAGCGCACGGGTGACCTTTATCTATTTGTAAAAACCGCAATGAAATCGGTGCAGCATCTTCAGAGATTAGCGTATACATCGCGACAGACAGACAGACAAGAATTAAAATAATTGCATTTTTGGCTTCAGTATCGATTATAGAGTGCTTCCCAAAAACAATTTTAAAATATCTTCAATGTACGGACATCGACCCGTTACAGATTTACAATAGTATAGATTTTCCATGTGGCCTTTTCTTTGTTAGTAGAACCTGAAATCAAGCTACAAGGGTTGTTGGACTTGGCTTTGGTACAAACAATTTTAAATATTTTTGAGTACTTTTTAACATGTTCTATGATAAGTGGGTTCTGAGAATTTGTTTTTAAGGCATACAAATCATATAAAGTATTTCTACTTTTGTAAATACCGTGTTGCCTAGTTATTGAACTTACAGTTCAGCTTATTTATTTTTAATTGATTTTGAGTAAAAATCTGATCTAATTCCTTTCTGATTAAGCCAAAAAGATCCTCATATATTTTATGAACACTATTATCATTATTAGGCCTTATTAAATTCACATTATTAATATTCTTCTTAAATCTGTCTATCCTACTTACAGACAATTGGCCAATAAACTTGATGGTGCACAAATGATGCCTTTTGTCCACTATGGTCCGAAACTTAGATAATTTATAATAGATTTACTTATTACATTGCCTTTACAAAAAATGTTGTGTGTCAATGAAGCCAGTTGATATTGTGTGAGTTACCCTTGTGGGTAACTCACACAACATCTGCTCATTAAAAAGATTTATCAAATTATGTGACTAAGATTTAGAAACCAGACTGAATATTGATCTGATATTTAGTAGCAGAGAAAATAGATTCAAAGTCAAATTTTAACCAAATCGAATTCTTAATTTGTGAAAAAACAAGATTTTTCTTTTAGAATAGTTATTTTAGAACAGTTATTCGTACGTACCTAATTTATATACAGGGTGCGTACCTAATTTATATACAGGGTAGTCCAGGCCAGATGGATATACATTTTTTTTTAGGTAGTTGGCTTAGGGACCTATTTTTACCCGTCAGGAAAAAAACGCTTGTCAGCCGCTTACAAGATATATTTTTATTTTATTTTAGAAATATCACCACCTAATGTTTTATATACTTTTAAAATGATTTTTTTTTTATTTTATTTCAGGTGCTTAGTTAGACATTGCACTTTCTCAGAAAAAAATAGACATTGCGCTCTATCAGAAAAAGTGGTAATATTTCGAAAAATTAAAAAAAAATATCTTGTAAGCGGATTTTTTCCTGGCGGGTACAAATCCGGCCCTTAGCCGACTACCTAAAAAAAAATTATATCCATCCGTCCTGGACCACCGATCTATAAAAAAAAATTGGACAATTTGTACCTGACATAACCTATTGTCATCTTAGATTTTAATAATATATTAAAAATGACATCGGGTACCTTAATCACGGATGAGCCCATTAAGGACTGAATTACATTAGTTATCTATTCCTAAATATCCATGCAATTTATTCAAAAATTGAAACAGACCTGTTTTATTAGTTAACAGACGCTCTGATCTGATCGTCAAACCACTAACGCCGAAATATTTGTTTTGAAACAACATTCTTTAGTAGACGTTGTTATTTACGAATTTTACGATGTTACCCCAAATGCACATAAAAATAGTTTAAACAACAGATTACATGAATTATTCAAATCTTTAATGTTTAAATGTCGTTTTTCCGAATTAAGTAGCTTACTTGTTTGGTGACTAAATATATATTTTGACATTTATGGATTTTACTACCTGTTCCCGAAACTTTGTTTGCGTGGACTAGACAGGATGTTTGGAATGATACATAATGCGAAACGTCCAAATATATAACAATATATAGAAAAATATCCCACATGAACATTTAACCGGGATAAAAAGTGTCCTAAGTGGTAATCCAGATCATATTCTATATGTGTGCGAAATTTCATCCAAATCCGTTGAGCCGTGTCCGCGTGATTGAGTCACAACATTGAAGTATCACTTAGTGTACCAATCAAAGTGCAAACAAATAGTTGTAAGCAAGCACCAAAACCACTTTTTTTTTAACTCTAAGAACAGAAAAAAGTATTTTCTCTCTCTTAAAAAATTGACTGATCTTTATTAGAATACCGGCAAGGTTTCATTTAGAAAGTGTAATAATGTGTTATTTCACATAACAAAGGTTTCTGTGTATGTATTTCAGAACGTAATGTTCTGAAACACCTGTTTTTAACACCGTTTTTCTGTTAATTTTATTACCAAACATGTCCATTGTTAAAATAAATGCATGTTTTATTCATATATAAAGGAAGGGTGTGATAATTACTGATTATTTGACAATAAGAACCGTCGGTTGAAGTAATGAACAGCATGCATCACTCACCGTGCTTTTGGTATCCATTGTTTATTCCGTTACCACCTCCACGGTTATTGTTATGTTCTCAAATAAGTTGCACACTATTATTACGTCACAACACTGCATTCACTCGGTTCACATGTCTATCAGTTCGCTCGTCAGCTGTTTTCGAGTTTGCCTCTCTCGCCCTCTCCGTGGACGGCCGTCGCAAGACGCGCCTGATCCAAGCGGCAAAGCGACTAGAGTCGTACTGAGAGTGTTGCAACAATCACCAAGGTTTATATATGAGGTTGCACGCTGCCGTTCTTCAAATAGAATTTTGCTAAATAATAATATTAAAAGACAAACATTATAATCCTACCTAAATCACTTGCATTGTTTGTAATATGTAATATTAAAAATATCTTTCTTAACTTTTAAGAATTTCTCAGAATCATAATACTGATATGACTCAAAATTCCCAGTCATGTTCAATAAATAATCCTTTATTGGTGCTATAATACCCCCATTATAACAAATATTTTTATTGGGTGATGGCAATAAGAACAAACTTTACCACTGCCTTACTTGTTCACGTTGCGGTGTATAGCTTAGAATGTGTCGTGAGCTAATTCGTGAGCTTTATCAAATGTTTTTTGTTGCAATTTTTTTTAAACATTTATATTGTATATTGCTGATTTAAGATTTAAAAAATGAAATATTCTAATACCCTGAGTAGTAAAACATATTACCAGCTTCTACGGTTGGTCCACTCTATTACAATGCAGTGGTCAATGATGCCTACAGGAAAACGTTAAAGAAGACAGAAATTCTGTCACGTTATGCACGGTTTTCATGACGTGGCTCCTGTTGGGTGCGCTTGCGCAAGCAGCGAGGACAAGCGATCCGCTCTTGGAATTACATTACGGGACTCCTTGCCTTGGAATTTTAAGGTGACCCATGCCGGACACAAAATGATTCATTTGAAATAGTACATACTTGATTAGAAATCTTATACTAACCCAGACTGATAAGACTACTCAGGTACAAAATCAGTTTGCAAATTATACACTAGAAATGGGCTATTTCATTATTTTAATAAATAATCTCAGACGTACGCAGAGTTCTGTTGCGCCTATAAGTTGTTGTCAGGTTCACCTTTATTTAGCTAGGTTTTGGATTAATTTACCACTTATTTAAAATATAAGTTTTTTCAGTTATAATAGAGCCGTAATAAAAAAATCCTTTCATCGTTTTTGTTATTACAGAATTTAATATTAGGGGTTAAAGTATGAAATTACCGATTTGTACTGAAAACTTAAAACTAGTTTTTCCTAAAATGTTACATATTTATTTAATCAAACGATTTACCCTTATTGTCTATACATTGTTGCCATCTAATCGGAAGTTCATTTATGCCTTTAAGATAGAACTCCGGAGATCTAGATTCGACAAACTTTGTGAACGCATTTTGTACTGCCTCGTGTGAAGAAAATTCTTTACCACGTAGAAAATTGACCAAATCACAATAATAATGGTAGTCCGTTGGAGCAAGGTCTGGCGAAGTGGCGAGTACAGAGGATGACGTAGGGTTTCTATAACTGCAGTTCCTGTAGAGAGTGGCGGGCATTGGCTTTATTTCGAGGTAACTTACAAATGTGTATATTAATACACATTTGTAGGTACTTACTGCCTACCTCATTTCATTTATCAGGTAGGCATTGCTTAACTGCCTATATGCACCGCACGCCCTGATAGTTACAACCGTTTCTCGTGCAGTGTGAGGTTTGATAATATATATTTTTTATCTTACTGATATGATGCAGATGAGTCAAATTGTAAGCAAGGTAACGTTAAACCAGGCCGCTAATTCCTATGTGGTTTGATTCGGATCGGCTTCCACCATCTCTTTCAATTTAGCGTTATTCACCTCGTGGTTCGTTCTTAAGTCGAAGTTTCCATTACGAACCAAAACAACACGGTTCGTTTATTAGCAGTCTCCTCTCCAAACGCAGCATTGATATTGCCAGCCGTTTCTGCCAGGTAGTTCCGTGTTGGGACTCGTATTTAAAGATTACTCGAATTTTTAACGGACTTCAAAAAAGTAGGAGGTTCTCAATTCGACTGAATTTGTTTTTTTTTTAATGTGTGTTACGCGATTACGCCGTCAATTATGAAACGATTTCAAAATTTATTTTTTCGTTTGAAAGAGTATACAACCGAGGTGGTCCCATTTTCACCATATCAGATTCTGATGATGGGATCCCTGGGAAATCGAAGGCAACCCTCAATTTTTATTGGCACCCATAATGTTTTGCATATATTTTCTGACTCAATGCTGATTTTTGGGTCTGGTAATCATCATGTCATGTTGCTGACCTGACGATGAAAGCTACAGAACTCCTTAATGGATAGGAGTTAGAAGATAATACTGCAATTTGTTGACAGAACGTATTTCGCAGTGTGTTGAGCAGACGTGGAGCTTATAAGGTACCAGACCGCCAATTTTAATTTACTGGGGGCATAAACCCGCACACCCAGTAACGAAAAACATTTTACAAGTTCCTTTTTTAAATTTACTTGTTATTTAATGCAAGACCTTATCCTATGGTTACGACACCAAAATAGCTGCCGTTCTGGTTGGAGTGTAGAAAAAGTTGCTCAGGACTTAAAAATTTTCGTCGAAAAATTGACCCTATATAACACCTTATTTTTATCATACCATTAGATGAGGGGTCCATAGAGGACCAATATTAGTTAGGTTACTTTGCTGTTAAGTAATTTTTGGCAAAGTTAGTAGGGAAAAAATAGAGGACTTAACACTTAAAATTGTAAAATAAAAAAAGTTTAATAAAAACTAAAAACCGACTTCAAAATGAAACTAAAAAGCGAAAAATAATATTGACTAAAACATACCTAATCAGTTCTTTTTGGAGTCGGTGCGAATGAACACATTTTAACTCTCGATGGCTGGCACCGACTCCAAAAAGAACTGATTAGGTATGTTTTAGTCAATATTATTTTTCGCTTTTTAGTTTCATTTTGAAGTCGGTTTTTAGTTTTTATTAAACTTTTTTTATTATCATACCATTAGATGGGGGGTCCATAGAGGAGCAACATTAGTTAAGGTCACTTTGCTGTAAAGTCATTTTTGGCCGAGTTAGAAGGTGAAAACTGAAGCTTACTTTAAAGGCGTCTGGAAAAAAACTAAAAAAATGATCATTCATAGTATCCTATTTTTAACCGACTTCAAAAAAAAGGAGGAGGTTCTCAATTCGTCTGAATGTTGTTTTTTTTTTGTATGAATGTTACGCGATTACGCCGTCAATTATGGACCGATTTCAAAATTTATTTTTTAGTTTGAAAGGGTATACTCCCGAGGTGGTCCCATTTCCACCAAGTCAGATTCTGATAATGGGATCCCTGAAAAATCGAGGGCAACCCTCAATTTTTATAGGCACTCATAATGTTTTGCATATATTTTCTGACTTGATGCTGATTTTTGGGTCTGGTAATCATCATGTCATGTTGCTGACCTGATGATGGAAGCCACAGAACTCCTTAACGGATAGGAGTTAGAAGATAATACTGCAATTTGTCGACAGAACGTATTTCGCAGTGTGTTGAGCAGACGTGGAGCTTATGAGGTAACAGACCGCCAATTTTTATTTACTGGGAGAGTACCCGCACACCCAGTAACGAAAAAAAATTTGAAAGTTCCTTTCTTAATTTAACCTGTTATTTAACGCGAGACCTTATCCTATGGTTACGACACCAAAATAGCCGCCGTTCTGGTTGGAGTGTAGGTAAACCCTTTTCTTAAGACTTAAAAATTTTCGTTGAAAAATTGACCCTATATAACACCTTATTTTTATCATACCATTGGATGGGGGGTCCATAGAGGACCAATATAAGTTAAGGTTACTTTGCTGTAATGTAATTTTTGGCGAAGTTAGAAGGAAAAAATAGAGAACTTAACACTTAAAATTGTAAAATAAAAAAGTTTAATAAAAAACTAATAACCGACTTCAAAATGAAACTAAAAAGCGAAAAATAATATTGACTAAAACATACCTAATCAGTTCTTTTTGGAGTCGGTGCGAATGAACACATTTTAACTCTCGATGGCTGGCAAGTAAAACAAACAAAATTTCTAGGTTTAACCATAGAAAAAGACGTGAATTGGAAAACGCATATAATGTTTGTGCAGCAGGCGCAACGCGAGAGATGCGCGCGAGCCGCGCGCAACCGACCTGCAAACTGGCTAGAACGTGAACCAGAACTGCACGCGCGCAGATCGCGCGCACTGTCCAAGCCTTGCATGAGTTGCGCTAAAGAGGCGCACCAATCGGTTGCAGTAACGGATCACGTGCCGCGCCCGTGCAGCTGCGCATTTGCGGCGCGTTCGCCACATCTGGAACTATCCTTACAGAGTCAATAAGTTTATTTATGCTTTAAAGCAGTTTAGATCTGTAAAAAAAAACTGCGATTGCTACCTATCATGCATATGTAGGTTTTAAATTACGGAATAAAATAATGATTTTAAAAACCGGAAATGAATCGCATAGAATGGAACGAAAAAATAAGTATTTAATCTGTGAACCATACAGTCTGTCAAAAAAGTTTCGGGAATTGATAATTTGTTTATGGTTCCAAATTCAAAATTATATATTTTTTGTTGTTGTTAGATTAGCACAACTGTTTTCCATTTTGGCGCGGAGTTTGAGTTAAATCTGATAATTAGATTAAATACAGTATTGTTTTTAGTTATACCATATCTAGTGTGTATTGTGAATTTCATAATGGACAAAAACATCGAACCAAGAGTTTGTCTTAAATTTAGCATCGCCAATGGGATTTCGTGTTTGGAGTGTCTGAAAATGTTACAGAAGGCTTACGGTGAATCGACTTTATCAAAAACACGTGTCTCAAAAGCGGTCGAGATGTGATGGAAGATTTGCCTCGCTCTGGTAGGCCATCAACGTCTGCTACTGAAGATAACATCGCAAAAGTGAAGGAAATAGTGACTGAAAATCCTCATCGACTCTTCGACATCCGAGTCGACTAACGTCTCGGTAGCTTAGTGGTAAAGTACTCGCCCGGTATGCGATGGACGTGGGTTCGGATCACACCTGAGGCGGACGATTTTTTTCAAGTATTAAAAATCTTAGATAAACCTAGCATGGTAATAGCTAAAAACAAAAATTAAAATCCTCATTCAAGTTTGAGAGAGCTAGCCGTCGAACTTTCTGTGTCACACGAGTCAATTCGTACCATTTTAAATAATCAATTGGGTATGAAACATGTTGCCGCTCGGCTAGTCCCAAAAGACCTGAATTTTCTCCAAAAACTCAATCGCATAAGAGTCGCTGAGGACATGCTAGAACGAGTCAATTCCGACCCAACATTCATGAAACGCATTGTTACTGGTGACGAGACGTGGTTTTACGAGTTTGACATGTCAAACCAAACTAGTCAACAAGCTTCGGAGTGGCGCCTTCCAACTGAACCGAAACCGAAGAAACCGCGCCAAACTCGATCGAAAGTCAAAGTCATGTTGACGGTTTATTTGACTGTCGCGGTGTTGTGCACTCAGAATTCTTGCCAGAAGGTCAAACGATAAAAAAAGGAGTATAATTTAAGGGCATGTATTTAATCGCCTAACTAATAATTTCCTCTTGTCAAACAAAATAAATTAAAAACAGCACCAAAAGTACTGACTTGCACACTAAAAACGCACTCTATGTAATTCAAACTGGGCACCAGTTTTCTGGTTTAAGCAAAACTATTTAAATTACATGCTCATTTGTTTTCAGAATGCAGATCTAATAATTAATTCGTATAACAAAATATGTCAACCTATTTAATCAAATTCAAACATTAAATATGCTGAAAAAAAAAACATCATTTATTCTAAATTGAACATCGTTTTATCTGTCATGCATATCTAACGAAGCACACATAAAATCAATAAATGAGCATAATAATATGCACAACAGCATGGTAACTCTATTTACAAAAACTAATATGGCATAGAAGTAGTGCTCTGGGTAGTATCGATAGTTCAAATCTTCTATCGATACTTTATTTATACTAGTCTTCCACTCTTTTTTCAACCGACTTCAAAAAAATGAGGTTCTCAGTTTGACTTGTATGTATGTATAATGTATGTATGGTTGTCCGCGATTTGCTCGTCTTTGACTCCGATTTTGATGCGGTTTTCAGAAAAGTATAATGTTACATTCTGGGGAAGGTATTAGTATGCATATCATATTGCTGAGCTGATAATGGAGACCACAGAACTCCTCAACGATTAGGAGTCAGTCAATAGATAATACTGCAATAATGTATTACGGAAGGACGGACAGACAGACGGGCGGACGGATGGACAGACGGATGGACGGACAGACAGACAGACGGACGGACGGAAGCAAGGACGGACGGAAACATATTTAAATAGTTAAGCATCATTAGAGACCAGTTTTAATAAAATTGTTGTACGACTAACAATTTAGTGTGCAAGTCAGTACTTTTGATATGCATTTAGTATTTTTGTTTTATGAAAAATAAGTCTGTTGTACGAACAAGATTTTAGTTGTGAATAGATTTAAAAAGATAGCTTGATTATGGTATACTTTTTAAGTTTTTTAGAGAACACGTTTTGATGAGCAGATAGTTTAATTGTTTAACAGTAATATTTCTGGTGTGCAATAAGTTTATTTAAGGAGATTATTATGTTTGCATAATATTTTAACAGAGGTGCAATTAAAAATATCCCTTATTTAAGCGTTATGCGGCGTTTAAGAGAGCAAATTAGACGAAAGAGGCCAGATTTGTGGAATGAAAATTCTTGGATTTTGCACCACGATAATGCGCCTTACCACAAGGCCATCATTGTGAACCAATTTTTGACCAAAAACTCAACAAATACCATCGAGCAGCCACCTTATTCACCAGATATGGCTCCAGCCGACTTCTTTCTTTTTCCTAAACTCAAATTACCACTTCGTGGCACCCGTTTTCATTCGGTAGAAGGCATAAAGGAGAATTCGCGGCGAGAACTGAACTCGATTCCGGAAAAAGCGTTTGAAAAATGTTTTGGTGATTGGATTATTCGTTGGCGTAAGTGTATCGCTTCTGAAGGAGCATACTTTGAAGGTGATAAAATAAATTTGGATGAAAAACTATTATTTATTTTTTCCCGGTACTTTCTTGACAGAGTAGTATGTTTACTTTTCAAAGTCATACTTCCAAACTTTCTACTAGTAGAATCGAAATACGACTCGTAGCAGAATTCACGGAATGAATTTTCAAAAATAGGGATTTTAGTCATTCGCAAGCGAATCTTGCCATTTCGTATTGGATTTGGAATTAGCATGATTCAAAAATACGTCTCCTGTATGTTTGGATGAGGCGAAGTGTGTGTTGTCATCTATTGGGAGGCTACTACTGGACCGTGCTTATTGTACGAATAATTAATAGTTTAAATATTTATAGATATAGTAAACACTTAAATAATTTTTCAGAATCATCAAATTAATGTAGCGGTTGTAGATAGTAATCAAACACGCATCCTTGTTAGCCTTAACGAGTTGACCACATGACCGTGAAATCATCGCAGGACTTAAAATTCCGAATTTAATGACAGAGCTCTTTGGTTTTGTAGTTTTTCTAAGTTGTTTTGGTCGAAGCAAGCTTTGTAAAGCAAATGCGGTTGACATAGTTCATTCACCCAAAACCCAATTCCCGTAATTATTTAAGAAACCTATTCCTGTGGCTGGATCTAAAATAATTGAAAATTAAACAAAACACGGCAATCTATATGATTTTAGTTAAATCCTGCTATTATGAAAGCTAATTCAAATCCGATTCCGATCGCAAAGCAAATGAACTATGCCGAGAAGAGAACTATGTAATTTTACATGTAATATTTAACTAACATAATATCATAAATCAAAAGTAAATCCAAAATAGGAACTACCGATTTCCGAAGTTTTGTATGCTGATATTGCTGACTGGTGATTAAACCAGTCTAGCAGCTGGGTAATTGGCTGTGGAGCCTAACGATGCTGCTCGCAGTGGCATTGGGGATGGGCCTTTATCCAGCAGTCCAGCGGGACTTCCGAAGGCTGATGATGATGATGATGATGGTGATATTGTTTCACACTAAGACAATATATTTGAAAAAAAATACGGCTTCCTGGGTACGTAGCAAACGAATTATTTTTGAGTATTATAATATTACTTCAAATATTACTAGCATAAGTAATTGGAGAATAAACATTTACTAACTTGTCTTTACTATTTCGCTAAAAGACTCCTGAATAAAAGATTAATCACTGTTCTGTATGTAACATAACAACGCACGGACGAAACTACTGGAGCAGTACGAGTACTCGTATAACACATAATTTGAAACGAGAGGAAGTTTTAGAGGCTTTCGTGTTACGAAAAGGGTTGAAAAACACTGTTGTAGTTTTTCAACCCTTTTCGTAACACGATCCCCATAGATATTGCCTTGATCAGTTCCCATAGTAAGAAAAAATATTTTGTTACCCCCTGACCCTTTCCTCTTTTTCTGTATGTTATTACGTTACAAATATTCAATCCGTACAACATTTCTAGACGAAAAAGGCCAGATTTGTGGAATAAAAAATTATTGGATTTTGAACCACGATAATGCGCCTTCCCACAAGGCCATCATTGTAAACGAATTTTTGACCAAAAACTCAACAAATACCATCGAGCAGCGACCTTAGTCACCATATATGGCTCCAGCCGACTTCTTTCTTTTTCCTAAACTTAAATTACCACTTCGTGGCACCCAGTTTCATTCGGTAGAAGACATAAAGGAGAATTCGCGGCCAGAACTGAACTCTATTCCGGAAAAAGCGTTTAAAAAATGTTTTGATGATTGGATTATTCGTTGGCCTAAGTGTATCGCTTCTGTAGGAGCATACTTTGAAGGTGATAAAATAAATTTGGATGAATAACTAAAATTTTGTGTATTATTATTCTTTTCCCGGTACTTTCTTGACAGAGTAGTACATATCGCTAGTGGTGGCGCCACGAGTAGCAGCGCCTTGGAAAAAAGAACCTAACCAGCCGTCCCTTTAAGGAATGCTAAAAGATAGCTCGTGGTTGGGTCGAGACCCTAGAGGATTGGACTGTAGGTTGATGGTTCGCGATTATATTTTGACTAAATAGATATCTATTAAAGAAAACAGACGAAATACACAATGGCGGGCCAGTGACGCGTGATACGTAACAGGGTGCAGTAATTAGGAAAATAGGTGAAGATGGTACGTACAAACGGTGTCCTCAGGGTGGTTCCAGGGTACATCCTGGGGTGGTCCTTGGGTGTCCTCGGTGAAGACCCAGGCCGATCAAGCCAGCCCAAGTCGAAGTCAACCGCACGCACATACACCACACATCAAAGCCGACATACATTCAGTTTCATATAACGTCACAAATAAAGCCTCGCAGCAAGGTGAAGACTGTTCCCAGAGCGGATAATTTTCTAGCACGAAAATGCAGGCCTCTCCGACATGTCCGTAATTGACAATGGTTTGCGTGCGGTCGCTAGGAATCGCGACCGTAGGAAAAAAAAGAAGGGGCATAGACTAGCATGTACCCCCATGTTCACTGGCGAAAGTTATTATAAGGTAAACACAAGCCTATCGAATGAGGCGCGAAAATATATAATTAATACTATGGCGTAACCAGCTAGTATATGTTATTCTGAATGATGAATAAATGTTATAAAACATTTTTCTCTAAAACTGATAGTTTGGCTAGAATTTTTTTTTTATCTATTTTCATTGTATGGAATGAAACAGAAACTGCTTAATTTCGACCAACTCTTGACAGATCTTGCTTTATGTCTACTTGAACATTATTCTATAGCTTCTATGTCTACTTGAACATTATTCTATAATCTCACACTATCAGCGCTCACCCAAAGTTGCCCGTTCAGGAGTAATGAGGATCCGAAAAATGAAATAAAAAGGAGGTAAATGTATTTGTTTATGTGTAATATCTTTGATTATACTACCAATATTATTGTGTTACATGAAAATGACACTAATTAATATTGTTATTAACATAAAATAACTAGTTTATCAAAAGTGTACTCAAAAGTTGAGGACTTAAAAAATATTGTAATTGTAAATAATAACAAAGAGTGCCTATATTGAAGCTCAACATTAACTTTTTCTTAAGTTTTACGGCCTTGTTTCTTCCGCCCAGTTAAAGTCCAGCGTCTGCTTCAAGTACTCAAAAAGTTTTTTTATTGTCAGACAATGAGCCTAACTGTTCTCTTAAAATCATGAACAAATCCACATAATTCACTCAACTTTCTATATTGGTCACAAAAATATTATTTAAGTAGGTAGAGGTAGTCTTGATAGTCAAATTACGTATCTTGAACTCATTCTAGGCAAACGAAACGTCTAGTTATATCAGGTTAGGACTACTGCATTTTATCCCTATTCCCATGTCATTAAGTAAGTATAGTATTAGGAAAGTGGATTCATTTAATTAAATCGTATGACACATTATTAGTGATTGTGGTCTTCTTATTCTTTGCGTGTCGATTCAGGCTTTCATATATCCGCTTTAAGCGGGCGTCTTTAGCATCCCCGTCCAGAGGAAAAACTTTCTTGACAAAGTGCCGCGGGTCCTTTAGTTTTTTAAGGCGCTCTAGAGCGCTAGCCACATCCCTGCGAACGTCCGAGGGAGCGACACCAGCCAGCGCATACAGCATGCCAATGGGAGTTGGCCTTAGACAGCCCGTGGTGATTGTGGTAATTACCAAATAGATTATGATAATGTGTAAGTTCTAAGTATGAATTTAATACTGAGTACACTTTTGATAAACAAGTATTTTGAGTCAGTAACAATATTTACTAGTATCATTTCCATGTAACACAATAATATTAGTAGTATAGTCAAAGATATTAGACATAAAAAAAACACTTTACTTACTTTTTTTATCAGTTTTCGGATCCTCTTTCCCTGAACGGGCAACTTTGGATGAGCGCTGATAGTGTAGGATTATAGTCAACAAGCTATAGAATAATGCTCAAGTAAAATAAAGCAAGATCTGTCAAGAGTTGGTCGAAATTGAACAGTTTCTGTATCATTCCATACAATGAAAATGGAAAATATTTTTTTCTAGCCAAACTATAAGTTTAAGCGAAAAATGTTTTATAACATTTATTCATCAGAATAACGTATACTATCGATAGGTAATTTTTTAATATCGAATTTGTAAAAACGATCTCTAAGTCCCTCGTATAGCAGTTTCGACCTACTGTGCGGCGCGGCTAGTTGAAACAAACTATAATCATACCTAATTATTATCTACATTACTTATAGTTAACACTTTATCTTTTTTTATTTCTAATAGTCTTATATGAATAAGAAGTATGCACTTATACTTCCGCGTGATCTTTAAAAGTGTGTTAACTAGCTTTGTCAACGTCAGATGGCGCTCGACTGTTTTGTGTGTAGGCTAAAAACTAGACCCAATTATAGAACCATCAAACTCTCTGGCAGATGGATCAAATTACGATACTAATATTTGAAATGAATTACGTCCATAGATCGTAGGTATTAATTAGTGAAATATGTGAAGGTTACATCATCGTCTGATTGGTATATCCTTATTCTTGGTTGATGAACTGGACTTGATTACGGATGTTAGCAGAATTAGGATGGCAACGCTTTAAACGTGCGCCCAAAAAACGAGAACAACACCAAAAATGACTTTTTGCCTCATACTTACCTTGGTTTTAAAAAAAATTTGATTAATTAGTTTAGTTAGATAGTCCTCTTATAAGGGATGACAAAGTATATTGAATCATGTGGCGGCCTAAAAAGTGTGTTTAAGACTGCAAGTCTGTCTGATTCGAGTCTGATTTAAATTAATACCGGAAATCTTAATCGTCATCATTTGCGAATCCTGCTATGTCTTTTAATAAAGTTTCCCAAGAATGCGAGTAAAGTTTTTAATAAAAAACCGGCCATGTGAGAGTCTGACTCACGCACGAAGGGTTCCGTACTATCTATCACTATTTGTACTACACCCTACTCTCGAAAATTTTAACTCTCTAACTGTAACGGTTTATGAGATACAGCCTGGTGACAGACGGACAGCGGAGCCTCAGTAATAGGGTCCCGTTTAACCCTTTGGGTGCGGAACCATAAAAACCACTTATAGAACAAAACAAGACAAATGTTACAAAACAAAAGAGTTTTACCTTAGTGAACAAACCAGTACTTAACCGACCGGTATACCAAATACAGTAAATAAAACGAAACTTGAAAGTTGAAGAATTAGAGCTCCTGTTAAGAATGAAAATTAAGTTAATTTGCCAGTAGTCATAACTAATATATTCAGATTGTACCTACTCATTTACGAGCCTTAAACAAAAACTTCTTATTAAACGTTACGATGTGTGATGGTAGGTTGAATTATATGAAGTAAATAAATCGTATGAAGGCGACGTAAGACATTGATTCGTGAAACCTACTTAAAATTTTATTCTGGAATAAATTAAATTCTTCATAAAATATGCGTTTTGTTACCTTTAGAACGAATCCCATTTTTTTCTAGATGACATTAAAACTTAAAAGGCATTATATTATCTGAACGTAAATTTGTCATCTATGTCATGTAGCAGAAGCATTATCATCAATTCTCCATTCGTTATTATTATAAATTTATTTTCGTTTATGCTCGTACCGTAATACCGTTACATTAATCAGCAGTCTGTTTAACGAAAACAATTAGTACAATTTTTAAATTCGTCTTTTATTAATTGCCATTAATTTGATTGAAGCATGTATGTTTCTGTAAATATGAAATATTTTTATTAAATTCATCACGGCTACCTATATGACGTGTTGCCCGTTCAATTAATATTTTTATTATAATCATAATAAATTTGGAAGACTACGATTTCCATTAGAACGGAGTCGTAATCTGCGTGTAATCGTGTAAAGGTATTATAGCACCTCGCTATTAAGCGCAGTTACCACAAGGTTCTTATAAGAAGTTATTTGTTAAAGCAACAAAAGATGGAGGCTTGCTTAATTTCTCAGTCGCACGCACGGTTCCAACTTAATTGGATCGTAATTATATCATCAACTTGCCATATTATTACCAAATCATTGGTCCTCCTACTTGTAGTTCAAGAATAGTCGTTATTTCGTATAGACGAAATAACTATCCAAAAGAAGTTTGCGATCTGTTAAATTGAATAAATTCCATAACCTAGGTACCGGGTCATAATGTTTATGTAGAAATTCCCTCTTTATCTCTTCATTTTGATTTAAATACCGGATTCTCAGGCGCCGGGTAGTGATAGCTGCAAACGAATGTTTGCACTCAAAAACGAACATCATCAGAAGGCAATAGAGAACATAACCCAAATAATATCGCTTGCAAAATAGTTTAGTAATGACGTCTGCTCCTTCAATACTAGTAGGTGCTCGAATTTCTGAATATTTATAGCTTATAATGATATTATTACCGATAAAGTTCATTAATCGTAGAAATATCTCAAACTACTAAATGCCGTTGAAACTGGTATATTTAAAATTAATTTTCTATTTTCTACTAGTGTTGTAAGTCTACAGTGCACAAGTGCGCTTGCATGAATGACATTAACTATTAATTTGGGTAATTTTCAAAACAGATCTCTATCAACTGTACTTAATTGAAAATTCCAAAGTTAATATATTTTTTACTATTTTTCTGCTCGAACAAAAACATACGAGTACTATTTTTTTCATAATTATACAGCATGTCCAATGCATATTATGCATATTTTAAAAAGTTTTAGAATGAAAGTTGTTTACTATGATGTATAGAATATGTGGTTACATTACAAGGTTGGCCTTGATTTACGGGGCACCCTGTATACTACCTAGATTAGGTCAATAGATTTTGTCAGTATCTTTTGATGCGTTTGCTCTAGCTAGATTAATTGTTTTATGTTAATTATAAGGGAATTTGAACCAACAATTTTTTTGGGAATTACTATAGACTCCCGACTGCAATGGGGTCCCCATATAATTGCCTTGTCAGGAAGGCCCAGTTCGGCGGCTTATGCTGTGAGGAAACTAAGGCTTTTAACTGATGTCGAAACGGCAAGACTAGTATACTTTAGTTATTTTCATAACTTGTTGTCGTATGGTATATTGCTATGGGGAGCAGCTGCTGATATTGAATCAATCTTTGTGTTGTGTTGCAGAAAAGAGCTGTACGTGCAAAATACTGTCTGTAAAGGGTCGATGTCTGTGCATTGAAGATATTTTGAAAATTGTTTTTGGGGATTAACTCTCTCTCACTCCATAATCGATACTGAAGCCAAAAATGCAATTATTTTAATTCTTCTCTGTATGTCTGTCCTATGTATACGCTAATCTCCGAAGATTCTGCACGGATTTCTTTGCGGTTATTACAAATAGATTAAGATCACTGCGCTGATATTAGGCTTTGTTTCATTAAATTCTGATGCCGTCAAAAAAAAAATTCAGAAGAAACATTTTCGATTCGCCGCACCTGCTAAAAAACTCATGGCGAAATAACACTGGAAGGATTGATTCCAATATAGAATAAGAAGGAACCGAAAATCTATTACTTTATTAAACCTTATTACATTGAAGATATTTTTAACCGACTTCAAAAAAGGAGGAGGTTCTCAATTTGTCTGAATGTTATTTTTGTATGTTTGTTACGCGATTACTCCGTCAATTATGACCAGATATCAAATTTCCTTTTTTTAAAGAGTATACCTAGTTCCGAGGTCGTTCCTTTTTCACCAAGTTAGGATCTGATGAAGGAATTACACGGAAATCAAAGAAAATTCTCAAAAAATGTAGGCACATAGAGCGTAAAGTTGACAAACACTTTAAATATCTTATTCAGATGTTTGCGTCTGTGAGTTATCATATCATACTGCTGAGCTAAAGATGAAAGTCACAAAAATCCTTAACAGACGTCGACAGATAATATTTTGCAGTGTATTGGGCAGACGTGGCGCTTACGAGGTACTGACAGCAATTTTATTTATTAGGGGTGTAAACCAACACACCCAGAAACGAACCAGAAAATTACTATATATTATTTTATTTTATATTTATATTATTATTTCTTTAGATATTTTTTTGTAAGGGCTTACCACTTAACGTTAATAAAATAGTTTCATAAAAACTAAAAACCGACTTCAAAATTAAACTAAAACGCAAGCAAATTGTATTGACTAAAACATACCTAATCAGTACTATTTGGAGTCTGTGCGAATAATACATTTCAACACCCCATAGCTGGCACTGACTCATAAAATAACTGATTAGTCTTTGTAAAAGGCACTTTTCTTAATAAATAGTGCTTCACACAGTCCACAGCGTTGCTTGATATGGCAATAGTATGGTAATCATCCTGTAGTCCACGCAAACGAAGTTGCGGGCACAGCTAGTCTTCAATAAAGTACCTCAGCTCGCACTTACTATCTTATCTGTAGTATACTATCTTGCAATTGTATTTCCTGTAATAAAATCAGGCTGACAAAGGTGACCGAGCTTGTTGCGCCGCTTCTTCTCATCACCAGTCGATATGTAGTCCCGAAACGGTGGTAGGGCTAAGTTATATTTTGGGACGTGTTTATGTGCCCGAAAGAGGGCCTATATACAGAATAAAGAATTTCAATTAATTTCGTTGCTGTTAGATAATATTTATCTGTGTTAATGCTTGCTTTCATTCAAAATCTAGGTCTTCATCTAGTTCGAAGTTTCAAAATTTACGTTTCGTACAGTTCATAAATTATATTATATGATAATCGACTCAAGGGTATAATAACAGAACGATTGAGTTCTTCTTATTAAGATATCTTTAATCTTATACTCTATCCTTTATTTATTTAGGAAATTACTGAGTTTTTTCTTGCGCAGCGCTTGAGAAACCTTGCATATTTTTAGTCGAAACGCACCTTTATTTTGGATGAAGTTATCTAGTAGGTATTAAAGGATATCTCCATGTTAATCCTGACTAATTTTATTACATAAAACAAACAAGCATAAAATTATTTATGCATTTTTCCTTAAATTATGAAATTTTTCGCCTTAATATATCTCAAATTATTTAATATATAATTTCCCTTTGAAGCTGTCGTTTTTTGACTTCTACTAATGGGCTTTTGTTGTGGGGATATCAAGTGGACATGTTTTTTAATCTAATCGCGTCTAACTATATGATGGCCCGCGGTCGTTAATGCGTGGATCTGTCATTTAAATTAGTCACAAATAATTGTATCTGTCCAGTCCGGTTGATACGCAGGTATCCGTCCTTGCTAGGAATGCGAGGTCATCACGCCTTCGTGGTTCCCGCGTTCTTTCGAGGCGGTCCTCTTCTAAAACATAATTATTGTTGTTTTAGACTCATTCATTCCGTATTCCGTGCATTTCATTGTGATGGTCGGTTGCATGGTAGAGATGGTGAATATATCTACTATCAGTTAAATTTAACTAATTAAAAAAATCACATTTATTCAATAAATATAATTAACCTTATTGAATAAAAATATTCATTCGAGCCGTTGATAATTAAACGCAACTAATATTTTTATTCGTATAGATAAATCTAACCGATTGTAAAAATTATCTAATGAATATTTTTAACGCTAGGACTAGCAAAGAATAAAAATATCATAACCGATCTTTCGAATATATTTATTCGTTTATTGAGTAAGTTAACTTAAGCATTAAGTAAACGGAATAGAGCCTAAATTTGAATGCATTATTTAGGACACTAGTGGCGTCGTGAGTGAGTCGAGCGAGGTCACGAGGTGTAACGCGTATTTACTATTTTAACTATGGTGCAAAATATCAAAACTGAATCTGCATAAATATATTAACTAATATTTTCAACCATAATTAACAACAGGTAAAAATATCAGTAAAATGTATCTGCATAAATATATTTACGAATATTTTCAACCATATTCAATTACTGATAAAAATAATGTATATGCAAAAAATATTTACTGATATTTTCAACCATTAACGATGTGTGACGATGTGAACCCAGTTTGTTTTTTAATGTTCCAACCTCTTGCTAAGTAAATTTTGTTTTTATTGTAATTGTTTTTCTTTTAGTTGTCTTTGTTGTCATTTTATGATGTTTAAAATTATTCATTGTATGTTTGTATTGTTTTTCCTGTGTCCCGTATTGTTGTGATTACTTGTAATAATTGTTATCAATAAATGTATTGTATCTTACAAACAAACACCTTAAAAAGAATTAATTAAGTTATTTTGAAAATATTAATTCATTATTTGCAAAAGTAAATTCTAGTACGTCGATAACCTAAGTATATAATAAAATGTTGTTTTTAATAACCACAATAATTTAAACAATAATTTGGTATTTTCGTTTGAATTAGGTATATGCAATACGGACGCCCTCTTTTGTTTTACACAAGTTTTGTTGTACAAAATCATTGTTAGTAGTTTATTTATACCCCACATAATACTTAGTTCAACAGTTCCATGATCCGCCAGTGCAACTTGTCAAATACAATCCAAGGCGAAAAGTGCTCTGCACGTCACACGTGTGTCGTGATATTTATTTTACTAGATCGTGACGCAATGTTATGTCTTGTTCCGCTTTGATTTTATTGAACTGTAGTTGAGCGCCAACCTTTTGAAACTGTATCACTTTGTGAAAACTCGCTTAATCCTCGATGATATCCGCCTACGCAACACAAACGATTAACGAAATGCCATGGTTAATTTGGATGCAGAATAGTTTGTTTATAGTAATGCTATATTTACGTCAGAAAGGGACAGCCACTCGTGACGTATTTTTGTCTGTAACGTGTCCGAGTATACGAGTAAATTATCTTTGAATATGTCAGCTAGAGTGACGATTACAGCTTTGATTGGAAGTAAGTTATCAATCAATCATAAAAGTATAATCATAATATTACGTCCTTGCTTTCACAATTTGCACATACCAATTAATGTGAACATTGAATCATTGTAAATTGTAAGTATCTTCTTGTGATGGCGGGGATAGAAAACTGAAGTTATGAACAAGTACTTCATCAAGAGTCTGTGATATTTAATTGTAAAAATTAATACATTACACACATACATATATGGGACACATACATGGGGATGAATGAATTTCCAATTTTATGTAGTCTGCAGCTAGAACGGCAAGTTTGTTTCTATTTCGAGTACAACATAATTATAATGATGAAAATCACTTTTCGTGCTAAATCTAAAATGCATTGAGAGGCAATTTTTTTTAAGATAAGATAAGTTATTTATTTGTATAAACATGGTACATTTTTGGTTCTTATTTTAAGGTATCGTGCATACATGTTTAATCAATCTATCCATATACTAATGTTATGATATCGTCATGCGTAACTAGTTGACTAAAAAGTTAATAAAAACATTAAACACGTAAAACAACAAAAACATAAAACAACAAACATTAAAGATAAATAACACTTGAAAATAATCATCGACCTCAGGTGGGACTCGAACCCACGTCCCATCACAAGCCGGGCGAGTGCTTTACCAACTAAGCTACCGAGGACGTCACGTGACAAGATGAAATTCCTCAAGTGTTTTTTCTCACTGTCAAAGCCAGCGTATTCTGATCAATGTTGTAGCTATATGTATAGCTGAGTAGTATACCGTCAACACCCTATAGAAATATTTTTACAAATATTTGACTATTGGTAAAGATCAGAAATGCTTAAACATTGTAAATTTTTGTTTTTAGCAATTCCATGCAAGGTTTAATTATACCTTGCATGGAATTGCTAAAAACAAAAATTTACAACAAACATTAATATGCGATTGAAGTAAGTACATTTAGAATAATTTCAATTCAATTAGAAGACTATTATACAAAAACAAAATGTCAGTTCATTAAACAAAAAAAATTATAAATAAATCTCCGACCATTATACATAAATAGGGAATCAGTCATATGCATAAAAAAATCTAATACTTTTTATGTTCATAATTTTTTATTACTACTATCGGAACTCATACTTATAACAGTCAGTTCTCATATTATTTTTATTAATACTGTCATTACTAAGAAATGTTTCAACTCATAATTTGTTTTTCATAATAAATTGCTTCATAACAGTCAGTAATCATAATTTTCTTATAATAATTGCATTACTAAGAAACTATTCGAATTCATAATAATATTAATAGTAAAATAAATTTTGTCGTATAAAAATTAAGTCACTGTAAAGTACCAATTTTAATGACACAATTTTTGAACTAATATTGTAATTTAGCGCTCGCCGGCCGCTCCCGCGGCACGCTCGCTCGGCTTCGCGCTTTGTGTGGTCACTGTTCTAACCTTACCTAATCTAGATGAGATTCGTGACAAGTTTAACCGTAAAATAAATTGACTCCATCAAGTGCTCTTTCCTCGTGAGACGACTTAAATTAAGACATTGTAAACGTAGACCTAACAACGGTCCTAACCGTTTAACGACTATTAGATATTATAAAATCAGGCCTTCCACGGTAAGGTTATTTAAACTAACCAGGTTAAACTTAAGAATATAACTTCTGAGACAACCAGTTTTATTTACACTTATGATTAAAAACTATATTAGAACAAACAATAGTACATTATGATACGAGTGTCGCAAAGTTACTTACTTGTGCGAATTAATCTGATGCCAGGATTTTCTTAGCGGTAAATGCTACAGCCCCGCTCACACTGGTGCACATAAACAATTAACATCACATAGTTATTCATGTTTTGATTATTATAGCAATTTACATAAGTAAAGACGTTACTAGAATAGAACTCTTGATATCATCAATTAGCTGATGATAGCTTTTTACCGCGGGACCTCTTTGTCCCTATTGGCCTCCCAACACCCCTCTCTAGCCAATCCCTGTTTACCAAAGGCTCTTTCTCTGATAGGCACGAACATAAGTTCTTTATACAGGTAATATTCAGAACTCACCACAAACTTCGTACTGTCCGTACTTACTTCCTTTTTACTTCACATAACTCTTTTTACCTTTTGACGACGCAACGTCCATCTTCCTCCATTTCTCCCGCCCACAACACCCCCGATGCTACCAACATAACCACTTCCTTACGTTTCGTTTCACGTATTACATCGCGATTCGCGACACTCGCAAGAGCTAAAGAAAGAAAATCATATTAATAAGGGAAAAATCTAATAAAGTACTTTACTTATTCTTACAAAGAACATTAACATACCTTAATGCTCTTGTTTCTCTCTATTTTTATTTACTTTTTCTTATTAGAAATTAAATAAAATAGATTTATCTGTATAGAATTATTTATTTTAGTTATATTCTTCTATCTTACCTAAAGGTATCACCTCTCATTAATCATAGCTTAAACTATAAATTAACTTAATAACAATTTCTACTGTGGCGGGTCCTAAAGGATGGTTAGGACTAACTCTTTGTCCTTTCCGTAATCTTATGTTGAGCTTCTCGGGCGACCTCACGTTCTGGCCGACTGGCATTGGGCTTCTCATTGGTTAGTTAATCAGTGGTGTTCTTTGGTAGACTCTCTACTTGATCTAGTTCAATTCTCTATCCGTATCTCTTTCTTTACTCTCAAGGTTTTCTTCTATTTATATGGGGAATAGATGAGCTATAGATCTCGTAAATACTTTATCCCCTACTTTCACCGTGCCTACTCTAATTTCAATGTCCTTCCCTTTGTGTAGTGTCACTATTTTTTCCTACTTTCCACAAAAATGTCACTTCACATCTCCCATCTTGGGAATACTTTTGCTTATTATTCTTGGTTGTTTATGTTTTATGTATTTTCTTTCTTTCAAAGCATTGAGATATTGGTTGACAGACATTTTCTTGAACTCTTCCATCATGCTTTAGCCTCTTTTCCACCCATCTATTAATTAGCAGTTTGCTTAGCAGATGAGTCACCCAGACATAGATATGGCACTTCTGAAGCTGTTGTCAAGCATGACTCTAATCTTAGAATGTCCATTGGTGTTGTATATGTCTTAGTTCACTATCTACATAAGATAGTGATCTTGAATTAAGTACTGATGCTATCTCTTTGGCTATTGTTTTCAGTTGGTTGTCTTTAAGTTTGCGTATGTCTATTGTCCGCTTAAGGCAATGTTTTACAAGGCCAACTAGCCTTTCGTAGAAACCTCCATGCCATGAAGCCAATTCTGGTATAAATTTGCACTGAATATTATTTTCAATACAATATGGGCTCTTCAGAACTTCTGCAGTAAGTTTGTTGAACTGTGTGGTATTGTCTGAAGTTAATACTTGTGGTATTACTCTGTGTAATAAATCGCCTTAGTGCTAGTGGTGCTAGTGTACACTCCTCGGCGGATAGGTCGTTTATTACTTCTAGATGTATTGCGCGCACAGCAATACAGGTATAAAGGCATATCCAGCGTTTCTTGGTTTGCCCTTTGTCATTGTCTACTAGAAGAGGGCCCAAATAATCTAATTCAGTAAAAGAAAATGGAGAAGTATGATTTACTCTTTCTTGAGGTAAATCAGGCATAAGAGGCAGTCGGTAGGGCCCACTGCCGTGTTTTTTACATTCAAAACTTTTTCTCGAAGCTTTTTGTACTCTACTTCTTCCTATGGCATGGTTCACTCCCACATGAGTTATCCTGGTGAATATTGGATGTTATCTCTTCTGTAATTGGTGCATCCTTTGGTAATAAGATCGGATACTTTTTCTCGAAAGGTAAGTCTGCCAAGGCCACTCTTCCTCTACAGCGAAACAGGCCTTGTTCATCTTTAAAAACTTACAAGCTTTGTACTAATTCAGTAACTTTACCAGCATATTATTGTGAATAATTTGACTCCTGTTCTTTTCTAATTTTAGAGTAAATGCTTTAAGAATCATTCTGTATCTCTGTAGTTTCACTTCTTATTTCTTTTTTGTATTTTCTCCTACCTTTCTTCTTATTTGTTTGTAAATTTAATTCTGATTCTAGAAGATCCTCCGAAGAAGTACAGAAATTTTGTGTCAGTGCTCAGTTACTTTTGTATTCAGAATGATGCCTCAAAAGGTCTGGTCCGCAGACCCACATTTCTTTCTTTTCAGGACTCGTGTTGCAATATCTACAGGATTTTAAGTTTAACCAATGTACAGTACTTGTATATTCTTCCTGTCCTTTATGTCTTTGATCCTGTTTGAAACAAAGGGTGGTAGAAGTTTATCAGATTGTAACCATATAATAACCACTTGACTATCTGTCCATAAATACTGTTATAGGCACTTCCATGTTTTTTACTGACTTAAGTCAATAGTCTGCAATCGACAAGTGTACCTAGAAGTTCTAATCTCAGTATTTGAAGATTTTCTTGATCCCTAAGTGGAGTCTTTTTAGGTTTAGATATAACTTTACCTTGTTCTCTTGTTGAAAAGATTTTACATAAACAGCAGCATGTATGCGTCTTTTGATGCATCTGCGAAGCAATGTAGATCGAATTCTCAGTCATTATGACTTGTCAAAACATATCTATCTACATATTTCTATCTTTTTTATCTCATACAAATTTGTTTTTATTTTCTGACACTCTTCTCGTAAATCAGTTGATAATTTGGTATCTCATTTTAGTTTCAATTTCCATAGTTTCAGTAGAAACATTTTTGCTGGCAATAGAGAAGGTGAAACAAGTCCACATGAATCATACACACTAGCTATTTCTCTCAGAATACTTCTCTTGGTAACACTTTCTTCTTCTATGTTATGTTGACCTATGTTTATTTACAATAGATCTATTTTAGTGTCCCAGATAAGTCCTAGAACTTTAGTTGTTTCTTTATTCTCACGTATATCATCAGGTATACTTTCCAAAAACTCTTTTATTATTTGAGTTCCACTGTCTCACATTCATAGATAGGTCTTGAAGAGATCTGTTATTTTGGCAAAAAGTATATTGCCCTTTATTGTGTTTTTTGTTCCCAGAACAAAATTATCTACACGTCAGGGTGTCGTCCTTGATCTCTAAGAGATGGAGCTTTATAGTTGCATTAAGTAGGAAAGGACTGGTCTTCACTTCAAATGGAACTCTGCAAAATCTATAGCACAACAAGTTATCTTCATTAACTTGCTGAGTAGAAGTCTTTTAGCCATAAGAAGCGTGTCACGTCTCTATCTTGCTGTTGTATACAAATCTGTAAGAACGCCATTTCAATATCGGCGGTGATACCTGTCTCATGCTGTCTGAATCTTAGAAGTAATCCAACCAAATTTTCTAGCATCAGTAGCGATTTGGCACTATAAGCACTCATTCAGGCTCAGATCATCAGCAGAAGCCTTCGATGTGGTGTCATATAGGCACTAGGCGTAGACTTGTTTTACTATCCCTTTTAGGAACACAGTGATCTAGTAAATAATGAATTGGATGTTGCATCCTGCCGAAAAAATCATTAACTTTTTCTATTACTTCGATGATTTTTGTTCCAAAATTGTTTTTATAAATGTAATGAATTACAATCTAATTTCTACAGTAAACTTGTTAATCTTCCAAGAACTAGTCCATAGTTGGTAGGTATATATCTCTGATTTTCAAACTTTACATTCTCATTAAAGTGACGTAATGCTTGCTCTTCATGAGTGGCCTTTGGACTGTCTCTAATACCTAAAGATTCTAATTCCCACAGCTGACTGATATCACTCGCTTTTATTGGTATAGCATAATGTATATAAGTAGCAACACTAAGAATATGTTCTTGAATAGGAACTTGTCTACTGTACACTGTACAGTACAAAGTCGACCAGGAACAGAATTTCTTTTCATTCTATTCTTTCTTCTCAGATAAAGTTGTAATAGTAATCATTGCCAATCAAGATATTAATTGTGCCGCCCATTGACCCATCATCTGCTAGTTTTTGATTGAAGTGGAACTTCCTTTTAATGTTGTGCCGCCTTCATTCACAGCACTTGTAGTCATAAGGTTTCTTTTAGGTTTTGTTTGGCGATCACATAGTGCCCTGTTGTGATTGCCGCTACAGTGGAAACATTTTTTCTTTATGTATCAATTTACAGACAAGTGTTTGTTAATAAAACACTTTAAACATTTTCTTTTTAACTTTGATATTCTTTCTTTAATTGAAGGACAAGTTTTGCACATGTCATTGTAATGATCATGTCCGCAAAATATACAAAGTAAAGTTCTTTTTCTCTTTAATGTTTGAGCGGGCATTGGGATTTTTCTCTTATTGTTGTTTAATGATTTGGTAGTGAAGGATGCTGTATTTATGTGAACATTGGACATTCTGAGCAATACTGTTCAAACATGTGTCTTAGTTTGTCGACACTATGTTCTTCGGACCATTGCAGAATATCCCCATTGAATTCCCACAACTCAAGATTTGGTTTGGCATGGGTAGATGAAGAGGCAGTTATTGGTTCTGATGTTAATAGTTCTGCTTCCAACTGTAATCTTGTATAGTTGCTTATTTCGTCTTCATCCATTTTTTCTATAAATCAATTGATTTCATCTCTCAATCTTCTTGTCACCATAGCTAGACATGCTTTGGAAATAGTTCTGTCACCCTTTTCATTATTTAATGGAATTACACCAGCCTTAACTGCGTCTTCCACTATCTCTAATCGTTTTTTCCAGTTCTCCATTTGATAAGGTGGTCTGCCAACTGGAATATTTTATAAATAGTATTATATTTACAACTCCTTACTGTTATCCTAGACTCTAGTGGTAAGGATTTTATTTTTATTTTAGTCTAAACGATGTACAACACTAGTGAACGAACGATTGTCCGGTTTTTCTTCGTTCAATCGTTCTCTTGCTCAGATATTAACATGAAAATACATTGTTTTCTACGGATATTCCTTGTAATTAAAAGATCCCAGCACCTCCACCATGTCGCAAAGTTTCTCACTTGTGCGAATTAATTTGATGCCAGGATTTTCTTAGCGGTAAATGTTATAGCCCCGCTCACACTGGTGCACATAAACATTTGACATCACATAGTTATTCATGTTTTGATTATTATAGCAATTTACATAAGTAAAGACGTTACTAGAATAGAACTCTTGATATCATCAATTGGCTGATGATAGCTTTTTACCGCGGGACCTCTGTGTCCCTCGATTGGCCTCCCAACACCCCTCTCTAGCCAATCCCTGTCTACTAAAGGCTCTTTCTTTGATAGGCACAAACATAAGTTTAAACCGGTAATATTCAGAACTCACCACAAACTTCGTACTGTTCGTACTTACTTCCTTTTTACTACACATAACTCTTTTTACGTTTTGACGACGCAACGTCCATCTTCCTCCATTTCTCCCGCCCACAACACCCCCGATGCTACCAACATAACCACTTCCTTATGTTTCGTTTCACGTATTACATCGCGATTCGCGACAACGAGTGTGCAAAGTTGATTATTACACACAAGGCATTATTGTAAGCGCGAGCCGCAGGCGAGCGCGGTAAGGAAGCCGAGTGTGTAATTATCAATGCGCACGAGTTACACAATTGCGAGGAAAAAAAACAAACCAAAAACTAAAAATACCTTCTCCGAATATGATGGCTTTTTTTGCTGTTTTTCCACTGATTGAGTGTTTCGTAAGCATCTAGGTATTTTTCTGTGGATTTTGGCAGCAACAGCAGAGGCTATCACTTGCGTTTCGTGCCTCGATAAGTATTTTCGGTGCGTTAAATTAATATTTTACTCGTCTTCACTATTTGAGGTAGACATTTTTTATAGTAATTATCCACACAGCAACAACTTTACCAAATTTTTAAGGAAAATGAAGCGTAAGTTTTGTTTTTTTCGCGCGCCGCACTTTCAATGCGCGCGCAGGTTTAATAAAGGCATAGGAACAGTACAACAACAGATAACACCAAGAGTGGTAAGTGTTCAGCTTGATTCAAAAGAAGAAACATTTCATTTTATTACTTAAAGCCGATCCAGTCAATGAATCACTGTACTTCACCGGACTATATTAATCAACCGCCATGTTTTACACATTATTTGGAATTGGGTTCAGCCGCGGCAGGTAAATAATTATATTGATTATTAATTATATAATGCATTTTATTTTAGTTAAAAAGTATACTGTGTATTATAGTCTTTTTATATTTACAGGTTCAACCATCAGATCTTGATTGTCATAGATGTTATCAGCATCCTGGCACTCATACTCGCTGCATATTTCCAACCTGTAAAGATACGTCCCAACAAATGGTTCCACTTACGTTACGCATAAGTCTTTTTAGTGATTACAAATACTATATACCAAGCAATTGTCGTATATGTAGCTTTCATGTAGAAAGACAGACATGGCCAGACTTGTTTGAAATGAGTGTATAAGTTGTATTTATTTGGTATGAATAAAATACGTAATCACAACCTGAGTTTTATTTATATATCTTTAAGTGCTAGGCTAAAACAAGAAGCAATACCTACTTATTATTGCTTTTTGCATTCTGTATTCTTTAAATCTCGGGAAAAAATAGAATTGCAGCGCTCTTTAGGTCATTATCTCAAGATGGAAAATAGCATTTTCTAATAATTGACGAGCCTAAGCATGAAACATGTTTTGCAGTATTACTTACAAACATCTTGCTCAAACTATACAAATATGTATTTAAACAATATTAAACAAGCAGGTACTTATTATGAATAGCCGTTTAAATGTGCTTGAAGTGCTTACATTAGCAATAACATATAAATGTTTCGTAAAAATAAAACAACCTCAAAATCTCTATGATAACTGCTAATATCTATGTTTTCAGAAGTGTCCGTCAATTCACAAGTTATTGTTCTTACATACAATTATGTGTAATTTCGGACTTGAAAAGGTTTTTTTTTCTTCTTTTGTCGTAGCTCCGCGTGCCCCTACGTCAAGTGCTGCGTCCCCGCGACCTTAACGTGATCATAAACAAGCGCCACCTGAAAGTTGGCATCAAGGGTCAGCCGTTCATCATCGACGGCGAGCTGGACGCTGACGTCAAAATCGAGGAGTCCACGTGGGTGCTACAGGACGGACGTAATCTACTTGTCAATTTAGAAAAGGTACGTACCTACTAAAAAAAATACTTAGTTCAACCTTATTAGACTTGTTAAACAAAACGAAAATAAATTTCTGTACATCCTACTATTTTCAATGCTTCGTGAAGAATTTCATATTTAGGATTAATCTAAGTGTTTAATTCGTTGCTTCGAACCTTATGCCTCAATTTTTGGGGGTTCGCCATACTTAGAACTGAAACTATTTTTTTTTATTTCAATAATCAAACCCATAACCCTTAGGTCTTCAAAAATGATATTGAGGTTTCTAATATCTTTTTTTTTCTAAACTGAATAGTTTGTGCGAGAGCTACTTCCAAAGAGACAGGACTACCTAGTTTGGGGACTATTTATAAACTTAGTTGTAATGTTTCTGTTAATAAATATATTTCATTTCATATTCCAAAGTGGTAAAATGTGTCCCCCCTGTAACTTCTAAAATAAGAGAATGATAAAACTAAAAAAATATATGATGTACATTACCATGCCAATCCCTACCGAAAATTGGTTTGAGCGAGATCTAGTAAGTAGTTTTTTTTAATACGTTATAAATCGTAAACCCCAATTAGATAATAGTATGGAACCCTGCGTGCGCGAGTCCGACTCGCACTTGGCTGGTTTTATTTTTTCTCTTTAATATAAAATATAGTAAGTAAAAATCATTTTCTCTCTCTAAAGCGACCTAAGAGTGCGTTTCATTCAATTTTTTAGTCTTTGAAATCTTAATAATTACCAAGTTTTATTTTACGAATGACAAGTAGTTATTAGATACTTTAAGTGGCCTTCGGCTTTAAGACGGTTAAAAAAGCACGGTGTAGATTGAAGACCAAATAGTTTTTGTATGGGCCTTAGGACCATCGATTCTGAACTCTACTGCGAACAACTGATGAGATTAAAGCAAGAAGTTGAGAGAGAGCGGCCGAAATTAATCAACAGAAGGGGTGTGGTTTTTCATCATGATAACGCTAGACCTCACACATCTTTAGCCACTCAGCAAAAATTAAGAGAGTTTGGCTGGGAGGTGTTAATAATGCATCCGCCGTATAGTCCTGACCTTGCACCTTCAGAATTCCACCTGTTTCGCTCTCTTCAGAATTCAGATTTCACCAGATTATATCAGATTCAGAGAGCACTGCCAAAACCCACTTGTCGCGGTATTTTGATCAGAAGCCCCAAAATTTCTACAGCAATGGGATCATGTCCCTACCTACAAGATGGCAAAAAGTTATTGAACAAAATGGTACCTACATACTTTAGTTAAATATAAATAAACGATATTAAAAAATGTTTTGAATTTTCTTAAAAAATGCGAAGAAACTTTTTCTCCAACCTATTATTTATAAACACAAATTTACTTAACTAATATTTTTTAAATATAAATTTTTACCTAGTTTATTTAATTTTTTATATGGCTGCCGCTCCGGCTAAACTGGTTTTTCCTGTGCCTTAATTAAATCTGCGCGCGCATCGAAAGTGCGGCGCGCGAAAAAAACAAAACTTACGTGACATTTTCCCTAAATATTTGGTAAAGTTGTTGTTGTGTAATTAATTACTATCAAATATGTCTTTGTCTGTCACATAGTAAAGACGCGTAAAATATTAATTTAACCCCGCCGGAAATTCTTATCGAGGCACGAAACGCGAGTGATAGCCTGTTGTCGCCAAAATCCAGAGAAAAATACTACGAAACATTCAATCAGTGGAAAAACAGCATATAAGCCAAGTCATATTCGGAGAAGATATTTTTAGTTTTAGTTTTTTTTCCTCGCAATTGTGTTGAAAAACGTCGTATGCAACTCGTGTTCATTGACCAACTTAGCACACTTGTATCATTACGGTTTCAACAATACTTAGTCCTTGCCGCCTCCACGCGTGCTGCACCGTCCACGTGGACTATCATATCCGTGAACAGGATGTTTCGAACTAAATCCTGCTAATAATTTTTAAAATTTCTTAGTCTTTGAAATCTTAATAATTACCAACTTTTATTATACGAATGACAAGTAGTTATTAGATGCTTTAAGTGGCCTTCGGCTTTAAGACGGTTAAAAAAGCACGGTGTAGATTGAAGACCAAATAGTTTTTGTATGGGCCTTGGTTAGTGACGTAGGTTGATGACACTAACGAGTTTTTTATTTAAATCTCATTAAAAATTACGATTTTAAATGGGGTGCAAAAAAAATATCCAGGTGGAATGTACTTGGTTCGAATTGTTGTTCTTATTATAAAAACAACATTACAATAAAAGTATGAATATTTCAGCATTTAAGTATTTAGATGGATAAAAATAAATAAAAACATATTGAATGCTGCGATAAGCTCTATTCAAGAGAAAAGCACAAAAGTTTGAAAAAGTCATTATTTTCAAGGGTTTTGGGGGTGCATGATTACAAAACCGTATCAATATCGCATTTTAAACATAAAAAAGAATAAACGATGTAAAATACAAATCCATTGGTTATCATATTTTGATTCCACTCGATTTCTTAATTATATTTGATTTTACCGCTTTTTTTTGTAAAAGTCAAATTATTGTTTGTTTTAATAACAAGCTTTAGACAGCTCTCAAAACTAAACAGATCCTGTAAACTTCGCGAACAGTGCTATATTATGCAAATACATGATTCATATTTTATTATCTTTTTTTCTGTTTGTTTAATTGAATAGCATAACATAATAGTTCATTATATATGATACAGTGTGCAAAGTTGATCATTACACACGAGGCATTATTGTAAGCGCGAGACGCAGGCGAGCGCGGTAAGGAAGCCGAGTGTGAAATGATCACTGCACACGAGTTGCATACGACATTTTTCAACACAATTGCAAGGAAAAAAACAAACTAAAAAAAATACCTTTTCCGAATATGACTTGGCGTAAGCAGAGAGGTATTTTTTCTCTGGATTTTGGTGGTAACAACGTTTAGTGCTTCGATAAGTATTTCCAGCAGTGTCGAATTAATATTTTACTCGTCTTCACTATTTGAATAAGACATTTTGATAGTAATTAACCACACAGCAACAAATTTACCATAATATTTATCGAAAAATGGCATGTATTGTGTTGTCATTTTGTTTTTTTCGCGCGCCGCACTTTCGATGCTCGCGCAGGTTCAATAAAGGCACAGGGAAAACCGGCTGTTCAGCCGGAGCAGTGGCAATACAAAAATAGTACATTATGATATGAATATGAATAAACAATTTGATAAAATGAAATATCTATTTGTCATATTAACCCTAAAATAATTTAATATTGGTAAAATATTCAATGCTATTAGACAAACTTTTGCTGTATTTAAAAAAAAAAGATCACATTACCGCACTAGGGCGATAATGTTATTATAGCACAAGTGCGTAATATGCTAAATTAAGAAACAACAAACGGTGTTATAAAAGTCAATTTACGAGCAACTGTGTTGAAATAGTAAATTATGATACAAGTGGGCAAAGTTGATCATTACACACGAGGCATTATTGTAAGCGCGAGCCAAAGGCGAGCGCGGTATGGAAGCCGAGTGTGTAATAATCAAGGCACACGAGTTCCATACGACGTTTTTCAACACAATTACGAGTAAAAACCAAATTGAAATCTAAAATACCTTCTCCGTTTTTGCTGTTTTTCTCTGGATTTTGGCGGCAACGGGCTATCACTTGCGTTTTGAGCCTCGATAAGTATTTCCGACGGTGTTGAATAACATTTTACTCGTCTTCACTATTTATAGTAGACATTTTTGATAGTAATTAACCACACAGCAACAACTTGGCCAAATATTTAGGAAAATGGGACGTAAGTTTTGTTTTTTTCGCGCGCCGCAATTTCGATGCGCGCGCAAGTTTAATAATGGCACAGGAAAAAGTGGCTGTTCAGCCGGAGTAGCAGCAATTTAAAAAAAATAAACTATAAATTATTGTTTCTAAAAATGATAGTAAAGTTAATTTGTGTTAATTAATATACAATTTGATAAAATGAAATATTTATTTGTCATCTTACCCTAAAATAATTAAATATTCGTAAAATATTCAATGTTTTTAGACAAACTATTGCTGAAATTTTTAAAAAAAGTTTCCATTACCGCACTTGTGCGATAATATTATAACAGCACGAGTGCGTAATATGATGAATTATGAAACTAAAAACGGTGTTATAAGAGTCCATTTACGAGCAACTGTGTTGAAAAATAATTTAATATTCGTAAAATATTCAATGTTCTTAGATATAAACTTTTGCTGGATTTAAAAAAAAAAGTTTCATTACCGCACTAGTGCGATAATTTTATTATAGAACAAGTGCGTAATATGATAAATTATGAAACTAAAAACGGTGTTATAATAGTCAATTTACGAGCAACTGTGTTGAAAATAATATTACCATGTCTGGTCAACGCCATATATCGTAGGATTAGTACATATTAAAAACGAATAGATGTCACTACAAGGCTCATTAGGATTGGGCTTGATATCAATGAACGATAACTCTTGATAAAAACGTTATCAATACACTTTTTTAACACTTTTGTTTTTTAAAAATGAAATGTTAATAGAATTTTTTACATTTATTTCAAAACAAATCATTTTAACTAAAATTTAAAACAATTTCGGTATAATGCCATCTACCGGTTTTAACTTAAACTATCTTTTATGGAAACGCAACGTCAGCTATTAGATTGAAAAAAAACTAAACACGGCATTTATGTTGATTATAGAGGTAATATGCATTTCGTATTATTTTATCAAATAATTTGAAAAAATAAATAAAGGAAAACCAAATTTTAAAATGTAAGTATTTTTTTAAAATGAGTGATTATATTCTCTCTGGTAATTAACGGTCAAAAGCAAGAAGCTTCAAAATAATGTAGCTTTTCGACAACTGTCAAATATTTGTTTGTAGGGCTACCAGTGTAAAAATTGCAGTTTTATAATATGGGGATTTGTTTTAATATTTGGGAAGTGATTTTAAAAAATCAATTTTTAGGAGAAAAATATGGATTACTAATGTTTAGCCAAAAACGTTTCCCAAAATATCACAACCCAACTATTTTACACAAATTTTCATTTGGCAAAAAAACATTTGTCAAAACAACTCATTGCAATTTTTTAGTTAGCAAATCTTTTTTTGGGATATTATTGTATAACAAATAATTGTTTGTCATATTTCATTTAATTAAATGTTTCATTTGGCACAACTTTCTCTTTGCAAAATATTGCATGGCATACGATTTACAAGCTTACTCTCTAACTTTGAAAATATCATGCTGCATCGACGTTTGTTTTACATAAGGTAAAAAATAGTTAAATGGTTAAAATGGCTTTAAGCGAATTTTCTTTGATCCCAAAATCAATAATTTTTGGAATAAATTCTGAAGGTTAATCTAAAAAAGACAATTTGGTAACCCTGTTCCAATTTTTTTTATCAACTTTGATAAACAATGAATTCTATTTAAAGGCATTTGTGTGTCACACACGTCCAAAGGTCACGTCTAAATGACGTAAATATGTCATAAACGGTCGTTTCAAGCTATAACCTAATTAGTAATTTCGTTATGTATTGTCAAGTATCGATGCCCAAAGTGCTAAGAATTCGGGCTAATATTCCATGGGCGCGACTTCGAATCTTAGTCGGTGACAATATTTTTTCGAAATCCAGACTTGTATTAAAATAGTTTGATGAAAATTGTTTATTCACATTTAAAACCATTTTTAATAACTAAACTTAGTACTGAACTTTTGATTATTTTCTTTTACATAAAATTCACAAAATGAATAACAAATAGAAAATGGGTCCCAGCTCGCCGTCATCAGTTTTCATAAAAATTAGGATCATACTCTAGTTGAATCAGCAACCGACTAAAATGAAGATAAATATAGTACTTAATATCTTATAAAAGTTATGGATGCGCACAAAAAGTAATTCAAGATAATATAACAACTTGAAAAAAAAAGACCGCATCATGAGGGATCCGAACCCATATCTCAAAGAAACTACGAGCGAGTGCCTTTTCAACTAAGCTACGAGGACGTTAGAACGATTTTCGAAATTTGTCAAGTGTTAGTTTATATTTTTTGACAGAGTGTGCAAACAATTGTAAACCTTATGGTGGTTTGGCATTCTCTGACGGACCGAAACAGAAATTAATGTAAATAATGTTTTATTTTGACGTAGATAGTGCCATCTAGTCAGAGAGGAAAACAAACGATGGCGTAGTTATATTTTAGTTCCATTTACTCACCACCTTCGCTGTCTTTCGCGCGAGTTAAGGTGGAAATTTACAAAGTACCGAGACTGTCTCTTTGTTTTACGTAGTATTATTCTTTCTCTATGATATTACTATAAATTAATGTTTCTAAAAACAATAGTTTAGTTAATTTGTGTTTATTAAAATACAATTTGATGAAATGAAATGTTTATTTGTCATCTTAACCCTGTAATAGTTTACATAACCGCACTTGTGCGATAATGTTATTACAGCACAATTGCGTAATATGATGAATTATGAACCTAAAAACGGTGTTATAAGAGTCAATTTACGAGCAACTGTGTGAAAAAGTTATATTTTACACCCTTATTTTACTGTTTAGGAAGCTTCAAAATATTAATTTTATCTAGCACAGATTTTCGTTATTCGACATTCTCCATAACTCGAGATTTAACGTAGATTTCTGTATTTGAGTAATGTATGTTTTGACTTTGTATTTAGTTTGCAACTTCAGTCATTCATTACCTAAATCCAAAAATATGCATGCGTACACAAGTCGTCCCCCATTCGAAGACTACGTGACGTACCAGGCCATGTCGCTTATTGCAAATGAGACTTTTTTGTCAAATGTCATAAATAAACCTTGTAACACTTTTATGAAATAACTTATAAATTATTTTAAACGTAACTTTGTTATTACATGAAATGAAGTTCTTGCCTATTAAAGATAATGATCAATTTGCTGTCTCAATGTAACAATGTTGTTCGTTATCGTTATAGGTGAACAAAATGAATTGGTGGGGCAGGCTAGTCACAACGGACCCAGAGATCTCTACTAGGAAAATCAATCCAGGTAATGTGTTTTTTTTATTTATTAGCATATCATCCGCATCGGTAAATTAAAATATGAATACTAATGTTTTCTTAATAAACAATTAACTCCAAATTGGTTGGTAAAAATAAAATTCGTAATTTATTAAAAACTAGCTTCCGCCTGCGACTTTAACTATGATTTTAAATTAAGCCAAAAAGGAGTGGAAAAACGTACCTATGAGAACACGAATAAGTATGTCTCTTATTAACACACAAGATATTTATGCTTTTATTTTTGTGTTCATTATCTAAAGTTTGGCAAACGTATGTAGGTATTGGTCTAGCTTAGTCCAGACTTTAAAGGGTGATTGACAAACATACAAACTTTGACGTTTATAATAGTATGAAGATTACTTGAATGCCGATACCGGACGTAGTTTTAAAATTAAATGTTTATTTAAGTTAAAACTTTACAGAGCCATCCAAACTTTCGGACCTAGACGGTGAAACTCGAGGCCTTGTTGAAAAAATGATGTACGATCAAAGACAGAAAGAAATGGGCTTGCCGACTAGCGACGAACAAAAGAAACAAGACGTGCTTAAAAAGTAAGTATCAGTTCAGTAAAATCTCGTTTATAATAATCTCAGCTACCAAAATTAACTCAGACTTTTAAGAAGGTTTAACCGAAGTCTTATTTATTATATCCCAGGTTTCCAGCGTTTCCCAATATTTTAATCCGCAGATGCATTAACGCCATTTTAGTTTATTACCCGAATGCCAAACGAGGGTTATGTTTTTCGAGCGTATGTATACATGTATGTCTATTTCCTTGGCACGCCCTACAGCCTAAACCGTTTAACGGATATTAAAGTATAATATATAAATAGATTCGTCTCAATCGTGGGATTGACAAGGGGTATGTTATTTCCCGATATTCCCGCGGAAACAGAACTTGCGCGGAAAAAATGAATCTGTGATACTGATAAACCGGTTTTGAAACTTTCTTTTATTAACTAAGGGTCACATATTTTCAGTGCCAATAGTATTCAATACTTTATTTTCCAAAATTCCGACGGAAACAGGCAAAAAAATACACTGTAAAAATAGGAAGGAAAAACCGTTTAATGGATTTCAACATATGATATGTCATTAGATTCGTCTCAGTTGTGGGAGTGACAGAGGCTTTGTTATTACCCGGAATTCCTATTGGTAGGTACATGAACTAAACGGGAAAAACCGATTTTAGATACTACTTACTCGAGTTAAAACCATTTTTTTCGTGTCGTAATGAAGTGTTATAAATAAGGCTTTCTAGTTTGTTAAAAAGTCGTAGTAGAACACTACAAACTAAAAAGTCAAGAATAAAATTCATTAATTTAAAAAAATCAAAAAACCCGACTCAGTAAAAAGTGAACTTAAAAAATGAAAACAAGATTTAAATAATTAATTTGCAGTCGGAGGCATTAAATCCATTAACAGCATTATGATGATTGACTTGGTATGCACTGCGCTAGTAGCTTAGCCTTAGCTAAGCCTTATTTGTAACACTTCAATAGAAAAAAATGGTTTTAACTCGAGTTAGTAGTAGCAGGGTATAGTTTTACTAGTACTGCCAAATGCTTTGCCTGTAATATTATCAACAGCTTCCATAAAAGATGTGGGGTAGTGGTTATCTCCTGTATTCTATGTCATTGGATTTCAAACTTTTCTGAAAAACTAAATACAAGTAGGTAAATAAAAATCATTCTGCGCATACTGCCAACTTACTTATTAATTGGCACTATAAAAAAAACTAATTCCTGTTTTTGTAAGTTACTATTGAAAAACATAATAGCGCCATTTTTCTTAAATTAAAAAAAAGTTTATTTTATTTATTAAAATACGTAATCATCTTTCACAACGTGAGTGATAATAAACTGCTATTGGATCATGATTAAACGCTTTTCAAAATTAACTAATACTCTCATGGGTAATTTCAATTCAAAAAACAGGCAGCCCTGTTACCCTGGCGTTAAACTTTCAGATATCTGCATTGTATTTTAGGACCAAATAAAATTTAAATTTTTCGTTGTTTCGTTAACCTAATGTTTATTTAAAATGTACTTACCGATGATAGGTCAATTTTTTTGTTGTTTTCAATCGTCATTTTTATTTTCTGCACACTTTTATAGCGCAAATTGTAATTTTTAACCGTCACAGAAAACGTGTTTACTGCACCACGACAGTGTCGCCACGGGCGAAGCAAACTTATAAGCCAACAGTTAGCTAATATATTTTTTGACGTTTATGACACTCGAACAGGGAATCTGGACATGTATATAATCAAAGGTTAAGTCATCAACGGTGTTAAAAGCGTGTTTCTTAAAGTGATAGTCGATTTCGACTGACTTGCAGAGCTTCTCGTTTCGAGATATAAACTTTTCATAACCTCAGAGTCAGTACCGCAAGGTAGCAAATGTTTGTGATGAGCAGGAGGATTTTGTAACAGAGTCATTTCTATCTAACAAACATACCCAGTACAGGTGTATGTTTTTTAGATAAAAATAGTTTTAGAATCTATAATATTTACTCATAAGTGTAACTCTCGAAGTAAGTATTTATTACCCGACTGCCACACGAGGGTTTTGTTTTTCGAGCGTATGTATGTAAGTATGTCCATTTCTTTGGCACGCCCTACAGCCTAAACCGTTTAATGGATATAAAAGTATAATATATCAATAGATTCTTCTCAATTGTGGGAGTGACAAGGGGTATGTTATTCCCCGAAATTCCCGCGGAAACAGAACTTACGCGGGAAAAACGGATCTGCAATAAACCGATTTTGAAACTTTCTTTTATTAACTAAGGGTCACATATTTTCAGTGATATTAGTATTCAATACTTTATTTTCCAAAATTTATACGGGAACAGGCAAAAAATACACTGAAAAAATAGGAAGGAAAAACCGTTTAATGGATTTCAACATATGATATGTCATTAGATTCGTCTTAGTTGTGGGAGTGACATAGGCTATGTTATTACTCGGAATTCCTTTTGGTACATGAATTAAACGGGAAAAACCGATTTCAAAAACTACTTACTGGAGTTAAAACCTTTTTTTCTCAATAAATAGTTACAAATAAGGCTTTATAGTTTAAAAGTAGTAGTAGAACACTACAAACTAAAAAGTAAAAAATAAAATTCATTAATAAAAAAAATCTAAAATCCCGACTGCGTAAAAAGTGAACTTAAAATATGAAAACAAGATTTAAAGAATCAATTTGCAGTCGGAGGCATCAAATCCATTAACAGTGTAATGATGATTGACTTGGTATGCACTGCGTTAATACCTAATTATGTAAGTTATTTAAATCCGTGTAGAAACAGTCGAATCAAGTATCATAGATTTGATGCCTTAGACTGCAAATTGATTCTTTAAATCTTGTTTTCATCTTTTAAGTTCACTTTTAACGCACTCGGGTTTTTTGATTTTTTAAATTAATTAATTTTATTTTTATATCTTAAACGAACTAAATTGACTGATGGTGTGACTTATTTGCAATTTTGTTGCAGATTCATGGAACAGCATCCTGAAATGGATTTCTCAAAATGCAAGTTCAATTAGTGCTTATTATTACGAAATTATTTTAAATCTTTGTACTGTTTAAGTTAAGCCTTTAATATTTGCAAGGTATGATTTAACTTTTATATGTATTAATAATATCAGCTGTGTTTATCAATGCAAATAAGATTTCAGTTCGTTTGATTGCGATTCTGACTAGGTATACTCTCAACAAGTTGTACCCATTCCAATAATAGTTATATGTACTTGCAACTAAATGATGTAGTTGTGTAAGATAAGATTGTGTATCTTACACTGATGCAAATAGCATTTTCGTATCATTTATTGCGTTTGATTTTAAATAAATTACACAAATACACAAATTATTGTTTTTATGTATACATCCCCTTTGTAAATCCAAGGTACCTATGATTATGCTAAAGCTTAAAAACATATTTGAATAGTGATTGGGGCGGGTGAAGGCGCCTTTTTGCTTAAACGCAGGAAAAAAACATGTGCTTACTTGTTGCCCTAAAGTAATTCTTATACATAAAGATTTTTAACTGTAAGACGCAACGGAGACCTACCGGGTGGACTGACTACATAACCAACCAAGGTGTCGCTGGATGCGAGCAGCCCAGAGTCTATCGCTGGCTGGCTCGCCCAAAGGCGTTCTATGTTATAGTAGGCATGTGTCGAATTGTCGAGCAGACTTCTAAAGGCTCATGATGATAATGAAGGATTTTTTAATGCACTATTGGTTCCGATTATTTTTCCGAAATTTACTTGCCCTAATTTTATTTGACTGTAAACATGTGATCAAGGTCTTTTTAGGGTTCCGTACCCAAAGGGTAGGACGACGGGACCCTTTTACTAAGACTCCGCTGTCCGTCTGTCTGTCTGTCTGTCTAAGTATGGGATCCCACTATAAGACGACCTTCACCGAACTGGTTAATGGATGAAAAGTATTTTATATCCAATTAAATATATCAATAAAAATATTGCAGAAAGGTTGTCTAAAAAATTTAAGTTCATAATACGATAACTAACAATTTAAAATTAATTATTATTTTTAAACATTTCACTTGTTTGGTTAATAGACAAATTCCATACCAATCGAAAGTAAAACGCCCATAGAATATGCAAACGTTAGAATGACTATTTTTTTGCCGTCACAGCTCAAATCCAAAATTCAAATTCAAAATTTATTTGCTCATAAATAGGGTACATTACATAGACATGTGGTCATAAAAAACCTTAGAGCATTCAACCAACAGGAGACGCCATTGACAGGCATTCCCCTCTGCCACAAGTCTATGACCGTCGATCACAGAGGTTATATAAAACTATTTGCAGCGCGTTCCGCCATCATTGGCAAATCACGGTGAGCGTGGAAGGACAGCAGCTAAAAATGCCAAATTACGCCGTGTGCTCGTGTTAAAAAAGATCAGAAACATTTTATGTGCTAAGGGTCAACGTAAATTTTCATCTATAAGTATTATTGAGTCTCGATATTAGCAAATAATGCCTTAAAATTGCAAAAACCTTATAAAATTCATCAATCAAAAAGTGATACCAGTAAAAGGAAAAAAATCCTATTAAGCGTAATTTTTTATACGGAAGTACCCAAAATTGAAATCACACTGGCATTTCACGTTTAATATTTTTAATAATATTAATTACAATAGATTCTTATTGAATTAATATTATATATCACAGTTAACAAATTATGATTCTTGTTTAAGTTTTGCGCATTTTATTGGACTTAATAATTACCTAGTTTTAAAAGTATCAATACTATAAATATTTGCATATATTTATAGTATTGATACTTTTAAAACTAGGTAATTATTAAGTCCAATAAAGTTTAAATTTTGCGCATTTTATTGGACTCAATAATTACCTAGTTTTAAAAGTATCAATACTATAAATATTTGCATATAATCGGTCTAGTTCAATAATATAATATATTTGCGAACTTCACTTTATTGTGAAAATTTGAGATTTTTACTGATACCTACGCTGGCCACCCTGCAGCAAAGTTGGTGATGGGATAGCACTAAAACAAAATATCGATATCGATTTAACCACTTGACCTTTAGGTCACCTAGATTTGGGATTCCACTTGGACATATTTCCAAAATGGGAATATATTCGGTAACATTCACAATGAACCTACCCGTTGGGAAAATAAACGGGTGGATTCAATTTTATTGTTTATATGAATTTATACTATAACACAAAAATAATATTAAGACTTAGGTTACAAGCGTTTTTGTTGTTATTTATTTACACATACAATAAAAAACAGTATGCTGTTATAAATTTTGTTTAATTTGGTTGCTTTACTGTAAGATTACGGATCTTATTTATATTACAATGGGCATTATTATAATGTGTCCATATTAAGATGTCAGTAAATATTAATTTTCATTATTTTTGCGAAAATATAACATTACAAAGGGTGACGACAAAATCTTCGAGGCACCTTAAATATCTTATCATTAATCTTAGGCTCGGTCTATACCCAGTCAGAAACCGGACCGGGTTAACGCGGATTCAATCCATCGCTTAAGCAATAAGGTCGTTTTTTGAACGGATTCTTGCGGATGCTAACGGATTCCGGCAGCGTATAGACCGAGCCTTAAACTCTAGAGAAACGTGTGTTTTGTAACAGATTATTTATTATTTAAGCGTATTTTATGGCTCGGACTATAACCATTCGGAAACCGGTCCGGGTAAGTACGGTTTTAATCCATCGCTTAAACAATAGGGTCTTGTTTTGAACGGATTCTCGCGGATTTGATAATGTTTCGGATAATGATTTTTATTATTTATTATTTACCACCTTCTCAATAACTAATTAAGTCATAAAAATGAACCCATTCCAAAGAAACATAACTTTATATTATAAAGTATCCGAGCCAACCATCTCCAGTCACCACCACAGACAGACCCAGACCAATAATACCTATTTGAATTCATTTACAACTTTAAGTCTTAGCAAGCAAAAAAAATAGGTATTATGTTTTTCTTATTTCATGATAGCACTAATATTTGTTAACTTTTTTTTATGCAAAAAGAAAATGTTTTTCCTTTGTCCTTTACAAAATTCAACCTTCTAACTTTCCCTCAATTATATTTACGATTTTTGCGGGTTATAGCCCAGTATTTTTTTATCATAATTTAAGACAATTCACCTGAAAACCAAATTATACAGGTATTTCTTGCAGTTTTAGGCTTGGACTTTAACCAGCCGGAATCTGTTAGAATCCGCTAGAATTCGTTCAAAAACGACCTCATTGCTTAAGCGATGGATTGAAACCGTACTTACCCGGATTTCCAGCTGGGTATAGTTCGGGCCTTAGACTCAACCATACTGACGTATATTAATAAATAACCCTGTAGATGTTAATGAAAGCCAAAAGTCATGTTTCTATCTTACACATAATAAAGAGTCTGAATTGAATAAAACCTTATCATAATACTGGCAGAACTCATCGATAAAATTTATCGATAGTGTTAAGCACTATCTTCGTTTATTTAAAACTGACGTCACACTCGTGCATGGATAAGTTGTCCTTGTGTGTGAATATATTTGTGTCCGTCTAGTTTAAGCTAGTGTTAGATATTTTTTGTTGTGTGCGAGCGTAGCAATGACATCCAAAATGCGTTAGTGTTAATTTACTATGTGTGCGTTACTCCCTGCCCCCCGCAAGAAATGACAGACTTTTTCGCATAGAAATTAGCGAGCTTGTCGTCTCCTGTTGGTTGAATGCTCTAAGTAAAAAACATTGAGAAATAGAGCTTTCACCTATTTAGCCATATAAAATAGCATGCAAATACTTAAATAATTATGATAGATATGGAAAAAAAAATTACAGTCAGTGAAAAGTCAAAACATATTGATTTGCTTAAAATGTCAAGAGCAGAAATTTAATTGGTGTGTCATTTTTTACAAAATTATTAATAAATTATACTGCATCGACTATAATTAAGGTTCCTTATGTTCAATGAAATCCTCGATTGAGTAGAATGCCTTATCTAGCAACCATTTACGCAACAGGATTTTAAATTGATTTAGAGGCAAATCTTTAAAGCTGTTTGGAATTTTATTGAAGATGGTTTTGCACATCGCATAACAATTTTTGTGAAACCTTCGGGTTTTTGGAATGATGTCTAGGACTAATCTGTGACAATTTCTGGTTGATCGCTGATAAATATCCTTCGCCCGTTTAAACTTAGTAGTAGGATTACGTTTAACAAAGAGTGCCACGTTACTTAACACGAACGCTTTGGTATTTTAAGATTAACTCATATGTTCGGAAAAAAGATATCAATTGAATAACAATGGCCGCGTCACAAATGTGTGCGCGAATTGAGCGAGAGTATGAAACGCATGAACGCTTCGCAGAAGAAATCGTACCATAATTATGATTTACACTCCCGCGCCTGTCGCCGCCTCCTACCCGCCTGCGTCCGCTTCGAGCGCAGTTTTTTGTGTTTAATTAAATATATTGTAGTCGAAAGTGACACAAATTAACAAAATTGATTTTTGATGCATTTGTAATATGAAGTATGTTAACTGTAATAATTTATAAAAAAAATTGAAGCGTGTTACGCTTGGATTACCTAAGTAATTAAAATTCTTAAAAGTTCATGCCTTAATTTGGCACAAAAGTATGTCTATATACGTCCCACTGCAGGGCACAGGCCTCACCTCAACTATGAGGTGGATTTGGCACAAAATTATATAAAAAGCATATCTATATGAAATGAGATACTTACATTAAGTAAACTTTTTAAATTTGTTTTTTTTTTGTCAAAGTTATTTGGTACTTTTCCTTTGTCAGTTTTTACTAGACGAAAGTGACACAAACTAGGCTTGTATTCTATGTATGCTATATTAGGAACAATACAATTGTAATTTTAATAAATTTTGGCAGTTTTAAATCAAATTAAATAAAACAGACAAATAAAAATTAATTCCTAAAAAAGGAAGATCTGACACAAAACGCTAAATTAAGTTATTTAGGTATAAATGTATCTACAGAAAAAAAAAATAGAAACTTAAGAATTCTTTTAGGCGAAGACACCAATATCGCTTATCGGTCTCGGACTTAGAGCATTCACCCAACAGGAGACGACAAGCTCGCTTATTTCTATGCGAAAAAGTCTGTCATTTCTTGCGGGGGGCAGGAAGTAACGCACACATAGTAAATTAACACTAACGCACTTTGGATGACATTGCTACGCTCGCACACAACAAAAAATATCTAACACTAGCTTAAACTAGACGCACACAAATATATTCACAAACAAGGACAACTTATCCATGCACGAGTGTGACGTCAGTTTTAAATAAACGAAGATAGTGCTTAACACTATCGATAAATTTTATCGATGAGTTCTGCCAGTATTATGATAAGGTTTTATTCAATTCAGACGCTTTATTATGTGTAAGATAGAAACATTCCTTTTGGCTTTCATTAAGATCTACAATACGCAGTAATAATAATAATATAATATAGTTCTTAATATACGTCAGTATGGTTGAGTCTAAGGCCCGAACTATACCCAGCCGGAAATACGGGTAAGTACGGATTCAATCCATCGCTTAAGCGATAAGGTCGTTTTTGAACGAATTTTAGCGGATGCTAACGGAATATACATCGAATTTGGCGAATAAAAAAAATATTTTTATGAGAAATTTATTTAAAAGGTCCCTAACATTCCGTAAAAATGTGCACCATAAAAGTCCTGCTAATTCAAATAGTAATCATTATCATTCCAACATTAACGGAACCAAAATCCACCTAATTTGGTCGCGTATTATTGGCGTACGGAAGGAATAACTATGAATGAAAACAAATTACACAACCTGCCGGCAAAAGACGTTTCTATCTCATTCGGCAAACTCGCGTCTAAGCTCGAAGCTGGCCAGCACTCCCTTCATCAATGAACGGGTGGGCGGAGTCTCACGCGCATCCCCCGCCCGCCCGCGCCATCATTGACCTCAGCTCAGTCCGTCGCGAATCTTAAACGGTCAAGGTTGTGTCACGCAAGGTCACCGGCGCACGCGACCTCCGCACCTGTGTTTACTTTAAAGTGAAGTGACGAATACCGTGATGGCCTATCAGTACTGTGTACAGTGCGCGCGTACCTAAACGGCGAGTTCAGAGCGCGGTGGATCGGCCGCGGCGGGCCCGTGCCCTGGCCTCCGCGGTCCCCGGACCGTACGCCTGTGGACTTTTATTTGTGGAGCGAGATCAAGCCCCGATTGTTTGTGATGAACCTACTAGTGTTGGTGATTTGCGAAACCGAATCATTGCGGCTTTTCAAGAGGTTCAAGCTCAAAGAAACGTGCTTATTTCTTTGAAGAATAACTTGCGGAAAAGAGCACGTGTTTGTATCTCGGAGAGAGGAGGACATTTTGAAAAAATACTGCAATACGTGTAAGGTAGGGCTGATATTTGTTGTAAGGTTTTTAGGTATTTGTATCATTTGTTAATTTAGTAAATACCTAGTGGATTTCATATTTTAAAATACACCTTAACTAAGTAATTAAAATAAACAATTTACTAAGCATATAAAAAAAACTCGTGAAAAGTGCTATTTTTATTACTTCGTAATGGCCACGACATACAAAGCAACAGATATCACGTTTATTAAATGCTAGTGCAGGATGCGATGCGAACCCGCGATGCTTGGCGATCTTGACAATCGTTAGCACTAGGCGTAGCAGACGCGCATGCGCGGGAGACTGCGCGAGTGCCGCACGAGTCTGAATGAATGCATGCGTCTCTCTCTCTCTCATTCAACAAATACTACGAAGATGGTTTCCATGTTTTTGGTGCATTAACAGGATTTATTTGAAGTCCTATAAAACGATATTTTTGTATAAACGCTATAATATTTATGTGTTACTTACTGATATACATATTTTTATCAACGCAAATTTAAGTTTTTTCGGGTAATTAAAAAGTCACGGTGTATTATATTATTGAACTTGACCAATTATATGCAAATATTTTAAGTATTGATACTTTTAAAAGTAATTATTAAGTCCAAAAAAATGCGCAAAACTTAAACAAGAATCATAATTTGTTAACTGTGATATATACTTAATTCAATAAGCATCTATTGTAATTAATATTATTAAAAATATCAATCGTGAAATACCAGTGTGATTTAAAATTTGGGCTCTTCAGTATAAAAAAAAAACGCTTAATAGGATCTTTTACCTTTTACTGGTATCACTTTTTGATTGACGAATTGTATAAGGTTTTTGCAATTTTAAGGCATTATTTGCTAATATTGAGACTCAATAATACTTATAGATGAAAATTTACGCTGTCCTTTAGCACATAAAATGTTTCTGATCTTTTTTAACACGAGCACACGGCGTAATTTGGCATTTTTAGCTGCTGTCCTTCCACGCTCACCGTGATTTGCTAATGATGGCGGAACGCGCTGCAAATAGTTTTATATAACCTCTGTAATCGACGGTCATAGACTTGTGGCAGAGGGGAATGCCTGTCAATGGCGTCTCCTGTTGGTTGTATGCTCTAAGCCATACTCTAAGTGTGTTCCGCGGAACCCTAGGGTTCCGCGATACAACTGTAGGAGTTCCGCAAGAATTTAGAACAAAAAATCAAAACACCTCTCTCTGGTCGAACGCTTTGACTCCGCCCGCCGCGCTGCCGCCGCGCATATACGTGTGAGCGCGCAGTCCCTTTGTTAAAGCCGCCTCTGAATTAGACACTATAGTTGTGAACAAGCGACTTTCAGCTCTAACTTCAAAATATAAAGTCGAAATTGTTTACAACGCATTTTTTGTATTTCTATTTTTATTTCCGCTTTTTGTTTATCAAAGGCGCCGACTCGAGTATTTTTGGGAATGTTCGAGATCGAATCTAGGATTAACGTTCGGAGCGATAAGTTCCTACCTACCTACCTACAAGCTGGCTACTACGACGTCAAGCTCCACGGTTTCAAAGACGAAAAAAAGGAAGTATGATTGTAGAGAATCCTTATTATACTTTGTCTATGGTGTTTCAGTTATAAGTTTCAATTGTTTTTATGTGAATATGGTAGTAGAAAAATTTAATGTCAATGGAATAAATATATATAGAAAGGAAACATACGCAAAAATATAATTTTTTCCTTTATGTGGCGACCGTGATTACTTAATAACGTTTTTACAATACGTGAAAATGGATTTGCTCAAAACTGAACGCACAATTGTAAGGCGGTATTTTACCCGCTCCGCCAATAAGTTGGCGGAGGCAATTACGAATAAGGATGTCGTCGAGGCTGCCGTTCAGTATGAATATTTACTGGAGAAGCGAGCAATCCTAACTGAAATGGACACAAAAATCTAAAAAAAAAAGGTTTCTACAATGACGCAGAAAGAGATGAAGCCGTATTTGGAAAAGTCCAGGATAAAACGGAGGAGAACCTGCTTTAATTTAAACTGATGTTCAGGCCCTCACGCCTTCCATGTTTTTACATAACAATGCACAACTAACAATACACCATACCAGTGCCGTTGAAAAAATGCTGAACAGCCGCTTAAAATACACACAGAAAATTAAAGAGGATTTTAAACCAAGATTTGGCAACGAATATTTGGGACTATTGATTTTGATACAGGAAAAACAACGGCTGGGCTCGGCAAGACTGAAACTGGAGATTATTTTTTTATTTTTTTTTATTTGAGATGGGCTTACTCTTGACCCCAATCTTGCTCTAGAGCATAGATGGGATCTACGATAGAGCGAGATTGCCCAGAAGATGCCTATTCACTCTGGACTTAAAGAGAGTCAGGTTATATGCACTCGGAAATACAGACGCAGGCAGGGAATGCCAATCCTTAGCTGTGCGCATTATAAAAGATGATGAGAAGCGCTTAGTGCGGGTTATGGGTATATCAACTAAGAACGGATGGTAGCCGGCCGGCCGGTGACGGTGGTATGAGTTCATGCAGCTCATGAGCACACTCTCCGAAGTACAATCTATAGAAGACCGATAGGCAAGCAACCTTGCGGCGGTGAGTCAGGCTGTGCAGCTTGGACGCCACCAGTTTTTTATCGCCTCTTATTCTCTTGGCTCTGCGTTCCACCGAGTCAAGTGCAGCAAGTTGGTATTTCGCCGAGCCGTCCCAAAGGTGGCAGCAGTACTCCATGCAAGATCGGACTTGGGCTTTGTAAAGAGTTAAAAGCTGTCCAGGCGTGAAGTACCGCTTGACTTTATTCAGGACGCCCAACTTTCTAGCTGCAATTTGAGCCTTAGACTCGATGGTGGTGCCAAAGTTGAGGTCAGAGGACAACTCCATGCCAAGAAGTTGTAGAGTGCCGGTCACTGGAACAGATGTACCTCGGAAAGTAGGAGAAAGGGTGAAAGGACTCCTTTTTGTGGAAAAAAGACACGCCTGCGTTTTAGAGGCATTGAAGCTGACGAGATTGTCATCGCCCCACTGGGAGACGTTACTTAACGTCAGGCTCGTACGCTCAACCATGGCCTCTCTCAGTCTTTGGACCTCAACTCCACTGGCTCCTGCACTAGACAGATACTTCTCCGCGACAGTACTGTCATCTGCGTACCCAACAATACCTGAAGATAGCAGGTCATTGATGTGCAGCAGGAAAAGAGTCGCAGAGAGCACAGACCCCTGAGGAACTCCGGCGTCAATGGCCTTGAGGTCAGAGGAGCAGCCGTCAATGACTACTCGGATCGACCGTTCACTTAGGAAGTCAGCCACCCAGCTACAGAAGCCAGTGGGGATACCGTACGCTGGAAGCTTGCTCAGCAGACTCGCATGCCAAACCCTGTCGAAAGCCTTCGAAATATCCAGCGACACTGCGATTGCTTCGCCGTGGTTTTCGATGGCTTCGCCCCAGCAATGCGTTACATACACTAGAAGATCCCCAGTTGAACGTCCCCGGCGGAAGTCATGTGGTCCTCAGAGTGAGGCCAAGAGGATTCATTGGCCTCTAGCGGTTATTTTGGAGCTTATTCCTGGAGTGGATAGAGAAGAGCGTGTAGCACGTTTGAAAACGGCACATGGAGAGCTAATATGTTTGTTGCAGCGCCATTTCCCTCTAGAGGTTCACTCGTTTTTTGCTGAAGAGCTATCTCCACCCGGGACTCAAACACGATCCGGACGGGTCGTACGCGTTCCCGCTCGTCTAAATTTATGAAAAAATAGTTCTTGTGTACAATTTTTGTTGCGACAGCGATTTTTTACAACGAGTGAACTTCACGGCTTACGTGGCATGCGCCGAAGATACAGCATTCATTAGAGTAATAATAACTCATAATAATGTAAAAAAAAAAAATAGCTTTGGTGTTTTGTATTACATAATGTAATAAATACGTTTAATTTAATTTTTGTTTTTAGTTTAGTACAGTCAACAGCACGTCGACCTACCCCAAAAGTCAAAAATTCTCCAATAGATTTTCTACTTTAAGCCTGACATATAGAGTTCATTTTCAAATGAGAAAATTTGACATTTTGTGGTAGGTCGACGTGCTGTTGTCCGTACATACAACTGACATATCTTAATGGTAAAAAGTACCCACCCGACCTACCCATTGATTGCGGATTTATCGATATCGATAGATAAGAACGATACAGCTTCGTCAAGCCCTAGCTTGTCAATTAGTGTGACAGTTGTGTTTTTAAATGTTGGTACAATTTCAAATTACCAGTGCGGTACAATTTTCTTCCATAAATCGGTTCAGTGGCTACATGCCGACTCTGAAGCTGGAAACATACTATCGGACGCGGCATACGGACGCGGCTTACAGCCGCGACTTAAAGGAATCTAGGTATTGAATGTACACTAAGGTGTGCAAACCATCGGACGTCAGTTGCGGACGTAACCTTGGGCTGACCTTGAGCGCTCGGACGTCCGATAGCAATCTGGCGCGCTGGATGTTTCTGTCAGCCGAAAACGTCCGCGGACGGTATGCACGGGGCGCGGACGCGTCCTAGCGTCAGAAGGACGCCGCTGCGCGAGAGCTCGCACGTGCTTATTGATTGCATGATTTTTTTTATTATTTAAAAGATAGCTAGCGATTTGATAACGTATGCGAAAAACAAACCCGCTTATCACCGTATTCATTCAGTATTATGTCACAGGAAATCCCCGGGACCTGGACAAGATTTATTTAGGGTTCCGTACCCAAAGCGTAACACGGGGCCCTATTACTAAGGCTCCGCTGTCCGTCTGTCTGTCTCTCTGTCTGTCTGTCCATCTGTCTGTCTATCTCATGAACCGTGATAGCTAGACACTTGAAATTTTCACAGATAATGTATTTTTGTTGCCGCTATATAAACAAATACTAAAAACCAGAATAAAATAAATATTTAAGGGGAGAGCCCCCTTAAATATTACAACCAAAGTGATTTATTTTGCTCGTTACTAAGGCTCTGCTGTCCGTCTGTCTGTCTGTCCGTCTGTCACCAAGCTGTATCTCATGCACCATGATAGCTAGAAAGTTGAAATAAATATTTAAGGGGGCTTCCATACAACGAACGTGATTTTTTTGCCGTTTTTATAGAAAATGGTACAGAACCCTTCGTGCGCGAGTCCGACTTGCACTTCGCCTGTTTTTACGGATAATGGTGCGGAACCCTTCGTGCGCGAGTTCGACTCGCACTTGGCCGTTTTTTTTGGCCTGGTAATTGTATTTTGGATTAGCTCCTATTTTTCAGAATTTAAACGATACCGATTTTCTACTGAAATTACTACTAAATCATCGTCCTCTTTTCACAAATCTACCAAAAACCACGGACGTAAAAAAAATACGGACGTAACCTTGTCTAACCATAAGTGAAGCATAATAATAATAATGGCCGCCCGTTTAGGCTGTGTGCGTGATTTAAGGGTTGCTATATAAACCATCAATTTCCCCGCTGTTTGGTGGTACCAATCGATCTCAGTTAACTTATGTAATTTACATATATTTTTTAACAGAAATATAAACGGTTGATCTATGTTGACCTTCCAAACATATTTTTTATGATCACTGTGATAGAAAATAAAACACATGTTACGTATGAAGAAATATCTTTTTACACATGACAATAATAGTGATAAGGCTATGACTATCTATAAAATTTACCCCTTAATGACAAAAAGTAAAATTGAAAAATTTTGAAAACCCCACGACGCTTATTACGTAATTGAAAAAGAATAAAAATTCTACTAGTCAGGGCTTTCATTGGATACCCATATTGAGGGAGTTTAACAAAAATATGTAATCCACCATTTTGTTACGGCGGCCATCTTGGACCGATTTTTATTAAACATAGCTAAAAACACTCTCGACTAATTAATCATTCAAACGAAAAAAACTAAATCAAAATCGGTTCATCCGTTCGGGAGCTAAGATGCCACACACACACAAACACACACAGACACGTCAAACTTATAACACCCCGTCGTTTTTGCGGCGGGGGTTAAAAATCAAAAATACGTTTACATCATATATCATAATGGTATAATAATAATGTTAAGTACGTATATTATTATTATAATTAATAAAGATGCGCTAATAGTACATTATGATACGAGTGTGCAAAGTTGATTATTATACACGAGGCATTATTGTAAGCGCGAGCCGCAGGCGAGCGCGGTAAGGAAGCCGAGTGTCTAATAATCAATGCACACGAGTTGCATACGACGTTTTTCAACACAATTGCGAGGAAAAAACCAAACTAAAATCTAAAATACCTTCTCCGTTTTTGCTGTTTTTCTCTGGATTTTGGCAGCAACAGGCTATTTCGTGCCTTCGTACTTGCGTTTCGTGCCTCGATAAGTATTTCCGACGGGGTTGAATAACATTTTACTCGTCTTCACTATTAAAAGTAGACATTTTTGATAGTAATTAACCACACAGCAACAACTTTACCAAATATAAGGAAAATGGTAATTGGCATGTAAGTTTTGTTTTTTTCGCGCGCCGTTATTTCGATGCGCGCGCAGGTTCAATAATGGCACAGGAAAAACTGGCTGTTCAGCCGGAGTAGCAGCGATTTAAAAAATAAAATAAACTATAAATTATTGTTTCTAAAAATGATATTTAAGTTAATTTGTGTTTATTAATATACAATTTGATAAAATGAAAGGTTTATTCGTCATCTTAACCCTAAAATAATTTAATATTGGTAAAATATTCAATGTTCTTAGACCTAACCTTTTGCTGGATTTTTAAAAAAATAGTTTACATTACCGCACTAGTGCGATAATGTTATTACAGCACAAGTGCGTAATATGATTAATTATGAAACTAAAAACGGTGTTATTAGAGTCAATTTACGAGCAACTGTGTTGAAAAATCCTTTATGTTGTGTCAACTTTTTGTACACTTGTCTTTTGTTGTCTAATGTACGGGAAATACTTTCTATTTTAGAAAAATGATGATATACGTAAGAGATATTTTATATTAAAAGTATGGGGATCTTTTATTTACTTTCGAGAAACGGTACCCAAAAACTGACGAAATCTGATTTCAGAGAGACACATACATAGTTTGTTGCATACAAATATAGATTTCCCCACCTTTAGGGTAATTTTCCTGTAAATAAAGTGACAACACTGTTGCATTTTACCTTTAGAATTCTCGGCAAAGTATTTAAAACATATTTTTTTTTATCACGAATCGTAATAACTTACGTATTCGTTCGTTACGTGATTCCATGTGACTTTTTACGTTTACTCATGTAGTTTTTAGATGGTTTAACAACACATGACGGCATTTTTGAAAAAAAAAAATTTTGACGAAACGAACGCATTTACTACGTGTCACTGGCGCCGTCACTCGGGGTGAAATGGCGGCGGGTTGTCGTACCTGGTGTGTATGTGTGAGTGTAGATCATGTACAACAAACGAAATTGTAGTACCTTGCATGCTTCACATTTTTTAATGTGTTGTTACGTCCGTATTTTTTTTACGTCCGTGTCAAAAACGTAGAAATCTACTTAAAGTGATCACACTGATGGCGTCCGCAAGCAACGTCCGAAATACCGTGCACACTTATCAGTCGCGGCTGTAAGCCGCGTCCGTAAGCCGCGTCCGATAGTTTGTTTCCAGCTTGATAACATAGTATTTAAATCCTCATTGGGCAACACTGGACTAGTCTACGTAGTATTATTTGATCAGTGTAGATCAACATATATTAATCTGTGGTGTAGACTGGCAGCTTTCTCTGGTAGTAATAGTATTATTTGATCAGTGGTAGTAGTAATGTTTCCTTTTGGTATATTTACTGTACTCTATGAATGTTCCTTGGGCAGCTGGCTGGACACTGGACTAGACCTACCTAGAAATTAAATTTGTAATTATTACAACTTACACGAATCATATCAAACGTATAAAAGGCCAAAAAGAAACCCATGAATTAAGTAAAATTATACTGACTAGATACTTGTTAGAGGGCAAAATGGTTCGGACAATCTATTCCCCTGAATATTGCTTGCAATATTTGGAACAGTATGCTTCCAAAGAAATGTTTGTAATAGGATTAATCTTGGGTCAAGTAAGTAAAAAAGAGAAAATATATGTATAGTTCTTGCAATGTATTCCACTTTTCTGATCGAAACTAACATTTAAAATTGCAGACAACAAGTGCCCGTGAAAATGTGATTCACCTTGCTAGAACCCCGGAGGAAAAAGCCACTGACAGTACTTCCGAAGTCAGCTTCGGTTCTGGCAAATTTGATTCACTTAAGTCTCTGTTAGGTGTCTCAGAGGCTTGGGTTGCAGATCACGCCAAACATGTTACTAGAATGCTGCCCGGAGGGATGTTTGTTCAAGGTAGAACTTTCTAAATGTGTTAGCATTCAAAAAAAGATTTAATAGATATGTAGGTTAAACATTTCTAATTACCTAGACTCTACTTAAACATCAATTCTTTCACTCAGTTGTCGCACACCTGTGTGATGGGCCATTGTTATTCAATTGTTATCTTTTTTTCTCCAAGCCTTCATAGGCTTTGACTCATGTCAATGATAAAATGATTACGATTTACATAGATTCCATGTTTTTATCCTAAACTGTTCTGAATGTAGCTATGTAGGTATGTTTTATAATATTCAAAGTTTTTTTTAACAATTGCAGTAACAATATATTTTATTTGTTCTACTTTTAAGGTATCTTTGTGACAAGTGATGAAGATATTTTTGATGACCCTAACTACTTCAGCAAAGTCAAAGCCATCCTCAATATTGTGTACAAAGCCTTGAATACAAACCAGTATATGTATGGTAACTGCCCATACTCCAATGAAAGACTAGTACTGCACATGTCGACAAATACAAAAGTTCTAACATGCAAGTCCATTGAAGTTGGGACTGTAAATAAAACTGGTTTGATGAAGCCGGTAGAGTGGAAGTTCTTGCCTAAACCACAGAAGTGGCAGCGATTGGATTGTTACTATGAATTTGATGAAGTTTATCCAGTTATTGTAAAGAAAAGTGGGATCTCTGTAAAACATCAGTTTCAGGTATTTGTGAATTGTAAACTAATGAATCTTACTTTTAAGATGGCTTTATGATTGAATTTAAATAACACTTAAAAAAAATCATCGACCTCAGGCAGGACTCGAACACACGTCCCATCGCATGCCAGGCGAGTGCTTTTTCCAACTAAGTTACCGAGGATGTCATGTGAGACAATGAAATTTCTCAAGTGTTTTTTCTCGCTGTTGAAGCCAGCGTCTCTATGATCAATGTTGTAGCTATATAGCTACAACATACCATACTACTCAGCTATACATATATATAGCTGAGTAGTATACTACCGTCAACCAATACAATAAAACCAACCCAATAGAAATATTTTTACAAATATTTGACTATTGGTTAAGATCAGAAATGCTTAAACAATTTCAAGTGTTATTGAACTTCAATTTACCTTGCATGGAATTGCTAAAAACAAAAATGTAAAATTTATGATTAAAAGTCTGTAATACATACATAGCCAATGTTAGCAAATGTAGGTCAAGCATCATCAAATCAAATGAGAATGCTTTATTATGCTTCAGTTCATTTTTCACAGCAAATTCTGGAGTCAGCTCATAAGACTATAGAATCAAGTGTAATGTTTATTGATGGAGAGCTTAAAGATGGATCAGAAGCACTGGAGCAATTAATAAAAAAGAAAAAACCCAAAAGCAATGCTAAAACATCCCTCCAAGAAGTTCCTAGGTGTATGCATGTCTCTTTGTTTGTGCCTTTTGTAAGTATTTTTTTATTTGATGTGTTTTGCTTTTCACACTTTGAGTGACAGATTTTAATATTCTGGTTTGGCAGTTTTAATAAACTATCTAATAAATTAAATCACAGATTTACTAGATTGTCCTTGTTCACATTGCTAAATGTTTATTAAGTTCTCACTAACTAATTTATTAAGACTTTTTTGCACAAAACAAATATGTGGACTGTAAACCTAATCTCCTTTTTTTTTCAGGAGAACTCACTACCAGAGACTGTTGAGTACTTAGAATGTGATGGAAGTATACACTTCAGTGGTGTTGTGTCTTCTAACATCTTTATGTGTCCAAAAGCCACAATAAGTGAAGCAATCACAGCTGTCAAACAAGACATTATTAGGTCACTTGCATCACGGTTCACAATGCATTGTGATGCTTTAATTGATGACAATTTGTTGCCAGAGGGTTAGTATTCAATTTGTAAGTTCAATGGTGGCTGCAGAATTGCCTACATTATGTCATCTTTTTCAAAGTTTGGCCTGTGGCACATTTTGGTAAAATTGAATTTTAGCTTTACTTGTAAAATATATTGGCTGAAAATTCGAAAAATCACCACCATAAACAAAAATTAGTGTCATTTATTTACACCGTTTGATACAATAAACATTTCATATCAGCCTGTTGCAGTCCACTGCTGGACATAGTCCAAGGAGCGCCACAGCGCACGATCTCCCGGCCTTTGCATCCAGTCGCTGTCAGCTGCCTTCTTCAGGTCATCGGTCCATCTATCCGGGGGGCGTCCTACACTACGTTTGCCTAAGCGTGGTCTCCATTTAAGAACCTTCCTGCTCCACCTCTCGTCGGTTCTGCGACAGACATGGCCAGCCCACTGCCACTTCAGCTTGCTACATTTTTGGACAATATCAGTCACCTTAGTCTTATGTCGTATGATCTCGTTCCGGATCTTATCCCTTAATGAGATCCCTAACATAGACCTTTCCATAGCACGCTGAGTGACGTGTAGTCGGTGGGCCAACTTTACTGTCATGTTCCACGTTTCGGCTCCGTAGGTTAAAACTGATAGGACGCATTGGTTAAACACCCGGCTTTTTAGGCACTGCGGCAGTGTCGACGTGAAGATATGACGCAATTTCCCAAATGCTGCCCAGCCAAGCTGCACTCTTCTAGCGATTTCCCGCTCGAAGTTGTCTCTACCAAGCTAGGCGTACTCTTGGACAACCTCGAGCGTAGTGCCCTAGACGGAAATTGGTACCGGGATGACATGTTTGTTGAACATTACCTTTGTCTTGTCCAAATTCATCCCAAGCCCCACACATCTCAAGGCAGCATTAAGACTGTGCAGCATTTTTTGCAAATCCTGCAGCGATTCTGCCATAATAACTATGTCATCGGCAAAGCGAAGATGCGTAAGATATTCGCCATTTACATTGATGCCCAGTCCGTTCCAATCCAGCGTCTTGAACACATCCTCCAGTGCGTTGGTGATCAGTTTCGGAGAAATAACATCTCCCTGTCTAACACCTCGGAGCAGCTGGATAGGTTTTGTTCGGCGGTTTTTACTTGGACGGACATTGATGCCATATTGTACAGGCTTCTTAGCACCTTTACGTACCGCCAATCGACTTGGCATCGATGCAAGGAGTCCAGAACAGCCCAGGTTTCGACCGAGTCGAAGGCTTTCTCATAGTCCACAAAGGCCAGGCACAGGGGCTGGTTATACTCTTCGGACTTCTGTATAATCTGCCGCACCGTGTGAATGTGTTCTATGGTACTGTAACCTTTGCGAAATCCAGCCTGTTCCGGTGGCTGAAAAGCGTCAAATCTTGCGGAAAGACGGTTTGTGATGACCCTCGAGAACAGCTTGTACACGTGACTCAGGAGCGTGATTGGTCTATAGTTTTTCAGGATACTTTTGTCTCCTTTCTTGAAAAACAATGCCACCACGCCCCCACTCCACGCTTCCGGAGTTGTCCCATTCGCTATGACGGAGTTGAAGAGCCTCTTCTATTCCAACTGGAATTTTTTGGAGTCTTGGCCGGCCTGGACCAGTGTCGGACGAAGAGTCGACCTCATCATGCGGCTTCTTTAGCTTAATGTTCATATTTAGGGTGCCTCTAACCAGTCGGTGGTCGCTACCGGTGTTAAACCTATTTGCCACAGAGACATCCCTAAATATATGCTTTTTGTCCGTCATGATGAAGTCTATCTCATTCTTCGTCATATCATCGGGGCTTAGCCAGGTCCACTTTCTCTGGGGCTTCTTCTGGAAAAAGGTGTTCATGCAGAAGAGCCCCTGCATACTCAGAAAGTTTACCAGCATTCGATTGGCGGTTTCTGGTTCCATAGCCGTGCTGTCCTACACACGATTAGTCGCCTTCCTGTACTCCTACTTTGGCGTTGAAGTCGCCCATGACAACGGTGAAGTGGGTCTTGGTTGTATGGTGTATGGCCTTAGATATATCTTCATACACGGCCTCGACCACATCATCCGAATGTCTTGTCGACGTCGGCGCATATACCCGTATGACTTTGAGGCAGTAGCTCTCGGTCAGTTTTAGTACAAGGTACGCTACCAGGGTCGACACGCTTGATATCTTAAATACGTTGTCACGGAGATCTTTGTGGACAAGGAAACCTACGCCACCTTGGGAGAGTTTGTCTCCCTCTCGGAAGAAGAAAATGTGGCCAGATTCAAGGGTCATCGTGTCCTCCCCCTGTCTTCGACTTTCTGACAACCCTAGAATATGCCATCTGATGTTTTTGAGCTCTTCCTCGAGTTCGACCAGGTCTTCATCCAGCCGTAGACTGCGTCCGTTATACGTTGCCAAGGTCAGTGGTTTGTGGCAGCCGTCCGTAGCCCGGGGATTCATCGCACCCCCTGTCTTACCGTAACCGAGGCCGCTGCCGTGACCCAGAATAGTAGGGCGGCCGGGAACTAAGGGCCGTGGTTTTTGTCTTCTACTCATGTCTTGGGGGGTATATGCCCGTACTCACCACGCTGCACTGGGCAAGCGGGTTGCGCACCGGTGACGCTGCTGCCCGCCACTGGCCAGAGATATTTGGCTCTGCGTTCAGTTGGATATACCGCCAACGGTTCGGTCGCCAGAGCCTCGTCCGTTGTCCAGCAGGGTGCACCACGGGCAGGTGAGGTTGGCAATTGGGGCAGAAGATGTGCGTGTGCGGGGGCACTAAGGGGTATTGTAAGGGTTACACCCCTTACACCCCTTACAATGAACATTTACCTAACTACAAAAAGTACAAAACAAAATTACTAATCTTTTATCTGTTTTATTCAGAGTGCATTTGCAAGTCCAGACTAAGGTTAAACCACTGATTTTTGTACGTTAAAACAGTGGTTTAACCTTAGTCTGGACTAGTAAATGCACTCTGAATAAGACAGTAATGGCCTTACTACAAAAAAGATAGACAAGCGTTGAACACTTGTCTAAAATTAATCAACCAATTTGAAATGTTGACACATCTGACATTCGAGATATATTACTAACAAACATTTCAAAATGGTTGACTTATTTGTAACCAGGTGTTGAACACGTGTCTATCTTTTTGTAGTAAGGCCGTAAATGTTTAACTTAATGTTGAATTTAATTTCATTAATTTTATGGGCCATTTTTTTACATAAATGTCACCAGTGGTAGTGAGTCACCACCACTGGTGACTGATATACCTAGTCCACCAGGACTTGTGTGTAGCCAATTTTTATATTCCAATAATTACCTGTTTGTAAAATTTCACTCCACACCTAGCACCTGTCTAGCTTTTTTTGGAAGTATCTGGCTGTTTGTAAACATGAACTTCTTCCTACAGTGTCAAATTAAAGAGCAACTATCTATCTATACTTTAAAACCCCCCGCCCAAATTAAACATTTTTAAGGGAAGATTTAGAGAAAAAAATAAATGCTTTTATATTTATAACCGGACCGGAAATAGGAACAAAAATGTTATAAATAAATATGTTCTTTATTTCATAAGTTTGATGTGCTGCTTCTACAGGATGCCGTAAAAAATATGGCGCCAAAAGTAACCCTGGATCTATCTTTACAGAAAAAGTGTGTTTCAACGAGCCCCCACGCCGAGTGTTGGTGCCGGTTGGCTCGCTGTACCTGTGCGACTACCTGTTCCCCGGTGAAGCGCCGGCAGAGGCCCTGCTGTCCGTACGAGAACTGCTGGACTTGAAGATCACAGAAGATGACGTCGTATGCGACGTAGAAACCCCTGCTGGTAAGTAAAAAGTTGACTGTACATTTCAAAGCTGTTAGGTTAGGTTTTTTTATTTCAAACTCGCGTAAAGTTTACGCGCACTTATTTTTGGGCGTTCACGGGGTTTGAAAACCTGCTTACAGGCCTTGATACATTTTACTGTCATGAAATGAGTTAGGAGCTCATGATTGCTTATGTTTCTTGCAGTCTATCCGTTGGGTTTTGTACACATAAATGTTCAATTTAGTCCGCGGCTTTGCCCATTAGTACAATCCCTAAGTAAGGGAATGGGACTTCGAAATAAAGATGTATCCGGAATCATACATCCACTTATAATCTGAAACCTACTTCAGGCACCAGTCTCTCACAATGAATAGGAGCTATCTTATTGTCTTAATAAGCCTAAAAGAATGTACTGTTTTTAATCCTAAATTGTGATGAAAATAAACGCTTTATTTAATATTATTGGGCGTGGCGCCGTGAGTTGCTTAACTTTAGTACCTAATCCCTACCAAAGCGCTACCTTCACTGAGCTGCAAGGACCTCTAAGCGAGCGAGCAAATTTAAGACTTACCTACCTGACTTATTATTTCCAGACACGTCGGAATTTGACGCGTTGGACAGAGATGCAAGCAGCGAGGAGCTACTCGCCACGCCCCAGGAAGCGAGCCAATTCATGTATATCACTGGCATCTGCTTCGCTATGCTGGTTCTGATTGTGTCTATAATAATCCACTATTATGACAGCATCGTTGAATTCATCGGAAAATTGTTATCGAGGTCTTAAATATTTTTGTTCGGCCTTTTATCGATATGGATCAGTATCCAGTTAGATGCTGAGACAGTTATAAGCATTGTAAGCATGTTTAGTGCTGTCAGATTTGCGACTGCATTGAAGTAAGGTTTTCTTTAAAAAAAAATTAATATTTAACTGAAGGTTTATAAATAAATAATACGAGAATTAGGCTTCTGAGGAATGTGCACGATAAATTCGACTTTTGTGAAAAGCCGCGATAAAATTGCTAATATGAGTATGAGAAATTAAAAGTAAGTAAGTACTTTTAAGATAATTTATTGAATTTTTGACAGTTTGACTGAAGCTTTTGAATAATAGTGAGATAAAAGGTTCGACTGCAATGAAATGTGATAAATAATTTATAATTAATTGCGGTAAAATATTTTATTTATATATTATATATTTTTTTAATTAATTATCAAATATTATACACCGTGAAATTTGAGATACCCGAGAAAATTAACTAACATACTCAGATATCGATATACATCGAATTTGGCGAATAAAAAAAACGGAACGGCGTACGGTGTTGGCGTACGGTGTTGGCGTACGGAAGGAATAACTATGAACGAAAAAAAAAATCATTCATAGTTATTCCTTCCGTACGCCAATATTACGCGACTAAATTAGGTGGATTTTGGTTCCGTTAATGTTGGAATGATAATGATTACTATTTGAATTGGCAGGACTTTTATAGTGCATATTTTTAAAGGAAAGTTAGCGGCCCGCGTCGCTCCGCTGCGCCCGACACAGTATAAATGCCATAGCAAGCGGATTTATTAATTCAAGACCATAATTAAAAATACTGTTCAAGAGTCTTCTGAAAATACCCACAAAACTTTTTTTGTCTGCTAGAAGATCGAAAAGAGATAATGGTATTCGCCGAATATCATTCTCTTTGAACAAATTGTATGAATCCAAATGTAACGATTACTTTTTTGACCAACTTTTTGTAAAAACTGTTTATTATCTTCTTCTTCTAACAACAGGCAAAAAAAGAAAGTCGAAGAACTTTCTTTACTTTTAATTACGTAAGAAATTGTTTATGTAATGTGATATAGCCAAAATTAAAATATTCCCTATTCATACACATTTCCCAAGGATTCGATTTTGCGTTTACTCAACATTTGAATATTATAGCTGTCAAACGCAGAACTAAACTTAGAATAAGACCTCAAAGAAGATCAAAGCGAAGTAAAGCCTATCTATTGCGGGTGAAAAGGGAATATTATATAATGGTTTTATTTATTGATTATATTGATGACATTTAAAATTTGTTTTTGTAATACGCGTATTATCATGTACAAAGGTTGATGTGTAATTTAAATTGTAGCTCTTAATAAAATACTATTTTCTATGTAAGTTTATCATTGTTCTGTTAGGTTTGTATTCCGGGTTTAGTTCGATACCTATATTTTGAGTCATAAGAGTTACTACAAATGCCTTATACCCGTAATTTAAATGATAATCAAAATAGTTTTTATTAGGAGCCCACTATCATAATATGGATAACGTAACGTAAAGACTTTTTTTTTCTTCGTCTATTAGGTAGATTATTAAAAAGTATTGGACACGTATTTTTCTTTTTTCACATAAGCAAAATATTACCAGGATACAAGTAGGCGGCATCGATGTTAGGCGCTGGGCTGTGGCAAAGAGTGGGGATCGCTTTGCGAATCTTTACGAGACGATCATCGTATCAGAGGAGACACGTGTGCGCGGAGCTAACGACCAATCACGTAAACGTAAAGATCTTTTGCGCATCTTTCGCCCAGCGCTCAAATTTGAAATGTCCCATAACGTCATGCCTAGGTACAATTTATACTTAGGAAGTCACGAGCTTCTCTCCAGAACTTTGACGCTCTTTATTTTTGTAATTTTTTTGTTAATTGTCAAAAGAAAAAAATAGTCCATTATTTTTTGATAACCTACGGACTATACCTCTAGAATTTCATTTTCTTTGCCCAGTCGTCATACCTATTCCCTTAATTTAACATTAGTCGCAATCCAGCTTCTGTCCGGCCCCAAAGACATAAATATCAAACGGTATTCTCGTTGATTAAAATAAATGAGAAAGAAGAAAAGGAAACAAACGAAAATGAGATAATTTGTGTTTCCCATCTTTCATTATGTACTTTTTGAAGTTAATGTCATTTTATCTAAGGTTAAATTTTAGTAGATAAAAATATTGTAAGGATAGATAAAAAAAAAAATTAAGCTTTTTATAAAAAAAAAACATATTTTTTTTATACGCTTGTTTCCATGGAAAACACCTAAATACATTTAAAAAAAAAAAAAAAAAAAAAAAACACCCCGTGTATTGTGGAAATACCCGCTTGCGTTCTAACGGTAGTTATCAATGGACAGTATTTTTAAATGATTCTTTTTAAGAACTAGGGGGCCCTCCTTGGCTCGTGCCCATAGTGCCCAGTGGGAAAAAGGGCCTGACAAATCTTCAGTGAAAGAGTTACGTGCGTGAATTGTAAGTGTTTTTAACGTGATATCTAGTATTTAACCGACTTAAAAAAAAGGGGGAGGTTTCAATTCGTCTGAATGTTGTTTTTTTTTTGTATGTTTGTTACGCCATTACGCCGTCAATTATGGACCGATTTCATAATTTATTTTTTAGTTTGAAAGGGTATATTCCCGAGGTGGTCCCATTTACACCAAGTCAGATTCTGATGATGGGATCCCTGGGAAATCGAGGGCAACCCGCAATTTTTATAGGCACCCATAATGTTTTGCATATATTTTTTGACTCAATGCTGATTTTTGGGTCTGGTAATCATCATGTCATGTTGCTGAGCTGATGATGGAAGCCACAGAACTCCTTAACGGATAGGAGTTAGAAGATAATACTGCTTTTTGTCGACAGAACGTATTTCGCAGTGTGTTGAGCAGACGTGGAGCTTATTAGGTACCAGACCTCCAATTTTTATTTACTGGGGGCCTACCCGCACACCCAGTAACGACAAAAAAATTAAAAGTTCCTCTATTATATTGACTTGGTATTTAACGCAAGACCTTATCATATGGTTACGACACCAAAATAGCCGCCGTTTTCTGGTTGGAGTATACGAAAATTCTTTCCTTAAGACTTACAAATTTTCGTCGAAAAATTGACCCTATATAACACCTTATTTTTATCATACCATTGGATGGTTCAAAGAGGACCAACATTTGTCTGAGTCACTTTGCTGTAAAGTCATTTTTGGCGGAGTAAGGAGGGGAACTCTAGAGGACTTAACACTTAAAATTGCGAAATAACATAAGTTTAAAAAAAAAAGGTGTTAAATATGGACCGGAACCACTACTGCCTATACCTCAGGCCCAAATTAAAACGTGGCTGCGTGAAAAAACCACAGAAACACACCATACCGAATGGATGAACAGTGTAGGATGCAGGCAAACAAAAGATGCAATTCCGGCAGCATCAAAAAAGCTTGCCCGCAGCCTCATCAGACTAAAACTGAACGAACTTCGAAAGGTTGTAGGTACTATAACCGGTCATTGTTCACTAAACAGGCACCTTGACCCCATCTATGCTCTAGAGCAAGATTGGGGTCAAGAGTAAGCCCATCTCAAATAAAAAAAAAAAAAACCTATTCCACATAGGAGTAACAGACAGCCCCACATGCAGAGGATGCATGGAGGCAGAGCAAACGCCGCGGCACGTGCTCATGGAGTGCGAGAGTGTGACAGAACAACGGGCACGGATTCTCCAATCACCAAGATCACTCCCGGAAGCCTTCAGGAGCCTGAAAGGTCTGCTGAACTTCTGGGATGATTTGGGCTGGTTGGAGTAGGGGAAGGACACAACACGCACAATGGCCCAATCGAGAGGCTAAGTGCGGACACCTCCCAGCTAAACTAAACTAAACTAAGGTGTTAAATAGGGTCGATTTTTCACTGCACCATTTCCTACACTCCAACCAGAACGGCGGCTATTTTGGTGTCGTAACCAAAGGATAAGGTCTTGCCTTCTATAACATGTCAATTTAAGAAAGGAACTTTCAAAATTTTTTTTGTTACTGGGTGTGCGGTTTTTTACCCCCAGTAAATAAAAATTGGCGGTCTGGTACCTCATAAGCTCCACGTCTGCTCAACACACTGATAAATACGTTCTGTCGACAAATTTCAGTCCATCCACCAGCCGAAAGACGTCCACTGCTGGACATAGGCCTCTTCCGAGGATTTCCACGAAGATCGGTCCTGTGCCACCCGCATCCAGCGGCTTCCCGCGTTCTTCACCAGATCGTCGGTCCACCTTGTGGGGGGCCTACCAACACTACGCCTTCCGGCCCGCGGCCGCCATTCAAGGACCTTCCTGCCCCAACGGCAATAAGTCCTGCGAGCAATGTGCCCCGCCCACTGCCACTTAAGGTTTGCGATTCTGAGAGCTACGTCGATGACTTTGGATCGTCTCATTTCTGATTCGATCGAGAAGGGAAACTCCGAGCATTGCTCTCTCCATCGCCCTTTGAGTGACCTTGAGCTTTCTTATGAGGCCCATCGTTAGCGGCCACGTCTCAGATCCGTATGTCATCACTGGCAACACACATTGATTCCATACCTTGGTCTTGAGGCATTGCGGTAGTGTTTGTGAGGAGAAGATATTACGTAGCTTCCCGAACGCTGCCCATCCGAGTTGGATTCGACGATCGACCTCTTTCTGGAAGTTGGACGTACCTAGCTGGACTGTTTGTCCAAGGTAAATATAGCGGTCAACGACTTCCAGAGTAGAGCCTGCAACCATAAGAGGAGTGGGTGCGACATGGGAGTAAGACATGATTTTCGTCTTTTCCATGTTCATTTTAAGACCCACTCGTTGGGAGACTCTACTGAGGTCATCGAGCATTGCCCCAAGATCCTCCAGGGTCTCAGCCATGACCACGATATCATCGGCAAAACGAAAGTGAGTCAGGCACTCGACGTTAATGTTGATGCCAAGTCCTCTCCAGTCCAAGAGCTTGAAAGCGTCCTCCAGCGCTGCGGTGAATAGTTTCGGGGAGATTACGTCAAATTTCAGTATTATCTTGTAACTCCTATCCGTTAAGGAGTTCTGTGGCTTTCATCATCAGGTCAGCAACATGAAATTATGATTATCAGACCCAAAAATCAGCATTGAGTCAGAAAATATATGCAAAACATTATGGGAGCCTATAAAAATTGAGGGTTGCCCTCGATTTCCCCGGGATCCCATCATCAGAATCTGACTTGGTGAAAATGGGACCACATCGGGAGTATACTCTTTCAAACTAAAAAATAAATTTTGAAATTGGTTTACAATTGACGGCGTAATCGCATTACAAACATACAAAAAAAACAACATTCATTCGAATTGTGAACCTGCTCCTTTTTTTTAAGTCGGTTAAAAAGGAAGCGCATGGAAAGAGTATAATGAATTTAAAGAAAGAGGTAATAATTAGTAAAATTATTCCTGAATGAAAACTAAGGTCATGTTAGGTTAATCACATACTCAGCCCCTCTAGCATGTACAAAACACGATATGATACGATACGATATAGCGATTTATCGCATATTTTTTGTTAAAATATGAACTTTTATCAAAAAAGCGAGCTTAACCGTGACGTCGCCGGCACGGACATGCTTTCTGTTTCAATAAAAGTTTAAGATGGCGGCTATGTTATCATATTTTGAAAGTAAATAGGCGATAAATCGCTATATCATATCGTATCATATCGTGTTTTGTTGATCGTGCTACAGGGGCTGGTGCTCCTAAAAATATTATTTGAAGATCAATTATATGATATTCTCTGATATTTTAGACCCTTTCTTAAAATATTTGTAATTACTAAAATGTAACCTTATACATATACAATGTGATAGGGGCGGTAGTTCTAATCCGTTAAGGCTAAGTAGGATATCAAATTTTATCGACAAAAAAAATATTTGGGGTGTCAAACTCCTACCCTCGATAAATAGCAGCCATTTTGTTTTTTTTCGAATAAATTCCGGTCTGCTTAACAATTTAGACCATAACTAAGGTTTCATGTGCCGCAGAAACATGAGAGAAATAGCACAAGATAGCTAAAAGAACAGAGTAACTGACCAATAACTAAGTTTTTGATGAAGTAAAAAGACGAAGAAGGCAATATCAGGTCCCTGATGACGTTTTCAATCGTTGAATACCTGTGTCTACAAACTTATCGATTTCATTACTTTTTTCGTAATTTTGATAAATTAGTTAAACAACCCTTATTAAACAGTGCTTAATATGCATTGTTTCGAAAGTATTTGAGTTTACCTTTATTATAATACCAAAATTGACCATACTTACACTAACAAAATTAAGAATGAACGGTCGTTGTTAGCGTAAAATTTTTAGTTTTAAATAAAAGGACTAAAAACTTATTTTATCACTTAAGATAGGTTTATTTTAGCTAGTAAAAAGAACATTTATAAAATTATTTTCGAAACAAAACCAAAATTGTGTATTTTCCCCATTAAACAGTTTTTAATTTGCTAATGCAACCGTCTTCAATTCAATTCTTTTTACTAGCTGAAAGAGGCATAATCATCAAAAATTTAATTGTTGGTCAGTTACTTTGTTATTTTAGCTATCTTGTGCTATTTCTCTCATATTTCCACGGCACATGAAACCTTAGTTATGGTCTAAAGTGTTAAGCAGACCAGAATTCATTCGAAAAAAAAACAAAATGGCTGCTATTTATTGAGGGTAGGAGTTTGACAGCCCAAATTATTATTTTTGTCGATTAAATTAGATTTTCTACTTAGCCTTAACGGGTTAGAACTACCGCCCCTATCACATTGTATATACGTAGGTACCTACGAGAGTTCTGTATTTGACAGTCATGTTTCGAGCCTGGATCGACCCTGGATTGCGACTACTGTAAAATTACGGTAATTGGGCTCTGTAGGAGAGACTTCCTAGAAGTTCTTTCTTGTGGATTCGTATGCGAAATTAATTCGAAAGCTTCAAAAATACGTCTTGTTAATACATAAATTATATTAAGCTTTTTTCGGATAAGTAAAGTGTTACTTAAATGAAACATAGTTTAAGTTCTTAATGTAGGTTAAGCTTTTTGATCTGTTTATCTAATTTTGGCAAGGGCAAAGAACTGGGGGGTCTTTCCATTTTGCACTAAGTATCACCTCAGGTGAAAGAACTCAGAAAGAACTGAAGTTCGTAATATGGACAAGAACAGCAGCTGTTCTTGTCCATATTACGAACTTCTCGACTTTTGACGGCTTAGAAATAATCATATAAAAATAATGTTATCCGGACTGGATCGAAACTGGATTTTGACTGCTTTGAAATTACGGGAATGAGTTAGGTCCATTGTTGCGTCACCCGGAGCACCCAACAAATTCGCGACATTGACGCTATATCAAAAGTTTTTGAATTAAACATGAAACAAACACTATGTAAAGTTTATGTAGGTACCTCTAAAATGTTTTCTCGAAGGGGCGCCAATCGGGTAAATAATTAGAGCAATTAACGATATAGTCCTTTGTTCAATTCGTACCCGTTTAAACGACATTTAAAAGGTTTGTTTTCTGATGACTCGTTCATATCTTTGTCCTTCGAGTCGAGTATGATTTTTGTAGTTCATTGAATCCTTATTGATTTTACTTACGCCATCTATTGATGTTCTTAAATTAAGCCAAGTTGCTGCAACAGATGGCGCTAGTGTGCGCAAAATACTTCATTGACATTACGTTAGTCATTGTGGCGGTAGTGTAGTTGAATAAAACGAATTATCACAGGCTAGAAAGAGAAAAACGTTTGCCCTCGCATCGTATGTGTTCATTGATATCAAATACATACATCAGTGATCAGTGTGTGCTAGTTGACAGTGGGAAGTACTCATATCGAATGCGCAAACGAGCGCTCATAATACGTGACAATCAATTGAAGTTCCGATAATCAGTTGTTGAATGATCCTTTGACTCGCAGTGTTGTAAAAGTGTCCGTAACGATGTGACTAAAAGGTTTAAATAAAGAAGTGATGGTTGTAATTGCGTTGCGTGATTAATTAATTCTATAGACCGGTTTTATTGGTGTAGTGGGCAGCGGGAACTGGAGACTTTGTTTACAATGGCATTTTCGCTTAATAAATTGAAGAATATTTTGAACAGCAACAGGGAGGGACAATTGGCAGGTAGTGGAAGCTTGGAACCGGAGATTGGGTTCAAATTGGCACTCAACCCGGTTGCTAAGAACCTGTTTGTGACCGTTATCGGCGCGAGACACCTCCCCTCCTTGTTTGGGCTCAGTCGCGCCCATGGATACCTCGTTAAGGTGACTTCCGAACATTGTTTACGTTTTACAAACTTATAGGTAAACGATGTTATGGCTAAAAAAATTTTACTATAGTTATAGTTTACAATATCTAAACTAAAAGATTACTACGAGATAACAGCTTGGATTGGTATTCGTTAATTATCGGATTCATATGAACAGTGCGGTGCTTAAGTAATTTATTATAAAATAAAAAATACTCATTATTATATTATTAAATAATTCGAGTCAGTATCAGTAGTTTAGGTAAATGCTATTTATTGTACCTACTACCTACCTACCTATATTAAAGAATGTCAACGATATTTTGGTACGACATTAGTAGCAATAGGATGATTATATTGTCGTTTTGGTTTGGGCAGTAAGAATCTTGAAAATAACGGTCTAAGTGTCAAATTACTGACTTAGCTGTAATTAAAATAAAACACTTGCCTACCTACTGCCGCATTTTCAAGATTTCAATTAACAATAAAGTGTGGTTTAACATTTTTGTTCGTTCAATAATGGTCTTTGTATCTACTTGAAAATTACAGATTGCCGTCTCTAAGTGCGGCAGTTAATGTCCAAAATAAAGTACACAAAAGCTCCGACTTTTTTTTTTTAAAGTTATACTACATAATTATGATATCTTTCTTTATGCCATGATATGAGGTTCAAAACATACAAAAGTTCGCTTATAGTAAGGTAAAATTTAGGTCACATGCTATTAAGGTATTGTTGAATAACCCTTAAATTTTGTGAGAGTAACAAACGCAACACACACTTGATTTCCTAAATAAATTAAAAAAAAGTACCTCAGTGATCGTCAATATGGCTTCCGCCGGGGACGTTCAACTGGGGATCTTCTAGTGTATGTAACGCATTGCTGGGGCGAAGCCATCGAAAACCACGGCGAAGCAATCGCAGTGTCGCTGGATATTTCGAAGGCTTTCGACAGGGTTTGGCATGCGAGTCTGCTGAGCAAGCTTCCAGCGTACGGTATCCCCACTGGCTTCTGTAGCTGGGTGGCTGACTTCCTAAGTGAACGGTCGATCCGAGTAGTCATTGACGGCTGCTCCTCTGACCTCAAGGCCATTGGCGCCGGAGTTCCTCAGGGGTCTGTGCTCTCTGCGACTCTTTTCCTGCTGCACATCAATGACCTGCTATCTTCAGGTATTGTTGGGTACGCAGATGACAGTACTGTCGCGGAGAAGTATCTGTCTAGTGCAGGAGCCAGTGGAGTTGAGGTCCAAAGACTGAGAGAGGCCATGGTTGAGCGTACGAGCCTGACGTTAAGTAACGTCTCCCAGTGGAGCGATGACAATCTCGTCAGCTTCAATGCCTCTAAAACGCAGGCGTGTCTTTTTTCCGCAAAAAGGAGTCCTTTCACCCTTTCTCCTACTTTCCGAGGTACATCTGTTCCAGTGACTGACACTCTACAACTTCTTGGCATGGAGTTGTCCTCTGATCTCAACTTTGGCACCACCATCGAGTCTAAGGCTCTAATTGCAGCTAGAAAGTTGGGCGTCCTTAATACAGTCAAGCGGTACTTCACGCCTGGACAGCTTTTAACTCTTTACAATGCTCAAGTCCGATCTTGCATGGAGTACTGCTGCCACCTTTGGGATGGCTCGGCGATATACCAACTTGCTGCACTTGACTCGGTGGAACGCAGAGCCAAGAGAATAATAGGCGATAAAAAACTGGTGGCGTCCAAGCTGCACAGCCTGGCGCACCGCCGCAAGGTTGCTTGCCTATCGATCTTCTATAGATTGTACTTCGGAGAGTGTGCTCATGAGCTGCATGAGCTCATACCACCATCACCTTTTTTCCATCGGACATCCAGACGCACGGCCGGCTACCATCCGTTCTTAGTTGATATACCCTTCATCCGCACTAAGCGCTTCTCATCATCTTTTATAATGCGCACAGCTAAAGAGTGGAATTCCCTGCCTGCGTCTGTATTTCCGAGTGCATATAACCTGACTCTCTTTAAGTCCAGAGTGAATAGGCATCTTCTGGGCAAGCTCGCTCCATCGTAGATCCCATCTATGCTCTAGAGCAAGATTGGGGTCAAGAGCAAGCCCATCTCAAATAAAAATATAAAAAAAACCTTAGAACATACCTAGTATCAACACGTAATCATAGGTACTATGACAATACAATACCTACTCAAACAAAATTCATGAACACAGATCACGATCGAGGTGATCTGTGTTCATGAATCACGTTTCAAAATTTACAAAGAGTATTAATTTATGTTTATGGTAAGGTAGGTAAATAGTGTATTTGGGTGCATATTTTCAAATTAATTTTGCATCTACTTTAATCGTTTTTTAGCCAAAGGGTAAAACGGGACCCTATAACCTACTAAGGCTCCGCTGTCCGTCTGTCTATCTGTCCGTCTGCCACCAGGCTGTATCTCATAAACCGTGATAGACAGTTGAATTGAAATTTATTTACACAGATGATGGATTTCTGTTGCCGCTAGTGTGGGATTTTGACTGACTTGTGGACACCTTTGTTTTATAGTCGATTACGATAGATATAATCGTAATGCAGCCTAATAAAAAACACTGCTTTAAATAGGTATCTCTTTTAATTTTGGGAAATACGATTATTTTTAAAGTTTTTTTAAGATTGAACTTAGTTAAAAAAGTTTTCAAATTAATATTTTTCTAATTGTGCAAAAATAGCTTCACTAAAATTACTAATTAATTGAAGATTATTAATAAAATGTCGTGTAACAATTACAATCCTTGTTACCTGGGAAGCAAGAAAAAAAATTATTGAAAATTAAAAAAAAAAACTATGTAAAATATTATTATATCTCATATTTGCACTTATGGTGAATATAAGTGCAAATATAAGATAGAATAATTTAAGTTTTTTTTGGACTGTATTAACAAAACACACTAAAGCAATGTACAGTGAACAATTCTCCAATAGATTTTTAACTTACTTAAGCCTCACATATAGAGTTCATTTTCTAATGAGAAAATTTGACATTTTGTGGTAGGTCGACGACGTACTGTTGTCCGTACCTCTCTGTTGATAAAATTCTTAATACCATTCGTGCAGGAGTTCCGAGTTGTAATATAATAATAATAATTAATTTATTTCGGACCAATAAATCCATAGGAGAGTTAGTAACAGATGACTTATGTTGTAATTAAACAATATTTTAATCACGATTAGAACTTTATTAGGTAGCACTTATTACCCAGCAGATTTTGAATAGAGCATAGACAAGACAAACAGTGAGAAACCACAGAGAGTTAACATAGACTAAAATTAAACTCATAGTATAGTCTGTGATTTTGGTATTAGATCTAAGGATTGGTAGTTTTGGTGTTAGTAAACATACATAGGGTTTGTTGGACAAACTTTTTATTTAAGGGAGAATATTAGCTCTCCGCTACTGTTTTATAACGTTTCTAAGTTTTTTTACTACTACGCAACATCTTCTCGTCTAAAATACCTCAGTGCCTACTAGAGGTGTGCGCCGATACCGAATTGACCGGCGGCGGCGTGGAGGCCAAAAACGACCGGCGGGGCGGTGGCGTAATCGGCGTAAAATCAGCGTGATGCTTTTTTGTTTACGCTTTTACACGAAAGCGTAACCCAGAATAGCAAAAGATGCTCATATATACAAGTACTTATATACAAGTAAAAAGGCATCATAAGTGATGAGCAACCCTAACCTGAAATTAAGAAAAATCATAATTATCTCCGAACTCCTGTGCTTTTACTGTGTGTTTTTTTATATATTGGCTATCGCTATTAAGCACATTATGATGCCAAAAGTAGAAGCAAATAAATATTTTAGGATTTTTCAGAAAAATGAATATTTCGTTTTTCGGGAAACTCTGAAAAATAGTTTTTATAAGTTATGTTATACTTAAATGGTTTCCTTACAATATACTAGCACAATAGTTGGTGAAAAAAAAAGAATTAATGCGTTTCTATGGATTCTATGGGCGTTTCTCGATTTTGTCTCTTACACTAAAACTAAGGTGTCTCAAAAGAAAGTTCATATTTAGTTTATCGATCAAAAAAAAAGTAAGTCTTGTATCAAAAAAGTGTTTATTCATTATTAAAGTAGGTACACATTTTGGGAATTTATTTCTTAAAAATAATATCGTCCAAATGTAGACCCTCGCGTTCGCGGCACTCATTTAATCGAACAATAAAATTACTTATGACGGCTCGGCAGGTTTTGTTGTGTCGACTCAGTGATGGCTGCCATTTCGTGACGGATCTTTTCTTTCAATTGCGCCAGAGAAGTCTGCTTATTGGCGTAGACTTTAGATTTAAGATAACCCCATAAGAAAAAGTCCATAGGGGTTAAATCAGGACTGCGTGGAGGCCAATTTATGTCACCTCTCCTGGAGATCAATTTGCCTGCGAAAATTTTGCGTGGCAGAGACGTATTGGACGTGTGTGACGTTGCTCCGTCCTGCTGGAACCATGTTCTTTGGTTATAGCCAGGAAAGTTTTGAAGTTCAGGCACCAAGAAGTCGTCGAACATTTTCACATATAACGCTCTGAATTGACTGTAACTGTGCACCCCCTTTTGTCTTCAATAAAGTAAGGGCCGATAATTCCTCGCTGACATCGCAGCCCATACAGTCACTTTAGGCGAATGAAGAGGTCTCTGATGCTTGCGTTTCGGATTCGTTGCACTCCAGTAGCGACAATTCTGCTTATTTACGTGTCCATTAAGATGAAAATGCCTATGTCCAGCAGTGGACGTCTTTCGGCTTATGGATGGATGGATGGAAGATGAAAATGAGCTTCATCCGAAAACAAGATGTTGGTAAAGCGCTCAGTTACCTGATTAACGAAGTCAAGCCTCTGACTGGCATCTTAGGGCTTTAATTCTTGTACCAATTGAATTTCGTAGGGGTACAGCTTTAGGTCTTTGCGTAAAATGCGGTGTTATGAAGATCTATGCACAGTTAAAGCACTAGCTAGCGCGCTTCCGAATTGAAAAGCCCCGGGCCTTCTCACGAACAGACTGATTAACACTCTCCACGTTTTCGACCGTTCTTGATGACCTTGGTCGCCCGGATTTTGGTTTTGCCAGTGTTGTACCGGTCTCTTCAAACTTCTTGACCCATTTTCGAATAAGAGGAATGCTTGGCGCATCATTTAGTGGCGAAAACCTCGAATACTGCAGAATCTTCTAAGCGCTACAGTCGCCGGAATCACTATTTTTGTAATTTTCTCGCACACACAACGGGCGGTCTGGTTCCGAGAAACGTTCCATAGCGACTGAATTCCCAAGAGCCGTACTACTGATTGACATAACCACCGCGCCCCTCGGATTTGATGCGTTCACGCAGTAAGCTAAATAAATGTACACTTTCTTTTGAGACACCTTGTATAACAATTTACGCGGTGGGAGTTTTACTATGAACTTTGTTTTTGGCTTACCTATCCAACGGTAACATAAAATAGGATGTCCGCAAGTTAGTCAAAATCCCACACTGTGCGCTATAACAACAAATGCAGAATCAAAAACAGAATAAAATAAATATTTAAGGGGGCTCCCATACAACAAACGTTTTTTTAGCTGTTTTTTAGATAATGGTACGGAACCCTTCGTGCGCGAGTACGGTTCGCACTTGGCTGGTTATTGGATACTGCACATTACTTATTATTGGATACTTTTAGGGTACCTAACTATGTTAAAAAAATTGCGTGAACAAAACTGTTTTAATAAGTTACCCATAATTATATCTCTTAAAAACGAAAATGCCAATAATTTGAGTGTAGTATAACTGTTCATTCTTAGTATATGCTTTCAATTTAAATAAAACTAACTAACTCACTAAACTAATTGCGACTTTTTATCTACAAAGCGAAACAACAACACATAGGTACATCTTGTACGTATTCCTAATCAAATTTACCCTTTTTGCAAACTTTCCTGGTTTGGGGATACCTACGCTACGTACTACTTTTATTTCCTCAAATGAACAGGAAGGAACCTAGATAAAGTCATGGCAGGATAGGCCACAGAAATTCGCGGCGTTTACGTTTTAATAAAAAGTACGTAAGGAGTTTATCTTACCCAAGAAAACAATAGACTATCAATTTTACACTTTACCGCCAAATCGTAGCTCTCATCAACCACCCTGTGCACATGCATGTACAGTCAACAGCACGTCGACCTACTCCAAAAGTCAAAAATTCTCCAATAGATTTTCAACTTTAAGCCTGACATAATATAGAGTTCATTTTCAAATGAGAAAATTTGACATTTTGTGGTAGGTCGACGTGCTGTTGTCCGTACTTTAAGACATATTTATGTAGTTACACCAAAGCCCAAATACCTTGATCTAATTATTGTCTATTAATTTGCACGATGATGTAAGTAGCTGCTACAGTAAACAGCCCAGAAACCTATCACAAAATCACAAAACATTTTCCCCTATACCTACTTAATATTCCCCTATAGAAATCTTAGCTGTTCTTTTTAAAGAGAATCTGTTGAGAAAATGTTTCATTTTCAGAATACCTAGTACTACAGAAAACTTAATTCTCTCAATATCTCATAATAACACTCTTAATTAAAAGATAGAAAGACACTATTTCGCCAAAACGTAATAGGTAATTAATTACAAATAAAATTAATTAATTTAAAAAATCAAAAACCCGACTGTGTAAAAAGTGAACTTAAAATATATAAGTCAATGTTAAAAGATGAAAACAAGATTTAAAAAATCAATTTGCTGTCTGAGGCATCAAATCTATGTTACTTGATTCGATTTTTTCTACACGGATTTAAATTACTTAATTAGGTACTAACGCAGTGCATACCAAGTCAATCACCATTATGCTGTTAATGGATTTGATGCCTCCGACTGCAAATTGATTCTTTAAATCTTGTTTTCATCTTTTAAGTTCACTTTTTACACAGTCGGGTTTTTTGTTGTTTTTAATTAATAAATTTTATTTTGGACTTTTTTGTTTGTAGTGTTCTACTACTACTTTTCAATGAACTATTCAAGCCTAATTTGTAACTCTTCATTAAAAAAAAAAGGTTTTAACTCGAGTAAGTAGTATCTGAAATCGATTTTTCCCGTTTAATTCATGTACCAATTGGAATTTCGGGTAATAACATAGCCTATGTCACTCCCACAATTGAGACGAATCTATTGATATATTATACTTTTATATCAGTTAAACAGTTTAGGCTGTAGGGCGTGCCAAAGAAATAGACATTCTTACATACATACATACGCTCGAAAAACATAACCCTCTTTTGGCATTCGGGTAAAAACGCACAGTTACGCACAATCAGGCGTCCTTATCGACAATTGTAATCTCTACTTCGTTCTTTAAAAAATAAATAAAATAATTAATCAAATTGTGGTAGATTGGCAAACTGTTGACTGTCCATCAACGTGCGATTTATTTCCATGATTATTACCCAAAACAGAAAAAAAACGCTGGCTTCGACAGCGAGAAACACTTGAACGATTTCTTTAGGTCAGCTAACGTCTTGGTAGCTTAGTTGGAAAAGATCTCGCCCGGTATGCGATGGTCGTGGGTTTGGGTCCCACCTAGGCGGTCGATTTTCAAGTATTATAAAATCTTAAGTCTAGTTATTACAATCGGATTAAATTGACGTTTGAAGTTATAGCCAATATTAAGTACCTATACGTAACTTATGAACAGGGGAACCAGGACATTAAAACTGAGCTACACATTACGGTAAATGTTGTGTATACCTGTTATTGGCAAACATATTTAACCATATACTTGTAATCGTGTTGTTGTTAATGTTTTATGTGTTTCGCTGTTGGTGTACCTTATACATAAATAATAATAATATTAATAACAAGGACTTCATCATCTCGAGCCTATTTCAGCCCACTCCGTAACGACGTAAGCCTCTCCCAATGAGTGCTAAAGAGCACGATATTCCGCTTTTTTATACAGTCACAGCCACCTTGAAGTCGTAATCTCCACTCGATAACCCGTTTACTCCACCTAATTACCTATGTCCAGTTTTCATCCAGAAGTTTTGCCTAGCCGCTAAGCGAGTTAAAATAATCTGTACTGCACTAATAATTTCAAAAATCTGATCACAGATCTGTGGCGAGCGAGGCCCGATGCTGTTGTTAGATTTTAAAAGAGCAGATTACAATAGGTACAAAGTTAATTAATCTACTTGATTTGGCTTTGTTCTTCTTCAGGCGTCTTTAACTATTAATTGGGACATGGTTGAACGATTATAAACGGCTAGTACCTAGCTCATTAATGCTTATTGAGATTTAAAATACTGTGTCAATAATAGGGTTTGTTTAAATGAAACTACTTTTACTTTTTTTTTTGCGTAGATAGGAACACAAATTAATATTAACTGAGTGAGTAGTTTATATTTTTCCAAAATATTGTAAAGACGAATAACACCTTAGTCTACCTGTGACCACGAACGCTGTAAAGTGTTCGAAACGTTAGGTTAAATAAAATGTTAATAAATCGCGAAATAATCCGTAAAAGTAGTTTCATTTAAATGTATCGTGTTCGCGTAAATACACAACAGTAATAGGGTTTGTTCCCTGCAGTCTTGCTTCCTCTCTATTCTGATAAAGCTATTTTTGCCGTGGTCACGAAGTACAGAAGACAACTACCATTTCTGCCGGGATCGGGACCTTAATCAGCAATTTATAAAGTTCGTTTCCTAACTGACCCTCGGGTTTCGAACGAGACCTTAGGTCAACAAGGCAAATCAACGCTTCATTGTGCCAAACGGGTCGTCAAATCGATGCGGACGCGTAAGGTCCGTTTTCCCGCTGCATGCCAATTATTAAAATAGGATCCCAATTCCCATCCTATGTTATGCATTAAAATCGTTTATTTCCATTTTATTGTAGGTAAGCCATATTAAGATATTTATTTACTGTTCGCGGGTTATTATTCAAACACAATAATTAACTCTAACATGCGGGCAGGGCGCAGCTATTGCCTGTGTAGGCACGTTAATTGGCATCCGTCTAATTACTATTCTAATTAAGGCCATTCCGGCCGAGCATTGGTTTAAGATGAGTCTACAATTAGGTAAGAAGATAATGAATGTTGGTACTTCTGCGTGCATAGGACTACAGAATTGCTTAGTAATTAGTTAGATTGGACGTGGAACGGTTAAAACAATATAATAATTAAGTAATTGAATTTAGTAGGTGTAGGTATATTTTATTATTTGATCAACGCTTATTTTATCACATTGGTTACTAATCATAAATCTAAATAAATAAATCTAAGTGGTTTGCGAGGCAATTTATTAAATTATTTTTTTTGTAAAAGAATAATAATAAATAAATAAATAATAAATAATCAACATTAAATAGTCTAATCATAAATCTAACCAACATTAAATAGTTTAGAATTGACTAACCTCAAGATCCTGTTCGATTTGCACTTTAACTTACACGAAAATTCTGTATAATCATCCCACATCAATTCACTGCTGGACATAGGTCTCGTCTACCCAATGCACACCATTGACCCGGCTCCTCGGTTATTCATTATCATCCGCCAGCATATACTTATTATGATGCAAAGATCAGACCACGCTGCGTTTGGTTTCCAGGTCGCGATGTCCTCTCAAGATCGTTTTAATCCAACGGATCGTTCTATCATTTCTATGGCAAATGTGACCAGCCCATTGCTATTTTGAGTGCTTGCTGATTCTTCGAGTTAAATCAATTAGTTTATTTTATGTTGTTTGACCTTCCTGACTTAATCATTTAGACAGTCCTGTATGTACGTATAGACTTTAAGCAAAAGTTAATATCATAACAGTCAAGTGTTCAAGAATGATAGTAATTAAGGTGTATTATTGTAACATATTCGTAAGACCAGTACCTAATTGAGATTCAGCAACCACGCTGCTTTAGCTTTATACATATACAGGGTTATTTGAAATAAATCAACAACCTGGCACGACTAGATAGCTAACATTATAAACAACAACATTTGTTCTACGAGTTTTATCATAACTCAATACATTAATTTAAAATGATTTTCCAAGCTTTTATGTCGTACCATTTCGCACACCAAGAACAACAAAGGCGTATCTCGAAAACACCAACTTTAAAGGAGAGCGAAAAAACGTATTTTTTTTGTTTTACTGCGAAGATCATAAATGTCATTTATATGTATCATATATCATTAAAGGCCCCTTGATGAGTTCTTTATTACTCTATAACTGGCTTCTTACTTGTTTATAACTTATAACAAAAAGAAACAATTAACTTTTTTATTGCATCAGGTTTTCTCGTCATTCACTGTCAGTAAATAAATATACAGCTATTTTGCTGTTAAAATTAAATAAAAAGGTGGCATATGTGATAATACGCCTTTATTTAATTTTCCTCTTTAAGTGCATTAAGTTTTTGCACATTTATTATATTAAATTGTATTTAGGTAATTTGAAATAAGTATATTTTGCAGGAACATTTAGTAAAGTCAAATGTATGTATGTTTTTTTTACTGATTTATAAAATGAGTAAATCAAATTTATTAATTTATTTATTACTAGCTGTTCCCGCAACTTCGTTTGCGTGGACTACAGGATGATTGCGTGAAGCACTATTTATTAAGAAAAGAGCTGAAAATTCTTGTCAGTACCTCGTAAGCGCCACGTCTGCCCAATAAACTGCAAAATATTATCTGTCGACGACTGTTAAGGATTTTTGTGACTTTCATCTTCAGCTTAGCAGTATAATTATTATGATAATGACAGACGCAAACATCTGAATAAGTTATTTAAAGTTGTCAAACACACTCTATGTGCCTACATTTTTTGAGAATTATCATTGATTTCCGTGTAATTCCTCCATTAGATCCTAACTTGGTGAAAATGGAACCACCTCGGGAGCACAAAATAGAAAAAATACAGAAGGTCCACTCCCGCCGTTCTTGAAAACAACTGCCTAAATTGGGCTGACTATCTAGGGTTGCTATTCTGAATTTTTGAAATAAGTTAGTGTGCTTTATTACTCCGATACATCAATTAGCTTAGGTATACATTCATCTTATCATACGTCCAAGCCTAAATGGAAAGACAAAGCAATATTTACTCTCCTCAACTTGGCTTTTGCAATGACTATCATTTTTAACAGCGGCGGCAGCTGCGCGTTGGTAAGCAGAAATTATACGTACTAAATTGTTATATATGTACTCACATTTTAAGGTGATGTGTTTATCGTAGCAACGATAATGTAAAAATACCAATGAATAATTTAATATATCTATTATATTTTATTTAACGCTTACCTAAAGCACTGGTGTTATACCAGCGACGATATGCTAGGGACAATTTAAAAGCCCATTTCTGCTGAATGTGCAATGAAATGAATAATTCATCGCTTTCAAAACTTATCTTTAGCTTTACTACTTACTTACTTTACTTTACTAACATGAAAAAACCAAAACCTAGTTTTATATACCTTTCAATATTATTTGGAAATTTGAAGAACGTGTAATCACAATTTTGTGTTGTATTAAAACATCCAAACACACTGCAGCAGTAATAAAAACGCTTATCCATTTTTTGCACGTAACAATGATCAATGCGTAGTAAACTGTCGTGAGTGACATCCCGCTATAGCTCTATCCCCGATTGTCCGAGATATCTAGTAAACGCAATTGTCAATCTGTGCGTGACGATTATGACGCTTAGTTCCGAGTGGACTATCTGTCTAGCGCGCCGGTGCTATACCTACGTTATTTGTGTCGGGAGTAAGTATACTCATTCAAACAAAAAATGAATTTTGATATCTGTTCATAATTGACGGAGTAATCGCGTAACAAACATACAAAAAAATCATTCAGACGGATCGAGAACCTCCTCCTTTTTTGAAGTCGGTTAAAAATATCTTCAATGTAGATACTCGTAATACGGTTCAATAAAGTAATCGATTTTTAGTTCCTTGTTATTCTATATTGGAATCAATCCTTCCAGTGTCATTTTGCCGTGAGTTTTTTAGCAGGCGCAGCGAATTAAACATGTTTCTTCTGAAATCTTGTTTTTACCGGCATCAGAATTTAATGAAACAAAGCCTAATATAAGCGCACGGGTGACATTAATCTATTTGTAAAAACCGCAAAGAAATCCGTGCAGTATCTTCGGAGATTAGCGTATACATCGTTTACGTGGTAATTTATATTTTTTTGCTAACGTTTTCCTGTATTACGAAGATGGTTAGGTGATTGTTTGCGTAAATAAAAGGAAATTAAATTAAAAAAAATATCATATTATTTATTTGGCTTTTATAGTCCGTGTATCTTCATATATACTGTGATTTTAATTAAAAACAAATGCTTAAATATTCTCAAAAATTTTATATAGTCTTACAATGAACAATTAATACAAAAAAATGAGAACTTAGCTAAGTAACCGTTTTTTAAATTATAATATCTAAAGTTAAAACCCCAACGTTCAAAACCCCTAAAATTACAATACCTAATGGTTGGTTGACATAAATTCAAAATAATGAAAGTTCTTAATGTCGTATGATTATTATATCGAAATTCATATACCCTAAATTCACAATACCTACACTTAAAATATCTAAAGTCTAAAGATATAATCCCTAATAGTATAGTTGGTCGATCTGAATTCAAAATAATGAAAGTTCCAAAATATAGGTAGTATATACATACTGTGTATCTTTTAAATACGCACGCAAAAACACCAACCGCAACATATTTTCATTTTTTTGTTTTCCATTTTTTTCATATTATATTTAGGTATTTTAACTTTCGATGTTTTAAACTACGACATTGTGAACATAAGGTGATTTGTATATTAGAAGTTTCAAACTTAGTTGTTTTATATTTCGGGGTTTCATCATTAGGTTATTAGAAGCATTTTAGGTGTTGTAATTTTAGGGGTTTTGAACATTGGGGTTTTAACTTTAGGTATTTTAATTTTAGGCGTTCTAATGGGTACGTATTAGAACACCTAAAATTATAACAACCTAAATTAAAAATAATGAAAGTTCTTAATGTCGAATGCTTATTATATCGAAATTCATATACCTACCCTAAATTCACAATACCAACACTTGAAATATCTAAAGATATAATCCCTAATAGTTGGTTGATCTGAATTCAAAATAATGAAAGTTCCAAAATATAGGTACAAACATGATATAGTAATAACTTTTTTTTCATATAATGATCAGTTCAACTAATTACTGCGTATATCAAAGACTAAATTGGTTAGGTTAGAACAGTGACCATCATACTCAACGTGAAGGCGAGCGAACGGAGCGAGCGTGCCGCGGCAGCGGCCGCCGAGCGCTTACGGAGTTGAATCTTCATCATTATCCTTAGAATTAATGCTTAAGTTTTTAAGCGCTCGGCGGCCGCTACCGCGGCCGGCACGCTCACTACGCTCGCTGCGCTCGCTCCGTTCGCTCGCCTTCGCGCTGTGTGTGGTCACTGTTCTTCTAACCTAACCTTACCAATTTAGTCTTTTTTATACGCAGTATTTAGTTGAACTGATCATTATATGAACAAAGTTAATCCTTCATTCTTATCCTTAAGTTTTTAAGCGCTCGGCGGCCACTGCGAACGCAAAAACACCAACCGCAATGTCATTATTATTTGGAGGTACTTAAGGTAAATTTAGGTATTTTAACTTTCGATGTTTTAAACTTCGACATTGTGAACATTAGGTGATTTGGATATTAGAAGTTCCAAACTTAGTTGTTTTATACTTCGGGGTTTCATCTTTAGGGTATTTGAAGCATTAGGTGTTGTAATTTTAGGGCTTTTAAACATAGGGGTTTTAACTTTAGACATTTTAATTTAAGGTGTTGTAATAAGTACCCGTTCGAATACGTACCCACTGAGATATTTTGGACGAGAAGATGTTGTTTAGCTGCCCTAACGCTGCCTAGCCGAGATGGATTCGTCGATTGACCTCCTTCTCAAAATTAGACCTACCCAATTGGTTCATTTTGTCCTAGGTAAACATATTTTTTTGTCAATAATTTCGAGGGTAAAACTCTCAACTGTTACTGGGTAGGGCGTAACATGGACATTCGACATCACCCTTATTTTGTCAATGTTCATCTAAATACCTGTTGGGAAACTCTATGAAGGCCATCGAGCATCGTGCCGAAGTCTTTCAGCGATTCTGCTATGACCACAATATGGTCGGCAAACCGAAGATGAGTAGTGTATCTCCAATAATGTTGAAGATATTGATGTTTAATGTTCCGCCATTGATGTTGATGCCGAATCCTTCCCATTTTAGGAGTTTAAAAGCGTTTTCCAATTGAGACAACGTCTCCTAGCTTTCCGACTCGCTGCAGAAGAATATTTTATGCTCTGCTTCTGTACTTGGACTGACCTTGTGGCCTTTTTATATAAACACTTCAGCACCTCGATGTACCGATAGTCAATATGGCACCGCTGGAGAGACTGTAGCACTTCCTAAGTCTCAATCGAATCGAAGGTCTTTTCATAGTTCACCAACGCTAAGCATAGTGGCAAGTTAAGGTAGTATTCCGAACTCAGCAGCACGCAGCAGTGCTGCCGCAGCACTACTACCATACCTTCTCCATGTGTTCGTATTAGATTACATTTAAAGCGACGCAGCAGTGTCGTGGCAGCAATGCAGCGGCAGCAAAGCAGCGGCAACACTGCTGCGCGGCAGTGTCGCCTCACCGCTGCGACAGATCAGAAGTGACGCGTCTGCCGTAGCAGCGTAGAATGTTAAAAAGTAAATTGACATTCAGTAGAGGAACAATTTAATTAAATACATATAATCGAATGATATAATAAATAAATAAATAATAATAAATATTGGAGAGCATCACATACAATTCTCTGATCCTAGGGTAAGTAGCGAAAGAACTTGTCAAATAAATAAAATAATAAATAAATAAATATTGGACAACATCACATACATTGCTCTGATCCTAAGGTAAGTAGCTAAAGCACTTGTGTTATAGAAATCAGAAACAACGACGGTACCACAACACCCAGACCCGAGCCAATATAGAAAAGTTCGTTTTCTACATTGACCCGACCGGGGATCGAACCCGGAACCTCAGAGATGGCGGCGCCATTTAAAGTTCGGCGTGTTCGCCTCTCGGCTACGGAGTCGTCAAAATAATATATAAAGGGGATCAATAAAATAAGTAATACACAATAGCGCATCACAACGAACAGAAAAACACTCTTGCCTCACTTGGGATCAGGGCGGCAGGCAGCACTACTATGCAGAACTGCTACGGCCTTATTGCTGTGGCGGCACAGCTGCATGCTGCGGAGTTTGGAATCATTCCTATATTTATACTGTTTTATTTAATAACAATGTTCTTGTAATAATACTCTTCGGTCTTTTGTATAACTTGTCGCAGCGTATGGTCTATACTAAAGATTTTTCGGAAACTTGCTTTTTCGGAAGGCTGGAAGTCATCGAACCTAAGCACGAGACGATTCGTGATGACCCTTGAAAACTACTCGTAGACATAATCAGAATTCTGAGGCGATTCCGTTATCACTAGGCGCCTTGTTGTTCCTAAGCTGTTTTAGAGCCATCCTCATCTCATGAGGCATCATCCGGACATCACCGGGATAGCTCTTGAATCTGCGGCTGAGCTACTTACAGGTTTAGTAAACGCGGTGTATAGAACTTTTCGATCTGCCTCAAAACTTCGGCTTTTGTCGACGTTATTTTAAGCGCAAAGAATCGAGTACACTTAGGCATCGGAATTGGTTGGACATGCATGCATAATATGAAGTTACAAATAAAATATCAAAAAATAAACAATGCAACAAAGGCGTAAGTGACTTACGTTAACGATTCTTTGGAGCATGTAGACCAATAAAGGCTTGATTACAATGACATATTTTTTGATAGTGGCATTTTAGAAATATACATGTAGGTAAGTAATTCAATTTACGTTTTTATTGACTACCAACAATTATATTTTTTGAAGACGTAGTTTTGATTATTTTGGGTGTATTTTCATGTTTTTTGTAAAAAAAAAATGGAAAAACACAGATAGTGTATCAAAATATTGTCTATCGTTTGATGAAATAAAAAAAATGCGTGTGTGTACTTAATCCTGTATTGTATAAGGTAGGTGTGCGATTTGTAAGTTTAGGTTAGGCGACGCGCAAAAAAAATGTAATGCCGTCAATCGCCTGATATGAATAACTGAATCAGGTTTTTGTAACTGGAAATAGAGGAAGTTTTGCATATTGTTAATTATCAAAACGTAACTGGAAAGTTGGGCAATGAGGACACACGCACGTTGTACATAGTAGGTACAGTCAACAGCACGTCGACCTACCCCAAAAGTCAAAAATTCTCCAATAGATTTTCAACTTTAAGCCTGACATATAGAGTTCATTTTCAAATGAGAAAATTTGTCATTTTGTGGTAGGTCGACGTGCTGTTGTCCGTACATATAAATTCCTTGTGACACACTCCATCCATAGTATGCACTTGTGTTATACGTTCATATCTGCCTGGTTCTCCTTCTTCTTGTCCCTCCCGCTATTATAACAGCCAGTGGCGTAGCTACCTAGGGGCTAGGCAAGGCAGTGCCCCGGGGCCCTCAAGCTCAGGGGGCCCTCGAATCCTTACCAGAAATCTCGCTTGACAAAAATTTTAATTTGGGAAAAAAATCGAAATTTAAAAGAAGTGTTTTTTTTTCAAACCGTAACAGCTGATGTTTTTTAGGGTTCCGTAGTTCTGATAACCCATATAGTTTCGCACGTGCGTCTGTCGGTAGGGTCTGTCCGTCCGCGGTTTTGCTTGGGGACTGTTGAAACTGAAGAGCTGTTAATTTTGTGGAGGTATGATGTCAATCACGCCGACAAAGTGCTGGAATAAAATTTTGAAAAATATTTTTCTTTTAATGTGTTACTTGGTAATGTTTTTTTTTCGCCTACCCCTCGTTTATATCGTTGAAATAGGTCATTTAAAATGATTAAGGTTTGTTGAGACTATTTTTCGATTTTTGGATCCGTTTGCCAAATATTAAACTTTAAAGTGCTAATGGCTTGTTCCAGTAGGGAGTCCTTAAACCCCCCTCCCCGCCCCCTTTAAAAGCTAAACTATTGGTTTGAAAAATCTAGAAAAATTCATGATAATAGTGCTAGTGCTAGCTAGTGATATAGCTGCTAATTCATAAACTCTTAAGGAAAATTGTAACGTTTAAGATAGATCAGTTAGTTTAAGAGTAGGTAATAGACGTTGAACTTATGTATTAGAAAATATCTTATCTAATAAAATTACTCAGAAGAAAACATTAAAAGTGACTTACATGCAAATAAAAAACACAATAAAGGCTCATTCTGAAATATATTGTCGTAACGACGGGCAACTACGGAACCCTACACTGCGCGTGGCACGATACGCACATGGCCGGTCTTTAAGTAGGTATGGGGTATGGGAAAGTTTTAATCGAGATACCTATCAATGATGTTAATGTTAACTACCCTAATAAACATTCTAAATAGAATATTGTAAGCGCGAGCCGTAGACGAGCGCGATAAGGAAGCCGAGTGTGTTTGTAATGGTCTCAGATCAGAGAAAGGACTAGATATGTAATGGAGGCGTGGCGCGTGTCTCCGCGACATGGCCAGAAACTAACATCGCTCGCAAAACAAGCCGCGCCACTCACTACACTATAATCACATCTCAGACGTACAACGGTAATGTTCTCCGATATTTTTGCAAAATGCCGAATTATTGTGTGGTTACGTGCAAAAACAGAAGTGCAACGAAAAACTACAAGGATTATTGAGTCACTTATCTAAATTAGGCATAAGAATTTCATTGTTATTTAGCTTTAAAAAAAAAGAAAAAAAAAACGTAACAATTTCACGATTAAATTCAGTGCCAAATGAGCTACCATAATACCGAACTTGATTGTGATGTTTATTTAGACATGTTATACATTGATGGCTGAGTACCACAACCACATAATGTTACATGTAATGTAACACCGCAATGTATTCTGTTGCTACCGATATCCACTGATGCGTGAAAATACCATGGTACGGCCGCATGCGCCGTTTGCGAAGTAGTGCAGTGCTAGTATTTATTGCGGTTGAGATATTATCTGTAAATAGGCTTAGATATACTCAAATAATAGGATCTATTTTTATTATTTCAGCTATGTTGTTATTTGCATTACGTGACAAATATTAAATTATTGTACAGAGTACATTTGTTTAAATATACTGGAACCGATGTAAATACCTAGAAAGAAACGTTAATTACGTGTCTGTATTGTAGTAATCAATTAAGAATGATTTAATGAATCTTAAAAGTTAAATAATTTCACCAGTATGAACAATCACCACTAATTTTACTAACTAAGACGGTAATGGAAAAATATTTAAATATACGATTGCATCACCTCACCAAAAACCCAGCTCATATTTATGGAAATGGCAGACGTGTATTAAACAAATACCTACATTTTACAGGGCAATAAATAATATTTAAAAAATGTTATCAATATAAAGCAATAACTTCTTTATTTCGAGAATAAATTATAGATTACACACCACAATCAAGTGGTGACTATTGACATCTTTTCACGAAAGGAAGTTAGAATTAATTTGCCTCGTGTGTTATGACCAACTTAGCACACTTGTATCATAATTCATAATGTACCTGGGGGCCTAGCGCGAAAGTGTATCTTTCGTTCGATCGTATAAATCTATCAAATTAAATTGGCCAGTCTCATGTGTCAATCCTTTGATAAAATATGATCAACTCAATCTAGCCGTGTAAAAAACCCGATTGTTTTCAATTGTTCATAAATTGTCAAACCTTTGATACGGGGGAATTGATATTTTAATTTGATCGGTTAATACGACCGACCGAATGATATACTTTCGCGCTAGGCCCCCTGGGTCTACTATAATATTCGTAAAAATATTGAATGTTCTAATGACATAAACGTTTGAACAAATTAAAAAAAGATTTATATTAAGTACAGCACTTGTGCGGTACTAATGTTTTTACAGCACAAGTTGGTAATAACGCTGTAAAGTGTTCGAAACGTCAGGTTAAATAAAATGTTAATAAATCGCGAAATAATCCGTAAAAGTAGTTTCATTTAAATGTATCGTGTTCGCGTAAATAAAAGACAACAGTATTGGTAATATTATGCTGAATTATGAAACATAAACGGTGAATTAAGAGTAAATTTACGAGTAACTGTGTTGAAAAGTAGGTATGTTATTCTGTTTTAGCCAGGCAGAAGTTTACTGACATGTAGGTGGTAGTAGTAGGTAGTAATACAAGCATTATAACGTAGCTATTTTCGTAGCATACCCAGGCACCGAAGCATCGTCGTAAAAATGATAACTAGAAATACCGATCGACGGCAAATCGACGCCCCGCTTGATTTATGAACGCGCGTCAAATTAGAAATGTCATGCTCCAATTAAGACTTCAGATTCTCTGATTAAACGCGATTTGTTAATGAATCAAAAATATATGGATTTTCATTTCATAGGCATTTTTTCTCTAAAAAATCTGATGCCATGACTCAAGTAGGTAGGTAAAAATTAAACTAAAAGCTGACAGTGGATTTTATAAAATTGTAACTTATGTAGGAGGTAATAATTTAAGTGTCGTTTGTGTGTCTTTTAGAACGACATTCGTTTAAAAGTACTGAGAGTCGGGACTCGTTGCTATTAGAAAAACCCGTCCGGCTGGAAAAAAATTGTAAAAATTATCAGGCGTTAATAAAAGAGTAGGTTAAAAGAAGACTTTTTAACGGATCCCTAATATACTAACTTCTCAGCTTTATTATCTTTGCTGCGTCTACAACTTCGTCGGAATTAGGCCGGATTTTTACTTTAAATACATTCAAACAATCACATCAATATGTAAGTATACCTATAAACAAAACACAAATAAATTGATTTTATTTGTTTTAAAAACAGCAAAGGTTTTCGCTACCAGCTAAAACCATTAAAACCATTAAAACCAATTTATTTCTGTAAATAGGCTTAAACTAAGCGCTTTTACACGTCCCAATATTTTTTTTTCCCTACCACTACTTCAGGACAATTTTGGGCTAGCGCCGAGAAGAAGTAGCGCAAGAAACTCGGTCACTATTGTCAGCCTCTTTTTAAATAGTATATATTTACATACATACAGCTACCGCTCTTGGTATACAAGTAGTCTGATAAAATAAGTCCAGGCACCTAAGTTCCGATCCCGGAATCAAATTATGCACCTTGCGGCTTTTGAATCCAGAATGATTACTTTTATTTGAATCTAATTTAATTTTATAGGATTAAATAAGTACAGGTAGTTACTATCATTATATTCTCAAGCTGATTATTGTTACTGGCAAGGAAAAACTACACAAAACTTATCGGGATTTTTAGCATTATTCAAATTAGTATCGTAAAAAAATATATCTTTACTCCTAAACACCACTAGGATACGTTGACGATGTATTTATTAAAAGGTCAAACTCATGGTGTAGGACATTCTCATTTATTTCCCAAAGGACAGGCGAAGCTTTGTGGTCGGGCTCGGGAGTGAAAAGCCGCTTGAGTGAAGAATCGAACGCTTCTCCTTTCATCAATCAAATTTGCTGAATACCTATTTAAGTTGATGCGTACATATTTAATGCGTGGTGAAGTGTTTTTATAACGTATATCCACCTACCTACATATTGTACCTGTACCTGTGACATAACAGGTATCCATACTGTTAAACGGCATCGATATGTCGCGGCCCGATCTTAGAATTAATCACTTCATGATTTGGTCAACCATTTCATAAAATGGTCGTTTTTCATGATACGGCACAGTACCCGCTTGCCACATCATGATGTTGATAGGCCAGATCAATGAATCAGTCAGCGTTTGACGATATGACCGAATACTTCATGAAACGGCCATGCGTTGGTGGCCATATCGTAAAATAGTTATATTATCCACCGGTAGAGGCGCTGATTTCCCTTTGTTATTTTGGTACAACATGGCGGCGGACAGTTATTATTCTGTTCTCTTTTGAATTGTGAAAGTGAATAATAAGTGTATATAGAAGATTGCATTGCAGTAAATTATCGTTAAGACTTCAAGCTAGGTGATTCTTATGGAAGTCACTCGAAAAAGGCGTAACGTCAAAAAATCGTGGTGTTCGACACGTAATTTGGGAGGTTAGTTTTAGGTTATTTAAATCTTTTTATTTATTAGTTTCCTTTCAAAATTACAAATATTTATATAGTTTTATTTATCACTGACCCAAAATTAAAACAAAACAAATTCCAGTAACTTGTAAACGTATTTTAATGATATGGCCAAACGTTAATTGCCATATCATCAAACGTTAACTCTTAAAAGATATGGCCAGCTTTGTTTGGCCGTTTTATGAAATACAACCATTTTATGAAATGGCCGGCCACATCATGAAGTGTTTAATTTTAAGATCGGGCTACGACAGATATATTATGCCCTACAAACAACTACTCACTTTTATTGAGGTGTCCGCTAAAAACCAGCGTCGCGGCACTCTGTGCAATCCCTCGGCATATGCTGAGCGGGGCCTATTTGGTACATGGCATTTTATAAATAAGGTAAAACGTGAATTAAATTAAATTAATTAATTATTATAATTAAATTTTGCAAGTAAATGCTATTCATTTCATATCATTACTCAGGTATTGTAAGTGTATTGTACCCTTACGTAGATAAGTAAGTAGGCATTATGCCAGTAATCCTTATATAAACCCACTTGGATTTATTGCAACAACTTTAAGATTAGTAAAGTTATGAACTAAGAACTCCGTGACCGTAATAGAATAATGTAAACTTAACATATGCCACGTAACTTGAAGTAAATATTTGAGAAGAACCTAACCAAAGCCTGCCTTAATTTAAAGCCTTATCACTAAATACTAACAAATATTATGACTATTAAAAGAAGCTATTGTATTATCAAAGAAATTACTCTGTCTAGAAGATTAATAATACACAAAATGTAAGTTATTCATCCAAATTTATTTTATCACCTTCAAAGTAGGGGAGGTGAGCCCAAAGCGGGTATACCGCCCAAAGCGGGTAGCCTTCGTTATTCACGCATACAAGCCCATTGTGCAAATGTGTGCATGTTGCGGCATCGCCCGAACGCGTTCCGACACGAATCCGTTTGGCCGAAACATCGGCGACGCGCGGCGGAGCTCTAAGACGCAAATGTTTTTATTTGCCTGTTTCACAAAAAAATATCAAGGTATGTGAATATGAATTACTTCATTCTGTTTAAAGTTGTGTAAAATCTGTTACTTGTGTATTATTCTGCATCAAAACAGCGTAGAATTCTCATTATTTCAGCAACATTTCTGATAAAGATTTTAAGTTTATTTTACAAAACGTGAAAAAGTATCTTTTGGGCAAAGCGGGTATGGGCAAAACGGGTAAACGGTTCATGGTTGGGCCCACGAACAATGCGCAAGCTATTTAGGTGTAGGGGCCTGCTATTGTGATCTATGTCAAGAATAAATTGCCACAGATCATTAAATATATTTTGAATGTTTTTTTATTTTGTAAACGGTAGTGTTACTTTTTTATAATTTTATTATTGTTTTCATATTTTGAAACTGTTCACAAAACCTTTCTTTTTGATAAATAAATGTTGCAGTAACTATAATTAAGACTGACGAATGTAATTTAAAAGACTGACTTGTAATAGTTTTGCTATAAGCTACAAAGCAATAATTTTTGTTTAGTTATAAGATTGCCCCAGGGGCCATACCCGCTTTGGGCACCCCCTGCGGGCAAACCGGGTAAAATGACCGACTGATTAGTTTTTGAATTTTTGAAGTGATTTATTAAAAGAGAAGTGATTTTTAGTTTTGATTACAAAGTTTATAACATACTTGTACGAATTATTAAAAATAAATAACTTTGCAACTGCAGTAACGTCTTTTTTATTGACTCAAACCTTAAGTTACCCGTTTTGGGCCCATCTCCCCTATGTGGTATAAGAAGCGATACACTTACGCCAACGAATAATCCAAGCATCAAAACATTTTTTAAACGCTTTTTCCGGAATCGAGTTCAGTTCTCGCCGCGAATTCTCCCTTATGTCTTCTACCGAATGAAACCAGGTGTCACGAAGTGGTAATTTGAGTTTAGGAAAAAGAAAGAAGTCGGCTGGGGCCATATCTGGTGAATAAGGTGGTTGCTCGATGGTATTTGTTAAATTTTTGGTCAAAAATTCGTTCACAATGATGGCCTTGTGGGAAGGCGCATTATTGTGGTGCAAAATCCAAGAATTTTCATTCCACAAATCTGGCCTTTTACATCTAATTTGCCCTCTTAACGCCGCATAACGCTTAAATAATACTCTTTTTCTATCGTTTGACCTTCTGGCAAAAATTCTGAGTGCACAACACCGCGACAGTCAAAGAAAACAGTCAACATGACTTTGACTTTCGATCGAGTTCGGCGCGGTTTCTTCGGTTTCGGTTCAGTTGGAAGGCGCCACTTCGAAGCTTGTTGACTAGTTTGCATGTCAAACCCGTAAACCCACGTCTCGTCACCAGTAACAACGCGTTTCATGAATGTTGGGTCGGAATTGACTCGTTCTAGCATGTCCTCAGCGACTCTTTTGCGATTGAGTTTTTGGAGAAAATTCAGGTCTTTTGGGACTAGCCGAGCGGCAACATGTTTCATACCAAATTGATTATTTAAAATGGTACGAATCGACTCGTGGGACACAGAAAGTTTGACGGCTAAATCTCTCAAACTTGAATGAGGATTTTCAGTCACTACTATTTCCTTCACTTTTGCGATGTTATCTTCAGTAGCAGACGTTGAAGGCCTACCAGAGCGAGGCAAATCTTCCATCACATCTCGACCGCTTTTGAACGCTCTGTACCACTCATAAACAAGTGTTGTTGATAACGTAGATTCACCGTAAGCCTTCTGTAACATTTTCAGAGACTCCGAACACGAAATCCCACTGGCGATGCAAAATTTAAGACAAACTCTTTCGCTTAAATATATTATAAATATAAATTCGCAATACACACTAGATATTATGGTATAATTAAAAACAATACTGTATTTAATCTAATTATCAGATGTAACTCAAACTCCGCGCCAAAATGGAAAACAGTTGTGCTAATCTAACAACAACAAAAAAATAAAATGAATTTGGAACCATAAACAAATCATCAATTTCCGAAACTTTTTTGACAGAATGTATGTAGGTACTCTAGCGGGGATGCGTAAACTCAGTGGTTTAAATAACTTATACCAATTATTTCAGATTCTCTCAGTATATTCAATACATATCACAACCATACTTAGCTTTGTTATTCTGCTGCTTTCAATATTTCCTTGATTATTATTATCTTCTGTTTATTAATAAAATTAATTTATTTTAATTACTTCTTTTTGATGATTTATTTCATAGCACAATTCATTGTTTTTCTCCGCGTCACTCAACAATATTCAAAAGCAGCTTTCATAATTCGAACATACCTTGGTAGACGTAGAGGTTTTACTCATTTGGTTATAAACCTCTACAGTACTTACCTAGATATAATATCGCGCCACCTTATCTGTGCGTCATAATTTTCAGTTCGGTTACTGTGCATTATCACATTACATTATCACACACTATCGCGGTAATAGCCGTCACATATCATATTATATTATACAGTTTATTATGCCATTACATTACCATGGGATTTAACGTTTTTGTTACCATTGTTATGACAAAAACGTGTGCTATGTTTATGGTATTTGTTCTTTCGTGCAAAGAACAATCGTGCGTTTCCTCTACAAGTACTATCTACATTATTTTATGCAAGCGAGTATAGGTACCGCCCATGAGTCACGTTTACGTGATACTCAAACTCTCAAATACTCAAACGAACGACGGCTTTTTTTTTTAATTGAGTTTGGACACTTTTTAGTTCGCAATATGTGCGATAGTGATGCTGTCCTTGAATAAAATTAATAACCGCCATTTCTAGCAAGTATCGACTTGGTAAACGTGCATGAGTTCGATAGGTCCGTTTTCGTTACCAACTGAGCTACAAGTATTAAACATAGAATTAGGAAATAAGAGACAGGGTTTGGAAAATCAAATTTTAAAAAATTTATTGTTACATTTTTATAGTACTACCTACACTATAAAATATAAGAATCAAATATGCTGAAAATGTTATAAAGCTTACTAATCATTAACTTTAATAATTATAAGCTTAATACTGGTAGTAAAAAGTTGGTCAGTAGCCTCAGTTTATGGCTTTGAATAAAGCTTAATAATAATAAAAGAATAAAATGTAGGTACTAACAAACAAAATATGTTACTTAAGCAAGTCAAAAATTTCAATGAAATGTGAAAAATGCTCAAGATCACTCATTTCGAAGATATTGACTAGAATAATCAAGCAAAAACCTCAGAAAATCACCAAAAATATGAAATAACCCGATATTTAAAAAGGCACGCTTTAATGTTTACAACTATTGTTTTGCAAATGGCGAAAGATTAACTCAATTGACCAATCAGAACACGCGGGGCTCCCACCACAAACACAACTCATAATAAACCTAGATTTATTATAAAATCACTATTGCGGCTCAGTGAAATTACAATATCACTGAAAAGAGCCCGTAAAATTATACAAACCAGTCGTCATTGACAATAATTTTTTGGGTTTCGTACCTACCTACCTATCTAGGATTTCACTAAATAAAAATACTAAATAGAAATACGCACTTGGTGAGCAAGTCGCACTTGGCCAGTTTTTAAATAAAATCAGCCTAATGCGCATGTTTCTTGACTTACAATAGCAAGGCTGGGCCTGCACAGAGACGAACCCAATTCTGATCTCCAGTCTCCCAATTTAATTTATTCTACGTACTATTTTTTCTTAAAGAATATACATAATTATATATTTATTTATGTGTATTCCCAAAAAACTAGTTTTACGCATTGAAATAGGCATTCTTAACATCACTCTGGACATATTGTGTAAAGTATATAAAATAAACAATTATTGTTTTTCAGGTCAAGATTTTCCCAGGAGACAGTAAATTCGAAACGACATTACAAGAAAGTTCGTGGCCGGTGTGGAATGAGGATTTTAAATTTCAATTGAAGCCAAAAGATGCGAAGAAGCCCACAGAAAAAGTCGACCTTCAGAGTTTGTTAGCGGGCCATTTTTTGTCATTGACAATTTATGCCATATTAGAGCCGCCGAAACATGAAACAGACAGGCGGAAAAATAGTAAAACGCTAGAAACAAAATATACATCTAAGGTTGTGGACCAAGAAGATACCAAGACAAAATCTGGTTTTCTAGAAAAGACATTCAGTAGTTTTAAGTCGACGAAAACAGAAGCTATTGCTCAGAAGTCATTATTAGAAAAAAGAAGAACAGTTGGTGCTGCCACGTGGAATTTTGACTCGAAGCTTTTTCAGAATGATCTCAAGAACGGTTTGATTGGTACGCCAGATATCTGGAGGCCCATCAATGCTATAGCCAGTGGATTGGCTGCAGCAGACTCAAGGGTATGTAGTTATACGTCATGAATCATTCATTCTTTTTATTATATTCGTGAATATGATAGAATATTTGAGTTGGGACTAACGATGTGTTTGAGTAGGGTTTAGAACCAGACAACGATTGCGCAAAACTTTTACCAAAGCTAACACGTTACGAACCTAACCTATCGGACGTATTAATATTAACCGATCAAATTAAATTTAGCATTTACTTGTATCAAACCTCTGACAATTTATGAACAATTGAAAACAGTCGGGTTTTTTACAAGGCTATCTTGTTTGAGTTGGTCATATTTTATCAAAGGTTTGACACAAAGAGATGGTAATTTTAATAGACGTTATAAACCTACTTAGGTTTATACATCCGAACGAAACATACATTTTCGTAGTAGGCTTTCTGCATAATGTCTATTTTGAGTCCTAGGTTTATAGGTACGATTCAATTGAGCCGTTGCATAAATCACGTTACACAAAAGGAACAGATACCGCATTAAACGTTCAATAAGATTGTAGTCGATGTTCTTTGTCTGACGGGTTTTCAGATTATATCGGTTCCTAACGTTCAAATATTTAGTAATGTTTTCAAAGTTTAGTACGTGTTTTTAGAATTAATTTAAAGAGAACTGTTAGGTACATTGTGCCGTGTGGTGCCGGCACGTTAAAAGAATTGCACCACCCCTTCTCTTCCTTTGTATGACGTAGGCATCCGATAAGAAAGGATTTTTAGATATTCTAACCCTAAGAGGGTGAAAAGGGGGGCAAAGTTTGTATGGGAAAACGTGATTTCTTGGTCCAATCTAATTAAAATTTGGCATAAACATTTTTTAAACAGAATGAATGAAAGACGTGTTTCGTATTTTATTGAAATACATCCCATAATGAGGTTAAATAGGGGTAGAATGTTATTTTGGAGGTGATTATCTTCGAAGTTGATATCAATACTCCTTCCTTAGTGCTTTAAATGACATTTAAAATGATTTATTTAAGTGACAGTTGTCATGTCGTACATATTGTCATGTCATGTCAAACATATTTTGATGTAAGAAAAACTGTGTTCGTACTTCGTGTAACACAACTTACACAACACGGTTCGTAACTTATATTACTATTTGGAATTAGTTATTAGTTGGAAATCCCAATTTATTCTTCCATCAACTATGCTACAACTGTTTAAATATGGATGGAACAAGATGGAATCATTTTTAACCGACTTAAAAAAAGGAGGTTCTCAGTTTTTAACTATATTGACAATCAGAAACCAAAAAGGAAAATCTACTTGTTCTACCTGGAACTTCAATATTTACTACGAAGTTCTAACGGTACGATGTAGGTAGTATATGGCAGTCTGACGCAACCAGCAGACCAGTACTTATAGCAGGAGCAAGTGACGCAATTGTTGTTGCTTGTAATTTGGAGCTAGCCAAGTAAAAAAAGGCAGACTGCAGCGCTCTGTTAGTTCTGAGTTCTGACCATGAATGATGAACATGACATAGAGACGTTACTAAAACGGGTGAGATTTGAGACAGCTTACCAGCAAACCAAGATACAGACATGATAGTGTGATAATTATGTGATGACGTCAGTCTACTGCTGCACATAGGCCTATACCAATGCGCGACAGTGATCCCAATCCTGGGCTATTCTTTTCGATCTATTTCCAGCAGACTTACGTATAACATCCTATTATGATACTTAAATATGAATATATGATCGCATTATGATTTAAATGATGATATATATGATACGGTTTAAGTTAGACCAGACATTGTAATGAGAATAAAGATGTACAAATTATACTTATAAGTCTATCTGCCAAGTAATTCATACAAAATGTTTTCTTTATTTTTTATTTGTTGAGTAGTGCTTACTTTTCGATTGTGAAACAGGTCCTATGTAGGTATAATGTTTTGTTGAATGTAAGTATGTATGTAAGTTGCGTTAAAATAAATAAATATTATTATTAAATATTAAGTTTATTTTTTTCTTAGCTTTTCACTTTACTTATTTTTTACTAATTTGTCAAACAACTACCTTTACTGGAGCTGGTCCAGTTTCATAGTCCCACTAATGTTATAAATGCGAAAATTTGTAGGGATGTTTGAATGTTTGTGCCACTATCGCGCGTAAACGGCTAAACAGATTGGGATGAAATTTTGCACACATTGTATAATATGATTAATTTATAGGTAATTATAAAAATAATAATACTTTTCATCCCGGTTAAATGTTCCTGTGGAATATATTTAAAAAACTAAAGACCACGCGAACGAAGTCGCGGGCAACAGCTAGTATTTTATATTTGTTAAAGAATCCCAAAAGCTCTCCTTTTCTATCCTACCCACTGTTATCAAATGGATAAATGAATGAACGCAAGATTATTGCAACACCAAAAATGTACTTGAGATTAAAAAATTGTTTACATAACGTAAGCTAAACTTATCTATTTATATACATACTCGTACTATGTAAAAGGCAATATTGACTTTGGTTCAAAAACCTAAAGTAACTTACATGTTTGTTACCTAGTTTAGGCAAATAAATTTATTTTATTTCATTTCATTACAATTGATGATAACGTTCGTTAACAAATTGACGTTTAATTAAGTAATCGATTTCTAAACACTGTTTCTCTCTGTGCTGTGTGATGTAATTATAATGGAATCTTATTGGGTTTATTAGAAATTGCGCGGCTATTTTCGATTATGTCTTGAAATTAGCTTTATTACGAAAGCGCAGCCGTATATTTTGGCAACATCAGGATTGAACAGTATGAACAGTTTTTTTTCAACGCATGTAACAAGCTGGTTGTTATAAATCGATTGATCGAAAATGGATGCGCATTTATAAACATTCATTGCATAACGCCTATTATGTATGAGTCAGGCTAGCAGACGTGTGAATAAAATCTTGGCTCTTTGGTCGCCGACAATTGAATAGCTTTGACCTCGACCGATCCCAGTTGAGGAGGCACCTACGTACTCAGGCAAACCTTTATTAGCTGACGCAATCACTTGCCCATTTATCAGAAGTTATCTTTTTGTCAGCTGTGCCTAACAACATGACCATGTTTTACTTTATCATGCCCCGTAAAGTAGTGTTGGACTTCCTTTGACATTTAGCTATGTAAATAAGGATCACACCGACAACTTTGTTCGTTGTAGGGGTTTAGTTTTGGAACTATTGCTAGGTATAGCAAACTTATTTACCCACATTTACTCACATATCTGTTGATAAATGTACCTACAGAGGATTTTGTTTTAATGAATCAAATCAATCAAACTATTTTAGTTCGCTTGAGATATATAGGTCAATCACATTAAAAGAATTCAGGCTGAACGTGTACTTATTTTGTAGTTACCGCGTAAATACTTACTTTAATTTATGACGTCATAAACTTGCTCAAACATAACATGAAACACTGAGGCGCCATAATGTTTTTCCTTAACCTAGCAACTCTCGATATTTACGGATTTTACACTAGTTTTATGATCAGGAAAAAGAGATTACTTTTATAATAAAACATTACATGACAACATAATTTCAACTTAATAATATACCTTAATTTACAAGTAAAATACAGATAAGTTTAATAATTAATAATATGTTCACATAAAATACATTTATTCTCTATACATAATTTATATATTATGGTGTAGCAGTGTGCTCTTTTTTATCCTGGGCATCTACGGAACACCAGCGTCGTAGCATTAGTAATATGCTCCGACATATGCTGAGTAGATACCTTTTCAGTATCATGTACCGTTGTATACATATAAGTAAATAACACTGTTATCATTTTTTTTAATTTCCTGTAACTATATTGTATGCTATGCATGATTCTGAATAAACGATCTTCTATTCTTCTATTCTATTATATTCAACAAGGTAGCGTTTTGGGTTGTCTCTACAAATACTTAATTAAATCTTCAGATTGGCAATATAAGTTAAGTATATATAAGTTAAATTAGTTAACAAAGTAATATTTATTTCAATCCATTTCAACAACAAGATTCAATCTTAATTCAAACAAGCATTTTCTCAATACTTGTGCCTTAATATTGAAATAGAAATGGCGTCACAATCACACTAACAATATCATAGTCATTATAATATCTAAGAATATTAATTAACAACATGCTTAAGTGCCTAGCAAAATGTAATGTTGTGTCTGCAGAGGGAGAACAAAAAGGGGCAGTTGGAGGTGACCTTGTTGTACACGGCGAGCGAAGACGGGCTCAACGATACCGTGCAGTTGACTGTCAACCGGCTGCGCTGCAGTGTGCAGACCATGCAGGAGCAGGAGCAGTTCAAAGGTTAATTACCATCTAATTAATAGGGTGTACAAGAGAATAGGACACTCGGCTGGTCAGCTCGTTAACTTTTTTCTATGGAAGCAACATCGATATCGAGGATTTTTTTAGCTTCTCCATACAAACTTACTCGCATACCTCGATGATAAAAATGATTTAGAATGAACATGATTTCGATGTTGCTCCCATAGGAAAAGTTTTTTATATGACCAGCTGATAACGTGGTTTTAAGGAGTTTCCTATTCTTTTGTACACGCTTTACAGGATACTTCTTCTTGTTATGTCCAATCAATAGTGACTCTAGATTCTAGATGAACTTCGACCAAAATGTCGCGTCGCTGTATTTAGGTCATCCCTATTGCAGTTATAGGGACACAAAGGGCAGGATAGGTCCGCATTTATTAGGCAATTCTCTTTTAGGCACAACAAAACATAATTTCTCGATAATGATTGTATTATGGCGACTATATATTTATAACGGATATTGAACATGACTTAGGTACAAATGCTCGTGCTCATCACACAAACATTTGCCCCTTACTTGGTTCGAACCCGCAACCGCCTGGCTTTGTAGTCCGTGGCTGGTGCTAAATAGGTACTGAAATTTGTAAACAGCAGGTATCTTTTTCTTTGACTATAAAACAGACTATCAAGTTTTTTTAAAATAAACATATACAGACCAGCTTTTGATTTTTTAAGTTGGTTTTTTATTAAAAAGCAACAATTGTAGAGCAAAATTTGGTAACTACAGAACATCGTTCTATTTTTAACCGACTTCAAAAAAAAGGAGGAGGTTCTCAATTCGTCTGAATGTTGTTTTTTTTGTATGTGTGTTATTGGATGGGGGGTCCATAGAGGACCAATATTAGTTAAGGTTACTTTGCTGTAAAGTAATTTTTGGTGAAGTTAGGAGGGAAAAAATAGAGGACTTAACACTTAAAATTGTAAAATAAAAAAAGTTTAATAAAAAAACTAAAAACCGACTTCAAAATGAAACTAAAAAGCGAAAAATAATATTGACTAAAACATACCTAATCAGTTCTTTTTGGAGTCGGTGCGAATGAACACATTTTAACTCTCGATGGCTGGCACCGACTCCAAAAAGAACTAATTAGGTATGTTTTAGTCGATATTATTTTTCGCTTTTTAGTTTCATTTTGAAGTCGGTTTTTAGTTTTTTATTAAACTTTTTTTGTATTGAACTTGGCTCTCCTTTTTTACATTTATGTTTTTGGTGGGATTTTGATATTCCAGTATGACTGCAATAATGAATAAAGCAACTTGCAGTTGTCATTCCAATGCAATGCTTTTAAGTGTTTAAGTCGTAATTCTTACGTTTAAAGCTGTGACAAATTTTAAGTTTTCGCGTTCAGACTGAAAAAGATTAGGGTGTATCCCATACCTACATATAGGTATGGGCCAAATAGATTTCATTTAACTTCATTGTTTAAATTTATTCTCTTAGGGAACTGATGGTCTGTAGTACGGTTTTGTGTAAACCAAGGCAATTTTTCATATCATTGGATTGATAAACCAAACAAAAAGCCACATGTCGTGATGGCATCTGTGGAATGGAACGTTTCTGCATAGCTACGTCCAACTAGTTTTGTCACAATCATATTACAGCCCGCTCATGATCATATTTCGTGCACAAATTTGACGTATTAATAGCGACGAGAATACCGTATATATATTTTTAATAACATTATAATCGCATCATATTAAAATCCTCTTATGTTTCCAATGAGGCACTGAATGACAATTACGGAAATGCCTTCAGGTCATCGAATCCTGCTCAAATCTACAGAATCTAACGTTGTAAATAACAACATTTCCTCCGCAAATTAGTTCTAAACAGTAAATGTATCATGAATTTGTGATTTAATTGTCTCGTGTAGAATTTATTGATACATGGGGAATAACTATTTCATTATCTAATATTATTACATCGAGAGCGAAATGATATCTCATCTCCGGTGGTTTGTTAATGCACTGTGGGTATATTTTGATTAAGGTATTCCTCGTGTTTGCAGTATTCCTAGTAATAACGAGGCTTATGCTTCATGCAGAAGATTGAGAATATTGGACCATAAACCCTCGATTTGGTTTTTGATATCAAATCAAGTGACGCGTGTTATTGCTCTGGCTGTATTCATGAAGAGTTAAGCAAAGTCTATGACTTGGTTCCATTCATAGCATTATAAATACGACTTTGAATTTACAAGGAAAGTGGTAAAATGCTAAAAACTTACAAAAGAACTTTGTCTAGAGCTAGAGAGTAAAAGTTCCAATAATCGACTAAAAATTAAGGAACCCAGAATAGCAAAGCTTGATAAATTGATTATTATAATACCTAAGCAGTTTGAAAACAAGCATTAACACTCTTAATGAAAATTATCATTCAATGAAATCTTTTGAATTCTGTTCGGGTAAATTAAATAATAGGATGGGGAAAAAGTTTCTTCGCATTTGTTAAGAAATTTCAAAACATTTTTGAATATAGTTTATTTACATTTAACTAAAGTATGTAGGTACCATTTTGTTCGATAACTTTCTGCCATCTTGTAGGTAGGGACATGATCCCATTGCTATAGAAATTTTGGAACTTCTGATCAAAATACCGCGACAAGTGGTTTTGGCAGTCCTCTCGTGATGTTAACCTGACATTGCCTAGAGAGAGAATTCTGAAGAGAGCGAAACAGGTGGAAATCTGAAGTTGCAAGGTCAGGACTATACGGCGGATGCATTAACACCTCCCAGCCAAACTCTCCTAATTTTTGCTGAGTGGCTAAAGATGTGTGAGGTCTAGCGTTATCATGACGAAAAACCACACCCCTTCTGTTAATTATTTCGGCCGCTTTCTATCAACTTCTTGCTTTAATCTCATCAGTTGTTCACAGTAGAGTTCAGAATCGATGGTCCTGCCTGGTGGTAACAGCTCATAATGAATAATGCCCTTCCAATCCCACCACACACACATCATTTAACCCGGGTTTCGCCACAGTCTGTGAAGCCTGACCGGCCTTTGACCACGACCTTTTTCGCACGTTCTTGTCGTAGGTGATCCACTTTTCATCACCAGTTATCAGCTTCTTCAAAAATGGTTCGGTTTCATTACGTCGTAATAAAGAATCACAAGTACACGGTTCATTAGGTTTCTTTCAGTGAGCTCGTGGGGTACCCAAATATCGAGCTTTTTTGTGTACCCAGTTTTTTTCAAATACGCCAAAACTATTTTGTGGTCAAATCCCAGTTCTTCAGCTACTTCGTAACTACTGATATGCCGATCTTGCTCCACTTTTTCAAAAATGGCATCAATTTTATCCGTAATAGGGCGACCAGAGCGACGTGCATCTTAGAAACCAATTTTTTTGGATTGAAAACGCTTAAACCAAATTTGTGCTACTCTCACAGACACTGCACTAGGTCCATAAATAAAGCAATTTTTTTTTTGCGGCTTGCGTTGCATTTTTACCTTTTTTGTAGTAATATTTTAAAATGTATCGAATTTCTTCAAAAGATTCACTCATCTTGACATTGACAGTACGAAAAACAAATGAAAAACACACATTTTCCTAATTTGAATTTGGAATTATCTTCTTTAAAATTTAAACTTTTAATGATACCAAAACCAGCCAGATACAAATAGTACAGCCAAAGAGATTTTATTACAAGTTCATACATACTATAATGCGAAAAGACTTTTTCCCCAACCTAATATACTGTATGTCTGTATTTCAAAACTTTTTTAATACCTAATTGCTCCTAGGAAATATACTTCCAGTTGAGTGTGAATACGGCTATTAAGATTTTTAGTAGTCTTTTTGCGTTAAAAAAAAATAATGATTTTTTTATAATCTATCATTGGGCTGGGCTAGGCTGGGGGGAAAATATTTGAAAAATATTTTATCTTCTGGGCGGCTCCATCGCTACCATAAAATACGAGGTAATAATGGGTTTCAGTACTTTCAGTGTCAAAAGCAGACAATCTAAATATACAAAGAAGAAACTGACTGACTGACTGACTGACATATCAACGCACAGCCCAAACCGTTGGGTCTAGAAATTCCAAATTTGGCACGTAGATTCCTTATAAAGTCTAGGGGCGCTTTAAGAAAGGATTTTTCAAAATTTATTCCCTAAGGGGGTGCAATGAGGGTCCAAAGTTTGTATGAAACTTTTTATTCCTTGAACATATTTGTATGAAATTTAGTATGAATAAAGTACGTCAAAAATAATGAATTATGTATTTCAGCGTTTTCAAAAATTCAACCCCTAAGAGGGTAAAATAGGGGATGAAAGTTTTAAATAATCGCACAGACCAAACCCTTAGGGCTAAAAACTTTAAATTTCGCACACGTATTCCTTTTATGGCGTGTACATCCACTAGGGCAGGATTTTCTAAATAACAACCCCTAAGACGGTTAAATAGGGGATGAAAGTTTTAAGTAAACGCACAGGCCAAACCCTTAGGGCTAGAAAATTGAAAGTTCGCACACGTATTCCTCATATACGAAGGCATCCACTTAGGAAGAATTTTCAAAAAAAATTTAACCGCCAAGGGGGTGAAATTGGGGTTAAAATTTGTATGAAACTTTTTATTCTTTGGACATTTGTGCATAAAATTTAGTATGAATAAAGTACGGCAAAAATAATGAATTACGTATTTCAGCGTTTTTAAAAACTCAACCCCTAAGAGGGTAAAATAGGGGATGAAAGTTTGAAACAAACGCACAGGCCAAACCCTTAGGGCTAGAAACTTTAAATTTCGCACTCGTATTCTTTTTATGACATATACATCCACTAAGGAAGGGTTTTCTAAATATCAACCCCTAAGAGGGTTAAATAGGGGATTAAAGATTTAAATAAACGCACAGGCCGAACCCTTAGGGCTAGAAAATTGAAATTTCGCACACGTATTCCTCATATGACGAAGGCATCCACTAAGGAAGAATTTTCCAAAATTTTAACCCCACGGGCGTGAAATAGGGGTTAAAATTTGTATGAAACTTTTTATTCCTTGGACAAATTTGCATGAAATTTCGTATAAATTGAGCACGGCAAAAATAAATGTTAAGTATTTCAGAAATTTCTAAAATTCAACCCCTAAGAGGGTAAAATAGGGGATGAAAGTTTTAAATAAATGCACAGGCTAAACCTTTAGGGCTAGAAACTTGAAATTTCACACACGTATTCCTTTTATGACGTAGGCATTCACTAAGGAAGATTTTTTTAAAATTTAACCCCCAAGCGGGTGAAATAACATTCGTATGAGTTGAGTAGGGTAAAAATAATGAGTTACGTATTTCAGCGTTTTCCAAAATTCAACTATAATAATCATACATATAGATTCATAAATAATATTTAATCTAAATATATAAAAGAAGAATCTTACTGACAGACCTATCAAAGCACAGCCCAAACCACTGGTTCTATAGATTCCAAATTTGCAAAGTAGCTTTCTTCTAAGTTCTAGGTCTAGGGGCGCACAAAGAAAGGATTTTTCAAAATTCAACCTCGAGGGGGGTAAAATGAGGGTCCAAAGTTTGTATGAAAGCCCGTCAGTTTTAAAGTTAGGATCTCCAAATTTTGTATTTATTCTGAATTATGAAAATTTATTCATATATATCTCGGGGTTTTTTATTTTAAAGAAACACCCCCGATATGGGGTAAAAAGGGGATGAAGTTGTGAATGGAAAGACCTTAGTTTTCAAAGTAAATACTTCTATTTAGGCTTACGGTTTGGACTCACCCAAAGTATATCGGTGTTGTTGGAATTTCAAGTTGAAATTAATTAAAATAAATGTTCAACCCTTAAGGGGGTAAAAATGGATAACATTTTGTATTTGAAGTTCTTTATTTTTTAAGTAAAACCACTGAATTTATTATTTAGGCTTATAGTTGAAAACTCACCCCGTCGGTGTTTTTGGAATTACAACCCTTAAAGGGGGTGAAAAGGGGTAAAATATTGTATTTAATGATTTGATTATATATTTTCAAAGTAACAATCACTATATCTGTTATTTAGGTTTATGGTCGTAAACTCACGCAACGATGTAGGAATTTTAATCCTCAAGGGGGTAAAAATGGGCATAAAATATCTATTATGATACATAAAATAATGAACTGACTGATTGATGAATATCCATAGCCCAAACCGCTATACCTAGCGACTTGAAATTTTGTACATAGATACAATATACAGTGTAGTCATCAACCAAGGAAGGAGTTTTAAAAAATTCCACCCTTAAGATAGAAAATAGAGGGTGACATTTTGTATGAAAGTTTTAAATGAGGATATTTTTGTTTTGCTTAGGCTGATGTATGTAAATTCATTTAGATGAGTCTCAGCGATATAGAGGTGGTTGAAGTTGTGTATGGACGGTCCTTGCGTTTTAAAGGTAATAATCACTCAAATCATTACATACGCTTATGGTTGGAAACTCACGCAGAGTATATCGGTGTTTTTGGAATTGCAACCCTTGAAGGTCAACCCTTCCAAAAGAGATATAATTTTGAATTTAAAGTTCTTTATTTTCGATATAAAACTAACTCAATTATTTTTTTAAGGTTATGGTTGGTAACTCACGCAAGGTATATCGGTGATATTGGAATTTCAACTCTTAAGGGGATAAAATTTTGTATTTTTAGTTCTTTATTTTAGAAGTAAAGGGGAACTATAAAGGGGTGAATTGTTTATTTGAAGATTATTTTCGATATTATTTTCGAAGTAAAAATCACTTAATTTATTATTTAATTTATTAAGGTTGGAAACCAAAGCAACATACATTGTCGTTTTTTTTACTCAAGTTAAAAAGGGAAATAAAGTTTTGTATTTATGTACGCAAAAGTAGTAAATACACGTGCATCGTGTTGATATTAAGCCTCTACTGCCGCCTCTTCTTTCCGTCTGACAGTCTGTCTTTCAAGAGAAAATATCTCATTATCATCATCATTAGCTCTTGGAAGTCTAAAGCAAGTGGCTCAGGGCTGTCTGTATCAAGCGGCTGCCCGTTACCCTGATTTGGTCGGCCGTCAACCGCGATGTCGGCCTGTTTACGCTTCGTTTTCCAGTTCGTGGTCGCCAATCAAGAATATTTCTCCTCCAACGGTTGTCAGTTCTGCGAGCGAAATGGCCTGCCTATTGCCACATTAGCAATTCGAAAAGCAATGTCGGTGACTTTGGTTCTTCTTTGGTTCGTCAGGTTTGGGCAAATATCTCAGCTGTCTGGAAATGGTTGAAAAACTTGTGGATCTGTCACGAGCAAATAGCTCAGCTGTCAGCCGCTCAGAGATCGTCGAATGACAGTCGAGCGATAGACTAAAGTGCGTTGAGTGAGCGCTTCAACCTATATAATACAGCATACGCTATATTTGCGATTAATTGATTTATTTGCAAATATTGATTTTTACCGTTTATTTACCTGTTAAGCACTATTTTTTTATTATTGTAATTGGATTACCTATAAAGTTTATATTGTTTTTTCTTTTTAAATCTAGATCATCGCGGGCGAAGCGGCGGGCAACTGCTACTAATTTAGTAAAGAAAGACTTCCATTTCATCATTGTATCTTTATGTACTCAATTCACACGTAAAACATAATTTTGATCTGTGCAACCGATTTAAAACGTCGGGAAGGTACATTATTTTTACCTTGTAGTTTAATAGTCTTGCTGTGACAAAGCCCGTTTTACGTGTTTGAAATTTGAAAGGTAAAATGCAACAATGAAGTATTTTCGTAACTATTCCACAAGGAAACTCTGCCAGTATCCTGTCTTGTTGCTTTACGGACAAGCAATTTATTTTTAGTCAGTATTTTTTTGTTTAGTTGACTAAATAGACCTTATTTACTGTTTAAAAATTAAAATATTTTTAGTACAATCAAAAACAGACAGCATCGTTTAAAATCTTACTTGTACTTCCTGGCAAAATGTAACTAAAATGTTTGAAGTTCACTCACCGCAAGACCGCAAAATCCCTATTAGGTAGTCATTATTTGACTAGAATTCTTATCGTATTTTCCAGCGTGTTTTTTTTGTATTGCAATGGGAACGCTTATATCTACGATTTCAGTCTTTGATATATCTACATCTTTACCCTATCTCCGTAGTGATAGCCCGCGGCCCAAAAAGGATTTTCGGCATGAATGCATTTCTAGGGTGATGATAAATTGTTTTCACTTTGAAAATAGGTATCGAGGGACAAGGGTCGAATTGAATTTTACTTGATCTCTTCTTATCCATTTATATTGCTGCAAACGATCTACATTTCCGCGATAAATCTCAATTGAAGCTTTATTTGCTACGGACTGTGTAGCATGAAATGGCTTTAGTAATATAATAATAATAATCTTTCTTTATTTTTCTCACACAAATTGAAATTGTACAGATAGGTTAGAGGTAAAGAGCACAAAAAGTATGTGCAAGACTGATGCCTGAGTTAGTCCGGCGATTTGTGATTTATTTTGATGGTGGTATTAAAATATAATCTTATTTTCATTTGTAACCAATCTATTGATTGATAGCATCCATTATTAGATATATATGCTTGGAAGGACTGGACATGCCAATCCTCGTAATTAAAAATCAGATAACTTTTAACGTATCAAATTATTAGAGAACTCTAGATGGATTATCAGTTCAAATTAGTTAATGGTTTAGGGGCCTGGTATCTGAACCAAGAAGGTATATACTATCAATAGCCTACTAAGGTACTACAAACCCGCAACCTCGCATGTGTATAAAAGCACGCACATCACAGCTTTTCTCCGCTGTTTAATGATATTGTATTCCCATGATACAACTTATATAACTTCCAAGTGTTCACTGTGTCGTATTAACGAGCAATTTGAAGTTTGTCAACGGAAGTTAGTTATGCTAATATACCGAGTCTGATGGAATGCATTGCTTGGCGCTCGGATACAATTACCGGCACCTCTTTAGTTGGAAGAGAGAGTTGTCGTTGCGTTGTTTGCGCGTTGAATTGAATGGGCGACATCAACAACTCTGTCGTCGTCTTGAATTTATTAAATTTTAGCCGATTTCGCAATTGAAGAGTACTGCCAAGGTTTACATTTATTTTGTGGCTTGGAAACCTCTGTATCGGAAAGCCTTTGTATCGGATTCACAATCTTTATTCGCTGTATTTCGTAATTCATACGTTGATTATGTAAACAAAACGTGCCTCGTAAATACTGAGAATTCCATGTTCGATCTAATCTTTAGTGACAGACTTAAGTCTGGGTTGGTGCCAGCACTACTAGTGCCAAATTTTGCACTCACTGTAATAAAATGTAGTAGATTAGTAGTCAAATAGAGTAGTTCAGCCTTTCATATCGTATGTTATTGTTAATCAATGATTCTATTAAATATAATGTTATAAAGGTTATTTAACTTTAGCATATTTTTTTCCGTATTAAAGAATCGTCTATCTATTTTCACGAAGGGAAATTGTAATCGTTTAAAAAAATCTCCCACTTATTTCCCCATTTATTTATTTCAAAAGACGAAAAAGGATTTCTATTAAGGCAGGTTAGCAGGTGCGAGTGCGAATGGTCTCGAGGAAAATAGTTGTGACCCTAGCAAACTAATGTTGCGTCGAAAAACGGACCCTTTGTTGAACACCTACTTATTTACCTACCTTGTTATGTGCGTGAATTGCCTACTCACAAAACCTTTCTAATGCCCGCACTTCACGCTCGCCGAATGGAGGCGAGTGGTGGCGAGCGCGAGTGTGATGAGGCAACACTCGCGTCGACTCGTGTGCACTTGCCTCGCCTCGCCGCCGCTCGCTATCTTGTTTGTAGGTATTTTGACAAAGATCAAAGCGGCGAGCGGCGAGGCGAGCGGGGCATCAGTGTTCAGTGGGACATCGCAGAGTGCGGACGTGCGTACCTCTGCAATTCTGCATACCTGCTACCTACCAGAGATAGGGTTTTTTTCGATCGCTGGGCTACCATGAAATGACAAAATAAGTTGGCTAAGGCCAAATAATGTCAATAAAGTAATATTTGTCCACGATAATTATCCTTATTGTCAAAATTGGTTTGAATAAATAAATTCTTTCCACAATCACACCAATTTACTAGCCCTAAACTAAGCAAAGCTTATATTATGGCGACTAGGATAACGGATAAAGACGGAAAAGATTAAACATACTTAGATACGTTTATAAACGTCCATGACGTAGCTATTAATGCTCGTGTTCATCACACCAACATTTACCCTTGCGGATTCGAACTGGCAACCGCCAGGCATTGTATATAGGCGGCCAGGAGAGCGAACCACTACATCAGACGGTCGTCAAAAAAAGTTAACTACATTAATAATTCGGTTGTTTAATTGCAAAATACTTCCTATACGAGTATTTCTTGTCAATTTGGTTCCTAAGTTATTTCTTTCTTTCTACATGAGAAAAACTACAACAACAATTCAATTTTTGTGCACAGTAAGCATCCTACATCTGCTTTTACTTCACAATTTTTTTAAATTATTATTTTTGTGCAATTTTTGTTCAATCATAGTATGCAACGAAGCCGTTGCTGGCAGCGTCTTGGTGGACGGTTGGGCTACAACTTACCTAGCCGAGCGTGAAGAAGGGTACCACTCGCCTTGGCATCAATCAGTAGCCGAATGCCTCGCTCGAGCGCCTCGTCCGAGTGTGAAGTGCCACCATAATACCTGCACTTCACGCTCGCCGAGTGTTGGCGAGCGCGAGAGTGAAGAGGCAACGCTCGTGTTGACTCGTGTGTGGCGGCGGCATGAGCAGCGGCGAGGCGAGGCGAGTGCCTCGCCTCGCCGCTGCTCGCTATTTTGTCGGTATTAAAACGCTGACTAATTTCTAATCGCTCTACTTTATTTAACTTTCCTTTGAAAATTCGTAAGCACTTTGTTTCCATATCATTAATTTATTTGGATTTAGGCCTTCATCAAAGGCCAACACCGATAGGCTCTTCAAAAAAAAATTACCTATCTACTTCGATTTATTAAATAAATCTTCTAAAATGACATGCTTATGGCACTAAATAGTGACTGCATACACTTTCGTCAGCGACTTAGCTTTCTTTAAGTAAAAGAACCATGTCATGCAAATCAGCTTTGTATTGTTACATAAGATGCTAAGTAGGTACATGTGTCACATCACATGTCGTTGCGAAATAAGAAGTAACTGAGATAGGTAGAACGAAAGTGAACTATCTGTAGAGTTAACTCCGTAGAGTCTTGACCTTTTTGTCTCGTAGGTATTTGCGGATACTTTTGTCTGTTTTCACGAGACGTTGACTTTGGCACATTTTCGTGTTCGTAGTGTGGATGAGTTTCGGATGAATGGACTGTTCATTTAACCAAGAAAATATTTTTTCTAAGGGATTAAACTGTGGTGAACAATATCGATAGTTAAATTAAAATATTGGCGATTATTTTACCTATTATTAGAGTAATCGTCTAAAAATATTCCGTTTATTTGCCAGAAATTATATTCCATATTATTAGAATAGTTTTTTACGAGATTGCTACCATGTACCTTATTTTTGAGTTCCCGATATTTCGGCACTGTTGCAAGCGCCATGATCACGGAGTTACTCCGTATTCTAATGTAAGTGACCATGAAAGTTTAAAACAATATATTCCATATTATTATTTGAAATGCAAAAGAAAAACTACCTTGACGCTTTTACGGAAAAAACACTAAACTGCAATGTTGATAAAATTTTATGCGCTGTTAGCTTGGATCTTATGGAACAAGAACGACATTTTTACAATTTTAATCCAGGATGACTTCCAAAAGTGATATGCCCCAAGTAACAAAAGCTTCTATGAACAAGGCGTTTTATCACTAAACAGTAATATAGTAGGCCTATAATGGTAACAATTGTGACTGCTTGTACTATTAAGGTTTTCAACAGAGCGGTATGGTTCTATAAGATAAAAGAGCATTTAAGTCCTATAGCTCCCTACCTAATCCTGTAGCTCTTAAAACGCTTACAGGACCACACAAAAGAATATTTAAAGTGTTGCTCTATAATAGTTACAAAATATGCGATTATAGTACTATTTAATACTGTTAACAACCTTATTGACACTTTTATAATTATATTGACGACCTACCTTATTGACGACCTCCGTAGCCGAGAGGCGAGTACGCCGGACTATATATGGCGCCGCCATCTCCGAGGTTCCGGGTTCGAACCCCGGTTGGGTCAATGTAGAAAACGAACTTTTCTATATTGCATCGGGTCTGGGTGTTGTGGTACCGTCGTTGTTTCTGATTTCTATAACACAAGTGCTTTCGCTACTTACCATAGAATTAGAGCAATGTATGTGATATTGTCAATATTGTTTAAAAACTGTTATTTATATATATCTATTTGGCAATTATAATACGTCAAAATTACTCTTATAGTACTAGTACTGCAGCAGTATAAGAAACTCATTACAAGACAAATTTTTACTATAAAAGTACCTTGCACAACCATTTTGTAACGTTTTAGCGTTTTAAAAGCTCCCTAAACATTTCTATGGGTTCTGTAAAAACTATGAAAATTCTTCTAAAGTACTGAATATTATAGTACCACAGTGACTCCTGGTGCATATTCTAAATAACTTAATTTTTAATAGTTCCATAAGTGAGTTTGTGTTACTGCTACAAGACTAAGGCATTAAGCACTAAAATCTATAATTAATGGACTAATTAGGCCTATACTAGCTTTTCAGTATCATTTATATGACAACAAAACCCTAATCCGTGTTTAGTGAAAATTAACTGCTGTTTTTTGTCATGGTAGCACATAAACAGCACGGCTAGAGCTAATATGTACTATAGCACCCATAGTCGGGAGAAGTTCTTATTTTATTAATTAAAAAAATATTAAAACATGAAAGTTTGAGGGCGCATTGTCAAATTTGAAATCAGTATAATGACGCGACACAATTATTTTCGCAAGTGCAGGCACTGATCAAATAATACTACGTAGAAGTGCAGGTTACCGCCATAGATATAGTAAGAGCGTAGTGAATGCTAAGTCTATGGTTACCGCAGATTCATGGTCCATAATTGTATTGTAGTAAAGAAATGGTATAATGACATTACTTTACTACAATACAAACACTCACGATACGATTGTACTGTACACCTTACACGCACGAACAAAATGGCAAACAAGTGTGATAAAAAGGATCATTGGAAACGTTTACGGTGCAAAATAACACTATAAACATGTTTTGGTTACTTTTATAGAGCAAAATTATGCCAAAAACTAAAAAGAGTTTCTTATAAAAGAGATTTGCTATTCTATATCTATGGATTGATCACCGTGACAGCCTTTATGTAATGATTATAGAATAAATAAGTGGTAAAACTCGGGCCTATTCGGGGTTTTGTAAACGTTTACAACACTAATATAGTGCTAATCATGAACACTAATAATTAGCACGTTCTAAAACGTTGTCAGGTCTTTTATAGTACTAGATTTTATTACTTGGGGCCCCAAGAATACGGCCGTATGCATTGAGGTATAATGTACAGTCAACAGCACGTCGACCTACCCCAAAAGTCAAAAATTCTCCAATAGATTTTCAACTTTAACCCTGACATATAGAGTTTATTTTCAAATGAGAAAATTTGACATTTTGTGGTAGGTCGACGTGCTGTTGTCCGTACTAGCGTACGCCGTATTCCACAGGGCACAGCTAGTAAACTGTAAAGATTGATTAAGTTACTATTTATATATTCTGTGGTAGCACAGAATATTAGTCTACCAACTTTGTGAACCCTTTTGTTTTCTAAAAGAAGCACGATTGGTCTATTTTATTCGTTTTTACATCGAGGGTGTATTATGACGACCTTTTTGTGAAGTCAGGAAAACTAATAATGTCGAGGATCGTGAATTGAGACCGGCCTGTGACTTTTGCTTTTTTTAAGATCCTTTTTTCCATGATATGAATATGTAACTAAATAAAAACAATAATTATCATTGTTTATTTACTGAATAACTTTATGAGAAAGTATTCTACTAGAATCCAGATTTTAAATTCATTCCCACATTACGCCTTTTTATAATACTATATAACAATTCTAATAAATTTACAAAGAAATCCGTTCTAATTTAAGAAATGGCTGTTATGGTATTTATTACATGTGACAAAAAGTTATAGTAATTCGAATCCCGCGAGGGGCAACTGGTTGTTTGAAAAGCACGTGCATTCGTGCCCTACCTATGTCTATCCGTTATCTAGAGTTCTAGACGTCATAGTACAAGTTCTGCCTAGTTTGGGGCCAGGTGATGTGATAGATGTGACTCGAGAATGGATTTGTTTTTAATTCACGCATTAATGTATGGTACCAACGTCATGGTATCCAAAACTGTCAAATTTATTTAATCGAATTTCAACTTAATTTTCAAGCAATAGAGTTTATTATTCATTTGGGAAATTTGACAGTTTGTGGTAATTTGATGTGCTGTTGACTGTACTAACTTAGGTACCTAGAGTTTTAATAGTTGTAAATATTATATTAGGTAATACACAACAATTAATGTTATTAAATGATAATAAAAAATAATAAACATATAAGAATTCTAGTGGCATACTGTTGGTGTAACCTTGTTGGTGATCTTAATAAACAAATAAATAAATAAATAACTTTAATATTATGCAACCACAGATTATCCAGAGTAAATGTTTTTTTCGGAACGGAGATGGTATATGCGTTTGGGGTGAGAGGTTGTTTGTACCCACGACGGAACGGAGATGGTATATGCGTTTGGGGTGAGAGGTTGTTTGTGGAATCCAATGTTGCCAATTATCTCCAAAATTACTAGTCCGATTTTGATGCGGTTTTCAGTGACAGGTCCAGTTTTGATTGGTGTATGTTCTTTTAAAGGTGTTACGGTAGTAACTTACTAGGGGGCGCTGCAGTAAACATTTGTTTGTGCAAAACCAAAACTACTAGTACGATTTGGATGCGGTTTTCAGTAATGTATTTGTGCTTGATTATTGTAGGTCCATAAATATGTGTTACGGTAGTAACTCACTAGGGGGCGCTGCAGTAAACATTTGTTTGTGCAAAACCAAAACTACTTGTAGGTACGATTTTGATGCGGTTTTTAGTGCTGGGTTTATGCTTGATTGGTGCATGGTCTTAGATAGATGTTACGGTGACAACTTACCAGGGGGCGCTGCAGTAAAAAATTGTTTGTGCAAAACCAAAACTACTAATACGATTTGGATGCGGTTTTCAGTAATGGATTTGTGCTTGATTAGTGTAGGTTCTTAAATAGGTTTTACGGTAGTAACTCACTAGGGGGCGTTGCAGTTATACATTCTGTCAAAAAAGTTTCGGGAATTGATGATTTGTTTATGGTTCCAAATTCAAAATTATATTTTTTTGTGGTTGTTAGATTGGCACAACTGTCTTCCATTTTGGCGCGGAGTTTGAGTTACATCAGATAATAAGATTAAATACAGTATTGTTTTTAGTTATACCATCATCATCATCATCATCACCAGCCTATATTAGTCCACTGCTGGACACAGGCCTCTCCAAAAGGAGGATTTTGCCATAATCGCTACGCTTGGCAGGCGGGTTGGCGATCGCAGTTTGGCCAATGGTGGAGAGGAGACACTGCTGCCCGTCTTCTTATGGCGGTTCTCCTGTAGTCGCCTCTTACGACACCCATAGGGAGAGAAGGGGTGGTGCATTTCTTTTAACGTGCCGGCACCACACGGCACGTTAGTTATACCATATCTAGTGTGTATTGCAAATTTCATAATGGACAATAACATCGAACAAAGAGTTTGTCTTAACTTTTGCATCGCCAATGGGATTTCGTGTTCGAAGTCTCTGAAAATGTTACAGAAGGCTTACGGTGAATCGACTTTATCAAAAACACGTGTTTATGAGTGGTACAAAGCGTTCAAAAGCGGTCGAGATGTGATGGAAGATTTGTCTCGCCATCAGGCCATCATTGTGAACGAATTTTTGACCAAAAACTCAATAAATACCTTCGAGCAACCACCTTATTCACCAGATATGGCTCCAGCCGACTTCTTTCTTTTCCTAAACTCAAATTACCACTTCGTGGCACCCGGTTTCATTCGGTAGAAGACATAAAGGAGAATTTGCGGCGAGAACTGAACTCGATTCCGGAAAAAGCGTTTAAAAAATGTTTTGATGATTGGATTATTCGTTGGCGTACCTAAGTGTATCGCTTCTGAAGGAGCATACTTTGAAGGTGATAAAATAAATTTGGATGATTATCTAACATTTTGTGTATTATTAATCTTTTCCCGGTACTTTCTTGACAGAGTAGTATATTTTATATTAGCTACAACATATTAAAAAAATCGATAGGTAAGTATTTCTGTAGAATCTTCTTAGTCGGTAATCGGTATCTTCATTGCTGAAAGTCGTGTCTAGCTTGAAGTGTTGATCACCGGATGCACTATGCTTCTCCACGTATTCCTGTCCTTGGCAGTCTTTATAGCCTTTGTGGCCAGTGAAAGATATAACTAGGTCTGACCAACAGGTAGGTGAGCGACCGCGTGACCTTCCAACAACCTTGCCAACTACCATCAGCTAGTCTAGTCTGTGAGAGTTTCTACGAGCGATGTCCCTGAAGTAATTGAAAATGCGCTGGAAACAGATGGCGGACAACCCTCTGATGATGTATAGCTCCTCAAGAATGGACAGGTTGGTACGGCGTGCAGTCCATGGAATTCGCAACACCCGCCTCCAACACCACTCCCATCTCAAAAGCATCGATCCTGCCCTTTCACTCTGTCTTATCGTCCTCAATTCAACGCCATAGGTGAAAATTGAGAAGACCAACGTAACCACCAGCCTCACTTAGGTTTTGCGGGATATGTTGCGGTCTTTCCATATCCTAATGAGTTTAGTCATCGCTGCTTTGGACATTTGGATTCTTCTATATATTTTTCTTACTGCTATCAACGTTGCTGAGAAGACAGCCAAGGTATACGAACTGGTTAACAAATTCCAGGTCTCGGAGATCCTTCGAGCAAATTAGCGTACCAGGTCTGTCTAACACAAAAATTTTGATCTGCGCTTTTTTTATGGTGAGGCTAAATAATTCACTCTCTTCTTCCACTCAAGAAATGAGTTGAGCCATGTCTTGCTCAGACGATGCAAACAGTGCCGTTTTATTTGCATACCACAGGTTCAGATCTTTCTGTAGAGACTAGTGAAAAAATACCCACGTTGTCCACCGTTTAAGCGCAACTACGTTCAGTTGTAAATACTTATATATTAATACTATTAAATAAACTATACCGATATGTATTATTACATAACCAGTAGCGGCGTTACGGTAGGGCGAGGTGGGGCGACCGCCCTAGGGCGCCAGATACAAGGGGCGCGCAAGTGCCCTCCCTAGAATTCGTTATTGTTTATTACTAGGCGTCATTTTTCTCTCTTACAAAATGTTGATTACTTCAAAAGAACGGCAGTATAAGAAGAAACATTGTAGAATTCGCAAATTTTTCGCGCTCGCTTCGCTCGCGGTTTGTATTTTTAATCCATGGAATTTACTCTACAGACAACGACGTGAATATACTTACTTGCTATACTGTTGTCTTTTATTTACGCGAACACCTATTCCTAACCTAGTCTACCTGTGACCACGAACGCTGTAAAGTGTTCGAAACGTCAGGTTAAATAAAATGTTAATAAATCGCGAAATAATCCGTAAAAGTAGTTTCATTTAAAAATACTTACTTGCTTTTTTTTTCGGACGGACCTGTCGCTGACAGCCCAATGAAAAGGCCTCGTCAGCTTCAACCGGGCAGAGATAGCGAGCGCTGAAGGCGCTCAGCCTAGGTCCGCCCCACTAACGGTCTCCGCGACCCGCCCGAGTGTGCGCGTGCGGTGTTCGCGGAGCGAAGCCTCATGTTCGTACGTGTCGGGCCCCATACTAGCGGGCGCGATCGGGCCAGTGTGGAGTGCTTAAGGCACCCTACCAAGCGGCGAACCCGCCAGTGGTGGCGCCGACGCGGCCGGGACTGCCTAGGCAGGCCGGACCGCCGTCGGTCTCCTTTCTGGCGGGCCCGATCTGGGGGTGAACCGGACTCTGGCCTCAAGGGCGCCTCTGTAGGCTCGGACCTCGGGTTGGGCCGTCGTCCGAATGGTGGACAGAGGAGAAACGGCCAGGCACATTTACTTGCTTCTCACCAAAGAACCTTAGACCATAGGAACAAGAACTCACGTTAAAAATGTTTCACCAGTTTCTCAAAACTTTTCGAAAATAAATATTAATTACGCGTCATCCCTGTCAAAAGGGCTTGCTTGTTATCCCTGGCAAAGGCAGAGGTATAAATGTATAAAAGTGCAATAGCATTGCACGGCTTTCATACATTCTGAATGCCGCTGCTGCAGTCGAATTCACCAATGCCGACGCCGTGGCCGTATGCGCGCTCGCAGTTTTACCGGTTACATTAAAATAGTATTTCATTACACTTGTTAAATTGTAGAGAAATACATAGCTTAATAAGATTAAAAACGCAGAAAAATGCGCGCTCGCTTCGGTCGCGCTGGTTCTGGTACACCATTGGAATCTTATTATTACATTTGTTAATTATTGAAGTTTTTCATTCATATTCTCCGATTCTTAATAAGTTGATGAATGCCCCGGACGAATATCCTTTGGTTCCCTATGTCCTATTAGTCGAAGTTTACATGGACTATAGGTATTTCATTTTATCCCTTTCTTTGTTTTGAATGGCAGAGAATGGCGCCGTGGAAATATCGCTCAGGGTGCTGGTAGTGCTAAAACTGGCACTGTACATAGCACCTATGCTCTCTAAAAAGTTTGAAATAAAAAGCAAAATTAAAAATTTTGAAAAAACCCACGACGCTTAAAACATTATTGAAAAAGGATAAAATAATTTAAAAAACCCTCGACTTAAAGATGTAAGTATGTAACGAGAGATAATTAACGTACAAGTAGAGTTGATCTATCGCGGAGTCGTTCATATAAACAATAGAGTATCTGTTTTCATAGCACTTCCCTACGTATCTATGTAGTTCTTGAAGATATAGATGTGTCGATATCATATTCAACTACCTATGAACTTAATAAAAACCCAGAAAATCCGTCGGGGGCTGCCATCACTATTTTAAACTTACAACATAAATATATACATAAATAAGTAAAGCAAAAAACCGCATTAAAAATCAGACTAGTACTTTAGGTTTTTCACAAACGAATTATATTTACTACAGCGCCTCCGTGAGTTGTAACCGTGACACCTATCACCTAAAAACATTTACCAATCAAACCCGAACCCATCACTGAAAACCGCATCATAATATCTCCAATTATTTACGTTCATTTAATGGCAGCCCCTGACGGATTTTCTTGGGTTTTTTATTAAGTTCAGAGGTAGTTGAATATGATATCGACACATCTATATGTTCAAGAACTACATAGATACGTAGGGAAGTGCTATGAAAACAGATACTCTATTGTTTATATGAACGACTCCGCGATAGATCAACTCTACTTGTACGTTAATTATCTCTCGTTACATACTTAAATCTTTGTCGAGGGTTTTTTATTTTTTTTTATCCTTTTTCAATAAGCCTTCTTTTCTTCTTTCCTTATCCTTTTTTAAGCGTCGTGGGTTTTTTCAAAATTTTTAAATTTGCTTTTTTTGTTTATTTGTGAAGTCAGCTTTTGTGTGTTCTAGTAATATTTTGTTAAAAAAGTCTTGCACATTAATTAGATAGATACTCGAAACATGACCCTACCAAATTCTGCATAAATGAAATTGGATAACTTGACCCCTTACTGCTACGCAAAATTTAATATTCAACGTTTAATCACGACGATGCTTATTAAGTAAAATTTCCATTTTCAGCTCCTTTGTACCTGAAAGCGACAATACTGGAAGCGAACAAAGCGGAGTGTTACTGGAAAAGTGACAGGTTTGTACCGACAATCTCCGCGCGGTGGGACCCGAAGTCAGCCACTGTAAAATTGACAGTATTCAAGGCGAGTTTGGGCAAAGTCAACATTTACATTAGCTTGGGCTGCAAAACCAAGATGGCGAAGAAGGAAATTCTGGGCAAAGCGACAATAGACGACAAGTCAGCCTACTCCGACACTTGGAGCGAGTGTTTGAGGCAGCCAGGCATACCCAAAACTTTTTGGGTCAATTTCGAATGAAAGTTCGAGTGTACATACATCACAACTCCAAACAGGATTGCAACCACAGAGTTGATAGAAACAGCCGGTAGTGTTGACTGTTACCCAAATCGCATCAGTTAAAACATATAGCCAAAAGTCGAGTAGGTAAAATAATAAAATGTATGTCACATTACATTTCCTACGCAACTAATGCTCGACACATTTGATTTTTATTTAAGGGAATGAATGATGGATTGAAGAGATGAAGTGATTCTGATGATTCATTCTGTATGTTAATTTGAGATTAAAAGTTTTACAAATCTGATGACAATGAAAAATGACAGCTGATGTAATTTAAACTAGTGATGCCGTGAATACTCGCTATTATTCGGTACCTATTCGGCATTACTCGTCTATTTTTTTGTTAGTCGTCGAATACCAAATAACAATGTCTATTATTCGACATTCAGCGAATAGCTGTATAAATAAAATTATTAAAAAAACGATTGAGTAAAAAATAATCAGTTTATTTTTTTTAAAGCAACAAACACGAGGTATTCCCCGTCAAATAGTTATATACAAGAAAAGGGTTCAAAATATAAATCAGTATAATAAGAAACTGATTTTTATACTTTGTTTTCTTTTCTCATACTTATTCTTCGAAAAGTTATTACAAACGTGATATTATTTATTATTTGATAAGAAATTAATATTTTTTATAATGATTACTTTCTTTATGTGAAATAATAATAGCGAGATATTAGACTATTCGCCATAGGGAATGCCGATTAATCGGTATTGGACTATCGCTGTAACAACTATTCGCGGCATCTCTAATTTAAACATAACTTTTTTGTTAAATCACTTATTTTTATGTATTATTTACCTTGCATTTTTTTAAATGTAACTAGGTAAATAAAACTTTTGCACAAACACTATTTTCACCATTATTACGACGTAAAGTAATCAAAATATCCGTGTAATAGGCTATCTCATAAAAGTCCAAATTATTAGCACCGAATCTGTGGTTCTTAGTAATAACATATTTGTTTGACTTAGAAACAGCTAAGAATATGTATAAGTATAAACAGTACCGAAGTGCCTAATACAATAATGAAAAGGCTATGGTGATAGTTGAATTGGCTTGTTTGCTTTAAACAGGGTCGTAATGACTTAACGTGATCAAGTAACACGTGTAAATATTGCTAAGGATTTTTGAAAATCATGGGCAACACTCGTCGATGATACACATTATTCTGTATTTTAAATATATCATCAATCTCAAACAGTTTTTTGTGTTTCTGTAGGAGAACAGTATAGACTAGAAACCAAAGGGTTTCTGCAAATAATAAAGTCATGACACAAATCTGACGATACCTATAAATTGTGAATGTACCTCGTATGTGCATAAGTTTTGAGACGAAATAAAAGTTGCATAACTTTTTTATTAAATAACTTATATTTCTTAAATTTTGATTAAACATTAAGTAGATAATAATCAACAATAAAATATGATAATTATTCAAAATTGTTTTAAATACAGGCCCTTAGACGATGTGGCCAGTCATCAATGACGGCACGAATCTTTTCCAGCGGGATTCGCTTTGCTTCTCGGAGAAGAGCTCGCTCCAGTGAATCCAAGTTTCGGTGGGACTTTCGGCAGGCCCTGAGCTTTAATTCAGTCCATAAAGAATAATCCAGCGGGTTGAGGTCGGGGCTGGAGAAAGGCCATTCGTTCGCCGCGATAAAGGCCGGCACATTTTCAACTCAACCAAGCTTGAGTGGTTTTTGCCTTATGGGATGGGGCTGAGTCTTGCTGGAAAACCCAATCCTTGTTGTGCTATGAGACAGGGGTTTTACAACAGGCTCTCGCATCGTGTCTCCTAAGCAGTATTGGACAACGTTGGCGTCGCAATTTACGAAGGCGATCGTTTAAAAAGTGAACTTTCCTACGGCTAAATACGCCTTTACCTTAAGATCATATTTCAGTATTTTGTTGACTGAAACCCGCGAAATATTAGTCTGCAGAGCGAGTTTTTTCTGAGTGCGACATGGATTTCGGCGAAGTCGCTCTCGGATGATTTTGATGTTCGCAGGCGTCCTCACAGAGCGTGGCCGACCACTCCTTTGGCGATCTTGCAAAGAACTTGTCTCGTTGTATCGTTTGATAGTGTAATTTATACGAAGTTACAGCACACACCACAAGTTTTCACCTCACGAAAATCTCCATTGGTTTTTTTTTCGCCTTATATAGCGAAATCACGGTCGCACGTAATTCTTTTGTTCCCTACATCACGAAAAAATTTAAAGAAATTAATTTGAAAATCAAAGGAATTAAAAGTTAACATTCCAAATTAAAAATTGGAAAAAGATTATTATTAAGAGATTAAATAGCAGCCAGTAATATTTTATTAATTTTTTTAAGTACAAAGTTTGTCTCAAAACTTATGAACACACGAGGTAAAAGTATTAAATTGTATTTTATCTGTTTATTTTGTTTCTATTTGTATGTTGTGTTAAAACGCTTTTTTCATCTTCACAATTTACTAAGTCTTGTTATGATGATGACAAAACAAATTGATATTGTTCGTTGGTTGTTAATTAAAAGATTAATTTACTAGTTAAACATTTATTGTGATGTGAATAATTGTAAGATCAAAAGTTTGTGACAATTTTAATTTAGATTTTGTAAAAATAAATATTTTGTATATGTTATTTTCGTATAACCCATTCGTGTGTTTCAATATTATTATATACCTTTGATAAATCTAGTTTATATCCTTAGGTGGTATGGGTCTATAAAGGATTGTCTCAATTAACAGGCCGTCTTAACTAATTTGGTTTGGTAAAGCGTCGCTAACGAGAGCGCTGACCACCCTCAATACCATAGCTGAGAGAATCGACTTGTTTCACTATTCTCTGAATGAATTTACAAAGACTGCTCTATTTATTATTAGTACCTAATCTATTTTTTTTTAATAATTAATAAATTGGGTAACACTATTGTATTAGGTTTATACCTGTAAAAATAGTTGTAACAATAGATGTCAATAAATAAATACAATGAAGATTACTATGTAATGTAGTGGCGTGATGATTTGACTTAAACGCAAGTGGTCACGGGTTCGATTCCCGTTTCGAATTTAGAGAACAAACTTCTATATTGGCCCGGGTCTGGGTATTCGGGGAGAGTTCTCTGGCAAAAATCACTCTCTGGTAGGTACTTCGTAACGTAACACAAGGATATTGTTGTCTGTGTAATTTAAAAATACATTAGTACTTACCTTACCTAATTTTTAGTTAGGATACGAGCTTATGGTTAAAACTTCATACGTATGTAAAAATAGAAAACTAGGTCTAACTATAGTATACTTTATGTTACGATTGACCGCTACTACACGAGTCGTGCAAGACATAATTATGTTAGCTTGGCAATTAAATGATGGAATACACTTAATACTATCCTGAAGAGAGGTTCGATCTTAGTTATCATGTCTTCGTCGAAAAGATTCAATTTATAGAAAACGAAGGATGTTTGCTATAAATTAAATATAATTGACTTGAATTTAATATATTAGGTATTACAAAGTTTATTTCACTTTCTCTAAAATTTTCTAAGCAGGCAAACAACGTGAAAGAATTAGTCCGGCTATTACGTGGTTCTCTTAGCAACCTCTCTCGAATAAATTAGCTCATGTACATTATGGCACCAAAATAGTTTTAAAACTTGATACTATCTAGTATAATAAAGATGAATCTAAAGTAGGTAATTATAAATTACTACTATGCACTATATGCAACACTTTTTAAAATATTAAACTGCAAAAGCTACCAAGTACAAACCTATAAAGTTTATTATACACATAAAACTGAAAACTCCCGTCACAACAACATATGTGCTCGTAAACATATTTTCAAACCTAATTCTTGCGAGTGTCTAGACTATCTCTTTTAGCCGGGTGGTGTTGCAGTATGCCAGTTGCGGTTAAACTTTGTTTATTTATTTATTTCATAGTAAAATAAGTAAGCACGTTCTAAAACAGTGGAAAGGAAATTATAGACTTAAGCTTTACAAAATACGTACGCGTTAAAACAAAGGTTAGGTAAAACATGTTTTATTGTCGGAGTTGCTTAACCAGTTTTATCCAGATACAACGTCACACTGAAATTAAAATTTATGTGGGCAAGGTACATTTTGCGAGGCCCTCTGATCGGGCAAAAAAAGGGAATATAAATAAAATAAACAGTTTTTTTTAATACTCGGGGCATAGGTTGTAGTTGGGCGGGGGGGGGGGGGGGGGGGGGTTCCAGAACGTAAACCGACTAAAATAGCATAAATTGATACTAACATTCATATGAAACAAAAAGATAAAGCCAAAGATTTTGTATTACAGAATTGTGTAGTAGAGTGTGAAAATTTTTATGCAAATCTGTTTAGCCGTTAACGCGTGAGTGAGTCACAACACCCTCTTACAAACTTTTGCATTTACGTATACATAATATTAGTGGGATTCCAGAGCTGATTTTGGAGTACGTGAGGTAAACCGGTACCCACCGTTATTAGATTCAGGCAGCGTATTAGAAATAAGCGCGAGCAAAGCGAGCGCGAAAATTTTTTGCGTTTTTAATGATTTAATGATAGGTTTTTCATTGTAGTGGAGTATTATTTACATGTAACAGGAAAAGTGCGAGCGAAGGGAGCTCAAAATTTTTGTTGAGATACTATAGATAGATAGATAAATACTCTTTATTGCACACCAAACAAAGAAGTTACAGTTGATATTTACAGAAAGATTTACAATTTAGGCGGTCTTATATATCGCCTAAAAAGCGATCTCTTTCAGACTACCTTTTGGCAAGCACTATACACATTGTACAAGCAGGAGGCCACGGCAAAAGGGTAATTACGTTAATCATGAATAGCAAAAACATACTCAGGGCCGTCTTTAACTTCTTTGAGGCTCTGGGCACATTAGAAAAATGGGGCCCATGAGATTTTCTCACATGAAGCAAAGCGAGCGCGAGAGCTTTAATCTTGTAATGATAGCTATTTGCTGTAGTGGAGTATGATTTACATACTATAACCGGAAAAAAATTTCAAAGTGAAGCGAAGCAAAAGCAAAAAAACAAAATTTTATTGAGATATTAGACACTTTGCACAAGAGGCCACGGCAAGGCAACGGCGACAGCATGAGCGAATGCGACGGCCAGCGGCACGCAGAATGTTATATTTGAGGTTTACGCAGAATGTATTAAAGCTTCTTAATACAATTGCACTTTCATTCATTTAGGCCTCCACCTTTGCCATAATCTGAATAAAATAAAAAGTCTAACGGACAGGGATGATGCATAATTTATATCAAGTTGTGAAAAAAAGTGGCAAGTAAGTTTAACATGAGGAGCAAGAACATATTGCAAACGAAATTATTAGGAGCCTAAATTTTTTTATTAGCATCGCGCAGTTCTTGGTAGAGCAAACATTATGCAACCCAAACAAAAACCGTTTTTTTTTTGTATTTTTAAATGGTTGTTTTTAAATATCAGTTGGCGCGATATAGCAGGAGGCCCCATCGATCGCGGGGCCCTGGGCACGTGCCCATAGTGCCCAGTGGGAAAGAGGGGCCTGAACATATTGCAAACGAAATGATTACGAGCCCTATTTATTTTTAATAATACCTATCGCGCTGTTGTTAGTAAACACCGTGCAACCCAGCCAAGAGCCGCGAGCGAAGCGAGCGCGAAAAAATTACGAATACTACAATATCTCTCCTTAAACTGTTGTACAGCTCAAGTATAATTTAATGAAAAATCAAAAATCTCTCCTACTAATAAATAATAACAAATTCTAGGGTGGGCACCGCGCACGGGGGTGCGCGGGCAAAGGCCCTGGAGTGGCGTGTACTTTCGCATATTTTTAAAAAAATTTTTCGGCTGAGGCGCGAGGCCTTTTGCACCGCGAGGCCGTGGGCGGTGGCCCACACCGCCCACGCCTAATGCCGCCTCTGGCTATACTTCACCACGAGGGTAATATAATCAGTAAGGTAAGTGATTAACCTTACTGTCAAATGTTAATTCAGCCTCTCTAATGTAGAGTAAGGAGCAGGTTTAATGGCTATCATACGATATTAGCTGGCGGGACCAAATCTGAATGTGCTTTCCAGAGAGGTTTGTGATAAATGTCACTAAATGTAGTAGCAAGTAGAAATAATTGCCATAAATTACATTAAATACTTATTGTAGAAATAGTAATCCATGCACTCACAACATGGTACTGCTTCACCTTGGTAATAGTGATTACCTACCAAGAAAATCGCATCTGAATAAAATAAATCTCTTAAAGTACCTACCTACGACCACTTTTAAACTTTTTTACGTAGTCGACTTATAGTATTTAAATATTTTTTTAATTATCGTTAAATACAATGGAATGAGACACTAACACTTATAATAAAAGCAAATGGTTTGAAAATTTCTATTTACTTATTTATTTAATCGTAAAAACTTACTTAATAATTAATAGTATTCAATGCTTTATTTTCCATAATTCCTACGGGAGCAGGCAAAAAAATACACTAAAAAAAAATAGGAAGGAAAAACCGTTTAATGGATTTCAACATGTCATTAGATTCGTCTCAGTTGTGGGAGTGACATAGGCTATGTTATTACCCGGAATTCCTATTGGTACATGAATTAAACTGAAAAACCCGATTTCAGATACTACTTACTCGAGTTAAAACCTTTTTTTTAATGCAGAGTTACAAATAAGGTTTTAATTCTTTTAGGCTTTCATTGAAAAGTAGGAGAAGAACACTAAAAAGACAAAAATATAATAAATTAATTAAAAAAATCAAAAAACACGACTGTGTAAAAAGATGAAAACAAGATTTAAAGAATCGATTTGCAGTCGGAGGCCTCAAATCCATTAACAGCATAATGATTATTGACTTGTATGCACTGCGTTTGTACCTAATTAATTAATTTGAATCCTACTACCTACATACAACTTTAGAATTCCACACACTTTTTCTTTAACGCCCGCAGGCACGCGTCCTGTATTGTTTTCTGTTACTGACCTACATAATAATACGAATATGCATTGCTTAAAACTGTCGTCTGTCACTCACCCCTTTGATAGGACGCCAGTTTCCCAGACGTGAACTCGTTATCACTGCTGGTTCCCGCCGAATTTCTTCGGGCTACGATAAATTTTAACAAACATTCATGAAATCTGGTCAGGTTAATAATGTACCGCATTTGAAGACCCTGAAATTAGGTACCTAAATCATCCTAAATATTCGAAGGTTCCGGGTCTCTTTCATTATGCGTGGGACTAATATATAAACCTGGAAATTGAGTAGATAAGAATCGATCCTTCATTCAACTTGTTACAAGGGTGGGTACCTGTAAGAGGCCTATTACAACATTTTTGTCAGTTTTTGGGTTTTTTGATCCTTACTGGTCATTCAAAAGATAAATCGAAAATCGGAGGCCGCTACGAACTACAAAATAACGAAAGCCAAACATTTTTGCAGTCATGCGAAAATACTGAAAAGCGGTATCAATTTATAGGAACGTGCAAAAAATAGGGAAATGACTTTTTTGCTTTGTCCCAATAGGTTATGATGATTTAATAAAAAATACTTTTCGATACTTGTAGGTTTCCCTTTTTTATAGTACGTTTGCGGCCTTTGATTTTCGATTTATCTTTTAAATGACCAGTAATCAACAAACAACCGCAACACAGTCAAAATTTTGTAATAGGCCTCTTGAGCTAACTTTATTCTTCTTAACTATAGGTGTTGAAGATTGATAGTTTTGGTCCTAGAATCATTAGGTATTCTAAAGTAAAGAATGTGAGTTTTATTATGTTAAAATCCCTAGTGGACCTAACATATATAACCTTTACTACCTAGTATGTAATCAACTTAATATCTGAAAATTTTTGTTTTTAGCAATTCCATGCAAGGTTTAATTGAAGAAAAATAACACTTGAAAAAAAAACATCGACCTCAGGTGGGACTCGAACCCACGTCCCATCGCTTGCCGGGCGAGTGCTTTACCAACTGAGCTCCCGAGGACGTCACGTGACACAATGAAATTTCTCAAGTGTTTTTTCTCGCTGTCAAAGCCAGCGTATCTATGATCAATGTTTTAGCTATATGTATAGCTGATTAGTATCATGTCCGGTCAACGCCATATATCTTAGGTTTAGTACATATTAAAAACGAATAGATGTCACTACAAGGCTCATTAGGATTGGGGTTGATTTCAATAAACGAAACCTCTTGATAAAAACGTTATTAAAACAATATATTGTTTTAAACTTTCATTGCCCTTAACAACTTACCCGCAAGATCTTCAGTTACTCCGTGATCATGGCGCTTGCAACAGTGCAGAAATATCGGGAACTCAATAATAAGGTACATGGTAGCAATCTCGTAACAAACTATTCCAATGTTAGTGACCATGAAAGTTTAAAACAATATAATGTTAACCGGTACGGGCCGGAAACAGCGAAAACAATAAAACACCTAGAACGCGCGCGGAAAAAGTATGAATGTTTGAAGGAGTCCCTGTCATTCCTAGTGAAGTGTCAAGATACAGACATTATCCCAGTGTGTGTTCGGCAAAATCTCGACCTGACATTCACGCTCCGCAAGTATTCTGCGATATGCGAGTGTAAAATTATTGCGAAAATTAATACGCAATTGTGGGTACCAACTTGACCAGTTTCAGTGTGAGTTATACGAAATACACCAAAAGTGCAGTGAGTTTCTTTAAAAAATTGATTTTGATACTTGTGATCGTGTTACCTACCTACAAGCTCAGCGCTCTAGAGAACTTAGTGCTATGAAACAGGGTCGTAAGTTCGAATCATTACTACGAAAACAAAAGCCAGCGGCCTACCACGAGAACTCGATCGCAACTCGGTAGTCAACATGTCGAGTGTCGAGTTTTCTGCTGCTGCACAATCATCATATCAGACTGTTGAAGTCCACTGCTGGACATAGGCCTCCCCCAAGGAGCGCCACAGCGCACGATCTCCCACCCTTTGCATTCAGCTGCAGATACATTAAGACAGGATATGCCGTGATATTACGCCACGTAGCACCACCAAAACCAAATATTACTTCTTCTGAATGACTTCTGAAAGGATGAAACTATATTGGTTCTGAAAGCTGATAAAGGGAACGCGGTTGTTATAATGGTTGTCGTTGAGTACGATAGAAAGATCCAAAATCTACTCAGTGATGTCAATACATGCAAAAAGGTAAATTACAACCCGACGGCGAGAACGGATCGAAGCACTCGCTCACTCATTAGACAATGCGAGGACGTTTTCGACGACGAGACTTTTAAATACTTACTGCGGCCTAGAAATGTCCAGACTCACCTACGTATGACCTGGCCAAGCACGTAGCTAAAGTCTTGCAACCATTAGTAGGCCGTACGTCGTCGTTTGTCAAAGATTCTAGTCACTTCATTGAAATCCTGCACCAAAACAAGGTTGATGTGGATGAGTTGATGGTCAGTTTTGACGTAGAATCACTCTTCACAAATCTCCCAGTAGCAGATTGTCTTGTAGTGGTTAAGGTGATGTTGAAAGATAATGACATCCCGATGGAATATGGCACACTTCTTCATCATTGTTTGTCGAAGAATTTATTTGTATAGGTACCAGGGTTATTACTATCTCCAAATAGACGGAGTCGCGATGGGCAGCTCCAGTTATAGCTAATATTTGGATGGAATTTTCCGAAGAAAAATCCCTGGCCACCGCTCCCACCGAAATCAAACTATGGAAGAGGTATGTAGACGACGTATTCTGTGTATTGAGAGGAAACAACCAAGATGTAGAAACTCACCTGTCATATTTAAATGGTATCTATCCAAAAATAATTTTTACCCGCGAGATAGAAAAAAACAGAAGCCTAGCATTTTTGGATGTGAAGATTGAAGTGCGGAGTGACGGTTCACTGAGTCACTCTGTCTACAGAAAATCCACTCACACTGACCGCTATCTCAACGCAAACTCGCATCACCACCCTCGACATCTTAATTCTGTAGTAACTGCACTGACAAACCGAGCTTATGACTTGTGTGACCTTGAACACCTAAACCACGAGTTGAAACATGTTCAGAAAGTCTTACAGAATAATGGATATAGAGGGCAGCTACCACCTAGACACAAATTAAGACACTTTAAAGACACAGTAGACAGGCAACCTGTGTTCTTGCCATACATAAGAGGAGTGACAGACAAGATCTCAAACGTACTTCATAAATACTCACTTAATACTGTCACTCCATTAAGAAAAGTAACACAATGTCTACGATCTCCAAAAGACAGTTCCCCAATGGAGAAACCTGGTGTCAATAAGATTGACTGCAGCTGTGGCAGTTCATATATCGGCCAAACCAAATGTACCACGCTTTATGTGTGATCAAGCATAGAAAAAAAATCTAAATTTAAAACTTAACCATAATTCTTGGTCCCTAGCAACACTTCCTATTCGCTTCGGTGGTATCGTCGACATACGCAAAATTTCAAATGTCGCTCTCTCCGCCTTTCTTTCTTCCGTACACAGTACTGGTAATCTAGTCGAAAAAATCCTTAATCATCGACTAGATTCTACTGAGGTGAGAGATGCTGAGGAAGCTTGGCGAGGACTCTGTCCTAACGAGGACATCCCAAAGGAACGCCATATTCAAAAACTCTGGGATGTCCCACTGTCGAGAGAGTGTTTTAATTTCTTGATCCAAAATTCATTCAGTGACTGTCATCGCGCTAAGCTCTTGGCAGTTTCTTGCAAAGAATCCGGCCATTGGCTTCATGCTCTCCCATCAAAAAACATTGAAACACTCCTCGACACCGATTCATTTCGGATGTGTGTGGGCTTACGCATCGGAGCTCCAGTTTGCGAGCCACACCTGTGTCCCTGTGGCAAGGAAGTAGACAAATTTGGTCTTCACGGTATCTGCTGTCAGCAAAGCGCTGGAATTAAATTATTTATTATTAATTAATTATTAAATAATTAGTTTAAAGTATTATTGATTTACGTTTGTATTATTGTATTCATTTAATTAATACAATATAAAACCTATTTAGTTTATGTCGAAAGCTGAAACCCGCAAGGTAGATCAGTTTGTGAAATGTACTTAAATAGCTTTATGGTAATCTATTTAAATGTTTTTTTAACCGACTTCAAAAAAGGAGGAGGTTCTTAATTCGACTGAATGTAGTTTCATTTTTTTGCATTATGGACTAATTTCAAAATTTATTTTGTCCTTTTAAAGAGTATAATCCCGAGGTGGTCCCATTTTCACCAAGTCAGATTCTGATGATGGGTTCCCTGGAAAATCGAGGGCAACCCAAATTTTTTATAGGCACCCATAATGTTTTGCATATATTTTCTGACTCAATGCTCATTTTTGGGTCTGGTAATCATCATGTCATGTTGCTGACCTGATCATGAAAGCCGCAAAACTCCTTAACGGATAGGAGTTAGAAGATAATAATGCAATTTATCGACATAACGTATTTCGCAGTGTGCTGAGCAGACGTGGAGCTTATGTGGTACCAGATCGCCAATTTTTATTTACTGTAAAGTTGCGGGTACAAAAAAAAAACAGTCTTAAATTGTTTTGTTATTGAACCCTTAAATGATTTTGTTATTGAAGACCTTATCCTTTAGTTCCGACACCAAAATAGCCACCGTTCTGGTTGGAGTGTAGTAAGGGTTGCGCAGAAATTTAAAAAAATCCGTCGATAAATTTACCCTTACTCTACTCTAGATTATTAACACGTTTTAACTCTCGATGGCTGGCAGAGACTCCAAAAAAAAAACTGATAAGACAATATTATTTATTGCTTTTAAGTTTTATTTTGAAGTCGGTTTTAAGTTTTTTAATAAACTTATTTTCTTTATATATAGGGTGCTGATTTTAATCTTCGCCATTTTTATTGAGGTGACGAATTATTAAAAATTTGACAAAAATGGAATTTATAGCGAATCTTTTCCGTATCACATCAACTGTACTGTGGCTCGCTATACTGCAATAAGTTTACACTGCGGCACCCATCGAGTTACGCGGATCACTCGCTTATCATGTCGCCGGATAGCAGCCGCTTGCGTTGGGGGACTATTCTGTATCAAAAGTGGTCAAATATGATAATCGTAGAAAGGTATTTAAAAATTGAAAAAAAATATTCTTAGTCAATTTTTACTGATTTTTGATCAAAATAAGATACTTAATCAACTCCCTCAATATTGCGAGGATTGACATCAGCAGCCTGTATTTTTTCAGTTTTGTGTGCTGAATTGCTTATTTTCCAATGCTTGGGTTTTCACTGCTCCAAACTCATCTGTTCGATGGCCTGTCATCATTCTGTCGGAAAATTGGCCAACGCAGTTTGTGGCTATAACTTACAACATTGATCGGCTATTTTATATTGCCGGGCCTAAAGAGGCTAATTCATGGGATACGGATTTATTTAAGCTAAAAAGTGGCTAGGTAGGTATTAAGCCAGTTTTTATTTTTCTCAGAAATAACTAGGAATTAATATTCGAGGTAGCGAATGTGCGTGTGTTGGGTACTGACTACTGACCGGCCATTACAGGGCATATTGTAACATTCGTGGCGAGCATGTTTCGATTACGACTCGCTGAGTGCTAAAATCTGTTGAAAAGAGGGCCATTGCTCGCTTGTTGTAAGAATGCTCGTTTTGATATCTTACAAGGTTTTTGTATGATAAATATTTGAAATTATTAATAAACATATCAATAGCAGGTCGTCTGTCCATCTTGTGGGTGGACGTCCACCGCTGCGCTTGCCGTGGCCTCCATTCCAGAACCTTTTTGCTGCATCGGCGTCAGTTCTACGTGCTATGTGCCCCGCCCACTGCCACTGAATCACTGGGGAAGGCCTATGTTCAGCAGTGGACGTCCTGTGGCTGAAATGATGATGATACTTCTCATTTCCCCTTTTTCGGTAATGCAAGTAAGCTATACGGTAATCACGAATAACTCTTTATACGAAGTGGGTACTTGCGAGGTAGGTAACTCTCTCTCTCTCTCCTGGGCATTATTATTCTCATCTGATGGTGGGGTCTGCCTTCTTTATCTTGCTTTTCCACTTTGCCCTATCGTAGGTAGGTAACAAATATAATAAAACTATTAACAGCAGGGGCGATTGATTCGTTAATGGTGGCTAGTAATTATTCTAATGAAGAAATAACAAGGCAATTTTAATACTGATACGATATGGAACCACACTTTAATCGAGTAAGATAATGATAAGAGCAATTTTATTTCTCATAACAACCCTAGAGTAATTAACTTTCTAATGGCTTTAGAAATGCAAAAAGCTGCTAGGCTAATAACAAAAACTGACGGTATTCAAATGAAGGCTGTAACTTTTGGCTCTGTGCTTGCTCAAAATATAAGTAAAGCATCGTTAGGTACTGAAATCATTATAGTTTATATCATTTAGTTAGATATCGCAGCAAGAGCCTACTTAAAGAAATCAAAACTGATTACTCAAGATTCCTAATTATAATGGCGGCTGTTAAAACCAACTAAAACATAGATCCTATAAGCTAGGTCTAAAAATAGAGGCAATAAGTCAGTGTGCCATCCAGAACTATTTATCAATGCCTTTTTTCAAACAAGTGTCTCTTGTTAGTGATTTTATCGTGGTACTCAAGTCTGTTAGTTAAAATTTAAAGCTGTGGCATGTGACATATCAAACGCATCTGATAAGTGACATCACGTAGTTTAATAGCTGGGAAAGTCCCGTTTTACTTTTAATGAATATTATTTTAAGAGGCTACACGTTTGAGATAATAAGTAAAGCACAACTTTTCAAAGGTTAAATATTCTAAAATTGATTAAAAACACAAATTATATAAACAAAATACATTAAAGGCTTTGTATAAATTACATAGGACCATTGATCAAACTACTACGTTGAATAGTTTTTTGTGAGATATTGAAAAAAGTTGTTGTTTTCCAGTGTTATTAAGACGAAAAGGTGCCATGGTAAAAAAATGTAACAGAATCAGCCCCTCTTGGATTATTTAAGAATTTCAGGAAGTCTAGGTTGGGTAAGATGTTGAATATTTTTTTTGTTTCGGCACTAACTAACTTGTACTTATAAGGTAATGGTTTTCGTTTACCCCGTATTTTGTTTAATATAAGATGGGTATTTTCTAGAGAGTAACCTAAGTACCACAGTATATTATACAGGATGATTAAGGGGTCGTGGAGCAAGAAAGAAGCATTTAACTCACTTTCGCCTAAGGATCACGATAGGTTAGGACAAAAGCATTCCTGCGACTTATTTAGTTAATACAGCAAAAATAAAAAAATAAACTGCGATGATTTGAGATCATTCCCAAGAATTCTTATGTCAAGTGCATGTATTTATCAATTGTCGCAGTAAGTATGTAAAGAGGTTGTTATGTTTGATGTTACTGATAGACAGATAAGAAAAAATCCTTCGATGGCTACTACATAGACTTAGGATTCGCTAGTACATTCTATATCTATGGGCTACTACGATTACTTTGAATTGTCTAATTGGAAAAGTAGGGTGACCACGCATTTTAAGTTTTTTTTAATTAAAACACGTAAATTACTAATTATCTCTGTTTCAATTGAAATATGTACAGGTAGCATCGCAATCGTTTACTGGGTCAAAAAAAAGGTTGGGATCACGACCCAAAAATCATCCTGTATATCTATATATTAAAGACACTACCTTTAAATGGTAAAAATGACGTACTCACTCATACATGTGCACGCCTCAGCAAGAAATTTGGGTAAACAAGGAGTACTGAGAGTCGTGGATGCCGAATACTGCCGATACGAGACGAGATGCTGTCAGTTGTCATTGTCGCTGTAGAACTGGAAGAACTTAAAAACGACGGTCTTACTTATAAACGGTGATTAAATTTAAGACACTGCTAAGCAGCTTATTAAAAAATATCTTTACTCATAAATGCTAATTAAAGTTAATCATCGTCTAGTGAGTTCGTAACCTACTGTCAAAATAAATAGCTACGTACCCTTGTTTAAGTCTTAATTATAGAAATGGCGTCGCAGCAACAGCTGTTTTCTGTCTAGCTAGCTGTCATCTACGGGGTCCCGCATAAAGTTATGTGTTAAACACTCTTAAATGACACAAAAGATTTCTTATATAATGGCTGTATGGCTCTAGCCATCACCTTTCTCTTCGTGGAAAAATACAAGTACACTACCCTTTGGTATCAAGATTGATGGACAAGTGACATTGCCTTATACATTTTTTTTTTAATTTTTGCTTATTGGAAGTATTTTGTGTTTTTTATAATGACTCGAGTCCGGACCACAATTTTTATTTTACTCTGCCAGAGTAAAATAAGAATTGTGGTAATTAACTAACAAATGCCTAAGTAGCGATTATGAGTGAAAAATAGTTACGCACTACTTAGGAATTCAAGCAGTGAATAGTTAATCAGTTATTAAGATATTGATTATTCGATTTTTATAAGTAGGGCCGGTGGTATTTAAATCCTCTTTGGTCAACGCTTTACTGTTTTCAGTTCGCGCGATTTTTAATCCACTTTATTCACTTTATAGGACAACCCTAACGCTATATTAACGTATTTCCAGAGCCGTAAAACCCAGTTTAAAAAAAAATACGTATTTGACGTATCTCGATAAACAGGCCTAATTTACATACTGTATAGATATATGTACTGTGTAAGTAGGCAGTTCATCAATGTCATCTAATCGCTTTATCTCATGAAAGCAGAAAGTTAAAACAAGGCAAAGAGGCCGTAACCTACTTCATTGTGTTATTTTATTGCTATAAGATTTCGGAACACAACCATAAGCGTAGGTATTTCGGTATTGTCATATTTATATAGGCTAACTAGCTGTTGCCCGCGACTTCGCTCGAGTGGTCTTTAGTATATTTAAAGAATACTATCAGCGTCACCTGAATTATCTTGCATCCCCTAGGAAAGCTCAATCTTTCGGTTTCAGATTTAAAAGTAGCCTAAGTTACGCCTTATAACATTTGATATCTGCCAGTGAAAATCAGGTCAGAATTCATCCAGCCATTTCGAAGATTAGCCGGCATAAACAGACAGACAGACAAAAAAAAATGTAATTCCTTTTTTGTTATAAGTTCAGTTTAATTAAATTTTACACTTTAATTTTATTTATGTGTATACATATAGATAAAATTGTAATAAAACTGTTATGGAGTACAACAAAATTGGCTACATCACATTTTGGTGTCCCTAATAGTAACGACTGGAGTGGAACACGTCAAAAACATTAAAACACCGCCCAACCGGAAAGCGTTGCGATATGTTTGTTTTATTATTACGACTGATTATGTACCGTTATTTATTACAACTATTGTTATTCGCTTGCTGGCAGTTGAGGGTTTAATATTTTTTGTTAACCTTTGATTCATAGTAGTGTCTGACTTCGGTTTCAATCAGTTTCAAGTAGGTATCTGCACAAAATTGTACTTTCGGTTTCGATAGAAATTTTTGGAAAGCAGGATCATAATCACCACTACGGTTGTGAGTTTTTATGCTGTCTTTTGTAATTTTCTTATTGTATTTGGCTTGGCCTCATCCCGTTACACAGGGTCGGCTTTTCTAATCATGTGACGCCTTTTACTTCGCTATTGTGCGTCATCCTCTGTAAAGCCCAGGGATCATGTCCTTTTCTATTGCACCTATGATCATGACATTCGTCATCCACGTGGTTTGTTTTCCTCTACTTCTTTGTAACCACGGATAAGAACTTTTTCACGACACGATGGTTTTCGTAGTAAATGACGCTTACATTTTATCAGCAAATTTATGCAAAAATTGTATCTCTTTTGTACTCATATGTGTTTGAATTTAGTTTCTAACGTGTCTTTTAGGGGTTAGGTATATTCAAACAAACTAAAACTTAAAAGTTTACATTACAATATTATTTTGAGCTGCTAATTAAATTTTGATTAATATGGTATCAAATTTGTACTTTGTTATTAGACTACTAGTGCACGGCTCGGCAAACTTAGCATGCAACCAACATTTCACTTAAAGAAATCTCAAAGGTCCCACGGAAATAGTTTTCTTTTATTTCTGATGAAAAGTTGAAATTCTTAAAAAAAGAAAAAATATAAAATTATAACTTTTCAAAACACACACTGTGTGTGATATAAATAACTCTTTGGATAGGTACCTAGTCTATAGTTCTAAGGGGCCAGTTTCCGTTGTCCTGACAAGGAGCCGACGAAACTATAAGAGTTTCGTCATGTCCGTCTGTCTGTTTGTCTGTCTGTCCGTCCGAGGTCTTGTTTGGAGACTGTTGACCCAAGAGAGCTGTGATTTTGTTAGAATATTTATATTAATGACGCCGACAAAGTAGTAGAATAAAATATTGAACAATATTCTTTTCTATTCATCGTCTAGCCTATCGTGTGGGGTATCGTTGAATAGTTCCTTTTAAATGACTTAGGGATTGCTTTACTATTTTTCGATTTAGTTTGCGATCCGTTTGCGAAATATTAAACCATATGTGCCAATTTTTGTTCTTCGAGTTGGGCGTCCTCTCTTTAAAAGCTAAACTATTGGCTTAAAAATCTGGAAAAATTAACGATAATAGTTCATGAACTTTTAAGGAAAATCATAACGGATAAGATAGATCAGTTAGTTTAAGAGAAATAGTCGTTCAACTTAGTACTTCAAAAATTCCTTAGAGGAAAACATAAATAAAATGAACTGCTAAAATTCTACTCTGTTAAGAAAGTACCGGCAAAAGATTAATAATACACAAAATGTTAGTTATTCATCCAAATTTATTTCATCAACTTCAAAGTATGCTCCTTCAGAAGCGATACACTTACGCCAACGAATATTCCAATCATCAAAAAAAAAATTAAACACATTTTCCGGAATCGAGTTTAGTTCTCGCCGCGAATTCTCCTTCATGTCTTCTACCGAATAAAAATAAAAAATTAAACACTTCATGATATATCCGGCCATTTCATAAAATGGTTGTATTTCATTAAACGGCCAAACAAAATTGGCCATAACGTTTAAACGTCAACGTTTGATGATATTATGTCAATCAAAGTTTGACCATATCATTAAAATAGGTATTAATACGTTTAAAAGTTACTGGAATTTGTTTTATATTAATTTTGGGCAATAGATAAATAAAAGATATTTAAATATTTGTGATTTTGAAAGGAAACTAATAAATAAAAAGATTTGATCTAACCTAACCTAACTATCCTCTAAAATTACGTGTCAAACTCCACGATTTCTTTAATGTTTTGCTTTTTTCGATTTACTTTCATAAAAATCCTTTAAGTTCTGAAATTTCAATTCCCAAAATGTCCAACGGTTTCAAAATGACCATTTTCCGAAATGTCCAATTCTCAAAATGTCCAATTCCCGAAATGTCCAATTCTCAAATTGTACAATTCCCGAAATGTTCAATGCTCAAAATGTCCAATTCCCGAATTGTCATAATAATTCAGAAAAAATGCATGTTATTGACATCAATTATTATTTGAAAAATAAATCAATTTATTTGACCAGAGATAAATATAATCTCAGTGAAAAAATTAAAAGACAGGTAGCAATGTCACTATCATTTTTTATTGAATGTACAACCAAGCACTTGGCTAAAAAAGCTGCTTTTGTTGAGCAGCAAAATGACATATTATTTCATACGTTAGAAATCAGTTCCAATAAATAATATTAATTTAAATGTATTAATAAGACAATAGAGGAAATATCTTGCACTCCACCTGTATCCACAAAGGAAAAGTCTAACTGTCTCAATATTGGTCATCAGAATATACAAGACTTTTCCGGTAAAGAACTGGAATTAACATTATATTTACAAGACATATATTTAGAATTACATTACATTATATTTAGAATATACATGTCCTCTGTCACAAAATAGACCGGCGCTATACGTAATTTGTGCCTCTGTCTTACTGAGCACTGGCTTAAGAAATGTAAAGCGCTCATAGAGATTGAAAATTGGGAAGTCATAAGTTTGTTCAGTAGAGAGTCAGCTCAACGAGGGGGGGGGATCACTAATTCTTATAAAAAATAATAATAAGTCCAAAAATCGCAAGGACGTCGTGGCACTCTCTATAGAGCAAACTATTGAAATAGCAAGTGCTGAGCTGGACGGATAGGAGTTAGAAGATAATATTGCTTTTTGTCAACAGAACGTATTTCGCAGTGTGTTGAGCAGACGTGGAGCTTATGAGGTACCAGACCGCAAATTTTTATTTACTAATAAAAGTTCCTAATAAAAATAATTAAAAGTTCCTTTCTTAAATTGACTTGGTATTGTATGCAAGACCTTATCCTATGGTTACGACACCAAAATAGCCGCCGTTCTGGTTGGAGTGTAGGAAATTTACATGAATGAAATTTTAATGATTCAGTCAAAATAGCAATTTAATTCTGAACGTTATTTCATATGTTTGTCAAAGCATTGTCAAGTTGAAGTTTTGCGTAGACCATTTTTTTTATGTGCAAGTAGTTTGTTCAAGTTTGAGTTGTAGTTAGATATTTTTGTATTATTCGTCTTCTGTCAATGTTTTTAAATGATATCTTATAATATATAAAGGATAAACCCCACAAAGTTTCAGCAAATAACATGTGCGTGAAAAAATAAACAAATTAGTTTTGTAACCTGATACCTTTTTGCGAAATTCCGCCATGCCAGTTTCGCGAGTGAAAGTAGTATCTTAAAACGTCATCGCTCTGAAAGAAAGTATGTAATTCATTTTTGGGGAAAAGCATAAAAATCTTTAATAAAGTACAAGAAACTCTTGTTGACTTGCCTGTTTATAAGTTCAAAAACCATATGTGGTAAATGATACTACTGCCGAAGTTCTTAATTGGATTTATTTAACATGACTTGCCATATTAACTTATTACAAACTCTTCATCTCTTAAATTAGAAATTATGCCCCTACATTAATGATTACTTCGATTGACATCGTAACTGCTTAGGAACTGCCTACTTCAAATGCTCACGAGCAACTGACCGAGTAGCGATCTCTACCGATACTACTGCGGTGTTTTCCCCACCACAACTCAATTACGTCATGTCTTTTTCCGGGTCCACTAGTAAGTGTTGCCAACATTTGATAATAAAATACATCGAATCACGACACACATTAAAAAATACTAATGGAAAAAGGATATTACAAAGTTGAAGATTACTTGAACGACAAGAGTGCATGGACTTAATACCCTGCCTAGCTCGCACTTACACTATCTTGTAATTGTATTTCCTGTAATAAAACCAGGCTGACAAAGTTGTTGCGCCGTTTCTTCTCAACACCAGCCGATATGTAGTCCCGAAGCGGTGGTAGGGCTAAGTTATATTTTGGGACGTGAATAAGGTCCCGGAAGAGGGCCTATATACAGAATAAATAATTTTCATTTTATTTCATTTCATTTCTATGTATTCTCGGTTGCGTAGCGGAACATAAAATACTCAAACATTTCTTAGTATTGTTGGATTTCATTTAAGGCGGGAGTATTTTACTTTTAGTCATCTTCCGACGGATTTATTCACAAAACTTAGGAACTTATAAGAAAAATAAAAATACTATTAAAATATTTGATCTTTTATCTAATGTCTCGGTGAAACCAAAACACGATAATTATAACTTGGCTTGATAGAAAAAATTCTTAAAAATAGGTCGTTTTACGATTTTTGGATCGATTTTCTGGAAAAAATTTATATGATACAAGTATGTAAAAATTAAGCAGTTTACTAAAAATCAAAATTTGCTAGTGTCTCGGTGTAAAAAAAAAACAATTTTGTTATGTTATTAAGTACCAAAGATTAAAAAACCTCGAAAACCATGCACAAAAGGCGTGCAAGCCGCCCCGCCAGTGTCCAGTAGGACGTCGCCGAGGTAGGACCTGTGTTGTGTTGCGCTTGGACTCCCCCCGCCCCCCGCACACCATCGCGATAGCTACGAAATTTAATTCTTATAAAATATTTAGATTTTTTGTGTGGAGCCAGGCATACCTTAACCTCAATTTTACTTTATTTGGTGTTACATTAATGAAAATACAAAATTATTACATGTACAAGAAATACTCTGTAAATTTGTTGTAAGTAATACGGTGATAGTACATATATATATTTTATAATAATTCGTAATTTCTATAACTAGTAAACAACCGATTATAAACCCCTATAGACCGTGTTTAGTCTCAAATTAGAGGTATCGACTAGTTCTACGATTCTTAGGTTAATAATTAGTTTATTGACTTTGATTTGTAAACCAACGATAATAGACCCCTCGTGTTTGGTCTTGAATGAGAGGCCTCAACAAGTTCTACGCGTTTATTTATTTTATTCTTAAGTACAAAATGTGTAGTTGGCGGACTTAATGCCATTGGTCTCAAATGAGGGATCTCAATAAGTCATTCAGGTTTCTTACATATTTTTTTATTTAAATATTTATAAAACTAAAATAATATTTACAAACAAAATTTACACGATTCGAATGGCATAGCTTTATAGCTTTACTCCATACCGTTGCCGTTGTATACATATAGATTTAGCTATAATTATACATAGTTTATATATCAACATCATCAGGTTCCAACTTTAGTTCTTTAATAATCTGAACAAAATGGCGTGAGTCTTTTACAAAAGACGGTGTTTTTCCCACTAGAGGCTGCAATACTGATGCAACGTACTTTGCAAGATCGTAAGTAGGCGAATTTATTTGACTTACAATTGGACGCAATGGCACGTTCCAACTTTAGTTATTAAAGAACTAAAGTTGGAACCTGATGAAGTTATGGTGAGTTTTGACGTTGAGTCGTTGTTCACCAACGTTCCAATTGAGGAGTGTCTGGACATTGTAAAGGAAAAACTGTGTGACAGCGAAATGGCCTTCAATTATATGGATTTGCTGAAAAACTGTCTAGATGGGAATTATTTTCTTTTCCAAGGTCAATATTACCTCCAGATTGATGGTGTCGCAATGGGAAGCCCTGTAGCCCCTATACTTGCTAATATCTGGATGGAACATTTTGAAGAAAAGGCGCTGCAACTTGGCCCTGGAACCGTCAGACTTTGGAAACGGTACGTTGATGATATTTTCAGTATCATCAAAGGTAACGAGCAAGAAGTAGATCGATATTTAGAACATCTCAACTCGATTCATCCTAAGATGAAATTTACATACGAGTTGGAGTCGGCCAGGTCGTTGTCATTTCTGGATATCAAAATTACAGTGAGATCGGATGGATCCTTGTCGCACTGTGTCTATAGAAAGCCAACACACACAGATAGATACTTACACGCTGCCTCACATCACCATCCACGCCACTTACAATCCGTAATGTCATCATTAAGAAATAGAGCATATGATCTCTGTGACCCTGACCATTTGAAGCAAGAGCTAAATCATGTTCAGGAGGTTCTCATTAAAAACGGATACAAAGTGTCACCACATCTGTTGAAGCCACCGATAAAACGCTCTCTAAGTCCGAATGTAAGCAGACATCCCGCATTTTTGCCTTACGTGAAAGGAGTGACTGATAAAATTGGCTCCCTGCTAAGGAAATGGTCCATTCCAACGATTTACACCCCGGGGTTAAAAGTACAGACTTTACTAGGCACACCGAAGGATGTCTTGCCGTTACAAACACCAGGTGTTTACAAAATAAACTGTAGCTGCGGGAGTTCCTACATAGGCCAAACGAAACGAACCATCGCTGAAAGGCTTAAAGAGCATATAGCTGCTGTGAAAAACCGCCAAACTGCGAAATCAGCGATTGCCGAACACCTTCTTGAATCGGGCACTAATCACTGGATTGAATTTCATCAAACGCAAGTTCTTTCCACGGATCGCCACTTTTATTCAAGAGTTGTGCGTGAAGCTATTGAAATCAAAAAGTATAAAAATTTCAATCGGGAAGACGGTTACAAATTATCCGCGACATGGAATCCAGTGATTAAAAATAAACAATCTCGTTTTGTTTCGCGATCGAGTTCTCACCTGAATACGGACGCGGCGGTTAGTGTGCAGAATAGGGACACAGTGAGTGTAGTGTGTGACGGTACTTGGCGTGAAAATAATATCATGAGGGTAGATGAAGAATCTGCCTCTCATACGGAGTGAAGACATCGCTGTTCCAGTCAGCCTGTGACCACGGTCGGTGTAACCCGATCGAAACGTCAGGCAAAAGAGGTAACATTTTGTACCTAAATTATGATCGCGTTAATTCCCGTTTCATTGAGTTTAAAATTATGCAACGCGAAAGTTTAAAAGTAATTGTTGTCCCATTGGCTATGACGGAATTGAAGAGTCTCTTAAGTTTGCCAACCACAGGTTACCTGCAGGCCTGCAGCTTTTAAGAGCTCAGATGTGATTCCGTCTTCACCGGGAGCCTTCCCATTACTAAGGCCGTCTCAATCTGATTCTTCTCCACGTCTTGGAGATCTTCAGTGAAGTGGCAGGTAAGCTTGGCTCTTGGATCGTTCGCGTCGGGCTCCGGCTGTAGGAAATGCACTGCGTACAATCGGCCGTAAAAGCCTTTGATTTCGGCCAGAATCTCCGGAACTGATGAGACGATTCTGCCATCCGAGGTTTTCAGCTTTGTCAGGTGACTTTTTCCCAGTCTTTTAGTAAAGACCTTCGACCCCCGATTCTGCTCAATCACCTCCTTAATGAGGCGAGTATTGTAGCTGCGGAGGTCGCGTCTTACCAATCTCCGGATCTTTTTATTGGTGCTAGACAAAGCTTCCTCTGGCATTTCCCGTCGACGTTTCATCAGTTCCAAAGTCCCGCCTGAAAGTTTGGCGTCTCGGAACGCTCGCATTCCCTTAAAGTGCCTGTTTCTAACTTCGCGTATGACTCCAATCACACCATCAAGGTCCCTGTCCACGTCCTCAGTAGTTTCCAAAGCATCGAATCGGTTTCGGAGGTCCACTGGACCAGGGTAGGACGAAGAGTCGAGCTCATCTTGCGGCTTTTTTCCAGCTTAATGTTGATATTTAGGGTGCCTCTTATCACCCAAGTAGCAAACGAATGTCTTAACTAGGTATTGAAGATATCTTGAAGGCAAAAATACTAATTCAAGCTGTTGTTTTGGCTAAGACTATTATGTCCCTAAAGATATCTTGTAGATATCCTCCAAGGGTCAGTTAAGGAAAAGTGGGCACAGTATTTAAATATAATCTAAGACAGAGTTAAGACTATTGTTTAGTCAAACTTTAACCCTATTTAAGACAGTGGTTTTGAAGAGCTCTTAATTCGTACTTCACGATGAATCTTGTAGGATGACTTTAGATAAGGAAATCGACTCAAAGATATCTACAAAACCTACTTAAGATAATCACTTTAAATTTTACAAATTCTATCTTATCTTAATGAAGTAAATTTTAATACCTTTTCTACTTTATGAAGTAAAATTTTAGAGAATATGGTGAAATTTATAAGTCTACTAAAACTGTGTGAAGCTTTATGGCGATGGCGGTTAAACAACAAATTTTACGTCTTGAAAATGCTGTATTATGTCGTTATATGCATTGGAAATTTAAACGCATTATTGTTTCTCGTGTAAAATTGATAGAAAGTGCTTTAAAACAGACGGGCCTCTAAAATACTAAAAAAACAACACTAAAATTTTATTTATATGAATTACAAATAAAAGTTTTGGTGGAGTAAATTCAAAAACATTACATATTCTATTAAATATGTGTTATTAAATGTTTTTAAAATTACTGTTAACAAAATATAACTTATATCTAACCTACATTTTGACGATTTTATGTCAGAAAAAATATTTTATTTTTTACTCAAATAGCAAAATGGCGTTAAGTCTTAGTTGCCTTAACGAAGAAAGACTTTAGACAACATTGATTTTGTAAGGCTAGTTTAGAAAAAGTTAAGACAAGTATTAGTTTTAAGTGATTCTTTAGTTTGACTTAGCTAATACCAGATTACTGGTCATTTCACGGTGCTCTTTACTGTCAGATCAAAAGAGGTTTATGCAACTCAAACTATTCAGTTTCTAAATTATTTACTCGACGAAGTATTTAGTGCTTACAATTCGACGAAGCACAATGAAAACTCAAGTGGTGGTACTTACGTACCACAAATGAAATAAAAAGTTATTATTATTAAATTAATTACTTGCAAGTGTATTTAAAGTTTGGTTTTAAATCTATTGTGCAGGTATTCTCCACTGCCACAATGTTTGACGTCTACAGATTTTACTGCGTTTAGATGAGTTCTAGCGTCTTTTGGGACAATACCCGAATCATACTTATTAAGAATCTGCAATAAACCATCGATTGCAATATGTATAATATTCTAATCAATAGACCAGTTTCTTATAATTGGTCTCTAAAATTAAAATTACCATCAGCTTTCAATTCATAAGAATCAGAATTACTGTGCTCCAAGTACTGCAATCTACAAATATTCTTGCATTTCTTAGTCACTTTGATCTAAAGTTCTCTTCAACGACCCTGAGGACTGAGTCAAAGATGTCATATTACTAACGCTGTTTTTCAAAAAAAGGTAGAAATCTCTAATAGTAGAACAACAGACCGATCACGCTCATGGGCCACGACTATAAGCGGTTCGTTTAAGGTTCTCGTCATGATTAATAGTAATGTTCCTTAAAAAACACCTTCGATTGCGCCCGGTCTATTAGCACTATATCAGTCTATTCTGTGTACTATCTGTATGTCTTTGGCTTAAGAGACTATACTTCAGGGCGAGCTCTTGTGGAGAATTTTGGCTGTTTGATTATGCCTGTGCAGATACTAAGTATTAGTAAGAGCTGAAAAACCTGAAACTACATGATGCAGTGATTCTCCAGAATGGCGACAGGTCATACAAAACATGTCCACTGTGCCATCCTTTATAATGTATTTTCAGTAGTTGTTCCAACCTGGTCTTGTATCGCAAATAGCACGTGCGGCTCGTGTAGAGCCTTTAAAAACTGCCCATGCAGCTTTTTCCTATTCCATACGGTCTCGTGATCAGAGACACTTAGTATCGCCAGTGACTGCCATAGGTCGTTGACACGATCAAGAGGGATGACTTTCTTAACATATTCTATGACATCATAATGTATCGTTGTGTCGGTCTTTGCCAGGAAATAGGCTCTGAGACTCGATACCTTACGGTTGTGCATGGATATAGCGCTTAAAAGGCCTCGACCAACACATTTCCTCAGGATATACAGCGTCATGACTGACGGCCTGGGGTGATGCAATCTATGTAGTGTCATAGTTGTGAGGACCTTCCGATCCAAAGCGTTTAATTCGGCCTGAGTCCATCTGACTGAGTATGCCAAAGGTGTATAAGAGAATAGTATAACCCATCCGCATCTTTGTAGGGCGATCGAAAAAGTCTTCGCCAACAGACTGTTTTATGTCCGAAATCTTAACACATATACTATGTGACACAGTTCGCAGATACCGGTACGTATCAATTTCGGAAAAGGTTTGCAGTTGGACACCATCAAGGTCAACCTCCTGCGATCGAGCAAACTTCCACTTCGTTACATGGATAACCGCACACCTATCAACCCTCAACTTCGTTCTGATGGATCCCCTAAAATGAACAACGAGCTTCAGGTCATCAATTTAAAAAAGGTGCAACATCCGATTACTCCCTCTCTGAAACTGAAATCCCGTTCCCGAATTCAGAGGAGGGGAGAGGGCAAGGCAAAACTCTCTCAGACTCAGACAATCGCCCTTGTATATACCTCGCCTAATACTTATTCGGTCTTCCACAGCCGTCATTCTCTCGCTGGTCCGCGGTGTTTTGCATTTTAGTCAAGATACCTTGACATACCGAGATTATAGCCAGTATTTCTGCAATCCATCTTTTCCCAGACTTTTCCAGTTCGGGGCTCAACGTACTGCACTGGCTACGTCCTCATTGGTAATGAAGACAGGGTTCATCGGGGGTAGGTACCGAGCATTTATCGAGCTAGGGAAAGGTTGGTCCTTGAGATTTCGATAAGGAATAAAATCCAAAATGACATCACCAGGCAGAAGACCGAAGTAATGGACATAGTCCAAAAATGTGGCAACCTTAAGTGGCATGGGCTGACTATATCTGTGGCAGAACCGATGAAAGGGGAGTAATGGGGGGTTCTCGAGTGGAGATCACGCCTCGGCAAACGTAGTATAGGAACGACGCCCCCCAGCTCGATGGACCGACGACCTTAGGAAGATGGCAGTGGCAAAAGGTATCTGTGAGCTATTTGCTAATTTCTTCGAATCTGTATACACTGACAACGAAAATACTAACTACAACGAGGAACAACAATTACACAATGATTGCCTTCACTTTTTTTTTTTTTTTATTTGAGATGGGCTAACTCTTGACCCCAATCTTGCTCTAGAGCATAGATGGGATCTACGATGGAGCGAGCTTGCCTAGAAGATGCCTATTCACTCTGGACTTAAAGAGAGTCAGGTTATATGCACTCGGAAATACAGACGCAGGCAGGGAATTCCAATCCTTAGCTGTGCGCATTATAAAAGATGATGAGAAGCGCTTAGTGCGGGTTATGGGTATATCAACTAAGAACGGATGGTAGCCGGCCGTGCGTCTGGATGTCCGATGGAAGAAAGGTGACGGTGGTATGAGCTCATGCAGCTCATGAGCACACTCTCCGAAGTACAATCTATAGAAGACCGATAGGCAAGCAACCTTGCGGCGGTGAGCCAGGCTGTGCAGCTTGGATGCCACCAGTTTTTTATCGCCTATTATTCTCTTGGCTCTGCGTTCCACCGAGTCAAGTGCAGCAAGTTGGTATTTCGCCGAGCCGTCCCAAAGGTGCCAGCAGTACTCCATGCAAGATCGGACTTGAGATTTGTAAAGAGTTAAAAGCTGTCCAGGCGTGAAGTACCGCTTGACTTTATTTAGGACGCCCAACTTTCTAGCTGCAATTTGAGCCTTAGACTCGATGGTGGTGCCAAAGTTGAGGTCAGAGGACAACTCCATGCCAAGAAGTTGTAGAGTGCCGGTCACTGGAACAGATGTACCTCGGAAAGTAGGAGAAAGGGTGAAAGGACTCCTTTTTGTGGAAAAAAGACACGCCTGCGTCTTAGAGGCATTGAAGCTAACGAGATTGTCATCGCCCCACTGGGAGACGTTACTTAACGTCAGGCTCGTACGCTCAACCATGGCCTCTCTCAGTCTTTGGACCTCAACTCCACTGGCTCCTGCACTAGACAGATACTTCTCCACGACAGTACTGTCATCTGCGTACCCAACAATACCTGAAGATAGCAGGTCATTGATGTGCAGCAGGAAAAGAGTCGCAGAGAGCACAGACCCCTGAGGAACTCCGGCGTCAATGGCCTTGAGGTCAGAGGAGCAGCCGTCAATGACTACTCGGATCGACCGTTCACTTAGGAAGTCAGCCACCCAGCTACAGAAGCCAGTGGGGATACCGTACGCTGGAAGCTTGCTCAGCAGACTCGCATGCCAAACCCTGTCGAAAGCCTTCGAAATATCCAGCGACACTGCGATTGCTTCGCCGTGGTTTTCGATGGCTTCGCCCCAGCAATGCGTTACATACACTAGAAGATCCCCAGTTGAACGTCCCCGGCGGAAGCCATATTGACGATCACTGAGAAGATCATTGTCTTCTAGGTATGAAAGCAGTTTGCAATTTAGAACTTTTTCCATAACCTTACAGAGTATGGAAGTGATGGCGATCGGTCTGTAGTTACTAGGGTCGGCACGGCTACCCTTCTTGGGTACTGGTTGCACATTGGCAAGCTTCCAAGATTTTGGTACGATTTCTGTCGTGAGAGAGAGGCGGTACAGTCGCGTCAGTACGGGAGACAACTCAGGCGCACAATACCTCAGCACTCTTGCTGGTATGCCATCAGGACCACAGGCCTTGTTCACGTCTAGACCAAAAAGGGATCTACGGACCTCTTTGTTGTGCACTGTGATCTCTGGCATCAAAGAATCACAGTGAGGCAAGGTGGGTGGACGTTTCGAGCCAGCGTCTAGACGTGAATTGCTTGCAAACAGATCGGCAAATAAATTTGCTTTCTCTGTTGCGGTGTGGGCAAGTGACCCATTAGGTTTCTGCATTGGAGGTAGTGTAGGAAGGCAGAAGTTAGATTCGACTGATTTTGACAGGGACCAGAACTGCTTACTACCCTGTGGGTAAGATGCAAGTTTCGCCCCAATACGGCTGACATGGTCGAACCTAGCTTTTCGCAGCACCCTTTTGCAAGACCTGGCGGCTGTATTATATGCTCTCTTCTTTGCTCGCATCTTTTGCGCTCGCGCTTTTTGATCTCGAGCTTTTACCCAAGCCTGGTAAGCTGACTGTTTACGAGCCTCAGCTCGAGCACAGTCCGCATTGTACCAAGGTCGGGCTTTGTAACCGAGCGGGATGTCGGAAAATGGAATGAAATATTCCATTCCCTGCCGGATAACAGCTGTGATCGCATCAGCGACGCATGAGGGGTCTTTCAAAGAGAAGCATAACTGCCGCCACGGGTATGATGCAAAGAAAGCTCGTGTCTCGTCCCAGTCTGCTGACTCGTTTCGCCATACTCTCCTCGTACCCCTAAGGGTGTAATCCGGAGGAGAGCAGATCGATACGGATTTCACTACACAGTGGTCGGACGATCCCAGTGGAGCCGAAACTGAAACCGAATGTCTGTGCGGATCAGTTGTCAGCAGTAGGTCCAGGCAATTGGGTGTATGATCAGCGATATCCGGTATTCGCGTCGCTTGTTCCACCAGCTGAGTGAGATCTAGCGCCAATGCTAGCTTGCGGGCCTCTCGCCCAGCATGGTCAGTTTTCTGGTATGGGAACAGCCACTCTTTGTGGTGGGCGTTGAAGTCCCCCAGAAAAACAAGCTCTGCTGTTGGATATCGCTGAAGTGCGGAGTCTGCCGCCTCAGCAAGGTATTCCATGAGCCGAGTCGCCTCCCGATCTCCACTGTGCGAACGGTAAACACTAGCGCAGAGAGATTTCTCTACCCCAGTGTCCACCAATGCCACAGCACAGGAAATTCAGACTTCTCAAAGCAACGGAGACGCTTACAGCAGATGTCATCGCGAACATACACACAGACCCCTGCACATTTCTTGAACTTATGTTCGAGAGTGTATCCAGGGTAGTTGAGGTATGCCACGTCCAACGGTGTTGCTATCTGCGTCTCCGTTAAGAAGAATAAGTGCGGCTTCTCGGTCTCCAGGTGGTGGTGAACCGGGTCGAGATTTGAGTGCAGACCTCGGATGTTGGTGAGGTGCACTTTGAGTGGGAGGAAGTGTCGCCGTTGTTTAAACTTTTTCTTCTTGATTTGTGTAGTCATTTTTTTAAGAGTTTTAGTAGGGGAAAGAAAAAATATAGTCGAGGCGCTGCTTAGCAAACCCTACTCGTACTTTTCGGCTCAGCCGATCAGAGGGGAACTCGCTTGGAGACTGCGGGGACGCCCGAGCTTCCCCGATACCACTCCACCGGGTCCTCCCAACCAGTCGCCAACTGGCACGGTGGAGCATAACGGGATTTTTCGCAAATTGGCGGGGCAGCCTTTACGCGTGGCTAGCGCGTAAGTCGGGCCCCCTACTGACTGCGGTCGGCCAACGGCTGGGACCGTGCCTCGAATCCCGCTACCCTCCAGAACGAGTAACCCGATACAGCATCGCCTAAAGACAGAGACCGGTTCCAACAGCGCAACTGACTTAGTTTCAAACCCCCAATGGCACTGGCACTCCCGCACACCGACGGAACACAGCAGGGCTGCTTGGCGCCGGACTCCAGCGGGATGGCGGTCGCGAGCCAGGCGGCCCCTTCCAGGGCCTACCACCGCTTTTGGGATCTTCTGCCGCCATCACAGATTATGATGACGTTGCCCGGGGTGGACCGCTAGGAGGTAGATCCCAACCACCCCTGATCACTCAGTGAATATTAACTTGCAGGATATCCTACAGCAACTTAAGGCGTTGAATCCCAATAAAAGCCATGGCGCTGATGAAATTCCGGTAATGTATGTGAAGATGTGTGCTAAAAGCTTACTTATTCCATTGCATATTATATACAACGAGTCTCTGCGCTCAGGCATCTTTCCTGATGAGTGGAAGGTAGCAAAAGTTGTTCCAATTCACAAGGGTAGTGTTAATGAGTATCGACCAATGTCTCTTCTCAGTGTGTTTGCCAAAATTTTTGAGGACTTAATCTGTCGCATAGTGCAAAATCATTGTAAGCAGCTATTCACTGATCACCAACACGGTTTCCTAGAAGCTAGGTCGACCGTCACCAACTTAGTTTGCTTTGAAAACTTTCTTTCGAACTCAATAGACTTTAAAAAACAAATCGATATTGTATACACAGACTTCATTAAGGCGAATTACGTTTGCTACAGCCGGAGGATCCAAAAGAAAAGCAATTTTCTTAATTTAAATTTAATTATAAGTATTATTTACAAACTAACTACATTCTAACTATAGTAGGTGATACCGCCTCGATGTAGAAGAATTAGAATTAGAATTAAACTTTATTGCAATAAATGTGGTACATTAGGATAGAACAAACATTTAGCATCTCACATCTAGCCTAAAACAATTGCCATGCAATATTGAGAGAGGCTTTAACAGAAACAATAATTAAATAAAAAAAAAAAAAAAAAGAACATCATAACATTGAATTTCTATTACAGGCATTATTATTAAAAAATCATTAATTAATTAAAATTTGATTTTACATTCAATAAATTTATTTACACTATAGAAACAATTATCACTTAAAAAATTATATAAATAATATTAAAATTCTTTAATAGGCAGATCCTTAATTGCATCTGGCAGTTTATTAAATAATTTAATAGACATAATATAGCAATTTCCCTGACGACTCTTCGTAAAGGACCGCGGCAGCACTAAACGGTTGGATACCTGGTAGAGAACTTACAGAGTTTACTCTTCCTACTGAAAAGTTTTATATTTTTCTTAGTGAAAACACATAAATCAAAAATATACATACAGGGCAGCGTTAGCAGCTTTAACTTTTTAAAAAGCGGTCGACAGGAATCCTTGGGCCCAGCACAACACAAAGCCCTGAGACACTTTTTTTGTATTATGAATGCACGCTTCACCTCAAGCGAGTTTCCCCACAGAACAATACCGTACCTTAAAGCAGAGCATACATAACCATGATACGGAGCTAGTGCTGTCTTCTGATTACTGAGTCTTGTAAGACGGTATAAAGCAAAAGCACTCTGCGATTGAGACACCATTGTGCTTTACGGTTACGTTCTGGGGATTTCCATTTTTGTTATAAAATTGCAAATATCTAGTTTTAGACAAATTAAATGATAAATTATTATAACTAAGCCAATTTATTATACTATTAATTGTATTGTTAATTTCGTATTCATAATCAGTATTTGGAATTTTATTAATAATTATTGAAATGTCATCTGCAAATAATGTAAATCGATATTTTGTGATTGAGGGAAGGTCATTTACATATAAGATAAAATACATAAATAAATAAAAAAATAATAATATATAAATAATAATAAATAGTTATTATTTAATAACGGCCCAAGAATGCTACCCTGTGGGACGCCGTAGTCGTTTTTTGAATAGTTAGATCGATATGTTGTGAGATGTAGAGATTTGTCTATTTTATCTATTTCCACTCTCTGCACCCTGTCGTTCAGGTATGTCGATGTGTGAGACGAATATGTCTAAAGTTAATAATTAACACATATGGAAATGTCGTATTGTCGTAGGGCCGCACGTACTGCTGATCCGTGACTCGTGACGCTGCGCGGTGCGAGTGCAATGTAGGTTTTGGGTCAACGCCGATGCAGCGATTCTCTTAGATTAGGCGTACGTAACAGGCGTTTGATAGAGTTTGCCATAGAGTTCTCATTCGTAAACTGAAGTCGTATGGTTTTGACGGATCTTTACTGAATTGGTTTAATTCTTACTTGACCAATAGGAAATTCTACGTTGTGCTCAATGGATTTAGCTCTGGTCATCACGTCATTTCTTCAGGAGTTCCACAGGGTTCACACCTGGGATCGATCCTATTTAACTTGTTTATAAATGATCTTCCCAGCTGTTCGAGCCACAAGATTTTTTCTCTACGCTGACGACCTCAAACTGGGTCGTATAATCGACTCCAGTGCCGACGCTCTAAAATTGCAAGAGGATCTAGACCGCTTACTTACCTGGTGTCAATACAACGCCATGACAATCAATGTGTATAAGTGCCAGCAAATCAGCTTTACTCGTAAGTCAAAATTAATACAAACCCCTATACTACCTACAGAATAAAGCCTTACGTTGCGCTGAGACAGTAAAGGATCTCGGAATACATTTTGATCAGAAACTTACTTTTGTTCCCCAATTAGAAATGTAGCAAAAAAGGCTTCTAAAATCCTCGGATTAGTCATTCGGAACGGAAAATGGATTAAAAACCCACGTACAAAAATCGTGTTGTATAATACTCTGGTTCGGAGTATTTTGGAATACGGCAGTGTGGTGTGGCGTCCCCATTATGCCTCCCACATACTTCGTTTGGAGCGTGTGCAGAAAAGATTCTTGTGGCATCTAACTTATTCTGAAGGGAAATGTAAGAAAATAAAGAGCTACGAAGGCAGACTTGATCATTATAAAATGACATCATTGGAAAAAAGAAGGGAGCTTTTAGACATAGTGTTCCTCTCAAAGGTACTAACAAATAAAATTAACTGCCCGCAACTATTGTCATTGTTTAATGTGAATGTTCCACGCAGAGTGCCTCAAAAACCCATAACACCGCTGAGGGTTCCGTTGTGCCTCACAGTCATGGGTTCCAATTCCGTAATTTCTCGCCTCTCCAAAATGATAAACCATTACAGTGGTCTGACTGATGTCTTCCATGACTCGGTCAGCAAAATACGCAGTAGTTTTAGGTAATAAATTATTAAAATAGGTACTGTAGTTTTAAGTAAACAATTTTAAGTCGTGTTAGGTTAATTAGACACTTATTATTAATTATCTATGTATAACACATTGTTAAAACAAGCGGAGTCTACTTGTCACCAAATTATGTATTTAATTCTTAGTTTTTAACCGACTTCAAAAAAAGGAGGAGGTTCTCAATTCGTCTCAATGTTTTTTTTTTTTTATGTATGTTTGTTACTCGATTACGCCGTCAATTATGGACCGATTTCAAAATTTATTTTTTGGTTTGAATGGGTATACTCCCGAGGTGGTCCCATTTAGACCAAGTCAGATTCTGATGATGGGATCCCTGGGAAATCGTGGGCAACCCCTAAATTTTTATAGGCGCCCATAATGTTTTGCATATATTTTCTGACTCAATGCTGATTTTTGGGTCTGGTAATCATCATGTCATGTTGCTGACCTGATGATGGAAGCCACAGAACTCCTTGACGGATAGGAGTTAGAAGATAATACTGCTTTTTGTCGACAGAACAAATTTCGCAGTGTGTTGAGTAGACGGGGAGCTTATGAGGTACCAGCCCGCCAATTTTTATTTACTGGGGGCGTAACCGCACACACAGTAACGAAAAAAAAAGTTCCTTTCTTAAATTGACTTGCTATTTAATGCAAGACCTTATCCTATGGTTACGACACCAAAATAGCCGCCGTTCTGGTTGGAGTGTAGGAAAACCCTTTCCTTAAGATTTACAAACTTTCGTCGAAATATTGACCCAATATAACACCTTATTTTTATCATACCATTCGATGGGGGGTCCATGGAGGACCAACATTAGCTAAGGTCACTTTGCTGGTAAGTCATTTTTGGCTTAGTTGGAAGGTAAAAACTGAAGCTTATTTTAAAGGCGTCTGAGACTTGTAATAAATTTCGTCGAAAAATTGATCATTAATAGCACCCTATTTTTATTATACCATTGGGTGGGTGGTCCACAGAAGAACAACATTTAATTTTGTCTAGGTCACTTTGCTGTAAAGTCATTTTTGGCGGGAGTTAGGAGGGGAAAAATAATTGTTGCATTGTTTAATGTGAATGTTCCACGCAGAGTGCCTCAAAAACCCATAACACCGCTGAGGGTTCCGTTGTGCCTCACAGTCATGGGTTCCAATTCCGTAATTTCTCGCCTCTCCATAATTAAACCATTACAGTGGTCTGACTGATGTCTTCCATGACTCGGTCAGCAAAATACGCAGTAGTTTTAGGTAATAAATTATTAAAATAGGTACTGTAGTTTTAAGTAAACAATTTTAAGTCGTGTTAGGTTAATTAGACACTTATTATTAATTATCTATGTATAACACATTGTTAAAACAAGCGGAGTCTACTTGTCACCAAATTATGTATTTAATTCTTAGTTTTTAACCGACTTCAAAAAAAGGAGGAGGTTCTCAATTCGTCTCAATGTTTTTTTTTTTTATGTATGTTTGTTACTCGATTACGCCGTCAATTATGGACCGATTTCAAAATTTATTTTTTGGTTTGAATGGGTATACTCCCGAGGTGGTCCCATTTAGACCAAGTCAGATTCTGATGATGGGATCCCTGGGAAATCGTGGGCAACCCCTAAATTTTTATAGGCGCCCATAATGTTTTGCATATATTTTCTGACTCAATGCTGATTTTTGGGTCTGGTAATCATCATGTCATGTTGCTGACCTGATGATGGAAGCCACAGAACTCCTTGACGGATAGGAGTTAGAAGATAATACTGCTTTTTGTCGACAGAACAAATTTCGCAGTGTGTTGAGTAGACGGGGAGCTTATGAGGTACCAGCCCGCCAATTTTTATTTACTGGGGGCGTAACCGCACACACAGTAACGAAAAAAAAAGTTCCTTTCTTAAATTGACTTGCTATTTAATGCAAGACCTTATCCTATGGTTACGACACCAAAATAGCCGCCGTTCTGGTTGGAGTGTAGGAAAACCCTTTCCTTAAGATTTACAAACTTTCGTCGAAATATTGACCCAATATAACACCTTATTTTTATCATACCATTCGATGGGGGGTCCATGGAGGACCAACATTAGCTAAGGTCACTTTGCTGGTAAGTCATTTTTGGCTTAGTTGGAAGGTAAAAACTGAAGCTTATTTTAAAGGCGTCTGAGACTTGTAATAAATTTCGTCGAAAAATTGATCATTAATAGCACCCTATTTTTATTATACCATTGGGTGGGTGGTCCACAGAAGAACAACATTTAATTTTGTCTAGGTCACTTTGCTGTAAAGTCATTTTTGGCGGGAGTTAGGAGGGGAAAAATAGAGGACTTAACACTTAAAATTGTGAAATAAAATAAGTTTAATAAAAAACTAAAAACCGACTTCAAAATGAAACTAAAAAGCGAAAAATAATATTGACTAAAACATACCTAATCAGTTCTTTTTGGAGTCGGTGCGAATGAACACATTTTAACTCTCGATGGCTGGCACCGACTCCAAAAAGAACTGATTAGGTATGTTTTAGTCAATATTATTTTTCGCTTTTTAGTTTCATTTTAAAGTCGGTTTTTAGTTTTTTATTAAACTTATTTTATATGCAATTGTTCTTTAGACGTAAGTAATATTACATAAATTGTAAGTAGACCTAATAAAATAAAATAAATACCTAAAAATATTATAAAGCTGAATAGTTTACTCAAATTAAAAATGCAACTAAAACACACATCAGACAGGATGCTTCTAAGGTCGAGAAATAGTTTTCATAAATCTTTGGTGAAGCATCCTTCACATAGCATTGCTCATTTTTCACACATTTCTTTTCTTTCAAATCTGTTTCAAAATTACTTGATAGATTTTAATGAGGTTTCGTATTTCAAATAGCAATTAAACCAAAAATAATTAACGGAAAAGATGCTAGGATGTTCTTTTAGACAAAAGGATTGTTAGTTCGTGTAAAAATAGGGTTTAAGTCTAATTAAAGCCAATTTTTTTTATTTAATAAACTTTATTCATTTAGTAAATTATTTTAATTTACCCGTTACAATTTGATTAATAATAAGCCTGAAGCATGAATATTTCATTCAATGTAACTTTATCTGTGCTCTTAGCATAATTCTACGCACCTACTAACCTTTATTTTACGATAACGTAGGAAGTGTAACATTGGCTACATCTCGGGTTGTTCAAACATTTGGCTACGCACGGTCGACGACCCGCGCTATCATTACCCGTATTCAAATAATCTGTTAGGTAAGTATATAAATTCGATTACACGTTATACTATATAATTAAGGTATTCTAATAACTAAACTTGAAATGTCACAGAGTAAACTGGACTGCTTCTTAACTGGTCATTATTTCTGGAGACAAATGTGTCTGGCGGAAAAAGTTGTAAGTACATATTCGAATTAATTTTAGGATACACCTGTTTATTGGGACTTAGTGTCCCAATAAACAGGTGTATATGTGTAGTGTGTTGGATTGAAAAGGAAATCCTCGATTAAATTAAGCAATGTAATAGCTTACATCTATTCAGGCAAATATTAATTGGAGACTCGACATGGAGCTGAGGAAATAAATATATGCTACTTATGTCATTTTAGCTTTGACTTTCTGGGCATTAAAAAAAAGTTCCTTTGGTAAAATCAATTCAAAATATTACTTGGATTACATCTTTATTGCTTGGCCTGCTCTGTGATGTTAAGGAAATGGGATTTCTAGATGTTAGAACCATTTTCTTTACCCTCATCACCTCACAAAGACTGACCTTAATGTTGTCGTTTCAAATAGGAAATTATGTTTTAATAAGACATATCTACTAAAGTTGAGAAATATTTATTATAGACATTATATGACTATTTATTTTTTTTGCTTAAAATAATACATCACGATTGACCTTCCTGAATTTTTGGTCAAAAACTGTAAACGTACATTTAATTTAATTAATTTAGTTTCTAAATACAGGCGTACAAAAGTACTTCTCCATAAAACTTGCTCGCATACCTTGATGATAATGTATGGATTATCTGAAAATAAAATCACGATTTCGATGTTGCTCCCATAGGAAAGGTTGTTGTATATGACCAGCTGATCACGTGGTTTTAAGGAGTGTCCCATTCTTATGTACACCCTGTAGAAAACAAAATTAGAAGTTCAAAGGTGTTTGAACGGTAAATCGTTCCATAACATTGCCATTTACTGCGATCTGATGGGTAGCGATCTAAACATAGTTAATCACATTAAATCAGTACACTTCAATTACAATAACTATGTTATAATGTAATCGATATTCGTCATGTCAATGATCTCACCGTTTTAGGCAGAACGGTGTGTATAGTTGTAGTCGACGCGCGGGCTGCGTACGCGCAGACTATCTACCGCGCTCGTGGCAGACGTGTGCTTCTTAGGATAACGGAGTATTACGAGCTAATCGTGAATGGACGGTGTTTTGTTTGAAGTCTTTATTTGAGGTAAGTGATTTCATGTATTTTAAGTAAAAAGGAATAAACGAGACTTGTTTAAATCACATTAAAAAAATAAGAAAACCTAAAAAATCAGTACATGAGACATAAATAAACTTGTACATTATAGGCAAGTTTAGTGTGGGGGATATGAAAACGCGAACTGTATAAAAATTCTAAATATTTGCAAGTGGGTAAACCAAATCAGCAATCAAAATAATATGTTTGGCTGATGAACGTTGTGTAACATATTTTGAGTTTGTTTTTGTTTGTCAAGTATGTGTTCCTAAACCATTTATCCAATTGCAATAATACATACTACCGTGAATTGTTGTGCTCGAGCCTGGTCAGCCAGGAAAGCCAATTTTTTTTTCAATTAAAGAACACATGAACATATTCGCAGACAACAGCTAGTTTCATATAAATAATACCTACCGCAATACTAATATTTCAGCAGATTTCGGAATTGGCCAATAATTGACATAGCTCTAGTTTAGGCATGTTATAAGTTATTTTGGTTCTACTTACGAAAATAAAATCTTATCTTGTATTATTAAAAATAAATGAGGTCTCTCTAACACCCGCAATATAAACAATGTAAATAAGTGTGCCAAATACTATACTAACTAACCTACTTGTAGATTAATTGCAGTGATTTTTATTTTAAAGCTATGAATGAAAATGCCAATAAGATACATTTGCGACTGCTTGAATGGTTTCAACATTTTCACATTCCCCACTTGGAATGTTCAGATATAATATCAGCCGTACCTATTAATCATATGTACATAGAATTGCATACAACAACCTGATAGTTATTTTAGGGTCCCGTTAGCAATAAAAAAAAACGGAACCCTTAAAGGATCACTCGTGCGTCTGTCTGTCTGTCTGTCCGTCTGTCAAAGCCAATTTTCTTCAAATCTGAAAAAAATTGATGTTAATTGAAATATTAACATTATGTATTTTGCGTTTTAAAATTACAATTTAAATTCACCACGAAAACGCTTGACTCTGTCAAAGCGTCTAAATGACGTCACGTCCGGCAAAACTAATTGTGTAAGTCCTAATTCCATAGTGAATTTTACACTAGTCATTTTAAATATGTTTTAAAAACCGACAAATGAAATGAATTGTCCGAATATGTTAAGATTATCAACGAAGTTTTTCATGGCGTGACGTAATTCTTCCAGATTGGTGTTCTCTGTCACGTGGCTGTAAGCCTAGTTTTAAACAATTTGTTTACTGAAAATATTGAAAATCCTTGTTCAATATAAAAAAAAAGCCTTGTTTTTTGTTTTCTCCGTACCGTGATTTATTATTAGATCTATCAAACAAGCCAATTTATGTGTAGTGGACACAAGCCTATTCTATCAACTGAAAATAAAGTGGCAGGGCGCACACATTTAACTTTGGCATTGTACGGAACCCTTTCCACGCAAGTACAACTCGCACTTGGCCGGTTTTAATTAAGTATTACTTATATAAACATAAACGAGTACATAATGATTGGTTTGAAAATGTTAATTAGTCGTGGGGAAATGTGAGCATAAAATTCGTATTTGCTTTCTTTCTTAAATCACTGTAGCTATTGTAGTTGATTGATTACTACAATATTTAGGACAGACAGTTACATGTATAATTCATTTTATTATTATATTTGTTACATAACATCGTCAGTTATTCATTGGGTTCGAGATTTATCGGATTTTCCCAATCCGCATAACTTTCACAATTGATTTCCGTAGTAAACAGAACAGATCACAGAAATTCAGTATTTATTGAGCATTATTTGGCAAGACGGAACTTCTATTTGTATATTTGCTTTATGTAAGAGAATAATACTCGTATTTCCTTATGGTGAAGTGACAAAATTCAGAGTAAGCGCCAACAAGTTTGCCGCTACTGGGGTTGTCAAAAAGCATGATTAATTATGATATTCCACTTTAAACAACAATTTTTATGTCTATAAACGCGATATTTTTGCCAAATCTAACTTTGATAATCATCTTTTTATTGTAAAAAAAATACCCTACTTAAACTAAGAGAATGCTCTTATTGGAGTTGAAATGGGGAATGTAAAGTTGGTGTTTTGTCAATTTTGATAAAAAAGACAGAATAACAAAAATATTAAAATTAAAATGTTATGGGTATGCATGAGCGTCTATGGATGGAGCATGGGATGAAGAGGTAGACGTAGACAACGGCTTACATACGTCAAAATCTAATAGGCCCGTTTTGACACTCGTGAAAACGTATTACGTATAATAACTTTTTGAGACCAAAAAGAAGACAACAACAACATTTAAATCCATCTCAGTTACATTCTATCCTATATATCTATAAATAAGTTAAAAACTAACTTTTTGTGCTTTTCCATATACAATCGATCACAGCCGGGTTCAGACTTTAGTATAAAGTTGCACTTGAATGAAAACGTGTCAAAATGTGGTGCGGATTGTAGCTATTTCTTGATAAATGAAGTGAACAAAACTAAATATCTAGGTATCTATTTGGACCAGAGATTATCTTGGCATCCACAAATTGAGTTTGTAAGTAAAAGAATTAGGAAATTAACTTGGGTTTTTAAAACATTACGGCACGTCACTAACAAAGATTTGAGCAAAAAGATTAATAAAGCATTGGCGCAATCAGTTTTGGGTTATGGTATAGCTATATGGGGTGGGACTGGAAAAACTAAGTTCCTCGAAATCGAACGAGCACAGCGGTCACTACTTAAGGTGATGGATTTTAAGCCCCGTAGATACCCAACACACACAGATTTTAAAATATACTAAGTAGAGATAAAATTAACATTATATACATTTTAATATTTACACAAAAACACCCATGCAAACAGATATACAAACACACACGCACACACACACACACACACACACAGCAAAACTTGATGCGTTACCCCAGATTATGGATATATTGTTTGTTTTGTAAATCGTCGTATTCGTAGTAGGGATAATTCACCTCACGTGTAGGTTAATTTATTTGATGCATTTTAGGAAAACCCTGTACATTAAACTTTTAGAGCTTAAAGCTCTCAAACCCTTTGAGTTTTCCGATAGGTAGGTACTACTACATTTAATCTGATCGCAAGTATTTAACTATTTTGATTTAGCTAAACTAAAACTCTAATTATGATACATCTTAGATGGACGTCTCATTCCTTTCCAGAAACCTTGTTTGTAGAGTTTTATTTAAACTATAACGTTGTTATAGCAAAATTATTTGTTGATCAGATGTGTAAGTATTTAATTAATATTTGTGTATGAGCGAGAAGCAAGTTGATGTTTGATAAACCAAGTTATTATTGACGACGCGATCGGCATGGTGGTGTAGCTTTTCACTTCGAACTTAATAGGTCCGAGTTAGATTCCTGGTTGAAAAAATAGTAGATTAGAAGTAGATTTTTCTAAATAGTTTCAGGTTACGGTTTTATAGGAGATGGCTTTGGCAAATAATATTCTCTGGTACCTTATATTACAATATAATGTGAATGTGAAGTCCTTAGATAATAAAGAAGATATTATATAAATAATAAGCGCCGAACAACGCACCAATAGGGATGACGACTAACTTTTTTCTTTCATCTTATCAGGTAGATTATTAAAAAGTATTGGACACGTATTTTTTTCTTTTTTCACATAATCAAAATATTAGATTTGAAATGACGCATGACGTCTCGCTTAGGTACAATTTTTACTTAGAAGTGATGTCGCGAGCCCGCGTCAAAGTTTAGGAGAACCCTCTCCCAAACTTTGACGAGCTTTATCTTTGTAATTTCTTGGTTGACTGACAAAAGAAAAAATAAGACTCCATTATTTTTTGATAACCTAATAGAATCTATTTTCTTTATACAGTTACAATATTTTCATGATCTCGAAGTAAGAAAATAACATTATTTTCAACAATTAATATTCAAGTATTATTTAGTTTTAGGGTAAGTTAGTTAATTTAAAGTTTTCTTTAATTGTATTGTATGCACGGACGTAAAAAAAATACGGACGTAACATCACATTAAAAAAATTTGAAGCATGCAAGGTACTACAATTTCGTTTGTTGTACATGATCTACACTCACACATGTATACACACTAGGTACGACAACCCTAAATTATTTTTACTAACAACAATTTAACAATTAAAAAAATTATTTTGCTAGGGGTGTTTCCCAGCCGACCCTGACTTAAGCCATTATACAAAACATCATTTCCTGAATTGACCCGAACCAGGGCTCAAACCCGGCACCCTTGGTGTTTAAAAAGTGTTTTGTTTGAAAAGTGGTACAGAAAAATCCTCTCTCTGTAACCTTTACTAGGTCGTTTGTCCACCTTGTGGGTGGACGTCCCACGCTGTGCTTGCCGGTACGTGGCCTCCATTCCAGAACCTTTCTGCCCCATCGGCTGTCAGTTCTACGTGCATATGTGCCACTTTAGTTTGCTTCCAAAATTTGTGAAGATTCTAATGACAAAGGAGTCATTAATATCAGCGGTATATGCACTTTAACGGCAAAACCAAATCGTCCGGACATTAAGTAATTTTGCTAGCGTAGCGGCTCCGGATGTTAACACGTCCGCAAAATTAATTGTCCGTGAAGCTAAGGCACACAGCTCTGTTCCGGGTTCCAGTTCTACCTACCTATTTTGGGACCGATGCATTAATCAAAGGTAAAAGATTGGAATACCAATAGAATAGCCCTATTATATTACTCTTCCAATCTTTTTTCTTACGAAAAGCTAAAAAAATTGTAGATGGCTTGGTCTATCTGCTGATCTGTAAATTAGTAATTGCTACAATACGTATGTAGACTTTATAGGCGGCTTTTTGTGGATAGGAGGTCGTGCTCATGCAGGTCAAGTATCATATTACATAGTAGACCTATTATAATAATAAGAATATCAGAGCATTCTGTACCTTAGATATATTTAAGGTTGCTTTTTTTAAATAGGTGTTACTTTAACAGCAAATACTAATAAAAAAAGGTTCATAAAAAACTAAAAACCGACTTCAAAATAAAACTAAAAAGCGACAAATAATATTGATAAAACATACCTAATCAGTTCTTTTTGGAGTCGGTGCCAGCCATCGAGAGTTAAAATGTGTTCATTCGCACCGACTCCAAAAAGAACCGATTAGGTATGTTTTAGTCAATATTATTTTTCGCTTTTTAGTTTCATTTTGAAGTCGGTTTTTAGTTTTTTATAAAACTTTTTTTACTTTACAATTTTAAGTGTTAAGTCCTCTATTTTTTCCCTCCTAACTTCGCCAAAAATGACTTTACAGCAAAGTAACCTTAACTAATATTGGTCCTATATTGACCCCCCATCCAATAGTATGATAAAAATAAGGTGTTATTAAATATATGATCATTTTTTTGACGAAAACTTTTAAGTTAAGAAAAGGGTTTACCCACACTCCAACCAGAAAGGCGGCTATTTTGGTGTCGAAACCATAGGATAAGGTCTTGCGTTAAATAACAAGTCAAATTAAGAAAGGAACTTTCAATTTTTTTTTTCTTACTGGTTGTGCGAGTACGCCCCCAGTAAATAAAAATTGGCGGTCTGGTACCTCATAAGCTCCACTTTTGCTCAACACACTGCGAAATACGTTCTGTCGACAAATTGCAGTATTATCTTCTAACTCCTATCCGTTAAGGAGTTCTGTGGCTTCCATCATCAGGTCAGCAACATGACATGATGATTACCAGACCCAAAAATCAGCATTGAGTCAGAAAATATATGCAAAACATTACGGGTGCCTATAAAAATTGAGGGTTGCCCTCGATTTCCCAGGGATCCCGTCATCAGAATCTGACTTGGTGTAAATGGGACCCTCCCTACCCTTTCAAACTAAAACAATAATTTTGAAATCGGTCCATAATTGACGGCGTAATCGCGTAACAAACATACAAAAAAAAAACAACATTCAGACGAATTGACAACCTCCTCCTTTTTTTTGAAGTCGGTTAAAAAACAGAATACAATAAATATTTAATGGGGCTCCCATACAACAAAGGTGATTTTTTTGCCGTTTTTATAGATAATGGTACGGAACTCTTCGTGCGCAAGTCCGACTCGCACTTGGCTGGTTTTTAATTATTAAGCTCCTAATTCTTGATCCTACGCTAACAGAAGCTTGTAAGTCTATTTAACATATCACGTCTATTGACTTTTGATCCGAAAATTTAATAAAAAAAGTGATCTAAACGATGATGACTAATTTAATGGGACATAAATAAATTTTGGCCAGTATAGTAACTACTATCGTAGCGGCCCAATTAATTTATGGGTAATTTATGCAAGAGGCAATGATGACAGGCCAAATTAAGGCCTATGAGAAAATAGATACAAATCTATAATTAGAAATGTCTTCAGGTTCGTTGTATGTATAAGGAACCCAATGAGTTACGCATAGGCATTCTTTCAAAATGCAATAAGTAATACATTTATGTAACTACTTCTTTTTACAATAATTTTATTTCGTCATGATAAAAAGATGAAAGTGATGACAAGTTAAATTGTGATCATTTATTTGAAGTAACATTTATTTTATATTTAAAGGCACCACTAAAGAATTCAATAAAATTTAATACATATTCACAAATTTTGTAATCTATATTGCACTTTAAAATGAAACATAGATAAATGGATTTTTATAAACGTAAATAAATATACAACTATAGTATCTAATTGACTCGAGTCGTTTCGGCATGATTGAGCATCAAACGTTACAAACTTGCATTCATGGTAAGGGTCATGAGTATAGATCAGATACGCTCGAACGGTCATATCATTTCAGAAAAACTTGTCACTGGGTCTGTAGGACACTATTTTCGGCTGATATCGACAGGCATGAAGAGTCTGTGATACAGTATATGGTTATCTATCGCAAATAGTCCATCGTCCACCGCACCCGACATCCCGCCTATAGATCGTGATTGAATACGTAGTTTGACCGTAATTCGTTACTATTCTGCAGCTTAATTAGTCTATTTATCTCAAATCATCGTAGACATAAAAATAATCCACTTTAAAAAAATTACACAGATGAAAAAAAGGTAATGCCATTATTCTTCATTATCATTTTCCATAATATATGGCAATCTATATTAATAAATTTTGTGAGGGATCAAACGCGCAGCTTAAACTGCACGGACTTGTGCAGTGGTGGTTCCTTGAATATGCAATGCGAGCACCAAGGTAGGATTTTTGGAAATTAAACATTTAAGCGGGTGAACTGGATCCTTTAGTGAGTGAAATGAAACCTTTAGTTTCATATATGTAATTTACAATAATATTATAGGTTAAATAAGAACTGTATCACAAAGTTGGCCTAGGTTTACACACCCGTGTAACTAGAGTAAAAACACTTGCTTTAAATTTGTGTAAAGACTTGATAAAATCTTACCGATGAAATATTTCAGCGGTTAAAAACGTGCTGTTTAATGGAATGACTAATTACGGTAAGTATACTGTTAACACAACACTATGCGGCCGCCCCGCGCCCGCTCTTCGGCCCCCTCGCGGCGCACGCAGCCCCGCGCCTGCGTACAACGGACAGTCAGTCTAGATCAGTGAGCAACAGCACGTCGTAACGCCCGCGTCCCCGATACCTATCATTCTGTATTTTTGATAACCGAAATAAAATAACCGTTAAACACCAAGTACATATATTCAATAAATTCCTATTCATCTTGTGGCGACCGTGATACAATCTGCAATCAACAAAAGGATCGACGAGGTTTGGATTGCGGATTCGACGTGGGTTGCTCACTGATCTAGACTGACTGTCCGTTGTACGCAGGCGCGGGGCTGCGTGCGCCGCGAGGGGGCCGAAGAGCGGGCGCGGGGCGGCCGCATAGTGTTGTGTTAACAATACAATCTTTATAGATACTCGTAAATTTCTGAGCTAAAAATGAGTTTTGATATGTCGCCTTTTGTATTTTATTACAGTTTCGCAGTGTTTTCACACCGCATTTAAAGCTGAATTTTGAAAAACATTTCTGCTTTGCAGCGGATAACCTGTCATGCAAGTGACACCTTATTACTTTGGGTTTGATAACGATTTCAACTTCATGTAATTTCATGCATAATGAACATCCAACGAAACATATACCTGCTGAGCTGATACACACCAACGCACAGAAACAGGTCTGAAAATTGAGCTCCATACTTATAGAAACTAAGTGTCAAAAATTAACAAATAAAAAATATGAATGTCTTTAGTATACCTCCCTTATTTTACTTCATGCGTATGAAGGGTATGATTATCTCGCCTCATCGCCTGATCGCCTCGCGTGAGAAAAAAAATGTTTGTCTTTATTTGGTATGGGGGAAAACACAAAAAGAACTTTAAAAAAAAAAAACTAAACAGAACTGAAGGGTTGGTGCTCACATGAGCTATTGTCTCTTGCACGGCGATCCACATGATATATACTATTTACGTACCTTTAGGTGCCGCTTTGCGTGTAGTAAATTTTTATAATTTTGAATTTTTGTAATGCGAGTGAATGTAAGTATACCAAATCAGCTCTTTTTGGAATCGGTGCCAGATATTGTGAGTTAAAATGTGTTTATTCGCACCGACTCCAAAAAGAACTGATTAGGTATATACTTACATTAGTTAAGGAACTTAGTTATTAAGGTTAAATGAAAAAAGTTTATTATTTTTAGCTTTTCAGTTTTTCGGCGGTTTAATTTTTTTGTTAAAAAGTTTTTATTTAATGATTTTCTGTGGATATAAGATCAGCATTAAAATCTGAGAGTGAACAATAAATCACCCCTATTTTCCCACCCTTAGGGTAAGTTATATTATTTCCATATAAGTTATATTGGAATACCCTATCTAATAAAAAAAAATATTATCAAAATTGGACTACTCGTTTTGTACTATGTAGGCACCTTTGTGTAACTACGCAATCTACAATGTTTAAAGTATAGCGCCTTAGAGCGCTATTTATACTGAAAAAAAAACACAACCAATGGTATCCTGTCTCTGGTTTCACGTTTGACATCTGTCAATCTTAATGTCATTGTCAGTATTATTTGATCAGTGGTCATTGTACTTTTTTGTACGCTGCGCGATCGTACGTTAATTTTTTCACACGCGTTTATTTTCAGTATTTTACTGGATTAGTGACGTGTTTAGACTATAAAATATAGGCCAGTAAGGTTGGCGAAGTCTTAAGAAAGAAAGAGTGCCAATTGGAGATGTTTTATAACTACTTGTGATTCAAAACGACGTCGACACCGCCTATCTATTGCAGTCCCGCTTCTGCTTGGCATACAGTTTCTTTTTCAGCCGTGTTTCTGAAGTCGTCGCTCCATGGAGTTAAGAGAAGTCCTACACTACATTTACCGAAACATGACCTCCATAACCTGCAAGATAACAATCAAGAAAACAAGGGAGTGCTGCTATGCTGACTTGACATCGGGGCTTTTACGAGGATTTCCTCGTAATCGACAGCCACAACCAATGGCCGTGATGATCGTATGATCATTTTAGCTGTTCACCCCACATTCAACATAGCCTGTAAGAAATTAATCAAGAAAACGACGGATGTCAACTCGGAACCAATGATCAATGACGACCCGGAGCCTTCACGGGAGGTTGGCCGTGGTGATCGCATGTTCATTCTAGCCGCTGCGTTGTCTCAGAATGACTACAAAACAGAGCCTTGATGGTGGATTGGGCTAAACATTCTAAAGTGTCATCACAAGATATTGACCTGAGACTTAACATGACATTGGCTCTAGTAGTCCGTGAAACCAATAAACGTCTTGCACCACAAATATACTACAAAGGATTAATAATATCAGCAGGCATCACACATTTATTCCAGCTTATTTGATGTCTCATAAATAATTACCAAAAGAACAGTATAATTACCTTTTCTATCTCGCAGCAGAATTTTATCACTTCCACTTGCTTTTACGAGGGGTCAGCTTGTGGCTTAACATTATTAATTGAAATATTGTGGATCTGCAATTCATTATATAAAGCAATCATAGACTGACTTCATCAATTGAAATTGAATATATATTTGAATACAAAATGTCAAGGTGACACTGCTCCTTGAGCACCACTGAAGCTGAAGAAAAAGAGGAGGGGGTAAATATTGGTACTGAGACACCAAGACGAGTGTCCACCCTCGATCTTAGCAGTTTTTTCTACCTAACATTTTGACTCAAGAGGGATCACAGAAAGAAGCTCCCTTATCAGCTGATATTAAAGGCTAAAAGACTTCTGAGTAACCAAGTCACAGACTCATACCTAGACAATTGTAATTAGATTTAATTTTTTTGACATTTCATATGTTGCTAATATATTTACTAATTTAGAATTGGGCCTTTTACATATGTGAGGCTACCAAGTCTCAGATACACTTGGCCCTTTTTGCTGCATTCACATACATACAAGACACTCGTAGTGTGGTTTTCCATAAATTTAATATTATTGATGTACATCTTCTTGATGTTGACCCAAGAACAAAAGAAGAACATTATAAAGCATAGCCAGTTTATAATACTTAAAATTTTAACCACAGTTTTGTGTTTTTTAATATATATATATTTTTTCTTTTATAAAATTGTAAGTTTAAATAAATAAATAAACATAACTTGCAATCACTGAATAATATCTGTAATCTAAGGATATTCTGTTTACCGGATTGGTGTAATGGTTTAACATTGGAAGTTACAGGGTTTGATTCCCAATCGGGTCGGGCATACAGCCCTTGGTCAGATGCATATTCTTGTACCTTGTAGCATGGGAATGCTAGGTCCTTCTTGAAGACCATTACAATTGGTTTGTTAACTAGTGCATATTTGTGTTATTGGTTCCTATGTTTCATAAGTTATGTGTAATCTCTTTTTTTAGACTTACATTAAATTTAATACATTAAGCCCTAAACAAAATTCTAAGTTTTCATAATACCCTATAAATGCACTTAATAATACCTATTCTAATAGTCTAGCTGAAAGTCAAGGCTAGGCTACTTGCCTTCATCAAGTGTGAACAATTCAAGAGAAAGGCACACACATCTTATTGGTTACAAATAATGTGAAAAATAACTATGACATAAAAGGTTTATTTACGTTTTGGCAATAATATAATGTAACCATTGTGAAAAGCTTTTTATAAACACTTATCACTGTATTCCATAATTTTTAGAGTCAGTCAAAACTCCATGGCTATATTTATCAAGCCTTATTTATAGGCATTTACAAAAATGATACACCATTATATGACCCCTATATACATATGGTTTTGTAACAAATAATTTTATTTTACAGTTGAATAGACCATGGAAGACTTTTTTTTAAAATTAGTTCAGTTTTTATAAATAGAACATAAAACATCCCAAAAAAGTTAAAATTGTCTTAATGTAATACCTACTAATTATGTTTCATAAAAACTACAAGCTCCAAACTTAAGAGTACCTACCTGTATGACATGTTATTTTATCAAAGTAGCAAGTATACAGAAATGATTAATATAAAATGAAAATTTCAACTGAAAATTTGAAGATAAACCGAATACAATTGGCAATCAAGGCATTGGTGACAGTAGTTGACAAATATGTTCACACTCCTCGTTATTGGATTGAGGCTGTCAGGGTGCCAGACTGATGTCTGGACCACAGAAAAATTCAAGTTTTAATGTTTTTTCTATCTTATTAGATGAGACTTATTGGAAAGTTTTTTATTTTATCAGTTGAACAAGCATTGATCAGTTAAGTGTTGAATCTTTCTCTTATTAGGTGTCAGAAACTATGTTGTTTCACTAACCTATTATTTCCCCCCTGGAGATCCACATACAGTGCAGGAGTTTTACACTGATTTCCAGATGTATATTATTAATTTGTTTTCTATCAATGGTTTTCTAACAAGATTAATCAAAAATTAATCTCATTTACTATAATAATGTTGAAACCATTGTTAACTAAAGGAAACTAATCTCAGTCTACGCGGAATCGGTGGGTTATTCCTTGCCAGTAAATATGTATGTGAATCCCTCTCCGACTGAATCAATACTTGCAGTATTTCTATTAGTTTTATTTTTTATTAAATAACACATAGGTAACGAAGTATTTAAAATATTAAACATTAATATTGATTTATTTTGAACCGTTGATATGTACAGACATCAGCTCATCGACCTACCACAAATCATCGTTTTTATCAATTGAAAATGATCTCTACAAGTCAGGCTTAAAGTTAAAAATCTGTTGAAGAACTTTTAACTTTTTGGGGGTTTAACTTTAAACGTGCTGTTTACCGTACATTGAACAGATGGTTCATTGAAGTTGATTACCAAGCTTTCTATTTAAATAAAATAAAATAATTTTTTTTATAAAATTATTACCATATACCACTTGTACTGGGGTAAAGTTACCTTTTTAAGTACCTACCCATTTACTCAGTATGTACATTCTTTTAGATAAATGAGACTAGGTTTAGCTTAAATCATTTTCTTGTTTTCATAATAACATTAAGCAAGCTGATACCCGCGACTCCATTTGTGTGAACTTAAGTTTATGCATAAATAATAAAGTAGTTTATTAGGTGTTTGCCAAGTAATTGCTATTGCGTCAGTTTCATTTCCCAGTGTGTGTAAAAATTTATAATTTTTTATTTTTTTCCTAAAATGTTAAGTAGATTACTTTTTTCGAGTTTATGAGTGATTTGCTTCTTCTTCTTGGTTCACCTGTAAGTATGGTACAACGGTCGTCGGTGTCATTAGTTGACTGTATCAATATACAGAGTTGTATTATCATACGGGGCTGTACCTCCATACAGGGTGGTACCATCAAACAGGATTGTACCATCATACAGGGTTGCACCGTCATACAGGGTTGCACCGTCATACAGGGTTGTACCACCATACAGGGTTGTAACATCATACAAGGTTGTTTTATCATACAGGGTTGCACCATTATACATGGTGGTTACATCATGCAAAGTTATAATATCATACAGGGTTGTATAGATCTGAAGATGTTTTGATATTCAGAGTTGATTGATTAATTCTAGTGATGAATCAAATAACTACACCCGCGTTAGATAAAATTTGAATGAAGTATCTACTTATGCTGGGGCTTCACCTGCGTCTAATGTCGTTAATTAGTGCTCTATTTGACGTAATACGCAGGTGTGGCCGGTCTTTGTGCGCTAATTTGCTTCAATAACATTAGACGTTAGGTGATAGCTCGGACGGCGGTAACTTTTGACACATCAAAGAGATTAAGCGGCCGTTTAGTGCGTTGTTGTGGCTACACCTACTACACTAAACATGTTAAAACACGGTCACATTCAAAAACTCTTTTAGAAATTTTTTTTAAAGTGCACAGTTATTAAGTTAGGATGGAGTAGACAAAATAAGAAAAGTATTGAGTTTTTGAAAGCGTTTTATTTTATTTTAAAGACAGACTCACAGATCACACGCTAACTAAGTCGCTAGACGCTAGAATCAAACGTCAAATAAGTGTGGCCACGCACTTAGCGCGTAGCTTAATGCTTTAATTTAGTTAACGCTAATCATGCCTTTATATGAACGTTAGGCGTCACGCAGGTGAAGCCCCAGCATAACAGATACTTCATAAAATAACACCTAAAAATTTTAACATCTCAAACTTCAGCAAATCATTAGGTATGTGATCATAATAAATGATTTATTGATTTTGCAACACAACTTTCCTCTTTGAACATCTACATAGCACAAAACGAGGACGAGATTATGGAACATAATTTATTGATTGGACTAACTTACCTAGTGACGTCCAATCCTAATTATGTAAAGTAATCTCTTCCTCGTTCTAATCCCAGCCCAGCCCTGATTCTAGGTTTTTAGAAATATATATATAATATACAAATTTATATACAGGTTGTAAAAAAAGGCTTAACGAAGCCGAATACTACATATTCTACGTATTATTACGATCATTTATTTATTTAAACTATACCTGGGAAATGACGGGTTACCGAGTTATTGACAGTCAAAGATTTTCAAAGATTTTTACAAAATTCTCTTCTTTACAAAGAAACATGATCCGCTTACACACACAGACATAGTCTGTGGCGTGCACGCTATACATTGCGGGTTAGAAATAAGTTATTTTTTTTATACTCAAAAATAAAAGTCATTTCGCAGCAATTTTTTTTTTTGCATTCTACTTGGTTTTATGTATAGAATTCGTGGTTTTAGGCTTCGTTAAGCCTTTTTTTACACCCTGTATAATTATATATACTGGATGACTTTTTTTACCGTTAAGAAAATAAACGTATAAGGTAGGTAAATGACATAGGTGATGATAACATGATAATTTAAAAAAAAGTTTAATTTATTATTTTATTTTTAAAAACTATTTATCCTCATAACTATCTAATTCTTAGTTAATTTTGACTAACTGAACATTAATAAAAGAATATTGGTAAAATAATAATAGAAATATGAAACCGACTAAAACTCAAACGCATATTCACTGATGATGTATTCTATGTTTATGCATTTTTTGGACATTCCAAAACTTATAAAATCAGTTGTATTTTATAAACACACATAATATCACATAGTTTTAGGTACATTACACAGTTATTTTTTATATATAAATAGCGCTCTAAGGCGCTATACTTTAAACATTGTAGATTGCGTAGTTACACAAAGGTGCTTACTACATAGTACAAAAAGGAGGACGAGATTACTTTACATAATTAGGATTGGACGTCACTAGGTAAGTTAGTCCAATCAATAAATTATGCGTGGTCAAACATTACAATCAGTGAGTAAACAATCAATCATCCCCTGTTTTCCTACCCTTAGTGTTGTTTTTTTTTTTCAAATTTATATGGGACCCCCTTCGGACTATACCCTTTCTATTAAAAAGGAATTACCGCGATCAGACTTCACTGTAAAAAGTTGTTTTACTTTTTTGATACTCAAATAAAAAAACATCAAATTCTGGGTTATCTAGTATTAAACTGTGACGTAGCGGCCATAGATAAGGAATTTACAGTTGTACCATCTGTTGCTAAAGGAATCGCCACACCCTTTGCGCCTTCTGTTAACAACATAGGGTAGTAACTATATTATTTTGTTGAGATTTCGATGTGTTTATATGTCTAATGTAGTGTATTTAGTATCAGCATTGCACCCGTGCGAAGGCGGGGCGGGTCGCTAGTAAATAATAATTTCAATCAAATAGTTCTAGGTATTTTTTCCTACATCAAAATAAACTTTACATCTTTCTAATATAAGTAAAGGTTTCAAATAGACCGAAAAGATTCACTGAATCTTTTTAGTAGAGTATACAAATGTTCAATCATTTTTTATTTTGAACTATTTTATTGAATGAATATACATTTCTAAATAATAAGCTTTCATAAAAGGATATAAGTCATTCATCGATAAATGCAAATTTATTTACACTAAAAATATACAGCTCTGGATGTATGTGTTGTTTACATATTATTAACCGACTTCAAAAAAGGAGGAGGTTCTCAATTCGACTGAATATTGTGTTTACATATTGGGCTCGTTTGACTTTTGTTTCGAACAGATTCGATAGAATAAACATTACGAGAATTTTCATACGTTTCTGATCAATATGTGTATGATCGGAAAAAAAATACTAAAGCTATCAGAAATTGTTATAACAATGTAAACGGTAAGCGATAAAATATTTACTATTGCAATTTTTATACAATATTTAGCGACATGACTGGGCAAAATGCACGTGTAGAATTTAGTATTACGGATATAAATTACTATGTGTACAAATATTGATTAACCTATTTAGTAAAAGTTGTATTAAATGTTGCTACGGAGACGTACTTATACAAAAACACAGATAAAAGCGGCGAGTGACTTAAAACAAGATTGGAATATAATTAATAGATGTTTAAATATATAACGATATACGACGAACTCCGTAGCCAAGAGTAGTCCGTAGCTCGCCGGACTTGGCGTCGCTATCTCTGAGGTACCGGGTTCGATTCTCGGTCGGGTCAATGTAGAAAACGAACTTTTCTATATATCGGCTCGGGTTTGGGTGTTGTTGTACCGTCGTTGTTTCTGATTTCTATAACACAAGTGCTTAAGCTACTTACCTTAGGATCAGAGCAATGTATGTGATGTTGTCCAATATATTTATTATATAAGGTCCGATTTTATAAGTGTACATCCGGAAAAGCAATCGTAAAACCAACTTTCAACTATCATAAAAACTAAAAAAGTTAAAATTAAAAAATAAAAAATATCAACATCGAATTCATCTTCTTCTTCTTCTTCTACTATATAAAATTCTAAACTGACTGTTGGTCTATCAACGCACAGCCCAGACCGCTGAACCTAGAGACTTTAACATTTTGCACATAGATACCTTATACAGTGTAGGCATCCACTAAGGAAGGATTTTTGGAAATTCCACCCACCACCATTAGGGGGTAAATAGGGGGTGAAAGTTTGTAAGTCCTTCAGTTTTGAAGTTAGGATCTCCAAATTTTGTGTTTAGGCTGACGTATAAAAATAAATTAACACGTGTCGCAGCGATTTTTCTAAAGCCGTATTTGGAAAAGTAAACGGTGAAACGGAGGAGAACCTGCTTAAATTTAAACTGGTGTTCAGGCCCTCACGCCTTTCATGTTTTTACATAACAATGCACAACCAACAATACACCATACCAGTGCCTTTGAACAAATGCTGAATAGCCGCTTAAAATACATACAGAAAATTAAAGAGGATTTTAAAACAACATAAGGCAACGAATATTTGGGACTATTGATACAGGAAAAACAACGGCTGGGCTCGGCAAGACTGAAACTGGAGATGTGGTCCTCAGAGTGAGGCCAAGAGGATTCATTGGCCTCTAGCGGTTATTTTGGAGCTTATTCCTGGAGTGGATAGAGAAGAGCGTGTAGCACGTTTGAAAACTGCACATGGAGAGCTAATACGTCCGTTGCAGCGCCATTTCCCTCTAGAGGTTCACTCGTCTTTTGCTTAAGAGCTATCTCCACCCGGGACTCAAACACGATCCGGACGGGTCGTACGCGTTCTCCCGCTCATCTAAATTTATAAAAAAATGGTCTTGTGTACAATTTTTAGTTGCGCAAGCGCAAGGGGGATGTAGAGAAACCTTATTATACTTTGTCTTTGGTGTTTTAGTTTTAAGTTTAAATTGTTTTTATGAGAATATTGTAGTAGGAAAATTTGATGTCAATGAAATAAATATAGAAAGGAAACATACGCAAAAATATAAGTTTTTCCTTTAGAGGGATTTGTAGAAATTCAACCCTTAAGGGATTAAATAAAGAGTAAGTTTTGAAATATGGATCTCCAAATTTTATGTTTAGGCTGACGTAGGAAAATAAATAATTAGTGTTTCAGCGTTTTTTTATACATTAACCCCCGATGGTGTAAAAAGTGGGATGAAGCTTTGTGTGGGAAATCCTTCGTTTTCAAAGTATACATCACAAAAATAATATCGCTTATAGTTTAAAGCTCTGGCAAAGTATATGGATGTTGTTGGAATTTCAACCCTGAACCCCGTGAAAAGGGTATTTAATTTATTTCTTTATTGTGGAACTAATATTACTGAATTTATTATTTAAATATTGACACTGGAACTTAGATTTCAAAATAAATAAAATTTTACCTTCCCATTTATATACCTCTACAGCTGATCGGACACTGTATTATTTGTAACGTTGCACATACATTTTTATACAATTTTTCATATTTATACGCTTAAAAATATTCTAAACTATTTTTTCATTAACAAATAAAACTAAACCTATTTAAGACTAACCTACAATTAAATTAAACATAACTTTATCCTAAATTTGTCTTAATAATTGACTTAATCATATTATAGTAAAACGATCAACCGTTTTATTATTTCACGGGTTACTGCGCGGGACCCTAACACACGCGCGGAATTTCTATTGTTCTCTCGAACATTCGAGACGGGCAACGGCGGCGGAGATGCGCCGCGCTTGTATGAGCATTCACCGTACAGCTCGCGTTCTGTGCGCTTAACATATTGAATCCTTCGGCGGACGTTATCAGTAAGGAAAGTAAACTAATATTATAACGGTCACTTAATGACTGACAATCCGAATCTTAGAAAATAATTAAATTGTGTGTGTTGTGCTATTCCCCGATAGGGGATCCAGATTAGGAGTCAGAGATTTGGAATCAGGAAACGGGACTTCGGACACGGAGGATTGCACCAGCACAGTCTACGGCTAGCCATTTGCCACCTTCGACCTACACACCACAGGGAAGTTCGGATCTGCGGAAGTAGCTATCAGTCGGGCCCTTGTAAACCTACATTGATACCCCAATAAATTTTGTGTGTACGTTGTGGGTTTTTTTTACAACGCCTTAAATAGGTAGGTACCCACACGTAAACGTAACATATTATATAAAATGGCAAACTGACTGACAAGGTGATATATCAATGCGCAGTCCTTACCACTGGATTTGGGGACTTGAGATTTTGCAAATGAATAACTTATAACTACGCAAGATATACAAACATCAATCCTAACTTATTTTATTTTATAAAGGCGTAAGTGACTTTTTTTGTTGATTGTTTGTTACGCTTTCACGTCTCACAACTCTACCAATTATCATGAATTGTAACACAGATGTTGTCTACGGTTCAGAAAAGGACATATATCCAGAAAAAAGTACTGTTTCCGCGGAAGAAAAATATCTCTGAAATGGTCGTCTGGCGTAACAACTCTGCTTAATGGATGTAAATAAATTGCAACATGATGCCAGTACTGAAAAATGAATAGAGTCCAGAAGGAAATCTTATATCTATACATATAGAATGCTTTGTCCTGAACGACTGACTGACTGACTGATGGATCAACGCACAGCCTAAACCGCTGATCTTATAAACCTGAAACTTGGAGGGTGTGTTCCTTGTATGACGTAGGCATCCGATAAGAACTGATTTTTCGATATTCTACCCCTAAGGGGATGAAAAGGGGAGGCAAAGTTTATATAGGACAGCGTGATTTCTTGGTCCAATCTACTTTAAATTTTGCAGAAACATTCTTAAACAGAATTAATGAAAGACGTGTTTCGTATTTCATTAAAATACATCACCTAACGGGGTTGGTTGGGATAATAAAAATAGGGGTAGAAAGTGATTTCGGGGGTGATTTGCTTTAAAGTTGATATCAATACTCCTTCCTTAGTGCTTTAAATGACATTAAAACTTAGAGCATTCCATTAAAAATGGTTTATTTTAGTAACAGTTGTCATGTCATACATATTTTCATGTCATGTCAAACATATTTTGATGTGAGAAAAATTGTGTTCGTAACTTTATTAAGAAAGTAAGGAAAGTAGAAAAAAATAAATTAGTTATTAGAGGTATATGTTACCAAAATAAAACGTTACTAAAATGGATGAGATTTAAGACAGCATGCCAGCAAACCACAACTACAGACAATGATGATGTGATAATGATGTGATGACGTCAGTCCACTGCTGGACATATGCCTCTCACAGTGCACGATAGTGATTGCAATCGGCTATTCTTTTCTATACATTTTAATGAAATTATAGATGCACAAATTATAATTTTTAGTGGGTATAATGTTTTCTGTTTATTACATGTACATAAGTATGTAAGTTATGCGTTAAAATAAATAAATAATTTTATCAAAAATAGTTTATTTCTTTCATTCTTAGCTTTTAGGGTTCCGTTGTCCTGACAAGGAACCCTTACAGTTTTGTCATGTCTGTCTGTCCGTCTGAGGGTTTACTTGGAGACTGTTGGCACTACAGTAGAGAGCTGTAATTTTGTGGGGTGTTTAACAATTACGCCGACAACGTGGTAGAATAAATTTCTGAAAAATATTCTTTTTTAGGGTAGGTACATTTTCTACAAGTAAACATGGGGATGATTTCTTTATTGTCTACTCCATCGTGTGGGCCATCGTTGAAAAGGTCCTTTAAAATGACTGGGGTTGCTACAAATATTTTTCGATTAAGGGATCCGTTTATCAAATATTCTAAGTGCTAATTTTTGTTTGGGTAGGGCCTCTAAAAGCTTAAAAATTGTCTTGAAAAAATCATGATGATTGTGCTTTAATTAACGGCTAATTTACATCGGTTAAGTTAGTCCTTAGAAGTAAACATTGAAAGTGACTGAGATGGAAATAAATAAATACAATAAAGACTCCTCCTGAAATATATTGTGGTAATGACGGTCAACTACGGAACCCTACAGTGCCCATGGCACGACACGATTCCCACTAGGCCAGTTTTAATTTACTTAATTTACTATTGTTATTTTACAAAAAACTAGCTACCGTTACTAAAAAAAAAACAACAATACTGATGATGCAGTTTCATAATTCCACTAATATTATAAATATAAAAGTTTGTGAGGATGTTTGTGATTGCGATAAAATTTTGCACACGTCAAGAATTTGATCTGGATTAGCATGTAGTAAAATTTCTAACCCGGTTTAATGATCCTGTGGGATATATTGAGTAAACTAAAGATCACGCGAGCGAAGCCGCGGGCAACAGCTCGTTCCTAATACAATTAAAAAATCGCGAGTTATGTTAGGCAATCCTAAAATAATTACTGTTAGCTAATTCACCTTTGTCTATGAACTGTAATTCTATGGTAATTGTCATAGCATCTTACTAAAATGTCTTTCATAATTACTACTTAAGTGACACTGCAATGAGTAAATTTTAAAACGCGGTATATTTTTATGTTATCAGACTAATGAAAAGTGTTTCGATGTCTCGCGCTACAACCTATACAATACGTGTGTAATATAATTTTTCAACACAGTTGCTCGTAAATTCACTCTTATAACACCGTTTTTAGTATCTTAACTCATCATATTACGCACTTGTGCTGTAAAAAGATTATCGCACTAGTGCGGTAATGTAAACTTTTTTTTAAAAAATCCAGCAAAAGTTTGTGTCTAACTAAGAACATTGAATATCTTACGAATATTAAATTATTTAAGGGTTAAGATGACAAATAAATATTTCATTTTATCAAATTGTATATTAATAAAGACAAACTAACTTAACTATCATTTTTAGAAACAATAATTTATAGTTTATTTTATTTTTTAAATTGCTGCTACTCGGCTGAACAGCCAGTTTTTCCTGTGCCATTATTGAACCTGCGCGCGCATCGAAATTGCGGCGCGCGAAAAAAACAAACGTGTTATTTTCCATTATTATTTGGTAAAGTTGTTGCTGTGTGGTTAATTACTATCAAAAATGTCTACTTTAAATAGTAAAGACGAGTAAAATGTTATTCAACCCCGTCGTAAATACTTATCGAGGCACGAAACGCGAGTGATAGCCTGTTGCCGCCAAAATGCATAGAAAAACAGCAAAAACGCCAAGTCATATTCGGAGAAGGTATTTTAGATTTTAGTTCGTTTTTTCCTCGCAATTGTGTTGAAAAACGTCGTATGCAACTCGTGTGCATTGATCATTATCACACTCGGCTTCCTTACCGCGCTCGCCTGCGGCTCGCGCTTATAATAATGCCTCGTGTATAATGTCCAACGTAGCACACTTGTATCATAATGTACTATTAGCGATTTGATTAAAAACATTATTTTTACGGTTTAATTATATGTGTCAAGTTTTATTTTTATATTGTAATTGGATTACGTTTAATGTTTGTATTGTCCCTTATTTTTAAATCTAGATTAGCGCGAGCGTAGCCGCGAGCAAATGCTATATTGCATAAACTCGTCCTATCTTCAATTGTTTCTCGAGCCCAGATGGTTATACGTACCAAAGATAGGACGAGTTTATGCAATATGAAGCCAATGTTGTTGATTTTGATTTCAACTTTTTTAGTTTTATGGTACACATTTAAAAATTGATTTTTATGATTGCTTTTAATTTATATAGTCACAGGTTAACAGGATGTACACATAACACGGACCTTATATATAAATAAATAAATAATAAATAAATATTGGACAACATCACATACATTGCTCTGATCCTATGGTAAGTAGCTAAAGCACTTGTGTTATAGAAATCAGAAACAACGACGGTACCACAACACCCAAACCCGAGCCAATATAGAAAAGTTTGTTTCCTACATTGACCCGACCGGGGATCGAACCCGGAACCTCAGAGATGGCGCCACCATATTAGTTCGGCGTGCTCGCCTCTCGGCTACGGAGGTCGTCAAAATAAAATATATATAAGTCTTTTTGTTTGTCTATAGATATGAGTACATGTAAAAGTTGTTTTGCCTATTTTGCCAAGAGTGTCTTAAATATTCGTCAAAAATATGTTAAATAATCATGTTTTTTTTGCAAGTCATGACATCATCCATGATAAGACGCTGTGTTCCAATTAAGGCTTGTAAATTTAATAACGTATTCGTCAGATCGTAAAATTAAAAGTGTTGCCATAAATGAAACACTATGTCACCTTTTAGCCATCAAAAAAACTATGGCATAGAGATGATCACGACAAACTTTATTCTTGACCTGATTGACCATGTAGGCGTAGATAACTGTTAGAACAATGACATTAGTCTTTAAAATTTACGTACCTAGAAGGTTTTGTCTAGTTAAAACAGCTTTCATGATAGTTACGAGTAATTGCGTATTCCTTACGGCGTCGTCAGCGCAAGCATTCCTTATGAGGCATCTAATAACAGTGTCTTCGTGATAAATGGGAGATTGTATAACGACTTGCTTATATAATGGAGGTATAAGAAATTGCGCTGCATCGTATAAATTTCAATGTGGAAATATTAATGAAACTAATTAACAATATAACATATGGCATATCTAAGAATATGGACGTACATACGTTATCTTAATAACCAATTGGAAAATTTAAATCCCTTTGTGGGTTAAATTCTACTTCAATGGTGTCCCACCACCACAATTGAAGTAGAATTTTAGGAAATGTTTTATTTAATCTTCCCTTTAAAAAAAAATTCAACTAAATTATTAATTCTCCATTCATATTTCTAGGTCCTATAATATTAAATTTCCAATCAAAATTAGCAGTAAAAATATAATTAGCAGTCATTTCATACTACACAGATTTAACATTAGGATTGTCACGTAGCAGCATTTTCTAGTAAGTTGACAGCAACTTAGGTACAGATCTACCGTCACATATTCAAAGCAAAAGATCTTTGAATAATATCAAAACAGTACGGTAGATACCTATACCCTAGATTCGTCAATGCCTGGTCACATTTGCAGCAAGTGGTACCTGACCTCCAAAATCCTTAGAAAAGGAAACCAGAACATTTGAATTATGGTCACAGATTTAGTGTTACTGAATATAGGTAATTATGTTCGTGGATAATATCTGAATATACTTACCTCCTTGTTATAGTTTTGTTAGTCTTATGGCCTATTGCTACTCTTCTTCTCAAACTATAAATCTCAATATCCACTGTTTTATGTAAGAAGAAACACTTTTTAACACATATATTTGAGCTTGAGATATCTAGGCTTTAGTTTCATAATGTGCGACGATGGCCACTTAGGATAATTAACATCTCATGTCCAAGATACCTGAATTGCGGAATTGGAAATGGGCCAGCCCAGACTATGCTGTATACCTAGCAAATCTAGACTACACGACTACATTCAGTAGCATAAGCAATACATTTTTAAAAACAGATTACTCCAAATTGAAAATAACCTGAAATATCAAAATATGGACTGTTTTTTGCGGTATGCCTGTGTTTAAATTTGTGTATATGAAATGTGTAGTAAAACTAAAAGGGTTATTCTACTGCTCGTGGGTCATTATTTGTTCAATATTTTTTAAAATTTTAACAGTAAAATAAAAGCGCTTAAAATTTTCCAGGAACGGAAAATATCAAAGTAAAATTATAAATTCATTTTTTTTTCTCTCATTAATAAGATTGTGTATGGTTGGCGTTAAAAACTTTCATTTATTAGTGTTGGTTATTCTGAAGGTGATAATAAGCTATGAAACGTATTGTTTTGTGAGCTTTAGCTGTCAAAAACACAATAGGAATGCGTCTTAAGTTAAGATTATTTCTGTTTACTTATTAAAAAATATTTCGTGAAATAAGGAAGTCAGGCCACTGCGTTGGGAGGTCTGCCCACGCCTTGTCTTCCAGTTCGTGGTCGCCACAGATTCAAAGTCATGCCTTCCACAGCTGAAGTCAATTCTGCGAGTTATGTGGCTTGACAATGTTGCTACTTTATCTTTGCGATTCGAAAAGCTATTACCAAAATGTTTCGTCTCGGTAAATACTGGAATTTTTTATTCAAATAATGATACTTACCAAATATTTTAAAATTGGTAATAAGCCATATAGAAAAAAAAAACAAGTAAATACAAATAAAGACAATATGATATAGAGGTGGCCTCTATGTGCTATACTATACATAGAGGCCACTTTTACAAAAAAAAAAATTTCTTTATCGTAAAATTTTCTTTTACAATTTTTTTTATATTTTCAGATGCAGTGTTCTCATGGAGCCGTTTGACTTACTTTGAGGATTAAGGAATATGAAGCGGCTTTGTCCTTTAATAATTTTAAATTTCATGATTATCAAAGTTCAAGTAAGTACCGACCGGTCGCAATTTAAGTAGGTAACATTATTGTTTATGCAATTAAAAATACTAGTATCCTCGTTAGCTTTTTCCTAGTCAATAATGCATTTTTACCCAGATAAACCTATTTAGCACAGTAGGTTTATCTGGGTTAAAATAAATAAATATTGGACAACATCATATACATTGTTCTAATCATAAGGTAAGTAGCTAAAGCACATGTGTTATAGAAAATACCACCTAATTAAAAAAAAATATTGAACTGCATTCTTTACTTTAAAAAAAATACAAAGCAATTAAATATATTTTTTTTCATTTTTTAAAAAGTATAGTATCAGGCTTATCTGGGATGTAAAAATAATTTTAATATTAACAGTAAAATTTTGTCTTGGAGTTTCATCGAATGATAAGACAAATCCCTATTAAACTAAATTACTATTATTTTTATTATTATCGATGGTATAAAATCATTGCAGTTAAAAGTCATTGATCTGAATACATCAACAATGCATTTCGGCTGTAAAAAAGTCTGGCGAGTAGCCAAATTGAAATATGTCTTGCTTTATAAATCAATTGCTTGCTACAGCCGCGCGGAAACTATACGTTTTGTAAAGAAGTTGACCTAGTTAGCTGAATAGGCAACATTATTGTTATGGGATGTATTGTGTATTCATGCAATATTGAGAACTGACCTATTATTAAACGGTTGTAGACAAAGTCAAGGCTGTATATTTTGGATTAACAGAGTATAAATGGATTCACTGTAATTGATTTTGACAATGAATCAATTGGATAAGAATGATTCATTGTTATTGTTTGGTATCTAGATCAAAAGCAACTTACAGATTTGCAACATGTGATCACAAAATATATTATGTTAACTAACCTTAACTTTTGAATTATATTCGTTTTATAAGATGAGGTAACTCTAATTCAAACTGAAAGCTTTTAATTATCATGTCAAATCCTCTTAATTATTATCTTAAGCTTAGACGTCACTTTAATCTTAAAACCATGAACGTTATTCAATTTACACGAGTTTCAAGTTGTTAAGAGTGTTATCACAAACTTCGGCTTGAAGTGTTGTTAATCGAATTCAGATAGCTACGTATAACGCTAACACGATAGTGTCGATAGACCCAACACAGCTTTCCAAAAATAAATATGTAAGTATCCTATTTCAGGCTCAGAATAAATCGTTTCCACGAGATGAAAGTATCAACGATATGATTGAGGCCCCTGTGAATAATGATTATGTTTACAAAAAAGGTAAGAATTATATTATTACAGTAAACTATACCTAGCTACTACCTACCTTTTATCTTGGATGGTAAAATAACCTTTTATTTGTTTAAATAATAATAATAATTTATCTATATCAAGAAACTTTCTGTGTGTTTATTATATTTGTACAAGTTGATTCGTAATACGATACATCCTCTTAGAAGGTGATAGAAGTTCAATATTAATGCAACAATTTTTTTAAAGTTTGTAAGAGTACAAAGTAATTACCGGTCAATAATGGTATATTAAATTTTGAACTTGACCTTTATCAGACAATTACGATTAAGAGTGTTGATCGATCCAATAATCAAAATTTGTTAAGATGGATGTGAGTTTTGGCTGCATTGTTTTTTCTATTAAATTGAATGAATGGAATTACTGAAAGGTATATTGATCTAGTTTAACATAGGTTAATTTTAGTCTGATTTAGTGTTTCTGTAGGATAATTATTTAATCATCTTTAGTTAATGGTTTACGCAGATAAAGTTGCGAACAGAACCTTGTATAATCAATGTGGCTAAGCTAGCTCTGAATTTTGTCTATAATCCATAGTCTACAAACCTTGTTTTTAGTTTATAGGTAAAACACTTAGAGGTGCTTTGAAGTTTCAAACGGCGTTTTATCACGTTAGGCCGATCATAATCTCTGAATAAAGTTGCTAAGCGCCCTTTATATGACTATGTCCACGCACAGTTGGCTTTCCTAAGCATAGTTTATGACCCCTTTCTACCATTATTAGGGTGCCATTAAATATTTTTTCATGAGCTATTCCTAAATAAAAAAGTTATAACTCCTTTTTAAAATGCCAAAAAAAGCTAAGAATATTTTGCGTAGAAGTGTCTGTTTCGCTGGAACACGTACCTATCTACGGTTTTTAATAGATAAAATGCCAGTTCATTTTCCTGATTCACGGGCTCACAAATTCGCCAGATCGAACCACCATGCATAAATTATTAATTATAATTTGTTTAATAAGGTTTAGGTAGGTATTTGTTTTAGATTATTTAATATTTAAACATAAGTAGAGGTCTTCTTGGTATCAGATGCAGTAGGCAAATCTTCCGCCACTCAACTCGATAACATTTGAAATTGATTTCCAAATTCGAACACAACATTAGTGATTCCAAACCCAAACTTCCTGACGTCACTGCCATCTAGAAAATTACTTTCAATTGAATAAAAAGGGTATATCATTCGCAGGTATCCACTTTAGGTTTCCCAGTTATTCGCCGTGGGGGTCTTGGAACGCGTGTCAAGGCGGCCAGAGAATGAGGCGGAGGCACTGCCTACGTAGAGAGATATGCGGGGATTCTGTACGGATTGAAGTAGCCAGGTATATTATACATAGACATAACAAAATATTTTAGTAGCAGGAACTCCAATGTTTATTATTTTGGCCACAAAGAAAGCTGTTGAATTATTAGCAGCCTGTGTATTGTAATTGAGTAAGTTTGTATTTATTTATGCAAAATCATAGTTTACTGAAAACAATTAAAGAGTACAAATGTTGTTAAGTAGCAAGGATTGTTACGATATTTTTTTCAACAGAATTGATAAACGAAGTAATAAGTAAGTAATTATTCAACAAAAAATCATGCCTCGTCTATTTGACCGCAAATACCAATTCTTATTAAAGAAAAAATATCTGTTTGGCGCGAAATAAGGTAAGTAGACATACTCCCGGACCCACATCTACGTAGGCATATTTTACTATAAAAATGATTTTTAGTTATTACATATACATTTGGTGTATATTTATGGGTATTGTACAGACCAATTATTCAAGTATGTATCAGCTGTGATTGCTTTGTTAGATGATTCATATTTGTATAATAACAACGAGGAATTTATCTTGTTTACAAATGTATGGCGTAACATAATAGAAACTGATCAAAATTATGTTTACAGTTGTAGAAAGCGAGGTTCGCGAATGAAGATTTTAGCGCAAGAAGACGTCGGGGATATATTCGACGACCGAGCGCCACTTATGGAAATGGTAAAAATAAATTATTAATTTGGTAGGATAAATAATTAATTGCTATGGAATATTACTTTTACCTGTGACTTTACTTTTGGAGACGTTGCCAAGAGGCTAGTTTGATTCCCGGTCGGGTCAATGTAGAAAACGAACTTTTCTACATTATTTCGGGTCTGGGTGTTGTGGTGCCGTCTTTGTATCTGTTTTATAACACAAACAAGTGCATTAGCTACTTACCTTAAAATCAGAGCAATATAAATTGTTGTCCAATATTTATTTACTGGCTGTGCCGCTGCAACTTCGTTTGCTTGAACTACCGGATGGTTATATAAAAAAAAGCTCACAGGAACATTAAACCGGGATAAAAAGTATTCTATATTCTATACGTATGCGAAACACCTACATCAAAATCCGTACAGACGTTTACGCGTGATTGAGTTAAAAACATCCAATTACCTAAATATAATATATAAAGCATTTATAATATTTGTGGGTTTTATCAAATTTCGCAGGCACGCGTTATGTTTAGATACCTATCAGGCTATATCATCCAATAATTGTAAATCAATTAGTCATCGAAACCCGGTGCTGTGAACATTGATAGCAGTGTGTGGTTTTGTTAATCGTCTGTACCTATGTTTAAACTAGATAATTAATCTAGAGCTTAATTAATTGAATTATTCAAACGCAACATATTTGTTTTTGTTATTTAGCTAATATGCCCATGCCTTTTTCACTTGTGGTTACAAATAGGAATCATGAAAACTTTTTATTCTTCGTCTCTCAGGAAGATTATTAAAAAGTATTGGACACGATTTTCTTCTTTTTTCACATAGTCAAAATACTACAGAAATTTATGGATTTGAAATTTCGCGTCACGTCACGCCTAGGTACAATTTTTACTTGAAGTCGTCACTGGTCGTCACTTCAAGTCGTAACGTCTTACGAGCCCCCTCTATCGAAGTTTGGCGCGTTTTATCTTTTAATTTTTTTGTTAGATTGACAAAAGAAGAAATAAGTGTCACGGCATCATTATTTTTTGATAATCTAACCGAATGACTTATTAAATTAATTAAAGAATTATTTTATTTACCCAGTTGTCATCCTAATTTGTGTTCCAGCCTGACTGCAAGAATCAATTGACGTCTTAGGTCTCCAACTAATTTACCTAAAGAGCCAATTTTGTTTATTAATATATTATCGCGTGGTCTTTAGTTTATTCAATACTAGCGACCCGCCCCGGCTTCGCGCGGGTGCAATGCTGATACTAAATACACTACAAAAATGGATGTTATTATACATATAAACCTTCCTCTTCAATCACTCTATCTATTAAAAAAAATCGCATCAAAATCCGTTGCGTAGTTTTAAAGGTTTAAGCATACATAGGGATATAGGGACAGAGAAAGCGACTTTGTTTTATACTATGTAGTGATATGCCACAGGAACATTGAACCGGATAAAAATTATCCTTTATGTTAATCCAGATCATATTTTTTATGTGTGTAAAATTTTATCTAAATCCATTTATTAGTTTTTGCGTGAAAGAGTAACAAACATCCATAGATCCATAATATTAGTAGCATTATAGTAGGTACTTTACAGTGGTCTAAAATCTCAGCTAAAACCTGAAGACCAGACGTAGGGTTAGTTAATTTTAAATGGATATAAATCACTTCTACAGGAAGATTTTTTATGAGTACACAAAATTTTATGTGGTGTTATACTCATGAATAGCTGTTCCATACTTAAGTTGCAGTTTTACTCGACCAAAATATAGGGAACAGCTGATATTTTTTCCTTTATTTTACCATTGGTCCCACAGTAAAAATTCTTTATATTCACGAGTAGAACACCATATAAAAAATTGTGTACTCATAAAAAAAATACTGTGAATTGAATCTTGTATTTCTACTAAATTAGATTACTTACAAGTAAATCCACTTTTAATGCTTGCTACAAAAGACGAATAAAAATAAAAACAAGTAAATAATGCAGATGTGTCCATTACTCAAACAGTTTATTGCTATTCTTGTTGTTGCCCTAGAATCAGATAGATTAGACAGCCGCGTTTAGCGCTCAATAAAACCCTGACTAACACACAACACAATGAGTCGCTAACAGATGGATCGATGAAACCAATTGACGGAATCTGTTTTCACTCTCTCTAAGAACAATATTTTGCTACAACTTTTCAGTTTAAGCAAATATTTTAAATTCTTAGCAGTAAATTCAAGATAATTGATGTTAAATCGAACAAGGTGACGCAAACTGAGCAAGGAAGTGTGTAAATCGAATCCGATTACTACTAAATCTGTTTTGTTGAATAGCCTCGTTACCTTAAAGTTAGCCTATATCGAATAGTCAGTAAAGGCAGAGCAAATAACTATTCGAGTCCTTTTAACTTTGGACAATTACTCACTTGAAGCTTAGAAATGAGTTTAGTAAAATAAAAGCGTTGAAACCAAAATCTTTTCGTATTATTTTTAAACAGCATTATAATCCTAATAAGTACAGGCTACACATTTTTTTCTTTTTTAGAGTTCTGTACCCAAAGAGTAAAACGGAACTCTGTCTGTCTGTCTGCCTGTTTGTCCGTTTGTCACCAGACTGTATCTTATGAACTGTAATGACAGTTGAAATTTTAACAGAGGATGTATTTCTGTTGCCGCTTTATCTACAAATGGCTTAGAGCATTCAACCAACAAATGGGTACTAAAAATTAAATTAAATAAATATTTAGGTGGGGCTCTCATACAACAGACATGATTTTTTTGCCGTTTTTATAGATAATGGTACGAAACCCTTCGTTCGCGAGTCCGACTCGCACTTGGCCAGTTTTTTAGACTTGGTATATTTGCAATAATCCTTGAAAGAAATTAGTATTAGGAACATATAAGCTTCTGTTTATTACTTTTTATTCATGGGTTACTACATGCATTTTCTCGATCAACTTTATTTATTAAAGGACCGTTCAGGGCCATAACCATGAACTCTTAAAACAATCTCAAAGTTGTCAAATCTGTCAATTTTGGTACGTCATTTCATACAAAATTTGACAGAAATGATAATGTTTGACAGATTTGTGATTGTTTTAACAGTTCATGGTTAGGGCCCAGGACACTTTATTTAATGATCTTTCATATGCTTGTTTATTATGTTAAAATTGATTAAGATAACAGATGATTGTATATTTTTTTATTTATTAATTATATGTGAACAGTATCAACGGAGGCAATTGGATTCGACTGATGTACAAAAGAAGTTCCGCGGATTCTCGCCTTGGGGTCCTTGGAGTTCTTGCTCACGGAAATGTACTACAGTACGAAGAAGGTAATTCTCCAATTTTATATACCTAAATATTGTTCTCAAAAAGGGCGTAGGTTCATTTATTCATAATTTTCCATTCGTAATTTTTCATTCAAATGATTCAATATATCAAAGATAATAAAACAGTGTTGAATCGACCGCCTCAGGTAAGAATCCACGTCTCTTTTAGATCCGGGCTCTTTGATTGGGATTAACTGCTCTTCTGTCGAAATTCTATCGGATATTGATGCAAGAACGTAGAACGAATTTACTGATATTCATGTTATAAAATTAAAATTAATTTAATCAATATTCACAAATAATAGCCGACCCTCGTCAAAACAATTTGATCCTGTTGTTTTTTTATTTACTTCAAGTGTAGCATAATTCATTATCAAAAGTTATCGTAAATATATTTTATTAAAATCTTTTCGAGCTCAAAATCAAAATCAAAATCATTTATTTCTGTAAATTGGCCATAATAGACACTTTAACATGTCTCATTTTTTTTTCCCTACCACTACTTCGGGTCGGGACCATTGTGGGCTAGTGCCAAGAAGAAGCAGCGCAAGAAACTCGGTCACGATTGTCAGCCTCTGTTAAAAATAAATAAATATTTTACAAGATTTGTTGTGAGCTTAGCAGTTTTTAATCCACACATTTTTATTATTTATATAATCACTAACGGTGTAATAGCCCTTTTTTATTAGAGTCCTTTTAACATGCAATTTGAATTCATATACAGGCATTTCAACAATGGATTGTGGTAATTTATTAAAAAAACGAATACAATTGCCCATGAAAGAACTTTCTACCTTGTGCAATCTAAACATCGGAACGGCAAGTTTATCCTTATGCCTGGTATTATACTTATGTATGTCATTTTTCTTAGTAAACAAGTGCAGATTTTTGCGAACATACATAATATTTTCAAAAATATATTGTGAAGCGACTGTAAGTACGTTAATTTCTTTAAATAGTTCTCTTAGCGAATCTCGGGGTCTTAGATTGTAAATAGCCTGAACAGCTCTCTTTTGCAGGACCAATATGGTTTCAATATCTGCAGCTGAGCCCCATAACAGTATGCCGTATGACATTAAACTGTAAAAATACACTAATCTTGCCGTTTCAACATCAGTCAGTTGTCTTATCTTTCTCACGGCATAAGCAGCTGAACTAAGTCTTCCCGATAAAGCCTCAATATGAGCACCCCACTGCAAACGGGAATCTAAAGTTATTCCTAAGAACGTGTAACGACCATACCCTTTCAAATCAAAGAATGATTTAAGTAATTAATAAAATAAATATTAAATTTTCTCATCAAATTATTTCTAACTAAAAAGGACAACTTATTAAACACATGCTTCCTACGTAATTAAATTAAATAAAACCAAACCAAACCCCTAATAAAATAAACTATGACAGCAAACTAACTTAACAATTGGGCCATAGGGTGCAATATCGCGTGCCAAAAGGCTAACAATCTTTCAAAACATAGTAATAAATAAAATGTGCAAATATAAGAAATAAACTGGATAAGAAACAAGCGGACAATTAGCTAGGATTATCATAAACACCGCAGGCATACCCATGTGCATGCCATACGCTTTTGAACGGGCACTTAAAGCTTTGTTTCTACTATGCCTAAAGTCAGATGTTGTCAACTGTTGTATAATCCTAAAATAAAAATTATTAAGATTTGCTTTGTCCACAATAATGTACACTATGAGCGTAAGTCTTAGACGTAGAAGCTAATTTATATTCATTTAGTAAGTTACATTATGTCAAATATTTTGATATTCATTAATAACTAATTAAGGAAAAGTGAGTAAATATCTATTTCCAGACAGTCATGTTTGTTTTAGTCCAATATAGTAAATAATAGGACTTTTGGAAAGTTAGAGTATGTGTTAGAATATTCGTCTTGTTATGCTGAAATGGGGCTCGTGGATCATAGAAGGTTGAGTACCCCTGCAAATTGAAAGATTTCGAACATCAGCTCTTAAGACTATAATTAATATTTAAACATCACACGCCCCCTGCGTGGGACGCAGGGAAGAAATGTGATGTTTAAATAGTTTAGAATGTTAGGCTTCGGGAGAGTTGGTGTTTCGCATTGATTGCACCTGGATGGGTGTGGTGTTCGCGAGTGTTCAACGGCTGAGAACGTGAGTTATACATTAAAGAAGTCTGTGTATTTTAATTTAAATATTTAATTCCAAAATCCTTTTCAAATCAGTAATTGACAGTAATACTAGACTTGATTTATGATAATTTCAATGTTTTTTATCCTACATCATTCCTTTTCATCAGAATTTTAACAGTATTGTCTGCTACTAATTTACCTAATTTCGATTATTGAGTAACATTGTGTGTGCAATTATTTATAATCTTAGTATGAACCCATTTTCAATTTCATGATGATGTGTGCATGTTAATTTTATTTGACTTTTTGTTGTGTTTTATTTTGAGTGTTTATTTGCGGTACCTAAATTAATGCGGATTATTTAGGTTCATTTGAGCTTATCTTACGTGTTAAAACTCATAGAAAATATTTAACAGATTTGAATACGATTTACGTATCAAAACGTGACGGTCTGCGCTCATTTGAGCTATTTAACTTTGAAATATTTCTACGGTAAATCAATTTGATTGGTTTAAATCAAGGTCATTTGATCTTGTTTTACATAAAAAAAAATAATTGTGATTTTACTTAACAAATATGACTGTCGTCTTTTAAATAATCCAATCCTCTAAAAATACTTCATTTATTTAGGTTAACGGACGTAGTAATTAGGTAGTTAGGAAACTAGCTATTTTTAGGTATCCATCCTTATTAAATCCTTTACCAAACTCGTTTATCCTCAAGGCTGAGTAAAGAATTTAATATAAATTTGTGATTAAATTAAGATAAAGGTATTTAATAAAATACAATTATTACTGCTTTCTTCCGACTATCATGAATAGGCTACCAAAGGTCAACTATACATAATAGGGTTTAAATCCAAATAATGCGTGCTGATGTGGGAATATCGATGGCTTTCTAGGTCACATCTCAAACTATCACGACCAAACCTCGACCTATAACAAAGTCATGGGTATCTTCGGATTAGCTCTGTATTATTACAGGATTGTTAGGGATTAACACGAATAATTTTCATAGCAATTGCTTCCGATGGGTGCAGGTGGGGTTCCCATTGTAACAGTTATGTCTGCCCTAGATCTATGTGTTTACCTCTAGGCGCCCCGGTGTAAAATTATTTGGATACCATTTCTCCTTTCCCGCAATTGGCCGAAGGGTCACCGAAGTGCCGCCTAGGTCACACCGGTTCAATGACACACCCGATCATCCATTGATAGAGCTTGGTGGCCAGATGACGTATCACTTAAGGAGACCAAGGCTGGTGCAGTGCCAACTTTTAGCCTTGTATTCATCGGAAACATTTGGGTTTAATTACATTTTTCATTATCTGCTGCCTTACAGTGCTGCGTGTTGGTGCCGCTGTAACATCTGATGGTCCTAGATCACTGTGCATTTCTAGGGCTTCTATGTGGATTATTATTTGGATACCATTTCTCCTTTCCCGCAACTGGCCGAAGGGTCGCCGAAGTACCGCCTGGGTCACGCCGGTTTAATCGTTCACGTGATCGTCCGTTGATGAGCTTGAAGCCCAGACGAAATTGCACAGTGGGAGATAGTCCATGGTACAGTGCTACTTACTGCGTCGTATTTATTGGTAGTTTCAGATTGTAGTTACTTTTCTTAGGGACCCCGTACCTTTGGTTGACTTTACATGAAGTCGAGTAGGTAGGTTTTAGTTTAAGTAGTTAGTTTAGTATTTTATATTGAATATCTTAGGCTTAGTCGTTCCCTAAGTGGCGCATATTTACGCTAAATGCGTTCTTTTAGCGTGTCCTATTCCCGGGGGTGGCAGATTGTCTTGGAGATAACCGTTTATCACATGACCACCACTCCTGATGGGCGTTTGGTGTTGGGGCTCATCTGGCGCCCTTCGGGGCGTTCCTTTTCCTCTTCCTTGAATGCGCACAAACCCAGGAAACTTTGGAGAAAACTTAGTTATAACATTCACGTACTTCTAAAAGAATTTGGTTTACAATTATTAACACAACGTACGGCCAATTTTAATTATCACAGGCCAACTTTATTAACGTAGTCTATTTCGATCTTAATTAATATATTTACTCATTTAATTCAAAGACTGCAAGCAGGCGGGTTGGTACAAACGTTGAGGAATTAGTCGTATCTAGTTGTTCATCTTTTACAATAATATGCGTTGCGACCTGTCTTACATTAGGCATTATAAATTTAATGCATTTTGTTTTGTTCGCATTGAGCAAAAGATTGTTGGTAGTAAACCAATGCTATACTTGCGAGAGGGCATTATTGACATCGTCGAAAGATTTTTGGCCCCTTTTGATTTGACGACTGTCTGACTGACTGATGACGGTCGACGGTCCATCATAGCTAGAGTTAGCTTACCTAAGCTACGTTTGCTGAGACGTGGTCTCCACCCAAGAATACTCCGCATTAACACTATGAAAAAAGAATTTTACATGCAACCGTATAATATAACCGGTGAAACTGAAACTATACATACAGAAGATATGCCTTTATCTATTTGACTGATATTGCACTTGTAACACGGTTTACGATTCGACAAAGGTTAGCTTTGTGCAGGCAAATCCATTTTTCTGTAGCCTTAAAATAGCATTGCACATTGTTTTAGGTACTGCCAAAGGCGGGCGTTTTGCGGTCGAAAAGTGATTAAGCAATCTGCATATTGCTACGTGGAGGGCAGCTATTGCCAGCGTTGGATCCGCACTCGAATGCAGAGGCGAAAGGATCCAGGTGAACATGCACATAGGTACTTGGCTAACCAATTTACAATAACATAAGCTAAGACTCTTACATTATGCTGACTTTTCAAAAGTACGAGTACTTATAACGAAATGATTTTTGTTAATTAAAAATAAGTTCAATAAAAAACTAAAAACCGACTGCAAAATGAAACTAAAAAGCGAAAAATAATATTGACTAAAACATACCTAATCAGTTCTTTTTGGAGTCGGTGCCAGCCATCGAGAGTTAAAATGTGTTTATTCGCACCGACTCCAAAAAGAACTGATTAGGTATGTTTTAGTCAATATTATTTTTCGCTTTTTAGTTTTATTTTGAAGTCGGTTTTTAGTTTTTTATCAAACTTATTTTATTTCACAATTTTAAGTGTTAAGTCCTCTATTTTTCCCCTCCTAACTTCGCCAAAAATTTCTTTACAGCATAGTAGCCCTAACTAATATTGGTATTTTAGGGACCCCCCATCCAATGGTATGATAAAAATAAGGTGTTATAAATAGTCAATTTTTCGACGAAAATTTTTAAGTCTTAGGAAAAGGTTTTCCTACACTCCAACCAGAACGGCGGCTATTTTAGTGTCGTAACCATTGGATAAGGTCTTGCGTTAAATACCACGTCAATTTAAGAAAGGAACTTCTAAATTTTTTTTCGTTACTGGGTGCGGGTACGCCCCCAGTAAATAAAAATTGGTGGTCTGTTACCTCATAAGCTCCACGTCTGCTCAACACACTGCGAAATACGTTCTGTCGACATATTGCAGTATTATCTTCTAACTCCTATCTGTTAAGGAGTTCTGTGGCTTCCATCATCAGGTCAGCAACATGAAATGATCATTACCAGACCCAAAAATCAGCATTGAGTCAGAAAATATATGCAAAACATTATAGGTGCCTATAAAAATTGAGGGTTGCCCTCGATTTCCTAGGGATCCCATCATCAGAATCTGACTTGGTGTAAATGGGACCACCTCGGGAGTATACCCTTTCAAACTAAAAAATAAATTTTGAAATCGGTCCATAATTGACGGCGTAATCGCGAAACAAACATACAAAAAAAAGACGAATTGAGAACCTCCTCCTTTATTTGAAGTCGGTTAAAAAGGTAGTACCTCGTGTACTCCTTACCTAAAATCTTCTGGTTGTAATGTGAAAATATTGTCAGTTATTATAATGGTAAAAAATTAAAAAAAACAATTTTTTTATAATTTTAAAATATTATTATAATTCATATATAATTTATTATATTTCAATAAATTTGAATGTTAAATTTTTAGAATCATAATTGAATCACTTTTGCGATTCTTTGTATTAACACAACGGCTAATAATTCCTGATACCATTTTGACAAAAAAAAAATGAAATCCCTATGTTAGAGAAACATTAAAATCCAGTACTGACTTGGCACTACTTTTATCAACAAATACTTACTTAGTTTAATATTGCCTTATACGGAATACTAAAATTATTTTTTGGATTTCTTCAAAGTAAAGCCTGACTAAAAACGGCAGGCTGCAGTTACACTTTAGCTCCAGATAATTTAATCCATATAAATTTCCCATTATGGCTCACCTGCATAAAACCTATTTCATCGCTGCCTGCAGTAAACCGGAGCACCGCTTGATTTAGTTGCTCGTTTTCGAGCAGGAATAGGCATTCGAATAGTAGCTTGGACTCTAGTACCATTATTATTAGGCAATTGATCACGTGGTTATCGCGCAATATTTACGTTTTTATACCTATAGCCTATAGGGTTGCAACTGTTGCAAGTGTATATTGTTTCCACAATCACACTAATTATCTAGCCCCAAACTAAGCAAAGCTTGTGCTATGGCGACTAGATAACGGATAAACATACTTAAATACGTTTATAAATATCCATGACTTAGGTGCAAATGCTCGTGCTCATCACACTAACATTTGCCCCTCGCGGGATTCAAACCCGCAACCGCCGCAAAGTCCGGTGCGCGAACCACTACACCAGACGGTCGTCAAGTCGTCATTTCTATAAACAATGCTCTCTTTATTATAAGAACCCAAATCTTACTAGTATTCACAAGCGATTTATATTTTTAGTTTATTGGCTTGTCTATTGTCACTTTTCTTTTGTTATAATATTTTTAGTACCAATAAAAAGACGTTTGTTTTCCACTTAGTTACCTACTTTATTATTTGGCTAACTAAAATATTCAAATGGATAAGCATCCTTTTGGCAAGGCCTTATAAAAACATTATTATTTCACGCCTCTGAGTTTCAGGCCTACTTTTGCTGTTTAAGAGACAGTGTGTGGTTTTGGAGGAGTAGGGAAAGATTAATTATTGTACTATAATAAGACTTATGGCCGTACTAAAAAAAGATAGACTAGTGTTGAACACTTGTCTAAAGATAAGCCAACTAATATGAAATGTTTCTTTATAATATATGTCTTGTGTCAACATTTCAAATTGGTTGACTAATCTTTAGAAAAGTGTTCAACACTAGTCTATCTTTTTGTGGTAAGGCCATTACAGTTTATAAATAAGTTGTATCCATGGTATGATTATGTTTACCTATCTAAGATGATAGTTAAAGTGTCTCAGGAAGAAATCAGATCCGCAATATTTCACTATTTAGGCGACTCCACTTTTAAATGAGTACATAATTTTCTCGTCGATCTCTTTTGACATAATCTAGCTAGAATATGAACTCGGATATTTTGATACCCCGAGTATCGAACGAAGTTGAAGCCTGGTAGCGGTGTCAATTTCCGGAGATGGATGTCCTTCCTTCGGGTAATGACAAATTCATTTCAGTAATAACATAGAGAAAGAATAATACTAATAGTGAAATGTCTTTGGGTAGTGGTGAAATGTCTTTGGGGTGTGAAGTGATAATGAAGAGGGGGAAAATAGATACTGTCAACGACAATCACCATGGACAAATACGTAATTTTTTGGCTTTTGTCTATTTTACCAAAATTGAACTAGCTATAACTCGAATACCATAAAGCCTATAAAAATATGCGTAAAACATCTTTTGATGCCCATTTGATGAGGATTATTTTTGCCTTTAACACACCTTATGTGTAAGAGTTTTCGAGAAAATGTTAGAAAATATAAAACCAATAAAAGGGACACGTTTCACGGCGAGGAGGGGTAGGGGGGGGGGTGTAGCGTCAGTTGAAGGAGGAGGAGAGGGGAGAGTTGTGAGTTTTAAACACCAAAGGTGTCATGCCACATAAGTTGCAAAACTTTGATAGCTTGTTTGTTTTCCCCATACATTGATTACACAGAATTACTGTACTACTATATTAGCAGGCTTGCTCTAGTACTGGGCCCAGTGGCGCATGGATATATATGTGTTCTTTTGTTTTTGCATAATAGAAGCGTAATAACAATTAGTTTGGGAACACCAGATTCAGATTGGATCCCTAATGGGATTGTTGTACCTTTATCATTTGATTAGGGCCAGTCTTAGTAGAAAAGGCCAACCGTGTTTGTCACTAGGCGGCTTAATTATTTCCTTTGTATGTGACTACGTAAACCAAAAATTTTATTTATATCTTGGGCTCCGTACAGAAAACCGAAGGGTCCGTCTTACTTGAAAAAAGGTATTTCTCTTTTTAGGTCATTTATCATATACACTGATTTAATATTTCGGTAGATGCGGCACTTGTTAAGGTAGATTGTTAACATTGATTTGTTATTATAATTAATTTGTTGTTCCAACCTAGCAAAACGAGACACAAAAAATATGATATTCTCAGCCGACTGCTTAGAAGACAATAAGATATTAACTTCTTTTCAGGATCTGGATACCGGATTGTAGAGTCGATGTCGCCACCAGCACCTGCGATCCACCCTGAAGACTCGCGGCATCTACCACGCGTTTCGCTGGAGTGTGGTAGACTGGGCCACTACCGGGGCCCCACTGCGGCTCGAATACGGGCCCGAATGAGAGACATGGTCCGGATCATAGGAGGCCGACCTGCACCGCCTGGGAAATGGCCGTGGCAGGTCGTAGTTCTCAATCGTTATAAGGTAATAATGTCTTTCGTTTTAAGCAAATAATTTTAAATAGCAAATTTTAATTTTTTTGCTACCTTGGTGCCTACATACAATAAAATAAATCGTTTTCACAAGATATTCTCTAAAACAGTAGTACGAGTGTCAAAAGAAGTTAAGAAATTAGTAAACACTCACATACACACAACACGCTTAGGTTTGTCCATACGTTATAACGTGATACAATTTAGTTAATTCAGTAACTTTAAACGAATAGAGGTCCTGATGCCTGTAACACAGGATCTCCTACCACGGACATCACAGCATTTCACAGCAGTCACCTTGCCTTGCTGTGAAAATTATGTTATGCCTTGTAATTTGATGAAAACTTGTATTGTTTGCAGTGTTATTGCTTAATAAACTATTTTTTTATTATTCTTCAAACCTACTATTATTAAGATAAGCCTGGAGTCTCCATCAACTCGTAAATAGTAACTGAGTTGTGTTGTTTTTCGTCTTCAACTTAAAAAAAAAACAAAACAGTGTTAAAGTAAAACTTAAATAAAATAACTTAACTTTTAAGAGCTCATGGCTAGACCTCAGATAATGTTAAAATATTATTAAATGAAAATACAATAATCAGAACCAAGCCAGTATAAGTAGTCTAACATAGTCCCCTTTGTAGCTGACAGCCATACAAACAATATTATTATTGGTATTATTATTCAAAAAAAGGAGGAGGTTCTCAATTCGTTTGAATGTTGTTTTTTTTTTGTATGTTTGTAAGGCGATTACGCCGTCAATTATGGACCGATTTCAAAATTTATTTTTTAGTTTGGTAGCGTATACTCCCGAGGTGTTCCCATTTACACCAAGTCAGATTCTGATGATAGGATCCCTGGGAAATCGAGGGCAACCCTCAATTTTTATAGGCACCCATAAAGTTATGCTGATTTTTGGGTCTGGTAATCATCATGTCCTGTTGCTGACCTGATGATGGAAGCCACAGAACTCTAGGAGTTAGAAGATAATACTGCTTTTGTCGACAGAACGTATTTCGCAGTGTGTTGAGCAGACGTGGAGCTTATGAGGTACCAGACCGCCAATTTTTTATTTACTGGGGGCGTACCCGCACAGCCAGTATTTAATGCAAGACCTTATCCTATGGTTACTACACCAAAATAGCCGCCGTTCTGGTTGGAGTGTAGGAAAACCCTTTCCTTAAGATTTACAAATTTTCGTCGAAATATTGACCCAATATAACACCTTATTTTTATCATACCATTCGATGGGGGTCCATGGAGGACTAATATTAGCTTAGGTTACTTTGCTGTTAAGTCATTTTTGGCGTAGTTGGAAGGTAAAAACTAAAGCTTATTTTAAAGGCGTCTGGGACTTGTAATAAATTTCGTCGAAAAATTGATAATTAATAGCAGCCTATTTTTAAAATTGTGAAATAAAATAAGTTTAATAAAAAACTAAAAACTGACTTCAAAAGGAAACTAATAAGCGAAAAATAATATTGACTAAAACATACCTAATCAGTTATTTTTGAAGCCGGTGCGAATGAACACATTTTAACTCTCGATGGCTGGCACCGACTCCAAAAAGGACTGATTAGGTATGTTTTAGTCAATATTATTTTTCGCTTTTTAGTTTCATTTTGAAGTCGGTTTTTAGTTTTTTATTAAACATATTTTATTAGGGTTCCGTACCCAAAGGGTAAAACGGGACTCTATTACTAAGGCTCCGCTGTCCGTCTGTCTATCTATCCGTCTGTCACCAGAATGTATCTCATGAACCGTGATAGTTGGAGTGTTGAAATTTTCATAGATGATGTATATCTGTTGCCGCTATACCAACAAATACTAAAAAACAGAATACAATAAATATTTAAGGGGTTCCCGTACAACAAACGTGTTTTTATTTTGCCGTTTTTATAGATAATGGTACGGAACCTTTCGTGCGCGAGTCCGACTCGCACTTGGCCGGTGGTTTAATAATATTTTTTTAATTTAAAATTATCTAAGTGAATGTGGATAGTAAGGCACAAACAATCAAAACTGGAGATGAGATTCAATTAAAGAAAAGAAAGAAAGAAAAAACTTTTATTTAATTCCTTACAAAATACAAAAATAAAAACACATTAACCTTACAACTAGACATAGTAAACTTAAAAAATAAAACAAACGGTCTCCGCTCAGTATAAGGCAGAGGACGGCCTGAGCGCGTCTCTGCTACTGGTATTATGCGGATGCCGTAAAAAGAGAGGAGGCGTGTAGCCACGGCGAACAAACGGCCGACAATAGCTTAGAGCATTCAAGCTCTAAGGACAATAGCAATAAACTTAAATATAAAACAATTTTTATAAAACCAACAGAAAACAAATTAATAGATCAATTTAACGAGAAGTATGTATAAATCGCATTAAGCCAATCCAATCCATTTTACCCGAAAGTTTATGGAGCGACCGCAGCCGAGTTCGGCAATAGACATTTACGATTGGAAGGTGAGACCGGTTTAAATTGGATTGTAGACCATCGAAAGCTCCCATCCACATACATCTCATTTACAATTCGTTAAATTCAGAACTTTCAGCTTGAACTTGAATTAATAAATTAACAAACTGTAATTCTCGAAATAAAGTATTTTGTAAATATTAAAGTAAACAAAGCAGCTGATATTTCGTTTAGGTTTGTCTCTTTTAGGCATTCGTTACAAATAAGCTTGATTCGGATATGAATCAAACAGATTGTTTTTTTTTGTCAGGAAGAATTTTATGTGGTGCTTTGGTGTGGCTGCGATGGGTAGTGACAGCTGCCCACTGTGTGAGGAAGAAATTAACCCGTTATATGAGATGAACCAAACCTCAGATTTTTCTTGTCAGGAAGCATTTTGTGGTGGTACCCTGGTGTCGCTGCGATGGGTGGTGACAGCTGCCCACTGTGTGAGGAAGAAACTGTACGTGCGGCTAGGGGAACACGATCTCCTCGTCAGAGGGTCTGGCGAGATGGAGTTCAGGGTCACGGAGGCTGTGATACATCCTCGCTATGATCCCGATACGGTTGTCAATGACGTCGCTTTATTGCGGTAAGAAACTATACAACTAGTAATTTCAAAATATATACCTAGTTTCCAAAGAATAGTAACCCGAAAAAAGAAACCCCTGTACAAGATTTATACCCAAATTATAGCCATCCGCTCACTACAATTATTAACTGTGGAAATTTATCATCAGCCAATTATCATAGACGCGTTTAGTATTTTAGGGTTCCGTAGTAGTTTCGTCATGTTCGTCTCTGTTTCTCTCCGTCCAAATTTTTGCTTGGAGACTGTTGGAAATAGAGAGCTGTAATTTTGTGGAGGTATGTAGGATATCAATTACGCCGACAAAGTGGTAGAATAAAATTTTGAATACATTTAGGGTAGCTCCCCTACATGTAACGTGGGGATGAATTTTTTTCGCCTTCTACCCGTCGTTTGGTGTGTCGTTGAATACTTTTAAAATGACTTAGAGATTGCTAAGACTATTTTTAGATTTAAGGTAGGTTATAAAAATGAATATTAAACTTTAAAGTGCTAATTTTTTAATAGTGCTTTTTATGAACTTATAAGGAAAATTATAACGATTAAGATAGATCATTAGTTTAAGATAAATATTGGTTTACCTAATGTATAAAAAAATTCTTACCTTATAAACATTCCTAAGAAGAAAACATTAAAAACGACTTAGATAAATTAATTAATATAATGCGTAAAAACTTGCAATGAAAAACAAAATATGTGGTAACGACAGGCAACTACGGAACCCTACACAGCGCGTGGTACGAAACGTGCTTGGCCGATTTTTATTGTTGCTGCAACCTCCAAAAATGAAGTATTCGATTTTGGGGATGTTACTCAATAGGCTTAATAAGATAATTTTGGCGTCTATTGAGGTAATCTATTCTAAGAAATATATATTGGACAAAATCACATAAACATTGCTCTGATCCTACGGCAAGTAGCTAAAGCACTTGTGTTATAGAAATCAGAAACAACGACGGTACAACTCGACACAAACAACTCGTAACACCCAGACTCGAAACAATATAGAAAAGTTCGTTTTCTACATTGACCCGACCGGGGATCGAACCCGGAACCTCAGATGGCGACGCCATATAGTTGGGCGTGTTCGCCTCTCGGCTACGGAGGTCGTTAATAAAGGGTTTCTTGCGTATAGTCTTATTAAAATCTGCAATTTGTAACTTTTTTATTAGTTTTTGTACACAAAGTGACACAAAATGACTGAGGCAGTTACCAGATTTAAAAAAAGGGAGATTTTTCAGGTGTTTTTAATATCTAGTTAGCTTTTTTAATTTTGACCAACCTTTAATTTTATTGAGGTGTATATCTATCAATAAATGAAAGTTAATCTTAATAGTTTTAATTTTTTTTTAAACACATTTACTTTGTAAATATAAAAAAAATGTTGTTTATTTCTTTTGCATCTCTCAACTAAAGTAATATCATTTAACAATGGTAACTATAGCAGGCTAACTACGGCCTTCGAGATAAAGCTTTGTTCATTAAAGAACGGGATACTAATCGTGTCGTATATAAATCAACCCAGCCACGACTACCGAAATAATACGGTAAGTACCTATAGTGCAAGATCCCAGGCCCCACAGACATGACTTATTTTCTCACAAACCAAATGTATGGGTTTAAGTAGAGTATGTACGTACCTTGAATGTATGCGTATCAGCTAGTTTGCACCAACGGCTAATTAATAGGTACTCGATGCAAAAGTTAAGTAAAAAAAAACTTAAAGTTTCAGTGCTGATTTTTACGTATGTTTTAGAGTATGTTTATACGCGGTCGTTTACTGTCCAGTCCACCCGTTTATGAAACTTCCTACTGTTTTAGCATAACAATAATCCTCCGCTTCAATTGCAATTTTTTTTAAATCGGTTCAAAACACATTTTCTTGCGCTTTGTTAAAAACCGATCTAGTTTGAAATTGTTGCTTCTGGAATATCTCTGGTTGTTAGTCATGTTATTTCCTTGAATGTTATATAATATATCATTTATGTAAGTTTATGTATTTTAATTTATATTTTAAAGTTATTATTATGTTTGTTGTATTTAGGTTTATACTTTGGAATATTGTAATTGTAGGTATGTATATTAAATTTCACAATAAGAACTCTGTACCACTTTTCTGTTTCTTTATAGTTGTCTTTTACAGGTTGTCTGGAAGAGATCGCTCTTAGCGATAAAACCGCCTAAATTGTACATCTTTCTTTAAATATCATCTGTAACTTATTTGTTTGGTGTGCAATAAAGAGTATCTATCTATCTATTTAGCAGATACGCATACGCTCAAGGTACGTACTTACTCTACTTAATCCCATACATTTGGTTTGTGAGAAAATAAGTTATGTCTGGGGGCCCTAGGATCTTGAAATACTACGTGAGTTAACTTGGGCTCGGAAACATTAATTATAATTAATTACTTTTAACTCCCAGCGAAAATAAATGAATAACAATGGACGTTCTGTAATCGATTACCGCTGTGATGCAAAAGTAATAAAAGAATTCAAAAACACGTATTTTAGTCCATTGTGGGTAAAATATTGCAAAAAATATTGCTCCTTAACGTGCGTTTTTAATAAATAATTATATTTTTTGAGGCACCTTGCTAAATATTATTAAAAAATTCTAATTAAATGAGGTAAAGTAAAATTTATTAAAATCGTGTGTTTTATTGTGGTTATGTCAAGGTTTGTTTACTTTGTTTAAGCTGTAGTTATACTGTAAAATAAGAAATTAAAGCAACTTTAATGGTTTCATTTTATAATAGTAAACATAATATTTTTCTCTGTATCGCTAGTAATAAACTAGCAAAAAGCTGAGCTTTGTGAGAGCTCGCATAATTTTTCTACGTGGCTTTTCTTGTGAAATATGCTTTAATGAAATTGACGTCCTGGACCTACTGCTGACAACTGATCCGCACAGACATTCGGTTTTAGTCTCGGCTCCACTGGGATCGTCCGACCACTGTGTAGTGAAATCCGTATCGATCTGCTCTCCTCCGGATTACACCCTTAGGGGTACGAGGAGAGTATGGCGATACGAGTCAGCAGACTGGGACGAGATGCGAGCTTTCTTTGCATCATACCCGTGGCGGCAGTTATGCTTCTCTTCGAAAGACCCCTCATGCGTCGCTGATGCGATCACAGCTGTTATCCGGCAGGGAATGGAATATTTCATTCCATTTTCCGACATCCCGCTCGGTTACAAAGCCCGACCTTGGTACAATGCGGACTGTGCTCGAGCTGAGGCTCGTAAACAGTCAGCTTACCAGGCTTGGGTAAAAGCTCGAGATCAAAAAGCGCGAGCGCGAAAGGTGCGAGCAAAGAAGAGAGCATATAATACAGCCGCCAGGTCTTGCAAAAGGGTGCTGCGAAAAGCTAGGTTCGACCATGTCAGCCGTATTGGGGCGAAACTTGCATCTTACCCACAGGGTAGTAAGCAGATCTGGTCCCTGTCGAAATCAGTCGAATCTAACTTCTGCCTTCCTACACTACCTCCAATGCAGAAACCTGATGGGTCACTTGCCCACACAGCAACAGAGAAGGCAAATTTATTTGCCGATCTGTTTGCAAGCAATTCACGTCTAGACGCTGGCTCGAAACGTCCACCCACCTTGCCTCAATGTGATTCTTTGATGCCAGAGATCACAGTGCACAACAAAGAGGTCCGTAGATCCCTTCTTGGTCTAGACGTGAACAAGGCCTGTGGTCCTGATGGCATACCAGCAAGAGTGCTGAGGTATTGTGCGCCTGAGTTGTCTCCCGTACTGACGCGACTGTACCGCCTCTCTCTCACGACAGAAATCGTACCAAAATCTTGGAAGCTTGCCAATGTGCAACCAGTACCCAAGAAGGGTAGCCGCGCCGACCCTAGTAACTACAGACCGATCGCCATCACTTCCATACTCTGTAAGGTTATGGAAAAAGTTCTAAATTGCAAACTGCTTTCATACCTAGAAGACAATGATCTTCTCAGTGATCGTCAATATGGCTTCCGCCGGGGACGTTCAACTGGGGATCTTCTAGTGTATGTAACGCATTGCTGGGGCGAAGCCATCGAAAACCACGGCGAAGCAATCGCAGTGTCGCTGGATATTTCGAAGGCTTTCGACAGGGTTTAGCATGCGAGTCTGCTGAGCAAGCTTCCAGCGTACGGTGTCCCCACTGGCTTCTGTAGCTGGGTGGCTGACTTCCTAAGTGAACGGTCGATCCGAGTAGTCATTGACGGCTGCTCCTCTGACCTCAAGGCCATTGACGCCGGAGTTCCTCAGGGGTCTGTGCTCTCTGCGACTCTTTTCCTGCTGCACATCAATGACCTGCTATCTTCAGGTATTGTTGGGTACGCAGATGACAGTACTGTCGCGGAGAAGTATCTGTCTAGTGCAGGAGCCAGTGGAGTTGAGGTCCAAAGACTGAGAGAGGCCATGGTTGAGCGTACGAGCCTGACGTTAAGTAACGTCTCCCAGTGGGGCGATGACAATCTCGTCAGCTTCAATGCCTCTAAAACGCAGGCGTGTCTTTTTTCCACAAAAAGGAGTCCTTTCACCCTTTCTCCTACTTTCCGAGGTACATCTGTTCCAGTGACCGGCACTCTACAAATTCTTGGCATGGAGTTGTCCTCTGACCTCAACTTTGGCACCACCATCGAGTCTAAGGCTCAAATTGCAGCTAGAAAGTTGGGCGTCCTGAATAAAGTCAAGCGGTACTTCACGCCTGGACAGCTTTTAACTCTTTACAAAGCCCAAGTCCGATCTTGCATGGAGTACTGCTGCCACCTTTGGGATGGCTCGGCGAAATACCAACTTGCTGCACTTGACTCGGTGGAACGCAGAGCCAAGAGAATAATAGGCGATAAAAAACTGGTGGCGTCCAAGCTGCACAGCCTGGCTCACCGCCGCAAGGTTGCTTGCCTATCGGTCTTCTATAGATTGTACTTTGGAGAGTGTGCTCATGAGCTGCATGAACTCATACCACCGTCACCTTTCTTCCATCGGACATCCAGACGCACGGCCGGCTACCATCCGTTCTTAGTAGATATACCCATAACCCGCACTAAGCGCTTCTCATCATCTTTTATAATGCGCACAGCTAAGGATTGGAATTCCCTGCCTGCGTCTGTATTTCCGAGTGCATATAACCTGACTCTCTTTAAGTCCAGAGTGAATAGGCATCTTCTGGGCAAGCTCGCTCTATCGTAGAACCCATCTATGCTCTAGAGCAAGATTGGGGTCAAGAGTAAGCCCATCTCAAATAAAAAAAAAAAAAAAAAAAAAAACGTTTTCTTAAATTGCTAGTAAAAATTTACTAGTCTACTTGAATACAGATTTCATCAGCGCCTGTTTTAATTAAATGGCCACGCCCAGAACCCGAGCATTAAAAATAAAGGTCATTATATTATCTTTCAACGGTAACTAGTAATTTAATTGTAAATTTTTGTTTTTTAGCAATTCCATGCAAGGTTTAATTAAAGATAAATTCCACTTGAAAAATACCATCGACCTCAGGTGGGACTCGAACCTACACTTTCCATCGCATGCCGGGCGAGGTTTTATTCAAGTGTTATTTATCTTAAATTAAACCTTGCATGGAATTGCTAAAAAACAAAAATTTACAATGTTTAAGCATTTCTGATTACCAATAGTCAAATATTTGAAACAATATTTCTATTGGGTGTTGACGGTAGTATACTACTCAGCCATACTGTATAGCTACAACATTGATTGATCAGAGATACGCTGGCTATGACAGCGAGAAGAAACACTTGAGAAATTTCATCGTGTCACGTGACGTCCTCGGTAGCTTAGTTGGTAAAAGCACTCGCCCGGCATGCGATGGGACGTGGGTTCGAGTCCCACCTGAGGTCGATGTTTTTTTTTTCAAGTTTTATTTATGTTTACTTATTTGATTTTGCGTAACAGTCTGCCCCCATCAATATTCATATTCATATTCATTTAATCACTTTCATAATGTGACATTAGTCCACAATACAGGTACAAAAGATGTTCATTTTGTTACAGAATGACCTTCTAAGGCATTCGTGATTTTTTGATACTAAACAATTTAAATTATCATGTTTTAACATAATTTATTCGAATTTAATTTCTAAATTTTAATCATACAATACTAATATTTAAAAAAATCACAAATTATCACAGTATATAAAGTTATGTCAGATCAAATCAAATAAAATACATGATGAATAATAATAAATTGCAATGTCAAATAAATTAAATTAAAGTCAAGTGTATATCAAAAGCCTGTCAATAATTTAGTCAATTAATAATTCTACACTATTTCAATTTATCATCAAAAAATTCTCTTAAATTATAATATGATTTGTCAATAAAAAAACTTCTTTAATTCACTATCATACATTCTACCTTGGAGGGCTTTTATGGAGTTTGGTAAATGATTATAAATTTTGACAGCCATATAATACGGCCCGTTCTTAAACAACGTGAGTCGCGCTGCGGGTAGAACAAGATCATGGATCAGGAGCATGGCGCGACTCGTATCGTCTTGACGTATTACAAATGTGCTGAAAATATTTGTTGTGCTTCATTACAAATCGACACAATTCATAGAGATAGACGCACTTGACCGTAAGTATTTTATATTTACTAAATAACAGGCGACATGAGTCTCTCGGTGCTGCATAGGCTAAAATCCTCAAACATCGATTCTGCAATACAAATACTGCGGGTACGTCGGTCGAATTGCCCCAGAATACGATTCCACAGCATATTCAGGCAGCGGCATGGCTGTGGTACGCCGCAAGTGCACACTCCACATCTGTGCTTTTCCGAAGCTCACTCAGCGCATACGAAAATCTACTAAGCCTGCCCACTAAAACCTCCACATGCTGTTTCCACGAAAGTGTCGAGTCCATCGTGATACCAAGAAGTGAAAATGTACTATCTTGTTCTATTATTTGTCCTTGATGTGAAATGGGCAGTATAAGACCTGTTCTCTGGTACGGCCTGAATTGCATCAGTTTTGTCTTTCCAAAGTTTATAGTGAGACCTATATCTTTGAGATGCGTAACAATTTTGTTTAAACATTCATTAATAATTGCATGCAAATTATCTATGTTATCTTGCCTACAACTGACCAAGAGTGTTGCATCATCTGCGAATAAAATAATTTTTTGAGATACTACCGAAGGCAACTTCTTAATGTATGTCAAAAACAACAAACATCCCAACACACTACCTTGTGGAATAGACCCTGATATAACTTTAGTTGAGGATTTTATTTGCTGCAATTTTCTTATCTTTCCACTCAAATTCCCAAAATTGCTTTCTATTTGAAAGGTACGACTTAAGTCACTCATGCGCTCTTCCACGCACACCTAATAAGCCTAGCTTCTTTTATAAAATGTCGTGTAATACGCAATCATATGCCTTGGACATATCCATAAAAATCGCTATAACACATTCGTTTTTATTTAGTGCGTTAAGAATTTCAAAATTGCAATCAAATACAGCTGACACAGTCGAATGGTTCCTCCGAAAACCGTGTTGGTACTCATATATGACGTTGTATTTTTCAAAGAAATTGTACATCATTTGACATATAATTGTCTCAAATATTTTTGAGACTACTGGTAATAATGCAATAGGGCGGTAGTTTGCCACACTAACCTTATCTCCTTTTTGAAAATAGGCTTTTCTACTGCCAGTTTTAGAGCATCTGGGCATACACCTTTATTATAGGATTGAATTATTAAATATGTTAAGGGTTTAATAAACTCGTCCACACAGTATTTACCACAGTGTACCTGGGATTTCATCGTAGTCACATGAGTTATTTCTTTTAAGACTTAGTATAGCCTTTTTTACATCAGATTCTGTAACGTCACTAAAATACATTGAGTTCATCAAAGAAATTGTGCAACGCTGCTCGGGGATAGTGTTAGTTTTATTATTTGAACTAATACCTATTATTGAAAAGTAAAGTACCTTTTATTAAGTAAAATTTATTGAAAATTTAAGTAATTTTTGCTGGTGACGTTATATTTCTATTGTTATAATGTAATGCAATATTGTGATGTTTGATGGTTTTATTTGGCTTTGTTTTTTCATTTATCATGCCCCACATGGCTTTATATTTATTTTGAGCTGTTTTAAGTCTATTTATATGTATAACATTCCATTTTTTCCACTGCAATTGCTTTCTTTAGTACTGCGCTATAAGCTTTTCAGCGTATCATTTTTTAAATAGATGTCAGGTAGCGTAATATGCGTTTATGGTAACAACATTTCTTTAGGCCCTTAGTTATCCACTTAGTTTTATTTATATTTTTGAGTAAGAATTCTGTTTTTGGAATATATGCATTTAGTAGATCTTGGATTTAATTGAAAAAAATATTGTTATTTGTATTAATGTCACTTTTTGAAGAAATCTTGTTATACCGAATAATTTGATTAAATTTTTATCTAAATAATTACATGTTTCTTTTGGTAAACATCCGTATACTTGCTTTATATGAAACAGTAATGTTGTTACGTAAGTTAATTTTATTAATCTTTGAATCAATATAATAACTCAAGAATTGTGCACAGTGTTTGTTTAATTAAAGATTAAATAATTAGAGAGCACTTCTCTTAAATTTATAACTAAGATGATTCATAGAGGGGGTATCAAATGTTACTTCAGTTTTGTTGTAGTTAAGGGGTTTTCAAAATTTATATTTAGGGACCTTTCTTTACAGTTTGTGAAAGCAACGACAAATGCTACTCGGGTTTAGTCCGCTATCCTTGACGTGAAGGAGTGTACTTACCACAAATGGAGGCGGATGAAACAGCCCTGAAAATTAGAAATCTATATAATGGCATCAATATTATCTTCTCCGCGCAAAGTGTCCTCGTAAAGGATATTGATCACTTGCAATGTTTCGGACTTTAAATTTCCTTAATATTCATGAAAAAATTAATTAGAGAAATTTTATTTTATTTTTGTTTGGAATAACAAACAATTGCGCAATAATGCTCAATACTACTACATTAATAATAGTAATGGTATGCTAAGGACAATTTGATGATTTATACAGGGTAACAGGGTATAGTTTTGATCAGTAGCCATACTTAAGGAGGCGAACGTGTGAATGTTAAAAATATATTTATTTATTGCTCTATACATCGAGGTAGAGCGTTTCTTTGTATGGAGAAACAAAAATATCACAATTTCGATGTTGAAACCTTAGAATTTTATATTTATTTCAATGAACATATTCACCTCTCTAAATTTGATTCTGTTAAAATCACACTCTGTTATAATAGTAATCACATGAGATTATATAATGCTACCTATACTAGACAGGTGATGATATTTTTTGTGTAAATTATAAGAAAACAATAGAAAGAGATAATACCTGGGAGATATAAGTAAAAGGAAAGAATTTTGTAAATGTTTATCGATGAAAATAGCATCGAAAAAAAAAATCACTTGCTTTTATTTGTGCCACTTATTTTTAGGTTTTAATTGCTCTAAAATATACCCTGAGATTATAGCTATCCAATGCACCTCATCACGGCTGGGTTGCACCATCCCACTTTAACTTTAACAACGTCAAAAGTCGTTATGGTTAAAGTTAAGAATATGCAACTCAGTCTTACTGTGACGAGCACTGGCCAATGAATCTAAATGAATATTTATATTCATATATTTCTATTCTGCATAAAATGGGTAAATCGTTCATGGGAAAATGTATAAATTGCTTTTTGAACAAATTAAAAGTCTGTAGTGGAACTACACATGTTTAACTCGTATATTAATAGCCTATATTAATACTCGTATATAATTAGTTTGCTTGGAGAACAGGATAAGTGGTATTGCTATATCAAGCAACGCGGTGGACTGCGTAAAGCACTATTTATAAAGAAAAGAGCCTTTTACTCCCGAATTCCGACTGAATTTTTTTACTGTGACTCTCCTCGTTTGGCGTTGAAACAAAGATATTAGATTGAGCAGCTCCTTTGGCTAGTCTCCTAAATGTATTCGAAAAATAACAGATAATTTGGACTTAATAGAGACTGGTCACTACGACAGGAGTAGAAAAGGCGGGTTCGGGCGCCCACGAATGTATGAAAGCGTATTAATTCTCCCGCCTTTCTTTCTAGTAAGTTTAGAATAGAAGGAATTAGATTTTTATGTATGTGCTTAGGATTTTCCTGAAATGTTGCTAGTATTACATTGAATATTATAAAAATACAATTAAAAACACTAAAAACCGACTCCAAAAATTTATTAAAAAAAACAAAAATAATATTTAGTAAAACATAATCTGTCTTATTCAGAGTGCATTTACTAGTCCAGAATTAGGTTAAATCACTGATTTTTGTACGTTAAAACAGTAGTTTAACCTTAGTCCCGGAATAGCAAATGCACTCTGAATAAGACAGTTAAACTACCATCATCATCATCATCATGGGCCTTGATCCATCTTTACAGATGATTCAATCAGCGTCTATTGCAATGTCGTTCATGACTGTAGAGCCCTATACGCGAACGACAAATACGGTCGCACACTCGGCAAATAAACTGTGTGTTGGCTGGAGTTGCAGCATCACTTTCAGATCTATGCCGTCTCAATCGCTTGTTGGCGAGAGACTCAAACCATGCATTGTCGTGTGATGTGCAACCCTCAGCAAGTAGTCTCTTCCATTCGTCGCGGTCATTGGCATAGCTTTCCCACTTATCACAATCGATCTTAAACGTGACCATGTCTCGCTTTGCACAGTCCTTAAATCTTAACAAGGGTCTCCCTACATTTCGCTTCGCAAATGCAACTTGTCCTAAAAGGATTTGCCTAGGTAGCCGAGAAGCCTCCATGCGGTGCACGTGTCCAAGCCATCTCAACCGTCTTTGCTTTAGTAACGCGGTTACACTAGGGAGCCGTGCTTTGTCTAGCACCCTCTCGTTTGTGATTTTGTCTTTCCAGGTGATGCCCAGAATACTTCGAAGACAGCGCATATGAAAGTTGTTTAGGCGTCGTTCCTGCTGGGCATAAGACGTCCAGGTCTCGGCTCCGTACAAGAGGGCACTCAAGATGCATGTTTGATACACAATCATCTTAGTTTTTATTGTGAGATGTTTATTGCTCCACACTCTTGTGCTAAGCTTCCCGAACGTCGTAGCTGCTTTGCCAATGCGAGTGCTGATCTCATCATCTAGTGAGAGAGTGCTCGATACTATCGACCCAAGGTAGCAAAATTTATCGACTACATCTAAAGGGGCGCCATCCAACAGTACCGTTGGTTTGTGGCGAAAACCTTGCGCTAGTACCATGGTCTTCTTCGCATTGATAGACATAGAAAATAAGCTGCATGCACGGGAAAATTTGTCCATCATGATTTGTAGTTCCTGGGGAGTTTTAGCAACAAAGGCTGCGTCATCGGCGAAGAGCAGGCTGTCAATGTATAAGTCCTCGCGCTTGCTTCGGGACTTCAGTAGAGAGGCGTTGTATAGTTTACCATCTGCTCGTATGTGTAAATGAACTCCCTGCTGAGTGTCACTAAAGGCAACCTTTAGAAGTAGAGAGAAAAATATGCCAAATAACGTGGGTGCTAGGACGCAACCTTGTCGTACTCCCCTTCTCATGTCAAACGAGGCAGATGTTTTGCCATCAAAAACAACGGATCCCCTCATATCTTCGTGAAAAGATTTAATTAAACTTAATAATTTGGGTGGGCAGCCGACAATCTCAAGTGTGGTATATATAGACCTTCCCTACTCACGGTATCAAATGCTTTGTTTAAATCTACAAAAGCCATTACCAAGGGAGTATTTTGTTCGCGGCACTTTTCTTGCAAGCTGCGAAGAGTGAAAATCATGTCTGTGGTGGAGCGTTGAGATCGAAAACCACATTGGGCCTCAGGATATACACGGTCAGCAAGTTTCTGCAATTTGGCAAGGATGACTCTAGCGTAGAGTTTGCCAACAATACTAAGTAATGAAATGCCGCGATAGCAGTTGCAGTCGCCGCGGTCACCCTTGCCCTTATATAGGGTTACAATGTTTGCGTCGCGCATATCCTGAGGAAAACGCTCCTGTTCCCAGCATTTTGCTAGAAAGTTGTGCAGTATTGGAAGTACGCATTTAACTTTTAATATTTCCGAAGGGATTCCGTCGTTTCCGGGACTTAAACTACATATTAATCAGTTATTTTTTGAGTAGGTGCCAGCCATGGAGAGTTAAAATGTGCTTATCGCACCGACTCCAAATACAACTGATTATAGTCCATTCAGGATAAGATGTTCGCTCTGACACTTCACACGTTCCGGTCCACCCATTCTATTTACGAATTAATGATTTCACATATTATAATTAAATTGGAGCTTATTGCAAAATTCTTTAAAACATTGCATCTAAAAAGCTAACTGATTATTCAATTTATTATTGCTGACGAATTTTAAAAATAAGCGAACAAAAAATCTAAAATACTTGATGCGCAAACAGGAACGCTTTCCTATAGGGATTGACCACACAAAATCGACACCAAATCGATAAATATCCGACGAGTCGATGCTTTTCAAATCTTGTGCTTTGTCGTCAGTATGAGTGCGTCTGCCTTTTAAGTGGTTTGTGTTTTCGTTGTGCTTCAGAGTAGTTCCAGTTTTGCCTTATTACTGTTTTTTTCGAGTTTTTCTTTAAGTTTTTGTATTGTTTTGCTATTTAGGGTTTCGTACCCAAAGGGTAAAACCTATACTGAGGCTCCGCTGGCCGTCTGTCTGTCCATCTGTCTGTCTGTCTGTCTGTGTCTGTCTGTCTGTCTGTCTGTCTGTCTGTCTGTCTATCTGTCTATCTGTCTATCTGTCTGTCTGTCTGTCTGTCTGTCTGTCTGTCTATCTGTCTGTCCGTCTGTCACCAGGGTGTATCGTATATTAATTTTTTACAGATGATGTATTTCTGTTGCTAAACTAAAAACAGAATACAATAAATATTTAAGGGTGCTCCCATACAATAAACGTGTTTTTTTTGTCGTTTTTATAGAAAATGGTACGGAACCCATAGTGCGCGAGTCCGACTCGCACTTGGCCGGTTTTTAAGTTTGTTAAGCTTTGAACAACATGCCAAAAGTCTGTTTCCGGCACTCAGGCCAGGCAACAGAACATAGTCAAGGAGCATGCCAGCGGCTGCGGCCAACGGCGAAACCCTTGGCTCCATTTCACTCAAGGCACCGGAGGGCACCGTGAGGTTTTGGTGGGTATGCGGGCTCCTTCTGAGTCCGGAGTCCCACACACCCCTCCAGCCGTTACCCCGCGGTTGGAGGATAGTGCGTAAATGCATTTCCTCACGCAAAAAAAAAGGCAACAGAACATTGCATTATTACTTCATAATATTAGAAAAAGGTCAGTGAAATAAAAATCGATTCAACTTTCTTTATAAACTTTCTCGATTTTCGAAAAGAATAGATTAGATTTCTACTAAGTCGGTTTTTAGCTAGACCCGTTATAGTTTAATATAGTTAAAGATTTTCGGTTCTATCGTATTCTATATTAGAATCAATCCTTCTAGTGTAATTTCGCCATGAGTTTTTTAGCAGGCATGGCGAATTAAAAATGATTTTTGTTTCACCGGCATCATTGCCGGCAACGGCAGAATTTAATGAAACAAAGCCCAATATTAGCTTGGGGAAAAAGTCTTTTCGCATTACAGTATGTATGAACTTGTAATAAAATCTAGTACTATTTGTATCTGGCTGGTTTTGGTATCATTATAAGTTTAAATTTTAGTGAAGATAATTCCAAATTCAAATTAGGAAAATGTGTGTTTTTCATTTGTTTTTCGTACTGTCAAGATGAGTGAATCTAATGAAGAAATTCGATACATTTTAATATATTACTACAAAAAAGGTAAAAATGCAACGCAAGCCGCGAAAAAAATGTTGCGATGTTTATGGACCTAGTGCAGTGTCTGTGAGAGTAGCACAAATTTGGTTTCAGCGTTAAAGGTGCACGTCGCTCTGGTCGCCCTATTACGGATAAAATTGATGCCGTTTTTTAAAAAGTGACGTTAGATCGGCATATCAGTAGTTACGACGTAGCTGAAGAACTGGGAATTGACCACACAACAGTTTTGGCGCATTTGAAAAAAACTAGGTACACAAAAAAGCTCGATATTTGGGTAACCCACGAGCTCACTGAATGAAACCTAATGAACGTAACCTATGTAATAAAACCGAACCATTTTTGAAGAAGCTGATAACTGGTGATGAAAACTGGACCACGAACGACAAGAACGTGCGAAAAAGGTCGTGGTCAAAGGCCGGTCAGGTTTCACAGACTGTGGTGAAACCCGGGTTACAAGGTGATGCTGTGTGTGTGGTGGGATTGAAAGGGCATTATTCATTATGAGCTGTTACCACCAGGCAGGTCCATCGATTCTGAACTCAACTGCGAACAACTGATGAGATTAAAGCAAGAAGTTAAGAAAAAGCAGCCGGAATTAATCAAAATGGTCTGGTTTTTTGTCATGATAACGTAGACCTCACACATCTTTAGCCACTCAGCAAAAATTAAGAGAGTTTGGCTGGGAGGTGTTAATGCATCTGCCGTATAGTCCTGACCTTGCAACTTCAGATTTCCACCTGTTTCGTGTCTTTAGAATTCTCTAGGCAGTGTCAGGTTAACATCACGACAGAGACCTGTGCGTGAAAACGTATAAATTTATGATAAAAACCGAAACATGTCAGCTTGATGAATGATTAAATTTGCTATAAGGAATTGGTTACGTATACGTACCCTTTCAATTTTTAATATAACTACGGTCGAAATTCCTATTGGTTGAAATAACTAACGATCGTTTCACATATGTTTAAAATAACTAAAGAAATCCATAACGGAGAATTCATCTACGTTCAATTCAACTACAGTTAACTTACCTACGGTTGATTGAACTAATGGACGACTCATCTACGGTTCATCAATACTGCGCGCCGCGCTACATTATTTGATAAATAAGGGTAGGGCCTAATGTTTATTAATACTGCGCGCTGGATTAATTTGGTTTAGGTAAGGTTAGAACAGTGACCACACAAGATGTCGAGCGAACGGAGCGAGCGGAGCGAGCGTAGAGAGCGTGCCGCGGCAACGGCCACCGAGCACTAAATTACAATTTTAATTCAAAAAATTTGTCATTGTAAGCACAAAATGTGCCACTACCACTTCAGAAATAAATCCAGTGCGCAGTTATGAATTAACTATAAGCGCTAGCTACCCTCGTTTTAGCAAATAATTAAAAGCAGCGCAAAATATTTATAAGGTAGGCGAGTCGTCCAATAGGTATTTCGTACGTAGTTGAAACAACCAATATATTAAACAAACATTAGACGAATAGTCCGTTAGCTCAGTTTATTTTAGTTCAATCAAAAATAGGTGAGTTGAACAGTAGTCGAGTCGTCCAATATGTGTTATGAATGAACTTATGTGAATCGACCGTAGTTATATTGAATGTTGTTGTAATAGTACGTAAGTGATTTCACTTATTCACGTAGCCTAATCCTACTCAGTTTAATAGATATTCTTAAAAAATAATGGGCTATCGTTACCTAAATAAGTAAGTATTTTCTAATAGGACTGCCGAAACCACTTGTCGCGGTATTTTGATGAGAAGCCCCAAAATTTTTATAGCAATGGGATCATGTCCCTACCTACAAGATTGCAAAAAGTTATCAAACAAAATGGTATAAATAAACTATATTAAAAAAAAATGTTTTTTTTTTAAATGCGAAGAAACTTTTTTCCCAACCTTTTATTTGCGCACAGATGAGCTTAATCTATTTGTAAAAACCGAGAAGAAATCTGTGCAGTATCTTCGGTGTTGAGCGAATACATCGCGACAGACAGACAGACAGAAATTAAAATTATTAATTGCATTTTTGGCTTCAGTATCGATTATAGAGTGCCTCCGAAAATCAATTTTTAAAATAAGTATCTTTAATTTACAGAATTCGACCCGTTACAGATTTATTATAGTATAGATTATTTAAATTACAAAAATGTTTGGAATTAAAGTTTGCCAGGTATTTTATCTTGTAATGTAAACGAATCATATTTCGTAAACATTTACTTCTCGGCGCTAGCCCATGCTATTGTCCCAAGGAAGTGGTAGATAAAAAACTAGAGACGTGTAAAGAGCTAGGAGTATTTGTAAGTTGACTGCACCACCAATCAATTGGCATACTTTTATGAGCAGTCTTTGCGCACGCACATCTTTCATAAATTTGTTCGGCAATAGGGAGCTATGACGTCAGCGTTTATCTGACTAGCGATTAAAAATTAGATCTTTTTAATAAATGATATTGAACCGGGAAGTGAAAAACATTCCAATTCAGCTGTATTTGCGTAATTTTTTATTTTTATTTACAGCCTACCAGCGCCGGCACGGCCAGACCTCGGCCACGGTATAGCGTGCCTGCCCTCCGTTTATCAGATCCTGCCCCCGCACACCACCTGCGTCATCCTGGGCTGGGGCAAGAAGCGGGCCACAGACGTTCACGGCACGCGGCTGCTCCATGAAGCGCAGGTTACTGTAGGATCTATGCTCTTCAGCCTACCAGCGCCGGGACGACTAGACCTCAGCCACGGTATAGCGTGCCTCCTACCGGCTCATCACACACTCCAATTGCATCACCTTGGGCTGGGGCATGAAGCGGGCCACAGACGTCCACGGCACGCGGCTGCTCCATTAAGCGCAGGTTAATGTAGATAGATACTCTTCAGCCCAGCGCCGGCACGACCAGACCTCAGCTACGGTATAGCGTGCCAGCTCCCGGTTCATCACACACTGCACTTGCGTTAACCTTGGCTGGCGCAAGAAGAGGGCCACAGACGTCCACGACACGCGGCTGTTCCATGTAGCGCAGGTTAGTGTAGATAGGTACTCTTCAGCCTACCAGCGCCGGCACGACCTAACCTCGGCCACGGCATAGCGTGCCTGCTCCCGGCTCATCACACACTCCAATGAGGGTTTTCTGAAATGACGCTCACTAGGTGGCAGCACTGAGACGTCAGGCCCAGAAACCTGTCAAAAGTATCAGAGCCCCTATATTTTCGTGTCTGAAGGTTTTTTCTTAGTTAAATACAATAAATATTTTTTAAGAATCGAAATGCCATAATATTTTTTAGTTCCTAATGTGCTCAAAAAACGGGAGGTCATGTTTCATAAGGATAAAATAAGTTTATTAAAACAATGCCTTTTAGCCATTTGTAGATCACGTTTGATAATAGTCTTGTATGCAAAGGTTTCTTTAATAATGACGATTACGAGCTGCCGAAAGACTCAGTGGTAGAAAAACGAAAAAAAAAAAATAGTTTTAGGTTTCCTTCATGTCTAATTAAACATAACCTAAGTTCAGGTGCAAGTACATAGCTAAACTTGTTTAGTTTTCGTTGTTGAGTGGATTATCTATTTTTAAATAACTTTAGGAAGGATTTAAAATCAAAAACAATGCAGAAACTATTATAAAATATTAAACAGCGAGCGCATTAATGGGATGGTAGACCTGTTGTCAAAGTGGCACCAACTGTTGGCGTAAATTTTCGCGAAAACCCTCATTGCGTCACCTTTGGCTGGCGCAAGAAGCGGGCCACAGATGTCCACGGCACGCGGCTGCTCCATGAAGCGCAGGTTAGTGTAGATAGATACGCTCCAGCCTACCAGTACCGGCACGACCAGACCTCGGCCACGACATAGCGTGCCTGCTCCCGGCTCATCACAATTGCATCATCCTTGGCTAGCGCAGAAAGCGGGCCACAGACGTCTACGGCACGCGGCTGCTCCATGAAGCGCAGGTTAATGTAGATAGATACTCTTCAGCCCAGCGCCGGCACGACCAGACCTCAGCCACAGTATAGAGTGCTTGCCCCCGGCTTATCACACACTCCACTTGCGACATCTTTAGCTAGCGCAAGAAGTGGGCCACAGACGTCCATGGCACGCGGCTGCTCCATGAAGCGCAGGTTAGTGTTGAAAGATGCTCTTCAGCCTATCAGCGCCGGCACGGCTAGACCTCGGCCACAGCATAGCGTGCCTGCTCCCGACTCATCACATACTGCACGCTTGCGTTATCCTTGGCTGGCGCAAGAAGCGGGCCACAGAAGTCCACGGAACGCGGCTGCTCCTTAAAGCGCAGGTTAGTGTAGATAGGTACTCTTCAGCCTACCAGCGCCGGCAAGGCCAGACCTCGGCCACGGCATAGCGTGATCTTTAGATAACCTTCAATAAGAAAACAGTTGTAAGGAGAAACGCAGTAAAGAGTAAAAACACAATACCAAAAAGATAAAAAACATTTTTATGTTAGGTGTCATAAATAACTTTAAAGTTAACAAAAAATAATAATGATATAAGTAATAATAAGTACTTATAAATATTCTAAATAATGACTAGTGTAGGTACTGTAATAACTTTAAATTGAGACGGGACCTGCAAGTGCACTATAATCGTAAAAAAGAATTGATTACTGTACTGAGTACTGACTCATTAATCAGCGAATGCTCCCCGTAGTACATATGAGTATATTTTTATAGTTGTAGTTTTATGTTGATTATGCAGTATACTAAAGTATACTTACTGCTTGCGACTTTTTCCCGTTGACTTCAATTTCATTCCGAAAACTTGACCGCACAACCACAGAATAAATAAAACCTTAAATAAGGTTTCTACATTTTTTCTGTAGCACAACACAACTCACTAAAGTTTTATAGCATTTTAGGAACGCGAACAGGATAAACAACAGTTCTTTTATAAATATTTCTATTGAAAAAGATGAATAAATTCAAATATAAATACTACACACGTTTCGTGGCGAATAACCTATATTAGTCCGTTTTTTCTTGACTGGCGAAAAAAGTAAACAAACATGTTTTAGTGATTACTTGATCAGTGGGTTTGACAACAAGAAATTTTTGTTCTCGATCAATAGTGCTACCAAAAATTAGAGCAGTTACTCAATGTTCTGATTCAATTGAATATATTGAAAGAATGAATTTAACAATGTCTTTACAAAATGCGCTTTTAAAGACAAATAATTACAAAAAGAATTTCTTATAAAAAAAGTTAGTACTTAATATCATAAAATCGCGTCATGAACTTAATGTTGTTCAATGTTGTAAAAACAACAGTTTTTTTTCTAACGTTGTATTTACAACCAAATGCCAAGGGAAATAGGGATTCTATATAAATAATTATACAATAATGTGCAAGTAGCTGCCATATCCATTTTCATTTCAAACCCCAGCTTTTTTTCGCAACATAAGGTAGCCCAATCCTTTCCCAAGATCTTACCCGATGGATAGAGTTATTTTCGAATTTATCATATTAATTAGGGATATCAATTGAATTGCACAATTGAATAGCTTTACTATCCCATCTTTAAAATTCAACAGACAACATAACTGACTCGTATAGATTATTATTGTATGTCTAAAGACTGACTTGTGTCATAATTTTTCATTCAACTGAAAGTCATTTTTAAATTTTAATAATTTTACGTGCGTAAACGAACGTTTTCATTATTATTTTTGTGAAATAGTTAAAAGTGAATGTTTTTTCAAGTTTAATGAGTATTTTTACTGCAGTAGGTTGCGAAATTCGTAAGTTACACCAAGATCAATGGTATGTTCAGGTTTGTTTATAAAATTCGTCAAGCAATAAAAAAATTACTATACCTATAACGGGTGCCTACTGCCTATTGCACTCGGCCTTTATTAACATTATTTTCTTTTAATTTTAGAATTCTATTTACGATTCATATTATAAAGTTACACATCTTCTCTTGATAAGGTAGAATAGATTCGGTAAAGGGTAGTCGAACGTAAAGCATGGTTGATCTGTTTTAATGGTTTTTATTTATCATTTAAAGAGCTTTAGAATGCAAGCTTGGTGTAGTTTGTGTTCTTAAGTTTGGTGAAGTGATAGAGATGCAGAACCATTGAAATACAATTGTATTCAACACGCATCGAGTGTCAAGAGACTTGTCTAGTTAACTAACCTAATTAACTTCCACTATTATCACACCCTTTTAGTTGATCACTTTTCTTTTTACACCAATTAAAATTATAACTGCCCCGCGGTAAAGAAATTTAATTAAAAGACACGGATTAAGTCGTAACAGTTCAAAAATTTGAATAAATTATGTAGCATTACATACTCTGTTAGATGTGTAAATTTAACTGTAATTAAATTAAACTTCTAAAACCGCCAAAGCGATTTATCCTAATATTCTCCTTGCTTTTCATTAATTACCTGAAAACATGAGCAAAGTTCGTTAGCGTCGTTTTAGTGTGGATGATTAATATTTAGTAGGATTTGGTTTCATTAGGGTAATCGTTACTTTAAGATCAAAGGATTAGTGAATTCAACAAGCTTCTTTAAAAAGGATTTTTATACAAACAATAAAAATCCTTTTACGATCTCAAATTTGAGAACGTTAAGATGTTACTTACTATGACTGGTTAAGTATAGCTCAAGCTGTAATTCTCTATTATAAGCTGAACTCTTAAGAAAGTAAATGCCTATATTTTACCGTCGCCAGTATTCTGTGCCGTCGCTTTGCTAAGACGTAACATACAGTATAGAGCAGTATTACCGTTTTTATCTTACACTATACACTACATGGCTATCAATGCAACACGCCTTTTTTGCGACTTGATTTTCCCCACGTTTAGATCTAATTGCATTGGACGTGGTCAAGGGTCGACTAAAGTGTTAGTTGATAAACGCAACAAGAACATTTAAATTGTAAACTATTTTGTTCAATGGACTATATGTTGCTTGTTTCCTTAGTCTTCTTCTATTACTCGAAGCATTATGTCCAGGTGTCGACAATCCAGCAAGGTGTCTGCCGCCGATCCTACTGGCAGTACGCCATCACTGACAACATGGTATGCGCGGGGCGCGGGCGGCGAGACTCCTGCGCAGGCGATTCGGGCGGGCCGCTGCTTTGTAGAGATCACGATATGCGGTATTATTTACAGGTTAGTATCTGTTTACTAATTCAGAAAGCGTATTAAATTCATTTTTTTTGCTAGAATTTAGCCAGTACTGGATGATGTTGGCTAGGTTAGTCCAGGACCTGTAGGTTTTTATTTTAATGAAAGGTTACTGCTAAGACTTTTAGATCTTTATTCTTCTATTGGTCTGTGGATCTATCAGTATTCAATCATCCTCAACGCATAAAAGTACTTGGATCAACTCTTAGGAAAACAAAGTCCATTCCAGTTAAAGTCCATTAAAGTCAAGTCCAGTCCAGTCAAGTCTATACTAGGGCGTTCCATACACAACTTTTTCCCCTTTTTACCCCATCGGGGGTTCATTTAACAAAAACGCTAAGACATGCGTTAATTTATTTTCATATTATCAGTCTAAATATAAAATTTGAAGGTCCTAACTGTCCTAACTTCAAAACTGACGGACTTTAATACAAACTTTCACCCCCTATTTTACCCCCCTACGGCTAGGATTTCCAAAAACACTTTCTTTGTGGATGTCTGCATTGTATAAGGTATCTATGTGCAAAATTTGAAGTCTCTAGGTTTAGCGGTCTAGGCTGTGCGTTGATAGACAAAATCGGCTTAAAATTTAATTATGATAGATTTTAACATTTATGGAGCGTGTAGTTCAAAAATGGTTGGAAATATGGAAAAAGTGGATAAAATAAAAGTTGTAGGTAATTTTATAAGCTTTCATCTCTTCATAGAACATTAATCGCTACAACGCACCGTTTTTGAGATGTGGGTGAAAAGCCTAAAATTGGGACCTTTGTCCGGCGCCCCCCCTACAGGCGGGGACTTTTAGTATGTTTACTCTCTAAGCATCCTGAACAGATTTCTGAAGAAATCACTTAGGTTCCCGCTGACGCACTTCATACCCTCTTTTAAATCAGTCAGTTCCTTGACTGCACTACTATGTAATCCCAACTTTAAGAGGGTACGTTCGGTTAACTTTTTAAAAAGGCTTTCTTGAATGTTCGAATATTAGATAATTTCATTTATGTAGTGGGTTTCACATTTTGGGTTGGGAACTCCCTAAAAGCCTGCCATCCTTCTTTAACAAAAATACTTATTGTTGATAAAATTTAATAAAATGACGCAATTAAATGGATCTATAAATAGAATTCATGGATACAAGTAAAATATATTATCAATTTAAAAAAAATCCTTGAGGTGGAACGGTGCAAAAATAAAGTTTAGCCTAGAGCAAAACTCCGTTAATCCGGTTAAACAGTAGATCCAAGGCAACAATTAATTAAAATTAATAGCCTTAAATGCATCATTCATCATTTATAACATTTGGACAGACAAACTGGGTAAGCTTAAAGTACTTGTAGTTATATCATTTTGGTAAAAAACATTTTGTTTGTAAGGTTTAGAAAAAATACACTTTATTTGAGTATAACCTTCTTAATAAACTTGCTTTAAATATTTTAATTTTAACCTTGATTACCATTGTGTAGGTCAACTTTACGTTTTTGGTTTGATTAATTAAAAATAAACAAAAGGCCTCCATTACGAGATATTAATATTACAATCACGATTGCGAGCAGCAGTAATTTTGGTGATTAGACCTTAATATTGGTGATTTATGTTATTTTACTGAAAAAAGGTTAAAAACGAGTGAAATAAAACTGAAGCCAGTTTATAAGCTTAATAAACTAGCAACATGATACTATAAGGGAGTTTTTCTTTTCCCCATTTTTCAAACGGTATAAACTTTGCGTTGTCTGGTCAACTAATTTTCAGTTCAGAGATTCACTTTCCATAGAAATCCAAAAGTACCTATACTGTGTCGAGTTCTATAGAAATGCTGTCAATACATAAAATATGAGGCTTAGTAACTTGACAAAAGGAAAGACAAAAGAGAATTGAAATTATGTATTTAATAAATATTACTTCTTATTTCTTCTTCATAACATATTCCAATAGAAATAAACGAAGTAATACTTTTCATATTTTGGTTCTCATATTTCATTATAATTATTATCAATTAGAAATCCCACATTCAAAGCAGCTAATAACGACTTAGCAATTTAACAAAAGATTTTCTGAATAATTATTTGAATATTAAGTATCTATAATTGGGTCCTCACAGGGAAAGATTTAATTAAAATCTCGGACAATCTGGGATAGAACTACAGTCGGACTGTCACTCGCGAAGTGTTTACTAAGCATTGAGATATGGCTACGTGCTAAAAAATGGATAAACATTTTTATTACTGATGCAGTGTGTTTGAATATAACAAAACTTATAATCTTACTAACAAAATTATGATCGCGTATTTTACAAGATTTTATTTGCCTTTTTCAATTTTAGTTTGGTCCAACTTAGTGCACTTTTTTACATTAATATATCTGGCGAAATCACTAGCCATAATACCATAGCACAATGTACGTTAAATGGCGGTAAGGCACCATAGCATAGTTAGCGTCGTCGTGTGGGACGTCTAGATCTTGTATTACATATCTATGTACATAATTTCAGATAAATAATCTCTGTCTTCCCATTTAGGCCTGGACGTATGATAAGTATAAACTAATCGATGTATCGATGTAAATAATGTAATTAAAGCACCTTATCTATTTCTTTCATTCAGCAACCCTAGGGAGTCAGCCGCCTACCCAGTAAATGAAAAGAGGTAGGCAGTAGGTACTTGGTAATGGGTGGCATTGATAAAAAAAAGATTTCCGTAAATAAAACACTTAAATAAGTATCTACACTGCCCACCTCAAAGTTAATACCAAAACCCGCCACTGCGGCCCATAATTAGTAGTTGTTTTCAAGAAGGAGTGGACTTTCTGTTTTTTTATTTTGTGCCAAAGTCCTCCACACTGACTCTTTTGTTTTTTATAATCATACCGTACCGAATTATGTATTACCTACCTACCTGTATTTTTATCTCAATAAAAAATAAACAACTAGACAATCTAAAATAAGGCATATTTAAAAAATGGTGTGGCGTATTAAAAAAAAATACAGGCAAAATTAGGTTTAAACTTCAAACAAACCAACGTGGCTTGTGACCACCAAAAACAAAAAAAAGTAAAATTAATCAAAGGCAAAAAGTGAAATTTAAATATGGCTCACTTGTTTGTTATTCTTTTAGAGTTATTTACTTTATTATTAATATAATTTACAGGGAATCACTAGTTTCGGAGACGGTTGCGGGAAACGTGGCAAGTACGGCATCTATACTCGCACTGCGGGCTACGTCACCTGGATGCACGATATCATGAACAACAAATACTTTGATTGATGCTTTTAAACATATTAATTAACTCGGATGCCGCGTTTCGTGATAGAGCATAATCATCACAATAGATAAGCTGTAGTTCATATTTCGAGTGAAAGCTAAGCATTAATGTGTCATTAATCATGTTACAGCTTTCCATACTGATTTTCTCTATCTACGAAAATATTGTATTTTTATCAAAACTGTTAGTACGGCTTGATAACTGAAAAATTTGGAATATTATTAAACTTAGGCTAAGCATTGTGTGAGAGAGTGTCACCGAAATTATATAAGAATTTGTCTACTAAATACAGAGTGGGCCATGAATTATTTGAAAGTTGTATTCGACATCCTGCGCGTTGGATTGGCACGAGAGTAGGTCCAGTGGCTTGCTCGTTTCTTGCAATTTTAGTCGCAATAGATTGGATCACAGGGCCACAGCGCACTTTTTGTGTAAAACAATTATATAAGTAATGGTTTGCTTGTTATTGTAACGCGCTTATTTCATATTGAATACGATTTACATTAGTTAAATCAGTGTCCCAGTCCAGTTTTCATAAAAAAATGGGTAAAGAAGTGCAAAGAGACGGGATCGACACTAAATGTGAAGCAAACCGGTGTTTCACATACTTCAGAAAGTGCCGAAAACGTGAAAAGTAGTTTCGGCGCCAGTTCAACATGATTCTGATTTTTCGACGCGCAAATGTGCAGCTGAATTGCTACAGGAGTTTATGTCATTGCTTAGGAATTTGCTGGTTACAATCGGAACACGTGGTTTCAGCAACATAGAGCCACTTGTGATACTTATGATGAGGCCCTGTCAGTCGTTGAAGAAATGAAATTGGAAATACTGATTTCCCAGAGAGGCAATATTCCGTGACCACCCAGGAGTCCTGATTTTTCAACGCCAGCCAATTTCTTTCCATGGTGATATCTTAACTACCGTGTGAACATTGTTAAGCTAACTTTACTGTATGAGTTAAAGGTAAAGACCAGGGAAGAAATGGCAGTGATTTAAAAAAAAATCCAGACTATTACCTATCTCGTTAATAAAAAAATATATAGGTATACATGTTATTGTTTTTTTTCTACATTTTTAAATGTTAACTGATTCATGGCCCACCTGTACTTGTTTATTTGAGTTCAATGCAGGCCCTCCCTCCCCCTCGGAACTCAAACTGTATAAAATATTTCGTTTGCACTATATTGGTAGGAACATTTATGTAAAATAATTATATAAGAATTTAATTCCAAAAACCTATCTGTTTACGTGTAATTTTATTCTAGTTCGTACTTTTTTTTTTAAAGAGAGCTAAAATGTCAGTATGATTTTGGCGACATTGAATTTTGTTGTTTAGATGAATATTTAGGATTTTGTTACTACATATTTGTACGTTTAGAGTCTGCTTTGCTACCACGATAATACAAAACATTATCTATACTTCTTACAAAGGCTGTTCAATAATACTCAGAGTAAGATACAGACGGTGTAGTATCTTGATACAACAGTATCCGGTAATTAAGTTTAAAAGAGTTAATTTTTACTTTTAAACTTTCGCGTTGTATAAATTAAAACTCAATGAAACGGGAATTAACGCGATCATAATTTAGGTACAAAATGTTACCACTTTTGCCTGACGTTTCGATCGGATTACACCGAGCTTACAGTCAGCCTGTGACCACAGTCGGTGTACCCTGATCGAAACGTCAGGCAAAAGAGGTAACATTTTGTACCTAAATTATGATCGCGTCATTGAGTTATAAAGAGTTATTTGAGCATACGTCTAAGAGATGCACAAGTTGTCTGAGTTTTGCACTTTAGTCTGATAGGTAGTGTCGGTTAATAGTTTGATAAGTATAGCTTTATTTACAGTTTAAACACAAATAGGTACCTACTAAGTATCAATGAATTGGGGGTCCATAATGGCTCTCATAAAATTTTTGTTCCTATTTTTTGTTTTACTACCGTTTTTTATTTATTTTTATCACTGTATTTAATACTGAATCTCTCTTCATACATCTTTTTTCTCATTACTTTTTTTGTTCATAATTTTAATTACTACCATCGGAACTTATAACAGACAGGCGTGTTGCAGACGGCGGGGCGGGCCGGGCCGGTCAATTTCACTGCGAAGGATAGCGCAAAGGGAATCTTAAACTACCAACGCACACGGAGGACAAAAAGCCCGGCCGCAGGTGCCCGACGGACATTGGCGGCGCGGCGATGTGCTTCGTGTTCGCGGCGAGGGCAGCCGCGGACATTGACGGGCAGACGCGGTCTTTATTGCTTCGTGGTCAGATCGGCCCGGCCCGCCCCGCCGTCTGCAAAGCGCCCCGCCGTCTGCAAACCGTTATACAATAGTATAGTGCTAATACCAATTTTAATGACACAATTTTTGAACTAATATTGTAATTAAGCGCACGCCGGCCGCTGCCGCGGCCCGCTCGCTCCGCTCGCTCGGCTTCGCGGTTTGTGTGGTCGCTGTTCTAACCTAACCTAACCCAGATGAGATTTGTACCAAGTTTAGGCATAAATTGATTCGACACCCTCAAGTGCTTTTCCGTCGTGCGACGATTTAAACTAAGACATTGTAAACGGTTAGATTTAACGACTATTAGATACTTTTAAATTAGGCCTTCCGCCCCTAAAGTTGATTTTAAGCTTAGGTATTTCCTTAGTTTATTGAACTTAAGGCGTTTTGCAGACGGCGGGGCGGGCTGGGCCGGTCAATTTCACCGCGAAGGATAGCGCAAAGGGAATCCTATACTACCAACGCACACGGAGGACATAAGGACCGCGCCGCAGGTGCCCGGCGGACACTGGCGGCGCGGCGGTGTGCTTTGTGTTCGCGGCGAGGGCAGCAACGGGCAGACGCGGTCTTTATTGCTTCGCGGTCAGACCGGCCCGGCCCGCTCCGCTGTCTGCAAAGCGCCTAAGAGATAGCCAGTTTCATTTACACTTATTATTAACAACTATATGAAAACAAATATTAGTGCAAACAAATTTATGACTAATACCTAACAGAATAAGAAATATATGAAAACGATAATTAGTTTAAACAAATTTTATTACTAGTGATATTATGAATTTCGATGTTTATGACTTTCGATCATAAGTATTAAAAGAAATATAAAGAGTGAACTGTAAAAATGTAAAATGGCATGATAATATTTTCGGACTTGCGATAATAGGACTTCAAAAGTTATGTAAAATAAGACGCACCCATGAATTGGAAAATGCACAATGGCATAACTTTTTGCACTCTCCAATTCATTGATTGATTGATTGAACTGGTTCTATGTAGATATATAAAATAATTTTACATTTGAAACAAATAATCATTTAAAAACATAATGTTTCTGATTTTCGGGCTACTAGCACTCCGTGATGGAGAAAACAAACATAACAAGCATATTACAACACTTAACATAAAGGCTCAGCAAACATAATATTTGTTTATGTTTGTGCCTATTTAAGGAACATGAGTCGAAACGTAAAAACAAGTTTGCAAACAAAATATCCAGTCAACAAATCAATTAGGTATGGAAAGTCTAAAACAATTTGCATTTTTCAGTATGATATTCAGATAAGCAACGGAGAGAAAACTCTGTATTAATTTTATTGTTTATTACGAGCTCAACATCAATGAGTTAGCTATTACTCGTACATGTACACTCGTACTGTGTTAAACTCTCTTGTGCAAGCAAAAGTACACCGTTCTTTAAAAAATATACGTACCATTAAAGACATTTTTTTTGTCTGTGGTACCATATCGTTTACTTAAAAAGGAATTCTGAATAAATGTTATAGTTAGGCCAATTAAATAATAATGCACAAATAGGTAAATAATGAAGGTAATATACCATTTTACTTAACCTTAACCCTTGATCAGTGACTTAACCATTCCTTGGCAACACGAAATACAACTCACTGTCTAAAATAAAGTATCTCTGAACAAAAAGGTTTTATTTATTTATTTTAACATTTTAGTGTCTTGACTTTCAATTTAGCAGATTCTGTTGCTATTAGTACCTACTTATATTATAGAGATAGTATTATACTGCTTATAGCAAAAAAAATATATAAAAAATATCAAAATAATATGTCATGCTTTTGAACGGCGCCCTTACTGTAAAAGTACAAAAATATGCTGTGAAACTTTGTTTAGGGGCAGTAATGGGTTCAAAGGAAACACTATAATATTGTAAAAAAAAATGTTGTCTTGACTGATAATAATCATGCTTAAATGACAGTAAAAAGGAATATATATCTTATGCCTACAGTTCGCAGCTAAGTCCTAATACCACATAATAATAATGTCAAAAAATAAGTTTAATAAAAAACTAAAAACCGACTTCAAAATGAAACTAAAAAGCGAAAAATAATATTGACTAAAACATACCTAAACAGTTCTATTTGGAGTCGGTGCCAGCCATCGAGAGTTAAAATGTGTTCATTCGCACCGACTCCAAAAAGAACTGATTACGTATGTTTTAGTCAATATTATCTTTCGCTTTTTAGTTTCATTTTGAAGTCGGTTTTTAGTTTTTTATTAAACTTTTTTTATTTCACAATTTTAAGTGTTAAGTCCTCTATTTTCCCCTCATAACTCCGCCATAAATGACTTTACAGCAAAGTGACCCAGACAAATGTTGTTCTTCTGTGGACTACCCACCAAATGGTATAATAAAAATAGGGCGCTATTAATGATCAATTTTTCGACGAAATTTATTACAAGTCCCAGACGCCTTTAAAATAAGCTTCAGTTTTCACCTTCCAACTCCGCCAAAAATGACTTAACAGCAAAGTAACCTTAGCTAATGTTGGTCCTCTATGGACCCCCCATCGAATGGTATGATAAAAATAAGGTGTTATATTGGGTCAATATTTCGACGAAAATTTGTAAGCCTTAAGGAAGGTTTTCCTACACTCCAACCAGAGCGGCGGCTATTTTGGTGTCGTTACCATAGGATAAGGTCCGGTATTAAATACCAAGTCAATTTAAGAAAGAAACTTTTCAATTTTTTTTTCGTTACTGGGTGTGCGGGTAAATAACCCCCCCAGTAAATAAAAATTGGCGGTCTGGTACCTCAGAAGCTCCACGTCTGCTCAACATACTGCGCAATACGTTCTGTCGACAAAAAGCAGTATTATCTTCTAACTCCTATCCGTTAAGGAGTTCTGTGGCTTCCATCATCAGGTCAGCAACATGATATGATGATTACCAGACCCAAAAATCGGCATTGAGTCAGAAAATATATGCATAACACTATGGGTGCCTATAAAAATTAAGGGTTGCCCTCGATTTCCCAAGGATCCCATTATCAGAATCTGACTTGGTGTAAATAGGACCACATCGGAAGTATACCCTTTCAAACTAAAAAATAAATTTTGAAATCGGTCCATAATTGACAGCGTAATCGCGTAACAAACATACAAAAAAAAAAACAACATTCAGACGAATTGAGAACCTCCTCCTTTTTTTGAAGTCGGTTAATAAAATTCGGTTAATAGGCTTTTTAGGATTCAAAGTGGCGTAACTTATTTAAAATAACCGAGACAAACGTAGCACACAATAAAATGTTATATAGGGACTTTAATGATTTAGGTGACAAATCTATCTCGACTGCTTTCAATTTTATTTCATAGTATTTGGGGCAGAAACAAACTATGTTCATTTGTAGATAAGAATGTTATAATCCCATACTTTAGTTCTCATTCTTATTTATGCTCTCAAGGCCTAAATTTGTAAAAAATATTATGTCAACAAGAATTTATTGTTGCATTCTTTGGGCCCGAAGCCCTCCCTAAGGAGTATCCAGAAGATTGCTTTGTCCTAAAGGTGACATTTCAGCCGTGCAATAACATTTCTTTTTTTTATATTATTAAAAGTAAAGCTATTATTCAAGATACAAATTTTTTTTCGCAATGGTAGCAATAAAAAAAGATAGCGATTATAATATTTTATTCAAAACAATCTCACAATACAAACAAAACCGAACAACCAAAAAACCATTTAAAATTAGGTACAATAAAAGACACTCGACATGAACAATAGGGCATAAAATAGGGAAATAAAAAAACCAAAACACCAATATTTATGAATACAATCACATGGTAGCTCGTTTTAAACTGAATCCTGATTCAAAACATGCCTCATTTAGACGACCGCGGTAAATTGCGTTTACGGACGAGCAAATTAACGTGTCTCTTATATGGTAAGTTTTTATTATCACGTTTGCTTTCATACATCTGAAATTTTAAACCTACTACCTAACTTTGACATTTTTAAGTGCTATTTTTTTAATCTAGAAGTATGCTGGTGTAAAAACAATACATTTTTTAGCGATCTATGAACTTCGATCACTTGTTTGATTATTGTTTTCGGGTTTGGTGTGTTTTTTGGACAAAATCCATTTAAATGAATAATTGGACACTATTTTTATCATGTAACCAGGAGATCCTTCCTTGGATAGTAGTGCAGTCTTACAATGAAGACCCCTAAGTATAGAATCGTAAACCTTTCTTTTTTAAACCACACAACATCAACTAGTGTAATATGAACTGTAACCAATTAGCACCCCTTAAAATTTTTCACGTTATTAAAATTTCACAGTGACCTTTATCAATTAACTGATTCGATTCTTAAAGTGAGGTAGAGACAAAAATCTGGATGATCGCGAGATTACACCTCTCCCTTAGAAATAGATTCAGTTATATGATGGGACCTTACCAACATAAAGTGTTACGTCAAATGTCAATAGCGAAGCCGTCAACTTCGTCAGGCTCGCGCGCCATTTCGTGCACCCATGGGACCAGCCGCCACACGCCGGTATATTGTGCCGACTGCTCACCCCAAATGCGGCGCTCCTCCTGGCAACATAAATAATCTATATAATAAAAATGAATTGTGTTAGTCTTGCTAAAACTCATGAATGGCTGGACCGGTTTGGCTAATTTTGGTCTTGAAATATTCGTGGAAGTCCAGGGAAGGTTTAAAAGGTGAGAACATATGATAAAGTTGTAAGGAAAATAGTAAAAGCAGCAATTTTTTTAACCCATATAAAATGACTTCTCAATCAGGGTGCGCAAGCGGTACGAAGTTCGCCGGGTAAGTTAGTTTATTAACCGACTTCAAAAAAAGGAGGAAGTTCTCAATTCGACTGAATGTTGTTTTTTTTGTATGTTTGTTACGCGATTACGCCGACAATTATGGATCGATTTCAAAATTTATTTTTTAGTTCGAAAGGGTATACTCCCGAGGTGGTCCTATTTACACCAAGTCAGATTCTGATGATGGGATGGGTTCCCTGGAAAATCGACGGCAACCCTCAATTTTTATAGGCACCCATAATGTTTTGCATATATTTACTGACTCAATGCTGATTTTTGGGTCTGGTAATCATCATGTCATGTTGCTAACCTGATGATGGAAGCCACAGAACTCCTTAAGGGATAGGAGTTAGAAGATAATACTGCAATTTGTCGACAGAACATATTTCGCAGTGTGTTGAGCAGACGTGGAGCTTATGAGGTACCAGACCGCCAATTTTTATTTACTGGGGTGCGAATGAACACATTTTAACTTTCGATGGCTGGCACCGACTCCAAAAAGAACTGATTAGGTATGTTTTAGTTAGTCAATATTATTTTTCGCTTTTTAGTTTCATTTTGAAGTCGGTTTTTAGTTTTTGAATAAACTTATTTTATTTGTAAATATAAGTCTGATTTTCCCTGATATTGATTTCATATTCTATTCTTAGAGCTCTTTAAACTAAGATGTTTTGAGTAGGACGTCAGGGCTAAAGTGTATGACAACAGACTGCGTTGCAAAAACGTGCGATTGTCGTCCTGTTCAAAACGATTTATTTTTAACACATCCACCACGCCAATCATAATCTGACTCAACCGTTATTACATTTCTATAATTTATCAGAGCGAAATATTACGACCTACAGTACAGATAATAATATAATAACTGTGTTGGGTTATTTCGGGAACTATACATAACTACAGAGTATCCACGTATTATTTTGTTTTATTAGAAATCTGTTATCAGACTTGTATTGTCTAACATTTTTTGTTTCAGTAGAAATTGTAATACCAGCGTAGGGTCTTATTGTATTCTTATTATTCGACATCGTTTGGCAACTAGTAAGAAACTAATTAATTGTATAATCTTAATGAATATCTAACCTTCTTAAACTAAAATGTAAGATTTAACTACAAAAGGCAATGATAAAAGAAATGAAATGGAGGATAATAGCTGACACGACTAGCCATGCAATTTGCGGAATGGCAGTAGGAAATCCAATTAGTTTCTGATGCAACGAAAGAAAGACGAGTTTCTTTTATTAAACACTAATACAATCTTCTCGTCTAGTAGATTAGGCTGCACGAGGCGTACCTTACTTCAATTGAATAAAATAAGCATTAAAAGTTTAATTCTGATAACAGATATTCTGTACATACCATGCATGAACTGAGTTCAATGTCAGTCAGCGTAGATTTGTTTATTTACAGTAAAGAAAACATTCATAAAATCCGAATAATATTATTATGACTGTTGACTTTCGATATCAATAAAAATGTTTAACGTAACATTAAGTTTAAAATAGAAACGGCTAAATTCTCGTGGCTCAAGTTCATTTCAGTTCGTTACGCACCTGCAAGTATAAAGCGATTAATTTCCCACCAATGAGAAGCAGACTTCCATGAACAGGGTCATTCTCTTCGCCTGAGTAAGGAGGCAGAGACAAACAGTACAAGTTGTTATTCACTATAGTACTTTGATCATTGTACAGTTTCATTTTACTGAAAATGAAATAGCCAAAATTAGAAATATTGTACAGGAAGTGTAGTGTAGTGTAAAAACAAATTTAAATAAAGTTGGTGATAATTACACTTTGATAATAAAATCGTATTTTTTGTTACAAGATTTGCATTTCCAAGTTGCGAATCTTTGAAAGCAGTTTGAATATATTTAATTTTAAAATTTTGAGATAATAAGTAACACAGTAATTTGCAAATGAATGAATGTTGGGTTCGGATCTAATTAAAATCCATTTTTGTCTAGGGACGTCGTTTTAAATCGCTGCGTGAATAATAAATATAAATAATACTTATTTATCGATAACTTTCTTCATTTGAATAAAGGTGTATAAAACATTTATGTTATGATTTTCTCAAAAACATTTTAAATTGCAATTACGATGTGATATGCATCACCGAGTCGTGGTTGAATGATAGTTTTTTCAGTTGTGAATATTTTCATGACCGATTCGAAATCTTTAGATGCGACCGTGAAGAAGCTTTAGTCCGGTCAATTTAGACCAAAAAATGAGAGTAAAGTTACATAAAGACCCAACAATCTGAATTTCAGTGAAATTGTTCAAAACATAATTATAAACAATGTCTAGAAGTTCCCCATACTTCCCGTGTATGGAAAAAAAAATATTTAAGGTCAAAGGTCAAAAAAGTTTTTTGCGATTTTCAGCAAAACGGTAAGTTTTATCATAAAAGTACCTTAGATAAAAATTGTAGATCATAAAATTATCTATAAAAAATGTATCAATATTTTTTTTCTTACAAGCCACCGTTTCTGAGATATAACGATTCAAACAGTTATAAAAGTTGTTATCATCATAATATGCATGAGTACGCCACGTGTGTATACATCTAGAGTTAAAACAGCAGTTTTCAAAATGTTTGAAAAACAAGATTTAATTCAATGTGCTGAAGTTTTTATAAATGAGTAATTCAACTCAACAAGAAGTTATTACCAACGGAATCCGCTTTCTTCTTTCTATGTACGGAGCTCCTAAAAAAACTACCTGTTTAGATAAGCATCGATATGCATGTTTCGTTAAAAATACTAAAAATAAAAAACAAGTTTAATTAGCTTGTCTTCCTTCAACCTCATTTGCTGCTTACCAACATCTTTTTCGAGTATATTACCAAGTTCAAGTGTGGCTTGGTTATCAGCTAGACCCTACAGACTGGGGTTGGAAGTTGGTCAACAATATATTAGAGCCAGTTCAAACTTTACTTCCACCTGCGCCGGAAAAACTGCTGAACACTATTTTTTGCAACTGCAAAAAGGGATGCAGTGCTAAATGTGGTTCCAAGAAAGTCGGACTGTTTTGTTCTTTGGCATGCACAAATTGTCAAGGCCGGTCGTGCTCTAATATTGAATCACAAACAATGGAGGATTCGTTTGACTCCGACGAAGTATCATGCGTACATCGCTATTGACCCAATTTACTTGCATCCAAAGTGAAGATGAAAAAGAAGCAGGAGAAGAAGAAAAAGAAGAAGATCAAGAAGAAGATCAAGAAGAAGATCAAGAAGAAGAACAAGAGTTTGAAACTTACGAATAAGACGAATGAACTTCAACACTTTTTTTAAATTTACATCGCTTTTATCTTTTCCATATATTGAAAATTTCTGTTATTTTGCAATAGTTTTACATTAAACAGGATCTCAACTGACCCGTGGAGTAGACCTACTGGGGAAACCCCGTTAAAAAAAACGCGCTAAGTACACTACCTCATAGGTGGCGTGGAAATGTGTGCATATTATGACGATAACAACTTTTATAACTTTTTGAATCGTTATAATTCAGAAACGGTGGCTTGTAAGAAAAAAAATATTGATACATTTTTTATAGATAATTTTATGATCTACAATTTTTATCTAAGGTACTTTTATGATAAAACTTTCCGTTTTGCTGAAAATCGCGAAAATCTCATTTTTTTGACCTTTGACCTTGAATGAAAAAATTTCCATACACGGGAATGATGGGGAACTTCTAGACATTGTTTATAATTATGTTTTGAACAATTTCACTGAAATTCAGCTTGTTGGGACTTTATGTAACTTCGAATGTCTAAATTGACCGGACTACTTAATATTTTTTCCTAAACTAACGTACTATTTACCTGTAAGCTTCACTTCCAGGGCATGTAGTTGAAAAAATAAATTCGTCGTATGCAGACAAAGGTTGTCTGGGTAGTTCAACGGAAGAAGTATATCTCACATCGTATCTGAAACAATTTTAGAGGAATATGAATTAATTTTATTCATACTACTTGTTCAATTCCATGTTTACATTTTCGTTGAACTATACCTATCTAAACCCCACCCTACGGCTGTAGCCATGGAACCATCATTATCGGCAGCAAAGTTATAAGACATCAGGGATACAGGCGCCCAGCCGATACACGAAGACATTGAACCAACGACTTGAACAAGCCCTAAAATTAATTTAAAATGTTAGTGACAGGACTTGCTTAGCTACGAGAAAAAGAGTAAGTTTTTCCTACTTCAAATTATTATCGTCTTAGCGATTTGACCGGTAGCCGGTTTTTAAGAGGTACCTAGTATATTTCTCTCTGTGTATATCTAATTATCAATCATCAATACATTTTTAAGCAACTATTCTAATACTATAATAAACATAACTTCTCGGAACTTAAATTGCTACTATAAACAACATTCTGTTTGCATCTTTTGGGTAATAATTCATTACTTATTTTATTAATTAAAAGAAGCCATACAGATAAAAAACAGATATACCGATGTTATACAAGAATCGTCTAGTGGTATCTTTCGGGTAAAACCGAGGATGCACAATGCTGTATTTCACATAAGAAACACGTTCAGGTTGCCACCAATTTTGACCACAGTACGCCACGAAGGCCGAACGACCTTCAGTAATTGGATCCTTGCGATGGAAACGAGAGAGACAAGATCCAGCTGCTATCAACCAATGTGGACTTAAAGCAGCTGCGTCACAATGTACCTTTAGGCATAAAACAAACAAAAAAAATGAAAAAAAAAACAATGGGCACAAGTCCACATAGTTCAACCAATATTTTAATATACCTGTGAAGGTTTGTATACGTAGACTGCTGCAAATGGATATTCAGAGAGTTTAGCTACCCTACTTAAATTTTTGAAAAATATATTGGTCTCACTTTGGGTATTAAAAGATGTTTCTTCTTCAACAGATTTCTTAGTATCAGTCTTATTGACATGAAATATCACTGTCTTAAATTTACTTTTCTTCTCAGATTTACTAATATTTGTTTTATGACCTAAAGAATGTTTAAAAGTTTCATCAATGTGTTTTTTCACATATTTTATTTGTATGCCATCATGGTGACCAATATTGCGATCAACATCTTCCAATTTCACTTTTTGATTCACATCAATTTCGTTTTCAATTACCATGTTTTCAGAATCATCATTATTCACATTTTTTTCAAAAATACTCATGGGCGTCTTGGTTTGTTGGTCGTACATTTCAAAAAACTTAATTTTATCGTAGGCGGTCGTAGATTCTATTTTGTGTGATGCATTTAAATTATATGCGACTGATATCATTTCATCTTGTTTCATATTATTATGATGAGTATTAGGAGCTTGATATTTTGTTGAATCGATGGGTATATCAGGTTCAGTGATAACGGGACAAGTTTCATTGTTAAAATATTTTTCAGTAGTAATACTGTGTTTAAGGTTATTATTAAACATAAAAGGGTTTGATTTGACTATAGGTGCTAAGTCAATTTGAAACTTATTCGATAAAAACCCGAAAATACTTGGCTTTGGGTGAATGGATGGTCTTTTTCGTACCTGAGACGAGGCATCAGGTGTGTCTTTGTTCATTGTCAATCTTATTTTAGGAGGTGAATTATTAACATGATCATTTACGTGTAGAGACAAGGTAGGTGATCTTATGAAAAGGGTATCATGAGCAGACTTGCGCTGTGTTTTATGTGAAGTAAACGTTGATAATAAAGAATCTCTATGCTTGATGCGCTCATCGTTATCATCTAGGTAGTAAAATTCAATATAGCTTGGAGTGGATGATGGAAAAACTGGTCTTAAAGAACTAACAGTTAATGGTTTAATATTTTCGTTGGTTTTTAAAGTGGCCGTTGGATAATTGTTCTTAAAGTGGTATTCAGCTGGAGTTGTCGTTTCTGAGTTGACAAATATTTTCGTTTTTCTCCATAGCATATTAACAATTTCGTAATGTTTTCTGCTAACTCTTCCAACTTGCCATTTTTTAACTGTAAATCTTAACGGTTTCTCAGTGCTTGTAAAGGCGGAGCTGGCGTTCACGATACTGGAATTGTCATTTTTAGGAAGATTACTTTTTATGATTGTGTCTGTACAACCAATGGTAACATGAATTGCAATAATAAAAACAGCAAAAAAACGCGTCATGTTCACATAGTAAATTTAAAATTGCCTTTTAAATGGGCAAACTTTTTAGGCGAGCGAGAGTAATTCGACAAAACTATTGGTAAAATCTGAAAATAGCATAGCATGACAATGACACAAGCATCGTGCACTGATCAAATAATATTACGTGCATAGGCATCGTGCATGGCCCATGGATGTAGTTATAATAAATGCCTTGGCATGGCCAAAAAAAAATTTTTACACTGATGATTTTCAAAGACATTGCACTATAACTAGACCGCGCACTTAGACGCTAAAACGAGCTGAGCGAGAGACCCCCAACACGGAGTTTGTTCTTTTCTATTAAGGTGATTTATACCGTAGGTTAGCAGCGAACTGTAGAAAGTTTATCAAATGATTGGACACTCATCATTATGGTATAATGTAGGTACTTTACCTCAATGACACTCATACGGAATACAGTTTTTTTTTAGAAAACTACTTATTCTTTGAAGATGGGTATTAAATTGACATAAAGTCTCTCAGGGTTAAATGGATGAACATTATATCTTCATAGATGATTATTTTTTTTGGGTTACCTATCTCTTGCCCTTTATCTGTATTAATAATATACCTTAAATAAGTACAGTAGAAGTAAACAAACATGTTGATGGTTCAAAAGTACAACGAAGTGTGTGTGGTCATAGTATCGCGTTTGACGTGCATAAGACATTGGTGATGTAGGTTTCGTGTGCGCGACGGGCGCGTGTCATAACTAGGAACTTCCTAGAAGTACGGAATCCATTTTGTAAATTACTACATCCATGACTAATACTAATAGAGCAAGATCCCAGGGGCCATTTCTTTGTAATGAATAGTTTTAAATTTTACCTTTGCCTACTTTCACCTTCTTTCACAAACTTTCTCTTGAATTGACAATATATTTTTGGTATTAAGATACAAAATTATAGTTATTATGATAGCTAGTTGCATACAGATTCTAAAAACATAACTTTTATACACAGTGATGCAAATTTTTGGCAAAGGTAATAATTTTATTGCAACGCAGCAATATCGCAAGAGACCACCCACTTCGAGCTTTACAGGTACGCCATATCAAGTCATATGGGTCTGACGGCAACTCGACCCCGAGACAACTCAACCCGGACAACCCGACCCCACCAACTTGACCCCAGGACAACTCAACCGTATGACAACTCAACCCCGACAATTTCACCCCAACAATTTGTCTCCGACAATGATCCCCGACTCAACTTCTTCCTAAAATGAATCTAATATACCTATTTGCCGGGAGTACCTCTTACGCAATGAAGCCAGTAACACAACATATTAAAAATCTTCGTGGCGCAATTTGTCTTGTGGTTTTGGAATTGCCTGGAAGTAGCTTACCCGATAACGCAGAGGAGCAGCCAGTATTTTTTTTTAAATGGAGTTAACAACGATTCAAACAGTAATAATTCCTTAATTTGTGTACACATTCAATAACCACAAACCCGGTGCTGACAAAGCAACTTGGCGCTACACTGAATACTATAGAATTAGCTGTTGAGGAAGATGCCATACTAATGACATTGCTGCTGTATGGAACTCTGGCAACCATAACCATTCGCCTAACCAATCTCAGATTAATCGCAATGTGGTAATGAATATTATCAAAGAAAAGATTCAGTAGCCGGATGCGAGTATGAAAAGGACTGTACGGAAAGCAATAAATAAAGCAGAAAGGCACTTGCTTTACCTACCAACATTAAATAACTTTTTGATAGTGGATGCGAAGGGACCGGATACTTTTATTTAGTACGAATGCCAATTTATATTTCCTAATAAATGTATATCATTGGTTTGTCGAAAGCATGGTGGCTTTTTCTTGCCAGTTGTACAGTATTCATGCAATTTACCTGTCAGAGTTTGAGTTTGCCCTATAGATATAGAATTTACAAGATAGACAAAGGCACATTGCAAATGATACAAAAAATGTGACACGTATGTGTGTGTGTAGTAGTGATGTTCATGCCACAAATTTTTTATCGATAAATTGCAACCGGCATCAAATTAATTTGGCACAAGTCACAATCGCCGCGGACCTTGAAGCACCTAAAGTTAATCTTTAAACGAAAAAAGGTGAAAATCAGTATCACGGAAAGGATACGGGGCTTTCTGGGCTTGTATGTGTAAAGTTAAGATATGTTCGAAAAAAGGCCATATTTATGTTATGCAAACTTCACAGTCTGGAAACTGAGAAATCTGAAAAACAAGTTTACTCGCATTAAATCGAAAAATCCTCTAAATTGAATATTGTAAACAAGTTTATATAATGGAAAATAAGAAAACGGTAGTTTTAAATATGTCATCATCATCATCATCATTTCAGCCACAGGACGTCCACCGCTGAACATAGGCCTTTCCCAGTGACTCCCAGATGGGCCGGTTGGAAGCAACCTGCATCCAGCGTCGTCCTGCAACCTTTACCAGGTTGTCTGCTCAAATATTAATATGTAACCTATTTAAAACAATTTCATATCATAATTTAATTTCAACTTATTTCTTATTCATCATCATCATCATCAGCCACAGGACGTCCACTGCTGAACATAGGCCTCCCCCAGTGACTTCCAGATCGGCCGATTGGAAGCGGCCTGCATCCAGCATCGTCCTGCAACCTTTACCAGGTCGTCTGCCCACCTTGTGGGTGGGCGTCCTACGCTGCGCTTGCTGGTACGTGGCCTCCATTCCAAAACCTTTCTGCCCCATCGGCCGTCAGTTCTACGTGCTATGTGCCCCGCCCACTGCCACTTCAGCCGGCTAATCCGTCGGGCTATGTCAGCGATTTTGGTTCGTTCATGGATCTCCTCATTTCTGATTTGATCTCGCAAAGAAACACCGAGCATAGCCCTTTCCATAGCGCGCTGTGCAACTTTAAGCTTTCTTATAAGGCCCATAGTAAAAGGCAACGTTTCTGTTCCGTATGTCATCACTAGTAACACACACTGGTTGTATACTTTCGTCTTTAGGCACTGAGGTATTTTGGACGAGAAGATGTTGCGTAGTTTCCCGAACGCTGCCCATCCGAGTTGGATTCGTCGATTGACCCCTTTCTCAAAATTGGACCTACCCAACTGGATCACTTGCCCCAGGTAAACATATTTGTCAACAATTTCGAGAATAGAGCTCCCAACTGGTACTGAGTAGGACGCAACATGGGCATTCGACATAATCTTTGTTTTGTCCATGTTCATCTGAAGACCTACCTGTTGGGACACTCTATTAAGGCCATCGAGCATTGTACCGAGGTCTTTTAGCGACTCTGCCATGACCACAATATCGTCGGCAAACCGAAGGTGAGTAATGTATTTGCCATTAATGTTGATGCCGAATCCTTCCATTTCCAGGAGTTTAAAAGCATCTTCCAATGCGGCGGTGAACAGTTTCGGAGAAATAACGTCTCCCTGCCTTACGCCTCGCTGCAGAGGAATAGCTTTCGTACTCTGCTCCTGTACTCGGACAGTCATGGTGGCGTTTTTATATAAACATTTCAGCACCTCCATGTACCAATAGTCAATATGGCACCGCTGGAGAGACTATAGCAATGCCCAAGTCTCGATCGAATCGAAGGCCTTCTCATAGTCCACAAACGCCAAGCATAGCAAATCAAGCAATATTTCTTATTATCACAGAGTTAATATTATACTACTTACAGTAGGTGGTTCTGTGTTCATAGACTTGGGTATCAAACACAGGTGTCAGTCAAATGAAATAAATGCACTTCAATAATCATGACATAAAGTAGGTATGTATTTATTTTTAAGTAGGTATTTTGATTAATTGATTATTTTGTTTTTGTTTATTTATGATATTTTTTTAAAATATATTTTTATTAATTTTGTTTTTGACGAGAAAATATTGTTACTTTATACTATAGTGACATAAATGAAGTTATTGTTCATATATTTTTATTACTAGTTTTCCTAAAGTATTATACCATTTAAGAATATTGGTTAGTTGCATCAATGTAAAAAAAAAACTCGGCATTGTAGTTACCATACTCTTTTTTACACGACGATCAGTGAAAGTGCACTGAAATAAAAATCTTTAAAAAAAATTGGGTAAAAATAATTTGGATTGATTTTTGTGTAAAAACTACTGGCATTTTCTGATATTAAGGGATTGTGGTGGATAGCGGTACTACTCGTATTTAGGTTGCGGATAAAAAAACGATATAGAAATATTTGAAAAATTGTGGTCGTGGTAGTTATAAATGTCATAATGGGTATCAGATTTCAAGGATTATATCATTTTTTGTTTCTTAATTAAAAAACAATAGAGGTATATTTTTTGCCATTTTTCCTCGAGTAGTCAAAGGACACCCTGTGTATATAAAAATATTGTATAAAATAATGTACATTGAATAAAAGTGTAAATATGTATCAAAATAAATATTTTGATTGCGTTTTATTTATGTTTAAATGTGCTTTACATAGTTTTCAGAGTTTACAATTTTAAAATAATCATTTTTTGCTTGATTTTATCATAAGTTTTAATTTTCAATCCAAGTAACAATTTATATAACATTTAAATTAACTTGAAATTAACCTGTTGTAACTGTATTGTTGGTCGGTTTTACATTAATAAAGGTTATGTGTCAATAGAGTTAGGAATGAAATACAGGTTTCAGTTTAATAAAATAAAAGCATTTCAAGAATTGTGACATCAGGTATGTTTTAATTTATTTAGAGGATATTAAATAATTTTGACATCATATTATGGTAAGAAAAAAAGGAACAAAATTAAAAAAAAAAAAAAACAGAAAAGTAACAATATTTTCTCGTCAAAAACAAAATTAATAAAAATATATTTTAAAAAAATATCATAAATAAACAAAAACAAAATAATCAATTAATCAAAATACCTACTTAAAAATAAATACATACCTACTTTATGTCATGATTATTGAAGTGCATTTATTTCATTTGACTGACACCTGTGTTTGATGCCCAAGTCTATGAACACAGAACCACCTACTGTAAGTAGTATAATATTAACTCTGTGATAATAAGAAATATTGCTTGATTTGCTATGCTTGGCGTTTGTGGACTATGAGAATTATGACATTTATAACTACCACGACCACAATTTTTCAAATATTTCTATATCGTTTTTCTATCCGCAACCTAAATACGAGTAGTATCCACCACAATCCCTTAATATCAGAAAATGCCAGTAGTTTTTACACAAAAATCAATCCAAATTATTTTTACCCAATTTTTTTTAAAGATTTTTATTTCAGTGCACTTTCACTGATCGTCGTGTAAAAAAGAGTATGGTAACTACAATGCCGAGTTTTTTTTAAAACTGACGCAACTAACCAATATTTTTAAATGGTATAATACTTTAGGAAAACTAGTAATAAAAATATATGAACAATAACTTCATTTATGTCACTATAGTATTATGATTTTTCTTGAAAGTTCATGAAAAGCACTATTATCATTATTTTTTCCAGATTTTAGCTTTTAAAGGTAGAAGTAGGTAGAGTGGGAAACATCCCTAAATCTAAAAATAGTTTTAGTAACCCTAAAGTAATTTTCAAGGACCTATTCAACGATACCACACACGATGTGGTAGGCGATGAAACAAAATGCTCAGGTTACATGTATAGGAGCTACCGTAAAATTAAAAAAAAATGTTCTACCACTTTGTCAGCAAGCTTGATATACATATTTCCACAAAGTAACAGCTCTCTAGGGTAAACAGTCTCCAAGCAAAACGTCGGACGGACAGAGAGACAGACGGACATGACCAAACTATAAGGATTCCTTGTCAGGACTGCGCAACCCTAAAAATGGCGACAATCACAGTTAAGTGGAGGTCTCTGTGCCCTGCAGAAAGGTAGGTACACATTTTTTTTAAAGAAAATTTTGTTAGAGTTTAAATGAGTTTGTTTAAATGATAAATATTTTTTTAGTAATTGCTAAAAATCTTCTATACCCACAAATGGCTGTCGATATTTTATCGATACTTATGACGTCACCATTAGTTCAATCCCTAGTGTAAACATAAAATTTACTATTTTACCAAATATTTATTGTAATTATTCCTTTAACTACGAAATACACAAACACACAACAAACAAAGTTCATATTTTACAGAAGATCCAAGTTATTTGTCGATTATTATTACGAATTAGACACAAATTTGTTTCAAAATATTTTCATCAAAAAATTTAATTACCTGTGAAATGTGTATTTATTGGGGTTATATTTTCTTGTCACATCACAATTTATAATTAAACAGCACCCCACCGAAATATTTAAATATGTTCTCCGTTTGTAATTTTTTATATTTAAATAAAATTAATTTTGACGTTTGAAATTGAGATCATATAAAGTCAGTTAAATATTTTTTTTGTGTCACATAGGTACATTGACATCTGTCTTTTTCTATCTTGTAGGGTGTCCGCAAGGATATGATGTCTCTTTTCCACGCTTTGTCAGTCTTTAAGAGCGTAGCGAATCCTAAGTCTATGGTTTGCCCCGCGGGCAGCGAGTGTTTTATATCAGTATTACTATACTGATATAAAACACTCGCTGCCCGCGGGGCTATAAAATGTGGGACTACGACAGCCATTACTTATCTCTCTTTCACACTTACAGGTCTAATGGGGAGGCGTAGTGTAGATTTTAATAAAAAAATATTTTTTACCACAATAAAAGGTATTTGAAAGTGTGTCCCGTAGAAAAAAAAATAGCATTTAAGCAGTAGAATCACTCCTTTATTAATCCAACAGCGTTTTTTTTCTTCTTGTATAAGGGCAATTCCAAATTCAAACAATTACAATAGAAATTAAAATATTAACGGTGAATTTTCATTCATTTTGAAGGCGCAAAAATTTGCAGTTTATATGTGAGGGTGAATTTTGTTTTTTTGAGATATCGATGTTGTTCCCATACTCCTCCATTTTTCGTTTTTGAGTGAATCTACGACAACTGGACCCCGAGACAACTAGACCCGGACCACAGAATATAAGAATAATATAAAGGTACAGAAGGCTCACTTCCGAAACAGTTACAATTAATTATCAATCTTTTTTTTCGCGACAATAAGGTCTAAAATAACTTGCTCCCGCACGCCTACCTAACTGATTTAACTACCAACTACCGTTCACTACAAGCAAAAATGAACCCTATTGATACGTTATAGGGTACTTTTACTCGGATACGCTTAAGCCAAATTGAATTTGGGTAGTTTTAGTCACCTCACTAGGGTCGACTGTGCAATGTAACGTCGAAATTATGTTTATTAATTAATGTTTTGAGTAGTAAAAGGAATAACAACCGTGTCACTACACAATTTCTAGTTGATAGCCCAAATGATTTTTAAATACAGAAAGTGCATATTTTGTAATTTAGTACCTTTTTTTAAAGTGCTACTTGAGCTTAATATAATTATAATGCTTAATTTTACACATTATGCAGTGGGTAAAACCACAAGGTAAAGCACGTGTGTTTTGGCGAGAAAGTAAACTAATTTCTTCCTGGTTACCTACTACGTCGCGTCGCGTGCACAACTGAGCGCGCGTGACACTCGCCTGAAATTGTATACCTCGCAGGGGCCACGACTGCCCGGACAACTCGACCCTATGACAACTCAAGCCCGACAACTCGACCCCTACAACACGACCCTGAGAACTTGACCCCAAAAACTCGACCCAGCCAGAAACAACTCAACTCTGGTATACTAATGTCAAACACTCGCTGTTCTCGGTGCCATAAATCATCCGTTCGCTAGGGCGACCCGTGCGCGGTGCGTCACTTATCGATAACTGCCCGCATTTTTCCAGGAAATCGTACACTGTTATGTGCGCCGGCGCATGATTATTATTTTCTAATTGCACGCGCGATTGAGAACTATTTATTTAATTACCCTCGCAGAAAATATACTATCTTACTCAATTTATTAATTTTTCTGTAAGGGTAATTTACATGTTTTTCTTATAGATAGCATAAATACTTTTCCGAATGTGCTCCTTTAGTCTTTTGACATCAGGAAGTAGTACGACGATAATCATTCAATATTCAATTAACACAAGTTAATATGGACGCATTTTTGGAAAAAAATATCAATCGCGTTGGAACAAACATTCAACCTCAAACGCGCATTGTTACTAACTAACAATGTGCTAATGTATATAACGGAATTAAAGGAAGAACCGAAAAATTGAAGACTATCAATTTCAACCAAGCACGTGATCTGACAGCCAAAATTTGTAAAGTCAGTTTAAAAACTGTTGGGAACATCAAACGGTGTTCGATATCAGTATTACTATACTGATATCAAACACTCGCTGCCCGCGGGGCTATAAAATGTGGGACTACGACAGCCATTACTTATCTCTCTTTCACACTTACAGGTCTAATGGGGAGGCGTAGTGTAGCACCAGTGTAGTGTCGATATTAATAAATAAATATTTTTTACCACAATAAAAGGTATGGAATGGATAATAAAGACAAAAATATTTAATATTTTGTTTATTAAAATAAATAAAATAGGATACCGTGATAAAAAAACAATGGAATGAAATAAAAAAAAAAAAATAGCAGTGTTAACTAATCTTTCGCATGGACAAGTTGGTCCGTCATTAGCGCACTCCCGTTTAATGTTCCCAACAGTTTTTAAACTGACTTTACAAATTTTGGCTGTAAGATCACGTGGTTGAAATTGATAGTCTTCAATTTTTGCGGTTCTTCCTTTAATTCCGTTATTGTTGTGTATGTATGTAAGTCTGTGTGCGTGGGCTGCGTCCCCGCACCCCCCGCGAACCTAACGGTCGAATAAACAGTGCGTTGCTAGCCAGCTTGTGTTTCACTCGTGTCCCTTCCTACTGCTCTGCATACTAACCAGTGGCGACTTTGCGTTTTACCCACACTCGCGTGCAAATAAAAAAGTGTGAAAATGTCTAGTGCTCAATTTGGAATTTTAAATAGTTTCGATCACAATATACAAAATTGGAAAACGTATAAAGGTCGGCTTACGCAGTATTTCATAGCAAATGACATTGGCGTAGGTGTAGATCCCACGGGTAACAAACGGAAAGCTATATTGCTCAGCGCACTCGCCGAGGGCACTTATAGTCTGGTAACAGATTTAGCACTACCTAAAGACATCGGTGACGTGCCCTATGAAGATATATTGCAACTGTTGGATAACCATTTCACTCCAAAACGTGTAGGGTTCGGTGAACGCCATAACTTCTACGCGGCCACACAACAGCCGGGTGAATCCCACACCCAATGGGCTGCGAGACTTCGGGGTTTGACAGCACACTGCGGGTTTTTAAACATCGAAGAAACGCTGCGTGACAAGTTCATCCTGGGAATGCGGCCGGGCGTGGAGAAGGAGAAGCTTTACGCGCAAGACCTCTCCGAGTTGACGTTGGCTAAAGCCTTGGAGCTGGCAGATAGCTGGAGCAGCGCGCGCGCCGCCGCGGCCAGCGCGAGCGCCCCCGCGCCCGCTGACAATCAGTTGTTCAGCATCTCGAAAAACGGCAGGAGTGGAAATGTAGTCAAAGTGAAGTGCAGTGTTTGTGGGTACTCTAACCACAAGGCATCGGAGTGTAAATTCGCAAATTACGTGTGTCGAAAGTGTCATGTCAAAGGCCACTTGCGTAGAATGTGTACGAAAGTAAACTACGTTGAGGTGGATGGCGGTGACAAGGGTGAGGGTGACGATGACGGTAAGCTTTTTTACATCCGATCGGTGAGGGGCGAACCCATGGTAGAAACAATTACTTTAAATAATGTTTCAATTAAATTCGAAATCGATAGTGGCTCCGCGGTTTCAGTAATTTCGGAGCGGTGTTACAAATCTAATTTTAAAGAGGTGCCATTATCACGCGCGCGTAAACAGCTGATGTCATATACCGGTAAAAGTATTACGTGCGTAGGTACAATGCGGGTGCCCGCCTCGTACTCGGGACAAACGCATGATCTCAATGTGTACGTCGTCCAGGACGGCGGGCCACCACTGTTGGGCAGAGATTTTATATCACGGTTTGGTTTACAACTAATGCCAATTAATTATTGTGGTGATGTTAATGATTTTACGATAAAAAAACTAGAACAGGAGTATCCCGACCTATTTTCAGAAAAGTTAGGCACTTTTAATAAATATAAAATTAAACTTTCACTGAAAAACGATTCAAAGCCGATTTTTTTTAAGGCACGTCCGATTGCATTCGCATTACGCGAAAAAGTAGAAAGCGAGATTGATAGGTTAGTCTCTTTAGGGGTACTAAAGCCAGTCGAATATTCCGATTATGCATCACCTATAGTCCCGGTGTTAAAACGTAATGGCTCAGTTAGATTGTGTGCTGACTATTCTGTTAGTCTTAATAAGCAGTTACTCGTAGAACAGTACCCACTTCCCACAATCAATGAGCTATTTGCAAAAATTCACGGCGGGCAAGAGTTTAGCAAACTAGACTTGTCAATGGCTTATAATCAGTGTGTTTTAGATGAGCAGTCGCAGGGTCTAACATGTATTAACACACACCGCGGGCTTTTTAAGTACACGCGCCTAGTGTTCGGGTTAGCCAGCGCGCCAGCCGTGTTCCAGCGGGCCATTGAAAGTGTGCTATCAGGAATGGACGGGGTTATATGCTTATTAGACGATATTCTAGTCACAGCTGAAAGTAGGAAAATACATTTAGAAAGGTTAAATGAAGTAATTAAGCGGTTGCAAAACGCGGGACTGACCTTACAAAAGGAGAAGTGCGAGTTTCTTAAGGACCAGATTAATTACTTGGGTTACGTGATTACAAAGGAAGGGTTAAAAAAAGCGCCAGAAAAAGTTAAAGCTATGACTAACGCACCTGTTCCTAATAACGTAGCGGAGTTACAGTCGTTTTTAGGCCTTGTCAACTATTACAGAAACTTTGTGCCAAATGCGTCCATGATTCTTAGTCCTTTATACGACCTTTTGAGGAAAGGCTGTAAATGGGTATGGACTAAGGATCACGATATAACGTTTAAAACAATAAAACAAATTTTAGCTTCGGAACAGGTGTTAACTCATTTCAACCCCAAATCAAAACTAATATTGACCGTAGACGCTTCACCGACCGGGTTAGGTGCTATTCTATCACAGCTCGATTCTGACGGCGTTGAAAGACCTATTTCCTATGCGTCGCGAACCTTAAATGCAGCGGAGAAAAGTTACGCACAGATACAGAAGGAGGCGACTGCCATTATATATGGGGTGCGCCGGTTCCATCAATATTTGTACGGTAGATCAGAACCGTTCATTCTGCGTACAGATCATAAGCCATTAATTTCTATATTTGGACAACATAAGGGCGTCCCGGAAGTATCAGCGAACAGGTTGCAACGGTATGCATTATTCCTTAGTAGCTATAACTATGAAATCGAGTACATACGCAGTCGCGACAATAATGCGGATTATTTATCTCGCGCGAGCCTGCCCGTCCCCACCACGACCACGGCGACGCGCGCGGGCGCGCTCCTCCCGCGGCGCGGCGGCCGCGGCGAGTGCGCATGCGCGGAGCCGTGCGGCGAAAGCGAGCCGACGTGCGACCGCGCTACATATATTTGTTTTGTATCGGATGGTAGTATGCCAGTGACATTGGATAAATTACGTAAGGAAACTAACAGCGACTCGGTCCTAAAAAATGTAATAAATTTTATTAGAAATGGTTGGCCATCTAAAGTTAGCGATGTAAGATTGAAACCATTTTTCCTGTGTAGGTATCAGCTTTCGTTCGAAAATGGATGCGTAATGAGAGGTCACAAAGTCGTTTTACCAGAAAATTTACACGGACCACTCCTTAAGGAACTCCATTCGTCACATCTAGGTATAGTAAAAACAAAGGCCGAAGCACGATCTAGGTTTTGGTTCCCAGGAATCGATCAAGCCTTAGAAAGAATGATTAGTTCTTGCGATGTCTGTGTCCAGCTGCGTCCGACGGCCCCGCGCGCCCCTCCGTCACACTGGGAGTATCCGTCTTGTCCTTTCCAACGCGTACACATCGACTTCTTAGGGCCAATTAAAGGTTGTGTGTATTTAGTTATAGTAGACGCACATAGCAAATGGGTAGAAGTCTATAATATGAACCACTCGACGACATCAACAGCGGTTATAGAAAAAATGTCCGACTTTATGTCGAGGTTTGGTATTCCAAAAACCATTGCGAGTGATAATGGCACAGCTTTTTGTTCTTACGAATTTGAGCTTTTCTGTGCGTCTAACGGAATTTCACATATTACTTCGCCAGTATACCACCCGGCAAGTAATGGTCAAGCGGAGAGTTTTGTAAAAGTTGTTAAAAAAGGTATAAAATCATGAATTTTGTCGAACGTTACCGTGAAAGAAGCTAGTTTAAAATTACTTAAATATTTAATGGACTATCGTAATTCTGTTCACTCTGCCACGGGTGTGTCTCCCGCACAGTTGGTATTTGGGCGTAAATTACGATCGCGCTTGGATCTGATTGACCCAAAACCATCTTTACCCTCGTCACCGGCCATTGCTAATCGTGTAAAGAATTCGCAGTGTACACAAACTAAAATAAATGAACAGAGACCAAAATTGTTTACCGAAAACGAACGCATATGGTTCAAAAAATATAATAATAAAAACTCTTATACATGGTGTAAAGGACTAATAATTAAAAAACTAGGAAACGTCATGTATTTAATAAAGGACATTCATACATCAGAACACTTCAAAAGACATAAGGATCAACTAGTACTAGATAAATGGCCAAATCACATAGGAGATACAAATGTACAAACTACAGTTAATATAGACTTACCTGGTCCACGCCCTCAGACACAATCCTCTCACGTGACTCTGTTGCCGACTCATCCGTCTACACTGCCGGCGCCGCTATCTCCAGTTCAAAATCAGCTTTCAACAGCTACAAACCAACGTCCAGATCTGTCCGATCCAGAACCCTCGGAACCACGTAGATCAAAAAAAGGAAGGAGAGTGGAGTTATATGAGGCAAATGATTCCTTATCACCAGAGGGCTGTAATATCGACGTACCTGACGTTGAGCAAACTACTTCTGGAATATTAGATCCGGCTGTCCCTAGAAGCCATCCAGATTCCGACGAGGAATTTCTAGAGGCGGAAAATGAGGACCAGGCGTCGGATCGAACTGCAGTGCCTGATGCTGCACAGCAGAGATCTTTGCGAAATAGGCCGGTCATAGATTATAAGAAGTTTTTCTAGAATCTCCTTTTGTTGCTTGGTAATTAATTGTATGTGAATAATATTGTCAAAATATTGTTGGGAGTGATGTTGTGTATGTATGTAAGTCTGTGTGCGTGGGCTGCGTCCCCGCACCCCCCGCGAACCTAACGGTCGAATAAACAGTGCGTTGCTAGCCAGCTTGTGTTTCACTCGTGTCCCTTCCTACTGCTCTGCATACTAACCAGTTATAATCATTAGCACATTGTTAGTTAGTAACAATGCGCGTTTGAGGTTGAATGTTTGTTCCAACGCGATTGATATTTTTTTCCAAAAATGCGTCCATATTAACTTGTGTTAATTGAATATTGAATGATTATCGTCGTACTACTTCCTGATGTCAAAAGACTAAAGGAGCACATTCGGAAAAGTATTTATGCTATCTATAAGAAAAACATGTAAATTACCCTTACAGAAAAATTAATAAATTGAGTAAGATAGTATATTTTCTGCGAGGGTAATTAAATAAATAGTTCTCAATCGCGCGTGCAATTAGAAAATAATAATCATGCGCCGGCGCACATAACAGTGTACGATTTCCTGGAAAAATGCGGGCAGTTATCGATAAGTGACGCACCGCGCACGGGTCGCCCTAGCGAACGGATGATTTATGGCACCGAGAACAGCGAGTGTTTGACATTAGTATACCAGAGTTGAGTTGTTTCTGGCTGGGTCGAGTTTTTAGGGTCAAGTTCTCAGGGTCGAGTTGTCGGGCTTGAGTTGTCATAGGGTCGAGTTGTCCGGGCAGTCGTAGCCCCTGCGAGGTATACAATTTCAGGCGAGTGTCACGCGCGCTCAGTTGTGCACGCGACGCGACGTAGTAGGTAACCAGGAAGAAATTAGTTTACTTTCGCGCCAAAACACACGTGCTTTACCTTGTGGTTTTACCCACTGCATAATGTGTAAAATTAAGCAATATACTTATATTAAGCTCGAGTAGCACTTAAAAAAAAGGTACTAAATTACAAAATATGCACTTTCTGTATTTAAAAATCATTTGGGCTATCAACTAGAAATTGTGTAGTGACACGGTTGTTATTCCTTTTACTACTCAAAACATTAATTAATAAACATAATTTATTACGTTTATTAATTAATGTTTTGAGTATATTTACGTTACATTGCACAGTCGACCCTAGTGAGGTGACTAAAACTACCCAAATTCAATTTGGCTTAAGCGTATCCAAATAAAAGTACCCTATAACGTATCAATAGGGTTAATTTTTGCTTGTAGTGAACGGTAGTTGGTAGTTAAATCAGTTAGGTAGGCGTGCTGGAGCAAGTTATTTTAGACCTTATTGTCGTGTAAAAAAGATTGATAATTAATTGTAACTGTTTCGGAAGTGAGCCTTCTGTACCATTATATTATTCTTATATTCTGTGGTCCGGGTCTAGTTGTCTCGGGGTCCAGTTGTCGTAGATTCACTCAAAAACGAAAAATGGAGGAGTATGGGAACAACATCGATATCTCAAAAAAACAAAATTCACCCTCACATATCAACTGCAATAGCTGATGTAGTTTTTTTTATATCGATACGGGTGGGTCATTTTGTAAACTGTTTTTTTTTTAGATTTTTGCGCTTTCACAATGAATGAAAATTCACCGTTAATATTTTAATTTCTATTGTAATTGTTTGGATTTAGAATTGCCCTTATACAAAAAGAAAAAAAAAGCGCTGTTGGATTAATAAAGGAGTGATTCTACTGCTTAAATGCTACAATTTTTTCTACGGGACACACTTTCAAATGTCAAAATAAAACACATGTTCATATAAACCATAGATATAGAATGTACAAGATAGACAAAGGCTCATTGCAAATGATACAAAAAATGTGACACATATGTGTGCGTGTAGTAGTGTTGTTTAAGCCACAAATTTTTATCGATTAATTGCAACCGGCATCAAATTAATTTGGCACAAGTCACAATCGCCGCGGACCTTGAAGCACATACAGTTAAACCTAATCTTTAAACAAAAAAGAGGTGAAAATCAGTATCACGAAAAGGATACGGGGCTTTCTGGGCTTGCATGTGCAAAGTTATGATATGGTCGAAAAAAGGGGAGAGAGAAATCTCTCTGAGAAATCTGAAAAACAAGTTTACTCGCATTAAATCTAAAAATGAGTAATTGAATATTGTGAACAAGTTTATATAATGGAAAATAAGAAAACGGTCGTTGTAAATATGTCATCATCATCATCATTTCAGCCACAGGACGTCCACTGCTGAACATTGGCCTCCACCAGTGACTCCTAGATCGGCCGGTTGGAAGCAACCTGCATCCAGCGTCGTCCTCCAACCTTTACCAGGTTATCGGCTTAAATATTAAATATGTAACCTATTTAAAACAATTTTATATCATAATTTCACTTTAACGTATTCCTTATTATCACAGAGTTAATATTATACTACTTACAGTACAGTAGGTGATTCTGTGTTGTGTGTATCCCTAAATAAAAAAATAGTTTAAGTAACCCTAAAGTAATTTTGTAGGACCTATTCAACGATACAACACACGATGTGGTAGACGATGAAACAAAAATATGCTTACGGTAACGTGTAACTGTAACATGTAAATGTATGGCAGCTACGCTAAAAAAAAAAAAATTAAAAAAATGTTCTACCACATTGTCGGCAAGCTAGATATACATATTTCCACAAAGTAACAGCTCTCTAGGGTCAACAGTCTCAGTCATATTTATTGTTATTATGTCTTTAACTACGAAATACACAAACACACAACAAATAAAGTTCATATTCTTCTGTAAAATCTAAGTTCCTTGTCGATTATTATTAGGAATTAGACACAAATTTGTTTCAAAATATTTTCATCTAAAAATGTATTTACCTGTGAAATGTGTTTTTATTAGGGTTATATTTTCTTGTCACATCACAATTTATAATTGAACAGGACCCCATGTCTACAGAAATATTTAAATAAGTTTTCCGTTTGTAATTTTGTATAGTTTGATAAAATTAATTTTAACGTTTGAAATTGAGGTATATAAAGTCAGTTAAATATATTTTTTGTGTCACATAGGTACATTGACACCTGTCTTTTTCTATCTTGTAGGGTGTCCGCAAGGATATGATGTCTCTTTTCCACGCTTTGTCAGTCTTTAAGAGCGTAGCGAATGCTAAGTCTATGATATAAACTGACGTCAGCTGGTCAGCGGTTTAGTAGGAAGATGTTTTTTTGCGATATTAGTATCGTAGTAAAGCTACGGCCAAACCAACGCGGGGGCGTAGGCGTGGGCGTAGGCGTGCAGGCCAGTTCACACCAAACACGCGGACACTAGGCGTTCAGGAGGCCTAGCACGAAAATGTATCTTTCGCTCGGATGTATAGGTAAACCTAACACGAAAGAGATTAGTCATGAATGAAGTCAAAGAAGATTATGAATGTTAGTCATAATAAAGGTATCTAATGATGTTGTAGAAATTATGATTTAACTATTGTTTATCAGATTATTTGGCGATGTACTACGAATATAAAAGCTCAACCCTTTTACTAAATAAATAAAAAAAAATGTAGAGTTTTTAATTTATTTATTTACTGAGTTTCGCATTAATTAATTCCAACGCATTTACTCAAGCGAAGCTATTTGAAGATGTAGGAAAGAAAAAAACCTAGTTGGCTTCACTCATTGCTTATCGGAAAAAAATAAGTAGCTTTAAACGTAATTATTTATATTATCGTAGTAGCGCACCATCTGTCTTTTGAGCCTGTCACGTCAAATGTCATGTCCGCGCGTGCAAAAGCTGAATGTCAAGCTGCACGCGTGATGCACGCCGACTCTGTCCGCGCCGGTGTGAACTCGTTGATACAAATGCTATGGCACGATCTGAACGCCCACGCCCACGCCACCACGCACGCCACCGCGCACGCGTCTGTTTGGCCGGGACTTAAAAGTTGGTGTATATGAATACCAGAATCATCCTCTTTTTTGCTTACAGGGTTTTTGCTACACCTTTTACTTATGTTTACTTTTGTCTTTTTCGGTCCCTCACGGATGGGGATCGTGAAATCGCGATCGAAAAAAAAGGCATTGTCTGGAGAAACAAATTATCGTGGCGACCTCTTTGACGACCCCCGTAGCTGAAAGGCGACAGCGCCGGACTGGGCATCGCCATCTCTTAGGTTCCAGGTTCAATTCCCGAACTCCCGGTCGCTCAATGTAGAAAGAAAATCTACATTGTCTCGGATCTAGGTATTGTGTCACAGTTGTCGTTTCTGATTTCTATAAGTTAAGTGCTTTAGCTACTTACCTTAGGATTAGAGCAATGTATGTGATGTTTTCCAATATTCATTTATTTATTATCTAGGCACCCACGAGGAGAAATGATGTGATGATAAAGCCGGTGGAAAAAATAAGCATGATGCGGCTAACACAGCCCATGATTGCAGTCTGTGGAGAGACTAAATCCATAGGAGAGACATAAGTACGATTTCTTTATAAATCTAAGTTCCATCCAAAAATACGCGCCACCACCACTACATAGACGATCGGAATAATAAAAGTATTACCTATCATTTCCATTTTTAAGAGAGGCTTAAGATATCTATTCTATTATCTACATTTACCTTTGATATCATAGTTACCGTAGCTACCTAATTTAAAATTTTAAAGTATCTCCGATAGGTCTTCTGCTTAGAGCATTCAATTGACTAAGGTCTTCTGACGCGCTTATTAAATCTATAATTTTTACTAACTATAGAAACTATTTGATAAAATTGAGTTTTTAATTTAATAAAAAACTTAGTTTAAAAACGTCAAACTTTGACTTAAGAATAAACGTCAAACAAATTTGTGTTGTGGCATTTTAAATTAAAAAGTAGGTAAATTAAACGTTTTTTTAATCAAACAGCACCGTAAAACGTAAGTAAAATAACAACAATGACATGTACATTTATCTTCCTTGAACTTTCAAGTTAAATAGACCTTCGAGACACCGACCAGAACTTAGTAAACTAAAAGTTAAGAATTAGTTGCCTTATTCAATATCACTTCGTGTAGGATGGTGTAGGCGTCGGGGCACAGCATAGACGACCAGCTATGTCCTGGACATGGCAGCCACATAACCAGCAGGCAGCGTGTAGGGATTACTTATAATATGAAACCCACGGAAGTAAAAAAAATACGGACGTAACATCACATTAAAAAAATGTGAAGCATGCAAGGTACTACAATTTCGTTTGTTGTACACGATCTACACTCACACACACACACACACACACTAGGTACGACAACCCGCCGCCATTTCGCCCCACAGAGTGAAAGCGCCATTGACACGTAGTAAATGCGTTCGTTGCGTCAACGATTTTTTTCAAAAATGCCGTCTTGTGTTGTTAAATCATGTAAAAACTACATGAGTAAACGTATATATATTACATATGTAATACGTAAGTTATTACGGTTCGTGATAAAAAAAAACTTATGTTTTAAATACTTTGCCGAGAATTCTAGAGGTAAAATGCAACAGTGCTGTCACTTTATTTACGGGAAAATTACCCTAAAGGTGGGGAAATCTATATTTGTATGCAACAAACTATGTATGTGACTCTCTGAAATCAGATTTCGTCAGTTTTTGGGTACCGTTTCTCAAAAGTAAAATAAAAGATCCCCATACTTAATATAAAATATCTCTTACGTATATCGTTTATATTTCTAAAATAGAAAATATTTCCCGTACATTAGACAACAAAAGACAAGTGTACAAAAAGTTGACACAACATAAAGGATTTTAGCACATCTTTATTAATTATAATAATAATATACGTACTTAACATTATTATTATTTATGATAAATGGTGTAAACGTATTTTTGATTTTTAACCCCCGACGCAAAAACGACGGGGTGTTATAAGTTTGACGTTTCTGTGTGTGTGGCATCTTAGCTCCCGAACGGATGAACCGATTTTGATTTAGTTTTTTTCGTTTGAATGATTAATTAGTCGAGAGTGTTTTTAGCTATGTTTGATGAAAATCGGTCCAAGATGGCCGCCGTAACAAAATGGCGAATTACATATTTTTGTTAAACTCCCCCAATATGGGTATCTAATGAAAGGCCTGACTAATAAAATTTTTATACTTTTTCAATTACGTATTAAGCGTCGAAGGGTTTTCAAATTTTTTCAATTTTACTTTTTGTTATTAAGGGGTAAATTTTATAGATAGTCATAGCCTTATCACTAATAATGTCATGTGTAAAAATATATTTCTTTATACGTAACATGTGTTTTATTTTCTATCACAGTGATCATAAAAAATATGTTTGGTAGGTCAACATAGATCAACCGTTTATATTTCTGTTAAAAAATATATATAAATTACATAAGTTAACTGAGATCGATTGGTACCACCAAACAGCAGGGAAATTGATGGTTTATATAGCAACCCTTAAATCACGCACACAGCCTAAACGGGCGGCCATTATAATGCTTCACTTATGGTTAGACGAGGTTACGTCCGTATTTTTTTTACGTCCGTGATGAAACCGTTGTCTTTTCTCTCTTAAAAATAAAACATTAAAATTTAAACTTAATTTGTTTTTAATTTTAATACAAGATGTACAAATAGGTAATTTAAGTAAAACAAGTCTTAAATAGTTTAAATTTTATTAATTTAGTGTAAAAGCTGGAATAATAACGTCCTTAGGAGAAAAAGTCCGCTGACTGGAGGTTTCTTCGGAGCTTGATTGTGACTGAATTAAGGACATTAGAAGGATGTTTTTTTTAATGAACAGAACACATAAAGATCTAATAGTTGATACCAATTTATAGTTTATCAGACGTAGTTTTGGTAAATATCCCGCTGGCTGGAGGTCGATTAGAGAAGCTTATATTTCCGTTTGTAATACGGAACAAATTCTGTTTTCAGCATAATTCAGTAGAACAAATCCAGATCTAATTCATTGTATCACTCATAAGTCTCCCAGACATGGGATCCCGCTGAGTGTAGACACACGTCCTTTAAAAATGTGATGTAAATCTTGTAAAAGCATCGGACATTGTTCTACCCAGTCACCCTGTATGTGATACGCTTAAAGACCAAAAACGTATATTTGTGTGAAGTTATAGACTCTGGCTCTGTGCCCCGACACTGCAAGTTGATAAGGTTTCAATTATTCAGTGAGGCATCTATAAATTGTAATCCAGTACTATGTAACCATAATGTTATATCGTATATCAATTTTATTTTTACATAACTTGCATGCTGCTGATGCTGCTTTATAAGTATAAAGTAGCGCAATGGTAATACAGCTGAATGTTTAGCTGTTTTACAAAACGGAGCCGTTTTGTAAAATAGCGGTTATGTAACTTAAAACAGCTTATTATGCAATCCGACAATGACAATGCGACATATTCTGACTGGGGCTGAGGGTATTAGGTGAAAAATGGTTCCTTTTAAAAATTTAAAGCATGTGTTTTTTCTTTAAACAGGTTCATTATAATACTTCGGATAAATTATTATGAGTGAACTTCTATCGTACCAGCCAGGAGGTAAGAACAAAATCAAGTATCAAATGAATATAAAGCTATCTTCTTTGTAAAATACTTAGTTTATTGTTTTCAATGTTGTTCTTGCATTTACAATTGATGATCCGATTTCCAGCACTGGGATTTGCTTAAAACGCAAAGGGTCGATTCCCGGTTTGGGTTAAGAGTTTAAGAGGAAATCGTCCCTCCCGGAAATCGTCTCATTTCCGTACATTTTGTTCTCTGATTGTAAAGACACGAAATATAAGTAATTAAAATAAAATTGCACCTGATTTTAAAAGAACAGTTAAGAAGTTACTTATCCTTGCATGTAGCCTGAAGGGATTTATCATTTCATTTCAATATCATAGGAAAATCACCAATATTAACTACCTTTATTTTAGGAAAAAAAGTTCGAGTTACACTTAATCATCGTTTAACAAGAAAGTACAAGTTACCCTAAACATTAGATTTTACTATTTAATTGGAAATGTGGTCATTTGCAGATGGTTTGAACACTTTTTTATTTCATAGTAAAGAAGAAAAAAGAACTTCGAAATAACGTTATTTTTAAAGAAGTTTCCATTTAAACATCAATTATTTACTGCTATTTCGAGCAACAATTATACATATACATATATAACATATATCTACACGTTTTCTTTTACAATTTTTTTATTTATAAGAAAATCAAAAAAGTCATTGGAAAACCAAAATAAAAAACTATAAAATCAAGCAAAACCGATCGTGCACCATGATTTTTACGAAAATGAGGCTGGGTGGAATTTCGTTAGTTATTGTGCTTCTCTTTTAGTCGTATAATGCTATCGCGGGCGTGGACGCTTTAGTGCTTTATACCCGACTACGATGAAGTCAAAAGGAAGGGTAATGATTTTGGGAGTTTATGTATGTATGTTCCACCGTAGCGTCAAAACTACTGAACCGATTTTAATGAATGAGGTGTCAATAGATTCGTAATAACTGCCCGGGTAAAATAGGCTATATCAATTTTATCAAAATTTTATATAACGGAATTTAAACATCAGATTCTAACCTCAAAAAAAAAAGTGATAATCACCACGAGTTTGGTATCAAAAGAAATGTCTTGGCGTACACATTACAAATATTTATATACACACATCAACAGAATCTAGGGACACCGTAATCCTATAGTTTAAACCCTTTTCAGTTTGCATAAAAAGTTTATATACAGATTGAAACCTCTTTTATTCTATTTTCAAAATTTGAATGTAATTTAAAAAAAACAGAAGAAAAAACTAAATACGGGGGCAAAATTGTTAGTAATTCCTTTCGAAAAGAAACATTGAAATTGATTAATTAATGAAAAGGGGTGCAAGGGGTGCCAAATAACATCTTCGGCCCCCAAGCCAACCTCTCCTGCGCGTGGTACACCCTGCTGAACAACGAACGAGGCTCTGGCGTCCATTTCCCCACCAACACACACTGGGTCAGCGTGGTGGGTGACGGCCCAAAACCCCCCAAATGCAAAATACACCCAATAAACGGCCCCAAGTGCCCGGCGGACCCGGTGGCCGAGCCGACCGAGGCGGAAGTTGGCCCTGCGCCGAGACCAGGGGTGCCAAGAATCCCCGGGCGGCAAGGATCCCCTGCCAGACGATCTTGGCCCTGGCAACATATACCTTGCGGATAGAGGAGAAGTTAATGGAACTGGAGAAGGAATTGAGCAGGTTGCGCTGTGATATCGTGGGTCTCTCCGAAGTCCGAAGAGAGGGAGAGGACACGAAAGTCCGGTAACTTGCTCTATTTCCGGGAGGGCGACCGACTGTCCCAAGGTGGTGTCGAGTTTATAGTTCACAGGTCCCTTGTGAACAACATTGTACAAATAGGGAGCGTGTCGAACAGGGTGGCGAACCTTATACTCAGAGCATCTAAACGGTACTCGCTGAAGGTCATACAGGCTTACGCCCCGACCTCGACATGCCCCGATGAGGACGTGGAGGTATTGTATGAGGACATATCCAAAGCTATACGTACCCCACGAACTCACTACACGGTGGTCATGGGGACTCAACGCAAAACTGGGCAAGCGATGCGGTGACGAGCTGGTAGTCGGGCCATTTGGGATTGGGACACGGAACGCTTGAGGTCAAATGTTGGCCGGCTTCATGGAGAGGGAGGGACTCTTTATGTTGAATTCCTTCTTCAGGAAGTCGCCACATCGTAAATGGACCTGGCAGAGCCCCAACGGTGCTACTAAAAACGAGATAGACTTCATCTTGACCGACAAAAGGCGAATATTCAATGATGTCTCCGTGATCAACTCATTTAAACAGGAAGTGATCACCGAATGGTAAGAGGCACATTGAATCTTAATATAAAGCCTGAAAGAACGCGTCTGATGAAGTCTACGCTCCAACCAGCACCTTTCCAAATCCAAAACCCTGAGAACTTCCAGCTGTAACTGCACAACCGCTTCGATTGCCTAGGGGAGTGTGTCGACGTGGACGACTACAACAATAGGCTCGTGGACACTGTCCTTACGGTTGGGAAAAACTTTATAGGGCCCAAGCGTACCAAAAGAACGAAGAAAATCTCCGATTACACTCTGGAGCTCATGAAGGAAAGACGCGTCGGATCGTATCGTCCAAACCTAAGCTCCTGAAAGAGATTAAAAAGTTTTATGGTCACTTGCACGCGACAACGCAACCGCCTGTTAATAGTATAGCGGCAGATCCGAGAGCTAAATTAACCCGACACTATACCCAAGATATCCCGGACGTCAGCCTGTACGAGATTTTATGGCTCTAAAACAGCTTAAGAACAACAAGGCGCCGGGAGACAACGGAGTTACGGTTGAGCTTCTGAAAGCTGGCGGTACGCCGATTCTAAAAGCTTTGCAGAGGCTCTTTAACTCCGTCATTCTCGAGGGCAAAACGCCACAGGCTTGGCACGGGGGCGTGGTATTGCTGTTCTTCAAAAAGGACGATAAGTCTTTGCTGAAGAATTACAGACCCATCACGCTTATGAGTCATGTCTAAAAGCTGTTTTCTAGAGTCATTACGAACCGTCTCGCACGCAGGCTTGACGAATTCCAGCCTCCCGAACAAGCCGGTTTCCGTAAAGGCTATAGTACCATCGATCACATCCACACGCTCAGGCAAGTTATACAAAAAACAGAAGAGTATAACCGGCCACTATGCCTGGCGTTCGTGGATTACGAAAAAGCCTTCGATTCGATCAAGACTTGGGCAGTGCTCCAATCTCTTCAGCGGCGCCAAACTGACCACCGGTACATAGAAGTGCTGAAGTCTTTGTACACAAACGCCACCATGTCAGTACGTCTCCAGGACGAGAGCTCGGAACCGATTCAGCTGCGGCGAGGTGTAAGACAGGGAGACGTAAGCTCCCCGAAACTATTCATTGCAGCGCTGGAGGACTCTTTTAAGCTCTTGGACTGGAGAGGACTTGGCATCAACATCAACGGCGAGTGCCTGAGTGACTCGCCTTCGTTTTGCCGATGATATCGTGGTCATGGCTGAGACCCTGAAGGAACTTGGAGCAATGCTCGATGACCTCAGTAGAGTCTCCCAACGAGTGGGTCTTAAAATGAACATGGAAAAGACGAAAATCATGTCTAAGTCCCATGTCGTAAGTCCCACAGTGTCCCACTCCTCTTTTGGTTGCAGGCTCTACTCTGAAAGTCGTTGACCGCTATATTTACCTTGGACAATCAGTCCAGCTAGGTAAGTCCAACTTTCAGAAAGAGGTCGATCGTCGAATCCAACTCGGATGGGCAGCGTTCGGCAAGCTACGTAATATCTGCTACTCACAAACACTAACGCAATGCCTCAAGACCAAGGTATGGAATCAATGTGTGTTGCCAGTGATGACATACGGATCTGAGACGTGTCTGCTAACGATGGGCCTCATAAGAAAGCTCAAGGTCACTCAAAAGGGCGAAGGAGAGAGCTATGCTCGGAGTTTCCCTTCTCGATCGAATCAGAAATGAGACGATCCGAAGGCGAACCAAAGTCACCGACGTAGCTCTCAGAATCGCAAACCATAAGTGGCAGTGGGCGGGGCACATTGCTCGCAGGACTAATGGCCGTTGGGGCAGGAAGGTCCTTGAATGGCGGCCGCGGGCCGGAAGGCGTAGTGTTGGTGGGCCCCCAACAAGGTGGACCGACGATCTGGTGAAGGTCGCGGGAAGCCGCTGGATGCGGGTGGCACAGGACCGATCTTCGTGGAAATCCTTGGGGGAGGCCTATGTCCAGCAGTGGACGTCTTTCGGCTGATGGATGGATGGAATGAAAAGGGATTAGATTGTCTTTCTTTTTATATTTAACGTACCGGGTGAGCTTTAAGAGACATGTCACGTCGTCATTTGATTCGAGATGAAATGTTACGAGCCGTGAGCATGTTGGAAAATGGTGCTATTCAACGCGTCGTTGCTGAGGCCCTACACACCAGCCAGAACGTGATATCAAGATTATGGGCACGTTTTCGCACAACTGGGGATGTGGCTGAACGGCACACAGGCAGATATCGTGTTACTACGCAGAGACAGGATCGATTTCTCTAAATGACCGCCAGAAGACAACCCAATTTCACAGCGATACAACTAGTTCAAAGGCTTCAGGAGGACCACCAGCTGCTGGTAGGCGACCAAACCGTGCGAAGGAGGTTGCATGAAGTTAATCTTCATGCTCGAGATCAACGTGTTCCAGGATTGCGACGTGGCAATAGCGGTCGGCGGCTTTTGAGGGCTCGGGAGCATTTACCATGGAGTGATAACAATGGTCTTGGGTGCTGTTCAACAATGAGTCCCGGTTTGGGTTTTATCCGGATTCACGAAGAACACGCGTTAGGAGAACTCCAGGGAGAGTTAGCCGTCACCCTCAGGAGGTCCACTCTTACCAAGGCCGGACAATCATGGTGTGGGCAGGAATTTGTCTTGGCGGACGACCTCAGCTTGTTTGGATCCAAGGCAGCATAACTGCCAAAAATACCACGAGAAGGTAATAGAGCCGGTTATTGTAACACACAGAATGCAAATGGGCCAGCAATTTCTACTCATGCACGATAATGCTCCTCCTTCCCATACGGCGCGGCTGGTGTCGGCCGCTCTCCGAGACCACGATATTCGAGTTTTGGATTGGCCCGCACAGTCGCCCGACTTAAATCTTATCGAGCATACATGGGACATGTTACAACGAAAAGCTTTGAGAGATTTTCCGCCAAATTTGACGACGGAACAACAACTTTACCAACACTTGCAAAGAACATGGGACCTCATACCGCAACAAGACATTGACAATTTAATTTTAAGTATGAACAATCGATGTCGATGTGTAATTAATGTGAGCGGTTAATACTGATTATTAATAATCAGATTTCATAAGATTTTTAGTAATTTTCTTAAAATTAATAGTTTTTAAAAAGTAATAAAGATTTTTTTATACAAATTATCTATGGCGTTTTTAAAACTTCAAAATTTTAATTTAAAACAAAAAATATACGAAATTATTTTTATTTTGTATTAAAGACCTTATAATAAGCTATCAATCTCCCATTTACTATATCAGAAAATTCTTCATAGATTTTTACATATTTGATAAAATACAAAATATCCTTAGATTCTGTTGATGTGTGTTAAAATATATCTTTGAAATGCGGTCGTACGTTTTTAAACTTTTTACGTAGTCGGGTTATAGTTTTTTAAAGTTCATAATTATTGTAACAGCGCCACTCTGAATCTGTTCTCGTGCTGGAACTCATTTTGACATTTCACTTTTGTCAACTAGATAAATGGCCGATTCTAATCTGTCATTAGACTTACTCTATATATAGTCAAATTATCCTTAACTGCCCATTTTGATAAACAAACAGCAGCACTCATAGCGAAAATACGTCTTGCCGACTTGATCTCACCATGTATTATGTGTATAAATGTCTTATGACATATAAGGAATATCGTAGAACACATTTATCACTGAAACCTGCTAATATTTATAAATTTTCTCTAAGATTTTTAACAAAAACGAATATTCACCGGCACTGACAAATAATGACATGACTGTTTAACGTTCCGTCACTCATCATTGTCTTTGGATTTTATAGATGGGAAATCAGAAGGGAATGAATGACTTCATTGTGAATGTAAAGACTGGTGTACTTCAACCTGTTTTGTAAATTTACTACAAGGGCGATACTGAAAGTTCTTTGAAAATCAAAAACTGAACAAACTAGTGATACCACTTAAATGAAATACCAAAACTCGACACCATTAGTTTATTCAATATTAATTATTAAATATTTCTCTTTTTTTTGTTCAGTCTTAGTTGACAACAATTAACCTTTGCTTCTTGCCGTCATTCTTCCAAGTCCCCGTAAAATGTAATAAATTACCAAGGTCAAGAGAACAACTTTTTAAACGCAAAAAAATATTTTTATATTAAATTAATAATCACTTTTAGGCAATCATTAAGCCTTTATATCATTAATTATAATATTAAATTAGTAAGTATTTTAGGCGACGTAATTTTAATTTAACATTAAAAGATGAAATCTAAAGCGGTCAAATAAACAACTAAATGCTATTATATCAATGACTTTATAGACATTTAAACGGAAACAAAGTTTAAAAGTTGTTATTCCTTGTTGGGGTCTTTTCGAGGGCATATTAAACGCAGCCACCGCTTCCGTGGCGTCCTTATAACGTTTTCCTCGAAATTGTTCTTTAATTTTCGGGAATACAAAATAACATGGTACAAGGTCGGTGTATAGGGCGGGTGACCACGTCGGACGTCGCCAAATAGTCAATCATTTGCTAGGCGTTGTTGCGTTGAAGGAGGATCCTACTGCGAAGTCGTTTTTCCAATTTTTTTCGAGACAAGTGGCAAATAATTGTTAATGTTCTCAGCACTTACTTATCGTTTATCGATACTTTTTACCCCGGTTAAATGTTCCTGCAGGATATATCAAATAAACTAATATCGTTTATAAGTGGCAGGTCAAAAAAAATTCAGTGTCGCCCTCGCTACTAAAATCTACCATGGATCTATCATATGAAACAAGACTGATCACTATGCGAAATAAACAGAGAGACAACCCCGAGGAGTGATCAAATTGGCAAAAATGGAATAAGTTTTTTTTATCGAAAATTGTAATTGTTGACTTCATAAAAAGTATGAAAAAAAATTGTTGACTTCATAAAAAGTAACCTCTTGAATTGTAACTTTTTATGAAGTAAGGCAGGCCGTTCGAGAAATGAAGAATCATAAAGCGCTAGGCCCCGATGAGATTCCAGCAGATCTTTGGAAAACTTTGGGACCCATAGCAGTAGTATGGCTCACAAGACTGTTCAATACAATAATGAGGAATGCCGTGATTGCAAAGTCATGGCGGCAAAGCTTTCTTGTACCCTTTTATAAAAACAAGGGTGATATTAGCCTGTGTAGCAAATACAGAGGTATAAAACTAACCTCTCATACCCTGAAGCTGTGTACTAACACATCCTCTTGAAATGCCCAGTGTGGTACTAGCCTCACTTCTGCAGTGTGCTTCTAGTTTGGACCACATCATATCTGCATCTTGGTAGCGTGTTTCCAGGTATTGCGTCAGGTACTCGCGCATACTAGCGATGAGAAGTTCGCCATTAGGGCCAGAGAGTTCTTTCCATTTTATTCTACATGTTCTATCCGTCAGAGTCTTGATGGATTTAGGCAATCTGAGCTAGTGATGCGACTCGAGTCCAATTTTACTCGAGTGATTCAAGTGGCAACGGAAAAAAACGTATTCGAGTGATAAAAATCTTGACTTGAGTCCACTCGGACTCAAGTTCACTCGGATTTTCACTCGGACCCGAGTCACTCGCTCATCACTCGGACCCTAGGCACTCGCTCATTGTTTATTTTCTGACTGTATTAATAAAGAAAAAGAGGCCTTAAATGATTGCTTATTATAATTTTAATTACTTTATTTGCAAAGTAAGATAAGAGTTTAATTTTATGTTAAACAAATAATTAATAAGACTTTAAGGTAAGTAAATTTTTAAATAATCAATACTTTTTTTATTCTAAACTATTTACAGATGGGAATTTAACTAAATAGAAGCAACCTTTTGATTGTTAAACTTAGGACGAGTGTTGCAGTACTTGCATTAAACATCCTCCTTATTAATCAACCCTGTAGTTACATTTTGCCTTAGCTTAATGAGTACGACTCGAGCGACTCAATTACCCGAGTGTTATTTGAGTGAAATAACCACTCGAGTGAATCGACCACTCGAGTGGCATTCGAGTGAAATTGTAAAATGAAGTGGTAAAATTTGACTCGAGTCGCATCACTAATCTGAGCACAGCTACCAAAAGCCTGTGATGCGATGTAAGGGGCTCTCCCGGTATCACTTTGCAATCCCTGAAGCCGCTTCTCGTTTTACGATCTGTCGGTATGTAATCTATCTGGGTGAATTTCCCGGGACCAAAAATCCTAGTTTTGTTTGAAACGTGAAAAGTCAAAGTATTGTTACGAAATACATTTATTCAAATATATAAATAATACAACGAATGGTTAATAAAAAATCATTTGTCTCAGAGCTACCTTTCATCGCCGTGTCCTAAACATAATAAAGAATATTATTTTATCTAACGACTTGTGTCCACCCCTCTGTGCGCTAAACGCTGCATATTGTTGCCACCTAAGTGCTCGAAGTGGAAAGACGTACACACGTGCCTGCGTTTTCGCACCATAAATATTAGTATCCCATTTTTTTTGTTACTAGACATTTTTTCTTTAATCGCCGTGGATAGGTAAAACTTATATTTCAATAAATTTGTCCTCTTAAATAAGTATTTGATAGAACATTAAAAGGCATTAAAAATGGCTGTTCATAGGAGGTTTTGGTGCCAATTCCAACACTTGTTTGGGAGTAAAATTTAAGTAAGGAGAATACAATGAGAGTAGAGTAAGTAAGTAAAATTAAATAGAATACGTAAAGAAAAACTGTGGACTGTTAACTCGCAATACTTTGTTTGAGACCTCAATACTACAGTCTTTCTTTCATTATTCTACTCCCATTCTTCCTTTGTAATATTTATACCAATCTTACTACCATACACCAACATTGGGTGGAACCAAGCCATTGTTTGTGGTATGGCAGGAATTTATAGGATCCGATGGAGAGACACAGTCTAGGTATGCCTTTCCCTCTCGGAAACAAGCGTATATCAATTGTAAGGTAAGTATATAAAATATAATGTTTTATATTGATTATCGTTTCCGTGGAATGATTTTTTTATCTTCTTTCTTTTATATTTCTTTTTTTTGTAAACAATGTGTACAACATTAAATTGAATGCAATTTTAAATTGAAACCTAGATTACAAATTTGTGAATATGTATTGAATTGTTTTCTGTAGTTGGCCCTTTAAATAAATAAAATAAATCCCCGTGGCACAGTCCTTCATTGCCGTGGATGCTTGTTTCATTGCCGTGCATGCATGTTTCATCTCCGTGACACAACATTTTTAATCTTGTATATCTCGCTAGTTTTTTTTTTAGTTATCTGCTAGATATTAAGCAAGAATACATACATTGACAAGAACTTATATAAACGCGTCTTTATTTAAAAAAAACTTAAAGATAAAAAAATCCACGGAAATGAATATTTTATTGGACCTGTTGAAATTCACCCATCTGCGAGGATCTTCCTCCGCTATTGTATGTTATTAGATGTGAATCTTTCTTTTTTGAATAATGTATTTAATATTGAGAAATTGTGTCCTGAAGCAAATTCCAGTATGTATTCCCCTTCTCTATTTGAAGTGCCATATCCGTATCCCCCATGAAAATCCCTGTACGTGTTATTGGCTACGCCTACGTATCCGTTTAGGACTCCCATAAGGAGCTTGGTTGCGTTGGCGGGTATATTCAACATTAGCTCATCCAAATCTTCCCAAAAGGCTTCTTTATTCAGATCGCTGCAGCCTACATGAGATGCGTGGGTACATACAATATTAAGCACCGGTTGATTATCCATAGCCAGCTTGATTGCTATGATACGGTCTGACCTTCGGTCAATGTTGACAATTCTGTTTTTGAATTGGCTATCCAGAACAATGCCGACGCCATTTTGCCTGCTATCTTGCCGTAGTAGACCAGTTGATATCCCAAGCCTAGGTCGCTGGATTTGGATCCCTTCCACCTCGCGTCTTCTACGCAGCAAATATTTATGCTCCTCCTTTTAAGGGTCTCTGCTAGTTCTTGACTTTCAGTCCTTCCTATTTCAATCATACATTTTAATAATGTATGACAACATCTGTTATTGCTGTATACCGTTACCGCAGCAAAAAGTTTGGGGTACCATACACATTATTGGTATTATACTTATAAAATGTCTCTTATCTCAGTGTGCCTCTTGGCATAGGCCTCCTCTAACAGTTGCCACAGATGTCTATTTTGTCTTGTCATTTGACCTTATTATGCTGCGCTCTATTGCTTTTTGGCATCGGTGGTTCGGCGGTCATAATGTAGGTATGTGATGTTGTTTAAGAAAATGAATAGTTCTAAAAACATGGGTCCATAATTTTGGATTATTGACGAAATGAATACGAGTACTATTGGAAGCATTATCAAATATTTATTTTATAAAATAGCTAGCATTTTTTGCTAGTAAATGACTCCATTTTTTTAATGACGAATTAATTATGCAATATGCCTGCAACTGTGCGAGCGAGAACAAATCCCCCTGGTTTGTGCCTTTCACTAGGAACAGTTTTTCTATTCGATAACATCAATTAATTAAATTACGTACTCTACTGCTAGACCGAAAGTGTTTTAAAACATTTTAGAAGTACTCCATCCAGTTTGTTATGATAGATCCATGACATTAACATGTATTTCATAAAAAGTTAAAGAAGGTTTTCATCATTTTGGATGTCATTCACAATTTCATTCAATGGTTCCACCCTTGTTTGAACCTATTATTGTCTATAGTCATCCGTCCGCCATTATTGTTTACTTCCGAGGACAAGTAAGGATAATTTGACTATAGTCTAGGACGGCCTCTTAAATAGCAAAACTTTGTTACAGGTATTACAACAATGAATACTACACCAGTGATTTTGAACAAAGCTTCTATGCGCAAGTATGAGGATCTGGAGGTCCCCTGCGACTCGATACTGGCCAGCTACGTCTGGGTAGATGGGTCTGGAATCAACTTGAGGTCCAAAGACAGGACTTTCGACTTTATCCCTAAAACCCACAAAGGTTTTTGTTGTAGACATAGTACATTTACTTATTGCCCACTTGCGCATCTCAGGATCAGCAAATTTAACCCTGAAGTATCCACTAACACGGTTTTAAACATCATTCTATATCTGTCAGTTTTTATGAGGATGACAGAGACAGAATGATGTCTTAATCTCGTGCTAAACTAATCCGGTTGCGCAAGTCTACCTTAGTGCTGTCAGTGGCAGGCATTGCTTTTATTTCGAGGTAGGTAGTACATACTTATTTATGTGTTTTATTAATATAAAATCATTGGTTTTCATCAATAACACACATTTGTAAATACCTACTGCCTACCCCGTTTCATTTATTAGGTAGGTCATGCTTATTTGCACCGCACGCCCCTGAGAGCTGTTTCTCCATATCAACTACCATACCACCACAACCACACTATAACGACAACAAGTAGGCGGGCATGAACAACATGAAAAAAAAAGAATAAGCAGTTAATATCGCAATTAATATAGTGTAGTTGGCCATATTGCAAACACAACTACTCTGTCTATCTACAAACACCAGCCACACAGTAACATATTCACAGTCCTTCACTGTGTAATCCATCCGCTTATGGAATTCCTTGCCGAAGTCTATTCGGCAGTCCGGATCACTCTTAAGCTTAAAAACTAAACTTGAAACCTATCGCCTTTCCCTTTAGCTTTTTTCCTGTCTTTTCTTCATGATTATTTCATGCTAATTGGGTTTGCATTTATTGTATTTAAGTATAAGGTACTATGTATGTATGCTTTATATAAGATAATTTAAGTATGTTTACTATTTATTTTGTTAATTTACGTATATGTATTATTAACTAGAATTTTTCTTTTCTTTATTTAACACTGCCTTCCCCTCTCAACTTTTTAAACTGTCCTATACCTAAAGGTTGTCTGTAAGAGATCGCTTGTAGCGATTAGACCGCATAAATTGTATCATTCTAAATGTATTTTCTTTTCTTTGTACTGTTTGTTTTGTGTGGTGTGCAATAAAGAGTATCTATCTATCTATCTAACCACACCGCAAGTCGCAAGTTCGCAACTACAAACGGCAAAGCAAGCACATCAACATTTTGTATTTACCACCACAACGAAGCTGCAACGAGCTGCTGTGACACGTAATCACAGCTTTACCACTTTTTGTCGCTGCGATGTGCTGTGGTTAAGGTAGGTACGTGTGGAATAAACCTTAGGCTGGCGCTGTAGCTAAAACACATTTCATTAGTAATTCTAAACTGAAGAGACAGGCTGCTATTTCATGATACTTAATGAAAGAAGACTTAATTTATTTAGGTTGTAACCTATCTCATTGTTTATCATAGAATTATGTTTTCTTTTTAAAAAAAATGTTGACATTTCTTAAAAAGCATTCCTATTTCCTGGTAAAAATAGCTCTTTTCTCAGAAAATGATCCGAATACCAAACATTAACAAATATTGCAGTAAAATCCCCCGTTTTTATGATGAGATGGGTTTTGAAAACACAATAAAAGTGAAATGGAAATATCAGCCGTGTTATTGCTGCTTCAATACTTCTTGAAGATAACTCCGATGTCATAAAAGTTGACGGACTCTTGAATTGCCTTCTTAGAAATGTGTTGCATTGAAATATTTCAGAGGCAGCTAGCTTTTAAGTATACCTGGCTACGAATATTTACCTGCATAATTATAAAGATACAATATTGGGTGTTCCTAGCAAGTTATTTTATTTTGCGATTTAAAATTATTCGTCCTTTTTCAATTCAAAGAAATTTGAAATAGGCTAGGAAAGGGCAAGAACAATAAAAAAAAATTACAAACGACTTCAGACTGACTGGTAAATATGAGTGCGGAGCATTGCGGACATTGAGGATGTTATTCATTTGGGAATAAATTCCCGACTAAATTGATCAGGGCATCCCTCTAGCTAGTAGGATGATCGTCAATTATTTGATTTTCATCAATTAAAAAAACCTTTTGACCCTTTTTATACATAAATAAATAAATGAATCCGCAACACCGTAAAAAAAAAGTCGGTCATTTGTAACGTCAAATAAATTCAATTTTTCAAGAATAACCTAATTTAAATCCTTTTTTAGCCTTTCCTGTAGTTAAGTTAATATGTTAACGAAGTTTTATTTATATGGTAACAAAATCATTACATTCTTTGTATTTATTAAAATAAAATAAATTAAAATTGAATATTTTTACATTTATTATATATTTTTTAAACGCAAATGTAGTATGTCAGTAAAGTTGTATGTAAAATATTAATCGAATACCTCTAACTACAAATCGTGTTTTCTAATTTTTTTATCATTTTTTACGCACATCTATAGTTTTTAACTAATCAATGCAAGTTTGTTTTATGCCTACAATCAAGTTACTTTTGTAAAAATAATCGCTTTTGTATAAATAAAACGAGCAAAATACATTTGTGAAATTGTAAAAAGGCCAATTTAAAAAACGATCTTGTTTTTACAGATCTGCCCATCTGGTACTTCGACGGCAGTAACACAGCGCAAGCGACGTCCGACAATTCGGACACGTTTATTTTTCCCGAAGTAATTTACCACGATCCGTTCAGGCGCGGAAACCATATAATGGTGCTAGCGGACACCTATGAACACAATTATCAGCCGACCGGTTAGTAATCGAATCTGTTTCTGCTAAGGATTTGACAATGAACTAGAGATTGGACTGGAAAACTGTTAAAAGTCAATCTCATTTGAAATTTCAGTAGGTGCAAAGCATTTAATCCTTACTTAATATAATCTATAAATGCGAAAGTAACTCTGTCTGTATGTCTGTCTGTCTGTCTGACTGCCTGTTACGCTTTCACGCTAAAACTACTGAACCGATCATTGTGAAATTTGATAAGACATAGACTACAGCTTGAGAAAGGACATAAGCTACCCTTTATTGCAAAAAAAATGGCTTAATGGGGTGGAAATAGGGGTTAAATGTTTGTATGGAACTGGGTCATTTTCGAAGATAAAACTTTGTATAGGCACTTGGTAAGAAATAAATAAATACTTTTTGTAGCGTTTTTGAAATTGGGAGTAAAATAAATATCCTTACTTATCTATGCATATAGAATGATTTGTCCTGAACGACTGACTGACTGACTGACTGATTGATCAGGATGATGAACTGATGGACAACGCACAGCCTAAACCGCTTATCGTAGAAACCTGATTCTTGGAGAGTGTGTTCTTTGTATCACGTAGGCATCCGATAAGAACGGATTTTTCGATATTCTACTCCTAAGGGGGTTAAAGGGGGGGCAAATTTTGTATGGGACAACGTGATTTCTTGGTCCAATCTACGTCAAATTTTGCATAAACATTCTTAAACAAAATTTATAAAACACGAGTTTTGTATTTAAAAAAAAAAATACATCCCCCAACGGGGTTAAATGGGGGTTCGGGGGTGATTTGCATTGAAGTTGATATCAATACTTCTTCCTTAGTGCTTTAAATGACATTAAAAATGGTTTATTTAAGTGACAGCACTCATGTCGTACATATTCTCATGTCATGTCAAACATATTTAATGTTAGAAAAATTGTGTTCGTAACTTAAAGAAAGTAAGGAAAGTAGGTAAAATTAGAACTAGAGTTATACTAATCTGTCAAGAAAGTACCGGGAAAAGATAATTATTACACAAAATGTTAGTTGTTCATCCAAATTTATTTTATCACCTTCAAAGTATGCTCCTTCAGAAGCGATACACTTACGCCAACGAATAATCCAATTATCAAAACATTTTTTAAACGCTTTTTCAAGAATCGAGTTCAGTTGTCGCCGCCAATTTTCCTTTGTGTCATCTACCGAATAAAACCGGGTACCACGAAGTAGTAATTTGAGTTTAGGAAAAGGAAAAAAGTCGGCTGGAGCCATATCTGGTGAATAAGGTGGCGGCTAGATGGTATTTATTGAGTTTTTGGTCAAAAATTCTTTCACAATAATGGACTTGTGGAAAGGCGCATTATCGTGGTTTAAAATCCAAGAATTTTCATTCCACAAATCTGGCCTTTTTCGTCTAATTTGCTCTCTTAAACGCCGCATAACGCTTGAATAATTTTTTATCGTTTGACCTTCTGGCAAGAATTTTGAGTGCACAACACCGCGACAGTCGAACAAAACAGTCAACATGACTTTGACTTTCGATCGAGTTTGGCTCGGTTTCTTCGTTTTCGGTTACGGTTCAGTTGGAAGGCGCCACTCCGACGCTTGTTGACTAGTTTGCATGTCAAACTCGTAAACCCACGTTTCCTTACCAGTAACAATGCGTTTTATAAATGTTGGGTCGGAATTGACTCGTTCTAGCATGTCCTCAGCGACTCTTTAGCGATTGAGTTTTTGGTGAAAATTCAGGTCTTTTGGGACTAGCCGAGCGGCAACATGTTTCATACCCAATTGATTATTTAAAATGGTACGAATCGACTTGTGTGACACAGAAAGTTCGACGGCTAGCTCTCTCAAACTTGAATGAGGATTTTCAGTCACTATTTCCTTCACTTTTGCGATGTTATCTTCAGTAGCAGACGTTGATGGCCTACCAGAGCGAGGCAAATCTTCCATTACATCTCGACCGCTTTTAAACGCTTTGTACCACTCATAAACACGTGTTTTTGATAAAGTCGATGCCTTCTGTAACATTTTCAGAGACTCCGAACACGAAATCCCATTGGCGATGCAAAATTTAAGACATACTGTTTGTTCGATGTTTTTGTCCATTATGAAATTCGCAATACACACTAGATATGGTATAACTAAAAACAATACTGTATTTAATCTATTTATCAGATGTAACTCAAACTCCGCGCCAAAATGGAAAACAGTTGTGCCAATCTAACAACAACAAAAAAAATATAATTTTGAATATGGAACCATAAACAAATTATCAATTCCCGAAACTTTTTTGACAGAATGTAAGATAATAAAGTGGAACGTTACTAAAACGGATGAGATTTGAGACAGCATACCAGCAAACCAAGATAGGTACCTACAGACAATGACGGTGTGATAATGATTTGATTACGTCAGTCCACTGCTGGACATATGCCTCTTCCAACGCACGACCCATCCTCGGCTTTTCTTTCCATCTATTTCCAGCAGACTTATGTAGAAAATCGCATAATGATAATTTCAGGTTTAAGTAAAAGTTTCAGCTCGTATTGTAATGAGAATAAAGATACAAATTATAATTTTCCGTAGTTATAATGTTTTTATGTATAAGTCAAGTCTTTATTTTCAAAATGAAATGTTACGTAGAACAGATATTTTACAGAGTTTATAAATTAGTCTCAATAATATTCTACCGGGAGATAATGTGTGTAAGTTATGTGTTAAATTAAACTTATATTATAAATGAAAATAAAGTTTTACTTGGAGACTGTAGCTGTTCCACGCGAATGAAGTCGCGGGCACAGCTAGTTTTTTTATAAAGAAAAACGTTTTGGGTTCCATTAACGAGGTCACAATATAGGTAGGTACCTACTTATTATATAAAAATGGACTGACGTAATAACATAGTAATAGCCTATTTATTCTTATCAGATTGACATAGTAAATCTGTTCGTTATTTTTCAAGTCACTGAATAATTATATTTTGTTAACCCAGATACTCCTACTAGGCGTTTAAACGCCCAAAAAACCTATCCAATTAATTTTATTTCTTTTGCATTTTTGATCACAGAGGATACATGACCTTATTTTAATAAATTGTTTGTTAATTTTAAAAGCTGTTTTTTAATGATCTTGTGGTTGTGAAGTTAGATAATATAATTAATTGGCACCATAGCTTCGAAAAGGTGAGTTCATACTCATGTTCTGTGCTAAAATTGCATGATGCTTATTATTTTACACAACTGTAACTACAACCTAGTAAATACACATAAACTAGCATTTTAACATTGTTTTTTTTTTCTGATCAATATAGTCTGACTCTAAAGTTTATGGCCGTTTAAACGCCCAGTAGGAGAATCCACGTCGGTCATACTTTTTAGGCCTTGACACAACAACCGTTAAAACCTAACGAAATCATTAAACAATCTAAGTGCATAGATGACGAGGATCAACAGGCAAGTGGTGTAGCAATTTTTCCCCTTAAAAATCCAGAATCAAATACTATAGAAAAGCACTATGACGAAAAAAAAGATGTACCTTTACACAATCTTGTCAATGAAAGCTTGTACATTCTGTCAAAAAAGTGTCGGGAATTGACGACTTTATGGTTTCAAATTCAAAATTATATTTATTTGTTGTTGTTAGATTGGCACAACTGTTTTCCATTTCGGCGCGGAGTATGAGTTACATCTGATAATTAGATTAAATACAGTATTGTTTTTAATTATACAATATCTAGTGTGTATTGCGAATTTTATATAGGACAAAAACATCGAACAAAGAGTTTGTCTTAAATTTTGCATCGCCAATGGGATTTCGTGTTCGGAGTCTCTGAAAATGTTACAGAAGGCATCGACTTTATCAAAAACACGTGTTTATGAGTGGTACAAAGCGTTTAAAAGCGGTCGAGATGTAATGGAAGATTTGCCTCGCTCTGGTAGGCCATCAACGTCTGCTACTGAAGATAACATCGCAAAAGTGAAGAAAATAGTGACTGAAAATCCTCATTCAAGTTTGAGAGAGCTAGCCGTCGAACTTTCTGTGTCACAGGAGTCGATTCGTACCATTTTTAATAATCAAATTGGGTATGAAACATGTTGCCGCTCGGCTAGTCCCATTAATCTGAATTTTCTCCAAAAACTTAATCGCAAAAGAGTCGTTGAGGACATGCTAGAACGAGTCAATTCCGACTCAACATTCATGAAATGCATTGTTACTGGTGACAAGACGTGGATTTAAGAGTTTGACATGCAAACTAGTCAACAAGCTTCGGAGTGGCGCCTTCTAACTGAACCGAAACCAAAGAAACCGCAAACTCGATCGAAAGTCAAAGTCATGTTGATTGTTTTTCTTGACTGTCGCGCAGATGTGCACTCAGAATTCTTGCCAGAAGGTCAAACGATAAAAAAAAAAGTATTATTTAGGCGTTATGCGGCGTTTAAGAGAGCAAATTAGACAAAAAGACCAGATTTGTGGAATGAAAATTCTTGGATTTTGCACCACAATAATGCGCCTTTCCACAAGGCCACAGGTATTTACCAGATATGGCTCTAGCCGACTTCTTTCTTTTTCCTAAACTCAAATTACCACTTCGTGGCACCACGTTTCATTCGGTAGAAGACATAAAGGAGAATTAGCGGCGAGAACTGAACTCGATTCCAGAAAAAGCGTTTAAAAAATATTTTGATGATTGGATTATTTGTTGACGTAAGTGTATCGCTTCTGAAAGAGCATACTTTGAAGGTGATAAAATAAATTTGGATGAATATCTAACATTTTATGTATCATTAATCTTTTCCCGGTTCTTTCTTGACAGAGTAGTATATTATTAGTTATTAGGTATTAGTATGTATTTATGATCCACATTATTCAAATCAAGGCAAATCAAAAGTACCCAATACATTACATATTGGAATAATTAATTAAGTATGTACTACATGGGAAATATATTTTTAATGGATGGGGTTGGCAACGACTAAAGTATATAAAGGACTGCCAGTTAAGGGAAAATTTTAAGTTTCCAATTCTGTGTCTGTCATTATTAAGGCTACATATAGTGTGTGGCATTTGAATCATATGGTGGTGAGTAAGACCAGCTCACATAACGCAGTGATAGCAAAAAGTTTGCTAGAAACTTTATAAAAATTCGTACGTACAATAAATGAAAAAAACATGCACCTCGTCCTACACAGAAAACTGGAGCAATCCCTTTATATTGGACAGGGTATACTTCATGGTTCACTACAAGAAAAACCTGCTAAATTGGGTTGTGTAAGGAGAAAAAAATATGTTTTTGAAAATAAAGTATGATTTCTTTGCACTCCTTAGCTTGATTTGCTTTACATCTCACTAGATTATTGTTATTTCGTTTTGTTTTAATTATTTATTTAACAAAAACATTGTTCCAAGAATGTTTGGAAGTTTAAATGTATTTAACATAGCCACTTTTCAAACTGCATCTAAGTAGTTGATTCTCTGGGCGTTTAAACGCCCGTCACTTTCCCAATTTACCAGGTGAGCTGTATTTTTCTCAGTATTTTTCCCAGGTTAAGTGTGCTCTAAGTAAGGTCATACTAAAAAATTATAGTTTGGAAACCATAAAAAGTTTCAGGACTAAGTGGGTTAATGGACACGTGGCTACATTCTATAATGCCCGGATAAGCTACCGATTGCTCAATTTCGCGTTAAAACATGCTACCCAATTTTGTTAACTTCATTATTTTCCAGTTTGTCGAACGTAGTATTGTTTTTTGTTGTGTTAATAAGGCTGAGAAGTCTTAGCAGCGATTTTTTTTTTAAATTTTGATTTGGTAAACATGCAACGATTGTTATGCACGTGAAACTAAACTTATATGGCAACGTTGCACAACCGTTATGGAACGTTGATGGGCCGTCGTCTGACGGCCCCACACAACTTGTGTGATCTTTTGGATGAATAAACAATGGCAAATTTCCAAATAAACCCAACACGACGCGCAACATATGGCTAAACATGCTGCCCTTTGTTTCTTAAGCCAAAGCCGCACTACACGGTGCCTTAAGCGAAGCAGTGCAGCAGCCGCGGCCTTGTAAATATATAATAGATTTTTTTTTACTGTCCCCAAAATGTATAGTTTTCCACTCCATTCACCAATCCTCTTATTTTTAGCTTCAAACTTTCGCAAAAACTGCGTCATGTTATGCGAGAAAGGTGAAGTGGAGGAGCCTTGGTTTGGGTTCAACCAAGAGTTTTTCCTGACCACGACCGATGGGCGGCCGCTCGGCTGGCCGGCAGGCGGGTTCCCCGCGCCGCCCGGCCCCTACTACTGTGCAACGGGCGCCAACAAGATCGTAGCACGGGACCTGATGGAAGCGTTTTACAGGTGATTTACATCTTCGTAGCAATCATACTGCTACGAACTACGGGAAAGTAGTGCTACAGCCTCCAATAATTGTGTAGCATAGGACCTTTAATTTTAGTCAAATCAGTAATAAAAAAATACTGATTGGCAATGATGTTAACGAGTATCTTTCAAAAAACAGGTAGGGCTAAGAAATTGAGCGCCGTATCATGCGAGCGTGTATGTTGTTACTTTCAGAGTTGTGTACGCCTATAATAGGCATATGCATAAGAATTTAATGATCATATTCTATTTGTTGCGAGTGTTGTATATACAAATACGCTGTTGGTATACCTTTTTTAGAAAATAAAGAAAGTATCAATTACAATTAGTTACTTGGTCACGTTCTCACTGTTGGATGCTTCACGTAGCGCCTGCTGTCGAAGTGAGACGCCAAGAGAAATGAAACGTACAGTCACAACGATTCATCAGCCTTTTCAAAACCTCGTAACGCTAAAGTTTATTAGAGATACGGCAACCGCTGTTTAACGGCCTACGTGTACGATGTTATAGAGCTAGCATTTAAATAGAACACACGTGGTCATTTATAAAAAGGCCAAGGGCTGTTATGTTTACTTGTTTAAGACTGTTATACACCGTGAATGTTTAGTTACCCGAGAAAATTAACTAACATACTCAGATATCGATATACATCGAATTTGGCGAATAAAAAAAAACATTTATTTTTATGAGAAATTTATTTAGAAGGTCCCTAACATTCCGTAAAAATATGCACCATAAAAGTCCTGCTAATTCAAATAGTAATCATTATCATTCCAACATTAACGGAACCAAAATCCACCTAATTTGGTCGCGTATTATTGGCGTACGGAAGGAATAACTATGAATGAAAACAAATTACACAACCTGCCGACAAAAGACGTTTCTATCTCACTCGGCAAACTTGCGTCTAAGCTCGAAGCTGGCCAGCTCTCCCTTCATCAATGAACGGGCGGGCGGAGCCTCACGCGCATCCCCCGCCCGCCCGCGCCATCATTGACATCAGCTCAGTCCGTCGCGAATCTTAAACGGTCAAGGTTGTGTCACGCAAGGTCACCGGCGCACGCGACCTCCGCACCTGTGTTTACTTTAAAGTGAAGTGACAAATACCGTGATGGCTATCAGTATTGGCGAGTTCGGAGCGCGGTGGATCGGCCGCGGCGGGCCCGTGCCCTGGCCTCCGCGGTCCCCGGACCTTACGCCTGTGTACTTTTATTTCTGGAGCGAGATCAAGCCCCGAGTGTTTGTGAGTGAACCTACTAGTGTTGGTGATTTGCGAAACCGAATCATTGCGGCTTTTCAAGAGGTTCAAGCTCAAAGAAACGTGCTTATTTCTTTGAAGAATAACTTGCGGAAAAGAGCACGTGTTTGTATCTCGGAGAGAGGAGGACATTTTGAAAAAATACTGCAATAGATGACTGCCTCGCAGATGGTGAGTATTGCCTGCCACGGTTTCACGCTTGAAGCCATCCTCGCGACGATCGCCGGCAGAGAGAGGTCACCCCCCACCACTGAGACCAGGACACTGTGTTCCATGTAGCAAGCTTAAGTGGCAGTGGGCTAGCCAAATTTGCCGCAGAACCCAAGGCAAGGTGGAGTCAACGGTTAGATATTATTATGTATAAGTGTCTGTATAATTTATTACACTCCCGTAAAAAATAATCAATGTTTTTCAATTTTGATGGAGTATGTTCAATGTAGTGTAGGACGCTCCTTACTGTCAAGCCAGAATGCCAATTAAAAATATAACCGAAATATCAGAATATTGACTTACTAGATATCCGAATTATAATAGGTTTGGGAAAAAGTTTCTTCGCATTTTTTAAGAAAATTCAAAACATTTTTTTATATAGTTTATTTACATTTAACTAATGTACCTATGTAGGTACCATTTTTTTCTATAACTTTTTGCCATCTTGTAGGTAGGGATATACTCCCATTGCTATAGAAATGTTGGGGCTTCTAATCAAAATACCGCGACAAGTGGTTTTGGCAGTCCTCTTGTGATGTTAACCTGACACTGCCTAGAGAATTCTGCAGAGAGCGAAACAGGTGGAAATCTGAAGGTACAAGGTCAGGACTATACGGCGGATGCATTAACACCTCCCAGCCAAACTCTCCTAATTTTTGCTGAGTGGCTAAAGGTGTGTGAGGTCTAGCGTTATCATGATAAAAAACCACACCCCTTCTGTTGATTAAGCGGCCGGCGCTTTCTCTCAACTTCTTGTTTTAATCTCATCAGTTGTTCGCAGTAGAGTTCAGAATCGATGGTCCTGCCTGGTGGTAACAGCTCATAATGTATAATGCCCTTCTAATCCCACCACACACACAGCATCACCTTGTTGCGAGTTAACTCGTGTTTCGCCACAGTCTCTAGTGAAGCCTGACCGGCCTTTGACCATGACCTTTTTCGCACGTTCTTGTCGTACGTGATCCACTTTTCATCAACAGTTGTCAACTTCTTCAAATATGGTTCGGTCGTATTACGTCGTAATAAAGAATCACAAATGAGTACACGGTTCATTAGGTTTCCTTCAGTGAGCTCGTGGGGTACCCAAATATCGAGCTTTTTTGTTTACCCAGTTTTTATTTAAATGCGCCTAAACTGATTTATAGTCAATTCGCAGTTCTTCAGCTTCGTCGTAACTACTGATATGCCGATATTGCTCCCCTTTTTCAAAAATAGCATCAATATTATCCGTTATAGGGCGACCAGAGCGACGTGCATCTTTGACATCAAAATTTCCGGATTGAAAACGCTTAAACCGAATTAGTGCTACTCTTGCAGATACTGCACTAGGTCCATAAATATCGCAATTTTTTTTCGCGGCTTGCGTTGCATTTTTACCTTTTTGTAGTTAAATTTTAAAATGTATCGAATTTCTTCATTACATAGTTATCATCTTGACAGTATTAAAAACAAATGAAAAACACACATTTTCCTAATTTGAATTTGGAATTATCTTCTTTAAAATTTAAACTTTTAATGATACCAAAACCAGCCAGATACAAATAGTACAGCCAAAGAGATTTTATTAAAAGTTCATACATACTATAATGTGAAAAGACTTTTTCCCCAACCTAATATTCGGCGGATATTCGAATAATTTGAATATCCGGATCGCAAGCCCTAAGTGTGCTTCCCTAAATGGCCTATCATAGAATCCGAGCAATTTATAGGTGATGTTGTCATATAATTATTTATAAAAAATCTGTTACAGCTACCACTATCTAATCCACAAAACTGTTCTGTTTTAAACTATTTAGTTCCAATCACGCGATTTTGTTCTTAAATTTGTGCACGATAAGGTCTATTTTCGCATAATTTTTTTTAATTAATTATAACCATGGTTTTTTGCGATTGTATTTAGGGTTTACGTCCAATATATGATAATATTAAACACATTAATAGTTTTCAACCTCCATTTTAGTATTTCCTATGCATCACCTTTTGTAATTTTAAGTAAATACATGTTGCAACGCAACTCGCACCGAAAAAAAACAACAATACTGTCAATACCGCGTTCGCGCTAGACCGGTCGGTAGAAGTGTGAGGGCGCGGGGGGCGGCGCGTCCATGCAACTCTCTTCCACGTGTGACTTTTGCGCGTAAACATACCTGTTTTTTCAAATAATAATATTTTGTTGATAAAAATGACACAAATTCTGAAAATAGTATCATTATACTATAACAAAAATAATGCCTTAAACTCTAGAAACTTGCATTTTCTTTTGGGGCTTTTTAAAAGCTTTTATATGAAAAAACAAAAAAACAACCAATATTATGGATGAATTCGACACAAAACATTTCGAGTAAAAGATACCAATGACCTAAAACTCTTAAAACTTATTTAAGTTACTACAATTTTCTTTTAGAGCTTTTTCGGCAACATTTTAGGTACTGGTTAAATAATAGTATTTTTGTGGACAGAGGTGACACAAAAGTCATATTTACATCAGTTACTACTTCATTATTAACATGAAAGTAAAATTTTGATCTATAATATTCTTTTCGTCCGTTAATAGCCGAAAAGGCAAATACCTTAATTTCTACCTAAGTAAGCACAAAAAATGACACAAATTAACGTGTTAGGTTTGGAAAATGGTCCGGAAACTATATGCGAAAAATCACAAACTCCAGTATTCTTGAAACCTCAATAGTCAGCGGGCTCGGCCTATTGGAGATCTTATAAGGTGTATACTTATTTAACGGATTGCGCAAAAAATAATAATTAAAAAGTGTTTTTCAATTGATAAAGACTAATTTACAGAATTTATTACGGATTCTAGTTCCTGAAATTAAAAAAAAACTATGTATAAAATAATAATATGATTTGAATATATATAATATACATACTACATGACCACTATAATTAGGTTCATGATAATAAATAAGATTAAATGAAAAATGTAAAATAATCATAAAGCTGATGTTTATGTAATGCACTACGTATTTTGTTGGTACGAGTATAGGTTGCAGGAAGACTTATATTAAGCAATAACATAGATCAAACATTGATATAAATAGATCTATGGTAATAATAATACTATATCACACATATGTATAATAATTATTTTACATAATTAGACTTAAAACAGCGAAAACAACCGCAATTGAGGATGATTTGAATGATAAAATATAGTACGATATATATAAAATATAATATAAATATAGTAATTTTATTTTTATGCAAGAAAAGGACAGATAGATAACGCCATCACTCTCAGTAAGTAGATCATATTATTACCAAATTTTTTCAACACCTAGCTAGATAAGCCAATTTCACCCCTTATATAATGCAATAGAGCTGTATATCATATTCCGCACACCACAATGACGAGCTCGCTACGGGTTTTTGGCGGTAACACGCGCAAAAACGCGTATCTATCTCGTCGCTCTTAAGTTGACGTGGTGAACAAGGGTTTCTAGGGAATTTGTATTTGAAGAAGCTGAAAAGCCGTATCTAGCACGTCGCCTCGAGCGATCAGGTGTAAACGGGTTTCTAGACGTTTTCGCTTAGAAAAGGCGTATCGACGTCGTCTCACATCGGTGAGACGTGGTGATAACGGAAAGCCATATACGCGGCCCGGAGCGGCGCCCGCTCCGTCACCCGCTGCCTCGCCCGCTGCGGCTGTCAATTACAGAGTAGGGGAAGAGTAGGCAAGACGGAGTATTTAACATTTAAAGCTTTTAAAAACTGACGATAATGATTTCAATAATCCGTTTAATTTTTTTATAATTACTTGTATTTGGCGTTTGACAATATTTATTATTAATTTGAAATTTATTTTTTTATTAAATTATAAATTGTGTATAAGATCTGGTGTCCAACCGAAGTTTCGGTTTCGGCCAGTTTCGGTCAAAAATCTCTCTCAAAAACTAAAAGTAACACTCAAAATATTTTATAACAAAATTTGCAATTCAAAAAGGTATGTCTCGGTGACTTTGGTTTTTCTACGAATCTCCTCATTTTGGATCCTAAAAGCGAGAAACCTTAACCATAGCTCTCTCGATAGCACGTTGTGTGACCCTAAGCTTGTTAAGAGGCCAATAGAGAAAGAACACGTCACAGTACCGCATGTCATTATTTGTGCTCTGGTCTGGTATAGGTACGTCGGACTGACACACTGGCCTTGCTACACAAACACGTTAACACTTCTATATACCTATTAGTCGGCCTGCCATCACTACAAATACCGTTTCGACTGAATCAAAAGCTTTTTCAGAATTTACGAACGCTTAAATGAAACTACCAATGAAAGCCACCGATTATACTCCTCAGTTTTCTGTACAATCAGATGAAGTGTATAGATATGATTATTTAAATTTATTGGTTTAGTTTTTTTCGGGGTAGAGTAGGCCCCTACGTGAGGGGTTTTACGTCGATTTTTGATAGATTCAAAGCCCTTAAATTATATCAAAACCCGAACACACTGTATTTATATTTGTCGGCACTTCGTTATGTGCTAGAACATAGTATTACGTGTTTCGTGAAATAGATCGCCTCAATAAATGATAGTAAAGCACTTATATTTGAATCGGCACTGACGAACAGCTCCCTTGAGTTCAAGACAGGCACTCTTATTGCTAGAGTCAGTCCCATTGCAGGGGCAAAAACTTTTCTCGTTCAAACGGAAGAGCATTCAAATGAGTTCCTCCCTATAGATGAATCTGATATTAACATAAGTTAAGATATTGATCAGGTTACGCGTGACCGATTGTGTCAACTTTTACAAAAGTACAGGAACTGCTTTGTTAATAATCTTAGTGAGCTGGGTTGTGCCAAAGGTACTGTGATGAATATCTATTTAAACGTTAATAGCGGTATGGTCGTGTATAGACAATACCGCTTATCTCATCATGAGCGTCAAAGGTAAGGGACATGGTAGAAGAATTGATTCAAAACGACATTGTACAAGAGTCCAGCTCTAACTATGCCAGCCCTGTATTGCTAGTGCAAAAGAAAAATGGGGAGCTGCGACTTTGCGTCGATTATCGCGCTTTAAATAGCAAAACGGTAAAGGACAAGTATCATTTGCCGCTGATCGATGATCAACTTTCGAACCTGAGTGGAAACAAGTTTTTTACAACGCAGGACTTAGCATCTGGTTACTACCAGATACCTATGATTGAGCAGAGTCGACACTTGACTGCATTCGTGACGCCGGACGGGCACTACGAATTTAAACGTATGCCGTTCAGCCTCGCGAACGCACCATCAGTATTTCAACGATTGATGAATAGCTTACTAGTTCAAGGAGATTCAGCTCAGCCCTAGCATACATGGGTGACCTTTTTATCCTGTCTTCTACGATCGAAGAAGGCTTCGAAAGACTTGAGGATGTGCTGAAAGTAATCCAGGAAGCTGGCCTGACATTGAAACTCTCTAAATGTACCTTCTTTGACATTAAAATTGAATACCACGGATACGAGATCTCTTCGGAGGAAATAAAACCAAGCGAAAGAAAAATCTCGGCAGTGAGATTTTCCAGCGCCACGCAACGTGCACGAAGTGCGTCAGTTTTTAGGTTTGGCGAGCTATTTTCGGAGATTTGTGAGAAGCTTCGGTAAAATAGCCAGATCCTTAACTGCGCTACTTAAAAAGGATGCACAATGGCGATAGGATGTTGAAGAGGTAACATCCTTTACTTGTTTGAAGAAACGACTAATAAAGCGTCCGCTTTTGGCGATGCGAGTTCTTTGGGGCTAGGGGGAATTTTGATGCAATCAAAGTCAAAGTCATTTATTTTTGCAAATTGGCCATCAATGGCACTTTTACATGTCCCAATTTTTTTTTCCTACCACCGCTTCGGGACTACATATCGGCTGGTGATGAGAAGAAGCGGCGCAACAAACTCAGTCACCTTTGTCAGCCTGATTTTATTACAGGAAATACAATTACAAGATAGTGTAAGTGCGAGCTAGGCAGGTTATTAAGTCCATGCACTCTTGTCGTTCAAGTAATCTTCAACTTTGTAATATCCTTTTTCCATAAGGATTTTCTTAATGTGGTTTTTGAACTTATAAACAGGCAAGTCAACAAGAGTTTGTGGTACTTTATTAAATATTTTTATACATTTCCCCAAAAAAGAATTACCTACTTTCTTTAATCTGAAGCTCGGAACGGCAAGTTTATTTTTATTTCTAGTATTATAATGATGTGAATCACATTTAAGGCTAAACGAACTAATGTTTTTTCTAACATACATAATATTATCAAAAATGTATTGTGACGCTACTGTTAATATTTTAATATCTTTAAAGACCTCCCTCAGAGAGTCGCGAGGCTCAAGACAATATATTGCACGTACAGCTCTTTTCTGCAACACGAAGATTGATTCGATGTCAGCAGCTGAGCCCCATAGCAATAGACCATACGACAATAAACTATGAAAATAACTAAAATATACTAGTCTTGCCGTTTCGACATCAGTTAAACAATGGCAAGATTCTCCCAGGATGTTGAAGCCTGTCGCCTACTTCAGTAGGCAGACCACACCAGAAGAGCGCCACTTACACTCTTACGAGTTGGATACATTGGCTGCGGTCTGCTCGCTGAAGAAATTTCGACCATATCTGTTGGGGCTCAACTTTTGCGTGTATGATTGCAACGTTTTACGTACGAAACTGAGGAAACGGGATTTGATACCACGAATAGCAAGATGGTGGTTGTCAATTAGTGAATATAACTTCACTATTGAATATCGTTCCGGATGTCGTATGACCCATGTGGATGCCCTTAGCCGGAACCCACCAAGTAGTGATGTTACTGCTCAAATTGTTAACATTCTTAGCATAAATACAGAAAATTGGATACTCACATTGCAGATGGGTGACCCAGACTTAGAACGCATCGTTAAAATTTTGAAACCAAACTTGGATGAGGAACTTTCAGATATCAAAAGAATTACATTGTCAAAAACCACTCATTGCTGTTTGGACGGAAATTCCACCTTCTAAAACCCCCCGTAAAGTGTCTTTTGGTTGCGAAGGCTGCTGTGACGCTAGATAATTTAACAAATCTTTAGACTCATCACACTTCAGAGCTTGAGCTCCATTCCTAATTGAATTATCTGATATACCAAATATAATACAATCAACTGCCTTGCGCCCGACAATCTCGCAACGACTTAATAAAGACAATTTATCGTAAAAGTAAACTCGCCAAGATTCATCCATGCGAGATTTTCGGTTTAACATCTCTTCGAACATTTAACCAAAATTTACATTATTAGGAAAAGCTTTAGAAAATTTGATCAGCCATTCCTCCCACGAGTAGTCCAAAGATTGTAGAGCTTCATACCAACGCTTCGCTAATCCACACAACTTTTGCAGGGCATAGTGGATGGTTTTTTTTTCGTCCCATCCATAAATTACAGAGCACTCATTTACCTTCCTCAATCATCTTTGGACGCTTTGGGATTTATTATCGGGATCGAATTCGGGGACGACATTGGTAGTAGGAGTATTATTCTTACTTGAAGATTTTTGTAGTGCAGATATTAACTTCAGCAGGTCCTTCGCTGTTAGTCCTTCGGTAGGCTTGGGCTTCTTTGCCGGTGCCTCCAAGACGAGAGACTCATTGGATGGTGATCTCCGGCGCCGTCTGGAACACTCGGGTGTATTTTACCCGGCGTCGACATCTGAAAAGTTTGGGCAGTTATTGTTCTTTCTCAACAAAATAATGATAATCTAGCTCATTAAAGTGATCATGGTTAATCTAATGGAGTTATACTACAAAAATTAATATTGGTTGATTCCTTTATTCTTAAATCAAACTCAGGACTAACTAGTAAATAGTTGCTGTGTTTACCAAAGAATTCAATCGTTGCAATTACTATATATTACTCATATGGCAGTGATGTATTGAGAGTTTCCTGTTATAACAAATAATACAATACATTCTATTATAACTCACGCCCTCATAACCTATCAATAGCATGAAAAACTTTAACATTGTTACCTATACCGCTAGCAGCACACCTACATGGCTGCTTAAACACTATTCTACAGCACACATACATAGCTGTTTTGACAACATGGCAGTCCACCTACATGGCTGCGGCAGCGCACCTACATGGCTGCATAAACAGTATACTACAGCACACATTCATGGCTGTTTTGACAACATGGCAGACCACCTACATGGCTGCGGCAGCGCACCTGCATGGCTGCATAAACAGTATTCTACAACACACATACAAGGCTGTTTCATAATACGGCAGACAACCTACATGGCTGCAGCAGCACACCTACATGGCTGCTTAAACACTATTCTACAGCACACATACTTAGCTGTTTTGACAACATGGCAGTCCACCTACATGGCTGCGGCAGCGCACCTACATGGCTGCATAAACAGTATACTACAGCACACATTCATGGCTGTTTTGACAACATGGCAGACCACCTACATGGCTGCGGCAGCGCACCTGCATGGCTGCATAAACAGTATTCTACAACACACATACACGGCTGTTTCATAATACGGCAGACAACCTACATGGCTGCAGCAGCACACCTACATGACTGCATAAACATAACACATTCAAGCTAGTATTATCAAATTAAATTCACTTTCTACTTCTTCTCAATGATAAATCATTAGGTTGTAGTCTTAACTGCTGCCCTAAGAGATCTCGACCATTACTACACACAAAATGCACTAAAACCTAACCCGTCTAAGACTGAGTCCTGTGTCTTCCACCTGCGCAACAGAGAGGCTAACCGCAAATTAAACATCAACTGGATAGAAGTGCCTATAGCACACAATGACCACCCCAAATATCTGGGCATTACTCTGGACAGGTCCCCACCTATAAAAAACACTGCCAGAATACCAAGGCTAAAATTCATGCCCACAACAATTTAATTCGTCGTCTTACCTCCACTGAATGGGGCGCGTCACCGGATGTCTTACGGACATCCGCTCTAGCCCATTCGTTTTCCGTTGGCAAATACGCATATCCAGTTTGGGGTCGATCTGCTCACACAAAGCTGGTGGATACAGCCTTAAACGAGACTTGCCGAAGTATTACAGGCTGTCTTAAACCCACCTAGGTAGAAATGCTGTATCTACTAGCTGGTATCGCACCTCCGGACATTCGCAGACGAGTGGCAAGTGGAGTGGAGCGTCATAAGCAGGAGACGAGCGCACTTCATTCAATGCACGCTTACTGCAAAGTCCGCAAAAAAGCAGCAGAAGCTTCATGAAGTGCGTTTCCCCTCTTGACCGCGACCCCTCTACTGCTAGACGTGTCCTGTGGGAGAACGGTCCCTTACCGCCTGCTCCTTTCGTTCCTCCTTCCGAACATCTCCCTGCAGGACACAAAGTGCCATGGCCTACTTGGAAGTCCCTTAACAGTTTCCGGTCCCAAGTGGGTAGATGCAAGGACACCATGTTCAGGTGGGGACTTTCCGATGGAACTAATCTGTCCTGTGTTTGCGGGTTCACTCCGCAAGACATGTCCCATTTGCTGTCTTGTCCTGCGTGCCCTGATTCATGCTTGCTAGAAGACCTTATGTGTGCCAACGACATAGCAATCCGCGTCGCCAATTACTGGGATCAACAAATTTAAGACGCTTTACCATCGACACGATAAGAAGAAGGTTGTAACTTAAATCTTTATTTTAACTTTTACTATTTTACCACTCAAATATTATATTAGATACTCTGCGTGTATGCATGTTAAGTTTTTATGGTCTAGAACTTTAAATAGCAACATTATTTTAATCTTTTACATGCCTGTAAAATGTTTCGTATACCAAATAATTAACATAAAATAAAAATAAATTATTAAGCTAAAACACTGCGCTAATATTATCGGAGAGTTGCCTCGACCCAAAACAGCGCCTATCAAACTTAATCAGTGACTCGCATGTATTCGCCATACTAGTGTATATTAATAATAGCGAATAGGCCAAATGCCGCACTAATATTAAAGGAGAGTTCCCCCGACCAAAATATAGTACGTGCATTTAACGTAATCACTACCATAAGATATCTAGTTATCGGTCGTAAGATATCTAGTTATGTCCCCACGTCTGCCCTCACACATTGTAGAGATGCCTAAGTAAGCACTTTCGCTTATTACTTCGTGGAATAATAATCCCTTAGTAAACACCTTTAGACAAAGGAATAAATTCGCTAAATCAGCATCCGGTCAATACTTGGAAGACGCATCACGTCTCTTGCACAACAACTAAATAAATTGCTTAATTAACATTTTTGATTACGACTTCTTAGAACGAAGTCTAGAAAGTTCCATTAGAACAAAGGACTGATTATGCTTGATCAGCATCCGGGAATATTCCAGGTAGACGCTTCACGTCTTGGTCACAACAAGTGACAAGTATAAAAGGCACTGTGGGCTCAGGCATGGCGTCTTTCACACTTCGAAACTCCGCTTAGCTGTAGGTCTGCTCATCGAGAGCATTAGTGTAAATTAGTGTTAGTTTTATTAAATTAAAGTAACTTTCAAAATCAAAGTTTATTTTCTTTTAAAGTCTGCGCGCTGTCCCGATTTGACTGGCGCAGCCGGTAGGATCTCGCGTCGCGATTCACGATTATAAAGATTTTAGTGTCTGTCTTCGAGTCTTCGCGGCTGGTCTTTCAAGGCCATAACAGCGGGATCCACGAACCAAAGAAATAAGTCTCCGGGCGGCCCAGGCACCACCAGCAGCAGCAGCAGCAGTACGAGCAGCAGAATCCGCAGCAGTACCAGCAGCAGCCGCAGCACCACTTCAAGAAGAATGGGTTTGAGCGACCAGTGAGTAAACCTCTTCACTTTCGCTTTACCAGTCTATCCTTGACCCTTTTAATGTTATTTCACCCCAAATCGTGAGAAACGTTATTTGCTCGTAGTTCCTTAACTTCAGGATTACGCCAGCGCTAGTTTTAAGAATATTAATGAACAAATAATAAATTAAATAAATAAAATTAAAAATAAAATAAATTAAAAATTAAATAAATTAAAAATTAAGTAAATTAAAAATTGAAGAAATCAAATTAAAAATTGAATAAATTTAATTAAAAATTGAATAAATTAAATTAAATAATTTAATTAATAAAATTCAATTAAAACGATTGAAATTTTTAATAAATAATTTTTGCGCAATTTTTCCCCAAATCGATGATTGCAAAATGTATTATTGTATTAACTATTTATTAATCGTTTATTAATTATAACTGTGTGATTGAATGTAATACATTTAATTTTGATGAATAATTATTGCGCAATTTTCCCAAAATTGATTATTGCAAAATTTGTTATTTTATTAATTGTGTATTAACCGTGTATTAATTGTTAACTGTGTGATTGAATTTTACTGTGTAATTTCCCGTGTATTTAGCAGTGTATAAAGTGTTAAGTGCGCAAGTGTTATCAAAAATCAAAATGCAACAAATAAATCTCATTCCAAACGAAATTCTAAACATCGTTCCTAAATTCGAAGGTGACGGTCAAACATTAAATCTTTTTATTAAAAAATGCCAATACGTAATAGACAACTATAGAGGAGCTGAAACAGATATCGCGCAAAATAATTATGTATTTCACGCGATAACCAGTAGATTAACAGGTAGAGCCGCTGCGCTATTAAGTGAGCGCGACGATATAGAAAATTGGTATGTGTTAAAAGCACTACTAATTCAACATTTTGGTGATCCACGTTCGGAAGCTTGTGTAGCGATCGAACTGGAACAAATTAAAATCAAACAAGGCGAATCTTATATAGAGTTGTGTCATAGAATACAAAACGTTAGAAGCACATTAATATCCAAGGTAAATTTAATTCCAGACCAAGGTATCAAAGCCGCTAAAATAATTATATATGATAACTTAGCATTAAATACTTTTCTCTTCAACTTAAGCGAAGAAATGATACGCATTGTACGATTGAAAGGTTGTTTAAATCTAGAGCAAGCTCTATCAATAGTCACGGAAGAAGAAAACTTCCAATTTCAGTATTCAATTAAAAATAAAAATAAAAATCCACCTGCCCCTAAACCAAATTTTGCCCAACAAAATTCAACATTTAAACCCAATTTTATTTCGCCAACGCAAGCCTTTAAATTTGGCATGCCGGCAAATAATGCATTCAGGCCTAACTTCATTCCCACAAATAGATTCAATGTCCCTGGACAAAACCATAAATTTGGAGTTCAAAATCAACCCAATTTTATGCGTTACCCTAATCAATCTAATTTTAAATTCGGAATGCAACCGAATCAAACTAGACCTATTCACACTATTCCTAGTAATCAAAACTTCAGGCAAATGCCTTATAGCATGCCTACTAAATTCAACAACAATCGATTTGGTTATTTTAACTCAGCGCCAAATAATCAATTCAAATTCGGCGTTGATAATCCCCCTCTTGCGCAACGCCCTGCGTACAACTTAGATACAGATGTATCAATGCGTACAGCACCGCCTATACGTCACAACTTGCTCTATAATCCCGAGAACATAGAGGAAGTGTTCTATGACGAGGGCTTAGATGAAATTGATAATTTAGATGATAATAACTATCACGAACAATATTGTTTTGATGAATCGGAGTTAACCGATCGACAAAACGACAATCAAATTCCCCGTAACGAAAATTTTTTCTTAGAAGCCTCTACGGAAAAAGACCGTAAAATAATAAATTTAAATTACTACAACGAAATATTAGGACTACCATATATTAATATTCCCGAAATCAAATCAAAATTTATGATAGATACAGGCAGTACTCGTTCTTTCATAAGTCCGAAAAAATGTAAGGAATATTTTAACGCATACAAGTATGAAGAACCGTTCGAAGTCATTAGCACACATGCACGTAGCAGCCATAACGAAGCTATTTACATACCACTACTAAGATCGTTTGCAACACCCGGTAGTCACAAGTTCTATGTGTATAATGTGGATGATAGGTTTGACGGTTTAATAGGCAGTGACCTTTTAAAACAATTAGGAGCCACCATAGATATGGATAAAGAGGTACTCAGAACACCCAATACCCAGTTACCTATAATTTATAGCCCACCGTATGAAGTTCGTGCAAACCCGCAAGCAGAAACATACGTGAAGTTGTCTACAGAGATAACAAACAGTAAGGCGGACGCGCTAGCACGTATTAGATTAAATATTTTAAATGAACACGAAAATAGTTTAATGCAAGTAAATATTGATGAATCCCGTAAACCAGATATCGTTAGCATTTCATCAGACAGTTCGGAAAAATCTGACTTTTCAAGAATCGATAAAGGATTCTATGGGCATGCGCCCGAAGAGTCAGACAGCAGCACGATTTCCGCACCGGAATCGGCTACCGCACACTCAGCTAAAGATATCGATACCGTAGGTATCCCCATACTAAATGACGCAATAGACACCAAACCAAATCAAATAATTGTTGATACGTGGCAATTAGATGATTTAGGAATCAACCATGCATCAAACTCAAAACAACGTATTTTAGAAGTAAATTTGCCAATTAATCGACCGGACTTAATAACAAAATTCTTGAAAGAATATACAAAGCCTAAAGTAAAACATTTCATCCATTTTACCGATCCCAAGCTTCGTAAACATTTCGTGGAAGCCATAATTAGATTATTCAAAAAGGACACAGTGCGATTCTTCGAATGCACCGAGCGCATTATAAACATAACTAACGAAGATGAACAAAGAGAATTAGTATTAGCTTATCACAATGGCAAAACATGCCATCGTGGCATTAGGGAAACAATAATTAGATTAAGACGTAATTATTTTTGGTCAAAAATGGAACAGACAGTCTCAAGCATCATAAATGCGTGTGAGACATGTAAATGTATGAAATACGATCGAAAACCATTTAAACCTGTTTTGCAATTAACTCAAACACAAGCAAAACCTTTCGAGGAATTGTTTATGGATCTTTTTAGTATCGAAGGCAAATACTTTCTTACCATAGTAGACGCATTTAGCAAATTAGGACAAGCACTCGAAATTCCCAACCGATCAACACCAGAAGTAGTTAGGGCCTTACTTAAATACTTCTCGTTTTACGGAATACCGACAAAACTTAACGCCGACCCCGGCTCAGAGTTCAATAATGCTCTGATAAAAGAAATGTTATCCTTTCACAAAGTAGAGTTACACATAGGGACACCTCATAACCCTAATTCAATGGGAATCGTTGAACGTTTCCACTCAACCATCATTGAGATTTATAGATTAGCTAAATTTGAACAGAAATTCGCAGACGCAGCATCAGTTATGACGTACGCCGTCATGGCTTACAATCAGAATATCCATTCAACGACAGGATTAACGCCGTTTGAAGTCACGTTCGGTCATACCGATACTTCAAGCCCTTTTAACGTAGATTTTAACAGACAATATACTCAACAGTTGGTTAGAGAACACGTTAGGAAAACTAATCATCTTTACAAATACTTAACAAATAAAATAAACGAAAAGAAGGAGGAAATTCAAAGAAAACGAGGCGGTGAAACCGACTTTCCTTTAGAAATAGGAGATACCGCATTCATAAAAGGCGTCAATGTAAGACGTAGTAAAGATAAACCGCGTTATCAAAAAGCCGAAGTTTCGGGCGAAATAAACCGAAACATTGTCCCCATAGTTTCCAAAAATAGGCAAACTAAAGTCCCAGTTAAAGACATCAAACGTCCTCCGCAGGTTCCCCCTGCTGACGATGCAGATGATCCTCGTCCTGGTACTTCAAATAGACCAGACTAAAATACATATTTGATTTTATTTTTGTATAATTTCCAAATTAGTTTGTATATAATATTTAGAGTTAAGATCTTGCATGAATCCGTAATTCAGTAATCGATAATAAGGAACTATTAGAAATATTACAGCAAATAGAACAAACTAATAAATTAGTTTTTCCAGCTACACTTGACAATCTCCTCAAGATTGAACAAACCATAGAATTAAAAGCTTATTTTAAAGAAAAACAAATAACGTTTATCATGAGCATCCCCCTTGTAACCCCAGAATTGTATAACTACTATAGAATCCTTCCCTTACCTGTTCTTAATTCCCGTAATGTTACCACTATCCTTGCACCCAAATTTCCCTTTATACTGGTAAAAGAGGTGAAAACTTGGGCGCTCCCCACACCGTGTCAGGAAATTGACGAAAACCTGTACCTGTGTCGTGATAATGAGATAGCCACACATGAACAAGATTCATGTACTTCCGATTTACTAAAATCCGAAAATAATATAACTTCATGCCATCCTATTCCAGTGGAAATAAGCGACTTGTATATTAAGTCTTTCCACGAGAATTGGTGGATTGTCTATTCCAGGAAACCAGTTACTCTAAAGGAAACATGCAAAGGCAAAATTACCCGCAAGGAACTGCATGGCACTTACCTGATTGGCATGGATGGATCCTGTGACATTCTAATCCAGGATACATTACTTAGAAGACATCATTCTGGTACTTCCGAATTGAAATACCAGAAAACTGCAAAAATTAATTTACCTCAGCTATCACATTTCATGGAAAGCAGCGACAACCTGAAGCCTATCAACTTGGACAACGTTAACTTAGAAAATCTCCAACTTCTCTCGTACGCTCTGAAGCGATCCGAGATTCCAGAAAAGCCCAGTGTAGTGAATGTGAAAAGTGTTAGTGTCGGAACAATCATTTTATATATTATAGTTTGTGTTAGTATTATAACCATTGTAACCATTAAATTTAAGAAAATGTACCCCAATTGTAACTTTTGTATTTGTATTCGAAATCCTCGGATTCCTGTTAGAACCGATGATTTCGAACTTAAGGAGGGAGGAGTTATGTCCCCACGTCTGCCCTCACACATTGTAGAGATGCCTAAGTAAGCACTTTCGCTTATTACTTCGTGGAATAATAATCCCTTAGTAAACACCTTTAGACAAAGGAATAAATTCGCTAAATCAGCATCCGGTCAATACTTGGAAGACGCATCACGTCTCTTGCACAACAACTAAATAAATTGCTTAATTAACATTTTTGATTACGACTTCTTAGAACGAAGTCTAGAAAGTTCCATTAGAACAAAGGACTGATTATGCTTGATCAGCATCCGGGAATATTCCAGATAGACGCTTCACGTCTTGGTCACAACAAGTGACAAGTATAAAAGGCACTGTGGGCTCAGGCATGGCGTCTTTCACACTTCGAAACTCCGCTTAGCTGTAGGTCTGCTCATCGAGAGCATTAGTGTAAATTAGTGTTAGTTTTATTAAATTAAAGTAACTTTCAAAATCAAAGTTTATTTTCTTTTAAAGTCTGCGCGCTGTCCCGATTTGACTATCTAGTTTGAAGGTTAAATGTTTTTATTTTTGTTTTGTATCTATTTTATAAGGTACCAAATAATCTTAAATATCAATAGTAACGAATAAGCCAAACGCCGCACTACACTGTCAGAGAGTTGCCCCGACCAAAATACAGTACGTGCGCTTAGCTCAATCAATTACTATTTAAAAGATTGCTTGTGTTCTGTGTTAAGTGCCCACAATGGGTGCCTGTGACTCCGGAGAGCAATGTGTATGTAATCTGTATGCATAGTGTGTAATGTAGAAAGAATTCATTTCTAAATATCTTATTAATTTTCTCGCAACCAAAATAGCATTTTTTCTAGTAAAAATGAAATAATTATATGCAACAAAAATTATCAGACATAGCTCGCAGGTTAACCACCACTTCTGACTTGAACAGAAGTGAAACAACGTCATTTTTACACGACCACTCGGTAGCACAGTTCACAGTAGACTGCCTCAGTTAGCTTGCGCCTCGCTGCTCCACACCGTGCCATGCGGCCAAGATATCCCTTCCACATCGCACGATGGCAAACAGCCAATCGGCGCGCACTTTACAATCAAATAAGATACTTTTTATTTGAAAATTACTTATTTTCTAGATTTTAATTTAATGTATATTAATCAAATTTTATTATTTTTGACTACTTTTAGACAAATTTTACATTTTATTCCTTACATCGGTCTCAGAACAATTTATGAATTAAAATGACACCATTTCCGTTTTTATTCTATGAATTAAAATAAACTGGATTAAGACAAATAATATATTTTTAACTCAGAAAAATAGACTTTAAATAAAAATCACAACACATGTGTGTAAAATTGAAACTAGTTGTCAACAATCACGCTTACAAACGAATACTTTTTAAAACTATATAATGAATGAACAAATAATTATTCGTAGGTGCTGTCTCTATGCAGGCGTTCATCTCAACGGTATAAATCCCGGCACTACTCCTTCGCAATGGAATTTCCAGGTATGCCCGTTTCATCGAGAAATTGTGTGGATTTTAAGTTATCTTATAGACCTTTCTAATTTTTTTACAGTTTATAATAATGCCGCTATCATACTAAATAAATACTAGACAAAATGTGACATTGCTCTGATCCTAAGGTTGATAATAGTTGAACTCAGAAACAACGACGACGGTAGGTAGGTTTTTTTTATTTTTACGGGTGTAAAAATAAAAAAAAAGTTTGTTTTCTACATTGATTCGACCGGAAATCGAACAAGGGACTCACGCCCAGTCCGGGGTTGATCACCGCTTGGCAATGGAGGACGTCAACTGTATTTTTCAGCCACTGACTGTGATGGGAAGTTACAGAGTATGTCACTTTTCCGTACATCTGAAACTATTCACACTGAACCGAATAAACGACATTAAAGTTAAATCACAAAATAGAAAAAATACAGAAGGTCCACTCCCGCCGTTCTCGAAAACAACTGCCCAAGTTGGGCTGACTGCCTAGGGTTGCTATTCTGATTTTTGAAATAAAAAAGTGTGCCTTATTACACCGATACAACGATTAGTTTATTCATTCATCTTATCATACGTCCAGGCCTAAATGGGAAGACAGAGCAATAATTACTCTCCCCAACTTGGCTTCTTCAATTACTGTCGTTTTTAACAGCGGCGGCAGCTGCGCGTTGTTAGAAATTATACGTACTAACTACATTACTCAGGTACTGTTATGACATATACTGACATTTCTAGGTGGCGTATTTATCCTAGCAACGGCAATGAAAAAAAAATCAATGAATAATTTAATATGTTTATAATCTTTTATTCAACGCTTACCTAAAACACTGGTGTTAAACCAATGACAATTTAAGTAAAATTTAAAAGCTCATTCCTGCTGAATGTGTTATGTAAGGAAATGAATGATTGATCGCTACAAAAACTTATCTTTACCTTTACTACTTACTTACTTTACTTACAAGAGAAAACCTAGACCTAGTTTTATATACCTTAATATTATTTTGGAAATTTAAAGAACGTGAAATCACAAGTTTGTGTTGTGATCAGAATACGCTGGCTTTGACAGCGAGAAAAAGCACTTGAGGAATTTCATCTTGTCACGTGACGTCCTCGGTAGCTTAGTTAGTAAAGCACTCGCCCGGTTTGCGATGGGACGTGGGTTCGAGTCCCACCTGGGTCGATGATTTTTTTCAAGTGTTATTTATCTTCAATTAAACCTTGCATGGAATTGCTAAAAACAAAAAAAAAAACAATGTTTAAGCATTTCTGACCTTAACCAATAGTCAAATATTTGTAAAAATATTTCTATAGGGTGTTGACGGTAGTATACTACTCAGCTATACATAAAGCTACAACATTGATCAGAATACGCTGGCTTTGACAGCGAGAAAAAGCACTTGAGGAATTTCATCTTGTCACGTGACGTCCTCGGTAGCTTAGTTGGTAAAGCACTCGCCCGGTTTGCGATGGGACGTGGGTTCGAGTCCCACCTGAGGTCGATGATTTTTTTCAAGTGTTATTTATCTTCAATTAAACATCGAAAGGTAGCATAAAATACCATCGGTGATTAATATTACCTTATATTATAATTAAAATAAGTTTTTCAAGACTATCTATACGAAAGCAATCTTAAATCAATCTATTACTTATAAAAATAAGGTCTCATGAAATTTTTTGTAGCTACTATTTTTTTCTGGGTAATTTTCGATTAGGGATGTTCGAGGCTTAAAATAGATCGTGTAAAGCTATCGAGAATTTAGTAACAGTGTATCTAATAGAAGTCTTAAGAAGTTAAATATGCCCAACGCGCTTAATTAATAACTTTTAAATAATTATGTAGTGTATAATATATTTATGTAAAAATTTGGCTGTAGTAATTTTTTTGTTTATAATAAGTGAAAATAAAATAATTATGATTGCAATTTTGTTTTCTCACGTAATTTCGTAGCACGATGTAATGTTTGAGAGTATTTAAATACAGAAGTGTATTTCCTGGAACGTGAACTGGAAATGGTCGACGAAACGTATTTTTGAATCGTGCGAATTCCTATTCGAATACGAAATGGCAAGATTCGCTTAAATCTGTGTATTGTTGTCATTTTTAGGGTTCCGTACCCAAAGGGTAAAACGGGACCCTACCACTAAGGCTCCGCTGTCCGTCCGTCTGTTTGTCTGTCTGTCACAGTTCATTTGCTTCAGATCTACTAGACCAATTAAGTTTCAATGTAGTAGAACATATTCATCACCAGCCTATATCAGTCCACTGCTGGACACAGGCCTCTCCAAAAGGAGGATTTTTCCATAATCGCCATGCTTGGCAGGCGGGTTGGCGATCGCAGTTTGGCCAATGGTGGAAAACAGACGCTGCTGCCTGTCTTCTTGTGGCGGTTCTCCTGTAGTCGCCTCTAACGACACCCATAGGAAGAGAAGGGGTGGTGTTATTCTAATAACGTGCCGGCACCACACGACACATATTAGTTTTATACAAATTAGGATGGCAAAACCAGCAAAAAGTCTGCTTGTATGTAATTATGTAAAATACTTAATAAAGTTTTTATGTACCTACTTTTCAAAGTTTGGACTTAAATTATTATAAGATTTAATTAACAAGCTTATCAGAGATGGCGACGCCATTATTTTAATGTTCGGCATGCTCGCCTCTCGGCCACGGAGGTCGTCGTCGTCGCATATATGGATATCACATACGAAATTTATCGTCAAAAATCGATAATTTAATTACTTTTATCGTATGTACCCCATTTTTAATTCAGTAGCTATACCTGTGGCCATACCATAACGTCATTGTTGTTGTTTTGACATTAAATTATGACCCGTACCTAAAATGGAATAGTTTTGTAATTCGTTACACCGACTTCAAAGTGACATCTTGTATTGAGTAAAAGTACTACTATGTCAGCCAACGCATATTCATTGATTAATATTCAATTAAAAGCCTTACAGTCTTATTAAAAACGTAGATTAAAGAAAGAATAACTTTATTCCAGGGTTTAAGTTCAGACTAATGAAATACAGCATTAATAAACATGGCATAAGGAGGTAAGCTATTCCGAATCTAATCTCGGAATAAAAGTTAATTCTTGTCACTACCTAGTTTAAAGACTGATTAAGCATAGTGTAGAGCTATATTTGACATTAGCATTAGATTTTAATGGTTGTTACATTAAATATAAAGAGAATTATACAGAAAACGACACTTGGTAATGTTTTTCTTGAAGTTATTTAAAATCAACAGGAAGAAACTTACTTTTTGTGGACTTATTCCCAAGCTTTTAACTTTTTTTGTTGGTGTTTGTGTCCAGAGATTTTTTTAAATGATTTGCGGTATTCCTTAAGTCCAGACCGTAATAATTGCTCCATTTGCAAGATATAACGAATAAATAAATCATCAAACGAAAATAAATAATACAACGCAGTCAGTGTATAAATAATCAACATGAATACTACCTTTTCTAATTTATCCCAGTAATAGAACGGTTGCGTTTTTGGCTTATTTTTCACACAGTTGAAAAAATAACAATTTGCAGAGAAAATCGAAGGAAACTTTGTCTAAGACCGAAAATAAACACAAGAAATTAGCATCAACGAACGGATATAAATCAAATGTCAATTTGACAGACAGCCTCAGTTTCGTTCTTGATTTATTCAGTAGCTCACTCTTTTTACTTTTAAACTGATTGGGTTGCCATAACAATCGCGTAAATCTCGGTGTAAGGAATGTATTGTTAGTCCAAAGTTACTCCATATTTATTAATAACAATATGATTACCATGTTAATACTCTGTTATTCTGTGATTAACTAGTCCAAGTGTAATATCGGATTAAGTTGGGAATAGTCGATTTTTATTAATAAGACTGTTAATGTCATGGAATAGGTTAATAATTCGCTATCTTGCAATCTTAAAACAACATCTAGTAGTGAGTAGCGGTAAAACAGCAAATGCAAGCAAGCTTTGAATTCAGAAACATATTTATAATAAAATAAAGTCGTGTTTTAACTTCTCAGTGTACGCAAACTATACATAGCTACAATACTAATGCTCTTTCATAGAAATTCTAAAAAAAGGCGCGCACTTCATTTAGAACACTTAAATGGGATTATCCTAGGACCGGAACTGCCTTCGCACGAAGATCTAGTCTTTACATGGGACCCTACTTGTACACCAAAATATATAAAAACAATAAAAACATCGTACAAATGACCAGATCAGAATGCAAGCTAGAAATATATAAATTGTTAAAAAGTATAAATTACATTGAGACAGAAGCTATCTTATGTCATTTAAATTAATTTAAACTAACAAATAAAATATATATTAAAAAAGAGGATCACCCTACACTCGCAAACGCTTTTTTATCTTTACTTCGTTTTATCTTTATACATGGATAGAAATACATGTGTTGGTAATCTTGTATATATATACATATATATTTAATATTACATAGTATAATATTATTATTATTTATGTTTGGAAACCGTAGTGGCCATTACCTATCATAAATATAAGTAGTGTCATAAATACTACTAAATAAACATACGAAAATATACACACCACACAACATAATAACACACTCTGAGATAACATTTTAATATTATAACTACAATACGTACACACAATACATACATACAAATGCACACGGTAATTATATTGCTATAACAAACATCTTGATGGGAAGACTGGTCTCCACGACACAGGGAATCCTAGTGTGGAGTCCAGTGGTACTGTTTCGTTTATTTGTTTTTAAAACTCTAATGTTTAATCTACTTGTAGTGTAATAGCAGTAACTAAACTATGTACTTATAAACTAAACCGAATAAACAATTTTATTTTATTATTATTTATAATTGATTAAATTCGTGTTCTGCGCTCTTTCGTAATCGTCTCAGTGGACCAATAGTATTCACGAATTCTTTGTTGTGTCATGGTATATATGTGTGAGTTTGGTTACACTGGTTCTCCATACAAATTAGTGATCATGCTATTTCTATTTGATCCCTGTTCTGTGGTCCATTCGTTAATTTTCTTTTTGACAGCTCACGCCTATGAATTAGCATTTTTTGTTTTTCGGAATAATATAGATACTATAGTAATGTCGTACTTTATTAACGGGTAACGCCACAAAATAGAAAAAATACAGAAGGTTCACTCCCGCCGTTTTCGAAAACATCTGCCCAAATTGGGCTGACTGCCTAGGGTTGCTATTCTGATTTTTGAAATTAATAAGTGTGCTTTATTACACCGATACAACGATTAGTTTATTCATTCATCTTATCATACGTGCAGGCCTAAATGGGAAGACAGAGCAATAATTACTCTCCCCAACTTGGCTTCTTCAATGACTGTCGTTTTTAACAGCGGCGGCAGCTGCGCGTTGTTAGAAATTATACGTACTAACTACATTACATAGGTACTGTTATGACATATACTGACATTTCTAGGTTACGTATTTATCCTAGCAACGACAATGTAAAAAAAATCAATGAATAATTTTATATGTTTATAATCTTTTATTCAACGCTTACCTAAAACACTGGTGTTAAACCAATGACGATTTAAGTAAAATTTAAAAGCTCATTTCTGCTGAATGTGTAATGAAATGAATGATTGATCGCTATCAAAGCTTATCTTTACCTTTACTACTTATTTACTACTCTACTTTACTTACAAGAGAAAACCTAGACCTAGTTTTATATACCTTTTAATATTATTTTGGAAATTTGAAGCACGTGTAATCACAATTTTGTGTTGTATTCAAACATCCAAACACACTGCAGCAGTAATAAAAACGCTTATATCTATTTTTCGCACGTAACAATGATCAATGCGTAGTAAACTGTCATGAGTGACAGTCCGCTGTAGTACTGGCCCGGATCGTCCGAGATTGCATGTAAACGCAATTGTCAATTTGTGCGTAACGATTTTGACGCTTAGTTCCAAGTGGCCTAGCTGTCTAGCAGCGCGCCGTCGCTATACGTAATTTGTAGTAACGCCTACTTAGTGAAGTGCCCTGTGCAAAACAAACAAACATAAAATAAATCATTTTTTTCCCCAAAATGTTGAAAGCTTTTTACTTCCAGTGCACTATGACTGATCGTTGTTTAAAAAAAGTATGGTAATTAAAATAGTATAATACTCTAAATTGAGTAGAACAAATAAAAGAAGTCCAGAACAATAAGGTCGGGTGAGCGGGGTAGACATAAAACCAAGGACCAAGTCACCCGATCCAACTCTCTGGATATTTTTGTCTTAATTTAAGTATATTCTTGCGCAGGATGGGCATAGCGAGCTGGGAAACTATCATTTTAAACCTACATGTTCTGCAAATCACTTATGGGCACGTCTTCTGATAATTCTGACCAGTCATTTTGTAGAATGTTCAATCAAGTATATACTTTACTTTACTAATCCATATTTTTTTTGTCGCTTGTTTCCCTTGAGTAAAATAGGTACCATTTTAGAATTTTTGTTGTCAAACATTTACTTTATCGTTATAAATAAAAAAAAATTATTGTGAATTACAATTAATGTGAATAACAAGAGGTAACAACCTCATGTTTTCATTCATATTATATTTTTTTTAACAATAAAAATACATTTTTGGTCACAAAGTAAAAGATATTTATCAATTTAAGAAATTTGGTTTATGTTGAAAATAATAATTATTTTTGGCTAGTTATCTTAAAGTATTATAGTATCTTGGCTAGTTGCGTCAATTTAAAAAAAACTTGCCACGGTAGCGATCATACTTTTTAGGGTTCTGTAGTTCTGAGAAGGAACCCTTGTAGTTTCGTCATGTCCGTCTGTCTGTCTGTCTGTCCGTCTGTCCGTCGGCCTGTCTGTTCGTCTGTCCGTCCGTCTGTCCGTCCGTCCGTCTGAGGTTTTTTCTTGGAGACTGTTGATTCTAAAGATTTGTAATTTTGTAGAGATATGTATGTCATGGCCCGATCTTTAAATTAATCACTTTATGATGTGGCTGGTCATTTCATTAAATGGTCGTATTTCTTGAAAAGTTCAACAATAACTGGCCATATCGTTAAAACGTCAACGTTTGATGATATGTCAATCAACGTGTGACCAAATCATTAAAACGTTTACAAGTTACTGGAATTGGTTTGAAATTGATTTTGGGCAATAGATTATTGTAACATTCGTAATTTTGAAAGGAATCTAACAAATAAAAAGATTTAAATAGTTTATAACCTGACTTACCTCCCAAGTAACGTGTCGAACTCCATGATTTTGTAACGTTGCGCCCGTTTTCGAGTGACTTTTATTAAAATCGCCTGGCTTGATGACTTAACGATAATTCACTGCACTTTAATCTTCAATTCACACATTATTGTTCACATTATGAAAAAAATAATTATTCGCCACCACGATGTACCACAATAACAAAGCGCCTCTACCGGTGGATAAAATAAACTGTTTTACGATATGACCACTACAGTTTGGCCGTTTCATGAAGTAGGTCGGTTATATCGTCAAACGCTGACTGATTCATTGATCTGGCCAAACCCCATCATGATGTGGCCAGCGGGTACTGTGCCGCATCATGAAAAACGACCATTTTATGAAATGGTTAGCCACATCATGAAATGATTAATTCTAAGATCGGGCTAGGACATGTATATCAATCACGCCGACAAAACGGTTGCATAAAATTTTGAAAAATATTTTTTTCAGGATAGCTCCCATACATGTTACGAGGGGGGATGATTTTTTAAACATTTATCCCATCGTGTGGGGTATCGTTAAATAGATCCCTTTAAATGACATAGGGGTTTCTTAAACAATTTTTCGATTTAGAGATCCGTTTGCGATTGCGAAACTTTAAAATGCAAATTTTTGCTCGAGTAAGGCGGCCCCCTCCTATCCCTAAAAGCTAAACTATTGGCTTGAAAAATCTGTAAAAATTTATGATAATAGTGTTTTTTTATAATATTTAAAGGAAAATCATAACGTGTAAGATAGATCAGTTGGTTTAACAAACAAAATCAACAAATACTAAAAAGCAGAATAAAATATACAGGGTGTTCGGAAGAAGGGTGAACACAGGAAAATGACAGGTAGGTAGGGTCTTCTCCTATGTGCTCAGCCCATAAAATTTGACCTAGGCCATTCTTTGGGTTTTAACCGATTTTTTAAAAAAAAACCCGACTTTCGCCGCTTTCACATAGCCGCTTTCAAATAGGAGCATCTAAACTACAAAAAGAGGTAAGAAAATTATTTGAAGATGAAATTTGCATTGCAATGAAAAAAAAACTACAAGAGATCGATGGCTTCAGATTTTATGTAACCATCTCTAATGTATGCCCTTTCTAACGGTATGCAATTTTTATGTTTTTTTCAAGAATAACTGGAGTTATTCATAAATTTTGTCAAATCGGACGATTCTGACGAAACTCTACTTTTGGAGAAAATTAATTCTTTGACAAAAACTAAGAACAGGAAGCATTATTAAACAAAAGTAGGACGTTACCAAATTCAAAGTTGTTAAATTTAACGGTCTTATGGATACCTAAGTAAAGTAAAATAAGGAAACACAAAGTTATGTACTAGTCCGGGAATTTTTGAATAATTCTTTCCCTAACTCGTGGATTAGCCGTGGTGGACCCATTCCTTGGCCTCCGCGATCCCCGGACTAGTCTAGGGAAGGGCCAAAGACTTGGACTTTGTCTATGTAACAGAAGTGGCTAATCGTGAAGAATTAATAAACTGAATAAATGCTGCTTTTGATATCATGAAAGGGGAAATGTTATTAAGAACAACCACAGTAGAGATATGAAACAGGTGCCGGGCTTGTATCAATAATGAAGGCCAGCAGTTTGAACAATTATTGTAATTATTGCTAATAATTGGTAGTCAATTACATAACTTTGTGTTTCCTTTATTTGACTTTACTTAGGTATCCATAAGACCGTTAAATTTAACAACTTTAAATTTTCTAACGTCCTACTTTTGTTTAATAATGGGTCCTGTTCTTAGATTTCGTCAAACAATTAATTTTCTCCAAAAGTAGAGTTTCGTCAAAATCGTCCGATTTCTCAAAATTTATGAATAACTCCAGTTATTCTTAAAAAAAACATAAAAATCGCATACCGTCAGAAATAGCATACATTGTTTACATAAAATCTGAAGATTCTGAAGATCTGAACATACATGTTTACATAAAATCTGAAGCCATCGATCTCTTGTAGTTTTTTTTTCATTGCAATGCAAAGTTCATCTTCAAATAATTTTCTTACCTCTTTTTGTAGTTTAGATGCTCCTATTTTTGTCAACCGGCATTCTTATAAAAAAATATTGATTACTTGAAGAACTACTATGTATCAAGATCAGAAAAAAAAACAAATGTTGCCAGACTTGTCAATAAAAAGGAAACTTATGGAAGTTTAAAGGTGTGAAAGTGGCGAAAGTCGGGTTTTTTTAAAAAAAATCGGGTAAAACCAAAAGAAGGGCCTAGGTCAAATTTTATGGGCTGAGCACATAGGAGAAGACCCCACCTACCTGTCATTTTTCTGTGTTCACCCTTCTTCCGAACACCCTGTATGTTTTAGGGGGCTCCCATACAACGTGTTTTTTTTGCCATTTTTATAGATAATGGTACGGAACCCTTCGTGCGCGAGGCCGACTCGCACTTGGCCGGTTTTTTTTATTTTTGTGTGAAAATCTTAATGCGGTTCACAGAATACATCTACTTAACCAAGTTTCAACAGTATAGTTCTAACAGTTTCGGAAAAAAGTGACAGTGACATACGGACGGATACACAGACAGACTACAGACATGACGAATTCATAAGGGATTCGTTTTTTACCTTTTGGCTACGGAACCCTAAAAACCTTCAGATAATTCTCACAGTTTTCGATATAAAGCAAATGTCGAAATACGACAATCGATTGGTAGAGTGGTTTGTAGAAATAATAATATTTTTATTTCATTTTTTATTCATCGGCATATTTGCATCCTAATATGGTGTTGCGTTATGAAATAAAGGCAAAAAAATATATTTTTAATACTCGGCAGTCGGGTAATAATGGAACCTACCTTTAAAGCTTAAGAATGCTAACTTTTTTAATAAAACCAAAATTATTTGATAATTTGGGGTATGGTAAATTAAATTCCAATCTTTGTCATTAAATTAGGCTGGAAATGAATGAACGATTCAACTGCCCGAATTTTTAATACGATTTCTTATTAAAATACCGATTTCATTTCGAAGCCTTTTGGTATAATAGCATAATAATGGTAGGTTATGAAAAAAATGTTAAAACGAAATTGTTTTTGAATACCTATCCCTTAGAATTGTCTGAGAAATACGATTTTACGTAATCTGGAATCATGATAATAATCATATTCTTTTATTATAACAATGTGTGGTATTTTTTCTCAGTAAATTTGGTAGCTTTGAAACTAATTTGGAATTATTTTGCATGAGAGTTTTGGCATTACAATGTTGAGCCGTAACTCATATAGGGTCTTGCATTTCAGTTATCTCTGTTATCAGAAACAAGTTCGTGAACTGCGCGGGGTGTAACTGGTGAATTATGGTGTAAACTGATTATAGTAGTTATTGAACATGCACGACATTATTTCTCAGAATAACTTTGTAATAACCTAACCACTACTCTACTCCTACAAGAAACCCCTAAAATTTCGTCATGTCCGTCTGTCTCTCTGTCTGTCTGTCCGAGGTATTGCTGGAAGAGTGCTGACACTAGAGAGCTGCAATTTTGTGGACGTACGTTCTATATCAATTATGCCGACTGGTAAAATAAAATTTTGAAAAATAATTTTCAAATAATATACATTAAACGTGGGGATGAATTTTTTTCATCGCCTACTCCATCGTGTGGGATATCGTTGAGTAGGTCCTTTGAAATGACTCGGGGGTGGCTAAGACTATTTTTTGATTTAGGGATCCTTTTGCGAAATATTAAACTTCTAAGTGCTAATTTTTATCAAGTAGGGTGCCCCGCCCCCCTCTAAAAACTAAACTATTGGCTTGAAAAAACTGGAAAAATGCTTTTCATGAACTTTTCAGGAAAATCCTTAAAGGAAAAAATAATATTAATTCCTTAAAGGAAAACATTAAAAGTGACTTAAATGAAGTAATTGCTGAAATATATTGTGATAGCGACTGCAACTAAAGAACCCTACACTGCGCGTGGCACGACACGCATTTGGCCGGTTTTTACTATAAATAAATTAATATTTGACAACATCACATACATTGCTCAGATTCTAAGGTAAGTAGGTAAAGCACTTTTGTAATAGAAATAACAGAAACAACGACGGTAGCACAACACCCAGACCAGACCTAGTCTTGCCATGAATATTGTAACAAAGAAAAAAATATTTTTTTAATTGCAATTAACATTTATTACTTTTACAGTGTGTTAGTTTAATACATAAATATAAAACAATTTAAAATATAAAAAGCTTATTCGAAGTGGTCTTCATTGGCAGCAATACAGTCCTTTAAACGTTGAGGCCAGTTATCAATAGAAGCACGCACTTTTTCCATGGGAAAATTCTTCCCTGCCAATAGTATGGATTGTTTTAGGGACTCCAAATTATCATGGCGTTTAGAGCAAGCCGTACTCTCTAAAACTGACCATAAATCATAATCCAGCGGATTAAGATCAGGACTAGACGACGGCCAGTCTTCGGCTCTGATGAAGTCCGAAACGTTCGCTTCCAACCAAGACTGCGTGGACCGAGCTTTATGACCCGGCGCCGAGTCTTGCTGGAAGGACCATACATGGTTATTGAACATGGTGTTGTTAAGGGGCTTAACTACCTTCTCAAGAATGGTATCTTGATACACTTGTGCCGATGTTTTGATTCCTTTTTCACAAAAATAGTGCTCAGTCACTCCGTCATAGCTAACTCCCCACCAAACCATCACTGAAGTCGGATAATGCCCACGTTGCACTCTGTCGACTGATTGGGTAGCTTCCTTAGAGCTTTGAGCATAAATACGGTCATTTTGTTTGTTAAAATGTTGCTCAATAGTAAACATTTTCTCATTCGTAAACAAAATTTTTCTGTGACCTCGCTTTGCGTACCGCTTCAGTAGTTGTTTCGATTTTACCACCCTATTCCCTTTTAAATTATCAGTTAAGAAATGACCAGTACGTCTCTTATAGGCTGCAAGTCCTAAGTAATCTTTTAAAATACGCGACATGGTTCTAGGTGCTATCTTCATTTCTCGAGATAAAATCTTTTGCTTTTGGACAGCATTTCTTCGAATTCTTTCCCTTACTGCTTTGACCACCTTTTTCGTACGAACACTACGTGGACGGCCAGATCTTTTTCTGTCACAAACAGAGGAAGTCTCATTGTACCTATTAATAGCCCGGCACACAAACATTTGAGTAATACCAAGTGTATGGAGAGTTTTAAAAATTGCATTTGGCTCCATACCTACTTTGTGTAATGCAATCACAGCGATTCGGTTCTCTTTATCACCCCACTCCATTTTAATATCGCAAAATATTGTACAATGTATTGGCGCCAAAATGAGAAAACACAATGAACTATCGTATAAAAATGACAGATTCCAAATTCAAATGTAATATTTTTTAATTTTTTATTGTAACAGTATTTATGACCAGACTGGGTATAAAAGTTCATTTTCTACATTGAACTAACCGGGAATCGAATCTGGCCTCACTATGGCACTAAACCAGGAGGCCTAGTACGAAAGTGCGTCGTATGGTCGGTCTTAGGTATTATCCGATCAAGTTAAAAACATCCATTCCTCCGTATCAAAGGTTTGATAATTTAGGAATAATTGAAAACGGTCCGTCATTTACACGGCTAGATTGAGTTGGTCATATTTTATCAAAGGATTGACACATGAGACTGGCCATTGTAGGTTGGGTTGCACCATAGTATCAGTTAAAGTTAAGGTCAAAGTCAAATGTAACTAACTGTAACGCTAATTTAATTATTAAAGCGAGATGGGTTGCACAATCGTATTCGGTAGCGTAGTTAAAGTTACCAGGGTTACAAGTCTAATGACGCCTAATATACACGAACTTTCTGTAGAAAAGTATTTGTGACATAGCAATACTCAACGTAATGTCAAATAGCCGATACGGTGTCATCATTGTCATTGAATTATCGAATCATTCAGCTGTCAAACTATAACAAAGTTTTTCAATTTTTAATACTTTAATTACCAATTTAACCGCTGAATTTGCGAAGAACTTCGTTAAACTTGTTAAATAAAATAAATTGTATTTAATCGACGCTAGGTACGGAAATTAATGGACGCCTTGCTCACAAACATTCCAAAAAATTATAATATTTTTTATTCCCATACTAATAGTAGAAACTAGCCGTGCCCTGCGGCTTCACTCTTGTGGGAATTTCGGTGTGGTACTTGTATATTCTTGCCTTTCCTCATGAATATCGATATCGAACTCGGTAGCAGAGAGGTGACCATGCCAGACTAGGCGTCGCAATCTCTAAGGTCCCAGGTTTGATTTCCGGTTTGATACTACAGTAACCTGGTTGCAATTATCATTCTGCCCCACTCCTGTGCCTCACTCTAAACACATTATCACAATATCTTTCTCGTCGGAAATCTCGCTAGGAACGAATTTTCGCCCCATTTGGCAAATCGATTGGTTCTTGGGATATATACTTTTCTTTTCTGGGCCTTATATTGACCACCTACAGAAGTAGGAATCACTTTCATCTACAGAAGAAGTTTCCGCGAATATTTTCTGTATCATCGACATATTTGGAGGTTGGAATATTCGACTCGCATGACAGATACTTGACAATAACTTTAACATTAACCGGTCAATCTTGAGCGGTTACGTTTAGCATTAAGTTATGACGTCATTTGACTATTGTCAAAATGGTGCAACCCATTTTTTACCTAACCGATGTTTTAACTGTACAGTTAAAGTAAGTTCGTGCAACCCAACCGTTATTTGTATACGACCGAACAAAAGCTACAGTTTCGTGCTAGGCCCCCTTTGCAAACATTCGTATAGATAGTTGGTATTTATTATGGCTAAATGAATAGACATTTTTCTGAATCATTTATTATATGATTTGAAACCGAAAATTTTACCACACGCAGACGTTGCCTTACGGCCTGCTTAGAAAAATATTAAAGTTTTTCCAAAAACTTGTTTAAACTGATTTAATGAAACAGACAATTTTTTAAATTTTTTCGCGTAAAAACGGCACGCATAAGAGCTTGCCAAGTCTTAAAAAAAATTGTTCGCGTGTAGTTATTCATCAGGAAATTGCGTGAACATTTTTACTGCATTTGCTTGAAGTTATTCTTGGTCGCTAAGGAATTTGTGTTTATGGATTTCTTGAGTTTGCCGGTAAAATTTTACATTGTGTATTCAAGTAGGGACTTTTTTTTCGAACAAAGTATTATTCGTTTCTGCGTAGATTGAATTATTTTTTGCCATTACGATAACGGAGTCTTTGGGGCAGAGTATCTCAATGATTGTCTGGTCTAATTGCTTACGATCCGGTAAAAGTCAGGTGGTTTCGGGTTCGAATTCTATTAGAGGCAAAATTAAATGTTGGTGTGATGAGCACAAACATTTAAAGGTACCTTGGTTATGAATATTTACAAAGGTATTGAGGTAAATTTATCCGTTATCTAGCCTCCAAAGTACAAGCTTTGCTTAGCTAGATAATTGATGTGGATTGTTAAAACAATTTGTTATTTCTTAAATGCTGGCAGACCTCTTCTGGTCATAAATGGAAGACCCAAATGCCATTGCCACGTTAACGTTATTACACAGATCAACACATTTTCAGATAGAATTAATACAATATGGCATTCCCTGCCAGCTGTTTATTGGGCTAAACAGAAACTTGATTTTTTGTTGTCTGAGAGAGCTGTTTGCATGAAGGCAAAAGTAACAGAACAAAAGGTTATTTACCATAAATTGTTAAGGCAGTATTATTTGTTCAGGCCTTCTGACCTTAATTAAAAGCTTTGCACAGATAAAAAGGGTAATAAAACCCGATATTTTGATACAACTTTTTCGATATTCACTCCTAAAATATTTATTAAAAAAGAAATAAAAAAGCTGACAACAAAAAACTCGGCGGTTTAATTCTTTCGCTAAAATCGTCACGTGATATTTGCAAAAATTAGGAATTTTCAAAAATTCATACCTCATACACTGCCTGGCACTACGGAGCAACTTTTATTTCCTGTTGCGGCAATCGGCAACTCGCAATTAGTATTTTTTCTATTTTAAATATTTATATATTTTTAAGCAACTGCCCAGAACTCTAGTTGCGACTTTCGGCAATTGCAACTGTTTCTACAACGAGTTGCTGGTTTTTACAACTGGCAAATTTTATCAATGGCAAAGCAAAAAAATAAGTACAACTTTTTCTAGATCCCTAGTCAAACTGATCATAGTTTCAAAAGTGAATTTAATAATGCAGCAGCAGTAAACTAGGCTTAAACTAAACTTGGTTGCTGGTTTTAGTCACTACAACCGGCAATCACATACTTAAAATAGTTAATAGTTGCGACAACTGAAGTTACTCCGTATGCAATTCGTCTTAGTTGATGCCCAGACAAAAGAAAGACCTATTAGCTAGACTCATTGCTCAACCAAACTGTTGTTTTCAATCTGTGTTAGGGTAAGTCCAGATCTGGCGAATGCGCTTCGAATGCGCAGCACGCGCGCAGCACCCGTACAGTTACGGCAATCGTTTGATGCGCCTCTTTAGCGTAACTCATGCAAGGCTTGTACGTACTCGTACAATGCGCGCGAGCCAAGCATTCGCGGCGCATTCGCCAGATCTGGACGCAGTCTTAGAAAGCGGAGTGGTTTAGAATTAGGAAAAATTTCTTTGCTTCATTTATCTTTAAGCTTAATACAAACTAATAATAAAACTAGCTTGTTCCCTAGAGTAAGTCCTTGTAAACTAAAGTCGGGCAGGTTGCGCAAAATAGAAAAAAAATTACAGAAAATATCGCAGTAGGCGATTTTCTAAAGCGCCGCTTCCTCGCATTCCTATAGGCTGAAGCCTATAAGGACTAGGAAAGTAGATGTTTTGATTGGCGAGTAATTTTGTAGCTAGCTGTGTCTGAACAACAAAAAATCACTTCTCACTCGACTAAGGCTAAACTTTCGACGGCAAATTATGACGCGGCGCCGCGGCGGGGCGTCGTGCAAGTTGTTGTGTTGTGGTCTTTCTGTGGTGATTGTATAAATTAAAGAAGTAGATATTATATTGTAATAAAATTATTGATTAATGATCTAGAATCATAGACATGAACACCCCGTAGCGAATTTGCGGCTTAAGTCTGGTTCTTCACATTGGGATGTAGGTAATTTTTATTTTAGTCAGAGATATAATCTGAATGTTTTGTAATAATTCATTCCATATAAAACTACGCTAGGCGATAAATAATATTAGGTTGGGGAAGAAGTCTTTTCGCATTATAGTACCTATGTATAAACTTGTACTTTTACGCAAGCCGTGAAAAAAATTTGAGATGTTTATGGACCTAGTGCAGTGTCTGTGAGAGTAGCACAAATTTTGTTTAAGCATTTTCAATCCGGTAATTTCGATGTCGAAGATGCACGTCGATTTGGTCGCGAAAATTACGGATAAAATTGATGCCATTTTTGAAAAAGTGAGGAAATATCGGCATGTCAGTAGTTACGACGTAGCTGAAGAACTGGGAATTGACCACAAAGCAGATTTGGCGCATTTGAAAAAAACTGAGTACACAAAAAAGCTCGATATTTGGGGACCCCACAAGCTCACTGAAAGAAACCTAATGAACCGTGTACTCATTTGTGATTCTTTATTACGACGTAATAAAACCGAACCATTTTTGAAAAAGCTGATTACTGGTGATAAAAACTGGATCACGTACGAAAAAGGTCGTGGTCGGGGTCAGGGTTCACAGACTGTGGCGAAACCCGGGTTAACTCGCAAGAAGGTGCATGCTGTGTGTGTGGTTGGATTGGAAGGGCATTATTCATTATGAGCTGTTACCACCAGGCAGGACCATCGATTCTTAACTCTACTGCGAACAACTGATGAGATTAAAGCCAGAAGTTAAGAGAAAGCGGCCGGAATTAATCGACAAAAGGGGTGTGGTTTTCATCATGATAACGCTAGACCTCACACATATTTAGCCACTCAGCAAAAATTAGGAGAGTTTGGCTGGGAGGTGTTAATGCATCCGCCGTATAGTCCTGACCTTGCACCTTCAGATTTCCACCTGTTTCGCTCTCTTCAGAATTCTCTAGGCAGTGTCAGGTACTCAGGTCACGAGATGACTGCCAAAACCACTTGTCGCGGTATTTTGATCTCCAAAATTTATATTGCAATGGGATTATGTGCCTACCTACAAGATGGCAAAAAGTTATCAAACAAAATGATACCTACATACTTTAGATAAATGTAAATAAACTATATTAAAAAATGTTTTGAATTTTCTTAAAAAATGCGAAGAACCTTTTTTCCCAACCTATTATACAGTGTGTCCGGGTTTTGACCGGCGATAATTTAAGGGCTTTTAATTCATTAAATATTATCGACAAAAAATCCCACATGTAGGGGTCTAACTCTCCCCCTCTTGAAATGGCAGCAATTTAAATATTTTTTTTTATGGTATAGCATGCAAACACAGGGTATTAATATGGATCTGGGATCCTAAACATTATGAAACAAGATTCATTTGAAAGGCAATGATATTGCCTATCATTAAATACAAAATATCTTGAATAACAAAAACCAATTCAGAAATAATTAACTGTCATAGAGAAAAAAAAATGAAATTTTATGCAAATTTCTGATAAATGTACTAAATTTACCAGTTTTTTAAACGTATTTCAACAACTAGCGCCATAAATGTACTACATTTTTGTATAATGTAATACATTATGAGATTATCTACAAACTCATGCCTAAATTTCGATTTTGGGTGCCATACTTCAGGAGCTGCTGTAATTTAAATATGACATTGCAAATGCACTAAATGATTATTTTTTAGAAAATCACTCCCTAAACTCGACGTTTAGAACATGTATGATTAAAAGTATTGTGAATTGGCATACTATTGGTGTAACCTTGTTGCTGATATAAATAAACAAAATAAAATACATAAATAGAGTTTTGCACTCGCGCAAAGTCAAATTTAAACTACTGTAGCTCCTGAAGTATAGCACCAAAAATAGTAATGTTGCTATCAGTTTGTAGATAATCTGATAATGTATCACATTATACAAAAATAAATTACATTTATGGGGCTAGTTTTTGTAATACGTTTAAAAAACTGGTAAATTTAGTATTTTTTTCAGCAAGTTTCTTTCAATTTCATTTTTTTCTCTATGGCAGTTATTAATTTTTAAATTGGTCTTTGCTTTATATCATTGCCTTTCTAATGATTTTTTTTCCATATTGTTTAGGCACTCTAGATCCATATAAATAGTATTTTTTGCATGCCCTACCATAAAAGTTTTAAAATATATAAATGGCTGCTATTTCAAGGGGGGGAGAGTTAGACATGTGAGGTTTTTGTCGATTAAATTTGATGAATTAATAGCCCTTAAATTATCGCCGGTCGAAACCCAGACACACACTATATCTCAAGTTGTAGATTATACATACAAAAAATCTGCTCATTATACGTTTTTTTATCGCATAGTAAAAAACCAGCTTACTTGTCATGGTCATGTCATCAGGTAGGGCCAAGCCCCGGGTTGAAATCAGCCGATGACCTGTGGATGGCGCGCTACATCCTGGCGCGACTGGCGGAGGAGTACGGCACTGTGGCCTCGTTCGAGCCCCAGCCGGTGCCAGACTGGCCCGGAAACGGAACCTTTGTCTACTTCTCTACTAAGGATATGAGAGTCGACGATGGAATACTGTGAGTACTGGTTTGTTTAATAACTTAGTGTACTATATTTAAAAAAACCGGCCAAGTGCAAGTCGGACTCGCGCACGAATGGTTTTTTTCTGGTTTTCAGTATTATTTGTTGTTATAGAAGCAACAGACACAGACGGACAGACAGGACAGACGGACAGCGGAGTATTAGTAATAGAGTCCCGTTTCACCATTTGGGTACGGAAACCTAAAAAAAAAAAATCATTTGTATACAGATCAATTTTACATTTGTAAGTAATTCATACGTGATCGTTAATTATATTTGGGTATCTAGCTAGGGTTAGGTTCGTTTTTAGGATTCTGTACCCAAAGGATAAAATGGGACTCTATTACTAAGGCTGTCCGTCTGTCCGTCTGTCCGTCTGTCCGTCTGTCCGTCTGTCCGTCTGTCCGTCTGTCCGTCTGTCCGTCTGTCCGTCTGTCCGTCTGTCCGTCTGTCCGTCTGTCCGTCTGTCCGTCTGTCCGTCTGTCCGTCTGTCCGTCTGTCCGTCTGTCCGTCTGTCCGTCTTAGTCAAGAACCGTGATAGCTAGACAGTTGACATTTTCACAGACGATGTATTTCTGTTGCCGCTATAACAACAAATAAAATATATATTTAAGGGGGTTCCCATACAATAAACGTGATTATTAGCCGTTTTCATAGATAATGGTACGGAACCCTTTTGTGCGCGAATCCGATTTGCACTTGGCCGGTTTTGTGTTCCCGTTTTTCCCCGTCATAAAAACTCGCGTATACGCGTGTATTAGCCCACAAAAGTTTTATTGAAATCGGATGCAAATTATGGCTCAGTAATGCTGGGCCAAAAAAACAAAGGAGTTTCTCAGTTTGACCCGTATGTTTGTATGTATGTATGTTTGTCCGCGATTTTCTCGCGTTTGGCTGCTCCGATGTTTATGTGGTTTTCAGAAAAGTATTTGTTACATTCCGAAGAAGGTTTAATTATTAAAACCGCCCAAGTGCGAGTCGGACTCTCGCACGAAGGGTTCCGTACCATTATCTAGCAACGGTTTACGATTTATGACGTATTTAAAAAAACTACTTACTAGATCTCGTTCAAACCATTTTTCGGTGGAAGTTTACATGGTATTGTATATCATATAGTTTTTTTAGTTTTATCGTTCTCTTATTTTAAAAGTTACAGCCCCCCCCCAATAATGAGGTTTATAATGATATTATAAACCTCATTATCACACGTATGGGTTTGAATAAAAAAAAATTTGGGTTTCAGTTCTAAGTATGGGGAACCCCCAAAATTTTTTTTTCTATTTTTGTGTAAAAAATCTTAATGCGGTTCACAGAATACATCTACTTACCAAGTTTCAACAGTATAGTTCTTATAGTTTCGGTAAAAAGTGACTGTGACATACGGACGGACAGACAGTCAGGCAGACATGAAGAATGCATTAGGGCTCCCTTTTTTGCCATTTGGCTACGGCATCCAAAAAAGGTTATAATATAAAATAAGTTTATAAAAAACTAGAAACCGACTTTAAAAATGAACTAAAAGGCAAAAAATAATATTTTGTAAACAAACATAGGCACCTAATCAGTTATTTTTGGAGTCGGTGCGAATGAACACATTTTACCTCTCCATGGAGCACCTATGTTTGTTTACAAAATATTATTTTTCGCCTTTTAGTTCATTTTTGAAGTCGGTTCCTAGTTTTTTTTTAAACTTTAGTTGTTGTTCAATGTTAGTCACATAAAAATGGCGTCAGAATTTGGGCACCAAAAAGAGGATTTGGTATTTCTGCGTTCCACATTGTATTTAAATAAATTTTATCTCGACGAGTATAGTCTGGTTATAACAATATAGCGTTATTTGCTTACACAAGTTTAAATATAAATAAATAATGAACAACATCACATACATTGCTCTGATTCTAAGGTAAGTAGCTAAAGCACTTGTGTTATAGAAATCAGAAACAATGACGGTACTACAACACCCAGACCCGAGCCAATATAGAAAATTTCGTTTTCTACATTGGCCCGACCGGGAATTGAACCCGTAACCTCAGAGATGGCGTCGCGGCCAAGTCCGGCGAGCTCGCCTCTCGGCTACTAAGGTCGTCAAAAATATGTTTGTTGTATTTAAATCAATTTGCTGCATCCCATTGGATTTAGTGTTAGATATGTCGTAGCCCGATCTTAAAATTAAACACTAATTCATGATGTGGATTTCCATTTCATAAAATGGTTGTATTTCATAAAACGGCCATACAAAACTGGCAATATCGTTTAAACGTCAACGTTTGATGAAATGTCAATCAACGTTTGGCCATATCATTAAAATATCACGTTACGTTAAATACGTTTGCAATTTACTGGAATTCGTTTTATATATATTTTGGGCAATAGATAAATAAAACATTATAAATATTTGTAATTTTGAAAGGAACCTAATAATAAAAAGATTTAACCTAACTAACCTCCAAATTACGTTTCGAACTCCACAATAATTTAACGTTATGCCTTTTTTTAGAGTGACTTTCATAAAAATACCCTAGCTTGATGTCTTAACGATAAAACACTCCAATTAAATCTTCTATTTACACTTTTAATCTACATTTAAACTTATATAGATAAATAAATATTGGACAACATCACATACATTGCTCTGATCCTAAGTAAGTAGCTAAAGCATTTGTGTTATAGAAATCAGAAACAACGACGGTAGCACAACACCCAGACCCGAGACAATATAGAAAAGTTCGTTTCCTACATTGACCCGACCGGGGATTGAACCCAGACCCTTAGAGATGGCGACACCATATTAGTCCGGCGTGCTCGCCTCTCGGCTACGGAGGTCGTCGGAGGACTTATTATTCACTTTCGCAATTGACAAGAACAGATCGAGCAATTAAACAATTGACCGCCGCCATGTTGTACCACCCACAATAACAATGCGACATCAGTGCCTCTACCGGTAAATAATGTAGCTATTTTACGATATGACCACCAACGTTTGGCCATTTCATGAATTAGTCGGTCGTATTGTCAAACGCTGACTGATTCATTGATCTGGCCTATCAACATGATGTGGCCAGCGGGTACTGGGCCGCATCATAAAAAAACGACCATTTTATGAAGTGGTTGGCCACATCATGAAGTGAATAATTCTAAGATCAGGCCACGACAATACACTATTCAACGCTTTTTGCAAACGTCGCTATCCGGTAATGATAGTATTAGAAATCAATTCACTTGTTTAATATGCATGTTCAGGCTGTTTGCATGTTTAAGTTGTTTGCATGTTTGACTTTCGTACGTACAAGTCTTATTAAAATCTATCCATTCAAAGTCTGGCTGTATCAAATTATAACGGACTGACTGCCTTTGCCCTCATGATTATACCGCTTGCTATTCCTAATTTATGAGGAGGATTAAAATAGAAGCCAGGTTCTTCCTTTCGAGTTAAAGCTTTGTCCGTACCAATTTATCTCCTTTTTACCTTCAAATTGTATTTTTAAATTATATTTTTATGATGAAAAATAGCCTACGCATTCTCTTAGGAGCTATCTCTCTATCTCTTTGCCAAAATACATCTAAATTTAACCAATTTCGATGTGTTTTGGCGGTTTAGGTTTACAGACAGACAGGTTACTTTTGCATGCAATTATACATAACATAATAATACATTTGTTTATAAAATTTGTTAAGATTTAACTACAAACACTACGTCATATAACCAAGATGATATTTGCAGAGACAAAATAAAATAAGCTACATTATTGCTATTCATTACTAAAAAACCCTCAAAAGCCATTAAAATGTGAAAGTTGCAAACTTGTAAATTGGGAAAGTTTGCCACGAAAATGTTTTTAGAGTGAGCGAGCATATACGCAGTGTGGTAATTAGTTGTAAAGGCTACATAAGTACGAAGGACTCTAGTTTTAATTATTCGCATCAGAACTTCTATAATTAGAGGTTTAGATTGTGAGATCAAACTGCAATTTATACGATGCTATGTGACCTTTAACAATTTCATATAAAATTAAATAAATAAACTGTTTCCACTCCAACAATTCGATAGTTGACTTAAAAATAGTAATAACTAGCTGTCCCGCGACTTCGTTCGCGTAGACTTTAGAATATTTGATGTGTCTCATAATAATTAGGCAATGTCGTGGTCTGCGCTGCAGCACGCTTATCAAGAAAGGAACTTTTGATTTGAAACACCCGATTTGTATTAAAAACCGGCCAAGTGCGAGTCGTACTGGCGCACGAAGGGTTCCGCACCATCTTATTAGGTTGGGTTGCTCCATTGTATCAGTTAAAGTTAAGATCAAAGTCAAATTTAACTGTAACGCTAACTTTAACTATTTGAGCGACATGGGTTGCACCATCATATTCGGTAGCATAGTTAAAGTTACCAGGGTTACAAGTTTAATGACGCCTAATTGACACAAAACTCGCTGTGGAAAACTATTTGTGACATGGCAATACTCCACGTAACGTCAAAAAGCCGATACGGTGTTATCAGTTTATTTGATCAGTGGTGTTATCATTGAATTGTCAAATCATTCAGCTGTCAAACTCACTGATCAAATAATACTACGTAGAAGATAGCGGGCTAGGAATATCGAAAAAATAAACGTCACTTACTTCAATTGATTGGAAACTTTTTCGTCGAGTGATAAAAAAAAAGAAAAGAAAAAACTTAGAGTGAGAAACTTAATAGTGATGTGATGTCTGATGGCCGTAAATGTCCACAGGCTATATAAAATCGCATAGATCTAGACATAATCGAGATATCGATGCACTTTAATCGATAATTGTTAATCGATACTTTATAATTGGTCAGTAGTATGCGCTGTATAGTAGCTATCAGAACCTGCCTTAATAATAATAATAGGTACTTTGCAATAAAAACTGTAGTTAAACGAAAATTGTATATTAAAGAACTTCAAAATAAGAAATACACTTAGTTCAGTCCCAGAAATACAGATTCCTAGTCTCAGATTATCTTCTCGTTCTCTTGTAACTGTAGCTAAAAAGGAACTTTCATGAATAAACAGATCCAGAAGGCAAGGATAGTTCCAATAAATTTTATTTACTCACATAAGTACATCACAGAACCTCAGAATAAAATAATTCATGATTGGTTCCAGTTCCAGTTATCTGTGTAAACGAGAGTGTAAATCTTTGTGCTGGTTTAATTTTATAAAGCTTTATAAAACTTGTATGTGCATCAAATACTATTTAAAATATTTTTGTGGAATTCAATTCAGAAATTTTATTAAATTTATTGACTTGACACACTTGACAGACGTAAATGACACGGCGAATATCTTTGGACAGAAGATAAATAGTATGTATTTAAAATCTTACAAAACAGTATGTACTGCTCATTAGGAACTTTTTTGTAAAGTCAACCATAATTCGGTGATATAAGGCACTGCACAGACGAAGGGCGGACCAGAAACGTTTTGTACTATTTATTACAACAAATAAAATATAACACATCTAAAATATAAACCATTAAACTAAAACAATAAATTAAAATCACTATATTTTTCGAACGCGGCTTATTCTGTGACGTTTTCTAACTAACACGAGTTTAATATCAATAACGTTGTTTCTAGTTCAGGAAAGTTCTACAAGTGGTTTGGGCCATACTTCACCACGCAGGCCCAGTGCGGGGGGTAGTTGTAGGTAAGGCCAGTGATTAAACCTTACTGTCAGATGTAATCAAGCCGCCTTAAGGCCTCTGACTAGGCTTCACGACCAATATCAAGCGATATTAGCCGGGACCAACTTTTAACGTGCCTTCCAAAGCACGGAGATCCTCGTGATTAAATGTCACTAAATATGATCGGAATGGTCACCCATTCACTCACGACCGCAGCGTTATGTGCTTAACTTTAGTAATTGATACTAAAAAACTGCTGCCACTGAGCTACGAACATCTCGATCAAGATATTTAAGACATCTCAAAGGTTTAGTCGTAACCTTTTGTAATTTAATATTATTAGAAATATGTATTATTGATAGTAAACATTAATAATTTACTAGCTGTGCCCGCGACCTCGTTCGCGTGGACTACATGATCTTTGGTGTGTCTCATAATTCAGCAACATTGTGCTCTGCGCTACGAGAACGAGGTCATACGACATAAGACTAAGGTGACTGATATTGACCAAAAATGTAGCAAGCTGAAGTGGCAGTGGGCTGGCCTTGTCTGTCGCAGAACCGACGAGAGGTGGAGCAGGAAGGTTCTCGAATGGAGACCACGCTTAGGCAAACGTAGTGCAGGACGCCCCCCGGCTTGATGGACCGATGACCTGAAGAAGGCCGCTGGCAGCGACTGGATGCAAAGGGCGGGAGATCGTGCGCTGTGGCGCTCCTTGGGGGAGGCATATGTCCAGCAGTGGACTGCAACAGGCTGATATGATATGATGTATTAGTGTAAGTAATTGAATTAGTGTGTTAAATCCGTGGTAACCCGGTCCAGTTTCCGGCTGGGTATAGACCGAGTCTTAATGCTTATGCGACGTATTGCATCTGGCCTTAGGCTTGGTATATACCCAGCCGGAAACCGGACCGGGTAAGCGCGGATACAATCCATCGCTTAAACAATAAGGTCGTTTTTTGAACGGATTCTTGCGGATGCTTACGGTTCTGGCAGCGTATAAACCACATGAGTAAAGAAACGGAACAGAGACAAAGCTTCTAAAGAGCTAGCAAAATTTATACCTAGTTTGGTAGGGTTGGCACAATTGAATAAATTTAAAATATAAATGTTCTTTTTTTCACATTTTTTATTAAAATAGGTTATTTTTTTACAAATTACAAACTCTAAATATTTTTTTATTACTTTTGGTTTTTAGTAATTTGTTGTGTCTTTTATTCGAATAATAAATTCTAAATCTAATATAAAGTTTTTTCAAATAATCCAATGGGAAATAATCACATGGCATATGAAATGTACAATCTTCCTAACGTACTAATATGTCATTACCAATATTAACAATTTGTACATGAAGATCAAAATATTCACAAAATTTTTGCTCAAGCAATTCAACAAATGCAATAAAATTGTCAGGAGGTATTATCACACACAGTACAATGTACAACCATATTTACAACACTTTTTAAATACTAAAACAAAAATATTACTACGTATTATGTGAGAAACTCGATAACAAAACAAAACACGCACGACATTCGAGCGTCGTGTCACGCCTGCAAGCCCTGAGATTGACCACTGGCTGATCTAGTTTGAAGCGGTTTCGGCTCATACGTGACAAGCGGCTAGTGGTCACGCACACACACGCGTTGCACTTGTAGTGGTGTACCTATCACAGCGCATTCGTATGTAGCTTTGTCTCTGTTCCGTTTCTTTACTCATGTGGTATAGACCGAGCCTAAGGTCGTTTTTTAAAAAGGTTCTTTAGAATATCGGCCGGAAACAGCTTATTATAATCCGAGCCTTGCAGATAAGATAGATTACGTTATCAAATCGTGCTAATTATGGATGGGACTTCTCACAAAAATTCGTTAATTCATTCACATCATTTAATTTTATTCATTCAGCCAGGTGACATATCTTATTAACAATACTGGCTACGCTTATGATGCCATAAAAGGGGTAGAAAACATCTGTCATAGCGTCATCGAAAGTAAGTCCAGCTGACATTTGGCTGTCATAGGAATCTGAATAGGCACTGACATAAGGCTGGTCAAACTGTAACAAAGTTTTTCAATTTCTTTATTTTAATTACTAATTTTACCACTGAATTTGCGAAGAGCATCGTGAGACTTGTTAAATAAAATAAATTGTATCAAATCGACGCTAGGTACAGAGATTAATGGACGCCTTGCTAACAAACATTCCAACAAAGTAACTATATATAATTTGCGTGTTATTTTTCACATTGTTTGAATTGTAACTACAGTAATTTAATTCTTAACATTTCTGATAACTTCAGGAAAGAGGAGATGGAGAGATTGCAATCAATTGTTGCTAACCAGAAAAACTATTATTCTGCAAAAAGACAGACGGTGTTAACTCGAAACAAAAAGACAGTGCGTGGAGTGTGATCCATTGTGAATTCAATGCTTTCGGAGACACTCCACGCACAATGAAACAGCTTAACCAGACTTAGCATTCGCTACGCTCTTAAAGACTGACAAAGCGTGGAAAAAAGAAATCATATCTTTGCGGGCATCCTACAAGATAGAAAAATACAGATGTCAATGTACCTTTGTGACACAAAAAAATGTTATGTAGACCTTCCAAACATATTTTTTATGACCACTGTGAAAAAAAAAAAATCTAACTGACTTTATATAATCTCAATTTCAAACGTCAAAATTAATTTTATTAAAATATACAAAATTAAAAACGGAAAACTTATTTGAATATTTCTGTAGACATGGGTCATGTTCAATTAAAATTGTGATGAGACAAGAAAATAAAACCATAATAAATACACATTTCACAGGAAAAAAATTTGATGAAAATATTTTTTGTGTCTAATTCCTAATAATAATCGACAAAGAACTTAGATTTTACAGAAGAATATGAACTTTGTTTGTTGTGTGTTTGTGTATTTCGTAGTTAAAGGCATATTACAATAAATATTAGGTAAAATAGTAAATTGTATGTTTACGTGACTAGGGATTGAACTAGCGGTGACGTCATAAGTATCGATAAAATATCGACAGCCATTTGTGGGGCTACCTATCGTAAGATCGAAAATGTTTTGACCGAATTTCATTTGACGAAAAACTTGTCGACTATTTCCGTTTTGTTTTTTATTACTTCGTCGCAATCACGTTTGCGACTAAATCATTTGACCTATTATCAATTCCTTTTTTTTATTACTCCGACGTTTCATTTGGTCGTTAAATTTTTGCCGAAGTTATATTCGGCCGAAATAACATTTGGTCGAAGTATTATATTACCGAACATGTATTACACCACTGTTTTATTTGCCATAATTCCATTTCAGCAAACGTTTAATATTCCACGGACGTAACAAAAACATGGACGTAACCTTGTCTAACCATAAGTGAAGCATAATAATGGCCGCCCGTTTAGGCTGTGTGCGTGATTTAAGGGTTTTTATATAAACCATCAATTTCCCTGCTGTTTGGTGGTGCCAATCGATCTCAGTTATTATGTAATTTACATATATTTTTTAACATAAATATAAACGGTTGATCTATGTTCCTTCCAAACATATTTTTTATGATCACTGTGATAGAAAATAAAACACATGTTACGTATAAGGAAATTATTGTCATGTGTATACACATACACATGACAATAATAGTGATAAGGCTTCAACTATCTATAAAATTTACCTCTTAATAACAAAAAGTAAAATTCAAAAATTTTGAAAACCCCACTACGCTTAATACGTAATTAAAAAGGTTAAAAATTCTACTACAGGCCTTTCATTGGATACCCATATTGAGGGAGTTTAACAAAAATATGAAATCCGCCATTTTGTTACGGCGGCCATCTTGGACCGATTTCCATCAAACACAGCTAAAAACACTCGACTAAATAATCATTCAAACGAAAAAAACTAAATCAAAATCGGTTCATGCGTTCGGGAGCTAAGATGCCACACACACAGAGACACGTCAAACTTATAACACCCCGTCGTTTTTGCGTCGGGGGTTAAAAATATAAAAGTATAAGAGTGTAGATCATGTACAACAAACGAAATTGTAGTAGCTTGCATGCTTCACATTTTTTTAATGTGGTGTTACGTCCGTATTTTTTTTACGTCTGTGTAATTTTTGGTTCTCTATTGCATTTCTTAATTATTTTTATATAGGTAGTTTAGTTTGCCCGAAAAAAAATTCCTCATAATTATTGATTTTCCGTACTATCGCTTACCATAATAATAAAATCCAGAATTTAAAATGCAATAAAATTAAAATCCCAAACATCATAAGGTCTAAATGTATTGTCCATAAATATTATAGCATGCAGCAAGCAGCATGCATAGGTACCGCTCGTCTCCGGCGCTGCGGGCAGTGCAGTCCTTCCGCCCTTCCCCTATCAAGCTTCAATTGCCCCACCGGTGGACGCGAATAATAGATTTTTTATTGTGTCTCTTGACCTTGGCCTGACAGGTTACAAAATATCTGGAACCCATAATCGCTTCCGCAGCTTCCAGCTCGCAAGGGTGCCAGAACTTTGTTACAGGGGGCGAGGACGGCACTCCCTCCGCGCCTCCAGCTTTTAAATTACACTCTAGTATTGGGCAGACAAGTACCACGGCAAAGGACCACGGCGAGTCGGATTTCCCAAATGGTTTTATTGTATGTCAACTTGATTTTATTTTGTTTTAAACCTTATGGCCGCTTACGTGGTGGGTGCAAGAGGACTTCAATTTCCAGGTAGTTTTTAGTAAACTGATGAGAATATTTTTGTGAAGAAGAACAAGCAAATTTCTATCAAATATGTCATATCAATACCCGTGTGAAGATAGATTGTAATGTAATTTTCCAACTGTGTGAAACCTGCTTTTGCAGAAATATTTTTTGAGTTTGTCCCACAGAGGTTAACCCAGCAGTGCCCAGCGAGAGTGCCACAAAACAACTACCTCACATGATTCGGTTGAAAAGTAATACAACTATACATTGACTTTTCAATCGATATAAGTACAGAAAGCGATTGTTTTGTGACCCGTACACGAGGCACTCTGGCCTATATCGCGAGTCCATCCGACAGGTTTATTTTAACGATATTTATTTTTTTAACTAATAGGGTGATAGAGCGTGCTATAGACAAGCTAGCACGTCGGCACGGCGCCCACATCAACGAGTATGACGCGAACAACGGCGCCGACAACGCCAAGCGGCTCACTGGGAAGAACGGCATGCCGCACATACGGGACTTTACTGCAGGTAACACTTCACAGCCCACATTGTAGCCGCAAAGTCGCTACGATCGAAGCATGCAGCAACATTTTATAGCACACGTGGTGGCCACAAATTCACTACGGCTGAAGCATGCTGCAATACTTCACATAGTACATATTGTAACCACAAATTGACTACAACATGTTATCAATTTTATGAGATGGAAATCAGTGTTAAGGAATCGAGACGAGGGACTAAATGTTGCACCTCGAAACTGCACAAGATCATGCAAAATTGCGAAGTTACAATGTTTCAGCCTACTCAAACGGTCACTCTACATGCCTCCTCCCGCACTTTAGCAAATTTGACCATGACGTGATGATCTTTGTCAATTTCAATGTCCTAAATTTACATTTTGTAAGGTCAGGTGTATTCACATAAACAAATACCTGTACAAGTATTTGTTACTCTCGTAAGAATTTATTCTTATTATAGAATAGCAGTGGTAAAGCGTGAAAATTCCTACACGTTCCTACATGCGTGAAAACGTTAGCTATCTTCATATTTTAAATTTTGTGTACCGAAACGATTCCGGTGCCGATTCCCAAAAATAGGTACAGATAATGTTTTTGGCTGCCTTATGTCAAATAGTACCTACTTATAATAAACAATGCTTATACAGAAGGGTCTAAAATTTTTGATTTTTACGGGGGCTAGGAGCTCTTAATGGCGGCTTATTTGCCTTTAAAACCATTTCTTGCCCCCAATGTCGATTTTTTTTAAAAGTACCTATACAAAACATCGGGACCATTCCTATCCTTAGTAGCTTATCATTATTCTGTAATGTGCACTTTCTAAAGAACGGTTTCGGTAAACTGATTTTCTTTGACGCTGGTTTGAATTTTAAATTAGGATCAGGGTCACGTTTCTACAAAATTGGTTTAGTAGAAGTCTATTTGCAATTTGTATTTTTCACGGTTTGTGTTAAAGATATTCATAAAATCAATATTTATTTACTTGATTAAAAATTGACTGCTACGGTAAAATATACTTAGTGTCCTCGTCTAAGAACAAAATGACGTGACATCATGAAAGGTTGAAATATTATCTCACTTATTAAAACGTCATTGTAAGCGTCATTGTTTTTCTTGTCTGGTCTCTTTACTTTTTTTTTTTTTTTAGAATTTGTTTTATAAATATATTGGTTTATTAACGATCGGAAAAAGAAATTTATCAATTTTTAAATACCTAATAAATTCAGATATTTATCAGTCTTAGGTTTTCCATATTTTTTGTGTAAGGACGACGTTCATGCTTGTATTTAACCTCTAGTGTCAGTTAACAAACTGTGACCCGTCACTTTTAAAAGGTTTCGTCTTTAGACGCATTAGTACCTATTTTTTTATTGTTAAGGACGAAATATCATCCTGCTATTTAATAAGGTTCTTTTCTGAATATTATCTCAATAATGTTATCCTGTTAGCCTGGCAAAATACATATTTTTTGGTTGTTTCGTTTGTAGTAAGGAGGTATAGATCGAATGCAAATAATATTAATATTACCTTGTACCTGGCCAGCTATAACAGTTATAGTAAAGCTACAAATGAGAAGAAATTATACCTGGATTTCTGTATTTTAGCATATCTATACATACACCGTGAATTTTTAATTACCCGAGAAAATTAACTAACATAATCAGATATCGATATACATCGAATTTGGCGAATAAAAAAAAAAATTATGGGAAATTTATTTAAAGATCCCTAACCTTATCTAAAATTTTTAATACTTGAAAAATCCCTAATAAAATATGCACCATAAAAGTCCTGCTAATTCAAATAGTAATCATTATCATTCCAACATTAACGGAACCGAAATCCACCTAATTTGGTCGCGTAATATTGGCGTACGGTAGGAATAACTATGAATGAATTTTTTTTCATTCATAGTTATTTAATTCCGTACGCCAACGCTGTACGCCGTTCCGTTTTTTTTATTCGCCAAATTCGATGTATATCGATATCTGAGTATGGTAGTTAATTTTCTCGGGTAATTAAAAATGCACGGTGTATAAAATGCTTTGTCCTGAACGACTGACTGACTGACGGATCAACGCACGGCCTCGCGACGCAAATCGACGCAAACCGCTGATCATGAAGACCTGAAACTTGGAAAGTGTGTTCTTTGTATAACGTAGGGATCCGATAAGAAAGGATTTTCCGAAACTCTACCCCTAAGGGGATGAAAAAGAGGGGCAAAGTTTGTATGGGACAACGTGATTCCTTTTTCCAATCCACTTCAAATTTTGCAGAAACATTCTTAACAGAATTGATGGAAGAAGTGTTATAATATGTTTTTCAACACAGTTGCTCGTAAATTGACTCTTATAACACCGTTTTTAGTTTCATAATTCATCATATTACGCACTTGTGCTGTAATAACATTATCGCACTAGTGCGGCAATGTAAACTTTTTTATTAAATTTCAGCAAAAGTTTGTCTAAAAACATTGAATATTTTACGAATATTAAATTATTTTAGGGTTAAGATGACAGATAAATATTTCATTTTATTAAATTGTATATTAATAAACACAAATTAACTTAACTATCTTTTTTAGTAACAATAATTTATAGTTTATTTTATTTTTTATATTGCTGCTGCTCTGGCTGAACAGCCGGTTCTTCCTGTGCCTTTATTGAACCTGCGCGCGCATTGAAAGTGCGGCGCGCGAAAAAAACAAAACTTACGTGTCATTTTCCATAAATATTTGGTAAAGTTGTTGCTGTGTGGATAATTACTATCAAAAATGTCTACCTCAAATAGTGAAGACGAGTAAAATATTAATTTAACGCGCCGGAAATACTTATCGAGGCACGAAACGCGAGTGATAGCCTCTGCTGTTGCAGCCAAAATCCAGAGAAAAATACCTAGCTGCTTACGAAACACTCAATCAGTGGAAAAACAGCAAAAAAGCCGTCATATCCGAGCTCGTGGGTCACCTTTTTGAAAGTCTTTGCTAGTAGTTCGATAATAAATGCCTAGTAAAATGACTCTTGTAGTCTTGTCTTAAGGTGGCCAAAAGCAGTTTTTATGGAATTATACAGGGTGTGTTTTGGAATAGATCTATCTATTCAAAAACAAATATAAAGGTGAATATGTTCATCAATACTAGTAACTTTCACTATGTTACTGTACTTAATGTTGCTACTCCATATATACACATCAACATAATCTAGGGATATTTTGTATTTTATCGAATATTAAAAAAATCTTTGAAGAATTTTCTGATATAGTAAATGGGAGATTGATAGCTTATTTTAAGGTCTTTAATGAAAAATAAAAATAATTTCGTATATTTTTTGTTTTAAGTTAAAAATGTGAAGTTTTAAAAACGCCGTAGAAAATTTGTATAAAAATATCTTTACTTCTTCTTAAAAACTATTAATTTTAAGAAAATGAATATAAATCTTTATATTCTTTTTTAAGAGCTGTGGATTTTGAATTTTTAAGAGCTGTGGATTTTGAATAAAGAAAAAATAAAATAAAAATAAAATAAAAATCTTATGAAAACTGTTTATTAATAATCAGTGTTGCCATCTCTTACATTAATTTACACATCGACATCGATTATTCATACTTAATATTGAATTATCAATGTTTTGTTGCGGTATGAGGTCTTGGTTCCATGTTCTTTGTAAGTGTTTGTAAAGTTGTTGTTCCGTCGTCAAATTTGGCGGGAAGTCTCTCAAAGCTTTTCGTTGTAACATGTCCCAGGTATGCTCGATAGGATTTAAGTCGGGCGACTGTGCAGGCCAATTCAAAAATCGAATATCGTGGTCTCGGAGAGCGGCCGACACCAGCCGCGGCCGTGTGGGAAGGAGTCCCCGTTCGTCCGCCAAGACGAATTCCTGCCCACACCATAATTGTCCCGCCTTGGTAAGAGTGGACCTCCTAAGGGTGCCGTAGACGGCTTACTCTCCCTGGAGTTCTCCAAACGCGTGTTCTTCGTGAATCCGGATGAAACCCAAACCAGGGCTCATCGGTGAACAGCACAGAAGAAGAGAAGAAGAGTGATCAACAACGGTCTTAGACCGTTGTTGATCACTCCATGGTAAATGCTCCCGAGCCCACGAAAGCAGCCGACCGCAATTGCCACGTCACAATACTGGGACACGTAGTGGTCTTCGAGCATGAAGATTAACTTCATGGAACCTCCTTTGCACAGTTTGATCACTCACCAGCAGCTGGTGGTCCTCCTGGAGCCTTTGTACTAGTTGCATCGCTGTGATATTGGGTTGTCTTCTGGCGGTCATTTGGAGATATCGATCCTGTCTCTGCGTAGTAACACGATATCTGCCTCTGTACCGTTCAGCCACATCCCCAGTAGTGCGATAACGTGCCCACAATCTAATCCCTTTTCATTAATTAATATCAATAAAACAATTTTAATTAATTGACGTAAGGAATTACTAACAATTTTGCCGCTTTATTTTGTTTTATCTTGTTTTTAAAAAATTACATTTCAAATTTTGAAAATAGAATAAAAGAGGTTTCAATCAGTATATAAGGTGTACGTGAATTAGAGTCAGATATTTTAAGGGTAATAAGTTTACGTTATGACAAAAAAAAATTTAAGTATTTTTTTTTTATTCGAGCTTTAGTTTTAGAGAAAAACACGATCAAAACTTTGATATCAAACGCAACTATCAACACCCTCTAAGCAGCTGATTACTACGTAGCGGACAAGAAGCTACTACTAAAGTACAACAACAAACTCTCGCTTGTTTGTGTGGGTGCGCTACTATGATTTATTGCCAACAGCCGCCGAAGAACAGACAACACCCATCCAATTTTAAACTCTAAACTAATGTGATTAGATTTAAATTTAAAAATTGTATCGCAAGGGCCGGCATCGTCAAACGCAAACTCAAAGAGAGACCGCCAGAACACAGTCGATACTCAAGTTTAGATTCTAACGCTTTGTCTTAAGGTTCATTTGATTTATTAACCGACTCTGAAGGCGGCGGAAGACACAGGACTTTGGAAATGCCGAAAGTCAAATAGCGAAATGAAAGTATCGTTAGCAAAAACAGTTTTATTTTTTTACTATTATGAGTAATTGGAAAACGGCTGATGAATGACAGAGTAGTTTTACGTGTAAGGTTGAGGTCTTGGATCCGATCCCAAACTAGGCTAGTTATGTTTTGGAATACTCACACTGACCATGCATGATTTAAATCAAAGGGCAAAGGCTCTAATCTGAAATAAACTTCTTTTTAACCTGCTTTCTATTTATTATTTTTAATACGTTTATTTTCTCAGATTTAAAAGTAAAGTCAACCAGGCGTTGATTAGGGTCAAACTGCGGTATTGCCTGTATTACGAATCTGTTTTTCGTCCCCCAAACACTTGCTGAATAATTTAAAGTATTTTTGTAGTTTGCCTTGACCGGAATTTGAACCCGAAACCCTCCACGCTAAGGGCGAACTCCTTATCCACTGCGACTACTACACTGCTGGTTTTTAGTGTATTTACATTTCATTATCATTTTATCATTTTCATTACAATTCAAATTTCAAAATAAATCTACCCAATGTAGAAAAATAGGTACAAGTACCTTGCTGTAGATAATGCTGAATGGGAGCTAAAGAGGGAGACAATCAGCTAGTACCTTTCAAGCTTAACGTTACTAGCTACTAGTTATTACCAAAAACGTGGTGTTGGTTTTCGTAGAACGTTATCTCTGTAGAACGGATAATCTCTCTTAACTACAGCCACGTTCTGTGCCTAGGTTCTCTTATCTTAATTATAAAGTTTAGATTCGAAATGTTAAGTAAAAAACATCACCGAATATTTCTTTTTTTTGCTAACGCTACACTTACCGTTGCCCTTACGCACGCTTTTTTATTATTAAGTTACAAAAATAAGTCAATCGGCGCTGGACCACCGTTTGAGTTTGACGTTAGTTAAAAATTGTCACCATGCCCTACAATACAAGTATTCGAAACCTGACTACCTCAACTTAACCATGGTTTTGTGCTACCATGAGCCAAACTACAGCCTATCGGAGTCACCACCCGACAGCCAGAACGAGGAATGCTGCTGCAGCCGTCTTCGGTACGTGTGGAAACCGCCAAAGAGTGAAGAAAGGAACCCCTACCACTTTACGAGAGTGCAGGAGTGAGGAGCTGAGATCGCAGGACTAACGTGTCACGCACGCGTGGAGTTCTGTCACTGGATTGACAGCACTAGCACTACCAGCAAGACGGCGCGCCCGCGCCTTACGACCGCCGTGTTCGCGAGTACCTGACAGCATAGTTCCAGGGTCGATGGAGTAAACGCGGTGGGCCTATTACCTGGCCTTCACGCTCGCCTGACCTGACTACGCTGGATTTCCACGTGTGGGACCTTATGTATGATCAAGATGGCCAAACCATCACCAGTGCTGTACAGTTAATGCACGTAGGTATTATTAGTGCTTTCGAAACAATACGAGGTGACCGTGACAGTGAAACATTAGTGCGTGTTAGTAGACACACTTTTAAGGGCTGCCCTCTGCATCCATCAGAATGGGAGGCAACAAAAATCTACCTACTGTGATATGACAAGTGTGATGGGAGGTCAAAGTTCATTGTCTGCGTTGTGTTATTAAAAATGGTGTTTGTAAAAAGTGTAATGCAAATTTAATAAAAACCATTTTTTTTAAATTAAACTGTGTTGTGTTGTTATTTTACTGTAAAATTGGTAGAAGCAATTACCCACTCTACGAACGACTGGTGTAGTTATTTGCGTTTCGGACGACAAAGTCGGGCAGTTGCGGGTTCGAATCCCGAAAGAGGCGATTGTGTGTGTGATGGGCACGAGTAGGTATTTGTGCCTAAGTCAAGGATGTTTTGCTTAATTTGGAGCTAAATAATTGGTGTAATTGTAAAAACAAATTATTTTAAATAAATTACAGCATAAAGTGATTAATCGTCCTCGCATCTGTTGCTGAAAGTATTATTTTCTTTAATGTCGTCTATTAATGTTTATTTTTGCATTTTGTGTACTGAAGTTAGTTAAAGATAAGTAACACTTGAAAAAAACCACCGACCTCAGGTGGGACTGAAGTTAGGTTATAAACCTGCATTATGGCATCTTTAAAGATAATGAGATTTTCTGCAACTCGCGGGTAATAAAATCTAAAAGATGTACGTCACAGACGCAACTTACACACCCATTGATAATAATAATATGAAACGAGTGAGTGAAATAGAAATAATAACAATGTTTCTATCTCAAAGAGAATTCATTCATAGACACACACTTGCATGGGATGGCGTAGTAAGTTATGAACATGTGTGTAATATGATTTTTTGAGTGCATGAATGTGATCCTGGAGAGATTATGAATGGGCTAGCGTTGTGTGAGTAAGTCTACTTGTGGTGTTTGGGTTCATGTACAGGATGATGTTGATTCTTTATTTTTATTTTTTTTATTTTTTAAAGTTTGGTCAATAATTTTAAATTTATCTTATATGTGATCCATGTGATGATCTAAGTTACTCCTAAAAATATCTGACACTAATTCACGTACACCTTATATAAACTTTTTATGGAAACTAAAAAGATTTGAAACTATAAAGTCGTAAATAATTTAGGATTACGGTATCCCTAGATTCTGTTGATGAGTGTAATATTATCATTGAGGTAGAGATCTACTTTGTAAAGAGAAACAAAAAAAAACGTGATTTCTATTTTGATCCCATGGAAAAAGTTGTTTGTATTGGTGAAAACATTGTGGCCTCCTTTAAGGCTACTGTTCAAAACTAAATTCTGTATAAAATTATCAAATTTAATTTTGTCATCTTTGGTTTAAAGGACCATGCAAAAAATCGTCCTCACTCACCAACAGACTTCAAATGTATCTCAATTATTACATCTCGATTGCTTGATGATTTTATACCATGACAACATCCCTCGTAGGAATGGGATTTTCATGAAAAAAGACTTTAAATATGTATTTTTTTGCAATTTTTCCGTATATCCGTTTCTTTAATATAGTACATTTAATTCTTGTAAAGAACGTACAAGAACACTGTGGCAAAACATACTCCCTTGTAATGTTTTAGGCTGCCATCAGATCTGGCGAATGCACCGCGAACATGCAGCTCGCGCGCGGCACCGCGTGCATTTTGTTTGTTTTAAGCTTCGCGCCTGTAAGCTACCTGGAACGTGAACTGCTCGCGCGTGACTGTACAAGCCTTGCATGAGTTGCGCTAAAGAGGCACACCAAACGATGAGGTGGTTTGGGCCATACTCCACCACGCAGGCCCGGTGCGGATTGGTGGGGGGGGGGGGAGGGGGGGGGTTGTAAGGCCAGTGACTAAACCTTACTGTCAGATGTTATAGAGAAGCGATATTAAATGTCACTATATAAGGTCGGAATGGTCACCCATTCACTCACCACGACCGCGGCGCTGGTTGCTTAACTTTAGTAATCTATACCAAAGCGCTGCCGCCACTGAGCTATGAGCACCTCAGTCAATTAAAATATACAGCTTTTTAATGTTTTGTAAATAGTTTTATGGTTTTTTTTTGTGAAACCCTATCGATTTTTGAATTCAAAATGGTAATTTATCTTTTCATGAGGTGTCACAATAATATTGCCCATAGAATCTTTTGCATGGTCCTTTAAAGGTGAAACACATAAAATCTTGACCAAAATTTTGGCAACATTGACAAAGTGTTACCCATTAAATAAAAAGTTTGGTAAAGTTTCACAATATGGTGTAGGGTCATTTATTTTTTGTCAAGCTATAATTTGCATAGGTAAGGTTAGATTAAACTACTCAAATAAATAGGTTATTGTAAATCGCTAACTATAAGTGCACGGGGAAAAATATTATGCTAGGCAATGGAACAAGCACATTCTTAAACAAAAGTGAATCAAAGCATATTAACATGATAATAATAATAGGTATTATTAACCATGATTCATTAGGGCTCTAAAAATAACTTTTACAAAAGTAAAAATGTAAAGGTAATCTCATCTTTGATATTGCCATTTAACATACCAGCCAGTTACCATGGAAATCATTAAAGTGCAAAAATGGTGTTGTAATATATTATTTTATTGCTTGGCCATAACTGCTGCGCACTCTCTGAGATATGCGCGGCGAGACGGGGGGACGCGCTCTGTCAGTCCGCAGTCAACGCTCGTGGCGGCAGGTAGTGTCATTTGTATCGGACCGTCAATGTCAGACGCACATAAGATAAAAATTCAAAGATGGGTCGTGCGTTATCTCGTGATGTAATAACCGTAATTTTTAAAGTGGCTGAATATTTTAAGAAAAGAAAATCAGACATAGAAAGCTTTGAATTCAAAAGTAATGCGAATATTGCCAAAATCTTTGCGGAGGCTACGGGGTACTCCAAAAGAACCGTGCATAGTGTAATTTATGCGGTATATTTATGGATGACTATTTTCAAATCAGATGCTAAAACTGGCGACTATCATGGAGATATGAACGGGCCTACTTTTTATAAGTGGGTAGATAAAAAGTTGCTGCCGAATTCTGTTGTTGTTGTTTCGGGCTCAGCTGAGATCTTTAATAATAGCGGACTGTAGGTATCTAAATAGGTTTAATAAAAATGTAAAAGTCGAGGTAAACAATCATTTGGTGGAACGCGCGCGCGAGTGTCGTGAATGCCGCTCGGTAGTGCAGTGGTTTCTCAAGCGCCGGCGCCCCGCGCCGCGTCGCTGTCGGTCCCCGCGTCCCGCGCGCGAATAGTTGTAATGGACAACGCGTTTTACCATAGCGTTCAGGTAGGGAAGAAGCCAACTATATCAAAAGAGAAATGCAAGACTGGTTGCTACGCCACAATGTAGAAATTTCAGGAACCATGACAAAGCATGAACTGCTACTTCTCATCACAAGTGCACAAAAAGAACCCGTGTATAGAATTGACGAACTCGAGAAAGCCCGTGGACACACTGTTCTGCGTTTACCTCCGTACCATCCAGATTTAAATCCAATTGAGTTGGTCTGGGCTGATATTAAAAACAACATAGCCAAAAACTTTATTAATTCTTCTCTAGACGAAAAGATAATCATATTGGATAAATTGTTTTCGGAATTCACGGCAGAAATTGTATTACAGATATATAATTCAATATATAATAATATAATGTAATTTTACTACAGATATATAATTCAATATGAAAAAAACATTTGTTTACTTTCCATCCCATAAAGTTAAAATTTAAATATTTATATGTAAAAATATTATTACAACAAAAACAAAGAAGAATAATATCAACAAAACTATTCCAGGCAAGAAACAGTCAGATCGCCTTAGGCCCGAACACTCTCACAAAGTCCTCGTCTGATCGGATCTGGAAGGCCGGCGCTCCGTCGGCCCTGCGAGTGAATATATGGCCGCGCCTCGTCCAAGAGTAGCGCCACTGAAGCCTGCGGCACTCCTCGCGCACCCGGTGAAACAGCTGGCGGTTCGAGCTGTATGTAAGACTGATGGATCTCCATGCCCCGATAAAGACAAAAATGTTCAAACACCCCCAACACCCCTGGATAACAGATACAATAAGAGCTATGATGCGCATTCGTGATGATTACCACAGACAGTACAAGCAACAGAAGACCATAGCTCTTAAAAATAGTTACAAAGTAATGAAGAATATTGTTGCGAAGACCATTGTGACGGAAAAAGCAGGATTTTTTAATAAAAATATTAATGCCAATCTCAACAGCCCCAAAAAACTCTGGAACAATTTGAAACGCACGGTCTTGCCTAGCAAAAAAGTCTCAACCTATCTGCCACCAACACTAAATGATCCAGAAGTTCTAAATGTACACTTCTTAAATGTGCCCGGGGAGAACAACGTAACAATATCGCAACTCACTTTCTTTGAGCAACACAGACACAGAAACTCTATTTCTTTCTCACTCACAACTGTCACGAAGGAGGTCGTACTGAAGACTATCCAAAGACTAAGGTCGAATGCTCAAGGAAATGATGGGATCTCACTGGATATGTTACTCTTGACTGTCCCCTACTCTCTGGATGCTATTACCAGAATAGTTAATAGCTCCATTCAGCGAGGTCTCTTTCCTGTGGATTGGAAGGTGGCAGTGGTCAAACCACTACCTAAGACTACTGAACCCTCAGTTGTTCAGGATCTGCGGCCAATCAGCCTTCTCCCGATACTTTCTAAGGTCCTGGAGAGAGTAGTGTGTAACCAGCTAACCCAGTATCTTGAAGAAAACAATATTTTACCTCACCAACAGTCAGGCTTTCGAAAGGGCTATAGGACAGCAACTGCACTTGCAGACGTAGTTGACAACCTATTAGAAGCCCAGGATCAGGGAAAAATCTCATTGCTGCTACTGCTCGACTTTTCCCGTGCTTTTGATTCTATTAATATACCCTTGCTATTATCAAAGCTAAGTTACTATGGCCTAGATCCTAGTGCTGTGAAGTGGTTTCATAGCTATCTGTCATACAGGCAGCAGTATGTGGAGTTAAGGTTGAACGATGGTACTGTCTCACGGTCACGGGCTCGTATGTTATCCCGTGGTGTCCCTCAGGGATCCATTTTGGGACCCATCTTATACATCCTATATAGTGCTGATATAGTACACAAAGTCACTCACTGCCAATACCAGATGTATGCGGACGATTTACAACTTTATATATCGTTCTCACCGTCTGAGCTCCCAGGTGCTGTCTCAATAGTAAATGAGGATTTACAACATCTTGCCGACTGGTGCTCCTTGAATTGTCTTGTTCTTAATCCAAATAAATCAAAGCTCTTGATAACCGGGACACCTAAAACCATTTCCAAGATCAATGATGCTGCTCTGAATGTCAAAATAAATGGAGAGTAGAGGTGGTACGGAACCTGGGTCTGATCTTTGATAGCCATCTTAGATTTAAAGGGCATGTCATGGAATGTGCTAGGAACTGTCTTTACAAGCTAAAACTTCTTTACAAAATAAGGCCACATTTAAATGAAAAACTTAGAATCACACTATGTGAGGCCATAGTTTTATCAAAGCTTAATTACTGCGACACTGTTTATGGACCCTGCCTATTGAAGAGATCTGCCAGGCTCCTCCAGAGAGTGCAGAATGCCTGTGCTCGGTACTGTTTCTCTATTCCGCCCCGCTCGCATGTTCACCCTTTCCTCAATGCCGCAAATCATATGAATATGGAAGCCCGTAGAAGATTGCACTTGGCATCTCTGCTGTTTGGCATCATAGCCACCGAGAAGCCAAGTTATCTTTATGACAAACTTGTATGGACACAAGATCGTAGCAGGTACCCCAAGAGAGAGTGCACACACACCTTTGTTACGCCGAGGCACCGCACCGTAGCCTTCAGAGGATCTTTCAAATTTGTCGCCAAAAGCAAAGATTTTTGTCCGTTCAAAAATCGACCTTACTGGTTTATGTTTAGGTTTCTTAGTTTTTACTTTCTTAGTTTTATAATTGTTCATTTTGTTTTTTTTCCTTTCTGATCTTGATTCGTATTGTTATTGTAATTGTGCTTGTTGTCTTTTTTCGTCTCCTGTTCTGTAAAGGTATGTGTGCAGCGGTGTATCGGCCCTCCGGAGCCTGCTGCTTGAATTCGAGCCGGAGTCGACCAGAGGGATTTGGGGTTCTCTGGTGGTCCGATAGACCGCTGTCACTACTCGTCCCACGTCCTAGTCGGGGTTGCCGCTGAAAACCAGCGTCGTTACGGCTTCGGCTGTAACGACAAATGCTGAGCGGGGACCTTATTGACACTCTTTTTGTATGTTCAATGTAATCCTGTTTGTAACTATGCCTATGTGTGTCAAATAAACGTTTTCTATTCTATTCTATTCTATTTTTTCTAGGTTTATCATTGCACTTTTAGCCATTGCCGTGCGACGGCAGATTTCTTCAGAGCAGCTGCCCTCAGATGTGATCATAGAGCCAAGATAAACAAACTGATTGACCTTTTCGTATCCGTCAAGAATATTTGAGCTTGGAAGAAGTTGAGCCCGGTCTACCACCATGATTTTGGTTTTAGCGTGGTTGATCTTAAGCCCAAGCTTGGCACTTTCTGCTTCAATTTTCTTCAGCAATTCTGCCATCTCTTCCTCACTTGACGCAACAATTGTTGTATCGTCCGCATATCTAAGGTTGGTCACTCTATCGCCGCCAACACAGATCCCACCGTGCCACCCATCAAGTGCTCTCCTCATGATGTGTTCACCGTAGAGGTTAAATAACTTTGGCGACAGAATACATCCTTGACGCACGCCCCGTTCAGTGTTGAAGGTTTGCGAATTCTGATTTTCCAATTTTACAAAGCTGGTGCCGTCAAGGTACAGATTCTGGATCAGAAATGTGAGATGCGGACGCCCATCTCGACAAGAACATCAAACATCGTCTGCCAGTTTCATGATCATGACGATATATGGACGATGAAGATGATGACGAAATGGAAGATGAAGTTGAAACACAACCTATGTCAGAATAACTTCACTACTTATACTAATGTCTGTTTGTTTGTAATTATAGTAAATTTTCAATGTAACAAATTCTGATTTGAATTATAAGTTTAGTTCTCATTCATCAACTGCCTAGGTATGTTAATAAATATTGAATCAAGTATATGTAGATTACATTTTTATCAACTTATAAGATAATACAACTAATACATTTTTATCAACTAAAGAGCCTTCGACCACCGTTCCGCCACAAGTCTTGCCTTATATGTAAACTAATATCGTAAGATTTGTCCGACGTGTATTGATCTCATGTGAACTCATGCTCTTTTTTTCCCGGCTCCCACCTCGCCGCGCATACCTCAGAGAGTGTGTGTGTGTGTGTGTGTGTGTGTGTGTGTATGTGTGTATGTATGTGTGTGCGTGTGAGTGTGCGTGTGCGTGTGCGTGTGCGTGTGCGTGTGCGTGTGCGTGTGCGTGTGCGTGTGCGTGTGCGTGTGTGTGTGTATTCGACGACGACTGTGTGACTAAAAACGTTATCAACGCATTAGTATGCGCTCAGTTTCATGATAGTTTAGTTGCTTAATCCAACTTGCCACGGTTCTTTTGCAGTTGGTAAATGACAAAGAGTAAATATGTTTTAGTCTATTTACCTTATTATACATTTTTATTGATTGTATCGAGAATTAGTGGCTTGCGTATGATGTTTTTGCATAAGGTTGTTTAATGACAGAGTATGGATTTTGCTTCTTAAGTATAATAGGATCTATTTTGTTGCCTTTATGAACTTTCAGGATTGTGCGTAATATATATAATTGCCTGATGGTCAAAACATCAGTATCGTTATATAATTGAAATGTATTGTGCCTTTTCTTTTTTTTTCACATGACTTTTAGTATACCTCGCTGTGCTCGTTCAATGTTTTAGTACGAGACTCCAGCGTAGTGTTTATTTCATAGTGTGAACAATTCATAGCAGGCGCTTTTGTTAATAACTTTGCCCACGACTGTTACACATCTTAAGCAAAATATTCCTGGCTGTATGTCGAAGCTTCTAGGATAAATTGTGAAATATTTTACATAGAGCAAAAACATATGGATATAAGCTCATAAAACTAGATTATTATAAACAAGTCTAACATGGAAATAATTTAGTTTACACTAAACGTTTATCTTTCTTGATACAGAAATTTGGATTGGATTTTCATGAAAACAAACTCATTTTTAAACGTCAGCCCTATAATTGTAACATGAACCTTGGGCTTGAAGCCTAATTAGCCAACTGATTAATGGTAGGTAGCGGTATCGTTACAAGTTTTACACAAAATGACTTAATTGTATTAATTGAAATATTTTTATTAAAGAACCACATTTCCCTAAAAAAAAAGTTTGATTTATACTGTTAGGTAATAACATCATGTATTTATTTTTTCTGTATTTAGCATTTCCATGCAAGGTTTAATTGAAGATAAATGACACTTGAAAAAAATCATCGACCTCAGGTGGGACTCGAACCCACGTCCCATCGCAAATTGGTAAAGCACTCGACCGGCATGCGATGGGACGTGGATTCGATTCCCACCTGAGGTCGATGATTTTTTTTTAAGAGCTATTTATCTTCAACATCATGAATGTTTAAAAATTCATTACTTTCTTCAAGCACATTACACCATAATAAAAAACAAGACAGTAACTAGTTCGGAAGTAGATCTTTACTTACCCTATTTTATGAATTCCTGTGTCAGGTGTGGCCAACCGCAGCTGCAGCGTCAGAATCCCCCGTCAGGTGTCGGAGGATAAACGCGGGTACCTGGAAGACCGTCGTCCCGCCGCCAACGCCGATCCCTACCGTGTTATATCCATAATGCTGCGAACGTGCATTTTCGATGAGTAGGCCCGTAGGTTCAGGACCCCTGTCATAGTCACTTTTGGTATGATTCTACGCGGGAGCAAATAATACGATTTCAAAATAACCCCAATACCGAAAATACTTTAGAATAACTTAAACATTTCTTCTATCTGTCAAATGTGACGGCACTTAAGGCACACGTCTATCAACAAAGCCAAGACTGGTAAGATTTATAATGTTCCGTATTGCGTATCCGAATATCTCGTTCCAAACTCTACGCGATTCCATTGTTGTAATATACGAGTACAACGTCATAATGAAATAACGCATAACCTCTTAGGTGGTACCTTAGCCCATGAAACTGAACAAATTTTGTTCTACAACATTCCCAAAATGCCAAAAATAAAATTAGGATTTTTATACATAGGTATTGACTAGGTCAGTTGGTTTTTGGGTTTCGTGAAAGTTGTAGAAAAAAAGTTGTTCAGTTTCATGGGCTGAGCTACCGCCTGAGAGGTTTTGCGTTATTTCATTAATACGTAACTACGTATAATTACTCCACCTATGTTTGAAAATACCTTAGTATGTTTATATTATACCATTATGTAGCATCGATCTGCCTCGGCTATGTATGGCAATATTGCTACATGTCGTATAAATGTTCCTTAATAATACATTTATTGTGTAAGTGGAGCTTTAAAGTGTAGTTTTTTTTAAAGTTGTGGCAACAAGCCTTATTGCTACGCGATATTTTTAATTTTTGCCCTCAATGTATATTCATGAACTCTGCAATAAAGTAAACAATTTAAGAAATATCCCACCAAAAACATAAATGTAAAAAAATAGAGCCAAGTTCAATACAAAAATTTTGGCTTCGCCGCAAAAAGTTCTATGCAAAATGCAAATATGTATTTATAGGAATAAAATTGTTGAACTGCATCGGTTGTGAAAGTGCGACGCTGCGATACGCCTTAAACTAAGTTTTTGCTTTCATCTCAATCAAGTCGGTTGTTTCTAAATAAAGGATTGTAACTATACTTATTTATGTTTTTCTTCTATGTTCTGACTGTTTTACCCTTCTTGTCCCATCTTAATTATGTTTAGAAAAATGAATCTGGCAACGCTATTTGTGACCTTCCTACGAGCACATAGTTGAGTTGAGAAATGCTACGAGTGTCTCTGTACTTTATTTTATATTTCTGTTTTATAGCAAATATAATAATACATATATTGGGATAGTTTTAAATATCTGCTTGTAACGCTCCCAAGCCGCGATCGGTAAGCGCAGCGTAGGACGGTGGGCACCACCCACCCACAAGGTGGGCAGACGACCTGGTAAAGGTTGCAGGACGACGCTGGATGCAGGCCGCTTCCAATCGGCCGATCTGGAAGTCACTGGGGGATGCCTATGATCAGCAGTGGACGTCCTGTGGCTGAGATGATGATGATGATGATTAACGCTCCCAATGCTACAATTTTAAAAAAATGTATGGGACCCCCCCCCCCCCTACCTTTTTTTACTACGCTTACACACAATTACCGAGCTGGATTCCAAATTCCATCCTTCTAGGTCATCTGGAAGTAGGTTAGGTTAAGGTACTATATGTCAGTCAGTCAGTGCTAAAATTTACGACTTTTGACCTTCATATCTTTATAACCGTTTGAGCTAGCATCATGAAATTTGGGCTTCTTTATGTCCTTATGGATATAATTAAATAGGTACACGTAGTTTCATGTGTTGACGTTAAATAGGTTTTAAGTTATAGAAGGGTCAAAAGTGACACCAAGTGGTTCGTGTGATAATACACTCGGCGCTGGCTAGCCAGTTCCTTTGCTTGAACTTGGCTTGACACACTGCCGCGTGTCTAGATTTGCCAATCAATCAAAGTCACAGTAAAATTGTCTAGAGAAAGATTATAGGTCCACCAGTAATGTTATTATAAATATTTTGCTGAATTGCAATCTGAATAGGTAAGTATGTGTAGGCCCTAAAAAGGTTTCAAAGAATTTATTTTAGCGGAATCATCAACGTGAGCATCGAAATACGTAAGTATTTGTGAGAAAATGTTGGTCTTAATGTAAAATTATGTCTTTTGTGGTTTTGGTATTCATGTAATTTTGAAGAAAATAAATTGTATAAATATACGTTCATTGTTTGGACTAGTATTTTGTAAGTGTAGGATAATTAGTAAAGTGAAGTGTTTAAATAATACAATATAATGCCCGACATACGTTGTATTATCTAAAGATAGCTATGAAATGGTGCGAAACTTCTCCTAAGCGTAACAAACTTCTCATACGCAAAACAAACCTATAACATTCGTCAAAAACTAAAATAATATGTTTCTAGGAATCGATTGCAGCGTCTTGCCACCTTCCGGATTAAATTGTCAATCTAAAACATCACATAAAAAACATCAAAATCGGTCTAGCCGTTTAGGAGAAGTTTAGTGAAATATACACGTACAAAAGAAATACACGTTAATATAAAGATAATTTAATGTGTGAAATAAAAAATAATAATTAATATTGGACAACATCACATACATAGCTGAGCTGAGGTAAGAAGCTAAAGCACTTGTGTTATAGAACTCAAAAACAACGACGTTACCACAAAACTCGCACCCGAGCAAATATAGAAAAGTTCATTTTCTACACTGACCCGACCGGGGATCGAACCCGGAACCTCAGAGATGGCGGCGCCATTGAAAGTCCCGGCGTGCTCGCCTCTCGGCTACGGAGGTCGTCAAATTTAGTCGTATGTAAAAAAATATAGCAAATTTTACGACGCGTTTTTACGCCCACGACACGATTGTTTGCGGGTCCCGCAGCGCCGGCGGGCAACTTGTAGAATTGCGCGGGCCGCGGTAACCGCAACCTCGGACCTCTGCGATCGGTTGGCGGGCGAAATACAGAAAATTAACTGCCGGTCCTGCTACAGTTGTAATGCAACCGCCCGTCTTGCGATAGCGGCTTGCCAAGTTTGCGGGCAATAATCGAAACCGCGGCGGCTGCGTAACCGCACAGATCTCCGGTCTCGTGTGTTTTGAAATAAAACCGCTGTTCCTCTGCCGCGGCGGGCGCGAGATAAAACAACGGCTTTAACCCGCGCCCGCCGCGGCAGAGGCGCCATTGGAGCGCCACGAATTCGTAGCCTATCACTTAGAAACGGTGTAAAAACTATAATAGAAGCGATAATACGATTGTAATTTCATGTGGTTCAGACTTTAATGCGAAAATATTTTTCGATTCCAAAGCTATAAACTTGTGTAAGTATCTGGATCTCTTCCAATGTTTATTGTTTTCTGTATTCTATTTTTACCTTAGCGGGGTTTATGAAACATTTGAAGGCCGCCTTTATGAAGCCACAAAATGCTGAAAAATGAAAACGCTTTTGTGGGAGATTCAACTGAAAGGTTTTTTTGAATATAATCATTACTATTTTAGCAATATTATTTAAAGGAGTCATATTTAATAAGACACTAGGATTTCAACTCTTAACATTATTTTATTTCATTAAATCTATATAACCTATCACATCACATTGAAATGAAAATATAATTTCACTGTTCATTCATTACACTTTGTCTTCGTACGTAATGTCCGTAAACTCAACAATATTGCTGTTGGGAAAAATATATAACTCACTGACCCTTTCGTCCCCAACGGGTAAATCGTTGCCATTGTTTAAACGATTATCCGAAAGTTTCCTTTTGCTAGGACCTTCATTATTAGTGTATCGATCAGCATCGTGAGAATTGTAATCGTCAGGTTTCAAGAATTTTAATCCGTTCTCTTTCAGGTTATTCTGATTCCGTAAGCAGTGGCAGGGATTCCGTGCAGGATTTTTTAAACTATCAATTGGGGTAATGTTCAGAGATTTTCTAGCAGAGTAGACGCTCCGCTCGTTGGTGGAGCGGAACGATAAGATGCGCGTTCGGTACGACTGGCCATCCTGGAACAAATGTAAGTCAAGATCTAAATGCAAGTTGGAATTGTATGTAAGTATGTACTCTTATCTATCTATACTAATCTATACTAATATTATAAAGAGGAAAGATTTGTATTTTTGTATTTTTGGATGTTTGATATGGATAAACTAAGGAACCACAAGGCCAATTTCAACAATTCTTTCACCATTAAAAAGCTGCATTATTTTGGAGTGATATAGGATACTTTAAAATCCCGAAAAATGTACAGTTCCCGAGGGATACGAGATAATTTATTATAGAGGGCGCTGTTTACTATGTAAAGTAGCTATTTAGCTGACAAGAAATTAAATGAAAACCAATTGTGTTAGATTACAGGTTTGGATAATATTATCAAACGTCTTCAAATAACAAAAAACAATATGATAATAATCATTTTTTGGAAGTTTGGATTGTAATTTTTATATATTTTTAATACATGAGTTCCATCTGTTGTCGATTGGATGAATGAAAAATGATGTAAAATTGACAATTGACAACTTGCCAAACGTAAAATGATGCTACCTAAAGACGGCAGAATTTTGGTTATACGTGTTTCTTGAGTTAATTTTAACTTGCAAATTTGCACGAAAGTCACATGAATGTGTCGTTTACCATCAAACAGTTTCGTGTATTAAATGATACGTCACGGAATCCTGGCACTTGGTAGGTTAATTACTTGGCAGTAGATCGCGTTGATTAGTGCGTTGCTAATCTTGACTTGCTTTACTGTCTGTGTTGTTAAAATACTTTTTATAGCATACCTACTCTTGCAATATTTAATACATCTACTCTCCAAAAGAGGGCGAACAAAGCAAATTGTGAGAGTAGAAAATTTTGAAAACAATTTTAATAACAGTAGTACGTATTATAATACTATATCTTTTATCATGATTGAGTTCAAAATGCATTATTAAGAAAACAATAATGTCTGTTCGTCTTAAGAAGCGCTTTAAAAGGAGTTTCTTTAAAAGGACTTAGCTACTATTGGTACAAAAGTGTTTCGTGATAAAAACGCTTCGTTGTCCAATGCTGCTTCGTTTTCATTACAATTTGAGGCATAGCAAGTCCACTGCTGAGCATTTTAGATTTTTAAGCTAAGCAGCACTTGAAACAACACTTCTTGACGTAAAGTATGGTACTGGGTTACTGTCATTGTGACAACTCTGAGTAGAGCGTGAGTGTGCCGAAAATCCATTACTTTATTAAACCTTATTATTACATTGAAGATATTTTTAACCGATTTCAAAAAAGGAGGAGGTGCTCAATTCGTGAATGTTTTTATTGTATGTTTGTTACGCGATTACTCCGTCAATTATGAACAGATATCAAAATTTCTTTTTTTTTAAAGAGTATACTCCCGAGTTGGTTCCATTTTCACCAAGGATTTCACAATTTTTAGGATCTGATGGAGGAATTACACGGAAATCAAAGAATAATATTCTCAAAAAATGTAGGCACATAGAATGTGTTTGTTAACTTTAAATAATTTATTCAGATGTTTGCGTCAGTCAGTTTTCATATCATACTGCTAAGCTGAAGATGAAAGTCACAAAAATCCTTAACAGACATCGACAGATAATATTTTGCAGTGTATTGGGCAGACGTGGCGCTTACGAGGAACTGACAGCAATTTTATTTATTGGGGGTGTAAACCAACATACCCAGAAACGAGTAAAAAATTATAAGTTTATTTTTTTTAAGTGGCTTAATTTTGAACGTAAGATCTTAAACTGTGGTAACGTACGACACTAGAATGGCAGGCTTACTTTTAACTGGACCTCACTTCTGTTAAACATTTTTTAGCGACCTCTATCTAACCGACCTAATGATGATAATAGTTTTTTAATGATAATAAAATAACTGATTAGTCTTAGTAAAAGGCTCTTTTCTTAATAAATAGTGCTTCACGCAGTCTAGAGTGTTGCTTGATATAGCAATAGTATGGCAATCATCCTGTAGTCCACGTAAACGAAGTTGCGGACACAGCTAGTATAAAATAAACCTATTCTACTAGTGTGACACATAATAATGTGATTTGCGTTTAACCTGTTATACAAAAATAACGCAGATGTTTATCTGGTGTGTTATAATGAAGTGTGAGGTTACATTTTGTAAAATATTTTAATTTACGGTAGTAAAAACTATATCAATTAACTATACACAGAAAACGTCGCATTTAGTTCAACTTCTTTGCTGGTAGCAAAAAAGTAATAAAAATGAAAATTGAACTCTCACCTTTTAAGTAAGAAATTTACATTCCGTAACGAGGTACCAGAGAATGATTTTTTGCCACACACCCAGACTTAGCCAATTGAGAAAATTCGTTTTCTTAATTGACCTGCACCTGGAATCGAACGCAGGAACCGGCAAATCACGCCCGCTGCGCCGTTCGTGTCGTCAAATAATTTATATCGGGTGTAAACAAGGCTTCACCAAGCCGAATACCACATATTCTACGTATTATTACGATAATTTTTTTCTTTAACACTATACCTGGGAAAAGACGGGTTACAGAGTTATTGACAGTCAAAGTTAAAAAATTTTTTCAAAGATTTTTACAAAATTGACTTCTGTTTGATAATACTAAACTTTGTTACAAAGAAACATGATAAAAATTTTCAGTCCTTCTTTCATAAAAGGCCTTTAAAGGGCACAGCCGGCAATGAATCGTGCGCAGTGCTCTCGCGCCACCCGCTCGCCTGCCGAACGCTTACACACACAGGCATAGTCTGTGGCGTGCGCGCTATACATTGCGGGTTAGAAATAAGTTATGTTTTTTGATACCCAAAAATTAAAGTCATTTCCCAGCAATTATTTCTTTTGCATTCTACTTGGTTTTATGTTTAGAATTCGTGGTTTAAGGCTTCGTTAAGCCTTTTTTTACACCCTGTATAATTCCAATTTTCTACTTGAAGAATTAATACAATTTCTAAGTACTTAGTTGTGTGTAAAGTTTCCTTAAAATTGTTTCCAACCGTGGAAAGCAATTGGTTACCTCGTAGCTATCGTTTGCGAATCTGTTGGGCCGTTGCCCGAAAGAGAATCGTTGCTTGAACTCCTTCTTGAACTTTTCCTGGAACAAAAAGTTTTGCTATTGTCATAATTGAAAAATTTTCAGTCTGTTTTCGAAAACGGTCTGCGATGATAATATGATTGTGTTTTTTAGGGTTCCATGCCTCCAATAGAGAAAAATAACCTTTAAAATACGACATTTTATATGGATTACTTAGTTGTCCGTCTATCTGTTTGTCTGTCCATCAAAACCCTTTTTTTATGAAGAACGCATGGAATGCCTCCACTCGGCTCGCGGCCTCGCGGCGAGTCCAACTCGCATTTGGCCTTTTTTTTGTTATAATTTTTGGAACTTTTATTTTATTTGTGTTACATAAATAATGGAGTATTTGATTGAAGTATATCTTAAAGCATTCAAATAACTGTAGACGACAAGCTCGCTAATTTCTAAACGAAAAGACTGTCTTTCTTGCGGGGAAGGGAGGTAACGCACACATTGTGAACATTTTTGATGACGTTGCTACGATCGCACACAACAAAAAATATTTAACACTAGCTTAAACTAGACGCACTCATATATATATTAACACACAAGGACAACCTATCAGTGAATGAGTGTTATGGTAGTTTTAAATAAACTAAAATAGTGCTTAAGGGGGTGCCATTCGAACGAAAAACTTCGGAGAGAGCCGATCGGGCCCGTACGTGAACACTCACACATAGAAAAATAGCTTTACAGAGTAGGCTGAACGACAGAGTAAACATTACCTGCTATTTTTTCTTAAAGAAAAAAATAATGTAAAGAAGTAAATACTATTTAAGATCATACATAATATTTAGTTTATAAATACCTACCTAAACTTTTGTTCTAAGTAATATTTACAAACTTTATTATTAATTAACGAAACATTGTTTTTATTGAAAAGCAAACCTAAGCTTTAAATTGCAGAAAAAGTATTTAGGTAAGGAATGTGAAACACAGGCCAGTTTAATTGAACATAGGCGATCTAAATAATAGAGTACACTATTTTTATTGTTCGAAATTAATTTTGAGTAATCATTGACAGGGATAACCTTATTATTCCGAGGCATACTAACTAATGACCACAGCACACCAGTGTGCCGCGGTACAAAATTTGCGGAATACCATCAGCTATGAGTATGTAATTTATTTTTAATGTACTTTTGAAGCCTTCTACTATGGCAGTTGACTCCGTACCGTTAGATGATCCAGAGTAATTTTTATAGCACACATGCTCAGGTACTTCAAGATTGCAATTCTAAGCTCACGCGCATACCATACACTATTCATTTTTATCAGCAAATGTAGAGAGCTTTTTCTGTAGCCAATGATAATTGCAGCTCCTGATAAAGTTATTTATGTTTTTCTATGTACGACCTCTTACTCCAACAATGTATGATAGAGTAAGAGGCTACAACTGTTATCATCGGTACGCCACATGCATTCACGTCACCATTTTTAATAGCCACTCAAATTCTTCTCGGCTCCCTTTTTTTGCTATTTTCTCTATGACTTTCTCTTTGTCCAGCTCCCAGAGTTCACATACTTTAGCATGACATTTAGCATTAAAGATTTACCGATATGTAGGGTATATCAAGAGGATTTTTGACATACTCGAGGGCAGCTACTCCCATACCTATAGATAGACATAATGTTACTCGTGATTGTGTGTCAGTTCTTTGCTGCTTTGAGGATTTCTACAACTCTCCAATTTTAATTTTGCACACCATGTAAAAGTAGTAATGAAAACCATTTTTATTTTCTCCAGTTATATTTGAATCACTTAAATTGCAACCAAATTGAGAATTGGGGTGTGTAAGTGTGTGTGTAAGGGTTGGGACCCGAACCCACGATCATCGCATACCGGGCGAGTGCTTTTCCAACTAAGCTACCGAAACGTTTGCAGAGCAGGCGTAATCTTTCAAGTGTCAAAAACGCTGGCTCTGACAGCTTCTCGCTGTCAGAGCCAGCGTTTTTAGAACCCGATGCAAAAGAGAGGGGTGTTATAACTTTAACGTAGACACGTCTGTGTATATGTCTGTGGTATCGTAGCTCTCAAACGGATGAACCGATTCTCGTTTAGTTTTTGTGTCATAGATAAGGATCGTTCTCAAAAAAGTGGCACCGCTTGTATTATTTTAACGATTTTTAAAAATGTGTCAAATATGAAATTTTTTGTAAATGTAAATCGAATTAATGTATAGTTTGTGTTCATAATTAGTTGAAGGGAACGGAGTTTAGACATAAATATGGAAAATACAGCCTTTTAAAATTTTTGCCTCACAGGTTAAAGAGCTTTTGTACAGGCCAATGAAAAACGGTACTAAGTTAAAGAAAATTGAACTGGTAAGTAGAAAAAAACAGTTAACCATGCAAAATCAGCTTTTTATTACCAACCTGACATGCACAAACAGCGTAGGAACAAAAAGACGCCGGGTGACGGTGGAATTACCTCAGTGATTCAATACAACACAGATACTGAAAGTCCATTAGAAACTCTTTAGCTCCGTCTTGCTCGATGAGATAACGCCGGAGGCATGAAACAGATGTACGGTGGTGCTCTTCTTCAAGAAAGGGGATAACACCTTGCTGAAAAATAACAGACCAATCTCGCTTATGAGCAATATCTACAAATTGTTTTCGAGGATCATCACGAATCGTCTCGCACATAGTTTTAGTAGTCCAAAAAGGCTTTATACCCCATCCATACGCTGCGACAAGTTATGCAGAAGACAGAAAAGTATAACTTGCCACAATGCTTAGCGTTTGTGGACTATGACAAGCCCTTCGCTTCGATCGAGACTTGGGCAGTACTACAGTCTCTCCAACTGCGCAATATTAACTATAGGTACATCGAGGTGCTGAAGTGTTTATATAAAAACGCCACCATGTCGGTCCGAGTGGAGGAGCAGAGCACAAAAGCTATTCCTAGTGGTCCATATAGGTTGGTTCCAACCAGCCGATCTGGAATTCACTGTGGGAGTCCTATGTTCAGCTGTGGAGGTTCAATCTCATTAACCTGCTTTCAGAACAGGGTAAAGAGTGGCAGGATAATCAGACATTAAAGGTTATGGTGTGATAACAACGAAATGGCTACGTTTATAGGTATAAAGATAAAGATAATTTATTTATAAATATACAATATAATGCCATTACATATTTTAAGATTATTATTCGCAAACATATTGGGCTACAAATAATAATAAAGAGGTCAGATTAAAGATCACATAATAATAATAATAAAGCCCTTTATTCTGGTATTAGAGATAACATACACATTGTTGGTAACTTAGCTTATAAAATATCTCTAATCTCAGTGTGCCTCTTGACATAGGCCTCCTCTAATAGTTGCCACTGAGGTCTATCCTGGGTTACTCGCCTCCACCTTGGGCCAGCAGTCATTTTGATGAGGACGACATTAAAATGACTGCTGGCTCAAAGATCACATACCCGTTACAAAATCAGATTGTCGTGCTTCGACGTAATTTGTACAAAAACAACATCAATTTCCACAAAAATTGTTTACCCGGCGGATCACCGACTACTGTCTGTACATTTTACGCGAGGGGTGCAGGTCATGTATATTGTAGTGTCTGTGTGAGGCGCAAGAGTGTTAGCGGCAGGCTAAAGATTATATTTATTTTAAAGATAGAAATTTGGTACCGTGTTATTATTTCAATAATATTGAAAGTATATATCTTAGTTTTAAAGCTCCTTGCCTATGGCTTTTCCGGATCCTCTCTTAAATGGCTAAAGTCATATTTAAGCGATAGGTCATTTTATGTTGTAACTGATGGTTACAGATCTAAGGTTTTTGGGATCACATCTGGAGTGCCTCAAGGCTCGCACTTAGGACCAATACTTTTTAACATTTTTATTAATGACCTACCAGCTTGTTTCAGCTTCTCAAAGCCGTACATGTTTGCAGATGACCTTAAAATTATGCGGACGGTTGACTCACAAAGGGATGCAGAGTTGTTACAGTGCGATATTGATAAACTTACAAATTGGTGTGAGGAAAATTTTATGGATCTCAACGTGGAAAAGTGTTCTCATATCACATTTACTCGTAAATTAAAAGCAATTAAGTTTGATTACAGCATTAACGGCTCCAGCCTTAACAATGTTAATGTTATTAGAGATTTGGGCATTCTCCTGGATCAGAAACTTACGTTTGTTCCTCATATTGACAACATCATTAAAAAAGCATCTAAGTCGTTAGGTTTTATAATTAGAAATACTAAATCATTTAAAAAAATTAAAAGCAAAATATATCTCTTTAACTCACTCGTTCGAAACATACTTGAATATTGCGGGGTAGTATGGCGTCCTCATTATGCAACACATAGTTTAAGACTTGAAAGGATTCAAAAACGATTTCTCAACCACTTGGCTTATTTCACTGGCATTTCAAAAAAAATTAAAGGTTACAGGAATCGTCTAGCACATTTTAGAATTAATTCATTGGAAAATCGTAGAAACTCAACAGATCTTATATGCCTTCACAAAATTATAAACGGTCATATTAATAGTCCTGAACTTACATCTAAAATTCAATTTAGGGTTCCATATAAGTACCCTCGACATCCTATTAATATCCTAAGCCCACCTTTCCATAAAACTGTATTGGGCTCCAACAGTCCAATCCCGAGACTTTGTAACTTGTACAATAAATATCAAAAAGATATTGAAATGTTTGGAAGTGGTCCACTCAGGTTCAAGCGTGAGGTCCAACAAATAGTTTTTAGCTAGTTTTTTTTTTTTTTATTCGTTTTGGTTCATAATTACTAATCTTGCTTGTTTATAACTACCAACATTAAAAATATATATATATATCTATAATAATAAAGAGTGTATGCATGTTGTGTTCACCTTTGAAGGTTGTACACTTAGACGTATAAGTTGATATTGTGTTTTGAAAATTTTAGTGTATCAACTACTGGTAAACCAAATAAAAAAAAAAAAAAAAAAAAAAAAAAAAAAAAAAAAAAAAAAAAGTATATGGTAAGGTAATCAACACTTAGGCAGCCGATACAGCGTTTTTGGGCTCTTGTGAATGGTGATTATAAGTGAATGTTAGATAATGACTGAGCCCTTGGGTTGGTTGTAACAAAAATTAAATAAAAATAAAATTTAACTATTGATTAAGATCAGAAAATCTTTAAAAAAAATATATTCTTTTGGCACTTGAAAAATTTGTCAACTCTGCTAACGTCTCAGTAGCTTAGTTGGAAAAGCACTCACCCGGTATGCAATGGTCCAGGGTTCGGGTCCCATCTGATCGGGACCACCAAAATTTTATAATACCTACTTGAGAAAAAACTATTTTCCAAGTAGGTATTATAACATTTTAAATTAGCCCGAAATAAAAATATGCACCGTTTGCTTATAATAAATCTCACAGCTGACGAAAAAGTGAACGAAACATTGAATTTACAATTTTTATTATTATTTATATATTATTGATGACATCCATAATTATCATAGACTCTTTTATGTTTTAGCTAGATACCTATTGGTTTGCATGCTCTGCGTTTGCACTACTCTGTACGGGATAAGACTTGACATTTGAGTTGAAAGACAGCAAAAACACTAAAATGTACTGCAAAGTATAGATTTGTAACACGGCTGCCTTTAGTTGGGGACATCAGGGAAGAATTCGGGGATGATCATCAGCTGGCAGGCTGGCTTGAAATAATATCTGTGCTTCATGTGCATGACCTCACCAAGGAATCTATTGAAAATTACATTATCACACCATTCAATTAAGTGCGCCTAGTAAATTAATAAGAGCAATGTTTCCTTTTAAAATATATCAGGCGTTTGTGTTTTAAATTAAGAAATCTTCAAATATTCATATATTTTATATTTATACTAAATTTTAAGAAGGGGGCGGTCTGCGGAATTGCAATACAAACATTTTCATGTGAGAATCATTGTTTAATGCGTAAAATTGATAAAGTAATCGAAAAAAAATGATTTTAGAAGTTATTACCTTTCATGTGTATTTTTTTTATTTTAAAGGTATTTTTTCAAAATTTCAACAAGGCGGCGACCTAGATCCAGGATCAGGCTAGCCTACAAAGGTAGTTTTAATGTATTTAATCAATTCAGCGTCTAGAAAAAGTGATATAAAAATACCTTATTTTTCACAATTTCGCGCAATACACTCTTAACACTATCGATAAATTTTATCGATGAGTTCTGCCAGTATTATGATAAGGTTTTATTCAATTCAAAATCTTTATTATGTGTAATGTTCGGGTTTCACCTGCGTGACGCCTCATGACGTTCGAATAACGACATGATTAGCGTTCATTAATTAATGCACTATGCTACGCGTTAAAAAATACGAAAAACTTAAACAATTATCATAATATTTTGTTAACTGTGATATTATATCATTAATTCAATAAGCATCTATCGTAATTAATATTATTAACAATAACAAACGTGAAATACCAGTGTGATTTCAAAGTTGAGTATTTGAGCTGAAAAAAATACGCTAATTGGATTTTTTACCTTTTACTGGTATCACTTTTTAATTGACAAATTGTATAAGGTTTTTACGATTTTAAGGTATTATTTGCTAATATTAAAACTTATTGATTCTTAGAGATGAAAATTCACGCTGTCCTTCAGCACATAATGTTTCTGATCTTTTTTAACATGAGCATACGGCGTAATTTGGCATTTTTTCGCTGCAGGTCCTTCCACGCTCACCGTAATTTGAAAATGACGGCGGAACGCGCTGCAACTAGTTTTATATAACCTGTATGACCGGTGGTCATATACTTTTGGCAGAGTGGAATGATGCCTGACAATGGCGTCTCCAGTTGGTTGAATGCTCTAAGAAATATATATTAGGGAGGTGTAAATTTAAGATCCATCTACAGAACAATAACGCAAGAGGCTTTAAGAGGGGAAAGAGATAATAAAACGCAACAAAACAATCTATAAAATGACAAAAGTTTTGTCTTTTCTTGCATGGATACCTACATGCTTAAACATGTAAAGTCGAGTTCAAATTGTAAAAAGGCGATTTAGTTTCAAATTTTATTTCAAACAGTCTTAGATAGCATTGATAGCTTAGTCGACAAAAACCAAACTATAATGTTATCCTGGAATGACTAGTGCAGGTGTGTTAAACGAAAAGATAATGGCAAAGTGCACACAGAGTGTGCACTTTGCGAGGAAGAACTAGCTCTTCATTCTAGCTCTTCATTCTAGTTTACATTTTTATATAGAACTCTTGTTAAATTGTATCCTTTTACTAGAGGCAAAATAAAATTTAAAAAAAAAACTTGTAGATACTTCAATTTAGGCGAGAATTTAATTAGGTAATTAAGTCTTATATCATTCACATTGTCTAGTTACATCATTCCTGGATCTGATGAAAAGGCACTGTTTAAGTCACAGTGAGATATTAACGTTCCTTCCACGCTGGAACCTCGTGTGTTGATTCGTGATAATGGCAAGAGGCCTGATGCTCTTATGCTCATTTCCTGGGAAAGGGGTCGAGCTTAAGTATGGGACGCAACTTGTGTGTCGATACTTTAGCTCCATCTCACCTCAGGGAGTCAGCAGTACAAGCAGGAGCTGCAGCCGAGTCAGCAGAAAATGCCAAGCGGCCCAAATATGAGTCTCTTTCAGGTGACTACGTGGTGTGGTGCAATCATTTGGCGTAGAGACGTTTGGACCGTGGGATCCGAATGCTAAATTACTTTTTGACAAGAAAGAACCAAAATTAATATGCTGGGTCGCTCCTTGCACAGCGGCTTAGTTTAGCCATTCAGCGAGAAAACGCTGCCAATATCCTTGCTTCCTTGCCTCACGGACACAGTTTTATTTTTGAGTAGGTATTTAGTTTTATGATAAGTAAGTTAAGTAAGATAAGATTTAAAGTTTTTTTTCTAGTGTATTTTCTTATCATAATAAACTTAACTCTTGTTAATACTAAATCTGATATTAAACTTTGTTTATCATGTTTTAAGATAAGTCGAAAATCGGTGGCCGCTACGTTCTACAAAAAAAGGAAACCTACAAGTATCAATAAGTAATTTTTATTAAATCATCATAATCTTTGGAATAAAGCAAGAAAATCATTTCCCTATTTTTTGAACTTTCCTAAACATTTATAGGCATTCGTTATTTTGTATTTGTAGTACGTAGCGGCCTCTGGTTGGTTCGAACTGAGAATTCGATCCGGGGCGTTCAACGTGACTTCTAAAGCAAATTGAGCTGTCAAAGTTATGAGAGTATATGTATGTATGTAGGTATATGACTTTGTAGTGTAAATAGGTATTTACAGTACAAAGCCATATACCTACAGTCATAAGGCCAGGATCGTCCTGGTATTCAATGCAAATTGAAAATGCTTGCAGATGGACGTGCCTTCTGCAATTTATTAAATAATTTACACAACATCTATATCTATATCAAATAACGTCAGTGTGAAACTGTGTCAGTGCATGTTAGTCATGCATGCATTCATCGACACACTTTTCTGAGTTTAGTGATTTTATATATTGAATATTAACTCGAACAATGGATAGTCCCTTCAACCGAAGTTCCATGACGAGCCGAAGCCCACCACCACCGCAGAGAAAACCACCTGAAAGAGCACCAACCTCCACGACCTCGACGATTTAAGCAGTTTCGACTCGGGAAATTCAAAAAAAGCTTTCGTCGATTGAACAATGCCTCAACGAAATCTGCAACACATCCAGCGAAGGAAAACTGAATACTGAAAAGAAGCTGAAAATAAGCAACGTCAGCAGAAATGAGATGGGAGCTGCTTCTCAGCTCGATGTACAATATCAATATTTTAAACAGAAATATATTGCAGCACAAACAATGATGAATACTTTGACCGACGAGAAGGAGACCTCCAACGAAGATCAGTTCGAAGATTTAAAGGAATGTGTTCTTTCCGCTCCTAAGACCCAACCTCCGAACACTTCTTTTGCGGACGTGGTGAGAATAAGCAAAAGATCTACAATACGGCCCCCAAGAACTAAAAGTTTTGCGATTTTCCCAACTGGCAAGGATAAGGCAAGCGAAAAGACGAAGAAGCTTATTCAGACCATCATCAAGCCCGAAGAACTCTCTCTGCCCCCTCCTCAGTTGTCCTTGTGTGCTGACTCTATTTCTACATTTAACATCCCGGTCGAAACCGTACTTAAATATTTAGTTAGCTTAGATTGCTCCAAGGGAGCTGGCTGCGATAGTATCCCTCCTTTCTTTTGGAAGCACTGCGCCAAAACGTTAGCATTCCCTGTCTCTGTCATATTTAACCGATCTCTAAAAGAAGGTACTTTTCCTAACGTATGGAAAAATGCGCATATAATACCGTTGCATAAGAAAGGGTCTAAAACATGCGTGGAAAACTACAGAAGCATATCTATACTAAACACATTAGGCAAAGTTTTCGAAAAAATTGTATACTCCGCGATCTACCCTGTTGTTATTAAAGGCATGTCGGACCATTAGCATGGCTTCCTTCGCCGTCGCTCCACAGTTACTAATCTTTCATCTTTTACCAACTATGTTCTGACAAATATGGACGGTGGTGGGCAGGTTGACGTGATATATACTGACTTCGAAAAAGCTTTTGATCGCGTGGACCACGTCATCCTGCTTCACAAGCTGTATGAACTAGGGATTCACGGGGACTTACTTCGATGGATACAATCGTACCTGGTAAATCGTAATCAGGCTGTCGTGCTGGGTGGATTTAGATCAAGCTTCGTGAAAATACCGACAGGCGTTCCTCAGGGCTCGCATCTTGGGCCTTTATTCTATAACGCATATTTATATGATATTGGGAACCATCTAAGATATGCCGAGCATTTGCTATATGCGGATGACAAAAAAATATTTCTCCGCATTAAAAATTTACGTGATTGCGAATCATTGCAAGCGGATCTTGATGGCCTGATAAGATACTACACACGTAATAAAATAACTGTTAACACAAAAAAATGTCAATGCATCACATATACGCGTAAAGTAAATCCCATTAAAAATACATATAACTTCAACAATAGCCCCATTGAGTCAGTAAACGAAGTCCGCGACCTAGGTATACTTCTCGATAGCAAGCTAACTCTGTCTGGTCATATCGACTGTGTTGTTAATAAGGCTTTCAGAAACTTAGGCTTCGTTTTGCGTTCGTGTAGACCTTTTAATGATATATCTGCAATTAAATCTGTATACTTTGCATACGTTCGCAGTATCTTGGAATATGCGAGTCCTATTTGGCCACCGCAATACAATGCATATATAGAAAGTCTCGAACGCGTCCAAAAAAAATTCGTTAAACATTTAAATTATCATCAGCGTGTTTCTCCTGATTCTTATCTTGACGGATGCCGTCGCCACGGTTTGCTGAGCCTTGCAGAGAGGCGTGATATGCTCGACATGTGTTTATTGTTTGACATCATAAATGGACATCTAGACTGTGCGGGACTTTTAGGGGAAATCGCTCTTCGTACACCGTCGCGTCGCACTCGCCACACTCCCTTGCTTCACACTCCTCGACACTCCACTAGATATGCTGGTAACAGTGTCCTCACGCGTATTGCACATACGTATAATACAAAATTTAGGGAATTGGAACTATTTGGAGTTACAAAACATACTTTTAAACAGCGAATTGTACAGTATATAAAACAAACGCTCGTGGACAGATAAGTTCTTGATCTCATTAATTTTTTTTTCTTTTTTAGTCGTGTAGATTTATATAATTTTGTTAATTTAACAAATTATTACCCTTGCAGCTCTTATCTTATTTTATTTTGTTTAAAAAGTTATCCTCACACATATGAGACTTATAGTGGGTACGGTTCTTGATTTGCAGTGTAGCTTTTTACCTTTGTCAACGGGTTTTTTGAATTTTTGAATTTTTATTTTAATCTGATCGCTTTCATTTCCTCTTTGCTGAGCTCGACTTGTTCGAGCGAGTACAATTTGTAATGTTTTATTGTGCTCGTCTGCTTTCCAACTTAATACTTGTAAATAATCTAAGGAAAACCTAGTATTAGCTTTACTATCTGATTGTACAATAACTATGTATGTGTAATATTCACGCTGTTGGTTTTCTCGAATAAATAAAATAAAATAAAAAACTCAAACTTCATATTCGTGGGATGAGGAAAACTAAAGGTGGAGGCATAATAATTAGCGCCAATGGAAAAGATGACCTCGAGAAATTAAAGCAGTCCGAACAGCTTAAAACTTCAGGCCTAAAAGTTGAAGAGACTACCAAACGTAAGCCCAAAGTTATTTTATTAGGAGTACCGAACAATACGTCAGAAAAAGAAGTATTAGAATGTTTATATGAGCAAAATATTTCAGGCAAGTACCAGCACATAGAACGCGAAAAGTTTCTAAGCTCAATTAAACTGAGTCATAAGACTGGCAAAAAAGATTGGCGCCCTACTGTAATTTTGTAGTAGAACTATCTCCAGACCTCAAAAAAGTTCTTATAGGGCAAAAGAGGGTATTTATTAATTGGACTTCATGCCCAGTAAGAGACTACACACTTGTCACTAGGTGTTACAAGTGTCGACAATATGAACATTCAGCGAAATATTGTCGTGACACTGAGTCTACTTGCGGGCACTGCGGCAGCGTTGGCCATTTAATTAAAGACTGCCCAAAGCAACAGGAACCAGCATACTGTGCTACATGCCGCCGATTCAACAAACCTAGCTACCATAAAACCGGAGATGAGCAATGCCCTGCAAGAAAGATCGCTGAGGCTAGATACATAAGCTCAATAGATTACGAGGGCGCCCAAAGCGCCGTATAGTCTGTTAGATGGAGGAAGCCTGACATTTATCTGACACCTGATTTTTCTTTTTAATTATTATTATATTATAAATTATTTTTATATTAAAATTTTAATATTTTTATTGTTACTATCATTAGATTTAATCTACGTTTCTATAATATGTTTTTGCACAAATTTGTTTATATATGTACTACTTATCCTTACACACCTCCTTACTTATCCTTACATACAAAAGATTGACACAGAACTACAACCTAGAACTCCACATCACTAAGCCGACAAGGCGAAAAGCGTGTCTAGATCCAATTATAAGCACCATACCTGATGCCACAGCAGAAATCCTACAGTTAGGTCTATCGGACCTTGAAACCGGCCAATATCTTTCTATACCAACGGCACACAAAAAGGTGCCTTGCAAGCCTCATTTTATACAAAAAGGAGATATTACCGTTAAAAATATGAATAAATTCTTGGCTTGTTTATGTAGCATTTCGTGGTCGGAGGTCTATAATGAACTTGATACAAACAGGGCTTTTGAGTACTTTCACAAAACGATATTTTTTTATTACAATTCGTGTTTCCCTATTAACTTAATAAAAATACATAATAAAACAAAATATCCTTACTGGATATCGACAGATCTTAAAAAATCGGCAAAAACTAAACGAAACTTAAGATTTAAATTCTATAAAACAAAACGATACTCAGACAAACTTGAATACTACAAATATAATAAATTTTTTAAGAAATGCATAGAAACAGCTCAGAAAATCTGCAACAAAAAATATATTGACAACGCCAAAAATATATGTTCGGCTTCATTGAAAGTTATAAATAATAATATTACAGTACATTTTACGTTGTATTATTCTTTCTCTATGGTACAACCAAAGAAAGATTTTGACAAATATATACTTGTAGATAAAGAAATTTAAAATAATAATCCAATTGACATTCTAATAATAATTGCTAATATTTTTAATAATTATTTTATTAACATGACTAATACTGATCTTCCGAATAATAACACATATATACATGACATGAAACAGAACGATAAAAATATATTCTTATTCCCAACAAACGATGATAAAATACTAAAACTTATAAAAACGCTCAAAAATACACTGTCTACTGGCTACGATAATATTTCAACAAAAGTTATAAAACACTGCTCTCATACTGTTGTCTTTTATTTACGCGAACACGATACATTTAAATGAAACTACTTTTACGGATTATTTCGCGATTTATTAACATTTTATTTAACCTGACGTTTCGAACACTTTACAGCGTTCGTGGTCACAGGTAGACTAAGGTGTTATTCGTCTTTACAATATTTTGAAAAAACTATAAACTATAAATCAAATTCAAATTGTAAACGGTACGTAGATGATACTTTTACAATTTTACCCACCAATCAAGTCTCTGCTTTTCTAGAACATTTAAATTCAATCCACCCAAAAATCAAATTTACTATGGAAATTGAGGCAAACAATAAACTAGCTTTCTTAGATATTTTACTTACTAGGAATCCGGATCATACTCTTAGTCATACAGTTTTTCGTAAAGCCACCCATACAGATAAATACCTCAATGGTGCCTCTCACCATCATCCTCGACAGTTGGCTACCGTAGGCAAATCGTTGTTTCAGAGAGCAAGGGGTATCTGTGACGACCAACACCTGGCTGGCGAGCTCCAGCATGTCAGGAAGGTACTACGGGAAAACCAGTTGCCGGTACCACGTCGTTCCAGACCCCGGGTCAAGCATTCCACCGTCGAACGCCAACCTGCTGTACTACCTTATATGAAGGGTGTCACTGACAAGATTGGAAACATTTTGAAGCGCGCTTCAATCAAAACCTACTTCAAGCCGCCGAAAAAGATTAACCAATTTTTACCACCTGTCAAGTGCAACATACCTCTTCAAGATGCGGGGGTGTACAGACTGGAATGTGACTGTGGGCTCTCCTATATCGGTCAAACAAAACGAAGTATAGGCGTGCGGGTTAAAGAACATATAGCCGACATCAAACATAGACGGAATACTAAGTCTGCAGTGTGTGAACATGCCTTAGATACACCCAACCATTTCATACGATTTGACCAGCCTAAAGTCCTTGCAAGAGAACGACGATTTGTTCCTCGCATGTTACGGGAGGCAATTGAAATTAGAAGACACCCGAATTTCAACAGAGAAGATGGTTGGAAAATACCACCAGCATGGGATCCTGTTTTAACGAAATCCCATGCTAGGCCTCGCACTGCAAGACCTCTAGATACAATTAGCTCTTTTTGCGTAGATAGGAACACAAATTAATATTAACTGAGTGACGGTAGTTTATAGTTTTTTCAAAATATTGTAAAGACGAATAACACCTTAGTCTACCTGTGACCACGAACGCTGTAAAGTGTTCGAAACGTCAGGTTAAATAAAATGTTAATAAATCGCGAAATAATCCGTAAAAGTAGTTTCATTTAAAACACTGCTCTCATGTTTTAGCGCCATTGCTATCACATATTGTAAATTTATCCCTTTCCGATGGCGTCTTCCCCGAAACATTTAAAAAAAACCCTGCCAACTACAGGCCCATAGCCTTAATACCTATTTTATCTAAGGTAATAGAGAAAGTTATGCATAAAAGACTGATTGATTTCATGAGTAAAAATAACATTCTATGTTCCGAACAGTATGGCTTTCACAAAGGAAAATGCACTGCTTTGGCGGCTTTTAAATTAATTAATGAAATAGTGGACAACTTAAACCACAGAGTTAGCATCACAGCCATATTCGTTGATATGTCAAGAGCGTTTGACTCCGTATGTCACAAATTGTTATTAAAAAAATGTGAAAAATATGGCTTACGTGGAGTGGACCTTAGTTGGCTTGCGAGCTATTTAAAAAACCGCACTCAGTATGTAGAGATACCCAGCTTCAATTCGAACATGTAGCAGACATTATATAAATCCGATACTCTGAAGGCCAATGAAGTTGGTGTACCACAGGGCAGTATTTTAGGCCCCTTACTGTTCCTCATATACATAAACGACCTGCCGCTAGCCACTAAACAAAAATGCTTTCTCTTCGCGGATGACTTGTCTATTGTTATACCCAACAAAAAATCACTTGACTACAATGAACAAGTTAATGCATGCGTTTACGACATACTAAACTGGCTTAATTCTAATATTTTAAAGATAAATATCAGCAAAACCATATATATTCAATTCCTAAATAAAAATGGTAATAGAAAACCGCTGAATATTATGTGCAATGGATCAGAGGTGGTAGAATCGGAGGATGCCTCATTTTTAGGTCTAAAACTCGATAAAAATTGCTCATGGAAATCTTATATTGACCATGTATGTAATAAAGTAAACCGCTTTCGATATGCGCTATGGAGATTGGAATCAGTCACCAATCTGCAAACCGCCTTAAAGGCATATCACGGTTACGTAGCTGCTACCTTGAGATATGGAATATTGCTGTGGGGAAATTCGGTAAAAATTCAGAGAGCCTTCATTGCACAAAAACAATGCATCCGAGCTTTGGCAAACGTCTCTCTTTTTACTACATGCAAACCATTATTTAAAGATATGAGATTACTAACACTTCCCTCGATGTATATTTTTGAAGCCTGTAAGTTTGTCAAGCAGCATCCTGAACTATTTAAAAACAAAAAGATGTGTGTGGATTTAACACTAGATATCCTAATAAATTAATTCTGCCAGATATAAGGACTAGTGTATGTAGTAGAAACAGCCATGCAATGATTGTGAGAATTTATAATAATCTTCCTACAGATATTGCTAATTTACCACTCAATTTGTTTAACTTATGATTCGAGTATTAAAGACTTGTTTGTAGGTCAGGAGGCTTTGTTCGCACAAAGACAGATTCTCAAAGTAGGAGGTTCTCAAAAGGGCTCAAAAAGAAAAAGCGGAAAATCTAGCATTGGGAAAACAATTAGATCTAGAGACCTTAGAAATTAGAAAACTTACATTAGAGAAATGTAAGTCGAGATCTCTTTTTTTTAGTTTATTCATTTTAATGAGAAACCTGTGTATGTATTGAATTGTTTTAGACGCGTTCTCATTACCGAGTGTCGCGATCAACGTATGAGTACATGTAGATATGATTATACTCTAGGGAAATAGATCTAAAGGAGCACTATGGATTTTGTCAACACTTTAAGGCCCACCGGCGCATCTTAGGTCAGGGCCGTACTGGTATTTATAACTATATTTATTATATATATTTTTTTTATTGAGATGGGCTTACTCTTGACCCCAATCTTGCTCTAGAGCATAGATGGGATCTACGATAGAGCGAGCTTGCCCAGAAGATGCCTATTCACTCTGGACTTAAAGAGAGTCAGGTTATATGCACTCGGAAATACAGACGCAGGCAGGGAATTCCAATCCTTAGCTGTGCGCATTATAAAAGATGATGAGAAGCGCTTAGTGCGGGTTATGGGTATATCAACTAAGAACGGATGGTAGCCGGCCGTGCGTCTGCCGTACTTAATCAAAGTTGGGCATTTTTGTATTATAGTTTTGTATTGTTTGTAGTACAGCTGGCCCACCGACTTCACGTCACTCAGCGAGTTAATATTTATTGTAAGCGTCACAATTTTAATCTATGAAACTCTAAAGCTCAGAATATAAGTTTACAAGTGGGAGATGTGACCTATTTTACGTGGTAAATATAGGAAAATAATCTATTTCATTAGGGCAGCTTGGCATGGAAAGCTAATAAATAATAGCCATCGTGCTTCAGTTTACACGCCCATGCTCACTTGGTTGTAGTCCCCGGAGATTGCCTTATTCTAGAATATGAAAAAGTCTAGGGAATATTCTGGTGCTATTGGAGTTAAGTAGAGTTTTCCATCTTATTTGATTTCATTCAGTTCGTATTAGGAAAGATAAATATAGACAGACACAAGTAATTACAAAAATATGTTTTGATTGGCATGCTGCGCCAATCTGGTTTTGACTTTCACACAATAACTTTAATTTCAACGTGTTGCCTCCGTGCCTGGTAAAAAGTAGGGACTTGAAAGACAGACCGATAGACAAAGGGACAACGAAATGATCAAGGTTTTTTTGAACCTTTTAAGTAACGGACCATAAAATATAATACTGTAAATCACCAATTTCGGTATCCATTAAAATAAGAAGGATTATAAGAATCCGCAAATATTCGATAACAAGCTATTTTTATTTTAGATTTCTAATAAAAAGCACAAACAAAAGGTATGAAAGTATTTCTTTCATGTATGCTATGCTTGAAAAAAGATGAGACAAACAAGTTCATCCTCATTCCGTAGTAATGAGATCCAACATAATAAACGATAATGTAATAAAGTTAAATAAAATTCAAATAATAAAGTTAAATAACATTCAAATCCCTAAAAACTTTACGAATTGGAACTCGCGTCCGGAAACTTGGGATAGGTTTGCGGCTTTATATCGTTTTATTACAAATAAATGCTCCTTAGAATAAGGGTAGATAGGTATTCTTTATTGTCGAGGTGGCACTAACGATGTCACGTGATTTCACATAACGATATTTATACTTAACTGTGGTTAGTAAACATTTTAACAAAATTTATAAAACAAAAGTACCCAAAGAAAAAATCCGGAAAGAAAAAAGAGAGGGTTGGTTCTGCACCATTATCTTTAATAAAAACCGGCCAAGTGCGTGTCGGACTTGCGCACGAAGGGTTCCGCACCATTATCTTTAAAAACTGGCCAAGTGTGAGTCGAGCTCGCGCACGAGGGGTTCCGTACCATTATCTATAAAAACGGAAAATCATATTTTTTGTATAGGAGCCCCCTTTAATATTTATTGTACTATTTTTAGTATTTGTTGTTATAGTGGCAACAGAAATACATGTGGCCGTTCAAGTATTACGTAAACACTATAGGAGGGGCTCCGCTTTGCTTATTTTTGATGACGTGGGGGGTTATTCTTTATTTAAACTTTATTGCACGGACAAAAAATATGTAGTTAAAATGGCGGACTTAATGCCAAAAGCATTATCTACCAGTTAACCATAGGGCCAGACATAGATAGTATGGGCGGTGCAACAAAATAAGGTTATATACAATGCAAAGTTCGAACAAACAATACATACAATACAAGGCGCGCTCCTACTGGGTAGGTGTACCATCTGTCCGGGTTTCCCGGATTTGTCCTAGTTTGGAGGGCGGTTTGTTATTTATTCTGTTTTATTTCCTTTTCTATTGTGTCTTGCTGATTTATATTGTAAGCGTATTTATACCATTTTATACCGTATTTTATGCAAATAAACGATTTATTTATTTAGCGTAGTAAGTCTTTGTGCAACACATATTATTCCATCTCCACTCCTATTTGGTGGTAATCGTTTATTTTTTTAGCAGCGTAGGAAGTTTACTAAATGATTGGACACTCATACGAAAAACAGTATTGTTTTTTGGAAAACTACTTAGTCTTGGATCATTATCATCATCATTTTAGCCACAGGACGTCCACTGCTGAACATAGGTCTCCCCAGTGACTTCCAGATCGGCTGGCTGTAAGCGGCCTGCACTCAGCATCGTTCTGCAACATTTACCAGGTTGTCTGCCTACCTCATGGGTGTTTTGACTTATTGATATATCGTATAATTACTGGTTATTATCAGATACAAGTGCTATAATAACATTTAGGGTCAAAATATGTCAATAAGTTCGCTACGCTCCATTCCAAGTCTAGTTTAAGAGGAAACATTTTGTTAGAAAACAGTGATAGAAATACGTATAATAAAATGCTTCAAATTATATAAGCATACTATTCAAATGTTCATAGGTATTATAAAATTCGGTATTTTTACTTTCGGGATTTTGAACTTTCGGTATATTGAACTTTCAATGCTTGTTATCTAAAATGTAATTTTATAGTCTTATTATACTCTGGAGGCCTAACTACGACGCCGGCGTCCGCGTAACAATAACATATCTATTGTGTCCGGTTTATACGGGTGTAGAAGCGTTATTAATAATGCAATATTTAGTTGAACTGATCATTATAATGTGAGTTGAAAGTTTGTAAAATAATTATTAGATGTTTTAAGATTAGATAAAACAAAAAATACATCAAATGACTATTAGGTCAAATGATCATTATGCCACTTGAATATTAGCATTAACGTTGTTATATAAAACAATTATTATTTGAAACAAAAATTATGTCAACCAAAATTAGGTCAAACAATCATTATATTAATCGTTGTTAGGCTTAGTAATATTATATCAAACGTTTTTCGGCAAAACAAAGGAGAACCCTGGATCACTTGTCCCAGGTAAAGATATTTGTCAACAATTTCGAGGATAGAGCTCCCAACTGGTACTGGGTAGGGCGTAACATAGGCATTCGACATAATCTTTGTTTTGCTCATGTTCATCTGAAGACCTACCTGTTGGGAAACTCTATTAAGGCCATTGTGCATTGTACAGAGGTCTTCCAGAGGCTCTGCCATGACCACAATATCAATATTAGTCTTGGATAATGGGTATTAAACTATGTTAAAAAACTCTCAGCTTTAAATGGATGAACATGATATCTTTAAAGATGATTCTTTTTTTGGGTTTTCTCTTGTCATTTTTATGTTTTAACAATATACTTAAAATAACTACAGTAGAAGTAAACTAACGAATACAAAATTGAAAAAACTTGTTCTTTTAATTTCATTAACTGGAAAAAGCTGTATCAATGTTAACGACAAAGTTGTGAACGGTTGTATGGGCATTTTTTTTTATTATTGCTATATTTTTTAGTATCATCTTGTCTGATTTATAATTTGTTAAAAATAAAACAAAAAAAGACGTTTAAAATATTTAAAAAGATAGTTGTTTAGGTACTTACGTTGTAAATGGCGTAAATAAATGGATTGTAGCAGGAGTTGCTCATGGCGAGCCAATCGAAGCAGAAGAATAACACGTTTATGTATCTGTACCTGTAAAATAAAACAATCGATTAGAGCTCTGATTGCTTTATAAGAAAAAATAGTTTTTTTTAAGTTAACCTAGTTATATAATTATTATTTAGCGTTAACAGAAATACATCATCTGTGAAAATTTTAACTGTAACTATCACGGTTCATGAGATACAGCCTGGTGACAGACGGACAGACAGACCGACAGACGGACAGCGGAGTCTTAGTAATAGGGTCCCGTTTTACCCGTACGGAACCCTAAAAACCAACCAACCAACACAAAAACAAATAAAATCTTACCACGGGTATTTGTTTAAACTATCATAGTCAGGAGGCTATAGAAGTTACCGAGTTAAAATATACATGTACTTATATAACAAATATATATTAAAGATGATGTTATTAAGAAATAATTATTAAGCACTTAAAGTACCCTATTCATTTATATATTAATGAATAACCCAATTTACTATTGTACTCTAGGTAAGGTAATTAAGTGGAGAAGCCTAAACGCCAAATTATGTAGCCCTAATTATGTACCTACCTATAATTCAAATTGATTTCTTTGGTAGTAAAAAAGTTGTCCGCTGGCTATAGGTTTCTCTTCAACGGCCTATAACTCTGAAAATATCACGGAACAAATTCACTACAATTTGTTTGATATTTTGGTAACATCGATAGCCCTAATGATATAGATTTATTTTACTAAAAGACCTTTTGCAAAAGAGCTGGTGTTCCCGCTGAGTATAGATACACGATTACATCGACATCATTGTTTCTTCCTTCTCAGATTTTTTATTTTTTTCCCCAAAGTCCTCCTACTCGGAAAAAAACATCGGGATACCAACGTATCAATAAAGGAATTTACGTGATGTGAAAAAAAGCTTCTGGAAAACAGAAAATATTAATTTCAAGTAGAAATAATATATATATTAATACTGAAAGCAGCGCTCATAAAGTCGCACATATTTCCAATAAATCATCAAAAGCGTGACTTTTGATTTACATTAAGAGTTGCCTGCTCTATTCCTTAGTGGCAAAGTTATGAAACCCTTTGCCGCCTGTGTAATGTCCTGCTGTTTAAGATTCTGAATGTTAACTTTAACAAAATTCAGAATGCTGAACCGGATGGTCGTTAGGTAACATAATGTTGTTCTGAAGCAGTAAGCGTAAAGTATGTTTGTAGCGTTAAAACAAATGATAAGTGACAAATTGAACAAAATCAGGCATATTCTAGGTATCTCATGAAATATGCTGTGGCAACGTTCCGCCACAAAATAGGTTTAACGGTTAATCAGCTCACTAACGTCAGCAATGAAACAACACATGGTTAAGTAACTTTATTCTTAGTGATGAGATGACATGATAATAAAGAAAAAATACATCTCAAATTTTCGTTTCAACTTTGTGATTTAGTTCGAAAAGACAGATAATATCAAAATTTCCAAATTCATAAGCAAGCACCTATGATAACACAAACTTATGTATTACGTAACCATTTTCTAACCAATGCAAATGGTTGGTTGGAAAATAGTTGGAAAATTTGATATTTTTAAATCCTCAAAGTATAATATGTTGATAACTAAGGCAGTATCATTATCGGTTTTGGTGCATATTAAAGTAGTGAATTAAAAAAAAACATTAAGTAATATTTTTGATATTATTTATGTGATAGCTAGCTAGTTACACATTTTCGCAGATTTGATACTGTACGTTGCTCCTTTAGCTATGGTTGTATAAGGGCTGAATTGTGACCTTCCGTAAATTAAGGTTAGTTATAATTACTGTGATTATTTCGCTGCTTCAAAGCCAAATTTAGTTGTGGCCTAAGTCAGCCTAACCTCGAGTAATTAATTAATTACTTTATTGTTAGCCTAAACTACTGTAACTTCTAAATTTGTGAGATGAAATTAATCATACAATAATTATGAGACTAATTTTGGTTTTGTACAGTTTCTGAATTATGTTGTCTTATAGGTTTAGTTATATTAAAGGATATTAATCATTATTGATTGTGCCATTTAATTTAACAAGATTTACCAAGAAACTCTTTGTAAAGGAAAATAAAATAGGAATATGATAAAAATAATACCTATTTTCCGTCAACATACAAAACTAAAAGGTGAACTAATCGATTTAGAAGGAAAACCTAAAAATATTTTTGGTAAAATTGGTATTGTTATTCCTTACAATAATTTTATTTTTTATTGAAAGTCCAGACACCTTAATTTCCTAAGGAGATGAACACACACGATGTTCTCTGAGATAGAGCGCGTGATCTATTGCTGGTGACAGCGGTAAATAGGTATACGACTTTCCCGATGGTCTCACAGCGTTGCGTGACTACTTACGTGACTATGACTAATAAATTCATCTCTTACTGAGCTGCTTGAACGTTGCTTAACATTAGACAGTACAATTTATAGTTATGACTGTTGTAACTCATGCTCATGGTAGAGGTCCAGTGGATAAACTTCACCACTAACTTAACTACTAAACGACATAGAGCTAAGGCGATGTGCCTTATGGTGAGTTTGAACACACGGAATATTTTTCCTGTTAATCAAACTAGTAAGACAGTTTGACCACAAGGAAAATAATTCCTGTTGGACAAACCAGTTTGACTGTAAGGAAGAACCGGTGTAATACCTACTAAGCTTAGTTAGAATCCGTTAAGTCGATAACCACTACCTGAATGGAAACGCCTCAATACCTTATTATGCCCGGACACGGCTATGGCTTTGTTCCTGAGAAACAATAGGAATCTGAAAGACGAGTTAGTTAGGTATCTGGAATGACTTACTCATTTATAGAAGGAAAAAAGGACTGTAGCAGCATATAACTTTGAAGCGGGAGCCAGCAGAGTGCGAAGAGTGCTACCACAAGCACCAACATCTTGATTACCTGTACAGAAATATATTAATTAAAATTACTGAACTCACAAAAAATAAGAAAATGGTTTCTACAGCAATTGTTACATCAAAAAAAAATTAAAAGTTCCTTTCTTGAATTGACTTGGTATTTAACGCAAGACCTTATCCTATGGTTACGATACCAAAATAGCCGCCGTTCTGGTTGGAGTGTAGGAAAACCCCTTTCCTTAAGACTTACAAATTTTCGTCGAAAAATTGACCCAATATAACACCTTATTTTTATCATACCATTGGATGGGGGGTCCATAGAGGACCAACATTAGTTATGGTTACTATGCTGTAAAGTCATTTTTGGCGGAGTTGGAAGGTGAAAACTGAAGCTTATTTTAAAGGCGTCTGGGACTTGTAATAAATTTCGTCGAAAAATTGATCCTTAATAGCACCTTATTTTTATTATACCATTAGATGGGGGGTCCATCGAGGACAAACATTTGTCTAGGTCACTTTGCTGTAAAGTCATTTTTGGCGGAGTTAGGAGGGGAAAAATAGAGGACTTAACACTTAAAATTGTGAAATAAAATAAGTTTAATAAAAAACTAAAAACCGACTTTAAAATGAAACTAAAAAGCGAAAAATAATATTGACTAAAACATACCTAATCAGTTCTTTTTGGAGCCGGTGCCAGCCATCGAGAGTTAAAATGTGTTTATTCGCACCGACTCCAAAAACAACTGATTAGGTATGTTTTAGTCAATATTATTTTTCGCTTTTTAGTTTCATTTTGAAGTCGGTTTTTAGTTAATAGGGTTACGTTTTAGTTAATATATATATTATATATTTATATGGATATGCATAATGCATGCATTAGATGATAAATTCTATAGTAAAATGTTTTTACACAAAGTGACACTGTTATAATACACATAATAAAAGTCATATTTAGACAGTCTAGAAGTTATAAATAAATAAATTTATCGATTAGGACTAATTTAAGATCAGTTAGGTACTGGTTAATAAGGGCACTCCTTGACGAGTGATCATCTCGTTGTGAGATTATTTGTCACCGAATAAAAACTTTTTGTAGCACGTAGGCGTTTCAGTTTTGAACTCTGAATATTTTATATTCGGCGACAAGATAATAGCTCCGTGATTGTCGCTCGCCCTTAACCACCCAAGGTCTATTTGAAGACAAAATAATTATCTTAATATTTTTTTTTTATTTGAGATGGGCTTACTCTTGACCCCAATCTTGCTCTAGAATTAAAGAGAGTCAGGTTATATGCACTCGGAAATACAGACGCAGGCAGGGAATTCCAATCTTAGGCTGTGCGCATTATAAAAGATGATGAGAAGCGCTTAGTGCGGATTATGGGTATATCAACTAAGAACGGATGGTAGCCGGCCGTGCGTCTGGATGTACGATGGAAGAAAGGTGACGGTGGTATAAGCTCATGCAGCTCATAAGCACACTCTCCGAAGTACAATCTATAGAAGACCGATAGGCAAGCAACCTTGCGGCGGTGAGCCAGGCTGTGCAGCTTGGACGCCACCAGTTTTTTATCGCCTATTATTCTCTTGGCTCTGCGTTCCACCGAGTCAAGTGCAGCAGGTTGGTATTTCGCCGAGCCGTCCCAATGTGGCAGCAGTACTCCATGCAAGATCGGACTTGAGCTTTGTAAAGAGTTAAAAGCTGTCCAGGCGTGAAGTACCGCTTGACTTTATTCAGGACGCCCAACTTTCTAGCTGCAATTTGAGCCTTAGACTCGATGGTGGTGCCAAAGTTGAGGTCAGAGGACAACTCAATAACTCCACATATTAATCAATCAATTTAAATTATAAGCTTGTGAAAAAGTCATAACTTTTTCCGCGCTATGCCAACTCTGTCGTAACTAGTGTCCACGATATTATTTTCCCAGAGTTATTTGATAGCAGCCTCAAACCGCGTAAGCAGCTTTATCACAAAGTACAAATAAGAAAGAAAATACTTCGGTGGTATTTTCGCTGTATCATAAGTTTAAACGTGCAAATTTTGACTACTGTTTACAAAAAGACGTATAATATCGTCGGTATAATGTTAATTTTTAAATTATCTTAGGTACCTACTTTGAAGCGGGAACGTAGAGTTAAAATAAAATATGTTTCGGAGTTTTGATTTTAAGTTATCCTAAAAGAGGTCACTAAACGTCCATACAACTTTGGCCATATTTGTACCTCGAGGTACATAGATACCAAACTGTAGAGAAAAATTCGAGGATTCCAAAACACTTATCATTATCATTTTGCTTCTTTAATTAGTCACAACTAGATAGTAAATAGATAAAGTTGGTGATAACTTGTAGCACATTATTTAACATGTGGTAGCATTGGATGTTCAATTGCGTTGAGTATCAGCTTTATCCAAAACCTGGGTATGTTTAAAAAATATTTTAATCTCTGTTAATTATTGCTAATGGATCACATGTCGTCTATTTACCTGAATTCATACTTTGATGGCTTAAAAGAATAAAAATATTAATATGATAATATTGTTTTGTAAATTAATATTGTCTCTTTGCAAGCAACAAAACGCCACAACACGTCAAAATACAATGCATGGTGCATTGATGTAAAAAGTAAAGATACGGCTGACAGAATAAATCGCCTTGCATTTCCTCCATACATGACACACTAACCCCATCTGTTAGACTTTGATGTCAACTGTCAAATAGCATCATAGAGTAACCACAAAATTACTCCTAAGTTACCTTGTAAGAGCGGCTTATAATTAAAGAGTAACTAAGAAAAAAGTTTTTATTTCACAGATGTTATATTTAAAGTATTATCAGAGGAAATATAATTTTTGCTTTTTCAAATTAAATACGTCAACATGAATTAAGGTAAAATAAAATAATCTTTATTTGCTTAAACACGGTATGCATAGGTGTTTTAAAATGAACGTACCAAGCATGTTTAGTCAATACGAGGCATGCAAATTAAATATAAAATTGAACTAAAATGAAATATAAAATTAATCTAAAATTGCAATAAATTAAATTAGGTACATAGATGTCAGTCATATCATAATTATGTTGAAATTAATATTTATTATTTAAAAAACTCCTTTATGGTATGTGAGATTAGCCACTTATTCAATTTTGTTTTAAATTGATTATTATTTAATGTTTTGAATTCATTAGGTATATTATTGAAATTTTTTTTATACTCATTGTTATACAGCTTTTTTTATACTGCATTGTTATTGGAGTTTTAGTAGTAACAGGATATTTTGATTTCTTGTGTTCCATGGATAAATATCAAATGCCCTATTAAAAATATGCATAATTTGCATTACAAATACACATGTTTCAAATATATACAGGGACGTCAATGTTAGTAATTGCAACTGTGCAAATAGAGGACGACATGATGTTCGTGGAGGGACACCGCATATTGCTCTTATGCATCTTTTTTGGGCAATAAAAGCTCTATTTATATTAAGTAGTATCACATCAGTAAACTGTAGCGTAATTTAGAACCTACAATGCATGATAGGTAGCAATCGCAATTTTTGTTACAGATCTAACCTGCTTTAAAGCACAAATAAACTTATTGACTCTGTAAGGATAGGTCCAGATCTGGCTAACGCGCCGTGAATGCACAGGACGCGCACAGCGCGCGATTTTCGCCCGAGCTGCACGCGCGCGGCGTGCAATCCGTTACTGCAACAGATTGGTGCGCCTCTTTAGCGCAACTCATGCAAGGCTTGTACAATGCGCGCGATCTGCGCGCGTGCAGTTCTGGTTCACGTTCGAGCCAGTTTAAAGGTCGCACTGCGCCTGATGTTCAAACATTATCTATATGCGTTTTCCAATTTACGTCTTGTTCTATAGTTAAACCTAGGAACTTCGTTTGTTTTACTTCGTTAATTTTCGTGTCTTTATAATGAATATCAATATTTTTGTTTCTGTTTAATTGTATCTTAGTAATTAGTAAATACTTTAACATCAACATTACTTTTAAATAAAACTATACTTTTCTTATAAGTTGTAATGATGACTAATCTATATAATACATATATAATCTATAATTGAAGCTATAAAACAAAAAACAATTTCTCTCTCTATCTCTCGAAATGAAACAAAAGGTATGATTCCGAATTCAGCAGCACGCAGTAGTGCTGGTCCCCATATTTTCTATATGAGTTTATATGAGATTACATCGACAACCATCTGGTGTAGTAGCGTTCCGGACTACAATGCGGGTTCGACTCCCGCGAGGGGCAAATGTAAGTGTGATGAGCACGAGCATTTGCACCTAAGTCATGGATGTTTATAAATGTATTTAAGTAGTTTATAAATATATTTAAGTATGTTTATTATCTGTATCTAGTGGCAATAGCACAAGATTTGCTTAGTTTGGGGCTAGATAATTGGGTGTTTGTGGATACAATTTATTTTTATAAGTATACGGACTCATACCTTAAAACTTTTCTAAAAAAACTATATCAGATAATTTATATATAAGGTCCGATTTTATTAGTGTTCATCCTGTTAACCTGTGCCTATATAGGTGAAAAGCAATCGTAAAAACCAATTTTCAAATGTGTACCATAAAAACTAAAAAAGTTAAAAATCAACAACACTGACTTCATATTGCATAAACTCGTCCTATCTTTGCTACGTTTAACCACCTGATTATCCGTCTTATTCCTTCCCCTTGTACAGAGCGAGAAAGAGTTGAAGATAGGACGAGTTTATGCAATATGAAGTCGATGTTGTTATTTTGTAATTTATTTTCTTTAATTTATTGTAAAATCGGACCTTATATATTTATTATTTACATTTCCTTGTCCTTCGAATAAAACATTTTTTTTTACTTATGCCTTTTGTTATTTTTGACATGTTTTCAATTTTTGACTCATAGTGCTTTATCACGTAAACTTAAAATAAGTATTCAATAAATCATCATAAAATAAAATATTTATATTACATCGCATGTACTGGACTGCACTCAGTGCACTGTGAGCACTAATGCACGCCGCTACAAAGTTGTATCGGTTTTGCACGGTAAATATGGCGTTGCTTCGTAAAATTGACAAAAAAGTTGGAAAATTGATAAAGTAATGTAAATAAGTTTAGTGTATATCAAATATGCGGATAATTGGTGAGAAGTAAAATTTGAATTTGTTTTAATGACCTTTCTGTCGTAATTTATGCAACCTTTCAGTGAACATTTAGGCATTTTTATTTTTTCATACAAATGTCAGATCACGATGACCGCCGACCACTGACTACGTCACATCGGCCTCGGTCGGGTCATTTTCGGGTCTCATTAGGTCCAACACCCAGACGTGTGGTCCGCCCTGTCCTTACGAAGTAATATATAAGTCAATGGCATGGTGACAAAATGTCATTTCCGTTCGTTTATACGTTTCAGGGTGCATAATATTGATAATGACATGTCAGCAGCCTGACTGACAGCTGATAAGTTGACATTTGCAGTTTTTTGAGTATCACCACAGAGGGCTTAGTGCGAGTGCAATAAAATGTCAGCGTCGTTTACTTTTTCCGAAAAGTCAATGTTATTTATATTACTTTTCGATCGATTTAAGTGACTTGGTTGTTTAGTGTAACTGATCCTTGGGACCTAGAATAAATAAAGTCGTAACACAGATTAATAATGAACATAGACAGGGTCTAAAATGGCGTATTTTTCTCAAATTGAAATTATTATTTTTTGACTTTTCCGAATGACTAACAAAAAAAGTAGGCCTTGTATATTATTCAGCGTTATATAAAGTATTTTTTTTTCATAAAGTGTACCTCGGTACATTAAATGGCCCGATTTTGGTGACCTCTGCGACTTAGTTGGTTTCAATAAAATTTAAATTATGTATTTATGTCCTAAGTTAAACTTTCAAGGTCAATAACAGGTACATTGTCAATAGTTATCATATGTCATTACTGCTGATTATTGAGCTTGTAAGGTACAGTGCCGAAATATTGGAAACTTAGGAAGAGTACCTAAATGGTAACTATCAAGATTCACGAGTAGTTATTTTGGATGTACATATTCTATCTACATTTACCCTTAATGTTCTATTTCTTTCTATGTTGGTTAATCTGCCATCCGGTTCGTAGCAACAACAAATAAGAAATTAAAATTGCGAATAAAAAGCTTGCGATGATTCATCTGATTTATTGCTTGTTTTATTTATCTTTCGTTATTTATGGGTATCTTCGTGGCGTTACATTACTGTTAGTTTTTACTTGGTTCCTCATAATATCAACATACTAACTAGAGGCGGGCACACAGATTTGATTAGAAGATTACAAGATTACGCTATCGCGCTTTAACTATTTACACATCGAAGGTTATTTGGTCATGTATAACTACTTATTTGTAAAATATATATTTCGAATACCTGGAAAAAGATACATTTGACAACCGAATTTATTTGTGTACGTTTTCGAGCTTATTTAAGTGTATGTCTGTGTGTGAGCGAGAGAGCGAAGTATTACGCAAAAACTTTTAAAATACGTTCGCACATCTCACCTACTACTTTACAAAAAGCCAAGAAAAAATATGGCTCCAGGAATTAAGGAATGTAGGTACTAATCTATGATCAAGGCCGCTCATCTGGGTGTGAAAGTAACTTCTAATGGTTGGCAGCTGGAAAGTATGAGCAGCTTCGCCAATCGCCAAATTTTTGAAGTCAAAAGAGCAGGTTTTTGTGTTTACTATCAGTTTATAAACTTATTTTTAACTAAATTAATTTTAGTAAATTATGATATAAAATTACACATATTGTTTAAATACGCGCTTGACAACACACCAATTGGTATAGTCTTGAAGTAATTGCATTCATTTGTTACGAAGTAGGCAATACATTTTGACTGACCTAGATGAAAAAAAGTTAGTGAAATACAAAATAATAAAATTATAATTTAGTGTTACAAGTTAGTTAAATGTGGGTATATACTGAAATATTACTCGTAATAGATATTAACAATATTAAAACCATCTACCAAGCTAAAATACTTTTTGCTTGCTAATGTCCTTTTCATGTTAAGCTCTAAAAATAAACGAACGCAAAATTTATGTTTACAACTTTGATTATACATGTCTAGATAGAGTGTGGATCTGCAGTTGTCACCAAAAGAACCGCGGGGTAACAATGAACTCTTAAAACAATCTCAAATCTTTTAATTTCGTACGTCATTACTTACGTATGAAATTTGCCAGATTTGAGATTGTTTTAAGAGTTCATGGTTACCAGGCCAGATTTGAGTGAGTAACCCGTGACTATGATAAAATTTTTGACTTTTAATATGTGAAGACTGACTAATAACTTAACTAAGATAAGTAATTCTAATAAATACAACGGCAGTGTCTTGGGTAGCAATGGTAAGAACAAATTTCAGAATATGACACAAACAACCATACTTGATTTCTTTACGAGAGTTCTATATAAAAGTAAAAATCGCCGAAAATCCATTTCCATAAGAACAGAAGATCTTAAGTCTCAGAGCTCGTTTTTTCGTACCCAACCCGAGTGACTCGTTATTGATATTCCATCAAAAAGTTGCGGGAATATTAAGTAAAATAGATGTTTTTCAGGTAGCTTTAGAAGAATTTACGACCAACAAGCTAGAAGCTGATATAATATGTCTAAGTGAGACTTTTATCATCTCCGGTGAAGAGAAGAACTTGCATATAAAAGACTCCTTTCTCGCTGATTTCTACTCTAGGCCTAAGCAAAGACGTGGGGGCGTTTGTATTTTGTGTAAATCTGATCTTACATTAAAAAAATACGATTGGTTAAGGAACTAGCAATTGAATATGCATTTGAATGCTGTGGTATTGAAGTTCCCCAAATAAAAACCATAGTTATATGTATATATCGGATTCCAAATTCTGATCCATACGTTTTCCTAAATCGTTTCGAAACCCTTCTCTCAAAATTAAGATATAAAAGCACCAAAAAAAATGATTATCGGCGGAGATTTTAATATAGATCTCTTAAAACAAAACCATATACAAATTGAATATATTAGAATATGTGAAAGTTACGGAATACATATCAAAGAACCTACTTGTAAAAACGCTTGTTAAGACCAAATAATAAGTAATATTCCTATGGCTATAGGTAGGACGCATCTCATGGGTCTATCTGATCATGACACCTGCCAAACTCTTAAGCTTTCTATAGAAAACATACAACGAAAGCTTTGAACATGGTATGTTTTTTAAAGGGACTTTGGTTTGGACAATATAAGGAAATTTGCTGAAGCAATTTTCTCACTTTCGTGGACAAAAGTTTATGAAACTACAGACTTGAATAATGTTTAAATGTGTTTCATGAAACTTTAATTTTATTCTTTGAATTATGCTTTCCTAAATACAAAATAAAGATGGGTTATAAAGGACAAGGTCGAAGGTGGATTACTAAGGGCATCAGAAAATCATGTGTGTCAAAAATAACCTTCGCTTTAAATACTATGCCAACTCTAATAAATATAATAAAATAAGGTATCAAAAGCATTCTTCTATACTAAAGAAATACATACAACAAACACAAAGGTTATCAAATGAAAAATATCTGAAAACAAATAAAAACATTTGTAAAGCGACATGGAATTTAATAAAGTCATATGAACATACAGAAGCCGTTAATAATAGTAATAACATAGATAAAATAAATAATAATACGCTGACATTAAATTTTATTGACATATGTAATCGTTTTAATGAATTCTTTATTGACATGACTAATAAATCATCAAAAGCTAAATTGACATCTAATAATTCTATCCAATCCATAACATAAAAGCATTTTCCTTTACCCAACCACAGCTGATGAAATATTAAAAATTATCAATTCCCTCAAAAACACAACTTCAGTAGGATATGACGAATTTTCTACTAAAATTTTAAAATATAGTTCAGTGATTTTATCCGATGTTTTGATTCACCTGGTAAATAAATCGATGACAGGGTAGTTTTCCTGAAAATTTAAAACTTACTGTAATTTACCCGGTACATTAAAAAGACGAAAAAACTAAAATGGATAATTATAGACCAATTGCACTAATTCCTGTATTAGCGAAAGTATTCGAAAAAGCTATACACAAAAGAATATACAATTTTCTCAAAATGAATAATATTTTAGCAAATGAACAAAATGGATTTAGAAAGGGCAAATCTATCACGCTTGCGATATTTAACTTAATAAAGAGTATAACTAAGTGTATAGATGAAAACGTGGATGTGACTGCTATATTTTTTTACATGAGCAAGGCATTTGATTTCGTATCTCATGAGATTCTCCTCCAAAAATGCGATAAATATGGTATAAGAGGTACAGCATTAAGCTGGCTTAAATCTTATCTCCATAATAGACGTCAATATGTCCAAATTAAATCTTTAAACTCTCGCAACGAAGAAACTACTACAAAATCTATAATCTCTCTAAATAAAGTAGGTGCCCCACAGGGAACAATTTTAGGACCTTTATTATTCATAATTTACATCAATGACTTGCCCAGCATAACTAATCATCAATATAACCTATTTGCCGATGACATATCAGTTGTACTCTCAAAAGCTCCTAACCAAAACTATACTGAAGAAATTAATAACACCATCATACTTATATCAAATTGGTTGAAAAATAATAATTTAAACATAAATCCTAATAAAACTAAATACGTAAAAAAATTTAACAGAAAACCTAAAGATAATTTTAGTATTAACATTGACGACGAAAATATGACTAAATCGGATCCAGTTACTTTCTTGGGTTTTATTATAGTGTTCTTGGAAACAGCACATATAAAACGTATGCAAAAAAACAACAGATTTTCTTATGCTCTTTGGCGTCTAACTACCCAAGTAAATCAGAAAGCTGCTCTAATGGCATATCATGGATATGTAGCATCCAACCTCAAATACGGCCTAATATTTTGGGGGAATTCCGTAGATATGCCTAGAGCCTTCATAACTCAAAAACGATGTGTTCGTGCTATATGCAATGTTCCACCACTAACCTCATGCAAACAATAATTTCCCGATCTAAATCTCCTAGCTCTTCCATCAATGTATATTCTGAAATGTTGTGTTTTTGTAAAAACTTATCCGTCTTTATTTGTGCATAAAGATGATTATGCAACTAAATCGATTAGACATCGGGGAAGGTTATTGTTGCCCAAGATACGAACTACTTTATATAAAAGAAACTGTTATCTAAGCTGTATAAGAATATATTAAAATAAACTGCCTCATTCATTGACTGAACTACCGTTACATTAATTTAAAAATAAACTATTTAACTGGCTCAAGATAAAATGTTTTATTATATTTTATTATATATGATGTAGATTTTAAAGTTGACATTATCTAATAATTTATAACTGCCGTATTAATTGTATTTTGTTGTTGTCAAAAATTTATGATTGTATAGACTTAATTACTGTTTTTTTTGTGACATGTATTATTTGTATCCTATTGACTATGGCTAAACAAGTGAAACTATGTACTCGTATACACTTGTGACTTTATGATGTTCCCTGTTCAGAACAAATAAATTATTCTTGATTCTTAAAAGCCATGGTTACTATGGTAACAATTATGGGTTGCTATGGTAACAAGGGCGCCACTGTTGGCGCCAATAGTTGGCGTATATATTTTTTTACGTTTATGACACTCTAACAGGGAATCTAGACATGTTAATAATCAAAGCTAAACAAAGAAAAAGAAAAGAAAGAAGAGGGCATGAAAAACGGTGGCTGTCCGATAATAAAGTGCATACAAATTAATTTGATTCGTGACTAGATTTCACATGTTTTTTTTTTAAATACCTTTTACCTACAAAATTGGAATAGTGATGTGGCGTTGCAAGATAGACTGTATTGTGTGTCGTTGGTTCTAATTTATGTAACACAAGTGACATAGGATTAGAGCTATATATGTATGTTAATGTTGTCAAATATTTTTGGTTTTACTGTGTAAGCGCAAAGTTTTTCGTTTTTAAGTTGTTGCGGGTAGAGAATACCTCGCTATTAATATTACTCACAGATATTGGCAACAAAGGGCCTAATTCAGCAGGACGGTAATTAGTTCGATAGTCGGCACAAACGACAATCTCTGGCGGCTTAGACAGCTATCCGTTAATAGCTGTATCCCAGCCAATGCGCCAGCTTAAGAATAATTCTAGCGTTGGATTTATATTCTTCTTGCAATGTTAATTATAGCGTGCGTTTGAACTATTAAACTTCAATTAACTAGTCTCCAAATTTTAGTACACACAAAAAATTTTGAAAATCGTTTACAAAAGACGAAGGTTTATTCATTCTAGCGTTAACTTTTGCGGATTTTCCACCACCCACGCTTTGCATATTGTTTCTTCACGGTTTTCCACAATTTTCTTCTGATGGAGCGTGAGCGCGTGTCACGGCGTGTAAAATGGTTTGGGTAAAGGGGTTAAGATAAATCATATAAGGAAAAATATTTATGAGCCTTTTTACCTTCACAACAAGTGACTATGCTAAGGTAATCCAATCTTTGAAGTTAATTGTGATAATTTAAAACTTTATGTAAGTAGTAAAATCTGAAAGCTGGATGAGCGGGTCTAAAACGGCCGCATTGGATGTTTCATATTCCGTTCATAATATGTTTCATTTAGCAAATATTAAAATGAAATGTTATTTGATGATTCATAAAATGAGCCTCGAACATTTCATATTTGCAGTTCATCTAATTTGACAGTTTTGTATAAAAATTCGTAATATGGTCCACTTATTATGAAAAGAGTAATTCATATTAAATGTCAAATTGGTGAACCACTATTTCAATGTTATTTTTATTATTATTTTGTATTGATATTTGTAGAAAACACAAACTTGAGTATTTTGAAACATTTTGTTCCTTTGTGTTGTTAAAAACATTCCTTTTCACAAAAACCGTAAAGTAAGATTGGACGCGTCACTATATTTTTTTAACGTCATCAAATATGATCTATTTGATGAAATGAATTGCATATGATTCATTTATTAATGTGGCCGTTTTAGGGTTTGCAAATCATTTCAGCTACATTTCACTATATGAATCAGATTAAAAATGAAACATCCAATGCGGCCGTTTTAGACCCGCTGATGATAAATCGAGACGGATAGTTAAAATAGCTTCTAGAATTTTATAATTTTCTTTTTTTTTTACGGTCAAGTGTAGGCAGTAGGATTAGAAAAAAACGGCGCTAGGAAAAAGAAGTTTTGATTAACTGTATATAGCGTTTTTAGGTAAACACGTACAGCTAACTTTGACTTTGCTAAACTTTGCCTACTTTTATTATAGAAATTAAAAGTTGAATGATAATTAATTTGCTTCTTTCTTGATGGTTAACTTCAGAAAGCAACGTGAATGAAGGGTATAATTCCCTTGGCCCAAGAGTATTGTAGCCGCGGTGCTGAGGTATTTTCCACCCCGCTGGGCTAATCACGATCCTGTCCAAATGTCAACGATTACTCATTTATTCTTTTTTACTTATTTTCATAACTTTTTTCTTTTTTATTATTTATGATTGGCATTAAGGGATACTCAAACTTTAAGGACTTAGTTTTCTAGCGCCATATTGACAAGAATATCTTGAATTGAATTTAACGACCGTGTGTCCGGACTTTTCACGCTATTCACGCTCCGGACTGAATCCGACCGGTTAGGATTCATTTCCCGCAAGGGGCAAATTAAATGTGGGATGATCATGGGCATTACCTACCTGAGACATGGATGTTTATAAACATATTTTAGTATTCATGCTTTGCTTAGTTTGGGGCTAGCTAATTGGTGTGATTGTGGGAACAATTCCTAATTAAAGGTATTGATTATCTTGCGTATGTTATTTTGAGAGTTGTCAGCATTGGGATGGTACAGGCTAATAAAAAAACGTAAATTATCTCACCTTCTTCTTATTCTTCATATGGTTGGCATCTCTAGTTTCTAGAGCGTTGCCCGGGGCGCGAGTCCCCCACAACTTCATGGCCATGTGCGCGTAGGCAAACGTGATTACACAAAGCGGGATGACGTACTGAAACAACAAACAAACATCAATGCTGCCTCAAACACACTCGTCTTGCACTTAGACTCGGGGTAACGTGGAAATTTCAACTTGGGAAAGTATTTCGTTTTAAGATAAGATTTGGAGTGAAAGCCTGTAGTAAAGCCTACTAGTAAATGTGTGCTTGCGAAATGAGTGTTTTGATCTAATCTGTACGTAGGTATGACTAAGTACTAAAAATATATTTTAATGTCAAATTGTATACATAATATCACAGACATGTATTTTCTAGATAAAGGTATTTATGATTTTGGTTTTTAGTCATTTTAAGATATTGATTTGTCAATAAAATTTAACAAGCTTACCAAAGAAGGATCAGTCGAAACATGGAAAGTAATTTAAATAACCTCATAGAATAACTGTAAGAAACGTCGACGTCTTGTTTTTGTTCAGTTTTTTAGCCAAGCTATTTATGTTTAACGTTGTATAAGCTTGAGTATTTAGTTACTCATGATTGTGTAATGTCAGTGATCCTGTTTCTTTGTTTCCATCATGATAAATCCATTAGGGCTTAGCTTCGCAAGACACTGCGTCCTAGTGCCACGATCTAGCGAATCTACGGGTAGCTTACTATTTCAAGGGCCACATTGATGCTTGGTGTAATTATGTCACACTGTTTTAGCTACACTACTCACTACGCGTGACACCCATGCAAAGAAGATACTACCTGTTTGACTCCGGCTTTAGGTAATTCGTTAAAAACACTACTGTGAAATACATGATGTGTAAATGGTACATCTATCTGTAAATATCAACTGTAACTTCTTTGTTTCGTGTGCAATAAAGAGTATCTATCTATGTATCTACACATATTTTCATGTCATACAAAGTTATTTTCATATACAATGCAAATGAAAAGAAAATGAAAAAATATTTATGACACTGCATGTTTATTATTCCCGCTATCGTCCCGTTCGTAAAAGTTAAGCTGAATGATCGTCTAGAGTCCACTGGCAAATGAGCCCTATCTGCGAACGGTACATATTATTATTGACGTATCAAGTTCACACCCACCCACTAATCCTGTCGGCACGCGCAGGGAATGCATAGAGTAACTACGAGAGTTTAAACCTTAAGACTGTTCTATGTAATTCAATGGGCTCTTAAAGAAAAACACCATACATTTTGATGACAGGACATTTTGTTTCTTTACTTTTGATAATAAGTAAAACTGAATTTATAGATTAAATAGCTGTGCCCTCAACTTCTTTTGCGTGAACTACAGGATGTTTGAGCGAGCTATGAAAAGGTCGATGCTTGGGATTTCGTTTAAGTATAAAATCCGAAATGAGATCATCAGGCAGAGGACTAAAGTAACGGACATAGTTCAAAAATGTAGCAATAAGTGGCAGTGGGCTGGCCACATCTGTTGCAGAACCGATGAAAGGTGGAGTAAACGGGTTCTCGAGTGGAGACCACGCCTATGCAAACGTAGTGTAGGACGACCCCCAGCTCGATGGACCGACGACCTTAGGAAGATGGCTGACAGTGGATGGATGAAAAAAGCGGGAGATCGTGCTCTTTGGCGCTCTTTGGGGGAGGCCTACGTCCAGCAGTGGACTGCAATAGGCTGAGATGATGATGATGACAGGATGTTTGATATATCACATATTATATCCCACAGGAACATTGAACCGGTATTAAAGTACCCTATATTATGTTAATCCAGATCTTATTCTATATGTGTTCTAAATTTCATCCAAATCCGTTCAGCCGCTTACGCGTGTTTGAGTCACAAACATCTAAACATCCAAACATCCTCACAAACTTTTGCATTTATAATATATTATTAGGATAAGTATATACATGGTGTTAGGTAAATGGTATATCAAGCCGGAACTAACCCATGTTAACACATGGTGAAGTAAGAATTTTGATATCATCATTTTTGAAAAAAATATGTTCATACAAATCGGATTCATAAAATTCATTTCACCATAGTATTTATATGCCTAATTATGTTAGCATGGGCTAGTTTCAGCTTGATATACCATTTACCTAAAATTCTGTATAAGTAGGCAAGTTACTATAACTTAAACGGCTTTCAACCGGCCAAAAAAAAAAAAACATAAATATCGCGTCTGCCACATTTTACAAAATAATTATTATCTGAGGAATCTTAAAATACCCGTATTTATGCAGGGTATCACAATTGAAAACGTAATTTTGTGTACATAATCAGAAAACAAGAAATGATAGAGTAAATAATACAGTGTGTCTGGGTTTCGACCGGCGATAATATAGGGGCATTAAATTCATCAAATTTTATCGACAAAAAACCCCTAATGTTGGGTTCTAACTTTCTTTCTTGAAATGGCAGCTACTTAAATATTTTAAAACTATTATGGTATAGCATGCAAAAAATACAATTTATATGGATATGGAGTGCTTAAACATTATGGACAAAGCTTAATTTGAAAGGCAATGATATTGCCTATCATTTAAAACAATGACCAATTTAAAAATTATTAAATGTCATAGAGAAAAAAATGAAAATATAAGAAACTTGCTGAAAAAATTACCAGTTTCCTAAACTTATTACAAAAACTAGCCCCATAAATGTAATTTATTTTTGTATAATGTGAAACATCATGAGATTATCTACAAAAAGATACTAAAATTACTATTTTGGGTGACATACTTCAGGAGATACAGTAATTTGAATTTGATATTGCGCGAGCGCAAAACTCTATTTATTTATTTTATTTATATCAGCAACAAGGTTACACCAATAGTATGCCAATTCAGAATACTTTAAATTATACATGTTCTAGACGTCGATTTAAGGAGTGATTTTCTAAAAAAAAGCACTTATTGCTTGTGCAATGTCATATTCAAATTACAGCAGCTCCTGAAGAAGGGCACCCGAAATAGTGATTTTAGATAATCTCAAAATGTATTCGATACATTTATAGGCTAGTTTCTTATAATACGTGATAAATTAAGAGAATTTTTTAGCAAGTTTCTTATAACTTCATTTTTTTCTCTATTACAGTTTATATTTTTTAATTTATCTTTATTTAACTTGTGAGACGATATAATTACCTTTCTAATAATGTTTAGGACCTCCAGATCCATATTCATACCATGTGTTTACATGCTATACTATACATATTTTTAAATGGCTGCCATTTCATGGGGGGGGGGGGGGGGGGAGTTAGACCCTACATTAGGGGTTTCTTATCGAAAAAGTTATATTTGTACTTGTACTGACTGACTAAACTGTATAATTATTTAAAAATTAAGGGAATCCACTCTTGAAACTGAACAATTTTGTAATCACTATTTAAAAAACTGATAATTATTAGGCTTTGGCCACACGGACTGCAGCGGAGCACCACTCGGACAAGTGTATCGAGAATGAAATATATATTTAGGGTTCCCTACCCAAAGGGTAAAACGGGACCCTATTACTAAGGCTCCGCTGTCCGTCTGTCACCAGGCTGTATGTCATAAACCGTGATAGTTAGACAGTTAAAATTTTCACAGATGATGTATTTCTTATGCCGCTATAAAAACAAATCCTAGTAAAAACCAGAATAAAATAATTATTAAAGGGGACTCCCATACAACAAACGTGATTGTTTTTGCTCGTTTTTATAGATAATGGTGCGGAACCCTTCGTGCGCGAGTCCGAATCGCACTTGGCCGGTTTTTTATTCCGTAATGTATTTGGTTTAAGCGTTACGTAGTAGTAACTACGGAGTTTCGGAATCTAATCTGTGGTCTAATTGGTGTTTTTTTTGGTTTTTGTAGTGAGTATAGGAATGTGGCCTTACAAATGTGTCGGGTCAGACCTCACCTGGAATATGTACAGGATCAACCGGTATATAGCGAGCGAGTGCGAACCAAACTCGCTCGGAGCGCAGAACGGCTTTTTGTAGAAAATGTTCGTTACTGCAAAAGAAAATACAATTATTACATTCTGTTAGGATATCATGTTGAGACAAATTAGCTTAAAATTACTTCGAGAGTATTTTAATTATTCCAGAAATTAAGATGTTAAATTAAAAATTAATTATTTTTGCATCATCAACAGTTCTTAAGTTTATCGTTGCTGGCGAATCAAAATAAATGGGCTTATTAGCAAACATTTGCGAAAATCACTTTGCATATTTTGTTTCGTCATCTTTTTATTCAAAATAGTTGTTATTTCTAAACTATTTATACACACACGAACGAATTTTTGGAAATAAATCTTTAAGATTTGATTATTAAGTGTTTATAAAACAAACACAAAATGACAGTAGGTAATATCACGAGTTTGCGTTATCAGCTGTCCGTCTGACAGCACTGTTTTATTTACATTCTTGGCAGTATCATGTACTTTATGATATCTTCATTGCACTAGTTTTTAAGCATTTACCTGGGCAGGCTCAATTTAATTGGGTAAAGGGTTATCTACAAACAATGTATTAATAAACATTTGTTGCAGTTAAATAGGACTAAATTATACGTTTACAAAAAATGTTTTTTATCCTATTTCTCGATAAAATACTATTTCAGTTCTCTCAGTCTACTATACTATTACCAATCCAAAAGACGAAACAAAATTTGAAATGAGATGCCATCAAAAACAATACAGACTCGGGACGAATATTTTACGTTCGTAACTCAATTTTAATTAAGTCGATAAAAATATCTGGCAAACACTTCATGCTCATCACGTACCCATAACTTCTGAAATCGCATTTTGTAAGATCTCATGAGCTTTAATGTAGAGTAAATCGGTTTGGCACACCGGACCCAAGAGGCCTACTACAAAAGTGTTTCGTTCGTTTGTACGAATTAACTTTTCCAATCAAAATAACCATTCCCTTGTATCAAACATTGGAAACATAGAAAATAGTCGTTTTTTATGCGGCTCAGTTTTAGTTGGTCATATTTTGTCAAAGGATTGATACAAGGATATGGTAATTTTAATCTGTTTGGTTTATACGTCCGAATGATCGAAACATTTTCGTAGTAGGCCTCCAGACACGGAATCCTGTAAGTCACATCGAATTATACTATATTGAAGCTCATAGGATCGAACACGTAACATGGATGGCTTTATTCCATCTTCTATCACATGGAAAGTAAATGAGATCGATAGAATAATACAAATTTAAAATACGGCGTTATATTATTTAATAAAATAATAAATAGTATAATTTAGATCTAACAAATATAAGAGTAGTGATTTGCACGAATCTAGCTGCAATCAATTTAATATAAGTGAGTCATTTATTAAGTGGAATGCTAATCAAACCATACAATGCACTCCAATATCTGGGATCGGCGTAAGTGCTCTTACTAATTAAATAACCCGCTTCGGTGAATTAACCCGGGCTGCTTGGAGTTTAGTTAATCTTGGTCCAAATTAAAATATATATCTCTAGATAGCGCCGCCTAATGGTACATACATTCAGGATTAATTTTCACTTACTTTACAATAAAAAACAAAACTTATTAAGCCTTCTGTTGCGAAGACCACGGTGAGTGTAAAGATTAAGATAACAAAATCTCTTTTTTACATATTGTACGCTGTATTTAGTTACTAAAATAAATTATTCAATTGAACATTTCTAACCTGGATCCTGTTCATCCACCATGATAACTACCCATGACATAGCCATGGGAGCTGCCAATGAAAACGCCATGAACCATATAAAAACGATGATTACTTTGGCGATTCGCTTCGAAGTGTGTGCACTGAAACAAATATTTAATTTTAGGCACAGTGTTAGTATTTAGTCAGTCAGTTTATCTACATGGTGGAAATATGCAACATGTAATAAAATCAGTAACACTAATATTTTTATTTTCTGCTGCATAAATAAATAGTTATACCAAGTTTTCCCATGTGAACTATTTCAAAATCTTATAAAAAATATTGCGTCTCGAATTAAATGTTTAACTAAACGTTAAGATTTGTATGAGGATGTGTCTGATTTCTTACTCAATTTTGATAGTTTTTATGACCATTGAAATAGTTGGAACTTTGTCAAGTTACAGGATAGAGTAGAATCTCAACTATTAGACCATACTTATAGAAATTCTATGAACAATTTAAGACAAAAATGGCATAATAAGTTTGTATCTTTGAATCTGTATATGTACACAATTTATATTATTTATTGGTTTGCCTACTCAATGTAAAAGCAAATATGTATTACAAAATACATTCAATGTCAATTTCTTAAAGTCAAATAAAACCCTTCGGTGCATATAAAATTTACGAAAAGTGTGTTCTAAACAAAGCATTAGCTTGAACTTATCTTGTTGTTATAATTAACTTTATCTAGTCCCAGATTTGCCATGTCACTATAGTAATTAAACCACAACATTAAGCCCTGTCAATGTATTGCGAATTTGCGACTCAAACAATCCAGCCCTGACGTATTCCATGCCTCTCTCTTCATCTCAATGTATGTACTTGCCCCCCGTTCTTTTGCACTCTACTATGTGCTTGTATCTGTAAGATTATAATGATAAAGATCAATATGAAAGTAAAAAGGAAGGTGAACACAGTTTATAATTATGTATAGATTGGAGTGATTGTGAAAACTATTTATTTGAATACTCACTACCTACATCACAAGATCCAGTAGTCATGATTTTTGTTCTTGAGTGTAGCTTGCCCCTTGTTTTCGCATTTGATGTTGTGCCATTTTAAATGTAGATGAGATAGAGCATGCAAGTTTTGAACACAATACTACAACTCGCACCAAATTCCGCCAATTTCAGATTTTTTCATTTGACAATTGATTGATTTTGAAATAGAACATTTGACGTTTCCATACGTTTTATTTTTGCAAACTCATTATTTGACAATGCATGTTCTATGACAAAACACAGTAACAAAACGCAACCATTCACTCACTTCATTCAAAATTATTTTTTTGACTTGCAACATTTTTTATGTCGGCATTATATAGTCTTTAGTTAAAGGACCACTAAAGGATGTTTATGTAGTTTTGTGCAACGACTTTAAATCTAATGACCTAATTAGCGGTAATGTCACATTATCTAATGTCGTTTTTAAAGACAGCTTTCTGCAACTGGGTGTAAGGTTGATTAATTGTAAATGTAGGCTTTTAAATTACCTATTCTATTATGTTGAGGTTATAAACATAGTAAACACAATCTTTGTAACTAGGTACTTGATGATAGTTGTCAGCTGTTTACCTACTGTAATACTGGTATCACAACATTTAACACTTAACAATCCTCACGAAAGTGAGACTCGTCACAATTTATTACACTCGGCCTAGTTGTGCCTCTCTTTACTTGACGTACAGTGGAAGTAAAGTTGAAGAAAACAACCTTCTGCTGCAGACATTCTACTTCTAACACTTAACAAAATACTTTCTAAATAATCTACAGTGGGAGATGTTGATAATTATCTGAAATCGTTAGGTTTAACTTAACAGAATAAAACATCTTTTTACATTGATTAATATACCCTCCAGTAAAAATAAATAAAAATAGTTTTACATAAAATCTGTTATTGCTAAATCTTATTAGTTTTATTTAGAGATTATATAATTAGCTATATTTTAGATATATTTAAAACTCAAAACAACCATCCACCATAAACAAATTCAACATCTGAGTCTACCTATACTATCAGTTTCCCCGCTCATCATAACCAAAATCCAATTTTGTACCAAAGCATCTGTTGTACACTTTTCTCTGAACATTTCCAGGTGAGGCCAATAAATTAAACAAACAAAATGACTACCCGGACCGGAATCATGACCCGAAAAATGACTGCTCAGAATGCTGAGCTAAAACTCAAAATTGCACTCGAAGAACTGAAAGATAGTAAAGAAAGCTGTAACCAACTACTTAGGGAAAGAGATGAAAGTGAAGAAGAAATTAGGATAGTAATAGCCAAGAACTCTCAACTGAAAAAAGGATTAGCTGAACTGCATGGCCAAATCCAGGAGGTCACTGTACACCGTGACGAGCTGCTCATTACCATCAGCACCTTCGACCAGTGCAACACCATCTTTGAGCAAACTTTATTGCGAAGCAATGAATTAGAAAATGATCGGCGGGATGCCAATAGGACAATACGTCACTTAGAGGAAGATAAAAAAGTACAGGAATACTCAAACACATTGAACCTGTATGAGGAGTTGATTGGTAGCCCTGGGGGCCACGCAGTAGCTTCTACTAGTCAATTACAAAACAAAAACATTAGGCTATCAAGCAATAATAAGGTTAAAAAATAAATAAAAATTAGTAAATTCATAAATAAATCTAACAAATTATTTAAAAAACAAAAATGCTTTTACAATAACATATTGTTAAGAAACCAACGCTCAGAGTTAGTAGACAGCCTAGGAATCTATAATAATAAATTAATTTAAAGTTGATGTAAATATGATGTGGACATTGGAAGTCTTCAGGCTGACATCTCAAAATTGCATGAATTATTGCAATCTATGACAACATAATATAACTCTGCCCAGGAACAAATTAACGAGCATATCCTGGCTACTAATTAACTTTTAGAATAGACCGATTTAAGAAAAAAATTTGTGATGGCATAAATTCATTAAAATCAAGTGATAGCGATTATTCAGGATTCCACAATAAAACCAGGTTTTTTGTTCACTCCAATATATTATTTTCGTAAGTCAATCAAAATAGCAATGATCATTTGTTTCCAGTAAAAAAGTATAAAGTATTTTTCGTAACAAAATACGAGAATTTTGAAGTAAAAAAGTCCAAAAAGGATGGTGATACTGGTCACCAACATGGCCCCCGACAGTGTGAAGCACTAATAACTAATGGCCGGTGACCAGCAACGCCACTTTCCGCGAAGGACGTCGCAGCACACCCCATTTCGTCGCTACGTCAACTACGCGCACTATTCTATCTTTTCCTGGGTGAATTGCTACAATTCGTCCGCGAGGCCAGCAACTCCTGGCTAGGTTTCCATCTGCGATAAAAACCAGGTCACCGACCTTCAACTGTCGCGACATTTGTATCGGTTTTCGAGGAATAAGCGTGGGCAGGTATTCTTTTACAAAACGCTGCCAAAAATGATCAGCGAGGCGTTGTGCTTTTTTCCAATCTGCCCGCCTATGCAAATCTGCTTCTTCAAATGTTTTAAGTGGGGGAGCAGCATTACTGGAACTCCCGATCAAGAAAGTAAAGGGCATTATAGCATGTTCCGATTCTTCATCGACCGCCACGTGGGTAAGGGGTCTAGAATTGACCACACATTCAGCCTCTAGGAGCAATGTATTCAATACTTCTTCTTTGGGTGTACGGTCTTTGAGTGTGATTAAGATAGAATTTTTCACGGAACGCACTAAGCGTTCCCAACAACCTCCCATGAACGGCGCTGATGGTGCAATGAATCGCCATTCTATCTTCTTGTTACAGCAAAAGTCAAAAAGCTCTGGTAGTATCTTTTCTGCTCCAACGAAAGAGGTGCCGTTGTCTGAATAAATGTATGCGGGACAACCTCTTCTTGCAATAAAACGCCGTATGGCCATCAAAGCAGAGTCCGATGAAAGGCTTTCCACAACTTCGAGATGTACTGCTCTTACTGTCATGCAGGTAAAAAGGGCGATCCAGCGTTTTGCGGTACGTCTGCAGATTGACACGCTCACAGGTCCGAAGTAATCTATATTCAGGATTCCACAATAAAACCAGGTTTTTTGTTCACTCCAATATATTATTTTCGTAAGTCAATCAAAATAGCAATGATCATTTGTTTCTAGTAAAAAAGTATAAAGTATTTTTCTTAACAAAATACGAGAATTTTGAAGTAAAAAAGACCAAAAAGGATGGTGATACTGGTCACCAACAGCGATAGTGTCGATTTTTTATATGAGAATCTTTTTGGATTAATTAAAAACGAATTTGATCAAATCTTTACACAAAAAAATATAAAAGCAAATAAACTGAGATGTAAGTTTAACGAATGGGCAACACCCGGTATTTATAAAAGTAGATAAACATTATATGATTTGTATAGTCTTAAAGCAAGCTCTTAGATCCCACAGATTATTGACCATGTGAGACGTTACTCTAAAATATTTAAAAAAGTATGTGCCTCTGCAAAATCAAATCATCTGCGTAATATTATTCGGAGTTCTGATAATAAAGCAAAGGCTACATGGAACATTATAAATAAAGAAACCTGTAGGCATAAACCAAATGATCGTGCTTACTCTCTTAAAATTGGGGATAAACTAATTAATTCAAATGCAGAGGTTGCCAATGCTTTTGAGGGATTCTTTTCAAACATAGCTCCCTCTACAACTAGGGAACTGGCTTCCTCTGCCGAACTAGCTGAATCCCTTCTCAGGGCGGGTGTTGATGAGTGTACAACTCCATTTCATTTTAGATATATTAACCCCGATGTAGTAATAAAAACTTTAAGGGAATTAAACATGAAAAAAACTGAGGACTTATGGGGAATCTCAGTCAATATTATCAATACAATTCTATACACAATAGCCCCTTATCTTGCAATAATTTTTAACAAATGTATTGATGACAAACTGTTTTCTACATTGATGAAATTTAGTAAAATTATTCCTTTATTTAAGTCTGGCGAGAAAAATGATCCCTCCAATTTTCAATCTTACCAGTACTCAGTAAAGTATTTGAAAAAGTAATTTTTAATCAACTTTTATCTCACTTTGTCCTGAATAAACTTTTACATAACAAACAATATGGCTTTACAAAGGGTAGAAGCACTACTGATGCTGGAGTTGCACTTTTAAAACACGTGTTTGATGCGTGGGAGAGTAGGCGGGATGCTTTGGGAGTTTTTGTGATCTTTCCAAGGCGTTTGATTGTGTGGACCATCAAACTTTGCTAAAAAAACTTAGACATTATGGTGTTTAACTCTTATCTCACAGGCAGAACACAGAAAATTTGTATTAATGGAACTGAGTCTTCTGGCTCCCCTCTAACCATGGGCGTGCCGCAGGGATCGATATTAGGATCCCTGCTTTTTTTAATTTATATAAATGACCTTCCATATTTTACGAAAGACCTCTGTGAAACAGTGTTGTCTGCAGATGATACTTCATTGATTTTTAAAATCAAAAGAGGCAAAGATTCGTTTGACGATGTAAATAATGCTCTTGGTTGCTCAAGTATTGCATTGGTTCACTACTAATAATCTTTTGCTCAATGCAAATAAAACAAAGTGTATTAAATTCACAATGCCAAACGTAAAACTGGTCGCAACACATTTAATTATAAAAGATGAACGACTTGATACCTCTAGTTCCACTACCTTTTTGGGAATAACTTTGGATTCCCGTTTGCAATGGGGTGCTCATATTGAGACTCTATCAGGAAGACTTAGCTCTGCTGCTTACGCCGTGAGGAAAATAAGACAATTGACTGATGTTGGAACGGCAAGATTGGTATATTTAAGCTATTTTCACAGCATTATGTCATATGGAATTCTATTATGGGGCTCAGCAGCAGATATCGAATCTATATTTATATTACAAAAGAGAGCTGTACGAGCAATTTATAACCTTGGACCTCGTGACTCGTTAAAACAACTGTTTAAAGAAATTAATATACTGACAGTAGCTTCGCAATTTATTTACGAAAATATCATTTACGTTCGCAAACATATGGAACAGTTCCCTAAGAAAAGTGACATTCATAATTTTAACACCCGGAATAAGGATAAGCTTGCCGTTCCAGATTTCAGACTGCATAAAGTGGGTAATTCGTTCATGGGGAAATGTATTCGCTTTTTTAATAAATTACCAGCATCTATTGCTGAACTGCCCATGTTTAAATTTAAAGCTCATGTAAAAAAGATTCTCATGAAAAAAGGGTATTATACTGTTATAGATTATTTAAATGATAAAAATTTTGGATATAAATACTGCCTTGCTCGCACAGGTGCATTTATCTTGTAATTTAATATTTTGTTATGTATATTTAAAACCTTTTAAAAGAGGCTGACAATAGTGACCGAGTTTCTTACGCTGCTTCTTCTCGGCGCTAGCCCAAACTTGTCCCGAAGCAGTGGTAGGGAATAAAATAACAATGGGACGTGTAAAAGTGCTTAGTTTAAGCCTATTTGCAAAAATAAATTGGTTTTATTGGTTTTTATTGGTTTTATTTTAGAGTTGTGCGTGAAGCTATTGAATCAAAAAGTATAAAAATTTCAATCGGGAAGACGGTTTCAAATTATCCGCGACATGGAATCCAGTGATTAAATTAAAATAGACAATCTCGTTTTGTTTCGCGATCGAGTTCTCACCTGAATACGGACGAATTTAATAAGTATATATATGTCAACTTGCATGTATATATATGTCAACTTGCATGTTTCAATATTTCAACCTTCATCATGAGCAAATATATTTAAAAATAGTTTTAAGATAATTATAAATATAGTTATTACATAAGTATGTGTAAAAAATGAGTGCCTCTCGCTATTAACCTTTAAAGTTTGGCGAGTACATTGTCTGTAACATTTTTTAAGTGTGCTGAATAAATAAAAAAATATATAAAAAAAATAGAGACACAGTGAGTGTAGTATGTGACGGTACTTGGCGTGAAAATAATATTATGAGGGTAGATGAAGAATCTGCCTCTCATACGGAGTGTAGACATCGCTGTTCCAAAGTCAGTAAATAAAGTCATAAAGTCAGCCTGTGACCACGGTCGGTGTAACCCGATCGAAACGTCAGGCAAAAGAGGTAACATTTTGTACCTAAATTATGATCGCGTTGATTCCCGTTTCATTGAGTTTTATAAAATGTATGGTCATAAATAAATATTTAAGAGGTTGCTATGAATTGTTACTACAGCGTACATTTCCTGTATAATATCAGTTTGTTGAATGTTTGACCTTTGCTTTTAATAAATATCATTATCATTTCAGCCACAGGACGTCCATTGCTGAACATAGGCCTCCCCCAGTGACTTCCAGAGACTCGCAGAGAAACACCGAGCACAACCATTTCCATAGCTTGCTGTGCAACTTTGAGCTTTCTTATAAGGCCCATAGTAAGAGGCCACGTTTCTGTTCCGTATGTCATCACTGGTAACACACACTGGTTGTAGACTTACGTCTTTAGGCACTGAGTTTGGACGAGAAGATGTTGCGTAGTTTCCCGAACGCTGCCCATCCGAGTTAGGTTCGTCGATTGACCTCCTTCTTAAAATTGGACCTACTCAACTGGATCACTTGTCCCAGGTAAACATATTTGTCAACAATTTTGAGGATAGAGCTCCCAACTGGTACTGGGTAGGGCGTGACATGGGCATTTGACACAATCTTTATTTTGTCCATGTTCATCTGAAGACCTACCTGTTGGGACACTCTATTAACCTCTTGAGTGTCGAACGCACATACGTCTGTACGGAAAAAACAAGATCTCAAAATGTCGGACGGACTTACGTCTGTGCATAAGCGGTTTGCTGCCATTGGTCGTCGATTTTTACTTTTTCTTTCGTCCGAAGTCCGTTCCGACTTCACGTTTCGGTTCATTGCTTCATAACTAATAAATTCACAACGATATTATCTCAATTCTGAATGCAAAATCACCTTAGAAAAAATAAAAACAAAATTGTCTACCGTTCATCGTTTGATACTGTGAAACTGACATAAAGTGATATTTCGGAAGAGTTTTAAAAATGTTTTCAAGAAGTAAACGGTGATTTTTGTTACGTGTTTATTACTTCAAATTACTGGAAAATTATAATAGTTTATTTGTAAAGTGAGAATAGTTCAAAATAAGCAAAAAACGTGGTAGAAAAATGGCATTAACTTTTGAAGTGTGTTTGTTTTTATGTGTGTTAATTTTCGCCGGCCATTTTTGTCATTTATTACTGTAAAATATCCTTGCATTTCCTTTGAAATGATGATTAGTAGTTAGAATATTTATCCTAGTGTTACGTAGTAATATCAGAACCACTCATGGAAACTTATTTACCTTTTAACTAATCAATTTGCAGCACATTTTACACTAGCATCCCTTGTTACACTAATTAATTAACTTAGTTTACTCAATTGTTTTATTTTGGTAAAGTTTAGAAATAAAACAAAAACATAACACAAACATAACCTCAGTGACAGATTGTTTTTTTTTTATCTTGTGAAAGTTGCGCATAGGCAACTAACTTATATTTTTATTTACAACTGTCATTCTGAGAGTTCAATGTTGACACTTTTGATTAGTTATTTGATCGTTATAGCAATTGGATTATAATACGCTATACGTTTTACTAGTCTTCAAAATTAAAAAGTAAAGTGTCTGTCAAGTGTCCTGTGTTCAGGAAGTTGAATTGAGATTCCGGTTTCGCAAGCGATAGCTAGTACACGAGGTTATAGGGTTTCGAGTGTTTTCTGTGTATTTTGGCTGTTCGTGAACTGTTATTCATCAATATCTAAGCCTAGTTATCTTTGTGTTGTGTGTGAGATTACTAACTATGGAACAAACCCGCCTTCCAGACCCGCCTGATCCTCCGGATGAGGCTTGTTCTCCGATGGAGCTGACGACGCCTACTCCTTTGTCTCCTCCTATGTTCTCACAATCGGCAACAAAACGACGCGGTGTAACAGATGATAATTTTGAGTCTGCAAAGAGAGCGACAATTGACCCCTCTACTCCGCCTACAGCTTCTGGAAATCAGTCTGTGTACTCCCACCCATCTCTGGTCATCTCCCCTAAGACCTACAATGACATTGATAAGGGCCCGTTTATCGTGCATGTATCCAAAATAGAAACTGATTCCACATCTGGAACTTAGCTTCAAGCCATTAAATTTGGCCAGTTCCTATTCAAAAACAGAATTTACAATGTCGTCAAAGATGGTGTTAAAAAAATTGGCAGAAACCGTGTCTCTGTCGAATTCAATTCCGCTAGTGAGGCTAACAACTTTTTGTCAAATGATCTTCTACCAATGCATAACTATGTGGCTTCAATCCCCACATACAATGTCACTCGAATGGGCCTTATCAGGGGCATTACCACTGACTGGTCCATGGATGAACTTGCTGAGTCCCTTATAGTACCTAATGACTGCGGCATTCTGCTCAAAGCCAGGCGTCTTAACCGGAAAAGGGTCACAGAGGGACAATCCTCCTGGATTCCTACCCAAGCTGTGGTTGTAACATTCAAAGGTCAGATTCTTCCATCCAGAGTGTTCTGCTATCACACCTCTCTTCCTGAAGAGACATACCACTTACCGACGATCCAGTGTATGAACTGTTGCAGATTTGGCCATGTAAAGGCTCAATGCAGATCAAGACCAAGATGCTTTCGCTGTTCTCAACCCCATCCCGCTGATTCCTGTGATGTAGCTGAAAACAAAGCCACTTGTATACACTGCTCTGGCCCCCACTTTGCCTTAAACAAGTCTTGCCCAGAACACTCCAGACAAAAATCGATTAAACTCGTCATGTCTCAAGATAATGTGTCTTATGAGGAAGCTTCATTTCACTTCCCGAACGTTCGTCGTTCATATGCTGACACTACCAAAATTGTATCATCTCAACCGGTCTTTTCCTCTCATCGTCAGTCACCTTCTCCATCCCCACAGACTATCTCATATAGAAAAACAATTACTCGCTCTCCGCGTTCCTATGCTCCTATGGCTAGGGGTTATGATAAGCAATCCCACCAAGCCATTGTCCGTAACTATTCGTCATCACTTCCCAATGGTTGTGCCTTAAACCAATGCACAGACCCCCCTGAGCCCTCTTCAAGAGATTCTCTTTTAGATATTTATTATCTATGTTATTAGACTTTTTATCCAGCCATAGCGCTTCCCTACCGCACAACGTTGCCCAGAAACTTAATCAAATCCCTAATTCTATTAACATTCGCACTGCCAATAGTACAATGGAATTGTCAGAGCATTAGACGCAAAAAACATGAATTGCTATATATAATTAATAAATACTCCCCGTCCGTCTTAGCCATCTCGGAGACATGGTTAGTGCCTGACTCACTTTTTCGTGTCTCAGGATACTCTTGCCTCCGAGATGACAGAGACGACGGTTATGGTAGGAGCGCTTTGTTAGTAAAGCGCTCCCTTTCTTATCGTCAAATTTCCCATCCTCCACATAGCCAAGGCTTTAATGTCGTGGCTATGAGGATTTATGATATCTCTCTTCTATCAGTTTATATTCCTTATCCTAACCCTAATTTGCTCGAAGAAATTCGCTTAATTATTTTATCCCTCCCTCCTCCAATCCTTGTGATGGGTGACTTCAATTGCCACCATGTCTCATGGGGCTCCTATCGATCTGACTCTTCAGGTTTATTACTGGTAGATCTCCTGGATGTTATGAACATGTGCCTTCTTAATGATGGCTCTCCAACAAGGAGATGTTCTCCACCACAAAATCCAGCATCAGCCGTTGACCTAAGTTTTTCTCCCCGATTTTAGCTCCATTACTTCCTTGGAGTGTCCTGAATAGTACATTTGGAAGTGATCGCTTCCCAATCCTAATTAACATTTCTAATAATTCACCAGTCTCCTCTCCTCCTCCTCCTCTCCTAAAATATAAACTAGAAAAGGCTGATTGGCCTGCTTTTTCATCATCAGTAGACGATAAGATTAACTGCCTCCCCAATGTTAGCTCAGATAACTCTCTTTCCTCTTATAATTCTTTTGTCGAAATTTTAATTTCATCGGCAGATTCCCACATTCCTCAAAAAAAAACAGCCCGTAGTAAAATTTCTCCCCCATGGTGGGATGCAGAATGCACGGCCGTTATTCGTAAGCGAAAAGAGGCGGAAAAAAAATATAATTCGGCTATGACCCTTGACAACTTTCTTTTATACAAACAGACGGCGGCCCAGACTAGAAAAGTTCTTTCAGATAAAAAAAAATGGGATGGATAAGATTTTGCGAAAGCATGTCCCCTAGATCGCCTTCTGCAGTAGTGTGGAAACAATTAAGACGCTTTCGTTATTCTCAACGCTACCAAAATGTCCCTTCAAATGATCCGTCCAGCTGGATTCAAGATTTCTCTAATAATCTAGCGCCCCCTTATGTTCCTTACATTGACTGTCTACCAACTATTGGCAATACGACTTCCCTACTCTCAGTCCAAGGAGTTGACTCCTTCACTATGGAGGAACTTCATTATGCTTTAGATGGGCTAACTGATTCTTCCCCTGGCTTAGACGGCGTCCCTTACTCCTTTTTGACCAAATCTTCAGATAGAACTAAATTATACTTTTTAAATTTAGTTAACTCCTTCTATGAACAGGGCTCAGTTCCTGATTCATGGAAGCAACAAGTCGTCATTCCTGTTTTAAAACCTGGTAAAGACCCCTTAATCCACAACTCTTATAGACCAATTGCCTTATCATCTGTGTTGTTAAAAATTACGGAGCATCTTATCAGAAATCGGCTCGAATGGTTCATGGAATCAAATAACATCCTAGCTAAATCCCAATTTGGCTTCAGGAAAGGATTTAGAACCCTAGACAGCCTAAGCATTTTAACCACTGACATTCGTGCCGCTCTCAAAAGTAAAGGATTCCTTATAGGAGTATTCTTAGACATAGCCTCTGCATATGACAATGTTCTCCTTCCTGTACTCAGGCAGAAATTGCTACAGCTGAGTGTTCCAGAGAAGTTAGTCACATTCATATGTAATACATTGATGTCCAGATCTATAGTTGTCAAATTCCAAAACATCTTACTTCCTCCTAGCCTTGTTTGGAAAGGCCTACCGCAGGGTTCCGTACTGAGCCCTCTCCTTTACAGCATCTACACTTATGATCTTGAAAAAACAGTTGATCCTTTTGTTGAAATTCTCCAATTCGCCGACGATATCGCCCTTTATGTACCGACTATATCCATCTCAGAAGCGTCATCTCGATTAAATTCCGCCCTTGAGTACTTAGGGGACTGGTTGGAGTCCCATGGTCTATCCATTTCTGTAGAGAAATGCTCAACGGTCGTTTTCACAAAAAAACGGGTTATTCCAGACCCACAAATTAAATTTAATGGTGTACCTATCATTTTAAAAAATGAAGTTAGGTTTCTCGGTGTAATCTTAGACTCGAGATTTTCAGGCACTCCCCATTCTAATTTAGTGGTAAAAAAGGCTGAACAAGGCGTGAATGTTCTTCGTGCTCTCTCAGGAGCTTGGTGGGGCGCTCACCCTTACTGCCAGAAATTAATTTACAATTCGATAGTCCGCAGCCACTTAGATTATGCCTCTTTTTTTATGGATCCCTGTAATAAAGCTGCTCTAGATAAGTTTAACAAGATTCAATCTAAATGCCTCCGTATCATACTAGGTGCGATGAAATCGTCCCCCATCAATGCCCTTCAGATAGAGTGTGTTGATCCTCCGCTTTACCTTCGCAGACAATACCTTAGTGATCGCTTCTATCTTAAAGTCGCTCATAATTCTTCGCACCCATTATATCAAAAACTCTGTCACTTATCCTCACTAATTGACCCCGCTGATTCTACTCAAAATCCCCCTTGTATTCTACTTTCTTTTCACAAAATTAACCGGCTTCCTACTCCTATTCATAAAACACCCTCTAATCCTCTGTTTCTAAACAGCTACCAGTCTTTAGTATTAAAACCGAATGTCATTTTAAATTTTGGTATTAAAAAGGACTCCCCAGGTGCCCCTCAAATTTTCTTAAAAGAGATATCTGCAAATTGGCAAGATCGGCTCCTCTTATACACAGATGCCTCTAAACTTACCGATTATGGGGAAGTCGGCGCTGCTGTCTGGATACCCTTCTTCAAAATCGCTCTAATGTTTAAATCTCCCTCTCTTTCGTCCCCATTCACCGGTGAATCTATAGCAATCCTGGAAGCAATACTTTTTGTTGAATCTCACAATGTTGAAAAATCCATAATATTCACTGACTCTCTTAGCTGTCTTCAAGCTATACTATCTAATCCCTTTAAGTCAAAATGCAAATTTCCCACAATTCTTAAAATTAGAGAAGCTCTTTTGAAATGTCAACTTAAAAAACAAGATGTTGTACTTGCATGGATCCCCAGCCACAATGGCATTCCTGGAAATGAAACAGCGGATTCCTGCGCTAAGAACGCAATCTCGACTGGCACCCTATCTCATTTTAAACTTTATTCCCACGATCTCCCTTGCCTAGCCCGTTCCCATCTTTTTAAGTCTTGGTCCACAGACTGGCAAATTTCTAGAAGAGCGGCTGGTAGTTTTTATTATGATATTTAAGGAACAATCCCAAACTCTCCTTGGTTTTTTAAACATAAACTTATTTCAAAACCTGTAATTTCTGCTATAAGTCGTCTTCGTTTGGGTCATTCCTCTACCCCAGTTCATCTTGCAAAAATCAAAGTCAAGGACAGCTCTCTTTGCGAGTGTGGATTGGACGAAGGATCAGCCGATCACATCTTCTTCAACTGTCCTCGTGTAGGAGGGTCGTTATACGACCATCTACCAGCTTTTATTCCACGTCCTTGCAACATTAAGTATGTCCTTTCCCTGATTAATACTCCTTTTCTTTTAATCTTCTCCAAATTTATTGTGAAATACAAAATAAAACTTTAGATTCTTAGATATTAAGTGACAATTATGAAAGAAATCCTAATTTCTTCCTTAATTGTCACCAAGCTTCCCTAACTGTCCATGTAACTCATTCTGTCCTGTACTTAGCTCATGTATTTGTATTCCACATTATTGTGCTTTAATCTATTTAATTTATTCTATGTGTTATCTATCTCTTTATTTATAATGTGACGTACTGTGCCGTCTCTTTGTTTTAGGATATCTATGCTTAGAGAAAACCTAAACCAATTTTTTTTTTTATTTTTTTTTTAAATCACAAAAACTCCCTGTCTTGTATTGGTTACGCACGTGATATTGGCGGAATAAATTGTGGAAACGCAAATTGCCATATAACAAAAAAAAAAAAAAAAGGAAGTTGAATTATTAAAAATCTTAAAAAGGGTAGTTAGAGGCTGATGAGTCGAAGCAAGAACTACGCAATAGTTCCAGAAGCTTCCATCGCCTTGTAATAAATACCGGCGCGGAGCCGGGCCTTTTTTGTTACCTGCTCGTCGACAAGTGAAAAAGTTTTCGTGTGGTAGTGCGCCGAGGTGGATCACCTGCCAGCTCCGTTAATTTTCTGGGCTGTTTTCTGACGGTTTTCTCCTTGAGGAGCTTCACCCTCGACTTCTTCAGTACAATTGGTGTCCTGTAATTATTGCTGTTTTCACAATTATTGTAGTCGAAACTTGATAGGTTGTAAAGTTTGCCTTCTTGGCTCATAGGTACCAGCTTTTGCGAGTGACACAGCGGGATACAGACTGGAACGACGCCTGTGCCACCGCGAGCTGCTTTTAATCCCGTTTTAAGGTAATAACTTGCACTTTTCATAAATTTTATTTAGGGGAGGGTAGATCTCTTTTTCAAGGTGTGTCCCCAATATTCAAATTAAATCATATTTTTTTCTCATTACAAAGTAATTTTTAACTTAAGGCTGGGTATTCTAGCAGATGTCCCGCTTTTGAGTTTTTAAAAACCATCTGAGACAGAGAAAATCATGTTTCCAATTCCACAAAAAATATATATGTATCAGCTAAGGATCTATTCTAGTCAAAGTCGCATTCAATTACACGATTAAATAATCTTCACTCGATACAAAAAAATCCCAAAGTTACCCCTTTTTGTAATGCCTTTTCAATATTATGTCTTATCTACTAATAATTTGCATTTGATGTTTGTTTTTAATTATAGCCACTAAATATTTAAAGACGAATTCGCAGATAATTACTTTTAAATTATCGCGTTACTTAATTAAAAACTCAATGAAACGGGAATTAACGCGATCATAATTTAGGTACAAAATGTTACCTCTTTTGCCTGACGTTTCGATCGGATTACACCGACCGCGGTCACAGGCTGACTGGAACAGCGATGTCTTCACTCCGTATGAGAGGCAGATTCTTCATCTACCCTCATAATATTATTTTCACGCCAAGTACCGTCACACACTACACTCACTGTGTCCCTATTCTGCACGCTAACCGCCGCGTCCGTATTCAGGTGAGAACTCGATCGCGAAACAAAACGAGATTGTTTATTTTTAATCACTGGATTCGCAGAATGGATGGTGATAGATGGATGGATGGATGAATTCGCAGAGTTTGACTCGATAAAATGATTTTCTTAATAACTATGTTTAAATACCTTTCGTGGGTACGAAACTCGCGAGCGCGGCGGCTCGGCAGACCCTATCAGGCGCGCGGGCAGGAATACCTGGCCTTAATTAAATCCTTTTTAATCACACAGAAGTGACCTTTTAAATAATAATTTATTTCTTTATCAACCCGTCTCGATAACTTCATACTGGGATGTATTCTGGTTTACAATTAGATTTTGGTACATTCCAGGGGTTTTTTTTTGTATTGGGTACTTGACCACAACACCCTGCGGACTGCAGGGTGCAAATGAGACGTACCCCCTGAAAAGGTATTTGTAATAGCTAAGCATTTATGATAAAAGTCAGTAATTGGTTAAAATGAAAAATATCCTAACATTTTTTCATAAAAGCATATATAGTATATTGTAGAACATTCACATTTGTTTTCATCATCATCATCATCAGCCACAGGACGTTCACTGCTGAACATATGCCTCCCCCAGTGACTTCCAGATCGGCCGATTGGAAGCGGCCTGCATCCAGCGTCGTCTTGCAACCTTTACCAGGTCGTCTGCCCACCTTGTGGGTAGGCGTCCTACGCTGCGCTTGCCGGTACAACATTTGTTTTATCAATTGTTAAAAATATCTTAAGTATATTTCTGCTTTAAATATGTCAAAAATTCTAATGACGAATTGTTATAGATTTTCTATAAAATAGTAGTCGTATCACAAGAGTCATACTTACAATAACAAAGAAATCCCCAAGTCCCTTTACATTAATTGACTAGGTTGAGGCATCAAATAATGGACTACTTAATCCAATTAAAGTTTCCGGGCTCAAAAATATTTTGTTGAATTCGATATTAATTACAGATACCTATATTTAATCCACTCGCACAGTTCGCGCACACATGTGTGACGGGGCCATTGTTGTTCAATTGTAATCTTTTTTTCCGAGCATACGAGTTTATGATTATATTATTTCTAAGTAACTTAGAACGAGGTAAAATTACTAAGTATTTATTGTTTTTATAAATTATATTTTATATATGATTAAAAATTAGGATGAAAAGAGGAAAATGATGGTCATTTTGTAGAACTTGTGTCTATTTCTAAAAGGTGTCAACAGGATTATTGTACTAGATTTAGAATAGCTAACAGTTAGCTTGACATTTATATAACATAACTATGGAGCTAAAGTTTCACCTAAATGCTCGCCTCAAAATAGAAATCCTAGTTATTTTTAAATGCCAGTGGATCTCACTAGTTCTGCAATAGTGGATTGAACGTAAGTACAGTCTGCTTAGTAAGAACGTAACCGATATTATGGTCCCCATAATTATATTTGCAAAAAATATTTATAATGCTACATGTTCTTTGACTATCTGTTAAAAATGCTACGTGACAGATAAGGAAGTTCTTGCGCATGCGCAGGAGATATAAAACGTTTTCCGCCGTGTTTGCTGCGTATTCTTTGCGTTACGGAGCAGTGTTCCTATGCGCTCTCCCGTAAGGACCTAAAATAACACGGACCAGGCTGCAAAGTACATGAAAAAGTAAAAATCATTTGTGACGAAGTAGGTTATTAGATATTTGCAAACTTAAAACGTCAATTATCAACCACAACGCGGCCAAGTTAGAAGGATACGTATTATGATGCCGAATTTTAAAATACCGACCGAAAGTTCAAAATCCCGAAAATTCAAAACATGAATCTTATAAGACCTTTGATCGGAACGCCGAATATTGAAATGCCGAATATTAGGATGCCGACTGTATGACCGAAAGTCCAATATACCGAAAGTTTGAAAACCCTACAACTAAGTTTGTAATTTCTAAATTCTAATATCCAAATCACCTAACGGTTCAAAATATTTAAGGTAATAATAATAAAATTTCACAATGTCGTAGTTTAAAACTGTTAAAAAACCTACATTTAATATGAGAATAATGATGTTGTTTTGAACGCTGAAATAAAAGGAAGATTTTTTTTAAACTAATACGCAAAACTAATTGCATGCATTTTTGTTTATTTCTGCCGGTATCGTAAAACTGTTCCATAACACCACTGTATTCATTGATATACATGATAAGCTAAAAATAAATAGACAAACTTTTCACACTACTTCTAAACATACTATTCCTATTTACTGGCTGGTCACGTAATTAAGAACGCTATACCTTTATTCAAATTTAAAATGGGGATCCCTCAGTCGATTTGTTACTGCTTGTATAATTTTGGTGCCATTTAGTGCTGTAAAAGATGAAAAGTGATTGCTTCTAAGAAAAAACAATGGGAAAAAATAAAAGTTGTGATAAATCTACAAGGGAAGTAATAATAAAACTTCGCCGGAAGAATTGGTCTTATAAAAAGATAGCCGACCATCTGCAATGTTCAAAAACGATGGGTTTCCACGCTGTAAAGTATTTTGCTACGTATCAAACTACTTTAAATGTTCCACGTGTACCTTAACAGAGAAAAACAACTCGAGACGACCAAAACATCGTTCGTATAGCAAAACAAAACCTTTTTAAAGGGTCCAATCAGCTGAGAAAATAATATTTTAGTGAAAACAACCTTTTAGCAATCTCAGCACGCACTATTCGAAGACGTTTGGTAAAAGAAAAATTGCACGGTAGGATAGCAAGGAAAGTACCCATGTTAAAACTTTGCCACAGGCAAGCCCGGCTTGCATTTGCGAGAAATAATGAAAACTGGACTGTGCGACATTGGAAAAATGTACTTTTTTCTGACGAGACAAAAATAAACAGAGTATGTTTAATGGAAAACGATATGTACGACGTCCCCCGAATACAGCATTCAACCACAAGTACACGAAAGTTACATTAAAGCACGGTGGTGAAAATGTGAAATTTTGGGGGTGCTTTTCTGGACATGATGTTGAACCTGTAAAGTTGATAGAAGGTAACATGGATCGGTTCCAATACAAAAATATACTGGAAGAAACAATGTTACCTTATGCTGAAGACTAAGTTCTACCGATTATTTGGACATTCCAGCATGACAATGATCCAAAAAATACTGCACGCACCGCAAAGGAATTTTTTACAGCGCAATCAGTTTCTGTCTTAGACTGGCCAGCTAACAGCCCTGATCTAAACCTATTAGAGAATCTGTGGTTCGAAGTAAAGAAAAAGGTTTCAAATACACTGTGGGAATTGAAGAGCACTGTACGACGTTTTTTTAGAAGATGGAACTCTATTTTTCTTGCAAAATGTCAAAACTTAATAGAGTCAATACCTCGCCGGTATAAGGCAGTAATTAAAAACCGTGGATAAGTATGCTATTAACTATTAAATTTAGTTAAAATGTATTAAGTTGCTTTTAAAATTTTCCGCGCAACATTTATTGTTTTTTAGGGTTCCGTACCCAAAGGCTAAAACGGGACCCTATTACTGAGGCGCCGCTGTCCTTCTGTCTGTCTGTCTGTCACCAAGCTGTATCTCATGAACCGTGATAGTCAGAGAGTTGAAATTTTCACAAATAATGTATTTCTGTTGCCGCTATGATAACAAATACCAAAAAACAGAATACAATAAATATTTAAGGGGGCTCCCATACATCAAACGTGATTTTTTGGCCGTTTTTATAGATAATGGTACGGAACCCTATCAAACGAGCGCCATGTAAATATTCTTTCAAGAAGCGTGTCCGCGCCCAGATTCTTCGTCAATCGCAATCATCCACTTGAACTCTTTTAATCTCTTATTAACGTCGTATTATATTATTTATTTATGTATGTATCATCATGTCTTTGTAGTCTGTGTATGATAGTATTTAGTTTATGTGTATACATAAATGATCGTATTTAGTTAATGCATTTTTATTAGTGTCTGACCGAAGTTTCGGTTTCGGTTTTGGACAGTTCCGGCCTAAAAATGTTTCGGCCAAAGGTTCGGTTTCGGCCAAAAAACAGCCAAACCTTTCGATCGCGTTGAAACTAAGAACATCGTACTTTTGGGTCACGTTTAGTCACTTTTGGGTGCACTGGGCATGGCCGCCGGCCGCTGAATAACTTTATTTCACAATTAAATGTTCAAACAGATTGTCGGATAAATTGGTTATTTGCATTGGTTTGGTTTACATTAAATGGCTTTATAATTCCTCTTAGTTGTATGGTAAATGATTACTTAATGCATTCTTTTTATATTGACGTGTAACGTTAATTTTATTTTATTTATTATCATCATCATGTCAGCCTATTTGCAGTCCACTTCTAGACTAAGCCGGGGGAGGGTCTGCAAAGAGCACGATCTCCCGCGTTTATGATCAAGTTACTGCCAGCCATCTTGGACGTGGTCTCCACTTAAGACCCGTTTACTCCACGTTTCATCAGTTCTGCGATGGATATGGCTAGCCCACTGCCACGTCAGCTTGTTAATAATTTGGATTATATCCGTTATTTTGGTCTTCAGCATTTTTCCAAGGTACTCCTTGATAATCGAGCGCCACGCTTTCGAAAGAAACCGGCCCGGGGATGTCATGGTGTTCGAACATGACTTTTGTCTCTTCTATGTTCATATAGGATGAGGCAGCGTTAAGAATATTACAACAATTTTTCCAATCCTCCACCAATTCTGACTAGGGATTTTGACGATTTTGTACGCTTATTGGCAGCATAAGCAGTTGGCATTGATAAGTTCCTATTTAGTCAGCAATAAGCTCATTTTTTTAAGATATAGTTTAAACGAAAGTGACAAACCACCCTATGACCCTATTTGCAGATGACAGCACTTTAACAGTAGCATCTAAGGAACCTGACAATTATGCACATGACATTAATAACTCCCTGACATTGATAATTTCTTGGTTAAATAACAATAATCTAAAAATTAACCTAAGCAAAACTCAGCAAATGCATTTTAATCAAAGATCGCCTAACTCATCGGGTATTGAATTAACTTATAAAGATGACAAAGTATATGAGGTCGACAACGCCAAATTCCTAGGTATATTTATTGACAAAAAACTTAATTGGAAAGCTCACATCGAGTATCTTAGTAAAAAAGTTAGCAGCTGTGCCTACGCACTCTTTAAACTAGCCCCTGTACTAAATACCGATGCCCTACTCCTAGCCTATCATGGCCTAGCTGCGTCAAACCTGAGATATGGCATTATATTCTGGGGAAACTCCACGGATAAGGAAATTGTTTTTAAAATACAAAAAAGGTGCAAACGAGCTATGTTCGGACTGAAACCAACCGATAGCTGTAAATCATATTTCCAAAAACACAGAATTCTAACACTTCCATCCATGTACATTTTGGAAATAGCATTATTTGTAAAAGCCAATCCAAAATTATTTAAAAAATAAGCAGATGTGGTAAGCCGCAGCCGTCGTGACAAAACTAGACTCTGTATGCCCACATCGAAGACAGCTCTTATGAGCAAGAATGTATTATGCATGGCACCTAAAATATACAATAAGCTCCCCCTAACATTAAGAGAATCACATTTTAATGACTTCAAGGTGAAATTAAAGAATTTATTAATTACAAAGTGCTATTATACAATTCAAGATTTCATGAATGACAAATTACAAATCTAATTAAATTAGTAACTATAATTAGTTTAAACTTGACATCTATATATTGACTAATTCTTTATTTCCATTTTGACATTTATTTTGACATTATTTAATTTTTCAATTTATATGACATATTGAATCAAATTATTATTAAATTATATTTTTAAAATTTGTACACCGTTTTGGTACGGCATGTTGGAACTAAATTTTATAACATCCCATCTACTATGTAGACATGTCCGAACAAATAAATGATTATTTTATTTTATTTTAAAAAAAGGTCCTCGTGGTAAGGTACCCAAGATGCTGGCAGCATTCCCTCGCTGGATTGCGATGCTCAGTCGCTATGCGAGGTAGCCGCCAGCTCTTGGGTCACCACCTGTCAGACAACCTTTTTGCAATCTCTTTATATAACCGCTCAGCTGCTGTTGGGTACGGGTGGTACCCAACGATATTTTCAGTAGTATGCTACTGGGTAGCACCAATACCCAACCCTTTCCAGACCCTACCTACCTTTTTCTTTTTAAAGTTAAATGCATTTGATTACACCTACGAAACAACAAAAAAAACTGTCAATTTCTATATGAGATACCCTACCTGACAAAACAAAAACAAAACGCACCTTCATAGACAAATATTTAAGAAAAAAATAAATGACACTGGCAGTCGACCGCTAACGAATTGTGAGTGCAACGTTCTGTGATTTTTTGTTTTTAAAGTGTTTTTTTTTGCGGTATTTTCTCAAATAAAGGTAAGTAATTGGCTAATTATTAAATTTAGTACTTGGTTCAAGTCAAATCCAAGATCCAAGTCAATGTAATGAAATTATTTTTAAAATCAATCATTTACCTTCGTCGTTTCAACTCAACGTAAACTCATACAACTTATTTATTTATTTACAGAATCAATCCTGTTGTGATTATGTCTTTACAAACGTTAAAATTAATTAAAATTTATTAACAAAGCTATTTCTATCAAAATATAATAAAAATACACCAAAATGAATGTGATTGCATAAATTTTGCAAACCATTCCAATCAGTTCAACCCAATCTTGCGCCATTTTCGTCAAACCCTATCAATGTTTAAAACTTTGTATACTCAAAATCTTATGCTGTAATAAGCTCAAATATTTTTTTTTGTAGTCTCAAATATATTATTATTAAATTAAAATTTAAAAAAGTGGTGGTTGTCGATTTACTTTTCAAGATATAATTTTTCGAAAGTGCAAAAACCCTAAAAAACACCACAGGCTAATTTTCGACATCAGTTTTTAAAAAATATGATTATGCAAATGAAACAAACGTGCTACGAACAGAAAGATATATTATTCAACAATCATAAAAACGGCACTTGATCATTGAATTCCGAAAACCTTACTCATAACCAATCTTTTTGTAACCGTACCGCCGGCTGCGCAACACGAAAACGTTTTCGCTCCGATCTATAGCAGTTGACTCATAAGTTTTGGTGCGCTTATAGCATTTGAGCGGAAAGAGATTGCGTTAAGATTGCGTGCAGCCGCACCTGCAGCTCTGGTCATCCCGGAAAGATGGGAGGCGAGGGAGGAGTGTGTCTACGCAGGTAGCGTCCCACACTAGAGCCCGGCCGATCTGCCAGGGAACCAGCGACATTCCGTCGGGTCTCTTGCCATCATCACGTGCGATACCATTCGGCTCAAGTATTGCCGGCACATTGATGCTGGCAAGAGATCGACGAATAATGTCGTTGATGCAGGCATGGCGAGAAAAACGGCCTGCACTCTTCACACAAGAAAGTCCGTGATGTCCTAATGAGCTATAATCAGCACCACAAGGACATTTATGTGGGCTGCAAACCTCAGCACCAACGCGGAGACCAATCGCTACACGAAGAGTTTCTGAGTCTAAAAGGGTTCCTACATTGGCTGAAGGATAAGCATGCAGCCAATAACTGGATTCCCTGGAAGAAATAGCCCTTAGTCTAGCGAGGTCTGTGTTGTTGATGCTTGAATCTATAAGAGATTCTAAAATGGATTCGCATGAAATTTTGTCCCAGCTCCGTTGATTTTTAAAATCTAAAGGGAATTTTGAAGAAAAAGCCATTTCCCAAGCAGCTGTAGCTTCATCCAGGCATGCCACCTCGAAGGTTATGGTGCTTGGCCGTAGGATATTGTCAACGAGAGCAGACGTGCTATAGAATGAAGAAAGAAATGCTGGTAAAGACACATCTGTAATTTTGCGGATCCGAATCCCACCAAAGCGAATAGGAAGGGACTTTTGGGTCCAGGAACGTTCAGAAAGTTAATGTTCAGTATTTTTTTTCTAAAAGTAATTTAACTAAACCGTCCAATATGTCCATTAAATTTTGAAATTTCCAAACTGGGCTACAACGAATAAGATAGTTAAATTTAGGTACGAGAAGACATGATCTTAGAATGAAAAGTGCCGAATGTAAATTTATTTCCAAAAGACGATCTGAACATTCATTAAATTTTGTAATTAATTTTTGAAAGTGGATGGGTATTGCGGTGTCAAAAATAGGACCCTAGGAGGTTGAGGCTTATGTTGGTAAGAATTTTTATGTTGGAGGCCAAGACGTTAAATTTTGTGACTATTTCAGACCTTCTTGACAAAGAAAGACAGTCGGAAATATAAAGTTCGCATTTATCAAAATTTAAAGAAAGCCCTATTGAATTAAACTTTTGAATTATTCTAGTAAGATCTAGAAAAACAGTATCTGCGTCACCTCCTAAAGTACCGTCGTCTAAATACCAAGTATTAAATTCTGAAAAAAAAAATTGAATAAAAGGGTTGATGGCTAAACAGAAAATGGCAGATCCAAGAGGGTCACCTTGTTGGCTGCCAACTGCGGAATTAATCTTATGGCTTTCATAAAGAAGTTTGCTAGGTTTGTAGTAACACTGGTTTAAATAATTAAATATTTCTGGTGAATTAATCCTAATTTCTCTTAATAAGGTGTCCCTGTTAACTGAATTAAAAGCATTTTTAACGTCTAATTTGAGCAACACCTCCGTCTGATTTTGTAAAAGGAGTGTCCGAAGTGCGTGAACTGCAGCCTCGCATCCACCTTTGGTACAGAATCCTAATTGGTGCGGTTCGAAATGATCGCGATATTTAAAAGTCAAGAATTTTACACATAATTTTGAACTTATACGCCGAAAAGTGGAACCGATTGCGATTGGTCTGACACTGCCATCTTTTTTAGACAGTGCTATATGGTTAGCACCGTATAAAATAGGGGTAATGTCGTCTGTACTTTTCCCCTGAAGCATAAAATTACAAAGTTTTGTATTAGAGGCAAGCAAATGTCGACCAGAATCACCCGCCTGGGGCGAAGTAAGGTCCTTGAGGTGTTGAGGCGATATTCCATCTAGACCAGCAGATGAAGCGGGCTTAAAAGAAAAAATTGCTGTCAACACCTCTTTTTCGCTTACTTGGAGGCAGGTTACGTCTTCGCTGAGGGGTTCTTGGGAAGGAAGTGTTGCTGGAGCTGGGGGGTGTTTGGACCGAAGGGCATTGAGCGTATCCGGGGTGTCGGGCGATATCACGTCACTAGAGAAGAGGAGTCGAGCGGCGCCTTTCAAATCCCCATCGGAAACCTTGGTTTAACTTTTCGATACAAATTGAAAGTGATTGAATTTCTTATAGATGGTGAATTAGGAAGCTGAAAGGAATTACGTTCTGAACAGTTATTTTTAATTATTTGAGTTAAAGAAATATTGGTCTGGTCACGAGGGGCATGAAGCGTTTTGTAAGAAAATGTAAATAAATCGTTCCAGGCAGAAACAGAGTTACTAGTTTATTTATTTTTATTTTATTTATTTAAAGGCACAACTACAGAATACAATTCAATGCATATTCACAAATTTGTAATCTAGGTTTCAATTTAAAATTGCATTCATTTTTAACCGACTTCAAAAAAAAGGAGGAGGTTCTCAATTCGTCTGAATGTTGTTGTTTTTTTTTTTTTTTTTTTTTTTGTATGTATGTTACGCGACTACGCCGTCAATTATGGACCGATTTCAAAATTTATTTTTTAGTTTGAAAGGGTATACTCCCGAGGTGGTCCCATTTTCACCAAGTCAGATTCTGATGATGGGATCCCTGGGAAATCGAGGGCAACCCTCAATTTTTATAGGCACCCATAATGTTTTGCATGTATTTTCTGACTCGATGCTGATTTTTGGGTCTGGTAATCATCATGTCATGTTGCTGACCTGATGATGGAAGCCACAGAACTCCTTAACGGATAGGAGTTAGAAGATAATACTGCAATTTGTCGACAGAACGTATTTCGCAGTGTGTTGAGCAGACGTGGAGCTTATGAGGTACCAGACCGCCAATTTTTATTTACTGGGGGTGTACCCGCACACCCAGTAACGAAAAAAAATTTGAAAGTTCCTTTCTTAATTTAACCTGTTATTTAACGCGAGACCTTATCCTATGGTTACGACACCAAAATAGCCGCCGTTCTGGTTAGAGTGTAGGTAAACCCTTAAACCCGTAACCGTAAACCCTTTTCTTAAGACTTAAAATTTTCGTCGAAAAATTGACCCTATATAACACCTTATTTTTATCATACCATTGGATGGGGGGTCCATAGAGGACCAATATTAGTTAAGGTTACTTTGCTGTAAAGTAATTTTTGGCGAAGTTAGGAGGGAAAAATAGAGGACTTAACACTTAAAATTGTAAAATAAAAAAAGTTTAATAAAAAACTAAAAACCGACTTCAAAATTAAACTAAAAAGCCAAAAATAATATTGACTAAAACATACCTAATCAGTTCGTTTTGGAGTCGGTGCGAATGAACACATTTTAACTGTCGATGGCTGGCACCGACTCCAAAAAGAACTGATTAGGTATGTTTTAGTCAATATTATTTTTGGCTTTTTAGTTTAATTTTGAAGTCGGTTTTTAGTTTTTTATTAAACTTTTTTTATAATGTTGTACACATCGTTCACAAAGAAAAGCAATATAACGCAGTTACGCGGTTACGCAGTCTAAAATGAGTTTTGATAACTCAGAAGCGAAAATTTTTGGAATTTAAATTCGATAAAAGTGAAACGTAGGACCCTGTTATATTAGGCCAGCGAGATGTTTCATTATTCATATATCCGGAAAGAACGGCCCAATAACATTTTATTTAACGTTTTAATCACGTTTATAAAAGGTTCGGTTTTGGTTTCGGCCGAAACTGAAATCAAAACCGAACATTCAGTTTCGGTTCTTGTTTCGGTCGGACACTAGTTTATATGCAGTTTATGATTTTATAAGTTAAATATATATTTTAAATTGTGTGTCTATGTCACACCGCCCACAAAACATCTCTTTTTACTTTTGGTTGACTGGTAGAGAATGCCTCAAGGCATTAAGTCCACCTATTGTATGATTGATCCCGCCGAGCGCTTAAAAGCTTATGGATTAATTCTAAGGACTAGGATTCAGGATTCATTATTTGAGCGCTCGGCGGCTGCCGACCGCTTATTTTGCGTTGACGGCATTTAAGTCTTCTTTGTTGTTGTTGTTTGTACAAAAAGGCAACCGTTACTAACTGACTTACCTACAGCACAAACCACTGAACGGATTGCGCTGAAATTTGGCACACATATAGCTATTATGATGTTGGCGTGCGCTAATAAGGATTTTATAAAACTCACCACTTATAGGGGTAACATGGGGGTTCATAGTTTGAATGAAGCACCAAGATCGCGAGGTTAATCCTTTAACTAAATAAGCAAAAAACTGTTCCAAGGTTTTGGTATTTTACTGTGTTTGACATTCATTTATTCACACAAAATCAAATCTAACGTAAGCGAAGCCGCGGGCAAAAGGTAGTAGGTAATAAATACAGTAATAGTGGGTTTTGAAGAGACCGCTGAAATATACCAATTTTCAACTTGCTCTTGTGACCAAACGGTTCTTTTAAAACTAGCAAAAAACTGAGCCTTATGACGTCTCGCGTAGTTTTTATATCTAGCAAAGTCGTTTCTGTCACACACAAGGTTTTACACGTATCAAAAAACTAACACCATGACCATACCAATAACGCAACTACCTTGGTTTGCGCTTTCGGTGACACGCACCATCTCTTGTATCACAACACCTTGTAACATTTAGCTTATAAGATGTGTGATCTTGTTGGTTGTTCAAATAAATAAAATAAAACCCTCCATATCACCTTACCAGCAAAGTGTGTCTGCCACACAAGGTTTTACAAGTAGGTATGAAAAAAAAACGATTTTAAATATTGATAAGAACCGACAGAGGAAATGATAATCATTTTTGAAAGACGAAATGAGAAAGCTCAGAATTTCAAATCGAAAAATATAAATTTATGTAGGTAACTTGGTACCTAATATAGCAGCTGCAGTTATTACCTACCTATAAAATAGTACTTTAGAAACTTTATTCTTTGTGACAGACCATTTAAAAATTTACGACCAGCCCCCTTAGTATGACCAACAAAAAAAGATATGATATGATATAATAGAGCGATTTATCGATATATACAGGGTGTAACATAAAGGCGAAATAATATTTAAGGGTATGTATGTATGTAATGTAAACATTAAGTAGTAAAAGTTTTAGTTAAAAATAACCACCTTTTTTTCCCATACTAAGTAAATAAATTGTTTTTTTACCGAAAGTGTTGACAACCCTGAATCTGCGGTCATTCGTTAGCGAACCCCCGCCCGCAACCCTCGCCCGCCGCACGATCAGCTGATGCTGATGTGATATTTAAGGTTGTCACCGATAAGTTTTACCTAAAACTTTAGCATCAATTTACTCAGTAATTTATACTCGCACGAGTTTGTGGTTTTGCATAGGAACTACACATTTACTAGTCAACACGTCCTTTAAATTTTATTTCGCCTTTTTGTTACATCCTGTATATGATATCGACCCAACTTTCAAACATAATATACATAGCCGCCATCTTGAACTTTTATTCATATGAGAATAAGCACTCTGCGCCACTTTCCCCTTTCTTTATAGTTTGTCCTCTGCCTGAAGTTTGTCTGGAACAGATCGCTTTTAGCGATAAGATAGCCTAAATTGTACATCTTTCTGTAAATATCAACTGTAACTTATTTGTTTAGTGTGCAATAAGGAGTGTCTATCTATCTATAAGAGGACCATTCGGTAAACTGATTTAAAATTGCAATATAGAATAACCAAAACCTGTTTGTTAATAATATTTCCTTTACACTACAGCACAGCACTACCTACGTACATTATATAGCTACATAATAATTTATAAAAACGTAATTATCATTCCCTCTGCTTTCAAAATCGTTGTAAATTAATTAAGTAAAAAAATCGCAGCACTATTCAGCACTCGTCTTACTTTTGACAGAAAATATGAAAAATAGACATTGACCGTGACTCGACAGTTTCAATAGCATATTTTTACATCGCTGGTTTTGAACGCACGCCAAGTTTGGCTCGTCAAATTAAAGCCGCAATGGAAAACTAGCGTTGGACACAATCGTGCGAAACTGTTTTGATAAAAATATAAATAGTTTGTTTCTTTAATTAATATCAGATAATAGTACTAGCTGATGAATGGAAATACCTCGATTAACAACGCCAGCGTAATTGGTAGTGTTTGAACAGTTAATTATTAAAAAGTCATTTTGTTTTTCTAACCTGACGTCGCACGCAGACCGCGGTCGGGATCAGCAATGGAGCCGTGGAGGCGACTTTTTGCCACGCTAGGTACATACATTCTTTTCTTCTATCTCGATATATTCCTGTGGCTTTGTTAAAGCTAATAACTATTGCATAGAAAAAATATGTAAACCATTGGCGAGCTTAGTCGCAAGAACAGGTATAGAGGTCGGGATAATTCCCGTTACTACGCTGAAAAACTCTAAGAAAGCTTGCCTCAAGATGCTGACGGACGCGCGTTTAGTTTCGGGATTAGGTACGTCTCTCTTAATAAAACACCCGTACAATAAAGTTTTAATAAATGCATAAATAGTGCCACACCACAAATTGAAATAAAATAATTTCAATGGAAATAAAGAACCAATCGTGTTAAAACTTTGTACAATTTTTTTTGTGTTTAATTAATGGAGTCGGGAAAGGTATGTATGCCTTATCCGCCCACTCTATACCACTAAGTCTGCAGTGTGTGAACATGCCTTAGATACACCCAACCATTTCATACGATTTGACCAGCCTAAAAGTCCTTGCAAGAGAACGACGATTTGTTCCTCGCATGTTACGCAATTAAAGGATACGGAGGCAATTGAAATTAGAAGACACCCGAATTTCAACAGAGAAGATTGTTGGAAAATGCCACCAGCATGGGATCCTGTTTTAACGAAATCCCATGCTAGGCCCCGCACTGCAAGACCTCTAGATACAGTTAGCTCTTTTTACGAACACAAATTAATATTAACTGAGTGACGGTAGTTTATATTTTTTCAAAATATTGTAAAGACGAATAACACCATAGTCTACCTGTGACCACGAACGCTGTAAAGTGTTCAAAACGTCACGTTAAATAAAATGTTAATAAATCGCGAAATAATCCGTAACAGTAGTTTCATTTAAACGCCCACTCTAGCTTCAGAAAATAACAATACGCAACATTTATAGGATTTGCCCGAAATTTACGTCATTCCGATGGGTTTTAATAAAACTGGGTTTGACGTAATGAAATATCTAACCATGTCTTCAGAAACAAAGTGTTTGTTTGTTGCCAAAATAAAATTTCTTTCATTATTGCTTCCATACTAAGCAAACTTTGCAGTTTCGACAAGAAATTTAAAATTTATAGGTTTAATTACACTACTTACTTCAACAATTGTAAATAAATACGAGCATTAAATTTCAAAAAAGAACGATAGCTAGCGAATTATTAATTTGACAGGCAAATAATTATAAAGTTTGAAAACTTTAGCCCGAATACGACTGGACCGCGCGAATAGGTACAATCGCATTTCGAAGATATATTTTAAATTTAAAAATATGCTATATTTTCATAATTGTAATGTGCTCTCCAAGATCTTTATTTTGATACCAAACACGATGATAATCTCGGTTATTTTTTTTTACGAGGTAAGCAAAGGTTTAAATATAAAATGTTGTTAAAATGTATATAGCCTTTATTACTCGGGCCATTATTACGAATCTATTGACACCCTGTTCATTAAAATCGGTTCAGTAGTTTAGGCGCTACGGTGGAACATACATATATACATATATAGACTGCCAAAATCATTATCTTTCCTTTTGGCTTCGCCGGTAAAAAAATTAACAATATTGTTGCTGCGCCAATCGTAAAGCGTTATCTTGGGATTCTTGGCTCCGAAAGGCTGTAAGTTACAAATAGCTAAGTTGCCTCTATTATTAATGTTCCACTGTGCTAGCTAATTTTCGGCCGGTAATATGAGCTCTGTGTATGCTTATGGAAGTAAATTATAACAGGGCGAGGCGACAGCAAACATCGATGATGCAAGTGGGATTATTTGGCACAGTTTGGCAATTGTGACATAAGGTGGCCCGAAACAGAAGCAAACATTTTGTGAGCCCGACATGCACAAAAAATAGGTTTTGGTCAGTATACCGACTCATTTACTACAATACGAAATGATATTGCGGGTTATTGTATTTTCTCAATCTTTTCATATTTTTTTGACTTGAATACTTTGCAAATAAGCCTCCTCGAACCTTAAAGCTATATATTTATAGGTAGATCAATCCATTTTGTCGCATGACGGTCTTTAAGTTAACATGCAAATAATTAACCGACTTCAAAAAAAAGGAGGAGGTTCTCAATTCGTCTGAATGTTGTTGTTTTTTTTTTTTTTGTATGTATGCTACGCGCTTACGCCGTCAATTATGGACCGATTTCAAAATTTATTTTTTAGTTTGAAAGGGTATACTCCCGAGGTGGTCCCATTTCCACCAAGTCAGATTCTGATGATGGGATCCCTGGTAAATCGAGGGCAACCCTCAATTTTTATAGGCACCCATAATGTTTTGCATATATTTTCTGACTCGATTCTGATTTTTGGGTCTGGTAATCATCATGTCATGTTGCTGACCTGTTGATGGAAGCCACAGAACTCCTTAACGGATAGGAGTAAGAAGATAATACTGCAATTTGTCGACAGAACGTATTTCGCATTTTGTTGAGCAGACGTGGAGCTTATGAGGTACCAGACCGCCAATTTTTATTTACTGGGGGCGTACCCGCACACCCAGTAACGAAAAAAAATTTGAAAGTTCCTTTCTTAATTTAACCTGTTACTTAACGCGAGACCTTATCCTATGGTTACGACACCAAAATAGCCGCCGTTCTGGTTGGAGTGTAGGTAAACCCTTTTCTTAAGACTTAAAAATTTTCGTCGAAAAATTGACCCTATGTAACACCTTATTTTTATCATACCATTGGATGGGGGGTCCATAGAGGACCAATATTAATTAAGGTTACTTTGCTGTAAAGTAATTTTTGGCGAAGTTAGGAGGGAAAAAATAGAGGACTTAACACTTAAAAATGTAAAATAAAAAAAGTTTAAAAAAAAACTAAAAACCGACTTCAAAATGAAACTAAAAAGCGAAAAATAATATTGACTAAAACATACCTAATCAGTTCTTTTTGGAGTCGGTGCGAATGAACACATTTTAACTCTCGATGGCTGGCACCGACTCTAAAAAGAACTGATTAGGTATGTTTTAGTCAATATTATTTTTCGCTTTTTAGTTTCATTTTAAAGTCGGTTTTTAGTTTTTTTTTAACTTTTTTTATTTAAATTATTATAGAGTGCCGCGCAGCACTACTGCAGCAGCACTACTGGTCCCCATAATATATTCTCTGAGTTTATAAAAGATTACATTCCAACACAGTACATTTATCTATACAGTATAGAAACTAGGCCTGTTTGTCGAGATACGTCAAATACGCAATGGAGCATTAGGGAGGTCCATATTGGCTCTCATAAAATGTTTGTTCCTATTTTTGATTTTACTACCGTTTTGTGTTCATAATAATCACTTTTGGTTTATTTTTCTTGTTCTTTATTTGATCATAAATTTTTATTACTACTATCGGAACTCATAACAGACAGTTCTCATATTATTTTTATATACTTTCATGATAAGAAATGTTTCAACTCATTATTTTGTTTTTCATTATAATTTTCTTCATAACAGTCAGTAATCATAATTTTCTTATTAATAATTGCATAACTAAGAACTATTCGAACTCATAATTATGTTATTGGTAAATAAATTTTTCGTGTAAAAATTAAGTCATTGTAAACCGTTAAGTACATAGTAGATTGCTAGTACCAATCTTAATCTTTCTTCTTCTTAATTACACAATTTTTGAGCTAATATTGTAATTTAGCGCTCGCCGGCCGCTGCCGCGGCACGCTCGCTCGGTTTCGCGCTTTGTGTGTTCACTGTTCTAACCTAACCTAACCTAGATGAGATTTGTAACAAGTTTAACCATAAATTGATTTGACTCCATCAAGTGCTATTATTATACCTTCATCTTATCATACGTCCAGGCCTAAATGGGAAGACAAAGCAATATTTACTCTCCTCAACTTGGCTTCTTCAATCACTGTCGTTTTTAACAGCGGCGGCAGCTGCGCGTTGGTTGACAGAAATTATACGTACTAAAACGAAAATAAAACACATGTTACGTATAAAGAAATATATTTTTACACATGACAATAATAGTGATAAGGCTATGACTATCTATAAAATTTACCCCTTAATAACAAAAAGTAAAATTGAAAAGATTTGAAAAACCCACGACGCTTAATACGTAATTGAAAAAGGATAAAAATTCTACTAGTCAGGCCTTTCATTGGATACCCATATTGGGGGGTTTAACAAAAATATGTAATCCGCCATTATGTTACGGCGGCCATCTTCGACCGATTTTCATCAATCATAGCTAAAAACATTTTCGACTAATTAATAATTCAAACAAAAAATACTAAATCACAATCGGTTCATCCGTTCGGGAGCTAAGATGCCACACACACACAGACACGTCAAACTTATAACACCCCGTCGTTTTTGCGTCGGGGGTTAAAAAAAAAAATACGTTTACATTATATATCATAATGGTATAATAATAATGTTAAGTACGTATATTATTATTATAATTAATAAAGATGCGCTAAAATCCTTTATGTTGTGTCAACTTTTTGTACACTTGTCTTTTGTTGTCTAATGTACGGGAAATCCTTTCTATTTATTACTTTCTATTTATTTATATGATGATATACGTAAGAGATATTTTATATTAAAAGTATGGGGATCTTTTATTTTACTTTTGAGAAACGGTACCCAAAAACTGACGAAATCTGATTTCAGAGAGTCACATACATAGTTTGTTGCATACAAATATAGATTTCCCCACCTTTAGGGTAATTTCCCGTAAATAAAGTGACAACACTGTTTCATTTTACCTCTAGAATTCTCGGCAAAGTATTTAAACATAAATATTTTTTTTTATCACGAATCGTAATAACTTACGCATGATAGGTGATTCCATGTGACTTTTTACGTTTACTGATGTAGTTTTTACATGATTTAACAACACAAGACGGCATTTTTGAAAAATTAATTGTTGACGCAACGAACGCATTTACTACATGTCACTGGCGCCGTCATTCGGGGCGAAATGGCGGCGGGTTGTTGTACCTGGTGTGTATGTGTGAGTGTAGATCATGTACAACAAACGAAATTGTAGTACCTTGCATGCTTCACATTTTTTTAATGTAATGTTACGTCCGTATTTTTTTTACGTCCGTGGTGATGTGTTTATCCTAGCAACGATAATGTAAAAACACCAATGAATAATTTGATATGTAATAAATATTTATAATTAATAAATATGTAATAAAAATATATAATAAGTTTTTTTTAAAAATCATTTGTAGTAGGTATTTAGTATTAGTGAGATAAGCAAACCACATTGTAGGCACGCATATTGTTGCAGTAGTGCTTTTCTGTAAGTGATGGGGCACTTAAAGAGTTACCGTACATTGTAATTTGAATTAACTTAAGTGTACTCATTTTTGAAAAGCCAAATAAATAATTTAAAAATATATATATATATATACATATATATATATATTTTTAATATATATATATGTCTATTATATTTTATTTAACGCTTACCTAAAACACTGGTGTTATACCAGCGACGATATGTTAAGGAACATTTAAAAGCCCATTTCTGGTGAATGTGCAATGAAATGAATAATTGATCGCTATTAAAACTTATCTTCAGCTTTACTCCTTACTAACTTTACTTTACTAAAAAGAAAAAACCAAGACCTAGTTTTATATACCTTTCAATATTATTTGGAACTTTGAAGAACGTGTAATCACAATTTTGTGTTGTATTAAAACATCCAAACACACTGCAGCAGTAATAAAAACGCTTATCCATTTTTTGCACGTAACAATGATCAATGCGTAGTAAACTGTCGTGAGCGACAGCCCGCTATAGCTCTATCCCCGATCGTCCGAGATTTCGTGTAAACGCAATTGTCAATCTGTGCGTGACGATTATGACGCTTAGTTCCGAGTGGACTATCTGTCTAGCGCGCCGGCGCTATACGTAATTTGTGTTTATATGTAGTTTTTTTACTGTATAGATATATACAGGGTTATTTGAAAAAAACAATCAAAAACCTCGCACGACTAGATAGCTAACATCATCCACAACAACATTTGTTTTACGACTTTAGATAATTTAAGATATTTTACTTTCTGTATGAAAGTACAGACTACATGTTAATAACGGACGTACGAACGAACCAGAAATGAATGGTAGATACCCTGAAACAACGCTAGTAATTGGATTTTCCCTCGTCTCTAAATTTAAAGCCATTTTATGGCACATAGTTACTTATCCATTAGTTTAAAGGGTAAGGATGCCGAGTGTGTAATGACTATGATTAATGCACACAAGTTGCACACGACGTTTGTCAACACAATTGCGAGATAAAAATAAACTAAAAACTAAAAATACCTTTTCCAAATATGACTTGGATTTTTTGCTCATTTTCACTGATTGTATGTTTCATAAGCCACCAGGAGACGTATTTTTGAATCATGCGAATTCCAATTCGAATACGAAATGGCTAGATTCGCATGCGAATGACTAAAATCCCTATTTTTGAAAATTTATTACGTGAATTCTGCAACGAGTGGTTCGACCCACTTGTATTTCGATTCTACTAGTAGAAAGTTCGGAAGTATGACTTTGACAAGTAAATATATGGTTCACAGATTAAAACCTTTTTACGTTCCGTTCTAAGCGATTCATTGCCAGTTTTAGAAAATCAATAAGTTTTTGCGTTCCGGTTTTTAATATTTTCTGCGTGAAACGGAAATAGTTACAAGAATTTCACGTTAATAGCAACACATAATTCGAGTGATTGCAAAATGCGTAAAATCGGGAGCGATAGAAATAGAGTTCGCACACCAATCGTATTCGTGTTTGAATTGAAGATTCATTTCGAATGCTTCAAAAATACGTCTCCAGGTGTTTTTCTCTGAATTTTTGCGGCAAAAGGCTATCACTCACGTTTCGTGCCTCGATAAGTATTTCCGGCGGAGTTGAATTAATATTTTGCTCGTCTTCACTATGTAGTAGACATTTTTGATATTAATTAACCACACAGCAACAACTACCAAATATTTACGGAAAATGGCGCGTAAGTTTTTTTTTTCGTGCTCTGCACTTTCGATGCGCGCGCAGGTTCAATAATGGCACAGGAAAAACCGGCTGTTCAGCCGGAGCAATATAAAATTAATTAATGTTTCTAAATAGAATATTTAAAGTTAATTTGTGTTTATAAATATACAATTTGGTGAAATGAAATGTTGATTTGTTATCCTAACCCTAAAAGTAGTATTCGTAAAAATAATCGATGTTTTAAGACATAAACCGTTGCTAAATTTAAAAAAAATTACATAACCGCACTTGTACGGTAATGTTTTTTTTCAACACAGTGCTCGTAAATTGACTCTTATAACACCGTTTTTAGTTTCATAATTCATCATATTACGCACTTGTGCGGTTATGTAAACATTTTTTTTTAAATCCAGCAAAAGGTTATGTCTAAGAACATTGAATATTTTACTAATATTAAGTTATTTTAGGGTTAAGATGACAAATAAATATTTCATTTTATCAAATTGTATATTCATTAACACAAATTAACTTAACCATCATTTTTAGAAACAATTATTTATAGTTTATTTTATTTTTTAAATCGCTGCTACTCCGGCTGAACAGCCAGTTTTTCCTGTGCCATTATTGAACCTGCGCGCGCATCGAAATTGCGGCGCGCGAAAAACAAAACTTACATGCCATTTTCCCTAAATATTTGGTAAAGTTGTTGCTGTGTGGTTAATTACTATAAAAAATGTCTACTTTTATTAGTAAAGACGAGTAAAATGTTATTCAACCCCGTCGGAAATACTTATCGAGGCACGAAACGCAAGTGATAGCCTGCAGGCTAACTCTTGAATTTGAATTGAACTCGAAGTTCGATCTTGATTCGACCTCGTCAAAATCTGAACTCGATTATAAAACGGTACTCCCGAACTCAATCGAATCCAAATCGAATTCGAGTCGAGATCGATCTTAAATGGCGATCCGTTAAGCATTTCCGGTTGGTGACGTAATCATCATAGACTCAAAGGTTCTTTATTTTGTCACTACAATTTATGATTTTTAATTTAAAACCGCTACTTTTGCTTCCAAGACAAATATATTTAGAATGGTTTCCATAATTAAAAGCAAATTTACATCAAGATATGCCAATAACTAGTAAAACATTACTTATTTTCAATCAAATTTGGAATTTTGTTAGAATCTTTATTACATTGTCCTATAAAAAAAATACCCTTGACAGTAACACTTGAATGATGTAAGTTTTAGCGGCGGATTTGTAAATTGTAAACACATGTATTTGAAATAGGATAAGTAAAATATGAGTTTTAAGTGCTTGTTTAAAAATGTTAAGTGGTTTTGTGGTGCCTATTTGACGAAGTTTATGTTATTCATGGTTGAAAAAGTTAGTCAGGAATCGATCCCTGTGCTAGTGACTGCTGCTAATTTATTTTACTTCAGTGATTTACTTACAATAGTTGCCCGTGATGATGCATACTTGCGTCATCAAATAAAGCTCTTTTTGTTCTAGAATTAATCTGTAAGCGATGTAAAGTCGAGCTACGAAGTAAAGTTGAAGTGAAAATGATTTCTATTGGAATATACCTAGCCTCATATTTTCAGATCATGAGTCAAAGTGCATGGCCTACTTACCTTGTACTATTACCTATTCTGTGCCCACAGTTAGAAACTTATATCATTTTTTTAAAAGAAAATCCAGGAATTGCTAAGGGACATCTGCGTTCCGCTCAAGCAAAGTGGGAGACCAAACTTAAATGGGAGCAAATTACAATAACTCTAAATGCTATGAGAGGAACGAAAAAAGATGCCAAAGGTTGGAGTAAGGTAATAATTATTTAAAAGCAAACATTTTGTATAATTATGTAGTATTTTGTTATATAGTAATCATTTATCCAACTTACTAAACTTAGACTATAGCAATACTCGCAAGTTTTTGAGTTTCACAACATTATACTTTAATAAACCAACATCAATATAATTTTAGGTGCTATTTTATACATAATATTATGCACAATAGGATTATAGCTTATATTCAATTGGTTTTCAGTTTTGGACTGACAAAAAATATGCCCTAAAAAAGTTATAAGGCAAGGCAAGCCATTCTACCTAAACACACAAACACCGATTAGGCTTAAAAAATTGCAAATATTTCAGTCACTTTTACTCACGAAGAAAGATTATTGGATCTCATAGCATTTTTAATAAAGAAAGTTACCTATTTATTATTTATTTACTAAAAAATCACACTTTCGATCGAAAAAAAGTTGCGTCCTATGAATCGAGAGCTTTGACATATGTTTTCGATTTCAAGTAGTTCACTAATCGAACAATACTCGATTGGCGCTTATTCGAGTTCAAGAGTACCAAATCAATGATTCTCGACGTTGATTCGATTTTGATCGTAACTCTAACTCGTCAAGAGTAAGCCTGCTGTTGCCGCCAAAATCCAGAGAAAAACAGCAAAAACGGAGAAGGTATTTTTGATTTTAGTTTGGTTTTTTCCTCGCAATTGTGTTGAAAAACGTCGTATGCAACTCGTGTGCATTGATTATTAGACACTCGGCTTCCTTACCGCGCTCGCCTGCGGCTCGCGCTTACAATAATGCCTCGTGTATAATAATCAACTTTGCACACTCGTATCATAATGTACTATAACAGCACAAGTTGGTACTTATGCTGAATTATGACACTATAAAAGGTGTAATTAAATTCAATTTACGAGCAACTGTGTTGAAATTTAATGTACACATTTTCAATTTAAATCCAAAATACTTGTTATTGAACAGATATGATAATTCTAATAAAGCATATTTAAAAAGAGGCAAAAATATTTTTTTCTCAATGGTATTTACACTCCGCTAAAATACCAAGCAGTTTAATATTTATATGAGCTATAACGAGCCATAACGTGCTATTTTTAAAGTTTTCTTTTCCAGAGCTCAGTTTCGAGTGAACATAATATTGTTTCACTGGCACTTTAATGGATCATTTTGGCCCATAAAGGCATTTATAAAGTCTTATCAAAATTTAGGGTTGTTCGGAGTTTTTTTCGAAGGTTGCTTGTATTGTGTAACTGTGATGGTATGGAACACTGCAGATCGGTGTCTTTATTATCACTCGAAAGGTTTTTATCTCTCCTTAGGACAACTAAACGTCAAGGCTTTTTTGAAAATATAATGACCTCTTATGGGCTGACTCTGGTGCGCGAATACAACTAGTTTTTATATAGGAGAAATTTAAATATAAAAGTCACTTTAAATCCTAAACAAATTCTAACTGCTGACAATTTTCCTGCATTTCCCGGAAATTGGCAGTAAATACCCCTAATATTACCCAACGGGAATTTGTAAAACTTTTCTTTGTCTCATTCCCTTTTTTGTCATGGAAGATCAAATAGGAAATGAATGTTAAGTATGGGAAACTCTTTTTCCAAAGTCGCATGGAATATGCTGTTTATCTTTTATCACAAACGTGTATTATCCTACCCGCATTGATTGCAGCCGAAATCTAAACACCTTCACATTGATGAATTACCTTTAGATGAAGGTTTTTCCTTATTTCCTAGTCTGATATTTTAAGAATGTATTACTCTAACGGAAGTATTCCATTAGCGCTTTTTACACATTCAGTTATTAATATATACATAGTAATGTTGGGTAAGTTTTATACAAAATTGTTTGCAGGTACATTATTTAACACTACAGTACACGCGTGGCCTACTATAGTAGACCAGTGTGACATTTTACGCTATATCTCTTAAAAAACGTGCGCCAGCGAGCTGAGATTCCAGAAAAGCCCCGTGTATTAAGTTTGTCAACAAGCCTGTGATACGCGGGTCACCAGCGTGCGCGGGTATTGTCGCACCAAACCAAGGTGTACATTTTTGTTTTATTTACTTTAATAAGGTCATTGTTATCATATTTACAATGTCTTTTCAACTTATAATAAAGTGTATGTAAATATAATTTGTAACAGTATATTGTATTCATGTTAGATTTTTATTTTAACTTTTTTTTAAATTGACATAACCCCCGTTGATTCGCCGTTTAACCGTAGACAGCTGAAAATCAAAATAGAGATGCTTACGGGTACATCTAAAGCCACATAGCCAATGATATCACATTACAGCTGGAACGGGTTGATCGATGTGCACTTTGCACAAGAAACCCTAAATCACTCGCCAAAAAAGTGGTGCAAGACTTGCTACAAATGAATTTGCCCCAATCACTAGGCTGAAGCATGTCTTGAATGCTAAGACTTATAAATAACAAGTCATAAAGTTTTAGCTAAAATATGTTTTTGTTAATATAGATGTCACAGTGCCATTTCTGTAAAATTTCTTAAAGCTTTATAAGACTGTTCATAAAGTTTAATTACTATTAGTTATGTAAAGAAAATTTTGATTATAGGAGGAGTATAATAAACATCTTTCTAATTGATATAGTTATTTTATATATAAATTACCTAAAAGCAGATTGACAGTGATTTTAAATTGGTATACCATAGTAGGCCTCGCATGTATTGGTATAAAAAAGGGGCGCGTGTACCCTAGTGTTAAAACGCTAAACATGGCCTAGTTTTTTATTAATTTGCAAAGCAAAATCAAGCATGATTTATAGCCGTATATGCTCTGATTTGGCGTTCATCCAAAGTCTATGTTTTATTTGAAATTCAAGAGGAGACTGCATCTTCTTTTTGCATCCGATATGCATGTTAGTCACGAAGATAATGTATTGTCTAGTAGACAAATTTTTACAAAAAAATATATTTTGTTGCTGAAGGACGATGCATCACAACGTCCAACAGATTTGAAATACAGTCTGTCAAAAAAGTTTCGGGAATTATGTATGGTTCCAAATTCAATTTTTTTTGTTGTTGTTAGATTGGCACAACTGTTTTCCATTTTGGCGCGGAGTTTGAGTTACATCTGATAATTAGATTAAATACAGTATTGTTTTTAGTTTTACCATATCTAGTGTGTATTGCGAATTTCATAATGGACAAAAACATCAAACAAAGAGTTGTCTTAAATTTTGCATCGCCAATAGGATTTCGTGTTCGGAGTCTCTGAAAATGTTACATAAGGCTTACGGTGAATCGACTTTATCAAAAACATGATTGGTACAAAGCGTTCAAAAACGGTCGAGATGTGATGGAAGATTTGCCTCGCTCTGGTAGGCCATCAACATCTGCTACTAAAGATAACATCGCAAAAGTGAAGGAAATTGTGACTGAAAATCCTCATTCAAGTCACGGCTCTCTTCATAGCTCTCTCAAGCCATGAAGAGAGCCGTCGCACTTTCTGTGTCACACGAGTCGATTCGTACCATTTTAAATAATCATTTGGAAATGAAACATGTTGCCGCTCGGCTAGTCCCAAAAGACCTGCATTGTCTCCAAAAACTCAATCGCAAAAGAGTCGCTGTGGACATGCTAGAACGAGTCAATTTCGACCCAACATTCATGAAACGCATTGTTACTGGTGACGAGACGTAGGTTTACGAGTTTGACATGCAAACTAGTCAACAAGCTTCAGAGTGGCGCCTTCCAACTGAACCGAAACTGAAGAAACCGCGCCAAACTCGATCGAAAGTCAAAGCCATGTTGACTGTCGCGGTGTTGTGCACACAGAATTCTTGCCCGAAGGTCAAACGATAAAAAAAAGAGTATTACTTAAGCGTTATGCGGCGTTTAAGAAAGCAAATTAGACGAAAAGGGCCAGATTTGTGGAATGAAAATTCTTGGATTTTGCACCATGATAATGCGCCTTCACAAGGCCATCATTGTGAACAAATTTTTGACCAAAAACTCAACAAATACCATCGAGCAGCCAGCTTATTCACCAGATAAGGCTCCAGCCGACTTTTTTCCTTTTTACCTAAACTCAAATTACCACTTCGTGGCACCTGGTTTCATTCGGTAGAAGGCATAAAGGAGAATTTGTGGCGAGAACTGAACTCGATTCCGGAAAAAGCGTTTAAAAAATGTTTTGATGATTGGATTATTCGTTGGCGTAAGTGTATCGCTTCTTAAGGAGCATACTTAGAAGGTGATAAAATACATTTGGATGAATAACTAACATTTTGTGTATTATTAACCCACTTGCTCCTACTGTACCTTAAGCGACTCACATACCTAAAAAAAATATTAACATCTACGAGGATAGTTTTATTGGATTTCTTATATCAGTATTAACTGTCAAGGCTTTATTTTTCACTGCAAGGTGGAATTTGTAAGCAGCAGTAAATATTTTTTTGTGTATTTAAAGTGGAATTTAGTGATATTTTTAATGGGTTATTCAAGGTGAGTAAACAAAATGGTTTATTTATGTATTTTACTTTTTACTATCATTTTACTAAAATTTAATTCGTGTAGTGTTGCAAAACAAAATAAACTGAGGTTATTTTATATATTTGTATTACATTTTTTCTATTTATTTTAGGTGTGTCATTAATGACACAGTAGGAATATGTACTACTGTGCACTGTGCCTAGTCATTTGTAATAGGTATTTACGAAAACAACTAACTCTTTATGAAATAATTGAGGAATTGAAGCAAAATGATGAGGACGAAGTTTCAGAGACTATGACTATTCTGCCACCTGAAATTTGCAATCTGAAGTCACAGGTGAAGGCTCTGAAGACTATGAGGACTATGCGTTGCTTCAAGATCTTCCAGGGTCCCAACTTAGAGCACCAGCTGAAGTTTATTTAGAATTTTCTGATGATGTGAAGATGATAGTCTGTCTTTAGCAGAACTTTCTAAAAACCTGCTACCTATAAAAGCCTATAACGTAAATATGGGACACTTAGTCGTTCAGACCAGAATATTGGCCTTTATAGATCCAGCATTTGTGAAAAGAAGTGGTATATCTCACTATTTAGTAATTGCCTTGCATACATATTGCTTGGCAATTGCACAAGCAAAATGGAGCATAGTTGGATCATCTGTAATTCAAAAGAAACACAGCTGTCAGTATTCTTGTGATAAATAAAAAACCTGACAGTCAAAGAGGCCGAATATCCATCTGGTGGTCCACGGTGGCCAAGTACTAAGAGCTTTTCCTAACAAATATTTCGAGAGCCCAGGACAGACTGTCCTGGAGCCGCAGAACGAGGAGAGCCGACCCCAAATAATGGGAAGTGGCTAGGATAAAGAAGAAGAGTCAAAGAGGCCGTCGAACATCTCAAAGTGTTTCCAGCGCTTTGCATTATAATTAGTCATATTGGCATTTAGTAAGATATAAGGAAGATCGGTCGTGGTGTGGCTTCTGTAACAAATGTGCAAACTTATTCTGTTAAAAAATTAATTGCCTGTAAAGTCGGATTATGGACGATAATTTTACGTGATAACGTCATAAGAGAGCATTGATGCTACTTGGACACATCTGCCGATGAGAAGATCGGGAAGAGAGATATATGCGTCACAAGCCGAACGCTTAGGCGGATCGTGCCTCTCTCTTGCTTGTTCCGCGCTCTCGCTCGCACGCGGAACGTGTCATTTTTTTGGTGCGTGTAGCCGGCGTTCATCGATTTTTAGGACGTTATCACGTTAAAATGTAACGTGACACTGCATCCAAAACAATGTTTTGAAGCTTACCATACTCCATGCATGTAATATTTTCCATAAGAATAATAAAAACGATAATACTTAAAACAAATGTTATTATCTATAATCTTTAGTGAAATCTATGATCACCACCAGCCTATAGCAGTCCACTGCCGGACACAGGCCTCTCCAAAAGGAGGATCTATAAAATTTTATTTAATTGAGTACCATAGTAGCAGATTCTCCTACTGTGTCGTTTACGACACGGCATTTTCCGGCTTTTCTGGAAATGGAATATGTATTTTTTACCATTTTTTGTTAATTTTTTGTTATAAAATTATGTCGTATACAAAATTTCCAATAAATAGTAAAAAAATAAGTTATTCAGGAACAAGTAGGTTAATCTTTTCCCGGTACTTTCTTGACAGAGTAGTATATCTCTGATGTAGATATTATTATAGTGATAACTTTTTACTATGACGACGTCCCTCAAATGTATGGGACGATCTGGGAAAATAATATTTTATTATATTATTATTCATTAAAAAAGTAACAGTACAGACAAACATGATTTGATATGTCATGTACTATTTTCATAATATATTTTTTTGTTGTTTTATCCATATACATCGCATCAGGTACCTACTTATAGAACACATAAAAATATGTGTGCTAAACTTTTTGTTACCTTAAAGTTGAGACAACTATCTAATCAATGTATTCATTTATAATAACCGTTCAAATAAGAAAGCGCTTGGTTGCAGTGACGCATACACGTCTCAAAAACATATTCTTATCGTCAACCTGCTGCCCGCTGAGGAGGACCTCAACCCGGCGAACACCTTCAGCTGTGCCTTAAAAACCAGTGTCTAGTATGGGTGATTAATCCAGCTCGAAGTACCAGCTGTTTTAACGGGGCTTACTACGCCATTTAGAAATACGTTTTATCGAATTACAATTGATCAATGATACCTCGTCGATTAATTATTTTATCGATAACTTAATTGGACGAATATTCATTAGATCGATGCTTCATTTCATCGAATTTTAATTAAAGGAATGTTATTACTTCGATTGTTCATTCCATCGAATTTTCTTTAGTCCATGGCTTATTATTTATTAAGAGTTGATATTTTTTTCATGGTTTTTATGATCAAAGATCCAGAGGAAGACCCAAGACAAGATTGAAGAATAAAGTGTTGATGGACATGCGAGAGTGCGGGGTTTTTGAAGACCGTTACTATACTAGTAAACCTTAGAGCATTGAATGCTCGAAGTAGTAAACACATAAACTTTTACATTTATAAAATATCGACATGACTATTTCGATTATTTACTAAGCCCTGGACTAAAAAAGATTCGATGAAATGAACCATCAAAGTAATTACATTCGTCCAATTAAAATTCGATGAAATGAAGCATCGATGTAATTAGTATTCGTCCAATTAAGTTATCGATAAAATAAGTAATCGACGAGGTGTCATTGATCAATTGTAATTCGACGAAACGTATTTCGAAATGGCGTAGTGAACCCGTTTTAACGGTGGACCAATGAACTGTATGTAGAGATTTGTTCCCAAACACAGAATTTCTTCTTAATCTTTATTTCCCGACTTTCATCTTATTGTTTAGTTGTAGCGGTATACTGAAGCCGATGTGGAGCGGCTTGCTTATCCACCAAAACCGGTTTCTTAGATAGACAAACTGAGCCTATTAATTGTATTTTATTTCCAAACCCCATGGATTTTGACACTGAATATAGCTATTAATCTCTTAAAATATACGTACAAAACTATCGACACACACAAAAGGTCTGTTGAAGGACCCCCCTTCCCGTACAAAGAACATGGAGCAAAACGTACCCACTATGTAGCACATTGAAATTGGTACCATTAGAAAGGTCTTTGAAACTGTATAAATTTATTGTATGGGGAGCAACTTAGTAGCTTGCGGGAGATAAAAGATATTCGACGTTGAAAATGCTGAAAATTCTTAATAAAATCTCTCTACGCATATTCAAAGTTTTTGAGATTTTATCCTTTAGGCACTTAGGTAGAACTATCCAATCCAACTCAAAAGACTGGGCAATTATGTAGTTGCAGAAAATTCCCCCACCCCCATGTCAGTCGCCCGAGGCCCTTCGAGAAGGGGCAAATGAAGTCCAAAAAGCCTTCTGCGGTGCCCATGGCGTCGGCGGTGGATCATCGGGGCGTCAGCTGAGGCCTCTCGCTCCCTCTCCGCCGCTTCATTCTGTGAAATGACGTTCTCACAGAAGGTAAGCACCGCTTGCCACGCATCCTTGCCCTAAACCGTTTGGGCTATGCCTGCCCCAGGGAGAGGTTTTGCCCGATTGCCGTAACTAATTCCCCGCGCTTCCTCGCCCAGGCCGGGCATATTTCGAGGGTGTGTTGCGCGGTGTCCTCGTCGTCAGGGCAGTGGTGGCATTGAGGTGACTCCTCTCGGCCGATACGCTAGAAGTAGTCGCCAAAACACCCGTGGCCCGATAACACTTGGGTCGCTCGGTAGGATAGGTGACCGTGACTGCACCCACTCCTCTAATACTGGGCATATATCCCTCACAGTGCGTCGCCCTGATGTGCCTTGGGCCAGTCGGCGCTGCCAGCTTTCGGGGGCTAGTCTGTCAAGCCTTTCGCGCTCCATCTCAACTTCTCTAGTTTCGGGAAGCCAATCCTGGACCCTTTGGTCTCCTCGCCACTGGTAAACTGCGGCAAGAACCATGGCATCGAGATCCCAGGGCGGGGTTCCAGCTAAGAGTAGGGCCGCGTCTGTTGATATAGTGCGGTATCCTTTTATAGCTCTGATCGCCATGAGGCGTTGTGCCTAGCTTAGCTGCCTAATGTTGTCAGACGACAGCGCATCAAACCAGACAGGGGCCCCGTATAGGGCAATTGAACGGACGACGCCCATGTACAGTCGCCGGCAGGTAGATGATGGGCCTCCAAGATTAGGCAAGAGCCGTCGGAGGGCACCTGCGGTTGCCGTCAATTTCGGGGCTAGATGTTTGAGATGCTCTCTATAATTCCAGCGTCCATCCAGTTTTAAGCGTAGGTACTTCATCGTTTTCCCGACTCCGATTCGTACTCCGCCCACAACGATGTGAGCGTCCTCAGATGGCGCTTATTAAACCTTATGGAAACACAAGGCTTCGAACTTTTCGAGTGCCACCTCCAGCCTCAAATCGCGCATACGACGTACTACCGATGCTAAACCTGCTGTTGCCCGTCACGCAGCCTCTGGGAAGTCACTGCCTCGAGCCGTATCAAGGGTGTCGTCTGCATAACAAATCACGCCAACCCCTGTGATGAAACGGTCTCTGAGCACCCAATTATAAAACCTATATTCCACAAGAGCGGTCCGAGGACTTACCCCTGTGGAACGCCACACGTGGGTTCGCGTCTGATGATCCCAGTCGGTGTTATACAAAATTCCTCTCTTTGTATTAGGTAGTCCGCAACTACTTGCTGAAGGTAGAAAGGCACCCCATGGTATACAAAGGGCCTGCCTAATACTAGTCCACGGCGCAGGGTGTTGAAAGCATTGGCAATGTCAAGAGACACAGCCAGCAACACCCCACTGCTAGCTACCGTCCGCTGATCTAACCGTAGCCCTAGTATGTCGCAGCATGGGCTAGTAACCGAAAACTGCTGGCTAGTTAGAGGCCGCATATTATCGAGGCACATATATAATAAAATATACATATATTTTAATCAAAATTATTGTCCAGGGCAGAGAAGCCTTCGAAACGTATTATTGCTCTTGCATGACGGGTATGAGAACTCTAGGTGCCTGTACCCACACTGTTAGCATAATATGGTACTTAGGTGTTGGCAGGCACCTAGATAATTTCATAGGTACGGCAAGCGCTTGGGATGATATTTGTGAGTAACAACACAATTTAAAAATAATGTTTTTGCTATATTTTGTGTTAATAAAACTGTGTTTTTTTAAGATTGATGGTTTTTATTTAATATTTTTTTCCGTACCGAAAATTAGCGATAGGAAGCTAAGCTGGTCTTTAGACAGGAAAAAATTACTGGTTATTTTTAATTTGTGTACAGAACAAATAAAAAAGGCAAATTGTTATGACACTTGGCTATTAAAAATGTAATAAAGAAGTAGTCATCTCTTCGGTCTCCCATTCATTCATTCATTCCTTTATTAATTTTTGAGCTAGTCAATTATTCGTCTTTTAAATGACACCTAGTCTATAATGCTACAAGGTGGGTACGTGTTCCATACAAAATTACCCATTGTTCTTTAAGCATCATTCTTTGTAGAATTAATTATAACTATTATGTATATAATGTCATCTATATAATCATTTTGATTTGTCAGACAGACCTGCAAAAACACTTTCTGACGCCACGAATGAAGCAAATGCTGGATAAGTGGGGACTATTATAAAATTGTGAGATCCTAAGTACCTTATTCAATGGCAAATAAATAATTCTGATTCTCATTCAACTAATTGTTATTTCGTTTTACAGCGTGAGTTTGCACAGATAATTTTCTTGACTCGAGAAATACTAGCTGGGCCTTTTAAAAAAAACAACTGTGTGATTCAGATAAATATAGTACCTACATTATTTATTTAAAAGGAATATTTTCTTATTATAACTTATTAGCTGCAGGAAAATAGCGTTTAATACTTGGTTAAGAATTTTAAATTTTGACAGCCTATAGTTCTTACTTCTGCCAATAACTTCAATAAAAAACAAAATCGTAATTAAAAGCAATTTTACTCAAGTAACTAATTTAACTTGTCTATAAATACGGGCATTAGACATAGTTGTAGTTGAAAAAAAAACTTACCTCAAAGGCGTAATGATAGCTCGATGTCGGTCGACAGCGATGGCGGTGAGCGTGAACACGCTGACGTTCACGCTCAGCGCTTGCACGAACGGACAGAAGGGGCACATGAAGTGGGGCAGCAACCAGCGCTGCAGTAGCGCCGCTTGGAACTATTGAAAACAAAATACCATCAAAACTAGACGGATTTTTTTCACAGATCATATATATAGGCGAATCCTAAGTCTATGGGTAAGACCATAGATATAGAATGTACGTAGCGAATTCTAAGTCTATGGGTAAGACCAAGTCAGTTATTTTCGTAGGTATTGGATAGATAGATTTACATTTCACTGTGCACCACGCAAAAGAAACAAATCACAGCAAAAAAAAACGTTGAAAGCTTAAATTTAGGTTGGCTTATCGCTAGAAGCTCTCTTTCTCTCTATCTCTTCGAACCAATAGCACTCGAGAACCCCCTCCGTTTTTAAGTAGATTAAAAAAGGAAATATAAATAAAGAATTTGTACCATATTTCGTTTTAGTTAGAATTAACACCTACTCAATAAGTTTGTCATTAATTGATACCTAATTAATTACCTACCAACATTATGAGTACCTATGTCACAATTTACTAGAGATCTTTATTTCTATAACAAACATAGTGACTTGGAAATCGCACATTTCCATGCACATTTTTCGTAGACACATCACACACATGCAGACTCTGTGACGTTAGATGTAAGCTTCTTTGTGATTAGAGGTCCTATGAATGGCAATTATATTTTTTGTAGTTTTGTAAAATTAATCATCTTGTAATTTTAAGTGATATAAATGTCGCAGTCGGATTGTATAATCCGCCGTATCACAAACCCAACTAGCTGTTTTACAAGATGGATCCGCCGTATCGTCGATCCACCGTATGGCAAAATGCCTCCGTTTTGTAAAACAGCTAGTTTGTTTGTAATACGGCGAATTATGCAATCCGACTCCGATATAAATACCGAAATACAATTTACTAGCGTAAAATCTCAAAATGTTTTATGCTAATCATAGGTTACATTTTTTGACATAGGTACCGAATTGGACGCAACAAAACTGCCATTTCTCGGGTCTATTCGTTGGTACCTTCACTTAGTGAAATTCTTGACCGTCCATAAATTAAGTCCTTCCTATTTCGTCACTGTAACGACGTGCTAAAGTTACGCTGTTTAATGGGTTTAAAGGATTCCACAATGACATCATAAAATGTTAAGTGATTTCCTCGTAAAGTCAAATTTAATTTGAAAGCTTAACCTGATCCTGAGGTCCTAAGGTTACCTTTAAGATAAGAACCTTACCAGAGATTCCACTCAAAATGCTCTTATTTGTTTTGAGTAAATAATTGCACCAGATAAAACACCTTGACTTAATTTAAAAAAATGCCGAATCTGTCTGTCAGCATACGTGTTACCCGAATCAATTTAAAATGGTTTATTTTCAAAATTACTAGACCTGGAATTAAAGCGAAAGCGTCACTACGCCCTTGGGTCATCATAATAAAGACAATCCTTACACTGAGTACCTATCTTTAGCGTTGTCTTATTTGGCTGGCTTAATACAATAGCTCGTCAAATGGCACTGTGTTAATGGCCCATCGTAACAGAGACTATGTAATTAAAGATTGTTAGTCCATCGGGTTGGGGACGTCCAACGACGCTTTCCCCCTACTTCAAATATATCACGCATTTATCAATTAAAATAAACGAGAATTTATAAAATGTATTCCTTCACATAGTTCGAGAAGCTCGTAACCACTAAAGTGAAGCAAGCAAAGGTTGTTGTTTAATATCGAACACAATGCATAAATAATATTTATTATGACAATAGAATACTGATTGTTCCGTGATATTTATTGTCAATGTACCAGAAATTATCGCAGAAGGCCAAATTCACGAATTTGAGATAATGCGTGTTGGCACGTAGGGTAACTCTAATCCGGTTATTAAAATTTTTGCAATTAGCAGCATTATCAGCAAAACGACAACCTAGTAGGTTGCAAGAAGCCGCTGGATGCTGGCCGCTTTCAGCCTGGGCGATCTGGAAGTCACTGGGGGAGGCCTATGTTCAGCAGTGGTCGTCCTGTGGCTGAAATAATTATGTTAATTATTTCTGTATGAAAAACAAAATCGCTGTACGAGTCTCATTGCGCGCTTAGTTATAATAAAAAACCGATAGTGACAGAGTTTTCAGTATGATTCAGAAAATTGCTTGTGGAAGGTTTTTTCAAATAACACATTTTTATACATAAAATATATTTCGAAAGTAAATTTATTTTCAAGCGCTTTCATTGCTAGCTAACCCTGAATAAAACTTGCAAGGGTCGTTAAAATATTGTCCTACGGAATTTTAAGAATATTATCATTAAAAAAGTCTACAGATAATTTAGAAATGCCAAATGTAATTATCAATAGAGGGGTATCTTTTAGTAACGTTTTTTAAACAAGGGTTTTTTAAACTACTTTACTAAAAATTAAACAGTATCAAGTGATGGAACAGAAGAAAGTCTAACACAGACATATTTATTTAATAAGCTACAATGTATTTCTTTGAGAAACTTTGTCTGCTACTAAAATAATCAGACCCATTAATTGTAAATAATAAGTATTTTCTCTTTTCATTTTTGTAATCAAAACACGATCAGACTCCCTCTTATCTCAACAAAAGTACGTGCCTAATACTTTCAAGAAAACTATTTTTAGAGCATTTGAATAACCATAATTTTAACATTATTGTAATTAGGATATTTTTTGTATTAAAAACAGGTATGGTGTGCGTATTTTCTGCTGTGTTTTTTCTTTCTAATAAAAACAAACAAACCGTTATCGTGTGTTATCCCTAGTTGTTTGGTCGTTCGCACTAAAGTTCGCCTACGTTAAAATGAGTTTACCCGTATCTTATGTTTATTTATTCTGTAATATACGTATTAGGAGGCTTTTTGTTTCATCTTTGCCAACATTATTTCTAGCCTCTAATGAGAAAGCGGTCCTAAAACGACAAATAATTTAACGTAAAATTTTATGAATATTATGAAAATTTAAAACCTCACTGTATGCTTTATTTTTCTCTGGAAATGTAAGTAGTTTTAAAGATTCTGGCTTGGGAACCACACTCTTGGAGCTACGGCTATAATTGGGAAAACAGCCAAATTGGAAATTTTTCACGCTCTTTTCGTATTTCAGATTAAAGTAACAACGCCAAGCAATAAAATTCTTTGCTAAATTAATTTGATAAAAATATTTACTTTACTCCCAATATTTGTTGATGTCATAATTACTTATCTTGTCTGCATAGCCCAATGATATAAGAATGACAGCATCAGATAACGAAATTAGTTAATAATACTGTGGCAAAAAATACTTTTGTAATATATTGTCAGCAGAATGTTTTATTAATCTAAATATGTGTAACATACTATCATTTAATTTTCTATATAGTCCATAATATAAATTTATTTTATTTGTGATATTGCTGCAAATAGACACAGTATTTTTTTTTTAAATGCTAAACATAAAAAAGTACAAATATACTTGTCCTTAAAATAGCCGATCAACTGCAGCAAAGGTCTGTACGGACACGGTAATATTAGTATGGGAGAGCCTTTTTTTTAAAACGTCCAGAATCTATTAGGTAACGTTTTTGTATTTGAGCTCCATTAACCTTCGTTTAAGTAAATAAAGACCTTAAAATATTGAAAACATTTACCTGGAATGGTACAGCGAATAATCCTATAACTATGTCTGCTAAAGCTAAATTGGAGATATAGCAGTTGGTGACGCTCTGCATCCTCCTGGAAGTGGCCACTATCCACATGACGAGGAAGTTGCCAAAAACAGCGAGCACTGATATAGACCCGTACAGGAACGATAGCAGCACTATCATGCTCGTCGGGACATCGTACAGTGAGTCTGTAATAAAATTAAGATGATAAGTTACGTTTAATCTATGCTAGCGGTGACTGTGAGAGAATATAGATGCAAATTTTTCAAGAAGACGATAAAAAGAAGACATTGAAATTAAAAATTAATCAATGACATATTATAACTACTAGTCGTATATGTGGGTGTACACGGTGTTCCATAAAATGACAACAAATAGTATTTATTGTCGCAAATAAAAACACCCTTTACTATAAAGTCTTTGATCATCTACATTGACGATGAATAAACCTAAGATTAAAATTAAAGATTAATTTTTAGTCAAACTTACATATTGTAAATGCACAGTTGCCATCAAATATATTGTAGCAGACAAGTTGACCAAATACTTAACAGTTTAAAATGTCAATAAGTTCCATACACTAAACATTACCATTAATATCTGAATATACATGATTTCATAAATATCTGAGCAGATGCTAGTCATTAACTTATTTACACAGAACTAATCAATAACATCTGAGCAACATCTAACGCCAAGTGGTAGATGCAGATGGAGTGGTCTTAAATATCAGAGCGGTCGAGAAGAAAGCGCAGTAGGAAGTGCTTCTAACTTTACTTTAAATACTATTTAAGAGAGTTCCTCTTTAAAAAAATTATATAGTAGGACGACGCTGGCAGTTTGTAGTTTTGAGTCTTTGATTCCACCACAAATAACGTATGATTCCACTCTATCTGCACTCACATCTGCTGATATACTTGACGTCATGAATGTTCAGATATTATTGGTTAGTTGTACGAGTATTTATAGAACTTAATAACAAGCCTCTGCTCGGATATTAATGAATTAATTTATGTTCAGATAATAATGGTAACTTGTGGTAACTTATAATTGACATTTTAAACTGTTCAGAAGTATTTGGTCACCTTGTTTGTTACAATATATCTGATGGTGACTGTACACGACACATTTTTATATTATATTTAAAATATCACTTGCATAATATCGGTATTGTTTATGTTTAGAATTATTCTCAAATATGGCAATCTCTTCAAATATATAAAGACACGTTAGGTTTATTTACTAATGAGTGGATTTGATTATGAGCAATTAGTAAACAATTTTGCACAATTGATGTTTGTGCTTTTAGTATCAGAATATCTAAAAGTATAATGTTACCATAGTTTAATCATTTTCAGGACTACCATTAAGTTTGTCCTTGGAACTAAAACATTTTAGGTATGTCATGTTATTATAAGGGAAAGCTGGGGAAAGCAAAGCTAGTAGAATTTCTAAATAATTGCGTTTCCAACAGTTTTAATAGAAATATGATCTGATCACGTAATCTTATTATTTTTGTGGTATAGTTATATGTACGTTTCTGTTCGAAAGTAATAGCGTTGCCAAGAATTTTCAAATTCATGTTATTAATATTTTATAATTCTTGAGTTTAGGTTAGGATTAATCTTTTTTGCCTAAAAAATTCAGCAGTGGACCTCACATGGCTGAAATAATGATGGTGATGAATGTTTGGTTGGGAGCTGCGGTGTTCGTGGATCGTTAGTGAATTTAGAATATGATACGAATCTATAAATATCTGGGATGCAAAGCGACTACCCGACTGAAGTCTGAAATTCAGAAACTGAACATTTCTAAGTTAGCTCAAGTCTGGCCTGGATGTTCTAGACGTCGCTCCCCGCAAAATGCATTGTCTGGTACCTCGTATGTTAATGATATTCACTTCTTATTACGAGACCATGATAATTAGAGTATTGCCTGCTGCATAATTATATATTTAAACCATTCCATCGCGGAGAGGGAAACTTCGTGACGTAACCTGTATGTTCAGATAACACGGTGTTTCCCTAAATAAGGTTTAGGTTTATCTCATGATGAATATAAAAATTTAGATTTGCTCAAAGGTTTATGGCTTCAGTGTACCTCGACTAGGAATATGACAATGCGCTAGGCGGAAGATATTAGTGATTGGTAATTAAAACTGTTTTAATGAAAGAACATAATCATTCTTTTAGTTCAGACATCAAAATAACAAGACAGTGAAATGGTGTTAGGCGTTCGTAATTTTCTATTATTAGAAACTGAGTAGTTATTAGAAACAAAAGATTTATGGCGACAAAGTTTAAAGTAGAATATTCTTTGTGATTTTAAAGTATCTGATGTTTGTTAAGACTGATGATAAGATGACAACTACCTAAATTGTGTTTTGGCTCCAAACCCCTATGCAGTGAAAAGGCTAGATACTCAATATGTTGAAGAGGTCGTTGATTTTTTTCAAGTGTTATTTATCTTCATTTAAACCTTGCATGGAATTGCTAAAAACAAAAAACAAACTCAATATATTGTTTTCTAAAGACATCATGCATAACTATTTGTGATTGTGTGGCATATAGTGGTTCAATAATAATATAAAATAACGCATTGATTATATGACACAGAAATACTTTCTCTTTTAAACTTTTGCAGTGCCTGACGGGGTCCGTAATAATCTTAAACCCACAATGTACCTACATTATGGATGCAATAACAAATTGAGTATTGAGTTTTGCAAGGACTCGCCGTTATGGGTACCGTCGTCCGATTTCTTTTATAGCTACTGCCACAAAGCTATTCTGTGTCACGGACAGAAAGATAAGATATCGTAGATAGTGTTTATTGAGTTCATTTGTTCCACCTTAGACTTAATCGTCATTTGTGAACAGATCAGATTGAAAAAACTCTCTTAGTTATCTTCTGATCTCGTCACTAGTTTACAAATGTTTCGCAGCAGTGGTAGGGTAAAAAGGACATGTGATTTAATTTGTACCATGAATAGCTTATTTGCGATTTTTTATACTGTTTTCTTTGAAAAATAATGGCATCTATTTTTAACACGCCCTTAGTCATCGCTAAACATAATCGTGACTACACGTTACAAATATTACGGAATAATTTAATATCCCAACAATATAATTTTAAATTTTAGGACTAGGTACAGTTTTACAGCTAATGATAAACTTTGGTACACAAATTAACATGATTCCACTACATCTATCTAATTTTGAATCATAAATATTATTGTCGATTTGATTTGCATGTCCTTTTTTGTTTTTAACATTTTGTTCTTGAATGTTTTTTTTAAATTTCACCTTAATACTTCCACAGCGATATTAAGTAATTAACTTACCAAATGTATCATTGCTGCTATTGTTTTCATTAAAATCTAGTCTAGAAGAATTTCCCGTCCACTCTGCGTCGTCGTCTTGACTTAAATTTGTTGTGCTAGAAAGAAAAGAGAATTGTTAGTTATCTGTTTAAGCAATACTAGCGGTTGCTCGTGGCTTCGTTTGTTTTTGTTTTGTTTTGTGAAATCTTAGCACAATACCTAAAGTACTTAGCATTGCAATCAACGTCATTTTATGTACAGGCTGGCGGGGAGTTGACGTTCAATGCTTAAATTTGGATGCCTTATATTTTTTGACAAGGTGTATCCTAATCAGCCCCATATTATCAACCCCTCGGACAGCAGACGTGGAGCTTATGATGTATCAGACAGCCAATTTTTAGGGTTTCGTAGTCCTGAGAAGTAACCCTTATAGTTTTGTCATGTCTGTCTGTTTGTCTGTCTGTCCGTCCGAGGTTTTGCTTGGAGTCTGTTGACCCTAGAGAGTTGTAATTTTGTGGAGATATGTATATCAATCACGCCGACAAACGGTAAAATAAAATTTCGAAAAATACTTTTTTTCATTGAGCTCCCATACATGTAATGTTTTATTTCATTGTCTATCCCATCGTTGGGGTATCGTAGAATAGGTCATTTAAAATGACTTAGGGGTTGCTAAGACAATTTTTTGATTTAGGGATCCGTTTGCGATATATTAAATTTTTGCTCGAGTAGGGCGCCCCTCTAAAAGCTAGGTAGAGGGAGGGGGGGCTCTAAAAGGTAAATTATTAGAATAAAAAATCTGGAAAAATTAATGATAATAGTGCTTTTTATGAACTTTCAAGAAAAATCATAGCGGTTAAGGTATACCAGTTAGTTTATGATTAATAGTCGTTCACCTTTGTCGTTCAAAAATGCCTTTAAAAACATTATAAGTGACTTAAATTAAGTAATTGTTGAAATATATTGTGGTAGCAACGGGCAACTACGGAACCCTATACTGCGCGTTGCACGACATGCACTTGGCCGGTTGTTATTTACTAGGGGCGTAAACCAGCACACCCAGTAACGAAAAAAATTAAAAGTTCCTTTCTCAAATTGACTTGGTATTGAACGCAATACCTTATCCTATGGTTACGACGCATTTCTGGTTCGAGTGTAGGACAGGTTGCGTGGACTTAAAAAAAATTTTCGTCAAAAAATGTACCCTTTATAACACCTTATCTTTATCATACCATTTTTATTATAACATTGGTCACTTTGCTGTAAAGTCATTTTTGGTGGGGTGAGGAGTTGAAAACTAAAGTTTTTTTAAAGACATCTGGGATTAAGAATAATTTTCTGATCAAAATCACGCGCGATCCAACAAAAATGACAATACAATAATTATTGATATGGGTTAGGTTAGTGACCCGCCATGAGGTCTTATATATTTTTACTGGATGGTTTTCCACCATAACCACTGTTTGCCCATAATAGTAAGCTAGATCATCTGGGTTAGGTAAGGTTAGAATTAAATAGTGACCCGGCATCATTGCTTAAGACCTATTTAGACGGCATGTAAAAATTGTCATTGCAAAATATTAAAATGTAATTCTACGCATCAACAATATTTAATACAACTAAGGTAAAATGTTGAGTTTAAGAAACTCATCTACCATTAAGAGCCTATATAACTCCAGTTCAAATTCAAATTTCACCCCCACCTCACCTCACGCGTGATTCGTATGCCTGTCAGTTAGCGGCTGACGTCTCGCGCGGATTTACGATAGGGTTGACTATTGCTGAGTTACTACTGTATAGACGTAGGCACAGAAATAAAAACTAAAAAGTATGCTTATCGGTATTTTTATTCAAATAGACTTTGTATATAAATATATTTTTTTACATATGGTGCGAATATGCAAAGCTTCATAAAAATGAAAATGTAGTCTCAAAATGTATTTACATAAATACAAAATTATTTAATTCGTTTAGAACAATAAATGTTACACAATAACATAACAATATCGGCAAATAAGATATTTAAAACTACAATACTACACTACTAATTAATTTTATAATAGGTATTAATTAATTTAGTAGCAAACGTGCTGGCATTTTTATGTTATTTGATACAAAATACAAAAGAATTGTTAAGAAGAACCATATTTACATAAAAAATATATTTTCTGCTAATGGCTTTTGCTACAACAGCTCATGACATTGTTTAATTGGACATTCGTGCAGATTTAATCATTATGTAAGTAGTAAACATTTATGAAACAACCGCTACGAACCAAATTATTTCGAAGAAATAAGCCTTATCTTTTTAGTATGTCTATCTCATAGGGGAATTATAAAACGAGCCACTAAAAAAAACTTTGCGACTTATGATGACATACTGTTTTAATAACTTGAGCGGTATAAATTTGAGTAAGCAAAAAGTTAACTTAACTAACGACGAATATTGATTAATAATCAAATTCAGAATGAGCTTGCAAAAAGTGGGTTGTTATTAATCAATTTTAGATATTAAAATTCTATCCGTGCGACTACATTATTAATGGCCGGTTTCAATATCCTATCTCTAACTTTCTGTTAAAATTTCAACCTGTGGTAGCTATCTGTTAATTGTCCGTTTCAATAATCAAAGATAGATTTTGTATATAAATATATTTGTGTATAAAGATAGATTGTTTTTTTTATCCAAAGCTCTGATCTACCTTTGGGAGGGTCTATTTTTAACCAGAGATAAGCAGCTCCATATAAAAACCAAATTGGACGTTTCAATAATGCTTTGACAGCTTACTAACGATATTTTACTCCAAACGATATGCTTTTCTCGAATTTTGGCGATAATCCATTACGTCTTGTAATTTGTTCTTAGAAAATTGATAAAATATGGATCTAACGTTGCTTTGTTGAGCCATATAATTTATTTATAGCAAGTTTTAACTGTTATAACAGCGCTTTTTTGTAATTAGTCTGGCAATTCTGATATTTTTCAGACCAATTAATAGTACAGTTTTGAAAATTTTGAGTGTGGTGATCAGAACTCACAACTCTGCCTCCCCCTGCACCTGACGCTACACCCCTTCGTCGTGAAATATGCCTCTTTTATCGGTTACATTCACTTTTTATCAACCATAATAGATAGAAAAACCGGCCAAGTGCGGGTCGGACTCGCGCATGAAGAGTTCCGTACAATTATCTGTAAGAACGGCAAAAAAATAACGTTTGTTGTATGAGAGCCCCCTCAAATACTTATTGTATTCTGTTTTTTAGTATTTGTTGTTATAGCGGCAACTGAAATACATCATCTGTGAAAATTTCCACTATCTTACTATCATGGTTCATGAGATAGAGCCTGGTGACAGATAGACAGACAAACGGACAGCGGAGCCTTAGTAATAGGGTCCCGTTTTATCCTTTGGGTACGAAACCCTAAAAATGATAATAAATGTATCATCACATTAACGGCAATCACATTAACATTATAGACATTATTATTGTAATGTAGTAAATAAAAAGCTGTAAGCGGAATCATTAAAACCATTTAAATTTTATGAAAGTCTAATTAAGAAAAAAATATTAATCACAGTCTCTTCATCTTGCTCTAGCTCCTCGCAATCTTGATTTTTATTAAAACTGCTTAGACCCATACATATTACACATTGTAGTGCAGCGCAGGCCAATTTTAATGCAACTGCAGCTTCATCCGCAGCCTTGCTTAAAAGCACACGATATTTATTTAAGTATTGAAGCCGGAGCTGGTGCTTGTTTTGTGGGTATAGGATTGAAGAAAACGTCGGTTTTTGTCTAGGCCCATTCTTTTGGATTTAATATACTGCCCAGCCATGCCTAAACTTGCAAATATACCCTTGAATGCTGATGTGCCGCAGATGAGGTAGGCGGCAGTTTTGATAGTAGCACTGCGCTTTTTGATTGCCCAATAAGTTTATTAAATAATATAAACCTATGTTCATCAAGGCTATTTTCTGATGGCTTCGCGTCATATAAAGCTAGAATGAACTTTTCGCCAGCAGTATCGTTTTCCTCATGAGTATTATTTTTGTCGTTGAAGATGCCGATAAGGTCCTACCGATCTTCTTTTATATTGAATGACTGAACAGCTTGCCTTTTGCAAAAAATGAAGAAGTTGTATTACAATGTGATTCACATCCAGTCATAGCGTGAAGGAAGAGAATGAGTCTTCGCATCTTTGAATCAATCCTGCATCAGAAGGCTTAAACTGTACGGTCTACTTTTAACTGTACCCTTGCTCTCTTTCAATAGGTAAATATTTTGTAATAAACAAATTATATCCAAAATGCGATGCAATGCCGTCACTTTAACTCTCAAACAAGACAAACAAAGCGTTCCGTTGCCACGCTCAGATTGTATTTTTTGAAAGCTTTACAATAAATTAATTGAATTATTTATTAAAAAATACGATCTGAAGTAAGGGGACTATTTTATGAATTTTTATTGCAATGGAATTGGATGCTAAGAAAATACAATATTTTCATAAAAAAATTGAACGGAACGTATTGGAGGGACTTGCTGCTGATTGGTCCATAGAGCCGCTACTGGAAGTAATGACTTTAAACTATCCATAATATTAGAAAGACTCAACCGTATTTTGTTATTGAAACGAATAACAGAAATATAGATGTTGTCTGATTATCTCAGATAGCTATCTTCGGTCAACTGTAGATAGGATATTGAAACTGGCCATAAGTGAGCGACTAGAAATACAGAGAGGGCAACTTCAATATTAAGATAGATTAGATTTTTCCAATTTAGGTTTTACTTAGCGAACTACTAAACAGTTCACTTTAAGCAAATTATTGTAAGCTGCTTGATTAGGGTTACACCCACAGAATTTTATTTGCCATAGTTTCATCTGCTATACTTAATGTTAACAGACATAATATTGTTTCTCATAATTTCATATGTCATAATCATTGTTTACTATGTTAGTCACGTGCTAGAAACTTTGTTTTCCATAAAGTCAATATCAATAATATGATTTGCTAGCATGATTGTAAGCCGTATTATCACAAGCCATAACATCATTTGCCATTAAAATAACTTCTAGGAAAAGAACATAAATTCGTTTTATACTAAATGATCAATAGGTTTAGGTATGGAATATCAGAATTTTGTTTACGGCTTCCTAAGAGTCTGAAAAACAATCGTTCATTTTCAGACTTTTTTACTAAAACTATCACTGGCAGTGCCCCATTACATAAAGATTCATCGAACGACCTTATTTCACGCAAGATCGAACGTTGCGATTATCTATTCTGTGCCATGGGCTTGAAAAACCAATCTATTACTTGTTTTTTCATTCTGATAGCACTTTTTAACATTTGAATATTTTAGGAATCAAATGCACACAGGAAACGATACATTTTTACCCACGCTGACATAATCCATGAGTCCATTAAAATAAATCCAATCCAATATCTAAACAACGTTTGGTTTTATATATAGTAAGTTATACCTCTGTTATTAACACATACTGTTTTAGCACATAGTTGCCCGAAGTCCGCGTTTTACGACCGTGATTTACTAACGAGATACGGTCATAGTCAGTTTACAGGCGCATCAACACCCAAACACATTAAGTTTAGTGAAATAACTAGGCCCGATCCTTGCCTACGGTATAGCTGAATGACAGTACTTAGACTAGTTTATTCGGGTGAGGTTGCTCGTTTATACATTCTGTCAAAAAAGTTTCGGGAATTGATGATTTGTTTATGGTTTCAAATTCAAAATTATATTTTTTTGTTGTTGTTAGATTGGTACAACTGTTTTCCATTTTGGCGTGGAGTTTGAGTTACATCTGATAATTAGATTAAATACAGTATTGTTTTTAGTTATACCATATATCTAGAGTGTATTGCGAATTTCATAATGGACAAAAACATCGAACAAAGAGTTTGTCTTAAATTTTGCATCGCCAATGGGATTTCGTGTTCGGAGTCTCTGAAAATGTTGCAGAAGGCTTACGGTGAATCTACGTTATCAACAACACGTGTTTATTAGTGGTACAAAGCGTTCAAAAGTGGTCGAGATGTGATGGAAGATTTGCCTCGCTCTGGTAGGCAATCAACGTCTGCTACTGAAGATAACATCGCAAAAGTGAAGGAAATAGTGACTGAAAATCCTCATTCAAGTTTGAGAGGGCTAGCCGTCAAACTTTCTGTGTCACACGAGTCAATTTGTACCATTTTAAATAATTAATTGGGTATGAAACATGTTGCCCCTCGGCTAGTCCCAGAAGGCCTGAATTGTCTCCAAAAACTCAATCGAAAAAGAGTCGCTGAGGACATGCTAGCACGAGTCAATTCTGACCTAACATTCATGAAACGCATTGTTACTGGTGACGAGAATGGGTTTACGAGTTTGACATGCAAACTAGTCAACAAGCTTCGGAGTGGCGCCTTCCAACTGAACCGATACCGAAGAAACCACGCCAAACTCGATCGAAATTCGAAGTCATGTTGACTGTTTTCTTTGACTGTCGCGGTGTTGTGCACTCAGAATTCTTGCCAGAAGGTCAAACGATATAATATGAGTATTATTTAAACGTTATGCGGCGTTTAAGAGAGCAAATTAGAGGAAAAAGGCCAGATTTGTGGAATGAAAATTCTTGGATTTTACACCACGATAATGCGCCTTCCCACAAGGCCATCATAATGAACGAATTTTTGACCAAAAACTCAACAAATACCATCGAGCAGCCACCTTATTTATTAATTATGGCTCCAGCCGACTTCTTTCTTTTCCCTAAACTCAAATTACCACTTCGTGGCACCCGGTTTTAACGGTAGAAGACATAAAGGAAAATTCGCGGCGAGAACTGAACTCGATTCCGGAAAAAGCGTTTAAGAAATGATTTGATGATTGGATTATTTGTTGGCCTAAGTGTATCGCTTCTGAAGGAGCATACTTTGAAGGTGATAAAATAAATTTGGATGAATATCTAACATTTTGTGTATTATTCATCTTTGCCCGGTACTTTCTTAACAGAGTAGTATACTTACTTTATCATAATCATCATGTTTATAGAAATAATTGCAAAAATATATATTTCTTTCTTACATCGAATAATCGCAGGGCAGTTGCTCGCTTTCATAAACGTATAAGGTCCTGTTTAAAGCCCTATACACGTTACGAAAACTGATAGTTAATCATTATGAAATAAATTGCAACTATCCTCGCTATTACTTGCGATTGTACTCGTAATAAAGTTAGCTTAGAATAACTTACTAGGCACTTATTTTAGTTGGATCATGAAAACCAATCAAAATGTTTAAAATATAGGATAACTTTTATAAATGCATTCAAACATATGATAGATTAAAAGTCTTGGATATCATTATCACAAGTTTAAGTTAAAGTATTTGATCACAAACCTTATGTATGATTTTTCATTTTTTCGCTTTTCATAAAATATTTAATATTAGAACTGAATAAAAAAGAACTTATTAGATATGACCATTTGGATATCATAAAAAAACATTTGGATATCATAAGTCTGTATTAAAAATGGTTTTCCACTTCCCTTATTAAGTAATAGGACATTCGCCCGCACTCGATGAAACGTTATAAAAATAGCTCTTTGTACATAAAACAGTTGTTGTATTTGAGCACCAGAATAAGCTCCTAAGAGGATAAATAAAATATTGGACAACATCACATACATTGCTCTGATCTTAAGGTAAGTAGCTAAACCACTTGTGTTATATAAACCAGTAACAACGACAGTACCACAACACCCAGAATCGATATAATATACAGTATTAAAAATTTATTTACAGTTGTAAACAAAGAAAAATAAAACTTAAACAAGAGCAATAAAAATAAACTAAGTAACCTAAAAATTATAAACTACCTACTCAAAAATAAACTCGTGTTCAAGAGGCAAGGAGGCGAGAACGCTAGCAGCGTTTTCTCGCTGAATGGCTAAGCTAAGCATTTGAGCGAGGAATGAGCCAGCATTTTTATGTTCCGAAATCCTAGTTAATTTTGGAGCAATTATACCAAAAAATAATTTTGCACTCGGTCCCCACGGTCCAAAAGTCTCAACGCCAAACGGCACAAATATGTAGTCACTTGCAAGTGACTGATAATTGTGTCGCTTAGCATTTTCTGTTTTCATCATTCATTTTCAGGACTCCGCTGCAGTTCCAGCGTTAACAGCTGATTCCCTAAGATGAGAAAGGGCTAAAGTATCGACACAAGTTGCGTCCCAAACTAAAGCCCGTCCCCGCTCCCAGGGAACAAGCGTAAGACCATCCGGTCTCTTGCCGTCATCGCGCACCAACCCACATGGTTCCAGGGTGGAAGGAACGGCGATGCTAGCAAGAGCTCTCTTGATGGCGTCATTGAGTGCAGCGTGGCGGGCAAAACGCCCAGCGCTTTGCTAACAACAGAGACCGTGTAGACCGAATCTATCTACCTCCTTGCTACAGGGACACGGGTGTGGCTCACAAACTGGAGCCCCAAGGCGCAAGCCCACACACACCCGGAATGATTCGTTATCGAGAAGAGTGGCCAGGTTTTTTGATGGAAGAGTGTTAAGCCAGTGGCCGGATTCCTTACAAGAAACTGCTAAGAGCCTAGCATGATTACAGTTTTCTACATTGACCCGACTGGGGATAGAACCCGGAACCTCAGAGATGGCGTCGCCATATAGTCCGCAGTTTTCGCCTCTCGGCTACGGAGGTCGCCGTCGATAAGTCGCTTTTAATGTTCGGTTGGTTATAGATGAAACCTTACATCTTTGCCCACATTTTTCGTTTTTTTTTACTTTTTTCAAAAATTACCCACATGTATTTGATTGTAGTTGAAGGTTTAAACAACACTCTATGCAACGAATAATTAGTCAAAACCAGGTAATATAACAGCCACAGCCACATCATGATGTGGTCAGCGGGTACTGTGCCACATCATGAAAAAGAACCATTTTAGGAATTTTAAGATCAGGCCACGACATTCACATAAGATTTTAGGGAGTAATGCTCTAGAGACCTAGGACTCTAATAGCTATTTATTAGAATTTTAAATAATACGCATATGAATTCCTAATTCCCTATACCAATTGCTAAGATTTGGTTTTAAATTCCCAATAAACTTGAAAAAAGTCGTTATTAAGATATTAAATTGAGTTTATCATAAATATTATCCTGAATTTGGTACTTTTCAGTAATGCTATTATAGAATTCTCTACATTAGCATTACTGAAATGTACGAAATATATTACTACGACAGGAGTAGAAAAAGAGGGTCGGGCGCCGGACTTTTCTAAAATGTTGCTATTTAAATTGAATATTATGAAAATAAATTTAATAAATGCCATGAAATGATAAAATGTGTTAATGGCACCGACTCCAAATAGTCTGATTAGGTATGTTTTAGTCAATATTATTTCACGCTTTTTAGTTTCATTTCGAAGTCGGTTTTTTGGTTTTTTGTTAAACTTATTTTATAATTAATACTATGTACTTCAAGTATTCAACGTTGATTACTTTAAAAATTCACACAGCTTTTACAGGCCGCAGCCATATTTTACTTGACACTTTTTCACATGCATAGCTAATACAAACACTCGCAAGTAGGAAATAGGAATGAGTAATGTTGCCACCTCAATAAAGCCCTTTAATAAAAATATTTGAATCTAATATATTATCATTTTTAGGTCGGTAAGGTCGCTAAAAGATGTTTAACAGAAGTGAGGTCTACTTAAGCATTTTGTGTCGTAACCACAGTTTAAGATCATTCGTTTAAAATTAAGCAACTTTGAGAAATAAACTTTTAATTTTTTCTCGTCTCTGGGCGTGTTGGTTTACACCCCCAATAAATTAAATTGCTGTCGGTACCTCGTAAGCGCCACGTCTCGCGTCTGCCCAGTACCAGTATAATATTTTCTGTCGACAAATCAAATTATCACCTTTCATTATAATATACATGTCTAGATTCCCTGTTCGAGTGTCATAAACGACAAAAAATATATACGCCAATTGTAGGCGCCTAAGTTTTTTTTGCCCGCTCAGTAACCTTAGCAACCCGAAATTGTTACCATAGTAACCATAGTTGTGACTCACTCAAATCTGGCCTGTTCTTTTGGTGACAATTGCAGCACCACACTCTAACTAGACATGTTTATAATGAAAAAGTATTAACTGCTATAGCCGTTAAGGATTTTTGTGACTTTCATAATCAGCTCAGCACCATAATATGATAACTGACAGAAGCAAACATCTGAATAATTAATTTAAAGTTCACAAACAAATTCTATGTGTCTACATTTTAATTAAAAAAAATATTTAATTTCCGTGTAATTCCTCCATCAGATCCTAACTTGGTGAAAATGGAACCACCTCGGGAGTGTACTCTTTCAAACAAAAAAATGAATTTTAATATAAGTTCGTAATTGTTATAGTAATCGCGTAACAAACATAAAAAAAACATTCAGACGAATTGAGAACCTCCTCCTTTTTTTAAGTCGGTAAAAAAACTAAATGTACATAATTTGACTGATTCCGGTTCTAATAGATTTTCGGTTCCTTTTTATTCTAGGTATATTAGAATTATTCCTTCTAGTGTCATTTTGCCATGAGTTTTTTAGCAGGCGCGGTGAATTAAAAATGATTAATTTTTTTACCGGCATCAGAATTCAATGCAACAAAGCTTATAAGCGCACGGATGAGCTTAATCTATTTGTAAAAACCGTAAAGACATCCGTGCAGTATCTTCGGAGATTAGCGTATTTATATGACAGACAGAAAGTATTAAAATAATTGCATTTTTGGCTTCAGTATCGATTATAGAGTACTCCTCAAACACAACATCGACCTGTTACAGACTTATTATAGTATAGACACAAAGAATGAATTATAAGATAAATAAAGCAGTTGTTGTTTAGCACTTGGCATGTTTCATGCTAATACTAATACCTTAGTACCGAAGGATTAGGTATAAAGCCATTTTAAACCAAACTAGTGATTTTAGCTGTAGAAATACAGCCATATTTAGACATAAGTAATCTGACATGCGAAACACGTGTTTGTAACGTTTTGACAATAGAATAAAATGACCTAAATTGAATTAAACCTACTTAAGCGCTTGTCAAATAAGAATAAACCCCCAAAGCTCTGATTTATTTTAGACTGGCATTAATTTGTGCTATACTTATTAAGTAAATCAGCTGTTGATATCGAATAAACAATATTTAAATTAGTAAAATATATTTTGTTAATTTTCCGTCCAACATTTTTTTGCTAGCCTATGTTATTTTACTGGGGCAAAATCCGTCCCCAAAACTCTATTACCAATCCCTTTATATCGCTAACGACTTCAAATTCCTCGCTAAGCTTACCAACCAAATTGTACCTCTATGTGGAGGATGCACCATTGGTGACTACAGCTTGCTTTCACTGAAGAGGTAGGTAGACCTAGCAAAACTTCGTTTGACCTTTCCACACTCGAAACTACAAAATAGTAATGCACATTGACGACACGGACGTAAAAAAAATACGGACGTAACCTCGTCTAACCATAAGTGAAGCATAGTAATGGCCGCCCGTTTAGGCTGTGTGCGTGATTTAAGGGTTGCTATATAAACCATCAATTTCCCTGCTGTTTGGTGGTACCAATCGATCTCAGTTAACTTTTGTAATTTACATATATTTTTTAACAGAAATATAAACCATCTATGATGACCCACCAAACATATTTTTTATGAACCCTGTGATAGAAAATAAAACACATGTTACGTACGAAGAAATATATTTTTACACATGACAATAATAGTGATAAGGCTATGACTATCTATAAAATTTAACCCCTTAATAACAAAAAGTAAAATTGAAAAATTTTGAAAACCCCACGACGCTTAATACGTAATTGAAAAAGGATAAAAATTCTACTAGTCAGGCCTTTCATTGGATACCCATATTGAGGGAGTTTAACAAAAATATGTATTTTGCCATTTTGTTACGGCGGCCATCTTGGACCAATTTTCATCAAACATAGCTAAAATCACTCTCGACTAATTAATCATTCAAACGAAAAAAACTAAATCAAAATCGGTTCATCCGTTCGGGAGCTAAGATGCCACACACACACAACCACACACAGACACGTCAAACTTATAACACCCCGTCGTTTTTGCGTCGGGGGTTAAAAATCAAAAATACGTTTACATCATATATCATAATAGTATAATAATAATGTTAAGTACGTATATTATTATTATAATTAATAAAGATGCGCTAAAATCCGTTATGTTGTGTCAACTTTTTGTACACTTGTCTTTTGTTGTCTAATGTACGGGAATTACTTTCTATTTTAGAAATATGATAATATACGTAAGAGATATTTTATATTAAAAGTACGGGGATCTTTTATTTTACTTTTGAGAAACGGTACCCAAAAACTGACGAAATCTGATTTCAGAGAGTCACATACATAGTTTGTTGCATACAAATATAGATTTCCCCACCTTTAGGGTAATTTTCCCATTAATAAAGTGTTTTTACCACCCATTTACCCATTAACAACACTGTTTGCATTTTACCTCTAGAATTCTCGGCAAAGTATTTAAAACATAAATATTTTTTTTATCACGAATCGTAATAACTTACGTATGATAGGTGGTTCCATGTGACTTTTTACGTTTACTCATGTAGTTTTTACATGATTTAACAACACAAGACGGCATTTTTGGAAAATAAATCGTTGACGCAACGAACGCATTTACTACGTGTCACTGACGCCGTCACTCGGGGCGAAATGGCGGCGGATTGTCGTACCTGGTGTGTATGTGTGAGTGTAAATCATGTACAAGAAATTGTAGTACCTTGCATGCTTCACATTTTTTTAATGTGATGTTACGTCCGTATTTTTTTTACGTCCGTGATTGACGATTTCCCTGATTGAATCACGTGATTACCACGTGATTTTCACGTAAAAATCCTTAACGTCTACTATTACAAATAGGTCACATACATGTCATGTCAATTACATGTAATAGGTTTAAGCGCATTAAGTGCAAATTCACTGTATTTAGGTAGGTAAATGCTTTTTAAATATTACTAGTTACAAGTGTAAACACCTGAAACAAAAAAACATTGATAGAGATCCCCCAAAAACGAATATGGGATAAGCATCAGCAATAAACACGGTTTTCTGAGCCAATTCCGGATAAGGAAATAGATAAGGCAGAAACCTTCACAACGCCACACGCAATACGAGGTTGTATTGGTTGTATGTAATTATATGTCGGCTGGGCAGGATTTAGACCTGAACCTTTAGACATTGTGGGCAGAATAGGGTATCGTACAATGAGACAGAGTTTAAAACTTGGATCACTTTATTTTAACACTAGGTAGGTACTTAACAAAACTGACTATTCTGAATAATTAAATAGGCACTAAGCGAAACGAGGGGCAGTTCCGTGACGACCACTTCACTCTTCGACGCCTCGATCCAAAGTGAGTTGGGGCGAGCTCGACGATAACGTCACGACTCTGTCGAAGCGCGGGAAACCGTAGTTGCGCGGAGGGCGCCGCTAGGTGGCGCGCTTGCGTTTCGATTAGTGTCCGTACTCATGACCGGCTACGATATATACATATATATATCTAATCTTTTTTACTATTCATTTAAATAAATTGACGAAAGGAATATTAGAGGTATTAATCTATACTATATAATATATCTGTAACGGGTCGATGTCTGTACATTGAAGATATCTTGAAAATATTTTTTGGGGAGCCATCTATAATCGATACTGAAGCCAAAATTGCAATTATTTTAATTCTTGTCTATCTGTCTGTCTGTCTATCTGTCTGTCCTATGTATACGCTAATCTCCAAAGATACTGCACGAATTTCTTTGCGGTTTTTACAAATAGATTAAGGTACCCGTGCGCTTATGATTCATTAAATTCTGAAGCCGGTAAAATAAAACATTTTCAATTCGCCGCGCCTGCTAAAAACTCATGGCAAAATGACACTGGAAAGAGGATTGATTCCAATATAAAATAAGAGGGAACCTTAAATCTATTACTTTATTAAACCTGAACGGGTCAAATTCATTACATTGAAGATATTTTAACCGACTTTAAAAAAGGTGGAGGTACTCAATAATCAATTAGTTTTTTGTTTGTTTGTGTGTTACGCGATTACTCCGTCAATTATAAACAGATATCAAAATTCCTTTGTTTGTTTAAAAGGGTATAAACCTGAGGTGGTTCCATTTTCACCAAGTTAGGATCTGATGGAGGAATTACACGGAAATCAAAGAAAATTCTCAAAAAATGTAGGCACATAGAGTGTGTTTGTCAACTTTAAATAACTTATTCAGATGTTTGCGTCTGTCAGTTATCATATCATACTGCTGAGCTAATTATGAAAGTGACAAAAATCCTTAAAAGACGTCGACAGATAATATTTTGCAGTGTATTGGGCAACGTGGCGCTTACGAGGAACTAATTTCATTTATTGGGGGTGTAAACCAACGCACCAAGAAACGAGAAAAAAATTAAAAATTTATTTCTCGAAGTGACTTAATTTTGAACGAAAGATCTTAAACTGTGGTTACGACTCAAGAATGGCAGGAATACTTCTAACTGGACCTCATTTCTGATAAACATCTTTTAGCGACCTCTAACCGACCCAATGATGATAACAGTTTCTTAATGATATTTTTTTGTGAAGGGCTGACCACTAAACGTTAATTATATATATAGTTTCATAAAAACTAAAAACCGAATTTAAAATTAAACTAAAACGCAAGCCAATTGTATTAACAAAAACATAGGTACTCGTACCTAATCAGTACTACTTGGAGACGGTGCAAATAACACATTTTAACTGATTAGTCTTAGTAAAAGGTTATTTTCTTACAGAATAGTGCTTCACGCAGTCCATAGCGTAGCTTTATATGGCAATAGTATGGCAATCATCCTGTAGTCCACGCAAACGAAGTTGCGGGCACAGCTAGTCTTTGATAAAATGTTATGTTGGAATAAGGGATAATTATCATACCTTGTGGGACTGTGACTAATGTGCGATCTAGTATGCTTTATAATTCTTAGCTACCTAAATATTCATATACCTACTTATTATGTTTTTCATAAATTATGTTGGAAGCTGTTGTATACAGGCCGATCTTCCAACCGGCCAATCTGGGAATTACTGGGGTTGCCTATGTACAGCAGTGGACGTCCTATAGCTGAATAATTGATGATATTTACTATCATTTTTTTCATCGACAAATCAGTAAAAAAGCAATAAACAACAAAAAGAACTCGTAAAGCTTTGAGGAAATTTCCGAATGACATCGAATCGTGATTTGAGTGAATATATTTGATTCTCGTATTTAGCAGGAATTCGATAGGTAAATTGATATAAACAGGTAATTCTCAGTAAAAATAATACAGACGTTGTATAGCAGCGGACTGTACAGAAATGAAATGCTGATTCCCCAAACACGACCGACTGAGTGAATGAATATTATTATTTAGTGTTGGTGTTGGTAACCCAATACAGGTGCAAATAAGTAAATATTTACTTATTAGGTACAAGTGCAAATAAGTTAATAGGTACTTTTTATTGAAGTACACAGTCACATCTCCCAAAGTAGGTATACAGGGTTATTTGAAAAAAAAAAACAACAACCTTGCAGGACTATATAGCTAACATCATACACAACATTTGTTCTACGACGTTAGATAATTTGACACATATAACTTTCATACAAAAATAAATATCAGTTTAGTCTGAATGTTCTTGTCTCTGTGCGCTTCACATAGGGAGGGCGCGCTAGCCGGGCGCGAGCGGCACGCTCGCGCGCGTCGTCTAACATAGACTTACAAATGTCACGACAGTACAATAAAAGCTTGGAAAATCAGTTTTAATTAATGTATTGAGTTTTGATAAAATTTGTAGAACAAAAGTTGTTGTTTATGATTTTAGCAATTCAGTCGTGCGAGGTTGTTGATTTTTTTCAAATGACCCTGTGTAACTGTTCAGATTATGACTCAAATTATCTCAAATAAGCCAAACTTGTTTCATGGTGTTTTATAGATAGTTGAAACCATAGACTTAGGATTCACTACGCTTATTGAAACTCTGTTACATTTATTGGCACCCATGGCTATAACAGGGTCCTACTAATGCTAAAGCTGTTTTTAGAAGCACGGCATCAGTCACTCAAATAATATATTTTTGGCTTCTGTTGGTCATATGAAGACCCCTAGTAGTATTATTTTTAAATTATCTTTAATGTACAGAATTTACCCTCTCTACAGTTTTATTATATGTATAGATGTATAGATTGGTTCCTAGAAACGTATGTTCTTTTGTATTCTATTAAATATGCCTAAAAACAGTAGTCGGGTTCCCTATTTATTTGTGACATAAAAATTTTCATTGAAAATAGAATGTAATGACCTTCATATATAAGGTCCGATTTTATTAGTGTACATCCTGTTAACCTGTGACTATATAGGTGAAAAACAATTGTAAAAACCAACTTTCAAATGCCTATCATAAAAACTAAAAAAGTTAAAAATAAAAATAAAAAATAACAACATCGACTTCATAATGCATAAACTCGTCTTATCTTCAACTCTTTCTCGCTCTGTACAAGGGGAAGGAATAAGACGGATAATCAGATGGTTAAACGTACCAAAGATAGGACGAGTTTATGCAATATGAAGTCAATGTTGTTAATTTTGATTTTTAACTTTTTTAGTTTTTATTGTACCTACACATTTGAAAATAGGTTTTTACGATTGCTTTTCACTCATAAAGTCACAGGTTAACAGGATGTACACTAATAAAATTGGACCTTATATACACATTTTTTTACTATACATAATTTTGAATAGGTATTCAGTAAATAACAAAATAAGACACTCAGAATTCCATGCAACACAAAATATTAGCACTTCAAGTCGCTGATAAATCACTTTAAAATAGACAAATTTTAATGAACCGATGGCCATGGAGGAACCAGAAATGATATATCTTAAAACTGTGAATGACTTACCCTTACCCTTCACATCGATAAAGTTGAATTTCGTACCGCTAAAATTCAAAAAATATAAGTACCACGTGCCACTCGGAGCGTGTGTAGGTAGAAAGATATAGACCCAATTCATTAATTACAGTTACGTTTTTCACGGACGGAAAAGGCTCAATAATCGTAAATAATGGCTCCCATTGCCGCTAGTGGAATAAGGACGGCCGAAATTAAGTTATAGTCGTAACATTTTGCGCGAGTCTCGTTTTGTGTACCGAACAGTAGTTGTAGCAATGGACCCTGAAAACGGTGCTTACTTTAGCAACTTGCAGGAAAGCATATTGATATTATCCAGGAGTAGATTAGACAGTTGAAAATAAACAGATGGTGTATTTCTCTTGCCGCTATAACAACAAATACTAAAAACAAGATTTAATACAACAAACGTGATTTTTTTGCGTGTTTTATAGATAATGGTGCGGAACCCTTCATGCGCGAGTCCGACACACACTTGGCCGGAAAAAGAACTTTGTTTTAAAAAAACATTGATAACTTAGGATTAGCTCCTATTGATACAAATGCAAAATATGAACATATTATATCCATCCATCAATATGAATACAATATGAATCCATCTTCCAATCTTGATGAAGACTTTGATACAAAGAGACACAAACAAAGTTAATGAAAAACTTGTTAATTGAATAAGATAATTATTATGTTGAATTGTCATGAAATTAAAATTTCCACATCGTCAACTTTCTTGAGACCATGGCAGCGCAGCGCGGTGTCTTTATCCATCAAATGGTAGTCTACTAATAAATTTTAAAAGCAGAAATCTTTTTATTACAATATTTTTACGAGTAAGACAATATTTGTACTTATGCCTTCATTAAAAACTCACAAAATGATGCTTTATTGATGTTTTTTTTTTTCCTCAAGACAGCGGAATAATGAAAATGCTTCGCATTTGTTCATTGTTTGAGTAAGTTTTCAAACAAACGTGATTCTTCGATTAGGAACCTAGTTATAATCAATTCCTGCGTAGACAGTAGACAGAGCATACATTCTTTGTAAAGTAAGATAACTGAGGAAACAATGATAAGAACATGTAAATAAAGGAACTATAATTTTCATAATTGTATTAATTAGATAGTACCTACGAATTGATGCTTGATAGTTTTGGTTGGTTAAGAACATAATAGTTAAAGTAAACAATTTACTTAACATGATTTAAACTTGAATTCCTGTTTCCTTTATAAGAACCATAAAAAAACATAAATGAAAGTGAAAGAAAAACGCATTATTTTCAATTAAAATTCAAGAGCATAATTAAAATTTTAGTTTCAGTAGCACTGGCATCACTTGCCTTAGAACTCGGTTTAAAAAAAGTAAATTCTTAGAATATTATCTAGTATCTTATTTATCATCTTCTTCTCAGAGTCTGTGACTCTCCAACTAGTTAAGGTCGGCTTATAAATCTTATCTTCTAGGTATAAACTTGTAAATGAAATCAATGTTATTTAACCTTGACGCCAAATAATAGGTTGGGGAAAGAGTTTCTTCGCATTTTTTAAGAAAATTCAAAACATTTTTTAACATAGTTTATTTACATTTCGCTAAAGTATTTAGGTACCATTTTGTTCTATAACTTTTTGCCATCTTTTAGGTAGGGACATGATCCCATTGCTATAGAAATTTTGGGGCTTCTGATCAAAATACCGCAACAAGTGGTTATGGCAGTCCTCTCGTGATGTTAACCTGACACTGCCTAGAGAATTCTGAAGAGAGTGAAACAGGTGGAAATCCGAAGGTGCATAGTCAGGAATAGTATACGACGGATGCATTACACCTCCCAGCCAAACTCTCTTAATTTTTGCTGAGTGGCTAAAGATGTTTGAGGTCTAGCGTTATAAAACCACACCCCTTCTGTTGATTAATTTCGGCCGCTTTCTCTCAACTTCTTGCTTTAATCTCATCAGTTGTTCGCAGTAGAGTTCAGAATCGATGGTCCTGCCTGGTAGTAACAGCTCATAATGAATAATGCCTTTCCAATCCCACCACACACACAGCATCACCTTGTTGCGAGTTAACCCGGATTTCGCCACAGTCTGTGAAGCTTAACCGGCCTTTGACCACGATCTTTTTCGCACTTTCTTGTCGTACGTGATCGACTTATCATCACTAGTTATCAGCTTCTTTAAAAATGGTTCGGTTTCATTACGTCGTATTAAAGAATCACAAATGAGTACACGGTTCGTTAGGTTTCTTTCAGTGAACCCGCCCAAATATCGAGCTTTTTTGTGTACCCATTTTTTTCAAATGCGCCAAAACTGTTTTGTGGTCAATTTCCAGTTCTTCAGCTACGTCGTAACTACTGATATGCTGATCTTGCCCCAATTTTTTAAAAATGGCATCAATTTTACCCGTAATAGGGCGACCAGAGCGACGTGCATCTTTGACATCAAAATTTCCGGATTGAAAACGCTTAAACCAAATTTGTGCTACTCTCACAGACACTGCACTAGGTCCATAGGTTTTTTGCGGCTTGCGTTGCATTTTTACCTTTTTTGTAGTAAAATTTTAAAATGTATCCAATTTCTTTATTAGATTCAATCATCTTGACAGTACGATAAACAAATGAAAAACACACTTTTTCCCCAACCTAATATGTGCCTTCGACGTAAATTCTGATATTTTTGTCATGGTCACAAGAAAACCAAAAGTAAAAAAAAAAACTGGCTGGCTACACGCAAATAGACCAAAAGATACAATCTGATCCACACTTGAAGTCAACATGATGCGATATATGTTGCAGAAAAATGCAGTAAAAAAATGAAAAAACACATTTTGTCATCGGGTAGTCGAATAGAGGAAAAGTTTTTTTTCAATTGTGATATTTCATAAATTAATGGGAGCATTTGTATGAAAAACTATTTAGGGGCCATTAACAACAAATTACATAGGCATCGAAGTTTTTTTTTCACACACTACAGAAAAAATAAACAAAGTTAAAGTAAATCATGGTTAGCATCACGTTTAATTAAAGTTAATTTTAATTACAGTTGTACTGCTTTTATTGAAATCAAATTTAATTCCTTGCTGATTGTATACCAAACACGGACCTCTATTTGTTTCACAAAGCTTGCATAGCCAACTGTGGTAGACCATTTTGTAATATCACGATTATGATAAAATAAGTAAAACAACAAACAGGATGGAATACGCATTTAAGTAGGTAGGTAAACTAAGCTAAGTAGTTTATCGTTTATCTATATTTCAATTATAGTAATAATAAAAAATATACTAACAATAATCTTAACACCCGGAATAAGGATAAACTTGCCGTTCCCAATTTCCAATTTATTTTTAATTTTAGACTGCATAAAGTCAAAGTCAAAGTCATTTATTTTTGCAAATTGGCCACCAATGGCACTTTTACATGTCCCAATTTTTTTTTTCCTACCACCGCTTCGGGACTACATATCGGCTGGTGATGAGAAGAAGCGGCGCAACAAACTCAGTCACCTTTGTCAGCCTGATTTTATTACAGGAAATACAATTACAAGATAGTGTAAGTGCGAGCTAGGCAGGTTATTAAGTCCATGCACTCTTGTCGTTCAAGTAATCTTCAACTTTGTAATATCCTTTTTCCATAAGGATTTTTTTAATGTGGTTTTTGAACTTATAAACAGGTAAGTCAACAAGAGTTTGTGGTACTTTATTAAATATTTTTTTGCATTTCCCCAAAAATGAATTACCTACTTTCTTTATTCTGAAGCTCGGAACGGCAAGTTTATTTTTATTTCTAGTATTATAATGATGTGAATCACATTTAAGGCTAAACGAACTAATGTTTTTTCTAACATACATAATATTATCAAAAATGTATTGTGACGTTACTGTTAATATTTTAATATCTTTAAAGACCTCCCTCAGAGAGTCGCGAGGCCCAAGACAATATATTGCACGTACAGCTCTTTTTGCAACACGATGATTGATTCGATGTCAGCAGCTGAGCCCCATAACAATAGAGCATACGACAATAAACTATGAAAATAACTAAAATATATTTTCCTCACAGCATAAGCCGCTGAACTGAGCCTTCCTGACAAGGCAATTATATGGGGACCCCATTGCAGTCGGGAGTCTATAGTAATTCCCAAAAAGGTTGTTGAATCGACTGCGTCTATGTGATCGTCTGACATATTAATATGCGTACTGACCTGCCTCACATTGGGCATAGTGAATTTGATGAGCTTGGTTTTTTTTGCATTAAGTAAAAGATTGTTAGCAGTAAACCATCATAAAGTGGGTAATTCGTTTATGGGAAAATGTATTCGCTTTTTTAATAAATTACCAGCGTCTATTGTAGAACTGCCCCTGTTAGATCTTTAATCGCATATTAAAACAACTTTAATGAAAAAAGGATATTATACTGTAAATCATTATATAAATGATAAAAATATTTGGAAATAAATACTGCCCTGCTCGCACAGGTACATTTATCTTGTAATGTTAATTATATATGCCTTCGTCTTCCGAGATTTATTACTCACTTGTAGTAGCTCCGCTACGCGTCAACCCACTCGCACACAGGTTTAGAGCTGTCAGAAAGAGACAAAAAATATCCCCCGACGGCTTGCCCCCCCACACTGTGCTTCATTCGTGTCCTTGCGCTCACGACGATCGCACGCAGTGAATACTTACTTGTGAAACGAAGTGCCGTTTTGTTCACGAAATGCCCAAAAGAAAACTCGACGAAAACAAGGAGGAAAGATGGAGGAGAAAACTAAAAAAGTATTCGAAAAGACTTCGTAAACGACCTGTATTGGAGTCGAGTGAAGGTAAGAGTTTTTATCTACCTACATTTAATTTGCAAAATAAATTTTGCTAATTTTGGTTATTTTATGCATACGAGATGTTAGGCAGTAATAATGCCGCTTCGAGTCAATACAAGATATTGATCAATAGCAATTACGAGTTAATACGCTACATAATCTAAATTATTCTAACATTATAAAGTGAATGTGATCACATTTTTCGTTTTGCCATTTTTTAAAATTTACATAGATCCGTCACGAGATGCCGGACATAATTAAACCGCTTAGAGTTAATACGATATATTGACCCATAGCCATTTTTACATGAGATAATACGAGATATTAACCGAATTCCTTTTTTTCTTGTCACCAGACGAGTTGGCGTTACCCCTCACCCCGTTACCAGACGTGGACGAGACGGTCAATGGCGTGTGGTCTCCGGCGCCTTCAGTGGATTCTCCGCTCGCCGAGTCACCACCGGAAGTTCCAGCCGCCACCCTGCAGTCATCGGTGGCCCCCGCGACTGCTACACACGCCACGCATGCGCTGCTGCCACCGGTACCCATATCACCTGCCATGCCTTTAGACACAGCAGAGACCGACGTTTCTATTGCCGGTACTTCCTGCGATCTTGTAGCAGACCCCGAGCTTTTACAAGCGCTAGGCGACTTCGAGGCGGAGACAACGGAGTAGGGCCGAGACATTTATAATGACTTGAGTAAAAGATAGGAACCGATATTAAAAGGAGGTCTTAAGAAGGAAACCCGTCAAGAGTTACTGAAAAAACACCTATTCCCTAAGAACTGCCCATTGGCTAAGGCGCCTATTTTGAATCCCGAAATCGGTACCATGTTAACCGAATCTGCACGAAACCGTGACACGCGAATTATAAATAAACAAAATTAGATCGGATGTGTCCTCTCAATAATCGGCTATACATTGACTGACATGCTTACCAAGACTGTGGATTCATCAGGTATTCTGAGAAATCTTACAGATGCTGCTAAAGTTTTAGCAGATGCTCATTTTGCGGAGACTGAAACGAGGCGTTCTCTTATCAACCCAATGGTGGACAAGACACTATTGGATGCATTTAAGGATCGTAAGAGAGATAGTCACCTGTTTGGTAATAAGTTAGGCGAATTCATCAAATCGTCTCGAGGAATTCAAAAGACTGGCAAACTAATTCAACCTAGCAATTTAAACCACAAAAACCCGCCGCCATCGAGACAGAATCAACGAGGTCCTCGAGCAACGACGTCGAACCGCGGCGGCGGGATGAAATCGTCTGTCTATCGTCGACGACCAGGCCCGTACCCAGCGGGGCCGGCACAACGCGCACCGCGAGCAGCGCCGGCTTCGCCGCCGCCGCCAGCGCCGCGCCACCAAAAGCAGACGACCCAAACCAAACGCAGGCAGTGACGTCACAGGTACATTCGGGTCGTTTACAATATTTTAAAAAGCAATGGACTTCTATCACCCATGATGAAACCATTTTACAGTGGATTACAGGCTATAAAGTTCCGTTTGCCAAAAAACCTATTCAGGCTTCCGTGTTTTACCCTAAATTGTCGTTACCTATTAGTGATCTACTCTTTATAGAAAAGGAGATAGTTCGCTTGATTGAATGTAAAGCTATACGTAAATGAGAACCATGTAAGGATCAGTTTGTTTCTAGTATTTTTTGGTTTCTAAAAGTAATGGTGATAAAAGGCTCATTTTAGATCCTAAAAAACTAAACCAATTCGTAGATATAGACCATTTTAAAATGGAGGACATACGAACTGCCATTAAGCTGTTAACTCCTGGGTGTTACATGGCCAGTTTAGATTTGAAGGAAGCATACTTTTTTTTGCCTATTCATGAGGAACACACAAAATATTTAAGGTTTACTTTTAAAAATAATTTATACGAATTCATAGTCCTTCCCTTTGGCTTATGTTGAGCACCTTATACTTTCACTAAGGTAATGAAACCAGTACTAACACATTTACGTTCTCGAGGTATTAAATGCGTATTTTATCTTGATGACAGCTGTTACTTTGGTAATTAATACTTATGGTGATTGTTTACAAAATTTAAATGAAACAATATCTTGCCTAGAAAAATTGGCATTTATAATCAATTTTAAAAAAGCTCCTTAACTTCTAGAAAATCATGGTAATTTCTAGGTTACATTCTTAATTCAGAAAAAATGTCTCTAGAATTACCAAATAAAAAGAAACACGATATCGCGACAAAGACTCAAATTATGCTCAATGCTAAAAGTACGACTATCCGTAGCTTTGCTCGTTACTTAGGTAGCCTATCTGCAGCTTGCCCAGCGGTAGCGTACGGCTGGTTACACACTAAATCGCTTGAGAGAGCAAAGTATTTGGCCTAATTACAGGACGATGATTATGATCAAGTGATGGAAGTTCCACATAGTTTACTAAAAGACTTATTATGGTGGAAAAACTCTATTATTACCGCTAGTAGCTCTATTAGTCCTAGCATTTATGCTTTAGAAATCTTTACGGACGCTTCCTTGATCGGCTGGGGTGCAGCATGCAAAGCAGAACTTGTGGCAGCTTACTTTGGTCTCAAGTCCTTTGCCAGTGCTATGCATGATTGTCACATACATTTACGCTTGGACAATACCACGGCTATTGCTTACGTTAATAAAATGGGTGGAGTTCAATACCCACACCTCAATGACACTGCTAAAAAAATATGGACTTGGTGCGAAACACGTCGAATTTTTTATTTGCATCATACATAACGTCATCTTCTCAAAATATTGAAGCAGATACTGAATCGAGAAATATCAGACATTGAGTGGGAACTGAACTCCACCGCATTCAATAACATCATTGACGTCTTTGACGAACCTGAGGTTGATCTATTTGCTTCAAGAATAAACGCAAAATACCCAAAATACGTGTCCTGGAAAAGAGACCCTTACGCTTTTAATGTAGACGCATTTACAATTAAATTGGACATGTATTTTTATGCTTTTCCGCCTTTCTCGCTCATCTTAAAGGTACTGTAAAAAATTAGTAATGAAAAAGCGACAGGAATACTTGTGGTGCCTAATTGGCCATCACAACCTTGGTTTCCGGTTTTTAAGTTTCTATGCTTTGGCAATCCAATTATTTTCAAGCCGGATAAATACCTTCTCTCTTCTAATTTCAGGGAATCTCACCCCCTTCATTATCGTCTTTCCCTGGTGGCGAGCAAATTATTAGGGAAGCGTTACTAAGACAGCAAGTACCTCAATCATACCTAAATATAATGTTATCATCACTAGCTGTGAGCACCAAATCTCAATATACATTTAGCTTTAAACTGTGGTGGAAGTATTGCTTGGCGAGGGGTCTGGCGCTTGAGAGAGCAAAGTATTTGGCCTAATTACAGGACGATGATTATGATCAAGTGATGGAAGTTCCACATAGTTTACTAAAAGACTTATTATGGTGGAAAAACTCTATTATTACCGCTAGTAGCTCTATTAGTCCTAGCATTTATGCTTTAGAAATCTTTACGGACGCTTCCTTGATCGGCTGGGGTGCAGCATGCAAAGCAGAACTTGTGGCAGCTTACTTTGGTCTCAAGTCCTTTGCCAGTGCTATGCATGATTGTCACATACATTTACGCTTGGACAATACCACGGCTATTGCTTACGTTAATAAAATGGGTGGAGTTCAATACCCACACCTCAATGACACTGCTAAAAAAATATGGACTTGGTGCGAAACACGTCGAATTTTTTATTTGCATCATACATAACGTCATCTTCTCAAAATATTGAAGCAGATACTGAATCGAGAAATATCAGACATTGAGTGGGAACTGAACTCCACCGCATTCAATAACATCATTGACGTCTTTGACGAACCTGAGGTTGATCTATTTGCTTCAAGAATAAACGCAAAATACCCAAAATACGTGTCCTGGAAAAGAGACCCTTACGCTTTTAATGTAGACGCATTTACAATTAAATTGGACATGTATTTTTATGCTTTTCCGCCTTTCTCGCTCATCTTAAAGGTACTGTAAAAAATTAGTAATGAAAAAGCGACAGGAATACTTGTGGTGCCTAATTGGCCATCACAACCTTGGTTTCCGGTTTTTAAGTTTCTATGCTTTGGCAATCCAATTATTTTCAAGCCGGATAAATACCTTCTCTCTTCTAATTTCAGGGAATCTCACCCCCTTCATTATCGTCTTTCCCTGGTGGCGAGCAAATTATTAGGGAAGCGTTACTAAGACAGCAAGTACCTCAATCATACCTAAATATAATGTTATCATCACTAGCTGTGAGCACCAAATCTCAATATACATTTAGCTTTAAACTGTGGTGGAAGTATTGCTTGGCGAGGGGTCTGGATCCATATAATATTGAGGTTTATAATATGTTAGATTTCTTGACGCAGTGCCTAAATGAAGGTGCTTCTTACGGGACTCTTAATAATCACCGCTCGGCTTTATCACTTATTTCGAAAAATAATGTTGGACAAGACGAACGCGTTCAAGGTTCTTTAAAGGCGTTTTTAAGATTTAACCATCGTTCCCTAGATATCACACTACGTGGAACCCTAATGTGGTTCTAGACTATCTCGCTAACCTGTACCCTTACACATCATTATCGTTAGAACAACTTAGTAAAAAGTTAGTTGTATTGCTAGCGTTAGTAACTGGGCATAGGTGTTAAACGTTGTCTCTGATTAGAATTTCAAACATTTAAATAATAATGGCGAAAACTTAATTATCAAGATTACTGATATCATTAAAACTTCGGGGATAGGTAGATGTCAACCGATACTTGAGTTGCCCTTCTTTAGCCAGCGTCCTTGTGTCTGCCCTGCAGAGACTGTTGTCACCTACATAAATGCAACCTCCTCGAATAGAGAAAACCAGTGTGACGAGCTCATTTTGACCTTTAGAAGACCCTTTCACCCAGCTTCTTCCCAAACTATAGGGCGCTGGATAAAGCAGACTCTTACCGCTAGTGGCATTGATACTACTATGTTCAGTGTTCATAGCACTCGCCACTCTTCAACCTCAGCGGCTCATCGCGCTGGTGTCAGTGTCAATGTCATTAAAAGAACTGCCGGTTGGTCAGATAATTTGGCAGTTTTTGCTAATTTTTACAGTTGCCGAAAATGATAATAATTTTGTTAATGTTTTGTTTACATGATTGTAACACCTAATGAAAGGGCTCACAATTTTTTTTTCTGTTTTGTTTTGAATTTAATGGTAAATTTGTTCAATAAACATTATTTGATTAAAATTGTTTTTTTATTATGAATAATCGTTCTACAACATTACATAGCGATTTACTCTCTAAACATCTACAAGTGAATAATAAATCTCGGAAGACGAAGGCAGGATAATCTAATGATCAAACGAACTTACCTGAAGTGAAGTTCGATCTTGATTATCCTGGCTTCGTCGAAGAGATTTAAGGTCCCTCCCAGCGCTTTAGTACGATAGGTTATACTTCTCCCCTTCGATTTTGATAGAACTTATTTTGTATGCTCTGAACTGAATGAAGCACAGTGCGGAGGGGCAAGCCGTCAGGGGATATTTTTTGTCTCTTTCTGACAGCTCTAAACCTGTGTGCGAGTGGGTTGACGCGTAGCGGAGCTACTACAAGTGAATAATAAATCCTGTGCGAGCAGGGCAGTATTTATTTCCAAATATTTGTATCATTTATATAATCATTTACAGTATAATATCCTTTTTTCATTAAAGTTGTTTCAATATGCGATTTAAATTTTAACAGGGGCAGTTCTACTATAGACGCTGGTAATTTATTAAAAAAGCGAATACATTTTCCCATAAACGAATTACCCACTTTATGCAGTCTGAAATTGGGAACGGCAAGTTTATTCTTATTTCGGGTGTTAAGATTATGAATGTCACTTTTCTTAAGGAATAAGGACAGGTTTTTGCGGATATACATTATATTTTCATAAATAAATTGGGATGCTACTGTTAGTATATTAATTTCTTTAAACAGTTCTTTTAAGGATTCTCGGGGTCCAAGGCCGTAAATGCCCGTACAGCTCTCTTTTGCAGTACAAATATAGATTCAATGTCTGCTGCTGAGCCCCATAACAATATTCCATATGACATTATACTATGAAAATAGCTATAATACACCAATCTTGCCGTTTCAACATCAGTCAGTTGTCTTATCTTTCTCACGGCATAAGCAGCAGAGCTAAGTCTTCCCGACAGAGTCTCGATATGCGCACCCCATTGCAAACGGGAATCTAAAGTGATTCCTAAAAATGTAGTGGAACTAGATGTATTAAGTTGTTCATCTTTTACAGTTATATGTGTCGAGACAAGTTTTACGTTGGGCATTGTGAATTTGATGCACTTTGTTTTATTTGCATTGAGCATAAGATTATTGGTGGTGAACCAATGCAATACTTGCGAGAGTGCATTATTTACATCGTCAAATGAGTCTTTACCTCTCTTGATTTTAAAAATCAATGAAGTATCATCTGCAAATAACACTGTCTCACAGAGGTCTTTCGTAAAAGATGGAAGGTCATTTATGTAGATTAGAAAGAGCAGAGGCCCTAATATCAAACCCTGCGGCACGCCCATAGTAAGAGGCGACCCAAAAGACTTAGCTCTATTGATGCAAACTTTTTGTGTTCTGCCAGTGAGATAAGAGTTTACTAAATCTGAGGCATCGCATGAAACACCATAGTGTCTAAGTTTTTTCAGTAAAGTTTGATGGTCCACACAATCAAAAGCCTTAGAAAGATCACAAAGAACTCCCAAAGCGTCCTGCCTACTTTCCCAAGCATCAAACACGTGTTTCAAGAGTGCAACTCCAGCATCTGTAGTGCTTCTACCTTTCGTGAAGCCATATTGTTTTTTATGTAACAATTTATTGAGGACAAAGTGTGATAAAAGTTGATTAAAAATTACTTTTTCAAAAACTTTACTAAGAACTGGTAAAATTGAAATTGGTCGAAAATTTGAAGGATCAATTTTCTCGCCTGATTTATATAAAGGATGATCAGATGTTTACTATTTAAAAAGGGGTTGACAATAGTGCCCGAGTTTCTTGCGCTACTTCTTCTCGTTGCTAGCCCAAAATTGTTCCGAAGTAGTGGTAGGGAAAAAAATATTGGAAACTGTAAAAGCGCTTAGTTTAAGCCTATTTACATTTAATGAATTGGTTTTATTGGTTTTAATTGCCGCCTAAGCATAGCTTGACGATTGATTTAATTCCTGTTGTCCAAAATTATGTCTTAATGTTACCTACCCTGCTCTTCTTTAACAATTTTACTCCAATGCTAATAAAGTTGTTATGATATTGTTGACTTAATTAAATTTACTGTTATTATAGACTAGGCGTTAGGATTAGGGACCAAAAAAAAATTGTTAAGAGTTTAAATAATTTTGAAAAGTCATAATCACCCTACGCCTCTTTAACTGCTACATCTTGTTTTTCCATCTAAATGAACTGCATTTAAGTACTAAGAAGCTAACAACTACCAAAAAAGTTTCGGTCAGAGGTCAGTATGACAACAGAATAAGCTCGTCTGTTCCGTAGTGATAGGCCAGGCGAGTCTTTGTTACAAAGCGGAGATTTCCGGCACCCGGAATCTGTGGTTTTGCTGAATGTTAACATCTGTTTAAAGTAAGGTACCATTTTGTTCACGATAATGTAACTGGTAATTGTAGCTTAAGTTAAATTTTATGTATTTTACTAACAAAGAACAACAAAATGTTAATAATATTATATATATTTAACACTTATAGTATAGCACATGCTTGTACATTTTTATCTATAGGTAGGTTTGGTTTGGATTATTGCTGCTAATGCTAGTGGTATTTAAGTTCTCTTAAATCAAATATCTGCTGGTTTGTCTAAATTCGAGATACGGATTTGGTCTTGTTGTATACAGGGTGTACAAAAGTATGGGACACTCCTTAAAGCCACGTGATCAGCTGGTCATATAGTATGTTATATATGACCAGTTGATCACGTGGTTTTAAGGAGTGTCCTATTCTCTTGTACAGCCTGTATTTTAGCCTGATATTGGCAAATTAGTTATTATTCTACTGCATGTTTTCTCAAATTCACTGGTTTTATAAAAAAAACTATTTGCAGGTATGTTGGTGTTTTTTAGAAGTTAAAACACCTGTTTTAATATTAAGTATGTTATAAAATCAAACTTTAGACAGATACCGCAGTTTAGAAGTATTCACGTATTAATAAACTAGTATGGGTTTAAATTTGTCTAATTTGATAAAGATTAATCAAATCTTTTTATTAAATTTTCGAACAATCTATTTTATTAAGCAGATAAAACCGATCTAAACTGCGGCTAAGGACGGCATTCTTATTACCTACAGCGTCTTCTACTCATGTTAATTTTTATGGAGATAAAAATAGAAAGTAATTACAAAATAATTACGCGTTTTTTTATTTTTATTTATTTAGTTACAACTTAACTTACAAACTACCATTACAGGTTGCCCTATTGCGATAGCGAAGCGACTAAAAAACAGAAACAAGTAAAACCCTTAATAACTATACAATTTCTACTATAATAATCTATTGCATTTTGTATGACACTGTCAATAGTGCCACCTTTGTGAATTCACTCAGATGGCAACAAAATAGATCCACATCATCTGCTATAATGTTGAGTATGCGGATCGCGCGCGTCAGCGGCGCCTCGGCCAGCAGGCGCGTGCGCGCGGCCGGCGCGGCAAGCAGGCGCGGCCTGCGCCGGCGCCACACGTAGCGATCGGGCACGCACAATCCCACCCTCAACAGTATATCCGCATTGTGCACTTTGCCTATTACAATTTTAAATATATACGATACCAGTGCCACGTCCCTTCTTACTTTTAGCTCGTTGTACCGCACCATGCCTAGTACGAACAATGTTGGGTACATTAGTGGATAGAAGGGGTACACTCCATAAAGCCTTAGGTATAAGTATCGTATAAACTTATTTTGGACTCGTTCTAGCATCAAGTTATACTTATCTTCATACGGAGCCCATATTATTGCGTTAAACTCTAGTTGACTGCGTACCAAGGCGTTGTACAAAGTGACGATGGCTGCTAAACCCGTGAACCCTGCGGAGAACAAATCCCAAATTCCTGTATGCTTTTTTGCATATTAAAGTGATGTGATCCCGAAAATTTAAATCTGTGTTGAGACGAACTCCTTAATCTCTTACCTCTTCTACTCTCACTATTGGTGTGTTGTCAACCGCGTAACTATTCGGGGTATAATCGCGTGCACGAGTAAAACTTATAGTCACGCACTTGGACGTATTAAACTGCAGCAAATTTTCTCTGCTAACCAAGCCACCACTCTGTCTATGTCCCTTTGTAGCTTTTCCCCATATTCTTTAGTTCTGATAGACAAATATAGTTAAAGTCATCAGCAAAGAGCAAGCACTTCGAATCTCTAATGACCTCTGGTAGGTCGTTAATCAATAATATGAACTGAAGAGGCCCAAGATTACTAACCTGGCTTACTTCCAACCTGGTGAAATAGGCATCAGATGTATGACCTGCATATTCTACATATTTTTGCCTATCTTTCATGTAGCTTGCAAAGAACTTTAGTAAATGAGGAGTGAAACCGAATCCCGCCAGCTTCTTTAGTAATATGTCATTATTCACCAAATCAAACGTATTTTTAAAATCAAAATAGGCGGCATCGATTTGTCCCCCTCGGTCTACTTCTGGTAATAAATCCGATACATAGCTCAAAAGGTTGCTGGTAGTGCTTTTAAGCGGTCGATATCCATGCTGAGCATCTGACAGTTGTAAGCTTACTTGTGTGAATATTATTCTGTGGATTGCAGACTCGAATACTTTAGCCGGTGTGCTCAGAACTGCTACTGGTCTATAGCCCTCTACACTCGCGTCCGCGCTCCCTTTAGGCACTGGAACAACCCTTGTGGTGGTGTGGAAGGGCAAGCGTAAGCATGGCGGACAACTTTTGAGGTACAAAGATGTGCTGAAGCGCCATATAAAGGGATGTGACTTAGATCCTTCTCTCTGGGAGGATTTAGCATCCACCCGTGGAGAGTGAAGAACACGCGTGAATGTCAAAGTCGCTGAATTTGAATTCCGGCGGCTTTCTCATCTTGACGCCAAGCGCGATGAATTGAAAGCCCGACCACCTGCGGCTATCAGTTATAATTTTAATAACGGTGTGCTAACATGTCCTCAATGTACGCGTACCTTTGTCAATAAAGTTGGGTACGTAAGCCATGTTAGGGCACACGAACGACGACAGCAAAATAGGGAGTAGAAGTGGTCGCCGTAACCGAACTCGGTTAAGAGGATTATTATTATTGTGGTTTTCCATCTCTCCGGGAACTCGGCAGTTTCAAGCGATAGGTTGAAGATGTAAAGAAGCGGCTCATCAAGCACGGCTCGGCAGTCTCTAAATATGTACGGTGGGATACCATCGGGTCCCCCAGACTTCTTGGGCTTGAGCTGCTGCAGCGCGCGCTGCACGTCCCTTAGTTGTAATGTACCTATGTGAACCCGAGCCGCTCCGTTCTTGGCGCCAGCCTCCTCCATCGCTATGCCTGTGTCTAACATCGCCTTTTCCCTGTTATACACTGAATGAAAGTATTTAGCAAACTCACCAGCACATTGTTCTGCCGCCAATACTTCAACTTCTTTTAAAATTACTTTGGATTTCATATTCCTCCTCTTTGAATTCAGGTAACTCCAAAACGCTCTTGGGTTCTCCATCAAATCACTCTGAATCCGTGTCCTGTAACTATCCTCGGCCTCTTTAATCATATTTTTAACTACAGTTTTACACGTAGCGAACGCATCGTAATCTGATTTAAGCTTACTCGACTTTTATTTTTGTGAAGATATGCTTTAGTTTTAATTTTATTGATTATGTCAACCGAGTACCATTCAGGGTAACAATACCGAGAAGTTTCATGTATTTGTCTTTTCCGCGGCACACAGGCATCCAATCACATTTATTGTTGTATAAAAAAGTCAAGACAATTTTCTAAATCTAAACCATACATCGAGGACCAGTCCTCCGACATTAGATCCGCTAATTTAAAGTAAAGTAATGGAAAGTCCGCTTTATTAAAATTCCAACGTGGAAGTTTCCTACTTGACTAATGATGAAGCCTCGTCAAGATTCATGGAGTAGTTCGTGAGATCAAATGCAGCTTTTGTAAACAAATAAAATAAATAAGTAAAATTACTAAGAACAAATTCACAAAATCGCAAACTCACTTAACCTTTACTAATTAATAACAACAACACCACAGTGGATCTTGCGAGTGGCGTCTGTTATTGTTATCAAGAAAGTTATCCGCTTCTATGTTAAGTTAGTTTGCGATGGCCTGTAGCGTAGGTAGCGTAGATACGCTGCCAATTTGCGGGCCTGCTAAGAGCTATAAACACACTCGAACGCGAATTAACCATTGAGGTATAATATACTGTACCTTATACCTCAGTGGAATTAACGCGATCATGAATAGGTACAAATGTTACTCTTTATTTGGCTGACGTTTTGACTGGGCAACACCGACCGTAAAAACTTACATGTACAAATGTTACCTTTTATTTGCCTAACGTTTCGATTGGGTTACACCGACCGTAAGAACTATTAACATATTCGTAATTTGCAATGCAGGCTTTGGACTAGAAAATAATCTGTAAGATCACTTATATTAGAAAATAAACAATATTAATTTACATTCGTTTTTAAGTTTTCTGATTTTGCTAGAAAGTGGATACTTTATAAAAAAAAACAATCAAACAAAGAAATACTGTTTAGGCTAAAAATTATACTTTGTGAGGGTGACATGAATTCATTTAGAAAAACTAAAACTTTACTTCCGTTAACATACTTACAAAAGGTTATCGTTTAATCATATACAATATGCTGGAATTACCGAACGTTCAACTGATTTTGATGACATTTCATAAAGAGAAAGCTTGAACCCGAGGAAACAACATTTGTTCCTCTTTATTATTGTCTCTCCTTAGTTTAGACCGTAGGGGGGAACGGAATAAAAGAGACAATAAAAGAGAGAAACTTTAGTCCACGCGGGTAAAGCCGTGGGTATAATTATGTATATTAACCTATATGCTCGAAAAAAAAGATAACATTGAAGAAACAATGACTGCTTCAGACGTGTGCGCTAACTGAGCGAGACGTTTAATGGATATATACAAGATCTACGCTACGCTATATAAAAGTGTGGTATATTGTATCCTTAAAATAAACTAAAGTCGATGACACAATCCGTAATCTCCTTTTGTTTCTGATGTCGTTAATTCCGTTTCTAGTTAGGTTAGAAATCCTAGACCCAACAAGTCCGATTATTACATCGGTAAGCTTGCCATCTTGTTTTCCGAATGTATGAGTTTCCCCACGATTTTTACCTCCGCCGAATAACCTAGCTAGGTACTCAATCCGTACACATATTCTAAAAATGTTAAGGTTTTCGTACTCGTCGTATGTTCTCATGGAATAAGCGAGGTTTCATACGGTGACTTCTGAGCTACCATAGTCGAATAGGTACAGAGGTGAAGTGATTAAACCGGACTGAACTGAGCAAAGTTTTTACGGTTTTCCATTAAAAAGGTAAACTTTTAGTGTTATAAAAACAACTTTTTGTTCCAACTGTGCAGTTAATCAGTTTTTTAAGTAATTTGTGGTTTTACTGATTTGGAACTTTTATTTTACACTATAAGATGCCTTGACATTTACGGCACTAGTTCCGTTTTGTTGTGTTTTGTGTTGATAAACCAATACATGTACATCCGCAAAAACCTGTCCTTATTCCTTAAGAAAAGTGACATTCATAATCTTAACACACGGAATAAGAATAAGCTTGCCGTTCCCAATTTCAGACTGCATAAAGTGGGTAATTCGTTTATGGGAAAATGTATTCGCTTTTTTAATAAATTACCAGCGTCTATTGTAGAACTGCCCTTGTTAAAATTTAAATCGCATATTAAAACAACTTTAATGAAAAAAGGATATTATACTGTAAATGATTATATAAACGATAAAAATATTTGGAAATAAATACTGCCCTGCTCGCACAGGTACATTTATCTTGTAATGTAAAATATATACTATTTAAATAGAGGCTGACAATAGTGACCGAGTTTCTTGCGCTACTTCTTTTCGGCGCTAGCCCAAAATTGTCCCGAAGTAGTGGTAGGGAAAAAAAATATTGGGACGTGTAAAAGCGCTTAGTTTAAGCCTATTTACAGAAATAAATTGGTTTTAATATATCATGTTTTTCGATTTCCATTTAAAAAAATGATTTACCTGTAATTGTTTCAGTAACATTATTTATTAAGAACTAGCTGACCCGGCGAACTTCGTACCGCCTAATAGTATTTTTTATTTCGTCAGCTTTTCCGATATTTTTCTTATTTATTTTGCTGTTCAGGGTACAGACAAATCCAACAAATCATTTAAAACCATTAAAATCGATCCAGCCGTTCTCGCGTTATAAGTGTTGTCACGAACCCGACTTTGTTTTATACAACACTAGCTGACCCGACGTACTTCGTACTGCCAAACAGTATGTTTTTCCCGTATTTTTTAAATGTTTTTATTATTTATTCTGCTAATCGGGACGGACTCAAATCCAACACAGCAAAAACCATAAAATCGGTCTAGCCGTTCTCTTGTTATAAGTGTTGGAACAAACACGACTTTGTTTTGTATTAAGATTAAGTACTCTGTTTCAGATTTCAGATTAAATAACTATTTAATAACAATGCTCACAAACGGTCTTACCTCAGGTTCAAGTTCAAAAAACGAAATTATAGGAATTATAATCTACAAATCCCACTAATATTATAAATGCTAAAGTTTATGAGAATGTTTGGATGTTAATACGTTGTGACTCAATCATGCGTTAATGGCTAAACGGATTTTAATGAAACATATAGAATATGATCTGGATTAACATATAGCTTACTTTTTATTCCGGATCAATGTTCCTGTGGGATATTTTTCTTTACAGGGTGTACAAAAGAATGGGGCACTCCTTAAATCTACTCGCTTACCTAGATGACAATGTATGGAGCATCTGAAAATAAATTCACGATTTCGATGTTGCTCCCGTAGGAAAAGTTGTTGTATATGACAACCTGATCACGTGGTTTTAAAGTGTCCTATTCTCTTGGACACCCTGTATATTGTTCTTTATTTGGACGGTTTGCATTATGTGCCATACCAAACATCCTGTAGTCCACGCAAACGAAGTTGCGGAAGCTGAGTGCAAAGCTTTAAAAGGGGGGTTAGTATAGACCATCTAGAACATGTTGAGCCATTTTAATCCTTACCAAAGTCAGGTATTTTTTTTAGGGAACTGACGATTTTAGTTCCAAAATCCCAAAATTTTCTAATTAAGTGCCAATAACGCAAAGTTCAAGTGGAATTTTATTCTATCTATCAAGTCTATTTTTTTAATGTAGGTACTTTATTAATTTAATGTGTGTTTATTGATATCAATCATTATAAAGCACCATTTTAACTAAAAAAAATACTACTTGCAGACTATATTTAAATTTAACAGAAAAAAAATCAAAAGAAAAAATTGGATTTTTTTGACATTTAAATAAAAATTTAAAATAGCTACATGTGTTCAGTCAATTTTAAAAACTTGGTGCGTTATTTTTCTTGCTTTTATGGTACCACTTACCTAAATATGTTCACACTTTTAGAATTTAGGGCACCTGAACCAGTTAAAGTCCCTAATATAAATTTTTAAGGAGGTAAACAAAGACAGGTTTTTGAGAAAGAAAGAAATTTTGATGCTCAAAATGGCTTCCACTATTGCGTATACATTAACAACAACGATTTCTCAGTTTCATCGTCGTGATTTTTAGCTGCATTTCCTGTTTCATAGTTGTGAAAGCTGTTTCAATCCTTCAAAGTAATTCTTTACTCGTGTATATTTCGGTAGTAGTTATATAGGAATTCCTTTGCCCTTTACACAAAAAAATCTACCGGGGTCAGGTCGGGTGATCGTGCGGGCCAAGGGATGGGCCTATCTCTGCCTATCCAGCTGCCTGGAAAATAGTTGTTGAGATGTTCCCTGACAATTAACGTCTAATGTGCTGGACATCCATCTTGTTGAAACATGATTGGTTCAGGCGCCCTAACTTCTAATATTGTGAAAATATTTAGGTAAATGATACCTGAAAAGAAAGAACAATATCATATTATATGCATATTAGTATGCAGTTTTACTTGAATGTAAGATATATCAGTTACTATAAGCTCCGCCACAAACTACATTATCTGCATTACCTCAAGGTTGACTGGTAGAGAATGCTGTATAGCATTAAGTCCGCCAATTGTACTCACCTGTGCAATAAAGTTTAAATAAATAAATAAATAAAATATCTCACAATGTTTTTAAAATTGACTGAACACATGTAGCAATTTTATTTATTTATTTAAATGTCAGCAAAAATCCATATTTTACTTTTGTTTTTTTCTGGTAAGTTTAAATAGTCTGAAAGTAGAATTTTTTTAGTAAAACGGTGCTTTAAAATGATTTGTTATCAATAAACACACATTAGGCTAATAAAGTACATTAAAAAAATAGACCTTTTCACTTGAACACCACGTTATTGGCACTTAATTGGAAATTTTTGTGAGTTTGGTACAAAAATCGTAAAAGTTCCCTAAAAAAAATACCTGACTTTGGTTAGGACAAATATGACTACAAAGGTTCTAAATGGTCTTTGCTAACACCCCCATGAGGCTTTGCACCCAGCTTTCAAACACCTTGTATAATAATTAACTACATAATTATTTGTAAACTTTGATGACAAGAAGAGTGGACATAACCAAAAGTTTAGGGACGGAGGGCTACCCTAGACGACATAATTTTATCACGGAAATCTATTGGGTTACGTGTCTAGAAAAAGAATATCCACTTGCTCACAATTCCCCGTGGATGGAAAAATTTAAATAGACACAATCAAGTAAGTACCTATGTTATATTACCATCTAACATTTAGGTATTTCGTGGGTTCACTTACGGAAGGTTTTAATATTAAAACCTTCCGTAAGTGAACCCCGTAAGGGATATCCCTTTGCTCTCTAACTGTCAGTTAAAATTTCAACCACTGGTAGCATTCTGTCAAATTTACTGTATCAATAATCAAAGATAGGCAGTTTTTTTTTAAATAAAGCAGGTAACTGACATATCGATTATTACTGATAATCTCAGATTACTATCTCCTGTCAACTATAAGAAGGATATTGAAACCGGCCATTAATCAGTTTATGGCGTTTAATTTTTTGTAACTTGAAAAAGTTATAAAAATATCAACCATGGCAAGTAATGTAAAATTACTTATTTATATCGGAACCTCATATCTTACAATATTTGGCTTGACAAAAAAGAAAATTTAACAACTAAATCATAATTTCAAATCTCACGCTTCCTGGCAAGATGGTTGCGGGCGGTTATATTCCGATACATCAGAAATATCAGTGGCAGTGACTGGCACAATTGGCAATCTTGAAAAATATATACAACGTCATTGTTTTATTCTTCTGTAACTAGGTCACTTTATTGGCACGCCATGAGTTACGATATATTATTTTCGTTTCGTATTTCATAAACAACAACAGGACTTCGCGTCTGAGGTTCTGGGTTTAATTTCCGGTCGAATCAATGTAGAAAACGAACTTTAGCTACTTACTTGAGGGTCAGAGCAATGTAGGTAAGTGATATTGTCTAATATTTATATTTATTTATTTATTAAGATTTCCGTGAAATAATAGAGTTTAGGTAAAGTAAAAAAAATAAAAAGTAAAGTATGCCTTTTTTACGTCCTACTGCAGGTCACAAGCCTCACCTCAACTATTAGGTGGTTTAGGCCATACTCCACACGTGTGCCCAGTGCGAATTGGTGGAGGGTTGTTGTAAGTCCACTGACTAAACCTTACTGTCAGATGTTATTAAGCGCCCTAGGGCCTCTGACTAGGCTTTACGACCAATATCAAGCGATATGAGCCGGGACCAACTTTTAACGTGCCTTCCGAAGTACGGAGATGCTCGTGATAAATGTCACTAAATATGGTCGGAACTCACAACCGCGGCGATGGTTGCTTAACTTTTTACCTCAATTTAGGTTACAACACTTATTTTAAAAAATGAGAGCCTCGGAAGGTTTTTCTTGTAATATCCAATTAAGAAGTTAATTAACCTCTCGGTCCTGCAAAACGAGATACAATAAAAAAATATTGTTATGCGGTCTTATGTGATCGCTGGACAGCTAATAAGTTAAAAAAACTTATCTAGAATGAACTTCAGTTAAAATCATTCTCTGGTGTGGCGTGGGTTTGTCTTCAAAAGTACTGATCTTCCAGGAAGTGTTTAACTGAATCCGGTCCACGCAAACATAAATCTGTGGTAAATTCGTAGACATTTCTGGATCTTATATCGGATTTTACGTCATTGATATGCAAAATATTTCTGCCAAAACTGATCAACAATTTTGTATTATCATGATGGAGGTCACTCACCTAGTATCCATGGTGAGGTTTTGTAATACGTGTCGTAGAATGGTGGCGGTGTGCCGATGTTCCTTTGTTCTTGGCGCTGGAGCTGCTTAGCTCACTGTGCTAATACACAAGGCACACAAGTAGCTCTTGGCTCGAGCCTTACAGCTTGTTTGCCGAGCGATTAGCATCATTGTCCCCGCTCCCAAAGTTGACATTGCGCACTTACAGATTTTTTAACCTTCACGTAGAAATTAGTTGGGCAAACTTCAACTGATATTTTTGTGTATCACTTCACACCGAATGACATGTTTGCATGGAACATTAGATGAACAGTGTTCACAATGACTGAATCGGCAACTATTAACAATTGGTTTATAGTCACTAAACACTCGTAATTTCAAATTGTTTGTAGTTTAACTGGTATTCTATGGTGCATTAAATATGTTAAGTAATTAAATTAAATTGACAGTGTTTTTATGACTTCATATTTGATAGGTTGTGTTTGTGTTTAACGTGCGAAAATTGTCGCGGTTTGTTTGTACACGGATGAAAGTTTCAGCGCGTGCGAGCCGCGCGGCGCGGCTGAAGCGTTCGCCGCGGTCGTCGCGATGCGACTGCCGCTCGTTTCAGCGACGCGCTACCGAATGAACTGAAAACCCAAGTGCGTGGGACTATGGTCCGACAGCAAGTTTTGTGTGCTTAAGCCCCATACAGTACTTAATGTCAGCAACCATTAGGAATGTTATCGTAAATTAAAGAATGTAAGATCTTTTAAGGATGTACATAAAATACTTGGGTATATTAATTTTAATGAAACACATTAGTTATATATTTACCTACACAAGCCCTCTTGGCTTGATTTACGATTCTCAGAGAAGTGTTTTAAATTTTATTTTAAAACTAGCTGTGTCCGCAACTTCGTTTGCGTAAACCAATGAATCGCAAAGAATACTTCTTATTTCATTGTTTAATCTCATCTCAGCCTTTTGTAGTCCACTGCAGGACGTAGGCCTGCAGTGGACAAAGAGTGCCAAAGAGTGCCAAAGAGCACGATATCCCGCGTTTTTATCCATCTACTGACAGCCATCTTACTAAGGCCAAGGTCGTCGATCCATCGAGCTGGGGGGCGTCCTACACAACGTTTGCTTAGGCGTGGCCTCCACTCAAGAACCCGTTTACCCCACCTTTCATCGGTCCTGCGAGTCTGGGACAGATGTGGCCATTACAGAAAGATGTTGTTTAACCTAACCTATACTTAGAAAATACTGAACTTCAAATACAAAATTTTACTCGCTTTTTAAGGTTTATGATTCCAACAACACCTATATACTTTGAGTGAGTTCCTAACCGTAAGCCTTAATAATAATTTTAGTAATGTTTACTTTGAAAACGAAGGACTTTCCATACACAACTTCATCCCCCTTTAATTTTATTTTTATCAAAATGCTGAGATTCATGTATTAATTTTCATATACATATAACCGTAAACACTAAATTTGGAGAACCTAACTTTAAAACTGACGGACTTTCATACAAGCTTTGGATCCCCATTTCACCCCCTTAGGTAGGGAATTTTGAAAAATCCTTCCTTAGTGGATGCCAACGTCATAAGAAGAATACGTGTGTGAATTTTCAAGCTTCTAGCCTTAAGGATTTGGCCTGTGCGTTTATTTATCCCCCCTCCCCTATTTTACCCCCTTAGGGTTTGAATTTTAGAAAACGCTGAAATATATTATATCTATCATTTTTGCTGTACTCCATTCATACGAAATTTCATGTAAATATATCCAAAGAATTAAAATTGCGAAAATAGTTCCAAAGAATATCAATCTTGCTAGTGAAGTACATTTATGTCATAAACATGTCGAAGCTATTAGAACTTTAATTTTCTAACGTTATCAGCATGAGCTCATTATGCTGAACAACCTTTCCTATGACGTTATTTTAATAGCTCTCAAAGTTTAGCTAGTCTGCCTCATTTTTCTTTATATCAACAGTAAGTGCTGATGACGTTGACCAACTTTTCCTTAGGCGCTATATAAATTCCTATTAAAAATTAGACGGGCCACTGGTGTTCCACATTAGGTATTCAGACCTTCAAAATTTATTTATTTTTAGCCTATATGTTGCCGAGGATCAATGGCTATATAATAAAAAAGTTTCATCAAAATCCGTCTAGTAGTTTTTTCGTGAAAGGCGAACAACAGACAGACAAACAGAAAGACAGACAGTCAGACAAAAATTTCAGAAACCATATTTTTGGCTTCTATTGGTCATATGAACAACCCATCCATCCATCCATCCATCCATCAGCCGAAAGACGTCCACTGCTGGACATAGGCCTCCCCCAAGGATTTCCACGAAGATCGGTCCTGTGCCACCCGCATCCAGCGGCTTCCCGCGACCTAACACCCCTAGTAGTATTTTTTTTTTAATTATCTCCAATGTACAGAATTTACCCTCACTACAGTTTTATTATATGTATAGATAATGTTATTTTAAAGATTTATTCTACTTTGTTAAGTAGGTCTCAATCCTAATAAGATTATAACATTTACAAGATCATAATTAAACATGAAAATATGTCATAAATCAATTATGTTTATTAGATAATATTGTCTTTCAGCATCTAAAGGTTCAACATGTAAAAGTACCTATTACAGGTCCTGAAATGTAAGCTCGTTATTCATTTAGGTCTCCCACATATTTTTATTAAACTTCCACTTTTCTCAACGGCCAATCAACGGAAGTACAGTTGTTATTCGCTAATCTGATATGCTTGTAAGCTTCGATGGTAAAATAAAAAATGTATTCTAATGCAAAATTGGGAAGTAAAAATAATACGTTAAGCTTCCACATGAGACATATTAATTATTCTCGTTTTGTTCGGCTGAGTGGTTAAAAATATAACCTTATGACTAAAAGTGTGATCTCCATTAACTCTTTTAGGTGTGAAAAAATAAACAGGTTCATTAATTGAACTGCGTTTGAAATAGGAAATTATATTGGACATTATATTTAACAAGCCGTACTGAAAATACAAAGGGTACCAACGATCGTGCTTATTTTAGAATGGTTCACAAAATGAGAGTAAAGATTCTTTTGACACAATTTACATTTGTTTAGAGGTGTTGTGGTACCTGAAATCTAGCGTAATTTTTATGTGATTTATTTAAATTGTTGTAGTTGTTGTCACCAGGTAAGCAGGCGGTAGCAGGTCTTAATCGGTGCATATATTATAGTTTCTACGGAGAGCTAGTTACCTATAGTTGTATACAGGAGACATAGCAAGAGTACATAACGCATTATAGGCTTCAGCGATTTTAATTTTTTTACGCTGGCTGCATATCCGCTCAAGCGACGACCCTACAAGGTCACATGACCCTTGAGGGCTGCGGGTTTACCAACCGCAAAATGGCGGCCGTAGGGTTTTACTTCGTTGCTAATATTATTGTTTATAGATAGATTTATTCACTATAAACTTCGATACGGTATTTATTAACTAATGGTTTTTTATAATATAAAAAGGAATATTTAGATCACTTACCAATAAACACACAAATATTGAATTCGAAATGCACAAGATCACATTTTGTAGATGTTGGGTAAATATGATATTATTATCACTTAAAATCGGTTTACGTTTGCAAAATTACTGTCACGTAAAACCTATTTAGTAATCTTTTATATTCAGTAATAACTGTAACACGTTTGATACACTATTATTATTTTTTAAATCACCAAAGAACACTCTCACAAAATTCACAATCACTGACTGAATTTTGTAAACAATTCTACAGACAACTTTATACATTTTCTTCGTAACGTTGATCTTTAAATTTTAAAATGTTTATTTTGCTGTTTTAGATAATTACGAATCAGATGGTATAGATTAGTAAAAGGACATAGTTTTTTTACAATGGGGTTGGGTGGTAAAATCAAAACGCTTATAGGACACTGATAGGTAAAAGTTGGAAGAATGAATGATTATGATTGCATTGATTACTGTTTTAATAATTTAAAGACCTCAGTTTTTAACCGACTTAAAAAAAAGGAGGAGGTTTTCAATTCGTCTGAATCTTGTTTTTTTTTGTATGTTTGTTACGCGATTACGCCGTCAATTAAGAACCGAATTCAAAATTTATTTTTTAGTTTAAAAGGGTATACTCCTGAGGTGGTCTCATTTACACCAAGTCAGATTCTGATGATGGGATCCTTGGGAAATCGAGGTTAACCCTCAATTTTTATAGGCAACCATAATGTTTTGCATATATTTTCTGACTCAATGCTGATTTTTGGGTCTGGTAATCACATGTCATGTTGCTGACCTGATGATGGAAGCCACAGAACTCCTTAACGGATAGGAGTTAGAAGATAATACTGCTTTTTGTCGACAGAACGTATTTCGCAGTGTGTTGAGCAGACGTGGAGCTTATGAGGTACCAGACCGCCAATTTTTATTTACTGAGGGCGTACCCGAACACCCAGTAACGAAAAAAAATTAAAAGTTCCTTTCTTAAATTGACTTGGTATTTAATGCAAGACCTTATTCTATGGTTACGACACCAAAATAGCCGCCGTTCTGGTTGGAGTGTAGGAAAACCCTTTCCTTAAGATTAACAAATTTTCGTCGAAATATTGACCCAATATAACACCTTATTTTTATCATACCATTCGATGGGGGGTCTATGAAGGACCAACATTAGCTAAGGTTACTTTGCTTTTGTTAAGTCATTTTTGGCGGAGTTGGAAGGTGAAAACTGAAGCTTATTTTAAAGGCGTCTAGGATTTCTTCGAAAAATTGATCATTAATAGCACCCTATTTTTATTATACCATTGGGTGGGTAGTCCACAGAAGAACAACATTTGTATAGGTCACTTAGCTGTAAAGTCATTTTTGGCGGAGTTAGGAGGGAAAAATAGAGGACATAACACTTAAAATTGTGAAATAAAACATTCAGACGAATTGAGAACCTCCTCCTTTTTTTGAAGTCGGTTAATAATGCTGCTTACGAAACGTCAATGAAACTTCCTCTTTTTTGCCACATAAAAAGTATCGTGGGACCTTTTAATGTTGTTATTTAGAAGCCAAAATATTTATTTGTTTTTTAATTAATAAATCAATAAAATAAGTTCAATAAAAAAAAACCGACTTCAAAATGAAACTAAAAAGCGAAAAATGATATTGATTAAAACATACCTAATCAGTTATTTTTGGAGTCGGTGCGAATGAACACATTTTAACTCTTGATGTCTGGCACCGACACCAAAAAAACTGATTAGGTATGTTTTAGTCAATAATGAGTTTTTGCCTTTTGTTCATTTTGAAGTCGGTTTTTAGTTTTTATTATCTTCCATTTTTTTCCTGAAGTGGTATGAAGAAATCATAAGTATATTTATTTACTTCGAAAATAAAGAACTTCAAATACCGAATGTATACCCTTTTCATCCCATTAAGGGTTTAAATTCCAACAACAACGATATACCTTGCTTGAGTTTTCAACCATAAGCCTAATTAATAAATAGAGTGATTTTTACTATCATCATAACTTCAAATTTAAAATTTCAACAACACCAACATACTTAGCGTGAGTTATCAACCGAAAGCCTCAGTAAAAACTGGCCAAGTGTGAGTCGGACATACGTGTGGGGTATCTATGAGTAGGTCTTAAAAAATGATATTGAGGTTTTAAAACTGCTCATTGCAGTGTCACCTACGTAGTAATGAAATGCATGAAAGGCATTTTAGTAAGATGTTATGACAATTACCATGAATTACAGTTTATAGACATAGGTGATTGATTACTCATAGCTAACAGTAATTATTTTAAGATTGCCTAACATAACTCGCAATTTTTAAATTGTGTTAGGGATATTAGATTTCCTTCCGGACTCTTAATTTTTCAGTACAGGCATCATGTTACAATTTATTTATAACAGAAAGCCGAGTTGTTATGGCCGACGACCATTTCGTAGATATTTTTCTATCCCGCGGAAACAGTACTTTTTTCTGGATATTGTCCTTTTCTGAACCGTACACAACATCTGTGTTACAATTCATGCTGATTGGTAGAGAGTCATAGTACAGTGTAACAAACAATCAACAAACAAAGTCATTTAAGCCTTTATAATAAAATAAAATAAAATGGGATTGAGGTTTGTATATTTGTTACCTATTCTAATCCCGCAGTTTCCAAAAGTTCTTGTTTACATATAAGGTATTTATTTGCAAAATCCCAAGTGCCATTTATTTGCAAACAAGACTGCGCGTTAATATACCTATCACCTATTTAGTCAGTTTGCTATTTTATATAATAATAATAATAGATATTAGACAACTTCACATACATTGCTCTGATCCTAAGGTAAGTAGCAAAAGAACTTGTGTAATGGAAATCAGAAACAACGACGGTACCACAACACCCAGACCCGAGCCAATATAGAAAAGTTAGTTTTCTACATTGATCCGACCGGGGATCGAAGCCGGAACCTCAGAGATGAGCGCCATTTAAAGTCTAGCTTGCTCGCCTCTCGGCTACGGAGGTCGTTCGATTTAAGTTCCCTTATATGTTACACAGCAGGTATCGCGGACTTGCTTTGTAAACTTTTACGTTTTAAAATATTATCATGTGAGGTATCGGGAAATTCCCTACGCTATACTCCATATCCAAATGTCCCTCAACTGAGATATTTGCTCGTGGCAAACAGACAGACGGATAGACTTGCGGCAATACAGAAATAGAAATAACACGAAACACGGACAATACCCACATTTTTTTTTTAAATACAACATTGAAACCCATTTTAAGTGTTGTAATTCTGCTGCACTTTAGATAATTTCTATTAACATCAATATACAAAGCGTGAGCTTCTAACCATAATAATTTTAGTGATTTTTACTTTGAAAACGACTGAATTTCCATACACAACTTTATCCCTCTTTCCACCCCGTCAGGGGAGAATTTATTTAACATGCTGCGTGCGTTCATTTACAAACTAGCCTAAATAACAAATTTAGAGATTTTTAAATCAAAACTATATAATATCAAATATATAATTTCAACCCCTTTTCACTCTCATAGGGGTTGTTCTTCTAAAAACACCATTTATGTGAGTTTCTAACTATAAGCCTTAATATATATTTTTTAACGCCGAAAACAAAGAGCTTAAAAAACAAAATTTATCCTCTTTTCACCCCCTTGAGGGGTAAATTCCAACAACATCCACACTTTACCAGAGCTCTAAACTATAAGCAATATTATTTTTTGTGATTTATACTTTGAAAACGAAGGAATTTCCACACACAACTTCACCCCTCTTTATACCCCATCGGGGGTTAATTTATAAAAAATGCTGAAACACTATTAACTTATTTTCATACGTCAGCCTAAACACAAAATTTGGAGATCCTTACTTCAAAACTGACGGACTTTCATACAAACTTTCACCCCCTATTTTACCCCCTTAAGGGTGGAATTTCTAAAAATCCTACCTTAGTGGATGTTTACACTATATAAGGTGTGCAAAATTTCAAGTCTCTCGGATCAGCGGTCTGGGCTGTGCGTTGATAGACCAACAATCAGTTTAGAATTTTATATAGTAGATTTCCCATCTTTGCAAATCACCTAATCTGCACGTCTGAAATGAGAAAGCTCACAATAGACTTTGAGAATAATTCACATGCATGCCTTAGGTAAAAGTGCATTTTCTCCCAGTTGCTTTGTATAGAACTCGCTAAAATAGAAGAGAATTTTATAAAAATGTAAATGACATAAAACGACAAAGCTCTTTCTTGTCTGCATGTACTCATATCTAGCTCAGCTCTTTACTTAAATATCGGGCGCCTGCAGTGTCTGCGGGTGTGGGCAACTAAACGTTACAAAAGGCCTACTACGAAATAGTTTCGTATATTTGGACGTAAGGTATAAGCCTATTAAATTAAAATTACTAATCTACTTGTATCAAACCGATTGTTTGTTTTTGTATTTTGTACAATGACTAAATATGACCTGATTTAATTCTCTTGTCTTTAGGACGACATACACAACAATCATTTCGGCTGGCCTGGACAACGGACGTAATCAATTCAACTAACTAGTTAATTGAGTTCTTATTGATAAAATAACAATGGACGGGCCAATACATTATGATATAAAAAGATCCGTTAAAATTTAAAATAAATCTGTCGATTGTTTAACGTAATGGAAAGTTGAGTTACATAATAATATTATGTAATTTGAACTTAAAAAAATACGAAATATTCTGCCCTCTACTCAAAATACAATACTCCAAAACGTTTATTTCAGACAGCAGTTATCCATGCAAAGGTACAATGAAAACACTAAAATAGGTTTAAGTAATATTAGGGTAGCTTATTGTCATAATTAAGCAACAGATTCAATAGGTCATTCATATCCATATTCATTTAATCACTTCATAATGTAACATTTTTTATATATATATTTTTATCCTTAGGTACGTAGCTAAAGCACTTGTTTTAACGAAATCAGAAACATCGACGGTACCACGACACGCAGGCCAATAGAAAAGTTAGTTTTCTACATTGACCCGACCGGGGATCGAACCCGGAACCTCAGAGATGGCGGCGCCATTTTAAGTCCGGTGTGCTCACCTCTCGGCTACGGAGGTCGTCAATCTAAGGGCTGTAGGGTACGCATTTTAAGTGTTTAAGTTAGTAAACCAGTATAGCAGGCATTGAAATTTATTGAATAGCTATGTGGTGAAAAACATTAGAAAAATTCCTTTGTTAAGCTTAGAGTTCCTTACACATGCATATTGTATAAGAAAATGTAATATCATCATTAAACAATAAGCTTCAGTCAGGTCCCGTTAGTGTCAAAACACAAATTAGGTTCCATAAGTAATATTCTTAAATTTTTTAGGCAAGCGTTAGATACTAGCCTTCTAAATCTCTCCTGATGGTAGGTATGTCACTTTTTATGTGATTCGTATCTTAGGGGCTAGGGGTGTGTTTTTGTCTCTACACGGTTACAAATTTTCAGCTAACAGTTTGTAGAATGAAGTCAACATAATTATGCTTGTTTTAATTACTATCCATCAGATTTTTTACTCCGCGCCGAGAGCGTTGAATTTGTTTTAAATGCCAACTCACTTTAATCTTTGAGTACTTACGAATGAAACTGGTGCAATGTTGCATAACGCCCACACATAGAAGCTTGACTATAACAACAGAAACATTCAGGGGACGTGGTTCAGCGTTGTAGAGTTGTTTTTTTATGACCGCCAGTTCAACGATTGCTACATGGACTTATTTTGGTTACTTATTGCTGTTCAGTTCACCGCGACTGCAGGTAAAGGTTATTTCACAATATATTTATCTAAAATGAAACTTAAAGTGTGCATAAATTAGTTCTGCTCTGAAAGTGAGATGCAAACAAAGCTCTGACTTAGTTCGTAGGAGAATGTTCAGTTTAACCGAAATAAAGTGTATTATTTATACGTAGAGAGTCTTAAATATATATTATACTTAAGTTTAACATTTTTGTTTAATAATAATTCTTCATTCAGTTTATTTAGACAAACTAAAGTGCATTTGTGCATAAATTTAGTAGGGTAAAACCGTAACAATACCAAAACATTGAAATAATTTAGTGCCCTAGTTGTTACATGGCACAGCCGTTTACAAAACATACCGCTTTTAGATAGCTTATCCTTATCTAGATTTATTCAGTAGCAAAATACGCCTAAATAGATAGGTAAATACTAAAATAATAATATTTAAAAAATATATTAATATTAATATTATTATTTAATACTACTAAAGTAGAATTTTGATCAATACTGTTTTCCCACGAATTGATGTACATACGAGTACTTACTTTAATGTTTTTAGCATTTAGAAGGTCCGAGTTTGCGTAAGATGAGAGCAATTAACATTGATCTTAATGAATTGAATACAGCTGCCGCAGATGTATATTATTTTATTTTTAGTTTGTTTTTGAGTAAGTGTTAAGGAACAAAGTGAGCATACCTAATTCGTCAGAACAGAAAAGACGCTTGATACAAACAAATTATAAAACAAAATGACGACCTCCGTAGCCGAGAGGCGAGCACGCCGGACTTGAATTGAATGGCGCCGCTATCTCTGAGGTTCCGGGTTCGATCCCCGGTCGGGTCAATGTAAAAAACGAACTTTTCTATATTGGCTCGGGTCTGGGTGTTGTGGTACCGTCGTTGTTTCTGATTTCTATAACACAAGTGCTTTAGCTACTTACCTTAGGATCAGAGCAATGTATGTGATGTTGTCCAATATAAAAAAAAGAAAAAAAAATGTATTCATGAAAAATATCGCGCGTGGTTTATTCAGGATATTCGTTCTTGTATTTTACTGCAAATACGGACAAAATTCTACACTAGCAAGTGCTTGTGCTTGTTATATTTAACATTAAATTATCGTGATAATACCTTTAAGAAGTCAATAAAATACAGTTTTTTTTTATAAACACCGAGTTTTACTGATTAAAAGCAAAAAACGCGAAAATTTTGAATTTAACATTCATCAGTTTATTTAAATCTAGTAATTATTAGAGAGCGGATTTGAAGTAGCGATCTAAATATTAATATGGATATGACTGGTTAATAAGATTATGTTTGTTGCAAAAATAACATTCATTTAATCTAATTATTTATCTAAGATTGCGGTGTGCAATGTAATAATAATATACTGTAAGACCTTATAATATATTATAAACAACATGGCATGTATTCAACAAATTGCACTAGTCATATCCATACTAATATTGATATCTTACTTCAAATCCGTTCTCTAGTAATTATCTAAGGCACGGATATCAACAAAAGTGGCATCGATGTGACGGGTACATGTCAGTTATTCCTAAATTAACGTCATTGCATTTATTAACTTTCTAATTCAACCACAATATATTAAACAAAGGTATAAAAGATAGGTAATATAATTACATTGTAAGTTCCATTAGAATTATAATATTATTAGTGTTATACAGCAGTAACGATTGGTATAACTAAAGTTTCCCAACAAAAGCGACTGAAACGCAATCTGCTTAATTAATGAACCGCAATTTTTCTTCAAATGCCTCACATTTTCCTTAAACCCCGGCAGTATTTGTTCCTTGGCAAAATTATCGTCCTCATAAACTGTTTGATTAAAAACACTGGTTACTACAAGAAGAGTTAGTTAGGACAACTTTCGGGATTAATTTACTTCTTACTTGCAATAAACACCTCACGTGAACAAATTTTATTAAACAATAAAACAAACTATTACGAACTTGGCAGAGTACTTAGAACGTGTTGTATTTTTAAAACAAAATAATTGAAATGCATTTTAAGTGCAAATTAGAAGAACGTAATTGTGTAATTTTCATAAAAGCTTACTGAAACCTTTCCCTTCTAAAAATTCATTAGACCTTAGCGATATTGGGATTATAAAACCTTCCGGGACCCTAAATCGAAAGTAGGGACCCACGACAGCTTCGATTCTGCTTAACCAGATACTTTTCTTACATTCGTACTACATTAGTTACCTTATTCACCTTAGTAGGTGAGAACATTTATATTTAGGTTTTCGATTTAATTTAACGTCGGCTATTTATTTTACAATAATGACCATTTAGGTATTTCACAAGAATAATTTACTGCTTTATCCACTTTGTAAGTAGGAGGTTTCTCGAAAGAAAACATTTGTCTGAACATTAGGTTAATTACACTTTTCACACACGACAGACACAAACCGCCGCAACCTGAAGCCGAAAGCACACGTATGTGCTAAAAGTACGGCACCGAAAGTTCGGTTAAATATGCTAGCAGAGTTGATTATGTTACCTACGATACGATACATCAACCTAAATGTGTTGTTCGGAACCTTTCGTCTAGCGATTTGTTACCGAAAGAACGCGTTCAATGTCTTGCATACCAAACGCCACTTCATTCGAAGCGTTACTCGACCGAAAGTTCGGCATATCTGCCCCTACTTTTTACTCACTGGCCTTATTATCTTATTACAATTTTACAATTATTATTTTATTTCCTCGAAATAATGTCAGACTGTCATCTTGTAAAAAACTAAAGTGGAGTAGTCTTTGCTTAAATTTGCTAACCTACACGCAGTGAAAGATGTGGATTAACTTTTTCTTGGCTCCTTGCCCTCCCACATCAAGTTAGCACTATCAGCAAAAAAAAACAGGCAAGTACGTGTTGGGCCACGCGTTCTGTAGTTTCCTGTCACATAATACGGTATTAACTACCGGCTGCCTACATAATTAACAACTTTATCGTAGTTATTTTCTTCTACAATTACTTATAATTTATAATTTTACTCAGTAACTTGTAAATATAATTGTCTAAATTGAACCATAATAAATGTTTTTTTTTTCTTTACCGTTTGTCAAAGACTTCCTAGCTATGCTTGTTTTTTTAACTTTGTTGTATCTGATACTATCGTTATGTGTTAGGACCATTAGGACACCTAGCCCTAACAAAACTAAACCTAATATAACAAAACGGATCCCAGAATCAGAAAAAGTTTTTTACACACCCATCTTTAAACAACCTGTGCAATATCTTATACACCACGTAAATCGTCCAGCCGTTTTCTTGTTATAAGTGTTGTAACAAACATGATCAATTGTAATGTAGGTACCTACACCATGGGTTAGACCGCCGAAAATATTTGCCCTTCTGTAAATGTATTTTACTATTTTGTAGATGTGTGTGATTAATTTATTACAGCCAGCCAAATTACAGCTTTCTAGTCTCATGAGGTGGACTTGCGCACCACCGGATTAGTTCAGTACGAGATCAAAACATCTTTTTGTTTCTGTCATTGTCATATAAACTGATAGCTATAGAATGATTCTTAATACAGTGTTAGTGGATAGTTCTGGACTAAATTCGCTAATCCTGCGCAAGTGGGCCTAAGTCTCTAAGTCAAGATGCGGACGGACAGACAGATGTTGAAACTATAAGGGTTCAGTGTTAAATACGGAACCCTAAAAAGCACAAAATCAAAAGCCTTGGCTATTTCTTCCAAGCAAACAAATTGTGCCACTGGTGTTAATAAGCAGGAGGTACGGGTAAGTTAATAACAGAAATTGAGGTAATAAAGGAAGGCAACAAAGTGTAATAAAACCATCACTTTTGAGTTTAGCGGAGTATTTATCTAATCACCGACTACTTAAGTCGAAAGGAGTTAAATTATTTCGTTTAAGATCTCGACAAATCCAAATGTGAAAAAATACCGTAGTAGTATTCTGAAAAATCATTAAACTTCTTTAAAATGTCTAATGTATTTAAGTAACATTATAAAAACAATAATAAGTATTTGTTTAACTAGATCCAATTCGATAAGGTCGAATCTAAGTTTAGGACTTACCATGAGACAGTGACAAAGGTTGAAAATTTTAAATAGGTACCTATTTAAAATTTTCAACACCTCTATTATTTCACATGATTCATCGTTTGACAAACTAAATTCCACAAAGAAGCGAAGATAGTCAAGATTTTAGGAAAACCCAAAGGCTCTTTTCTATAAATACTAAATAACTAGACCGACGGAAGCAATGGAGAGAACTAAAGTACTTTCCTGCCGTCTATAAGCTAAAAGGCCGCTAAATGACATTTGGTCATTTTTCACTTTTAATTTGTTTTATTATAAAGAAAAAAATCTCTATCGATCTGTCTAGGAACGGTTATTCTATCTTTTACCGTTTCCAAGATATTTTTTTTAAAAAGGCAGCTAAATACAAAAAATATATACTTCACATCGCATAAAGGCCGCTAAACAGCCCAACTAGATTAAAAGGCAGCTATACTACTTTAACGTTTGGATCGATTAAGCATTTTTACCATCAATACTAAGTTAAAAGTGAAAGTGAAAGTGAAAACACAGACTTGAAACGCTCCATAGCCTCAATGCATGCACAGCATAAGGTAACGGTCGATATGGTATCCGACTTACGTACGTCACTCGACTTCACCTCCAACCGTGTTGATACTCTAAGTCAGCGGGTAGAAGCATTAAAGCTTCACCGTACAACTGATGACGCTCTTTCTAACGAGTTAAAGTCCACAAAAGAGGCTTTAAGAAATATTGAGTGTGATTTGAACCGGCAACAGCAGCGCGAGCGCCTTTTAAACCTTGAAATAACGGGCATCCCGGAAACAAAATATGAAAAACTAAATGCTACATTCTTAGCTATCGCCAGCCATTGTGGCGTATCTTTATCTGACGATGATATCGAACACATCACCCGGGTTCAGCCAAGACAGCCAGTTCAAGGGCGTCCGCGCTCTGTTGTTGTAAAGCTTAGGAGCCGTGTCCATAAGGACAACATCATTGCCGGGATACGTAGACGCCATGGAATCACAACCAAAGATTTAAACATGTCTGGAGAGCTAAAACCTATTTATATAAATGAGCATCTAACCATACATAATAAAGGATTATTTAAAAAATGCAGAGAAACAGCGGTAAATAAAATGGTTAGATTTGTGTGGATCAGAAACTGCAGTATCTTTATGCGGAAAAATGAAACTTCACCAGCTGTTATGATTAACTCAGAGGAGGATCTGCGGAAATTTCATTAGAATGTATACTTTACTGTTATTATTCCTTACGTCTCCTAGTATTTATGGCATTATATCTCAGTTTATTTTCGCCTATTATATATTAACTTATAAGTATCTTATAGTTTGCTCAATAATTATATTACACACCCAAATATCACCACACACATACATACACTCCGTCTATCACTCATCACTACACCTCACATTACATCAACAAATCTATCTCAAAATTACCGATAACAAGTATACCCTAAATAGTTTCAATGTTTGTCTCATGGTTTTATCAAAAAATACTAAAACACTTATGTTTCCACACCCGAAACAAATGAATGAAAAACATATCGCATTTTTTATTCAATATAAAAAATGCATCAAGTTTCACTTGTTGGTCGGGCTTATAATTTGTACTAAACCATACTTCATAGTAGGTACTTATTTGCTAACGTTGAATTTAATTTCCTGCGAGCTCACATACACACTGGTAGTTAACATACACAATTACGTAACAGGACCCATATTTAAATATTATATACTGGATGTCGGTTGCCGATACATTCGCAAAATCGTGTTAACATCACAAACATCAGCTTTCGTGGCCGACCTCACTGAGGCTGCGCGTGCGTCCGCCTGTCCCGCTGCCTGCCTACACTATGAGCGTGCGTTACTGGCGCTTAACAAGAATCGTGCTTATCGTGGGCATTGTAATAACAAAAGTGGCAATGACAAAAACCAGATATGTGCTGGTTTCGTTAACATTCAAAATGGCATAAGAAGGTAGGGATGTATAGATGTTGTAGCTCGTTTCTTTGGTTTGTATTTTTGCATTTCGACTTTTGAAGTGTATTTATGTGAAATTTTATCTTTATATGTTTTGCATTCAGAAGTCATTTACGTATTTGCTATTCGATATTTCCACGTAAACTCGCACAGAAAAATACCATATTTACTGTTCACTTGTGGTCTGTATGTTTTAAAAATGCATGATATGAAATTAGTGAACATTATAGAACATTATATGAAACCTCTTCTAATAATAATTTATAAAAATGGATAAATTAAAAAACAATAAGATATTAACAATATATTACCAAAATGCCCGCGGACTTAGGACGAAGTGTTTGCAGATGCGACAGTCTATTTTAAGTGATGAGTACGATATTATAATTATTACCGAAACATGGTTGCACAGTGGGATATTCGAACGTGAATTTTGCGATGACCGTTACGACGTATTTCGCTGTGATCGAAATTTAGTATCGAGCAACAAAAAGACTGGGGGTGGTGTCATGATACTGGTTCGCAGTGAACTGTGCGCCACGTACTGTGCTTTTGCCGACCCATCGCCTCCAACCGAAATGGTGACAATTATGATACCGGCGCGGGCGATCTCAATCGCTGATGACTTGTACATAAGCGCCGTTTACATCCCTCCCGACAATGACCGTATTCCGTCTGATATAGACTGTGTAATAAGTACAATTAATAATTTAAAAAATATCAATAACGCTAAAAACAATTACATATTCATAGGGGACTTTAACTTACCTTGTATATCCTGGCGTAATTGTGAACCTCAACATCTAAATAAAGGTGCAACAGAAGTACAGAATGCTGCTATTAGATTAATTGAAACCATGAGTTTTGCTGGACTTAAGCAATACAATGACTACAAAAACTACGCAAATAACACTCTTGATTTATTCTTTTCAAGTATTCCTCTAGGAATCTCCACCTGTGATTCACCATTAGTAAACCCAGATCGCGCACACCCCCCTCTTTTATTGGAAGTGCTAGATCTAGCTATCACCCCATTAAGAGAGGCGTCTTCACCGAAGTACTGCTTTAAAAAAGGTGATTATAAGTCAATAAATGAGAAATTTGGAGAAGTTGACTGGCACTATCTTTTTGAACGATTAACTGCGGAGGAGTCATGCGATAAGCTTTACGAGTTTATTAATAATGCTAAAAATCAATTTGTCATATCAAAAATATTAAATAACAAACGTAGGTATCCGACTTGGTATAGCCCTGCTCTGATCAACATTATAAAGGAAAAAAATAAATCACATAAAAAATGGAAAAAATTTAATAACTTACTCGATTACAATGAATTTTCGCTCTTACGAAAACGACAAATTCAAATACAAAAAGAGTGTTATACTCGTTTTATTAAGTTATCCGAGGAGGCTATCAGAAATAAACCGAAATTGTTTTGGACATACATCAAATCAATGCGAGGTGGATCCAACTATCCGAAACAAATGTTATATCGAGGTAGTATTGTATCTGATGGTGCAGCTATTTGTGATGCCTTTAATACTTTTTTTGAGAGTGTTTTTGGCATCCCATCTGGTGAATCCATCGAGGCAGACGAGACTACTTCTACTACTGATACTATATCCATGATAAGCATATCTCCCGAAACAGTCCACAAGAAACTGCTTTCTCTAGATGTGTCGAAGGGGGCTGGATGCGATAGTATACCACCTTTGTTCTTACGCAATTGTGCTAAAACTCTATGCATACCTATATCTATTGTATTTAATAAGTCCCTGAACGAGGGAGTAATGCCCGGTGAATGGAAAAAAGCGCACATAGTTCCAGTGCATAAAAAAGGTAGTAAAACAAATATCGAGAATTACAGAGGTATCTCAATCTTAAATACCATCAGCAAAGTTTTTGAGAAAATTGTTTTCGAAAATATATATCCAGTGCTAAGTAAGGGAATTCCTAGCAATCAGCATGGATTTCTCAGGCAGCGTTCTACGGTCACAAATTTAACGTGCTTCTCTAATTTCGTGTTGTCCAGTATGGATGGGGGTGGGCAGGTTGATGTGGTCTACACGGATTTTGAAAAAGCTTTCGATCGGGTGGACCACATCATTTTGTTAAATAAATTACAGAAACTGGGAATCCACGGGGATTTACTCAGGTGGATCAAGTCATATCTTAGCAACCGATCCCAAGCAGTTGTTTTGGGTGGATATAGGTCTGATTTTATACATATACCCACAGGAGTTCCTCAGGGTTCTCATCTAGGTCCCTTGTTCTACAATGTCTACGTTCATGATATCATTGATTGTTTCACAAACTCAAAACACCTAATGTACGCCGATGACACAAAAATATTCCTTAAAATTCATACTGAACTCGATTGCGAGTTAATGCAAAACGATTTAAATTCTTTATTCAATTATTACTCTAAAAACAAAATAACAGTTAATATTAATAAATGTGAATGCATTAGCTTTACACGTAAACCAAAACCAATAATATTTTCATATAACTTTGATGGCAAGTCGATACGAAGATCATCGGTAGTTAGGGACCTGGGTGTTCACCTTGATGATAAGATGCTATTATCTAGCCATATCGATAAAACAATAAACAAAGCTTACCAAAATCTAGGATTTCTTATTAGATCATGTAAATCATTTAGTAATGAACATACCTTTAAAATCGTCTATTATGCATATGTTCGAAGTGTTCTAGAATACGCCAGCTCCATCTGGTCCCCACAGTACGTAACATACAAGAAACGATTAGAGCGCATTCAAAAACAGTTTCTAAAATACATAAATTATCATCTCCGTAAACCGCCACCTTCGACATATGAAGACAACTGTAAGCAATTTAAATTATTAACGCTTGAAGATAGACGAAAGCTGATGGATGTTTGTTTGTTGCACGACATAATTCACGGGCAAGTAGATTGCCCTGAACTCGTGGCGGAAGTAAAGTTCAGAGTTCCGGCTCTTCGCTCACGTCGCCGTTTGCCGCCGCTTCTTTGCGAGCCGCACACCTCCACTAGGTATGCTCAAAACGCCCCGCTGTCCCGCTTGCAACGATCGTATAACGTGACATTCAGTAAAATAGATTTATTCTTACATAATAAATCATCATTTAAGGCTCTTGCCATCAAGGCCTTGAGTCCTCTATGATATTGTTATATACAGGGTATCGCACATCGCACATATCACTCACACACACACACACACACACACACACACACACACACACACACACACACACACACACACACACACACACACACACACACACACACACACACACACACACACACACACACACACACACACATACACACACACTCACACAAACACACACACACACACACACATTCACTCACACACACAGACACGCACGCATGCACGCAATATGTTATTAGTTAGTACCTAGCTTTAGATGTTGTTTGTTTCTCTCTGCTGATAAAATTGTAAGGCGCTGTCCATTTTCACGTCCTTCTGACTTTTGCGTGCATTTATGCTATTGTAATAAGTAATCCGTGGAAATCTGTAATTAGCCGTACTAAATTGTTAAGAACTTTTAAGGTAATTTTCTACTGTATCGCCGTTGATTTCCCAAATAAAGAAAAATAAAAATAAAAAATAAAAACCGTTATTAATTAACAATTAGCTAAAAGGCAACAAAAGTATTTTAGCGGCTTTTTACCGTGGTTACGTTGGAGTATTATACCTTGCATAGACTTAACTAAAAGGCGGTAATTACGCTCTTACCTAATTAAAAAGCAGTTATAATCATCTAGCGGCCTTTAGGCGTTGTATTGTTACTACTTTTATAATTAATAAACTATTATAGAAAGCCATGTTAGTCCGTACGCAAAGTAAAATAAATATTTTTTTCTATGTCTTGCATAGCAAAAAAGACGTTGAATAGCGATACATCGGTAAAAAGCGGCAAACTACGCAAGCTCTCGCGCCTCTCATTGGGATTTTTTTTGGGGTTGCGGGGGGACACAAGTCAAGTTTGTAGCGCACTAGGTTAGTGCGTAATTTTGGTTCGTCCAAAATTTAAATATCAACGATGAGAACGTTTGCATATTTCTAGAAATTATGAGATCATTTGAATTACTGACTGATAACGCCTTGCATGGGTACCATTTTAAACGTGACTCTTTGTTTTCATGGAACTAACTTTGCGAAGTATTAATTATTGACTTTAGCGGTTTTGGCTATGACTTATTATTAGAAGCCATTAATAGTCCAAAGATGAACCTATCGTTATTTTTGTTTCTATTCTGAATGGTATGTTTTCCGGACTTGTAGAAAAACTATCGAAAACTAAAAAAACTCAAAGTTATTATTCGTTGCATCCAACCTTTTAATTCACCTTACATCGCTAATTATAATATTAATTCTCTTGGGTTTCGCGCCAAAATCATCATTCATCATAGTGGCGTGAATGTTTCTGGAGTACGTATTTTATTTTATTTATACGTTGTTATTTAAAATCAATACAAGTATCATTATCAGTAGGTCATCGAGAGGCAGCCGGCTAATGATCATTTCTTGAGTCATCCTACCCGCTAAATCCGCTAATAGAAACTGAGTGATGTTGAGCAGTATCTTTAGTTCGTCAGCTAACATTTTATGTGTGGACTGAGGGACCACATAATATTAAGCAGTTGTGCAGTGTTGTTGTTTTTTTGTCGAAGTTGTAGTAAAAGTTACAAGCATTTTGTAAAACAAATAGTACACTTATACAAAAATAGTAAAAAACTATGCCTAAATACTAAAGTGTAGTCCCTCAGTCTTCATACTATACTTTCCACTGCAAAACGATTATCCGTTGGCTGGAATGTTTTAGCATATCGGTGGCTCAATAATATATGGAAGTCCTTGCGACAGGATATTCGCAATTTTAATACAAACTTTATTTAATAATATCTTTTTAATGACTTTTGACGCGAATAAAAACGGAGTGTTTTACAATAACAGAGTGAAACTAAAATACAAATAAAAATTTTAGTGCATGCTAAAACTGTTACTACTGCGGGTTGTATAAGTATGATTCTGTTACAGATGACAATGAATGTAAATATCAATAATAATAAATGATTATAATTATTATTATAAAGTGAGATTTCGTACTATTACCTGAAATTTTAATTTCTCAAAAAATAAAAAAAATGTTGCTATGCTATTTTTGGTTATTAGTTCTTAAAAAGTATTATTTCAAATTTAATTTGTTTAGAAGAGGTCACCATTTTTATTTTATAACGTCTCATGACTGGTTGTTTTGTGGCAATCAAGCACTTGACTTTGCAAAAACTTTGCTTAATTTTATAAGTAAACGTAAAATTTTGCAGGATTCATAAACACTAATGCGGATAATGCTAGCCTCAAAAGCAGTTATATGAAAAGGTTTAGTAATTAACTGCTTTTAAGATATGCACAGCTGTAATAAAAGTTGTTAATACATTATGGAAGAGAAGTTAAGCTATATCTACTTGGCTAAAAGGCGGCTATGTGTAATTAGCCGCTTTATAGTTATGGATAAGATCGATAACTTCCTGTCCCAAAAAAACTCTTTTGGCAGTTATTAATAAATCCATAACTATAAAGCAGTTATGAATATTTTGCCGCTATTTAGTTATGCACACTTGCAACGATCTTAACAAATTGTACAAGATTAGAAAGGAAAATATGTGAAGATAAATAACACTTGAAAAAAATCATCGACCTCAGGTGGGACTCGAACCCACGTCCCATCGCATACCGGGCGAGTGCTTTGACCACTAAGCTACCGAGGACGTCACGTGACAAGATGAAATTCCTCAAGTGTTTTTTTTTCTCGCTGTCAAAGCCAGCGTATTCTGATCAATGTTGTAAGCTATATGTATAGCTGAGTAGTATACTACCGTCAACACCATATAGAAATATTTTTACAAATATTAGACTATTGGTTAAGATCAGAAATGCTTAAACATTGTAAATTTTTGTTTTTAGCAATTCCATGCAAGGTTTAATTGAAGATAAATAACACTTGAAAAAAATCATCGACCTCAGGTGGGACTCGAACCCACGTCCCATCGCATACCGGGCGAGTGCTTTGACCACTAAGCTACCGAGGACGTCACGTGACAAGATGAAATTCCTCAAGTGTTTTTTTTTCTCTCTGTCAAAGCCAGCGTATTCTGATCAATTTTGTAAGCTATATGTATAGCTGAGTAGTATACTACCGTCAACACCCTATAGAAATATTTTTACAAATATTAGACTATTGGTTAAGATCAGAAATGCTTAAACATTGTAAATTTTTGTTTTTAGCAATTCCATGCAAGGTTTAATTGAAGATAAATAACACTTGAAAAAAATTCATCTTGTCACGTGACGTCCTCGGTAGCTTAGTGGTCAAAGCACTCGCCCGGTATGCGATGGGACGTGGGTTCGAGTCCCACCTGAGGTCGATGATTTTTTTCAAGTGTTATTTATCTTCAATTAAACCTTGCATGGAATTGCTAAAAACAAAAATTTACAAGGAAAATATGTATTTATTTACATAAATATTAATATTTATCAAAATCAACCAATTTCATGTGAAAGTTGAAAAGAAAACCTTTCTTTTGGTATATGGCAACATGACTAAATGTTTATAGAAACTAAGTAGCATCGGTTTAAAAAAAATTGCCGTTTTTTGGCTCTAGCTCAAAATTTGTTTTTGCCATTTAGCGGCCTTTAAGCTTATAGACGGCAGTATCGTTGAAGTTGGGTCGTCGGATCATTTCTTTTATGGCATTCTTTCCGTAAATCAGCACTTTTTTAAAACTGGAACTTACACACAAGTACGATTTACTTGATAGATATTTTTTTCCAAGCGTAAAGACCAGTCACGACTTAAATTTTCTCAAGTAGATTTATCTTTCCAGAATGCCGGTATCATACCAGAATAATAGAAGACTACTTATAGTAATTACTCCGGAATGTGTTCGAACTTCTGATGAATGTGATAAACACTGCTGATGCACTGTGGGTGGTGGCAACTACCATTTATAGTATACTTTCGCTCAAAAAGAGGCAGGACCTCGTCGGTCTGCCTAAATAATTTCTAACCGCCTGAAAATCGTAAAGTGTCAGTAAAACTGAACCCGAAAAGAGACTAAGCTAAGAAGTAGCGTGATCATATAAAGAATCATAATATACTACTCAGTCAAGAAAGTACCGGGAAAAGATAAATAACACACAAAATGTTAGTAATTTATCCAAATTTATTTTATCACCTTCAAAGTATGCTCCTTCAGAAGCGATACACTGACGCCAACGAATAATCCAATCATCAAAACATTTTTTAACGCTTTCTCCGGAATCGAGTTTAGTTCTCGCCGCGAATTGTCTTTTATGTCTTCTACCGAATGAAACCGGGTGACACGAAGTGGTAATTTGAGTTTAGGAAAAAGAAAGAAGTTATCTGAAGCCATATCTGGTGAATAAGGTGGCTGCTCGATGGTATTTGTTGAGTTTTTGGTCAAAAAATCGTTCACAATGATGGCCTTGTGGGAAGGTGCATTATCGTGGAGCAAAATCCATGAATTTTCATTCCACAAATCTGGCCTTTTTCGTCTAATTTGCTCTCTTAAACGCCGCATAATGCTTAAATAATACTCTTTTTTTATCGTTTGACCTTCTGAAAAAGAATTCTGAGTGCACAACACTGCGACAGTCAAAGAAAAGAGTCAACATGACTTTCGATCGAGTTTGGCGCGGTTACTTCGGTTTCGGTTTAGTTGGAAGGCGCCACTCCGAAGCTTGTTGACTAGTTTGCATGTCAAACTCGTAAACCCACGTCTCGTCACCAGTAACAATGAGTTTCATGAATGTTGGGTTGGAATTGACTCGTTCTAGCATGTCCTGAGCGACTCTTTTGCGATTGAGTTTTTGGAGAAAATTCAGGTCTTTTGGGACTAGCCGAGCGGCAACATGTTTCATACCCAATTGATTATTTAAAATAGTACGAATCTACTTGTGTGACACAGAAAGTTCAACGGCTAGCTCTCTCAAACTTGAATGAGGATTTTCAGTCACTATTTTCTTCACTTTTGCGATGTTATCTTCAGTAGCAGACGTTGATGACCTATCAGAGCGAGGCAAATCTTCCATCACATCTCGACCCATTTTGAATGCTTTGTACCACTCAAAACCACGTGTTTTTGATAAAGTCGATTCACCGTAAGCCTTCTGTAACATTTTCCGAACACGAAAACCCATTGGCGATGCAAAATTTAAGTCAAACTCTTTGTTTGATGTTTTTGTCCATTATGAAATTCGCAATACACACTAGATATGGTATAACTAAAAAACAATACTGTATTTATTAATCTAATTATCAGATGTAACTCAAACTCCGCGTCAAAATGGAAAACAGTTGCGCCAATCTAACAACATTAAAAAATATATAATTATGAATTTGGAACCATAAATAAATCATCAATTCCCGAAACTTTTTTGAAAGAATGTATTATAATCTAAATATATAAAAGAAGAAACTGACTGACGGACTGGCATATCAACGCACAGCCCAAACCGCTGGGTCTGAATTGAGCACGGCAAAAATGATGGTTAAATATTTCACCGTTTTGTAAAATTCAACCCCTAAGAGTGTAAAAAAGGGGATGAAAGTTTTAAATAAATGCACAGGCCAAACCCTTAGGGCTAGCAACTTGAAATTTTACACACGTGTTCCTCATATAATAAAAGCATCCACTAAGGAAGGATTTTTCTAAATTCAACCCCAAAGGCACTGAAATAGGGGATAAAAAAAGTATGAAACTTTTTATTCCATGGCCATATTTGTATGAAATTTTGTATGTACGAGTACGGCAAAAATTATAATGAAATATAAGCGTTTTCTAAAATGCAACCCCATAAAATGGTAAAATAGGGGATGTAAGTTTTAAATAAACGAACAGCCCAAACTCTTAGTGCTAGAAACTTGAAATTTCACACGTATTCCTCTAATGACGTAGACATTCGCTAAGAAAGGATCTTTCAAAATTCAACCCCCAAGGGGGTGAAATAGGGGATAAAAAATTGTATAAAACTTTTTATTCCTTGGACATTTTTGGATGAAATTTCGTGTGAATTGAGTATGACAAAAACGATGGTAAAGTATTTCCACGTTTTCTAAAATTCAACCCCTGATGGGGTAAAATAGGGAATGAAAGTGTTAAATAAACGCACAGGCCAAACCCTTAGGGCTAGAAACTTGAAATTTCACACCCGTAATCCTCTTATGACGAAGGATCCACTACGGAAGGATTTTTAAAATTCAATCCCCTTAGAAATATCATTCGTATGAATTGAGTAGGGCAAAATAACGAGTTACGTACAAATTTTTATAGTTTTATACAAATTTCAGCGTTTTCCAAATTCAACCTTAATAATCATACATATAGATTTATAAAGATAGAGATGGCGCTGCCATCAAGTTAACGTTGGCTCCGTAATAAATATTAATTTTTAACATCAAACTTTGATATTAGTACTTAATTATTAAATAAATATAAAAAATATAGAGAACCAACGGCGCTTAGCCACCTATTGGCTACATACGGGACTACTAATTCTGTTTTAGATCTTAGTAGTTGTGTTCTCTCTTATTTGGTAAAAGTTCTTACAAACTCCCGCAAGATGGTAAATAAATGTGCAGCTTTTTCATTGATATTCCAAATAGACAATGACCGGTTCGCTATGCAAAGAAAAATATGATCTGCTTTGCGTTAATGTATCTGAATTGATATTTTAGAATTGATATTTTATTTGATGACTGCGGATAGTAAGATAGCTTGGAAATGTCCATAATGCGAAACAACCAAAACAGAAACGAATAAGGAACGTATAAAGAATTTAGAAAAAGAATACGCTATTGAGATAGGAACTACAAGAAATTAAGGTAAATAAGACTAATATCGGTAGTACAAGTAAACAACCTGATCCCACCACATATGCAAGTGTTACTGCATCCAACTCAGTAAATCATAATGAAACATTGGTTTTTTACGGTCTTAATGAATTCAGACATGAGTTAGAATACAAATTACACGATCGTGTCCTCAACGTATTCTATGACATAGCCGGAATAGATTTAACAGGATACATAGAAGAAATAGGCCGAATAGGAAAACATGGCAACCGGAGACCACTGAAAATCGAATTGTTAAGTAAAAAAATGTCTAAATATATACTAGAATGCACAAGTTACTTTAAAAATACATGGTTGTGGATATCAGTTTATCTGGATGAAAAAGGACTCCAACAAAGAAAGATAAAAAGAGAAAACTTCAGAAAATCTGGCCAAAATCCGCATAGGACTCCTAAATCGCCAGCTAGAGACCAAAATAATGCGATACAAGATAGCACAACCTCAGAAAAAAATACGAATACCCACATCAGTCACCACCCTAAAACTCAGGCACATATAATATATAACAGCCAGGAGACTGTACAGCAGAATCAGTTCAAGGCGCGCATCCCTTTCGTGCCTAATAATAATCTTAAGTTTATATATCAAAATATGGAAAGTTTGAAGAATAAATTCCATTTAGTTGAAGCCCTTAACGAGGAATTAGACCTGTCTATCCTTTGCTTCACCGAAACGTGGATCACATCAAACCTGGACTTTATTGAAATCAAAGATGTTAAACATTTATCAATAGAATATATCGTCAATCGTAATATGAATTACTGTAACCGCCAAAATGGCGATATTGAGTTATACATACAGTTCGACTGCAAATTTTCCGCTCTATCGATTGGTGTCTTTAAAATCTCGATATCTTGAAAAAATTGGCGAATACGTTAACAAAATTTAGGTAGTTTTTTTTCATTTACACTTATTTTTGTGACTCAAGTCCGTTTTATAAATAAATTCAATTTGTAGTTTACCGTAAGGACCAATTTCAATTCATTTTAAATGTATTTGAAAATGTTTTGGTGCTTACGGTAAATTTCAATGACATATATTTTAAAGTAAAACACTAAACCTGTGCATGAATATGTATTTACTGGCTATTAAAACATAAGTTATTAGTATTATGATGTTATTTTAATAAATTTAGATCACGTTTTTTTAATTATGCTGTATTAAAGATGCTTTTTTATTACTTATATCACGCGCCTCTCCAACAAAGCGTTACGGTCACGAGATAGGCTCGATATATCGCCAAAAAATTAGCATCGCTGTAAGAACAGAACAGTTTAGTGTACAATCTTGTGTAAAGATGATTTGGTACGACTCTCGAAAACAGCTTATAGACATGGCTTAGGGCAGACGAGGTCTGTAAATTTTAGAAGAGTTTTATTTAGTTTTTTGATCCACCACAATGTTACTGAAGTACGGAACAGAAAAATCTGTTTAGTTCCTTAGAACGTAAGTTGGCTGGCTTTGGCGTTTGGCGTTGGTTGGCCCCTGCCTTAAAAAGCTTTGACTCCATTTCCGTTTTTCAAGCGTTTTTCTACTACCAAGCTGTTTGAGAGCCGCGCCCACTTAATTTCGTCTATGTCCAGTTTTGGGAGAGGTCGGTATAGTGGCGTATTAGCGTAGTTCTGGAGTCATTGGCGTCAGGTATAGGACTGATAGTTTCCTGTATATTGCTGTTATCCACTGGTTATTATTACTGGCATTAGAAAAGAAAATATTTATGTAATACTTCCATTAATCACATAATATTAAAACATAATTTTTCTACAAGCTCCCAAAATATCTCTCTTCATGCGTAACTTACGTGATACTTTATAGTCCACTATTTCAAAAAGGCACAATGCGAAAACTTAAATTGAAACACCTACACAATTGTTACTATTGAGTAACAAACTATCTAATGGATTTATCTCGTATGATTTAAACTTAAAAACCGGCCACCGCACCATTATCTATAAAAACGAGTAAAAAATCACGTTTGTTGTATCGGAGCCCCCTTAAATATTTATTTTATTCTTGTTCTTAGTATTTGTTGTTATAGCGGCAACAGAAATACATCATTCGTGAAAATTTCAACTGTCTAACTATCACGGTTCTTGAGATACAGCCTGGTGACAGACGGACAGACTGACAGACAGACAGACTGACAGCGGAGCCTTAGTAATAGGCGTTTTACGCTTTGGGTACGGAACCCTAAAAACAAAATTCAATATAGTATAACTGAGATTATTAAAACAGTTTTTCTCGCTTTTTAATGGCTATATTTATAATGCCGACCCTTTTTCTTGAGTTAGCCAAAAATCATTAATAATCTCGATATTGTTCGATATTAGACCTTAATATAAGGGAATAAGTATGGTAATACTATAATAACCTTACTACAGCGTATGTCCACGCCTTAAAAACTGTGGTCACATACGTTATGAAATTATATATCGTTTGTGATATACGTTCAACTATGGTTGCATGTAATGTGAGTTACTTTAAAGCTCTTAATATTTTTTTCTACAAAAATTAAGGTAACACAAATTTTTTTCTAAAAAAATAACGTAAGCACCATGTCATCTTCGAAACCATAATAGAAGGCTAAATATGTTTTATTAAAGCTGAAAGATCTCAACGTTTTGCCTTAATAGGTGGAAACAGCATTGCAATCGGATAAGAACACAAAAAGTTACAACTGTTTTTGCGATTGTAATTTTGTTTTTCGCCTCTCCTGTAAAGTTGCTATTTGGCGATTACCGCAATTCATATTACGATTGACGATATCATAGAAATGTGTGGCATAGAAATACCTAGTTTAAACGTTATTTTAGTAGTTTTATATTGGCCAGATAGAAAAAGGGAAGCTGTTATAGTTAATACACAATTAGAAAAACTATTACAAATTTTTAAATATTAAATATTCAAAGAAAAATATAATAATAGGAGGGGATTTAAATACAGATTTTCTAGTTACAACAACACAAACAAACGAGTATCATTTGAAGTAAATATCTGAACGCTACCGTGCACGCCATCGCGCACGCAGGATGAATGCGTTGGTTTAGTCAACGCTTAACGGATCGCGTGCTGCGCGCGTACAGCTCACCTTAACTTTTTTTCTTAGAATGCTACGATGTAGATACTACACGGCTAGTGTATTTGCTCGTTCGGTAATCGGAAAAATATCAAATAAAAAAATAAGTTTAAAAAACTATAACCCGACTACGTAAGAAAGTGGTCTTAAAAGGACGAAACAAGTAAATAATTCAGATAGAAATCCAGAAATGCACTGGTACAAAAATGGTCAAGGTAAAGCCGTGGTCGTACCCACTGTATGATTATGTGGGTGCCAGGAACACTACCATTGAAAAGACATGGTACTGTGATGGTAGGTTACAGTGGGTGAGACCACGGCTCTACCTTGACCATTTTTTACCCACGACGGAACGGAGATGGTATATGCGTTTGGGGTGAGAGGTTGTTTGTGGAATCCAATGTTGCCAATAATCTTCAAAATTACTAGTCCGATTTTGATGCGGTTTTCAGTGATAGGTCCAGTTTTGATTTGTGCATGTTCTTTTAAAGGTGTTACGGTGACAGCTCACCAGGGGGCGCTGCAGTCAACATTTTTTGTGCAAAAACAAAACTACTAGCATGTCTGGTCAACGCCATATGTCGTAGGATTAGTACATATTAAAAACGAATAGATGTCCCTACAAGGCTCATTAGGATTGGGCTTGATATCAATGAACGATAACTCTTGATAAAAACGTTTTCAAAACACTTTTTTAACACTTGTTTTTTAAAAATGAAATGTTACTAGAATTTTTACATTTATTTTAAAACAAATAATTTTAACTAAAATTTAAAACAATTTCGGTATATTGCCATCTACCGGTTTTAACTTAAACTATTTTTTATGAAAACGCAACGTCAGCTATTGGATTGAAAAAAACTAAACACGGCATTTATGTTGATTATAGAGGTAATATGCATGTCGTATTATTTTATCCAATAATTTGAAAAATAAATAAAGGAAAACCAAATTTTAAAATGTAAGTACATATTTTAAATGAGTAATTATCTTAGTGCATTCAACCAACAGGAGACGACAAGTTCGCTAATCTCGCGGGGGGAAGGGAATAACGCACACAGGGAATTAACACTAACGCATTTTCAATGACGTTGCTACGCTCGCACACAACAAAAATTATCTAACACTAGCTTAAACTAGACGCACACAAATATATTCACATACAAGGGCAACTTATCCATGCACAAGTGTGACGTCAGTTTTAAATAAAAGAAGATAGTGCTTAACACTATCGATAAATTTTATCGATGAGTTCTGCCAGTATTATGATAAGGTTTTATTCAATTCAGACTCTTTATTATGTGTAAGATAGAAACTTTATGTAGAGGCGACTACAGAAGAACCGCCATAAGAAGACGGGCAGCAGCGTCTCCTCTCCACCATTGTCCAAACTGCGATCGCCAACCCGCCTGCCAAGCGTGGCGATTATATCAAAATCCTCCTTTTGGTGAGGCCTGTGTCCAGCAGTGGACTGATATAGGCTGGTAGTGGTGATGATAGAAACTTTCCTTTTGGCTGTCATTAAGATCTACAAGGTTATTTATTAATATACGTCAGTATGATAGAGTTTAAGGATTGGACTATACCCAGCCGGAAAACCGGTCCGGGTAAGTACGGTTTCAATCCATCGCAAGCAATAAGGTCGTCGTGAACGAATTCTAGCTGATTCTTACAGATTCCGGCTGGTTAAAGTCCAAGCCTAAAACTGCAAGAAATACCTGCAAAATTTGGTTTTCAGGTGTATTGTCATAATTATAATAAACAAATACTGGGCTATAACCCGCAAAAATCGTAAATATAATTGAAGGTAAAGTTAGAAGGTTGAATTTTGTAAAGTAGGATTTGCAAGATTGGGTGTTAACTATTTTAGCTGTATTCGCGCTGTATACTATTTCGAAAAGTGCGTAGGTAAGGTAGTTCTATATCGTTGTGGATATGATTCATCTAGCCCCTCCCTCTTGGAGTAAAGGCATTCTCTAGATAGATAGATAAAGATAATTAAAAGACCTGTAAATTAAATATCAATCTTGCTTTTTCTACATCTGGCTGGCCCAACTCCCGGTTCAGGCAGAAGACTTTCTAAAAATATTACAAATATTTTCATCTCTTAAATCGAAAACATGAAATTAGTCTAGAGAAATCATGAAATAAGAATATCATAATACTAATTTTTCTGCTTGCTTAGAAAGAGAAAGTTGTAAATGAATTCAAATATTATTGGTCTGGGTCTGTCTATGGTGGTGACTGGAGATGGTTGGCTCGGAAACTTTATAATATAGAGTTTTGTTTCTTGAATGGATTGATTTCTATGACTTAATCAGTAATTGAGAAGGTGGTGAATAATAATGAATAAAAAACATTATCCGAAACATTATCAAATCCGCAAGAATCCGTTCAAAACATGACGCTATTGCTGAAGCGATGGATTGAACCCGGACCGGTTTCCAAATGGGTATAGTCTGAGCCTTAACATACGCTTAAATAATAAATAATCAACTTTAAGCAACAAGCAAAATGTCTAAGTACAAAACACATGTTTCTCTAGAGTTTAAGATAAATGATAAGATATATTAGGTGCCTCAAAGATTTTGTCGTAACCTTTTGTAATGTTATATTTTCGCAAAAGTAATGAAAATTAATACTTAGTGGCATCTTAATATGGACACATTATAATAATGCCTATTGTTATATAAATAACACGGATCTTACAGTAAAGCAACCAAATTAAACAAAATTTATAACACCATACAGTTTTTATTGTATGTGTAAATAAATAACAACAAAAATGCTTGTAACCTGAGCCTTAACATCATTTTTGTGTTAAACAAATTCATATAAACAATAAAACCTAATCCACCCGTTTATTTTCCCAACGGGTGGGTTTATTGGGAATGTTCCGAATATATTCGCATTTTGAAATACATTCGGGTGGAATGCCAACTCTAGGTGACCCAGTGGCGGGCATTGGTTTTATATCGAGGTAGGCATTTTTAGCTGCGGTCCTTCCACGCTCACCGTGATTTGACAATGATGGCGGAACGCGCTGCAAATAGTTTTATATAATCTCTGTGATCGACGGTCATAGACTTGTGGCAGAGGGGAATGCCTGTCAATGGCGTCTCCTGTTGGTTGAATGCTCTAAGGTAATTATATACTCTCTGGTAATTAACGGTCAACAGCAAGAAGCTTTAAAATAAGCTTTTCGACAACTGTCAAATATTTGTTTGTAGGGCTACCAGTGTGTGTATTGTAGTTTTATAATATGGGGATTTGTTTTAATATTTGGGAAGTGGTTTTAAAAATCATTTTTTAGGAGAAAAATATGGATTACTAATGTTTAGCCAAAAACGTTTCCCAAAATATCACAACCTAACTATTGCACACAAATTTTCATTTAGCAAAAAATAATTTGTCAAAACAACTCATTGCAATTTTTTAGTAAGCAAATCTTTTTTTGGGATATTATTGTTTAACAAATAATTGTTTGCCATGTTTCATTTAATCAAATGTTTCATTTGGCACAACTTTCTCTTTGCAAAATATTGCATGGCATACGATTTAGAAGCTCACTCTATAACTTTGAAAATATCATGCTGCATCGACGTTTGTTTTACATAAGGTAAAAAAATAGTTAAAATGGCTTTAAGCGATTTTTCTTTGATCCCAAGAGCAATGATTTTTGGAATAAATTCTTAAGGTTAATCTAGAAAAAGATAATTTGTTAACCCTGTTCCAATTTTTTTTATCAACTTTGATAAACAATGAATTTTATTTAAAGGCATTGTGGCACAGGCACAAGGCAAGGTGTGTCTCGCACGTCCAAAGGTCACGTCTAAATGACGTAAATATGTCATAAACGGTCGTTTCAAGCTATAACCTAATTAGTAATTTCGTTATGTATTGTCAAGTAGCGATGCCCAAAGTGCTAAGAACTCGGGCTTATATTCCATGGGCGCGACTTCGAATCTTAGTCGGCGACAATATTTTTTCGAAATCCAGACTTGTATTAAAATAGTTTGATGAAAATTGTTTATTCACATTTTAAAACCATTTTTAATAATAAACTCAGTACTGAACTTTTGATTATTTTTTTTACATAATATTCACAAAATAAATAACAAATAGAAAATGGGTCCCAGCTCGCCGTCATCAGTTTTCATAAAAATTAGGATCATACTCTAGTGAAATCAGCAACCGACTAAAATGAAGATAAATATAGTACTTCATCATCATCATCATCATTTCAGCCACAGGACGTCCACTGCTGAACATAGTCCTCCCCGAGTGACTTCTGTCATCGGGGGGGGGGGGGGGGTTTAAATATAGTACTTAATATCTTAAAAAAAATATGGATGCGCACTAAAAGTTATTCAAGATAATATAACAACTTGAAAAAAAGGCCACATCATGTGGGATCCGAATCCATATCTCATAGAAACTACGAGCGAGTGCCTTTTCAACTAGGCTACGAGGACGTTAGAACGATTTTCGAAATTTGTCAAGTGTTAGTTTATATTTTTTTAAAGAGTGTGCAAACAAATTGTAAACCTCATAGTGGTTTGGCATTCTCTGACGGACCGAAACAGAAATTAATGCAAATCAATGTTCTATTTTGACGTAGTACACACACCGGCATATTTAGCGGAACATAAAAAAAGGTTTGATATCAGTATCATATAAGGTTGCTGGCTGGTTTATACGTCATTTAATTTAAAAAGCAATAATTTCAAATTAAGAAAACAACTGAACATCACATTTTATGCAATTGTTTTAATTTTATTCAAATACACCTTATCTGGAGCGAACTTCGAGTATTTCTTCCTTCTGAGTTTGATTTAAAATTTCATTGAAATACTGTTTTTTGTTAGTTTTTTTTTTAATAACGCATCTTTTTGGAGTTGAGGACTGAATTATGCCTGACTTAGCCCCAACGGAGATTGCCAGGGCACTCGAAACCTACAGAGTGATATCCAGAGATCTTCGTCGACCAGTTTCAACGATCCATCGCAGTATCCAACGGTTCAGGGAGACCGGTACTTATGTGAGAAGAGCAGGACAAGGCAGAAAAAGACGCACTTCGAGTAGGGATGATCGTTTCATTCGGCTTCGTGTACGTAGGAACCCCCGTTTGACGGCCGTCCAAGCCCGACATGAGTTAGAAGCAGTGCGGGGTGTAACCGTAAGTGAGCGTACGGTACGAAGAAGGTTCGAAGAAGCTGGTTTGGGTTCATTTGTGGCCGCAAAGGCTCCAAGGCTCGAAGTAAATCATCGTAGAAACAGGTTCACTTTTGCTCAGGAACATCGAATTTGAAACGCGAACCAATGGAGTAAGGTATTGTTTAGTGATGAGTGCAGAATTCTCTTAAATCAAATTAACGGCAGGCAAAGAATATACAGACGCAAAGGAGAACGATACATTCAGACAAATTTTGAAACTACAGTTGCATACGGTGGTGGATCAATAATGGTTTGGGCGGGCATTTGTTTGGGAGCTCGCACAGACTTGGTAGTGATTGACAGAGGGAGTCTGACTGCAGACCGCTATATCAGAGAAGTTTAAGAAGAAAATGTCGTACCGTTTTCCCCATATATCGGTAACGATTTTGTTTTTATGCAGGATAATGCTCAGCCGCATACCGCTCGGGTAACTCAAGCATATCTTGATGATATGAATATCACTGTTATGGAGTGGCCGGCGAGATCACCGGATATGAACCCAATAGAGCACGTTTGGGACTTGCTGAAAAGAAAAGTTAAGTCCAGAATTCCAGCTTCTGCCAACGTGGGTGAACTGCGAATCGCCGTAGTTGAGGAATGGCGGAGACTATCCCAGGAGACCATCGATAACATCATTCTCAGTATGCCTAGACGGGTAGAAACTTTAATAAGAGCACGTGGAGGAAATACGCGATATTAATCACCATTTTTCTAATTTACTAAATTGTTATTTTAATATCAATTTTCACTTTTCCCGGTTACATAAAAAGTTCAAAAATGTACCATTTTTCACAAAAAGCCTTTACTCGCAAAATGTGTTTTTAATGTGTTCTCATTTTAATTAAAACAAATGAAACTTTAAATAACAAAAGAAGTGTAGTGAGTAGATTTTAAAATAAAACCATATTTTTTTTAATTATGGACTTTTTTTTGTTTTCCGCTAAATATGCCGGTGTGTGTATAATTCTTTCTCTTTGGTTCTATGAATGATGGGCAAGTTATCTATCATTGCGCATATAGTGCCATCTAGTCAGAGAGGGAAACAACCGATGGCGTAGTTATATTTTAGTTCCATTTACTCACCACCTTCGCTGTCTTTCGCGCGAGTTATGTAGAATTTTTTAAAGTACCGAGACTTTCTCTCTGTTTTACGTAGTATTATTCTTTCTCTATGCTACTAGTACGATTTAGATGCGGTTTTCAGTAATGGATTTGTGTTCAATTAGTGTACCTAGGTTCTTAAATAGGTGTTACGGTAGTAACTCACTACGGGGCCCTGCAGTAAACATTTGTTTGTGCAAAACCAAAACTACTAGTACGATTTGGATGCGGTTTTCGAGTAATGGATTTGTGGTTGATTAGTGTAGATTCATAAGTAGGTGTTACGGTAGTAACTCACTAGGGGGCGCTGCAGTAAACATTTGTTTATGCAAAACCAAAACTACCTTCTAGTCCGATTTTCATGCAGTTTTCAGTAATGGATTTGTGGTTGATTAGTAAGGGTTCTAACAAGTGCCCTCCCTAGAATTCGTTATTGTTTATTACTAGGTGTCATTTTTCTCTCTTACAAAATGTTGACTTCAAAAGAACGGCAGCATAAGAAGAAACATTGTAGCATTGGCAAATTTTTCGCTAAAAAAAATAATATTAATTACGCGTCATCCCTGTCAAAAGGGCTTGCTTTTATACCTGGCAAAGGTAGAGGTATAAATGTATAAAAGTGCATTGCACGGCTTTCATACATTCTGAATGTTGTTGCTGCAGTCGAATTCACCAATGCCGACGCTGTGGCCGTGCCCTCATGTGTAAAAATGCATAATAACTTAATACGTATGCGCGCTCGCAGTTTTACCGGTTACATTAAAAAATTATTTCACTACACTTTTTAAACCGTAGTGAAATACATAGCTTAATACGATTTAAAACGCAAAAAAAACGCGCACTCGCGTCGCTCGCGCTGGTTCTGGTACATCATCGGAATCTTATTATAGTTGGAAAAATTGTTAATTATTGAAGTTTTTCATTTATATTCCCCGATTCTTAATAAATTGATGAATGCCCCGGACGAATATCCTTTGGTTACTTACGTCCTATTAATTGAAATTTACATGGACTATAGGTATTTCATTTTATCCCTTGCCTTGTTTTGAATGGCAGAGAATGGCGCCGTAGAAATCCCGCCAAGGGTTGTATCACTGGTATTGATGAAACTGGCACTGTACATTACACCTATGCTCTATAAAAACTTTGAAATAAAAAGCATTTTTTTTTTTAAAACCCACGACGCTTAAACGTTATTGAAAAAGGATAAAATAATTTTAAAAACCCTCGACTTAAAGATTTAAGTATGTAAAGAGAGATAATTAACGTAAAAGTAGAGTTCATCTATCGCGGAGTCGTTCATATAAACAATAGAGTATCAGTTTTCATAGCACTTCCCTACGTATCTAACTGGTTCTTGAAGATATAGATGTGTCAATCAATATCATATTTAACTAACTATGAACTTAATAAAAAACCCAAGAAAATACGTCGGGGGCTGCCATGAACGGCTGTAGGGCGTGCCAAAGAAATAGACATACATACATACGCTCGAAAAACATAACCCTCGTTTGGCAGTCGGGTAAAAATGGAAATAAAGTTTTGTATTTATGTAGGCAAAAGTAGTAAATACACGTGTATCGTGTTATTATTAAGCCTCTACTGCCGCCCCTTCTATCCGTCTGATTGTCTGTCTTTCAAGAGAAAATATCTCATTATCATCATCATCAGCCCTTGGAAGTCTACAGCGAGCGGCTCTGGGCTGTCTGTATCAAGCGGCTGCCCGTTACCCTGATTTAGTCGGCAGTCCACCGCGTTGTCAGCTTGGCTACGTATCGTCTTCCAGTACGTGGTCACCAATCAAAAAAAAATCCCCTCCAACGGTTGTCAGCTCTGCGAGCGAAGTGGCCTGCCTATTGCTACATTAGCTTAGCAATTCGAAAAGCAATGTCGGTGACTTTGGTTCTTCTCTAATTCGTCAGGTTTTGGCAAATATCTCTGGAAATGTTTGAGAAACTTGTAGATGGAACTCCGTCCGTCTATCTGTCAGCAGTCGCAAATAGCTCAGCTGTCAGCCACTTCGCCGATCGACAGTCGAGCGATATAGTTGAGTGCGCGCTTCAACATAGGTAATATAGTTTTTTACCGTTTATTTACCTGTTAAGCACTATTTTTTATTATTGTAATTGGATTACCTTTAAAGTTTATATTGTTTATTTTTATTTAATCTAAATCAGCGCGGGCGAAGCCGCGGGCAACAGCTAGTATAAGATAAATTACTAACAATAAATAAAAAACCCAACCTACCATTTTTAAATCAAAATTGTTAATTAAAGTCAAAATTTAGTAGCAATCTCACAATACTCTGATTGCTCGTAGCGAATTTAAACATCGCGCCTAAGCTGAATTATTAATATTACCTCAACTAATTAGTATTGATTCAAGGAGTACTTAAACAAATTTTATGAAACCTCTTATTAGACGAGACGAGGCGCCTTTGCCTATTAACACAAAATATTTAGTAGGTATAATGCAGTAGCTAAACTAAGTAATTAAAAATATCAATAAGATCCCTGATATTACATTAGATCTAGTAAAGACCGGGAATAGTTAAAAAGGGTAGGTTAACTGTTAAAAACTAGACTTATTTAAAAGTGTTGCGTCAGTTAACTATGCGCGAGAAATAAAAAAAATAAAAAAAAAAATGATCAGGTCATGCTTTTAAAAGTTCGGAACCCACCCTTTTTGTCAACTATTATCATCACCGGTGGGGCCCCTACAATCTTTTTACACAATTTTTTTTTCCAATTCCTAAAGCCTTAAGAAGTTGGAAATAAAATTAATGAATTAAAGAAATAAAAAAACCGACTGCGTAAAAAGTGAATTTAAGAGATGAAAACAAGATTAAAAAAATAAATTTGCAGTCTGAGGCATCAAATCCATGTTACCTTGATTCGACTTTTTCTACACGGATTTAAATTAGTGAATTAGGTACTAACGCAGTGCATACCAAGTCAATCATCATTATGCTGTTAATGGATTTGATGCCTCCGACTGCAAATTGATTCTTTTAATCTTGTTTTCATCTTTTCAATTCACTTTTTACGCATTCGGTTTTTTGATTTTTCTAATTAATTAATTTTATTTTTGACTTTTTTGTTTGTAGTGTTCTTCTACTACTTTTCAATGAACTATAAAGCCTTATATCGTCGGTCGAAACATGAAAAGGCGTAACTGTTTTTTAGTAACTTTACAGGAGAGCCAAATAAAGAAATCACGGTAAGGGTTAATAGACGTATTGGGTTATTTAGTGTATTAAGCTAGGTTGTTACAAACTAGATTGAAAGGAAATTTAATTCCTTAATTAAAATTGTATTAAATTTTCATTTACCTTTATTAGTTTAAGAGTTATTATTACTTTTTGACAAAAGATCCACTTACGCCTATCTGTGATGTAACATTTTACAACAAATTGTCAATTACGCCTGTATAATACAGGCAAATTGAATCGAAAATACGAATTATTATCATTTACTCGTCAACAAGAAACCAACATTACATAATCAAAATTACGGGAAAATTTTAATAAAACTAATCATGTGGTAATTTAAATCAGTAACACATGATTAGTCTTAAAATTTTCAAGACTAATCATGTGGTAATGATCTCAAGAAGAGAACATGCTTTTGGTTCCTTTTCATTGGTGTCTCTCTGCTGCACATAGATAAGATATCCTCATACTTTTTCTTTGTGATTCTTTCATCATTAGGCGATTTTTGACAGGCTCAATTCTACTCCTAAATTGATTGAAATTTTGTCGTTCTACTGTTGACTTGTTTTAACAAATAATGTTACAAGATTACTTTATAGTACCTGATTGTGTCGGTCCATTTTACAGGTTCGCCTTTTTGATCGCCTTTACGTAGTCTAAGGATTTTAATTTTTAATGAAAAATATTCGAAATTTTAGAAATCATTAACATTATAAGGAACTTTCTGTGCAAGTTTTATAATCGGAGTTAATTGGCTAGGAACCAAAATATTATCTATTTTTGACATGTCATAAGAGACCGCACTGTGTGCAGACAGATCACCCTTACTCTGGCCATGCGAAAACAAAAAGCGCAAACCTATGTCGTCAACTGATTCAAAATGTATTAAGAAGTAAAAAATAATAGATGACATTACCAATTTTTTGTTGTGCCTTTGACAGCCATTAGGAAACAAGCAACATAGGTAGATAGGAGGATAGGAGGATCTTTCTTAAATCATTTTTACAGACATTGTGCTTACTTTTAATGGCAGGTAGAAGTTATATGTATAATGTCGTAGTGATCCTTGAGCGGTAGTTTTTCTTCAGTAAAAAGGTAGTAATAGTTTCTGTATTTCGCACAGTATTCTAGATTAGACATCGCACCGCATTTTTTTTAAACAACTTTTTTGTCTAAGGTGATTTGTACTCTTTTCCGTGTTGATGACTTTCCTTATTTAAAATTATTAATCCCTCCATTATTAATTGCCGTTCGGGCATCATTCTTAATAAAATCTTTGGGCTGTAAGGTTTTAGGTTAAAGATTTAGGTGTTGAACGCATGAAGCATTGTGAAAATAAAGTTATTCTGAGCATATTGATAAAGCACACAAGCAGAGTAATCGCAAGATAATACTAAAAGTCACTTCGATTTAAAATGCTAGGTGATTCATCAAGGACATCGAACAAAACAGCAGTTTCATTTGATGCATTCAAAAGTTCCCTTTCCGTTTCTTCATAGTCAATGAGAGGCTCTTTAATATTACACTGTTCTAATGTTATCTAGATTTAACTATGATCTTCTGATTACCTGTTGCTCAAACAGTTGATGTTACTGCTGAACAGTTGTTCAGTAGGAACTTCAAAATGCATATAACATAAAAAACAGGTTAAACATAAGTTCTAAAAGGTTTGTGACGAATAGACACATCTGAATCTTAAACCGTTTGATGGCCAAAATTTGTAATCACGAAAAGTTGTAACTGTAGTGTACGTCTTTTCGTGAAAAAAATTAAAGGATCGAAATGCATTTAGGTCTCTTTGTAATTATCAATACTGACTTCTAGGAAAATAATTCAGATACGATATTTCGTGACGTAATAAAATGCATGTTTTACAAGCCTATCGTGAACTTAACTAAAAATGACCATTTTGTGGGTTACGCCTTTTCGTGATTCGACCCACGATATGTAACTCTTCATTGAAAAAAAACGGTTGTACTCGAGTAAGTAGTATGTGAAATCGGTTTTTCCCGTTTAATTCATGTACCAATAGGAATTCCGGGTAATAACATAACCTATGTCACTCCCACAACTGAGACGAATCATATGTTGAAAACCATTATACGGTTTTTCCTTCCTATTTATTAAGTGTATTTTTTGCCTGTTACCGTAGGAATTTTGTAAAATAAAGTATTGAATACTATTAGCACTGAAAATATGTGACCCATAGTTATTAAAAGAAAGTTTCAAAATCGGTTTATCAGTATTGCAGATACGTTTTTCCCGCGTAAGTTCTGTACCCGCGGGAATTTCGGGAAATAACATACCCCTTGTCACTCCCACAATTGAGATGAATCTATTGATATATTATACTTTAATATCCGTTACACGGTTTAGGCTGTAGGGCGTGCCAAAGAAATAGACATACTTACATACATACATACGCTCGAAAAACATAACCCTCGTTTGGCAGTCGGGTAAATGCTCTTAAGGGATTGAGTGTAGTCCATATTATTTTTGTGTGTTAAATCAAATATTTGCTACAAGTCTGCCAGCCATAGATTAGTATAAGGCATTGTGCTATGTTGCGTTGAAAGAAATATTTAAAATTTGCATGTTGGTATAATATGATCGTATTTGTTTTGCCTAACTGATTTCCAAGGTTTAATGAACTATTTTTTTTATATTCTTCGGGCTTCATATAAACATAAAGCGGAAGTATTTGATTAAACAATTTTGGCCAGTTCTTCAAGTTTTTTGAATAGCAGTAAAGTGTTAGTAAATACGGGATAAATAAACAAAATTCAAGAAAGTTATATTATTTTTAAACCAACAACACGATTGGCATACCTAGTGGCGTGGTGATTCACCTTGAACGCAAAGGGTCCTGGGTTCGATTCCCGATATGGGTGATAGAAATATATAGAAAACTAACTTTCTCTGGGCGTGCTGGCGTCTCCCAGAAAAACTTGTCAAAAAAACGTTGTCTGGTACCTAGGCCTTATAACTCAAATATGTTAATTAATTAGGTAATTCTTCATCTAACCAAATATGCAACAGCCAGATAACTTTTAAAGAATAATTTTGACAGTTTTTGTATCGAAAATGTGTTAAATCATCAATTTTATTCATCAAATATAAAATATCTGGGATTTTAAAAATCGGGACCTTTGTTTTTACAAACATTTATCTTGTTGATAAAAAAAAAATTATAGCATTTCAGACGTCTCAAACGCAATGCAGTCTGACCGCTTGCGAGGTATTCGAAACTTTGACTCGAAGCCCGCAGAGAGAGAGCCGTCCTTCAGACCCGTGCACCCCGGACGTTCTTTGGAGGCAACTTGACCGGCGACTGCGAGCCATCGAACAACCAAGTTGGTAACTCTGCCTTTTGTAAATTAGGATGGACGTCAGTTGAGTTGTAAAAAAATTCGGGTTCTGAATCTGATAAAGGAAGAAAGAAACCCGTATACTTCATGGTCCGTATGTCTGTCTGATAAGATCCTTTTCATCAGAAACGCGTGGAAGTTAAAATAAGTAGGTATCAAATGCTCAGGTCCGCAACCCCTTACAGCTGTAAACAAACTTCTAACTCAACAAAATCTAAATACCTATATTATACGGCCGGTCGCCGCATAATTTGACACCCACAAGGGAATCAAAATTCTTATGGAATAATTGCTTACGACTTGCTGCTTTCTTCTCTGCCCAACTACTTTATTAATTATTGTTCATTTTGTAAAACGTTTTGAGGTTTTTAATTTTTTCAGCATGGACTATTAGCTATGGGCAGTCGAGGTGGCGACAGTGCTCGAAGCACGTTTGCCGATGTGATGTCACCAGGCGTTCCCTGAACTGCTGGAGGTCTGGGCTAACGACGCTCACTACTGATTTGGTTGTGCCTGCTGATTTACTTACTATGTAAGTAAGAAGATAAATTAAAAACGAATAAATGTGGTAAAAGTTTCTGGAACGGATGGTTAAATTTAGAGCTTCTTAATCGCTAACTTCATATGTATAAATGGAGGTCTCGTATTTAAAAAATAATAATAAATCTTAACATTGCCAAGGATAGATCGTAGTTACCTACATTTGTTGGTGCATAAATTACAAAAATAAATTAGGGAAGGAAAGTTCTAGTGTACTTTAAAAACTACAATTAAGAGAAGAAGTTCAGTCCAAAAGATTTAAAAGGGAAATTTGGATGACCATCCTTTTGTAAACTTAAACTCAATGTGCTTTATTGGGCATTACTTTTTGTTTCTTTCTCTTTACATTATTAAATAAAAAGTACTTATGCACTTTTGTAGAACTATAATTTAAACAGCAAAAAGAATGATTTAGTTTCGTTTGATTAATGAATAAACACAAATACTTGTTTCCTACAGGTAATATAACTCTAAAAAGTTGCTTAAATCCCGTAAGCTCATCTATGGGTCATCTAATAGCTTACCAAAATCCAGAAAACTAACTTGCTGACTCCTTCTAAAAGTATAACGCGTAAATCTTTCAGCGACTTGGGCACGAACAGACTCCGGACGCTTCATAAGACGACGTTCAAAGGCATGCGCTCTCTGGCCGAGCTTGACATGTTTGATAACCACGTGGAATACCTACCTTCGGGGATATTTGAACCACTTGTCAATCTCAGGATATTGTGAGTTGCTATGTTTTTCATATCCACTGGATGTCGCATTTATTTTTTAAATTCCTTTGAACTTAAAATTTTGCTTGTGATATTAGGATCTCAAAAAATATCAACCATCTCCGCCTCGAAACAAATGCATTAAAGCGTTTAAAATTTGGATCTAATCTATACTTACGTAAACACGTATAAATAAACAACTATCAAACTTTTACAAGATGGCCAAAAAAAGTGATTCCTTAAGGTTTTTTTTTTCTTTCTTGTAAGGTACAGAACCCTTAAACTTATTACTGCATACCAACTGACTGACTGTTATAATTTATTATGATATCTGAATAGATTTTTTCCCATCAAAATTCGATGTTTGAGCAGCAGAATAATAGAAATCAAATGATATATATTGGACAACATCACATACATAATACATTGCTCTGATCCTAAGGTAAGTAGCTTAAGCACTTGTGTTATAGAAGTCATAAACAACGACGGCACCACAACACCCAGACCCGAGAAAATATAGAAAAGTTCGTTTTCTACATTGACCCGACCGGGGATCGAACCCGGAACCTCAGAGATGGCGGTGCCTAACGGCTGGCTTATGAGGCATCAAATTAATTTAGTGTTTTTATATTAAATGTAGATAGTATTATTCTATTAAACTGGTATTATTTTTCTACAAATTGGATAACATTGGAACAAAAGTTTAATAAAGTCTGCATAATATCATATATTATTTGTTTCATTCCCTTAATAAAATACTTTGAGCCGTTACAGCTTCTTCTGTAAATTGGACAAAAGAGTCATTCCTTTCATATTTTTCTATGACGTTTATTGCGGGCCCTAAAGTTAAATATGACGATGACAAAGTCAAGCTATTTTTCAGAGGAAGTAATTTAAATGCCATTTTTCTTAACATTTCAGTAACAATAATAATAATTTTGATCGTTAGCAATTTACCAAAGTAATTCGTTTTTGTTTTTGTTTTGAATTTATTGTGTTTATCAAATTATTATTAACAACAGCTATTTCGTTAAATGATATAAAACAAATATTACGGGCCAAAATACTTCGTGTATTGACTCATAATTTATTGGTAATATATAATAGTTACCCAACAACCCGTATATTTTATTTCTGCTTCAGGAGGCTCCAGAGAAATTATTTGGAAGAAATAGACAGCGAAGCATTTAGATCAACAAAGAAACTTTTTCACGTTGATTTATCAAACAACTTTTTATACACGTTACCAGAAAGGGTTTTCGCGAACAACTCATTATTGGAGACAATAGACATTTCTAACAATCAGCTGGTATATGTGCCAGCAGATAGTTTTGTCGGACTCGACTCTTTGACGATATTGGATCTCTCGAAAAACAAAATACAGAAAATAGAAAATGGAACTTTTGTTATAAATACCCTTCAAATATTAAAACTGTCTGATAACCGAATAAGTAATATAACCGAAAATGCTTTCGAGAGATTAATTTCCCTAGAAACGTTACTGCTCGACAGAAACAAATTGGCAAACATTCCAAGCCGCTTATTTTATAATTTGACTTGTTTAACTTATTTAGATTTATCGAGTAATAATTTGTTGAGTGTAAGTATATTTTTTTTGTATGTTAATTCGTTAATGCTAAGAAATACATTTTAAAAAGTAAAATCTGTTTGTAGTTGGCAGGCATCGAGTTCGAAAATCTAAAAGTGCTGCATACTCTTGATTTGAAAGAAAATGCGCTGACGGAGCTCCCAGATTTTACGTTTTCAAATTGTTCAACACTTGAGAAACTGGACTTGTCCAAAAATAAATTACGCTTTTTAAATGCCACAGCATTCTACGGCCTTGAGAATCTGAAGTCTGTTTTGTTGTCCGATAACAAACTACACGAGGTGCACTTTAAGACTTTTTCTACTTTGAAGAATCTTACTACTTTGTAAGTTTAAATTTGAATTTAATTATAAGTTTTACGCTCAGCACTTTATATGAGGAGTTAGGTATTCACCGTGTTTTACCTTCACAACTTTACTAATACCAGTAATTTGAGGATGGGAATGGTTTCACATTTATAAATTATAAATGGTTTAACCATCGCGTTGTACGAGTTCAAATATAGGCTTAAACAATAAATCATTGAGATTTAAGTTTTAAAGTTCGGGAGACTTGGCTGGCTTCTATTTTAACGTTCACAAGCCCTGTTTTACGAGTTTATTACACGCAGTTATGAAAGTGAAAGCCACTTGTAATACATGGCTTTTTATAACATAGGTACCTACCTATTTCATGACTGTGAAAAGTCTCGCAATCCCTCGACAGATTAATTAAACCGTAATATATACCATTTTATCTTTGGTCTACCTTTTGGTCAAAGTCTCCAGAAGCCACCCATCATGCTATATATATAATATAATACAAGACAAGACATAAGTATCGATAAACAGATGTTTTTACGCATTGCAATATAAATAACCACAAGAAAGTGGTTATAAATTCAATGCCATGGATAGGTCAAAGTTAATTTTTGGTATGTTTGCAGGTATATAGATGGCAACATGTTTCCGTCATTGCCCTCACGGACTTTGGATTACATGCCAAAATTGGCAATAGTGAAACTATCCGGCAACCCTTGGCATTGTGACTGCCACGCTCTGTATATTTCAGCGTAAGTTATTTTTATTTGATTCAAGTTATAAGTGTGTGACGTTTACTTGGCACAGCCTTTTAAACTTTTTAACTTTAAAGAAAAGTTTGGATTATTACTTAAATTTATTTCAATGCATATAAATAAGGCCTAGAAAATGAAGAATCCAGCGAACGTTTTTATAACAAATCATTGAGGATAGCAAGAGATGAAAATGGCCTACTTCAAATTCTAAGCATCAAACGAACGGGTTTTATAAATTTTGACACGTTCTCAAGTAAAAAGTCAATCTCGTTAATCTAATACTTGCCCTTTGCATGGGGCTATAAGAAGAATCAGCAACAAAATATTCAATTCTGTTTGTATGTCTCGAAAATGTTCCTAACAAAGATAATAAAAATTCTTAATACGATCTTGATGTATTTCTTATTGTAATTGGAATAACATTATAATTTTAAATTTAATAAAAAAAGAATACGATGTTTACCTTACCTGTAAAAATGTTAAGGGATTTCATTACGAGTAGTACACGTTATTGTTATTATCAATTGGTTTGCTCTTTATATCTAATCTCTTTATAACTAATATCGAAAAATTTGTTCAATATCTTTTAATCACCAAAACCAATTTTATCAAGAATTATCAATACGATTTCAATCAAAATAAATAATCATCAGTAGATAATCTCTATAAATTGTTAATATGAAAAACAAAATTTAGTTATCCGATATATCGGGTCGTACTTAAGGTTCGTAATTCTGAAAATTATCGTAGTCTGAAGTCCTGTAGCAAAGCTTTTTATTCCCGAACAGTTTGTTTAAGTGGCTATGGCTTAACCCAACTGTTTTTGTTACATATCTTTCTAGCGGGTACACTTATTAATTAGTTGCCTAATAAACAGTCCAAAGAAGGAAAACTAATAAAATTAATTAATTAAAAAAAATCAAAAAACCCGACTGCGTAAAAAGTGAACTTAAAAGATAAAAACAAGATTTAAAGAATCAATTTGCAGATCGGACTGCCCGGGCAGTCGGCCTAAACCTAAAGGGTACTGGTTTTCTTTCAACAATATATTACAAAACGTCATGAAGTGAAAGAAAAATAATTTTTTTTGTAATGCAAAACCACGATTTTGACGAATAATCGCAACGAAAATTTACCACATTATTAATGAAATAAATACAAACAACAACAACAACAACAAATAACATATCCAACTGATAAGGTGACCATATTTTTAAGATAACGGAAAATCTAATGTTATTAAAACAAAATTTTGTTTTAGCTGGGTTCGACTGAATGAAATGAAGATATGGGACTACTCTCCAACGTGTATATCGCCATGGTTCCTTGAGGGGCATTTTCTGAAGAAACTCAAATTTCCAGATCTTTGTTCAGGACAATGGGCGAGCATGGTGAACCTATCGCCTAGATTGCCGATACAGCAGCTACTGGCTCTAAACGTGTCTGTCAATAGAAAGCCACAAGACAGCATGGAACAGAATCATGACGTCACTACCATCGATACTTGGCATTAAAATCTAATCTAACTAATAAGTTTATTCTGTAATAACAGATTCAACGTTAAACAGTTATAGAAATAATATAAGCAGCTACCTAAAACTGTTCAACTGTTCAATGTACGAGTTTTTTTTCTACTATGTTTTATTAACTTATTTTAACAGTACATTACGTGTGAATTTGAATTTGATAAATAAATATACCTAATTTTAATAAATGTAGTACTTTTAAATAAAAACAATTAAGACATGTGGACATGTTTCAAGATAAAACTTTTCCCCTTAAATTAAATAACTTAATATTGTTGAGATCTAACATTACTTTAATAAAACCAACAACCGACAGTGTTTTTGACCACGCAACAGACATCTAGAGATTTAGGTAACAATGCGATTTTTAAGAAAAATATATTTAATTGTAGGTACATAATTAAAACGAATTAAATGTTGTGACTGTTACTACTAATATTTGTTGTGGTCCGATTATCATTATTATTTAAGTAAGTAGTTAATATTGTTAAGCTTAGAATGAGTACTATTATAATTAAAATAAGTGAATAAAAATGTGTCGATCGTATACATGATGTAAGATTAAAATTATAACTAGCCGATATAATCTCGACAATGCAACAGACAATCAAATCCACTTTTTATCATGCAAATGCTTTACCTAAATCACTAATATACCTCGGATCAAATAGAATTCAATTTTGCCACGAGAAGCACGGTGCCTGAAATGAGATCGGAAATGCAAAAAGTTGAGGAAAAACTCCCTTAAAACTAATAGGTCGCACTTTTATAAAGAGCCATATTGGAAGACACAGGGATTAAAGAAAACATGAACGTACCCACCTGTTAATGTGGAGATTGCGTGACGTGAGTAAGACACGCACGCCGTTGGTAATGTTGTAGACATTTACAAAATACTATTAGAAGGTCGGTAATGAGTTTTCTCAATGAAAGTTAATATACAGGGAGTTTGATAATGGGTATATCAAGCTGATACTATAATACTATAAGGTCAGAAATTTGAAATAGTCATTTTATTGTTTTTATTTTCATACGAAATTTTTAGAATCCGATTTGTATGAAAATATTTTTTTCAAGAATGTTGTTTTCCAATTTCTGGCTTCACCATAGTTGTTAGCTACAAACGTTACGCATACGTTAACATAGACTAGTGTCGGCTTGATATACCATTTATTTACCAAACATGTAGATACATTCATGCTGGATGAATGAATTATTTGAACGTAACTTAATATTTTCAATCAGATATATTTGTTTATGAATTTTATTAGATAAAGGTATGAATATTATAAAGAAGTAGAGTTTGTGATATACTTCATCAAAATGTTTATTATGCATATGTTAGCAATACCTTCTGTGGCATTATAGGGTCATAACCTAACATCCTGTATTCTATTATAAATGTAATATTGCGCTCTATAGTAAAGAAATAAAAATCGAACCTCATATTTTAGTAACTAATTAAATGTCAATATAATATTAAAACAAGTATGGAGATAATGTTTCTCATCGTGAGACGAAAGAACGATCTTTTTTTGCGAAATATATTCGATTGGTAAATTATTTTGTGCAAAAAAAATATCTTATTACATTCGCAAAAATAATTGAACAAACTAAGCTGTCTAAGAGTTTTATTGGATACAGCTTGGTAAACATACAATTAATTAGGTGATAACGCGACGGAAAACGTCATTACTAATGTGACTAAGTACTTCATACGACTTATCATTTTATCGCCTGCGGTATTTATTCAAAAAGCAATAATACCGATATCGTTGATAGCAAAAGTTTTAATCGCAGGCGAAAATTTAATCATTGCACCTAGAAAGACCATAAAATACTGAGTAAGACATTAATGAAATGACTAGTAACCTACATACATACTGAGATCATAGAGAAAAAATTATACTCTTAGATGTAATAGCCATTAGACTTATGATTGTTCTTATGCTTGTAATATTACCTACTTGTACGCGTCGTACCTTGGTTTGTCGGTAGCTTAGTTATTAAAACTTGAGTTTTGATATCCAGTGACCCCGTATGTTTTTTTATTAAATTAGTGATCATTGAGTTTCATTAATTATGGTAGTAACGCGTTATTAGGTCTGTTTAATGGTTTCCTTTATTGGGGGTACCCTCCCAATTATCGCCAGCAAAAGTTGTCTATATTATTAATCATATCTTTATCGATAATTCAACCGTAAAATAATATGGATTAGCTTATCCAACCGAGATGATGAATTACCAATACGAGTAAATAGTTTATCAGAAAATAAAGTATAGCAGCGCAGCCTTATTGTTTGTCAGATAATAAAAAAATAACATAAAATAAGTTTAATAAAAACTAAAAACCGACTTCAAAATGAAACTAAAAAGTGAAAAATAATATTGACTAAAACATACCTAATCAGTTCTTTTTGGAGTCGGTGCCAGCCATCGAGAGTTTAAATGTGTTCATTCGCACCGACAACTTAAAAATGTGGCATTAAAATCTAGAACCTACCAGTTTATTTACCACTACAAGACAAAATGAATATAAATAGCATTATTATAGCATTGAGGCTTTAATCAAATAAACCAACCAAAAAAATTAAGCAGTCCATAATTGTTACTAATACTCCAAAAGAAAATATTAGAGAAAAAGGAACTAAAGAAGACAGAAAAAAGATTAAGAAAGAAGCTGCAACTAAAAAAGAAAAAGCTGTGGGTAAACTTAAAAACCCGAACAGAAGAATAAGTAGCCAGAAGAAGACAAAATAAATGAATAATTTGAAATGAAGAATATCATTCGCTTCCCACTGAAGATTTGGTTATGCCTTTGGTATGCCAGAATTGAGCACACAATAAGTGGGAGCACAAGTCGTGGCTTATTTGTGATTTTTGTAACGAGAAGTAGACTGACCGCAACCCACCTGCTATCAGTATTTACCTGTTACCTACCGGGAAATACGGACATCAAGGTTTTTATTTTGAGAAAAAACATTTATTGATTTGATACCCATAGTTTTCCAAGATGATTTTGTTAAGTAGAGGCTAAGGGTTAAAAGTTAATAAAGACTGACTAATAACCTTTGATACTGTTTTTATTGAAGGGTTCCCTTAAGAGTCCGCAATATCCCCACTCTCCCCTACATCAACTTTCAAACACAAAAAAAAACAATTAAAATCGATTTATCCGTTTGGAAGCTACTACGCCACAGATAATAGATAGAAACACAGACACCTACACTTGTTTAACTATAATAACCCGCTTTTTTCGTTAGGGATTGAAAATAAAATTGACTATGAGTTAAAACATTAATAAGTATAACGCTGTTTTATAACTACCCAACTAAGCGACGCGCGAGAGATAATGTGTACATTGGTCTATGTAGTTTGCATGTTTGTTTCTGTGTGGTTCTAGAGACCAAACGCGTAAGCCAATTTGATTATTTTTATGTTTATCGAATTGTCTTAATAACCTTGCGAGTGTCACTAGAATATTACATCCAAGCTAGAAATATTTCAGTAATCAAAATTCACCACAGCAACAACCAGACGCCATATTGTTAAAAAAATACGACGAGCTTGTTATGTAGGGAATCGTTGAGTAGCTATTTTAGAATCGTATTTACGTTCGTTTCATCATTTTTCATTTTAAATGGCAGTTTAGGACAAGAGCTATTTAAAATTGGTGAACAAACAATTTGGAGCAGGGTGCAACTGTACATAAGCTCTAAAGAACTACTTTGGACCAAGCTTTGGTTGGCTTAAGTTTACGCATTTTTGCTTATGCTAAGCAGAGGTAAAGAAAATTTAGTTTGAGCTAAGTTATAGGTCCGCAGAGGGACAAATTTTCAGTAGTTCACTTATAATATTATGTTACTTAACATTTCGCTTTTCACAAAATAACTACCTTAATGATATTACAACATTTGCAAAATGTACAGTCTTATTATACCTATGAATACATCAACTAAAAAGAGTGATTCACGCAGTCTACATCTATTTACATAAGTTTTTTTTTATGGGTCGTTTTGTTCATTGAATCCTGTAGTGCAGTAGTCCAAACGAAGTTGCGGGCACAGCTAGTACTCAATAACACCATTGAAATAGTTATATGTTCAATACACACATACAACGAACAGAACGACCCAAAATAAAAAAAATAGTACCTATGTAAATAGCTGTTATTACTTAAAATGTAGGACCGTTTTTAACATAGCCGGTATTTAAAATATCCAAAATGAGTATTTTTGCTTAGATCATTCAGTGGCTCCTAACTTCCGCCAGGCGTTTTAAAAGGTAAAGTAAAATAAATGTTTCAAACTTGTCCTAGGTACATTCATTCATTCCAATTTTTTATAACATAAAAAGTAAACATTTTTGCAAAAGGTCCTACACGAAACTGGCCTATTTTTTATTACACATCTAAGGAGAAAATGTTTCATAAAACCTTCAAAGACCCATTGCTTCATCAATTCGAGACGGATAAAAACAGGCTTGTTGGCATGAAAAATATAGATATACAAAATCCCTTTTTTTCGATAGGCCTTCGCTACGATGTTTCTTGTTATTACTAAGTAGGTAAGTTATTATTGTTTTCCAAATTAATTACCTATGCTTTTATCATTCCTAAGAACCATAATTACAGTAAAAAAACAGTTTTGACGTTCAGAACAATTAGGTTGTCCCAATTATTACACACCCGCTCCTTTTGGTGACAAGGAATAAAATTATTTTGTAGTGTGTTGACGCTTATAATGTCTATAATAAACTCATATAATCATAAGAGGGGTTTTAAAACAATGTATGCCTATACAACGTGTTACACACGTAATTCCCCATAAAAAATAAATTATTTTTTGAACCGGAAAAAGTGCCAACCCTATAATAACCTGTCACGTTAATGAATTTGAATTGTCATAGATTATTTTAACAGAATATTATGCTATATGACTATTTCTTGTCTAGTTTATTAAAGTTAGGGCCTGTATCACAATTAACGAAAAAAGTGTTGAATGGATACGTAACAGAAAAAGATAAGTAGAGAATAAAATTCCTTGAATTAATGTGTCATATAGCGCTTTTTGACGGTTGTGAAACGCAAAAATAGAGTTTATCCTAAAGATAAGTAACAAATAGCCTATAAAGAACTTATGCGGAATTTATCCGTACATTGTGATACAGGCCCTTAGAGTGGTTTGCAATCTCAATACAAGGAAATCAAAAGGCTATAAGTAATAGCGACTTTAAAAAAAAGTCAGAATAGAAAATATGGTGTCAATTATACGTCATCCATCTTAATACATTTTCATTATAATATTATATTTCACAACTTTAAGGCTATTTCGTGTTTTCGTTCCAATTCGCCATAAATTAAGAACTATGAGCATATTGTTTAACTCCCACGCCATTAGGCCATGAAGGTGTTGTTGTGGTCTCTCTCTCAAGAAATTAAGTAAGTAAGAACGTAAATAACGTTCTGAAGTAAATACCGCCTGATTTCTTATCATCAGGCAATACGTATACGTCGTTGCTTTAAAATTATACAATTTGAAAAAATCCCTCATAGTTCACATTTCAATAGTTGGGTAAGTACTAATCTATGCATGTCATGTCACTTATTAACATTAAAACTGTTTTCAACACATAGAAATAAAAATAGAAATAAAATTAAAAAAATATTTTCCCCACCTGCAATGTATATCCTACGATTGCTTCATTTATAAAACTCTAAATATTGAAATACATATATATATATATATATATATATATATATATATATATATATATTAACTCCTAGAAACGCTAAACCTGTATTTATTACTAAAAAAATTCATGAGTTTCTGACAATATCATTGATAGTATTTGTTTATTTATAGTGACTTGAATCCAAATTGATGGCCAACAAATAGAGAAAACAAAGACAAAATTCAAACTCACGAACCCCCAGAGACTCCTGAACTATATACCATGATATTATTGTATTTAAAAATGAACCTGAAGGCTTTATGTTTATGAATAAGCTTATGATGTTTGGCAGTTTTAATTGCTATCAAAAAATTCTCGCCCTCGATAAATACTATCTAGCTAAGTATTTCCTTCCAGATATCAACTGATAGATATGGTAATCGCAATATGCCAAGATAATCGTTTGTTCAGTTTGCCTATGATATTACAGTTGTTCACATACTTATTATTTACCTTGTCACATAATTATTTTTTAGAAGTAAAACTGTACTGTCTAGTGTTTGTGTCATCAAAGTAAAAGTTGTCCGCTAAACAAAGACCAAACATCACAAACTACGCAGATATTAATTTATTCGGTAAGTATTTACTTTTACTTCTATTACTATACTACTTCATTTCATGTTTTTGGCAGATACCTAATAAGTAACATATATTGTTTTGTACCATCAGCATTTATCAGAGCCTGTATTTCTGTAATCAACGAAATTTCGATCTAGTCCTTATCATTATGACTAAAAATCGTGTACTTACTCAAAGATTAAAAAAAAATAGTTTTTGACAATTTTAACTATACAGTTTTTAGGGACCTGACAAGGAACCCTTATTGTTTTGTCATGACTGTCCTTCTGTCTGTCCGTCCGAGTTTTTGCTTGGAGACTGTTATGAAAAAATGAAAATGAAAATGCAAAATGTTTATTTCTTCAGAAAACCCATAATGTTCAATATAACGTCATATTTTAGGTTACCTAGTAAGTAAATGCATTTACTTGTGGCAGGTAACCACGCTCCTTCATTACACTTGCATTCTGGGTACTTAGATAGGGTTACTGACAAAATTTTGTAAATGTTTTACAATGAAAGTACACATTAAAAAGTTTCATTTAACCAATTTTTTCAAAGTGTTTTATTATGATAACTGGCAGAAATGCCATTGTGACATGTGAATAATACAACAATACTCAAACAAGGAGAAACATACAATGATAATTTAAGGGGGTGCCATTCGAACGAAAAACTTCGGAGAGAGCCGATCGGGCCCGTACGTGAACACTCACACATAGAAAAATAGCTTTACAGAGTAGGCTGAACGACAGAGTAAACATTACCTGCTATTTTTTCTTAAAGAAAAAAATAATGTAAAGAAGTAAATACTATTTAAGATCATACATAATATTTAGTTTATAAATACCTACCTAAACTTTTGTTCTAAATAATATTTACAAACTTTATTATTAATTAACGAAACATTGTTTTTATTGAAAATCAAACCTAAGCTTTAAATTGCAGAAAAAGTATTTAGGTAAGGAATGTGAAACACAGGCCAGTTTAATTGAACATAGGCGATCTAAATAATAGAATACACTATTTTTATTGTTCGAAATAATTTTGAGTAATCATTGACAGGGATAACCTTATTATTCCGAGGCATACTAACTAATGACCACAGCACACCAGTGTGCCGCGGTACAAAATTTGCGGAATACCATCAGCCATGAGTATGTAATTAGTTTTTAATGTACTTTTAAAGCCTTCTACTATGGCAGTTGACTCCGTTCCGCTAGATGATCCAGAGTAATTTTTATAGCACACATGCTCAGGTACTTTAAGATTGCATTCTAAGCTCACGCGCATACCATACACTATTCATTTTTATCAGCAAATGTAGAGAGCTTTTTCTGTAGCCAATGATAATTGCAGCTCCTGATAATGTTATTTATGTTTTTCTATACGACTTCTTACTCCAACAATGCATGATGGAGTAAGAGGCTACAACTGTTATCATCGGTACGCCACATGCATTCACGTCACCATTTTTAGCAATAGCCACTCAAATTCTTCTCGGCTCCCTTTTTTGCTATTTCCTATATGACTTTCTCTTTGGCCAGCTCCCAGAGTTCACATACTTTAGCATGACATTTAGCATTAAAGATTTTCCGATATGTAGGGTATATCAAGAGGATTTTTGACATACTCAAGGGCACCTACTCCCATACCTATAGATAGACATAATGTTACTCGTGATTGTGTGTCAGTTCTTTGCTGCTTTGAGGATTTCTACAACTCTCCAATTTTAATTTTGCACACCATATAAAAGTAGTAATGAAAACCATTTTTATTTTCTCCAGTAATATTTGAATCACTTAAATTGCAACCAAATTGAGAATTGGGGTGTGTAAGTGTGTGTGTAAGGGTTGGGACTTGGGACCCGAACCCACGATCATCGCATACCGGGCGAGTGCTTTTCCAACCAAGCTACCGAAACGTTTGCAGAGCAGACGTAATCTTTCAAGTGTCAAAAACGCTGGCTCTGACAGCGAGAAGCTGTCGGAGCCAGCGTTTTTAGAACCCAATGCAAAAGAGAGGGGTGTTATAACTTTAACGTGTCTGTCTGTGGTATCGTAGCTCTCAAGCAGATGAACCGATTCTCGTTTACTTTTTGTAATAGATAAGGATCGTTCTCAAAAAAGTGGCACCGCTTGTATTATTTTAACGATTTTTAAAAATGTGTCAAATATGGAATTTTGTAAATGTAAATCGAATCAATGTATACTTTGTGTTCATAATTAGTTGAAGGGAACGGAGTTTAGACATAAATATGGAAAATACAGCCTTTTAAAATTTTTGCCTCACAGGTTAAAGAGCTTTTGTACAGGTTAATGAGAAACGGTACTAAGTTAAAGAAAATTGAACTGGTAAGTAGAAAAAAAAACAGTTAACCATGCAAAATCAGCTTTTTATTACCAACCTGACATGCACAAACAGCGTAGGAACAAAAAGACGCCGGGTGACGGTGGAATTACCTCAGTGATTCAATACAACACAGATACTGAAAGTCCATTAGAAACTCTTCAGCTCCGTCTTGCTCGAGGAGATAACGCCGGAGGCATGAAACAGATGTACGGTGGTGCTCTTCTTCAAGAAAGGGGATAACACCTTGCTGAAAAATAACAGACCAATCTCGCTTCTGAGCAATATCTACAAATTGTTTTCGAGGATCATCACGAATCGTCTCGCACATAGTTTTAGTAGTCTAAAAAGGCTTTAGACCCTATCCATACGCTGCGACAAGTTATGCAGAAGACAGAAAAGTATAACTTGCAACAATGCTTAGCGTTTGTGGACTATGACAAGCCCTTCGCTTCGATCGAGACTTGGGCAGTACTACAGTCTCTCCAACTGCGCAATATTAACTATAGGTACATCGAGGTGCTGAAGTGTTTATATAAAAACGCCACCATGTCGTTCCGACTGGAGGAGCAGAGCACAAAAGCTATTCCTAGTGGTCCATATAGGTTGGTTCCAACCAGCCGATCTGGAATTCACTGTGGGAGTCCTATGTTCAGCTGTGGAGGTTCAATCTCATTAACCTGCTTTCAGAACAGGGTACAGAGTGGCAGGATAATCAGACATTAAAGGTTTTGGTTTGATAACAACGAAATGGCTACGTTTATAGGTATAAAGATAAAGAAAATTTATTTATAAATATACAATATAATGTACTGCCATTACATATTTTAAGATTATTATTCGCAAACATATTGGGCTACAAATAATAATAAATTCAGTCACATTAAAGATCACATAATAATAATAATAAAGCCCTTTATTCTGGTATTAGAGATAACATACACATTGTTGGTAACTTAGCTTATAAAATATCTCTAATCTCAGTGTGCCTCTTGACATAGGCCTCCTCTAATAGTTTCCACTGAGGTCTATCCTGGGTTACTCGCCTCCACCTTGGACCAGCAGTCATTTTGATGAGGATGACATTAAAATGACTGCTGGCTCAAAGATCACATACCCGTTACAAAATCAGATTGTCGTGCTTCGACGTAATTTGTACAAAAACAACACTAATTTCCACAAAAATTGTTTTCCCGGCGGATCACCGACTACTGTCTGTACATTTCACGCGAGGGGTGCAGGTCATGTATATTGTAGTGTCTGTGTGAGCCGCAAGAGTGTTAGCGGCAGGCTAAAGATTATATTTATTTTAAAGATAGAAATTTGGTACCGTGTTATTTCAATGATATTGAAAGTATATGGTAAGGTAATCAACACCTAGGCAGCCGATACAGCATTTTTGGGCTCTTGTGAATGGTGATTATAAGTGAATGTTAGATAATGACTGAGCCCTTGGGTTGGTTGTAACAAAAATTAAGTAAAAATAAAATTTAACTATTGATTAAGATCAGAAAATCTTTAAAAAAAATTATATTCTTTTGGCACTTGAAAAATTTGTCAACTCTGCTAACGTCTCAGTAGCTTAGTTGGAAAAGCACTCACCCGGTATGCAATCGGTCCAGGGTTCGGGTTCCATCTGATCGGGACCACCAAAATTTTATAATACCTACTTGATAAAAATCTATTTTCCAATTTCGTATTATAATTATAAATATATTAATAATAATTATAATCTATTTTCGTATTATAACATTTTAAATTAGCCCGAAATAAAAATATGCACCGTTTGCTTATAATAAATCTCACAGCTGACGAAAAAGTGAACGAAACATTGAATTTACAATTTTTATTATTATTTATACATTATTGATGACATCCATAATTATCATAGACTCTTTTATGTTTTAGCTAGATACCTATTGGTTTACATGCTCTGCGTTTGCACTACTCTGTACGGGATAAGACTTGACATTTGAGTTGAAAGACAGCAAAAACACTAAAATGTACTGCAAAGTATAGATTTGTAACACGGCTGCCTTTAGTTGGGGACATCGGGGAAGAATTCGGGGATGATCATCAGCTGGCAGGCTGGTTTGAAATAATATCTGTGCTTCATGTGCATGACCTCACCAAGGAATCTATAGAAAATACGCATCACACCATTCAATTAAGTGCGCCTAGTAAATTAATAAAAGCAATGTTTCCTTTTAAAATATATCAGGCGTTTGTGTTTTAAATTAAGAAATCTTAAAATATTCATATTTTTTATATTTATACTAAATTTTAAGAAGGGGGCGGTCTGCGGAATTGCAATACAAACATTTTCATGTGAGAATCATTGTTTAATGCGTAAAATTGATAAAGTAATTTAAAAAAAATGATTTTAGAAGTTATTACCTTTCATGTGTATTTTTTTTATTTTAAAGGTATTTTTTCAAAATTTCAACAAGGCGGCGACCTAGATCTAGGATCAGGCTAGCCTACAAAGGTGGTTTTAATGTATTTAATCAATTCAGCGTCTAGAAAAAGTGATATAAAAATACCTTAATTTTCACAATTTCGCGCAATACACTCTTAAGTACTTAAACAAGTTCAAGGTACAGACAGACATCAGTTATTCCTAGAGAGCTGTAATTTTGTGGAGATATGTATATCAATCACGCTGACAAAGTAGTGGAATAAAACTTCGAAAAATAATATGTTTTTAGTGTACTCCATACATGTAACATGGGGATATTTTTTTCATCGTCTACCCCATCGTGTGGGGTATCATTAAATAGGCCCCTTAAAATGACCTAAGGGTTTTTGCTAACACTAGTTTTTGATTTAGGGATCCGTTTGCGAAATATTAAACTTTAAAATGCAAATTTTTGTTAGGGTTTAGATTAGAGCGTCATCGTCGTCGTCGTCCCCACTAAAAGCTAAACTATTGACTTGAAAAATCTGAAAAAATTCATGATAGTGCTTTTCATGAACTTTTAAGGAAAATCATAACGGTTAAGGTAGGTCAGTTAGTTTAAGAGTAATTAGTCGTTCAACTTATGAAATAAAAATTCCTTAGAGGAAAACATTAAAAGTGACTTAAATGAAGTAATTCCTGAAATATACTATGGTGGTAACGACGGGCAACTACGGAACCCTACACTGCGCGTGGCACAACACGCACTTGGCTGGATTGATATAAATGCTGTTTCTTGGTATAATATTATGCCATGAATGAAATGACTTCTAATTTGGGGGGATCAATAAAAGAAGTTCGCGAAAATACGTTAACGAATTTTCCAAATAGGCAGTACTTTATTTGTTGTACGCAGTTCAAAATTTAATATCAACTAAACAAACAATCAATTTACCACATTGATTGAGATATTTGGTCGAAGGTATAATGTTTAAATCAACATCCTAATCCAAAATCACAGTAAGTCATAATCGTTATTTTAAAAAAACGAAAGTATCCTTTAATACTTCTCAAATTACGGGAATTATACCCCTGATGAGTTCACTTCGTTTACTTAAACGGTACTGACCGGCGTTCCGGGACATAATCATAGAATAACACCGTTTATGGCTGTTCCGAGGTTTCGTGTCCGTGTTCTAGCGCGCATTATATGGAGCTAAATTTCTGATACCCATAAAAAAATATTTTTTTTCTGCGGCTTAATGTTTCATGTTAAAAGCGAGCATTCGTGCAACCTAGTATGAATAAACAAGAGAGCAACGAGCCAATCGTTGAGGGTAGCTAATTATATTCGGGCCGGCATTGTTGGTTCGTCAGTATATGTCGAAAAACAAAGCCGACCCGAATCATCTACTACATTACATCCGTCTACACGTATTCAGTTTTGCCGCCCAGCTTTGCCGATTAATGCCGGCCCTATTCTGAATATAAGGTGTAGCAACCCCCAACGGATTTTAGCACATGACGTAATGTAGCTTAACTTTTAAATAGTATTTTAAGATCAGGGCCCTAACCATGAACTTTTAAAACAATCTCAAAGTTGTCAAATCTGTCAATTTTGGTACGTCATTTCATACAAAATTTGACAGAAATGATAATGTTTGACAGATTTGTGATTGTTTTAACAGTTCATGGTTAGGGCCCAGTACTGACTTATGTACTGTAGGTACTTATAATAACCTTCTAGGGGCTGACTTTGCTCAAATACACTAACTCTATTCTACGGGTCTATCATGGAAGTAAATAAAAAAATACTTCCCCTTACTAAATGATCGGTCTGTGCGGTGTATTTTGATAGATCATTTCCCTAAAATAATTTTTTTTGGAGTTTATATTCCAATCGCGATTTTTACCACTCTACTGTTTCCAAATCGCATATAATTTTAGTCTTTTATATTCGCACTAGGTTATATTTCCAACGGCATTTTATTCCAATAGTATCTTATAATAGCATTTATATATATAAGGTCCAATTTTATTAGTGTACATCCTGTTAACCTGTGTCTATATAAGTGAAAAGCAATCGTAAAAACCAATTTTCAAATGTATAGGTACCATAAAAACTAAAAAAGTTAAAAATTAAAATCAACAACATTGACTTCATATTGCATAAACTCGTCCTATCTTTGGTACGTTTAACCATCTGATTATCCGTCTTATTCCTTCCCCTTGTACAAAGCGAGAAAAAGTTGAAGATAGGACGAGTTTATGCATTATGAAGTCGATGTTGTTATTTTTTATTTTTATTTTTAACTTTTTTAGTTTTTATTATAGTAATTTGAAAGTTGGTTTTTACAATTGTTTTTCACCTATATAGTCACAGGTTAACAGGATGTACTCTAATAAAATCAGACCTTATATATGTATTATTTATATAATTATTTAGTAGTAGTATCTTCTAATAGCATTGAATAGACTATCCAAATAGGAATCATGATTCCTCGCCTGATGAATCATGCGCCAGACCAGACAACACTCCAATTGTAATGCTCTCGAAATATGGAATAGATCGAATCGAATCGTCATTTGTCGAGATCACATAAGGATGACCTTACCCTTAGAGAACATTTAATTTTGCCGGATTTTGCTATCACACCCAGACCAGTGTCAATTTAGAAAAGTTCGTTTTAAAAATAAATCATTTTAGAAGTAGTTTTATTTAAGCACCTCAGCGCCTAGGAGTTAATTAGTGTTGGCTCCGGATGAGCATAAAATCATACAACAATTGAATTGTAACATTACAAAGTGATAAAGTCATGAGTACGAAGGAAATGTTTTTAATACAACACCAATCTTTTGTTTATTACAGGCATGTTAGTAAAAATCTACTTAATTACTATCGATGAACTGACGTAACACGAAAATGGGGCATTTGGCGTACATAACACTTCTTTGTGTGGTCGCCATTTCTTACAGCTATGGTATAGTATTTTTATCTTAGTTTTTAGTTTTGTAACTATTCTTCTTGTGAACCTAGTTAAATCGTACAAAAAATAAGTTTTGTGTGCAGTGATTAAAATGTTTAACACATTTTGAAGAACTAAGCACACAACATTACATCGACTGTGGACACGTCATTTTGACCACGATCGTTGTATTATGTAATGATCGACGTTTTAGTGTGCCAGTGAAAATTTGAAAGTATTTATGCTATCGTTGATACTGATGTCAAAATATCTTGTAACGGGTTTTCAAGTCTTACACACTCATATCTACCCACACAAAAGACCAAATAAAACATGGTAAAAATATTAAACATCGGGCAAATGCTTCGGCTTACCCTTAACATAATCAATGCTCTTATGTTTTTGAATTAAAAGAGACAGCTACAATTTTGTCCTAAGCTAATTCCTTTTGCGTTTATTCGCGTACGATGGCAACTAGTAGGTGCTTCAAATCCCGTAAGTTGTCTATCCCGGGTTCTAGTAGCTCTGCTAGATTGGAACTAAATTGTTGATTGGGTGGAAAGCGGCTAAGCAATGTTATTATTTTATAATCATTAATCATCATTAACAAATGTATTCTTACAGGATGTGATATTAATCCACCCGGCACACCTTGGATACCTCAAAGTTACACAATAAAAGACACAGAGAGAGGAACTATTTTTACTCTCGCAACTAGAAATATCGCAAGTACGTGTGCATGTCGACTTCGGCATTTTCATTAAAATTACAAAATATTGTAAAAAGCTTACTTACTTGTAAAGGGTTTTGAAAATTGAAGTTGTATCTAGACTTATTATTAGTAGTTACTGGAGACATGTTGTAATGGCTCATTTTGCCGACAAAGTTTTCCAACTTGTAGGTACTTATCATAAAATCTGCTACCAAGAATAGCATGCAAACAACAAAGCCACCGCGCAGGTTCTTGGTGCCGACTTTTTGATTTCCTAAATATATTAGATATATTAGATCCTTTAGATAAAATTGTCTATTCACAGGTATTGCTAATGTCGGACCTACTCAAAATCTAAATGGAGGCCCATATTTTAACGGCGTATTAAATGGCTCGCAGTTAATATTCTACATTATTGATTCCAATTTTGAGGACTATGAAGAAAATGAGACCGCAGATAATACGAGTTTGACAATACTTTTTAATTGTGTCGGAGGCACTACTAGATCAATGGTACGTTGCTTGTTTCTTCTTTATACACTGGACATTATAATACAAACTTAATTAGGTGCTACACTTGATAAGCAGAGGAAAAAGGTATAAAAGTACAAATACCTACCTTGACGATTTGAGTTGAAGGAAAAATTGGTATTGGAAAACATAATGTTTTAACTAAAAAAGTTTTTAAAGTGTTATTATATGTATGGTAACATATAAATATTTAAAAACAACAGTTTTAAGATAAATTATATTTGTTACCAAATACAACTAATAATTATTATTTGACTAGTTTTGATTAGACCAAGACAGATCGTACCTATGATGCGCTATTCTTAATTAATCCTAATTGTAACTAAAATTAGTCTTTTAATGGCATTAAACCCAATTTTGAGAAACGGAACGAGGTCAGTAGGCAAAAGACTACCAACCTTGGTCTTTATTGTTCTTAGTCCAAAAATGTTGCAAGCTAAAGTGGCAGTGGGCCTGCAACATACGTCGCTCTAACCGATAAAAGGTGGAGTAAATACCCATTTATTTATTGAACGAAGACCGCGTCTCGGCAAGGTAGTGTAGGACGCCTGCCACCTCGATGGACCGAAAATCGTAGAAAGATGGCTTGCAGTAGCAGGATTAAAAAAGCAGGCGATCACACAAACGTCTTGCTGGCTCTCATTTTGAGATATGTATATTCAGCAGTTTACTGCAACAGGCAGATAAAACACTATTTATAGAGCTCTGGTCAGGCTAAAAGCGTCAAAATTTCCGTTGCTATTGTATCTGAACGTGAATACAATGAGCTGATACCACTATTTAAAAATATTTGTTTTGAATAATCACATAAATTAAGTATTTCCAACCGTAATCGACAAGACTGAAATAATCGTAGATAAAATCAACGATTAATTGTAATTTCTGGAAATAGATAAAGTTTTGAAGTCAAATCATGTAAATCTTTTTATGTTTCAGACTATTATAATTTCTATTACGGACACCAACAACAACGATCCACGATTCCTCGATCGACCGACGAATGAAATAGAATTCAACGTCATACCACCATTGCCACCGGGGTTTTCAATAACTGGTTGTTTAAATGACATAACCGTAAGAGATATTGATTTGACGACAATTAGAATCGATTTTGAAATTTTTGAAAGTCCACTATTTGAGATCTCATACGATGCTGCATTATCGACTGTGTCTAAAGAATTCAAAGCATCGTTAAGAACAACGACGTTCATTCGATCGATTCCTGAACCTATAGAATTTAAAATAAGTGCTACGGTAAGTTATTTTAACCAATTGACATACCTACATAGTTTAAAGCGCTTTTTACGACTTATTGGTATAGGTAATGGATGTGATTCGCCGTGAACGCTAAGGGTCTATAGTTCAATTCTCGGTGCGGGAAAATAAAAAAAAAACTTTTTAAATTGGCTGTCAGATGTTTTCGGAACGCCCGACACAACATCGTTGTCAATTTCTTTACAAGACTGCTTATACCTTATTTCGAGACCATGAAAATTGGTGTGTTGTCTGACGCATATTTATTTTTCTATTCATTTGTATTTATTCAAAATTTCAGGATGTTGATGAAACAGGTGACCCACCCCGTACCACGTTCGCCACTGTGCGAATAAAAAGCGCGGATGGTGGATTTGAATTGCCAGATGAGCCAGTATTCACTCAAGCATACTACTTAGCAACGTACACAAATGACGACCTAGTTTTTATAAAAGACAAAATCTCATTGCGACAAGGCTACAATGACAGAGTGCAATTTACTCTAGACCAAGGTATTTAATATTATTAATGCAAAATTAAAGGGGAATTAACTCAATCATTCTACGTATATAACTTTTATTTGCTTAACGTTTCGACCTAGTTGCATGGACAGAATTACTGTTTTAGTTCCTATTAACATATTATTATTTTAGTTCCTAATAACAACGAATTATTTCTATTAATTTAATATTATTGCTTGGACCGGACAGAATCTATTTTACGTTTTTTTTCTGAACTGTCCAATGGTAGCCTATCCTTTGGACCAACTTCTTGCCTGTGTATCAAATACTACTATGTCAAGAAAGTACCGGGAAAAGATTAATAATACACAAAATGTTAGTTATTCATCCAAATTTATATTATCACTTTCAAAGTATGCTCCTTCAGAAGCGATACACTTACGCCAACGAATAATCCAATCATCAAAACATTTTTTACACGCTTTTTCCGGAATCGAGTGCAGTTCTCGCCGCGAATTCTCTTTTATGTCTTCTACCGAATGAAACCGGGTGCCACGAAGTGGTAATTTGAGTTTAGGAAAAAGAGATACATAATGATGATTGTCTTCGTATGCAATGCGTTAGTACCTAAATAAGTAATTTAAATCCGTGTAGAAAAAGTCGAATCAAGTAACATAGATTTGATGCATCAGACTGCATGATTCTTTAAATCTTGTTTTCATCTTTTAAGTTCACTTTTTACGCAGTCGGTTTTTTTATTTTTTTTATTAATATCTTTTTATCGTTTGACCTTCTGGCAAAAATTCTGAGTGCACAACACCGCGACAGTCAAAGAAAACAGTCAACATGACTTTGACTTTCGCGGTTTCTTCGGTTTCGGTTCAGTTGGAAGGCGCCACTCCAAAGCTTGTTGACTAGTTTGAATGTCAAACTCGAAAACCCACGTCTAGTCACCAGTAACAATGCGTTTCATGAATGTTGGGTCGGAATTGACTACATTAGCATATGTCCTCAGCGACTCTTTTGCGATTGAGTTTTTGGAGAAAATTCAGGTCTTTTGGGACTAGCCGAGCGGCAACATGTTTCATACCCAATTGATTATTTAAAATGGTACGAATCGACTCGTGTGGCAGAAAGCTCGACGGCTAGCTCTCTCAAACTTTAATGAGGATTTTCACTCACTATTTTCTCCTCTTTTGCGATGTTATCTTCAGTAGCAGACGTTGATGGCCTACCAGAGCGAGGCAAATCTTCCAACACATCTCGACCGCTTTTGAACACTTTTTACCACTCATAAACACGTGTTTTTGATAAAGTCGATTCCCCGTAAGCCTTCTGTAACATTTTAAGAGACTCCGAACACGAAATCCCATTGTCGATGCAAAATTTAAGACAAACTCATTGTTTGATGTATTTGTCCATTATGAAATTCGCAATACCCACTAGATATGGTATAACTAAAAACAATACTGTATTTAATCTAATTATCAGATGTAACTCAAACTCCGCGCCAAAATGGAATACAGTTGTGCTAATCTAACAACAACAAAAAAAATATAATTTTGAATTTGGAACCAAAACAAATCATCAATTCCCGAAACTTTTTTGACAGAATGTATATGCTTTTAATTTCGGTAGAATAAACCTTTTAATTTCGATTTTCATTGCAATACCTACGAAGCTCCTTTGGTTTAAGTTCTTAGTTTTTTATAATTAAATTTATTGATTTCACCTACTTTATTTTAGGAACAACAACACATTTTGATATTCTAACATACGGAAATGATGTCTCGATAATTGTGGTGACTCCGCTCACTGAAGACTTTCTCGTTCAAAGGCAAATTGTACTTGTGATAAAGGCTGAAAGTGAGAACACGAGCGGTGCAAGCGCGGCTATCATCGTGGAACTACCTGAAGGTTAGTTTAGTTTATGTAATGAATCAAATATCATCCTGTCGATTCTAAAAAAAAACCGCGATCACTTCGGCACTGAACTCTCATCGACGTTAGAAATGTGAGAACCCACTCTGTAATAAAAGAGATGTTTGTTTGTACCGCTAGATGAACCGCGCTGTCACTTTGATACTGAAGTCACTGATCGACAATAAGTAATATGAACTCTAATCGACGTTAGAAATGTGATAACCCACTCTGTAATAAAATAGATGTTCGTTTGTACCGCTAGATGAACCGCGCTGTCACTTTGATACTGAGTCACTGATCGACAATAAGTAATGTGGTTTTGCTAAGGAGTGGTCCTTAACAAAATAGAGGCTATGTTTATTACTGGCGTTTTCTTATAGAATCGATTACGAGTCGGACTCTTGGTTCATTACCATCAGAGATCTTTAGCACGAGCATACACTCACACATGACGGGTTTTGATCATTTGTTGTGTTACATTGGAGTCTGCACTATAAACACACTAAAGCAGTAATACGCTTTTACGATAGATCAAAAACGTTAACATTTTTTTTATTGGTTAGATTATACTTACATTTTCTATTAAAATTTCAACCGGCCACCCCTTCCAATTACACAGCTACAGCTCTTTATAGTTGGGTTGGATGGACAGGCAGGCAGATTTACAGACAGAGACGCTAGCTGATAGGCATAGTTGTACACTGTACAGTCCAATTTGCTTTTCGTCGCGAGATTCTAACACTAGCTGGTCGCGATGCAAAAGTCAGTTGTAATACTTAGTTTAAAACCATCAAGTCATTATTATCACTGAAATTCCTTAAATATTTCAATTATAACAGAAACATTTCATAAATAATTACAACTGAATAGCCCCGAGAAACGGTCTACAATGTCGTAGACGATTAATATTAAACTAAGAAATATATCTCTTTGATCGCCAACCCGCCAAAGGTTTACAAAAACAAAAACCAAACGTAAAATAACTTAGTTTTATTTCCAAATAATCTATTTGATTAGAGACATATAAAATGTGTTTTGTCATTAAATAAATAAAAAATAAACTTTTTATTTCTTTTCAGAAGAAGAATTGATGTTTGAGCAGCCCACCTACGAGGGAGCTATAGTAGATAATGACTTGCAGCTTTCTCGTCTAGTTGTATCACGAGGCAATCCCGTTTCTGTGGAAATTTTAAGTGGTAATGAGTACTAGCCATAGTGAATATTTGATTAAAAATATTGTATTTTATTATGTAACAGCAGATAAATGAAAAAACATAGTTTGTTTTAGTTATTTAGCTGAAGTCTTCGAAATTTTAATCCCCGAAACCTGTTAAGTTAGTGATGTTTTTTTTTATTTTTTATAACGTTGAATATATAAATTATTATTTTTTAAATAAAAATGTCTACTTTATGATGCCGTTAAGCAAACTTAGATTTTTAAACACGTCTGTAGTACCTTTGTTTCAGAATACGCTGAATTCTTTAAACCAACACTTGAAGAGAACATAATAACATTAGAAATGTCTCCACTTGATGGGAATATCATTGACCATAACACATTCCTGAACTTGCGAGTAGTTGCGTCATCTAACCGTACCTCGGTGTCGACTGTGGTGACACTAGAGATCGTGAAGGATGACTCTGTAACCCCTGTGTTCGGGCGTGCGGTGTACGCGGGCTTTTACAATACGACTGACGGTTTGAGCCTCGAACGAATCGTTTTGGTGCAGGGCTACGACGCAACTGTGAATGTGTCTTTGCAAGGAGGTAACTACTTCTTATTTAAATACTTTGTAATATGCAAAATAAATCACAAACATAATAGTTAACAAGAAGAACTTGACAAGAATCGCATACCAACTCTTGAGAAATTGTATAAAATTCTTAGGATTTCGTTTGCGAATTGGAATTCGAACGCTTCAAAAATACGCCTCCTGCGACATTTTGTAAACAAAAACATATATATATTTTAAATTTAACAAAAGCTTGAAAGTAATAATCTGAACGTGTTCCTTTAACTTCATAATTTAATGTTAAAAAGTCGCAAATTTGTTACAGAAAAAATATCTCCTTTTATTGGCTGTTATTTGAGGTTATTATAAAATTATTCCATTTACGATTTTAAAAATTATAATTTATAGGAGTGTACTTTTATGAAAAAAGTAAAAAATAGTTCATTGTAAATAATACGATTTCATGCTCAATTATTTTATATGATTCCATACATGATTTTGTCAAGCCGCGATTTAATTAATCCTATATCGACCTTATTTTATCGAACCACTAAACAGATAGGTACATGATGACGTAGGTAAGTAATGAATTAATTGAGTCGGTTCCTGATTTTTAGATTATAGATCCCTACATACCTTACAGGGGAAAATCGTTTTGTTTAAAGATTGACTATGCATTTTTCACAATTGATTAAACTTTAAGCGACAACCCTACGAGTTTAGGCTATTATCACTCATTCGAGGGTCGAGTTGGCGTACTTCGATACTTTTGATTCTACTATGTTGAAAGTGTGTGATTGACAATTGATATTAACTGTTTCAGAATATGCTTACTATTTCAAACTAGACCAAGATGGGCCATTAATAACGCTAGAGTTGGACGTTCCTGGCCTCCCGACCGAACTGTTCAGCGAGCAGAACTTGCTTTTGTATCTCAAAGCAACCAAGCCGCGAACTGTCGGTGCAACCACAGCCATTTCAATTGCTCTACCTCCAGGTTATTGACCTCTCTTCTTACTTCCACTCAATATTATAATAATATATTTAATTTATGTAAGCGTATCTTTTAAGCGTAGAAAAATAACGAAAACCACAAAAGGGCAGTTTAATATAAGTAATTTTATTAATATTGCTGTTCTGTTATGTCTAGTTTAGCACTCTGTTTAATTAAGTTGAGGATTTACAGGTAAGTATACTAAATATAGTAAGAATCAGGTAAAATTGAAAAGTGATCCTTATTATGGAGCACGTACTGTAAATATGAGATTAATGTATTGCTACATACTATTTTTACTACAGAAATACAGCTGGAGTTTGAACAACAATACTACCGAGGAGTCATTGAAGACAACGTTTTACATCTGCCTGAACTCATACTAAGCAATGGCTATCAAAGCGGTATCGTTTCTGTCACAATCATAGGCAGTAAGTACTGCGAATTGAGTAAAAAAAAGCATCAATATACACCTACTTCATTTTGATTACCTACCTTTTTCAGAACACTCAGCATTGTTCCGCCAAAATATAGATCAAAACCAAATAACGTTGTTAATATCGCCGCAAGATGCAGAAACAATTGAGGAAAATACGTTTTTGAATTTAGAAATCGTCGCGGCTACGGTTCGTAGCTCAGCGTCTACGATAGTTACGCTAGAGATCGTAAAGGACGACTTCGTCACGCCTATGTTCGACCGGGCGGTGTACGCGGGCGTTTATGACCCGATTGCCGGATTGACGCTAGACGAAATTGTGATTACGCAGGGATACGATGAATCGGTGCAGATTTCTTTGCAAGGAGGTAAATTAACATTATATTTTATTTCAAAATGATCTTGCTATTTAGTAACAAGGACTTTAGTTGTGGTTTCCGTGTGCAGTTGCGTTGCTGATCAAACACACTAAGTAACGGTTGTGTAAATGTTTAACTACAAGGCAATAAACAAAATGTACATAATTTTAAAAAAAGCAAATTATTTAGTACATACGGAATCGACTCTAGTAGCTATATATTTACAAAAAATTGTTGTAGTTGCAAACCCGTGCCGTAACAAGCGTTAAATTAATGTCTTTTTAAATAACAATGGTTTTTGTTAAATATATTACTAGACTCTTATATTCCTTTATTTGGTTTACCCTTGTATACAGCATGTATCTTATGGATATACCTATTTACTGGGAAACCAACGTCGATACTTTATTGTTTATTATGTTTTATATCATTATAATGGCTTTGTATAAATAAAAACATTAAATTAATGTGTATAATTTTATTTTTTTTGTTTCAGAACATTCTAGCTATTTCGAAATAGATCGACTGGGGCCTCTTATAAATCTCACCATTTCAAGCCTTCCGTCCGAGCTCTTTAGAGAGCAGAACTTATTACTCACTATAGAAGCAACTAAACCACGGACCGTGGGAGCCAATGCCGCTATTTCTATAGCCCTGCCTGCAGGTAACTTTAGATTTATATCGTCCTCGTACCTGGATAAAGTGCAATCCCAACAGAAAGTGACACTAGATTAAAAAAAAAACAAGCCAAGTGCGAGTCGGACTCGCGCACGAAGGTTTCCGTACCATTATCTATAAAAACGGCAAAAAATCACGTTTGTTGTATGGGAGCCCCTCTTAAATATTTGTTTTGTTTTAAATATTATTTTTAAAGTGAATATATAAGGTCCGATTTTATTAGTGTACATCCTGTTAACCTGAAACTATGTAGGTGAAAAGCAATCGTAAAAACCAACTTTCAAATGTCTATTAGAAAAAACTAAAAAAGTTAAAAATAAAAATACAAAATAACAACATCTACTTTATATTGCATATACTCGTCCTATCTTCAACTCTTTCTCGCTCTGTACTAGGGGAAGGAATAAGACAATAATCAGATGGTTAAACGTACCAAAGATAGGACAAGTTTATGCAATATGAAGTCAATGTTGTTGATTTTGAGTTTTAACTTTTTTAGTTTTTATGGTACTCATTTGAAAATTGGTTTTTACGATTGCTTTTCACCTATACAGGGTTACATTACAAAGGGGTCCAAATTTTAAATATAAGATCTAGAGGTGCACTGCCTATGGTATTTGTAGTCGATTTGGATCTTTGGTATCCGCGGACGGTCCTGCTGTTAGAAATGTACCTTACATCGAAAAGGCTAAGTTTTGTTTTCGCGCGCCATTGTGACTGACTGTGATGGCCCCTGCAAATTTGGCATCCCTTTGCAATTGAACCCTGTATAGTCACATGTTAACAGGATGTACACTTATAAAATCGGACCTTATATAACTGAATATTCTGTGAATTTTCAACCGTCTACCTGTTGCAATTATAAATATCGAGCAAAAACAAGCAAATAAAATCACGTTTGTTGTATAGGAGCCCCCTAAAATATTTGTTTTATTCTGTTCTTAACCTCCTGTTTCTGTTGCCGCTATAACAACAAATACTAAAAAATAATAATTTAAAAACCCTTGACTCAAAAAGCAACATATAAAAAGTAAAAAATAATATGTTAACTATTTGATAACTCTTTGGCCCTTAGAGCAATGCTCTAAGCTTTGGCGCTTCAACTTTATTACAAGAAATGTTGCCTAGTTATGTTTTGATCCAAGCGTCATTGTGTCGGAAGACCGCTTAAGAAAATAAAATAATACTAAATAGGTACTAATAAAAAGACAAAGTGACGAAGGTAAAAATAAGATGATTATAATTACCCAGCAACATAAATAAAAATACAAGCGTTCCCCCGACGCGAATGACGCTTGGATCAAAACATAACTAGGCAACATTTCTTGTAATAAAGTTGCTTTTTGAGTCGGGGGTTTTTAATAGTACATTATGATACAAGTGTGCTACGTTGGTCATTATACACGAGGCATTATTATAAGCGCGAGCCGCAGGCGAGCGCGGTAAGGAAGCCGAGTGTGATAATGATCAATGCACACGAGTTGCATACGACGTTTTTCAACACAATTGCGAGGAAAAAACAAACTAAAATCTAAAATACCTTCTCCGAATATGACTTGGCGTTTTTGCTGTTTTTCTATGCATTTTGGCGGCAACAGGCTATCACTCGCGTTTCGTGCCTCGACAAGTATTTCCGACGGGGTTGAATAACATTTTACTCGTCTTTACTATTTAAAGTATACATTTTTAATAGTAATTAACCACACAGCAACAACTTTACCAAATAATAATGGAAAATAGCACGTAAGTTTTGTTTTTTTCGCGCGCCGCAATTTCGATGCGCGCGCAGGTTCAATAATGGCACAGGAAAAACTGGCTGTTCAGCCGAGTAGCAGCAATTTAAAAAATAAAATAAACTATAAATTATTGTTTCTAAAACTGATAGTTAAGTTAGTTTGTGTTTATTAATATACAATTTAATAAAATGAAATATTTATTTGTCATCTTAACCCTTAAATAATTTAATATTCGTAAAATATTCAATGTTCTTAGACACAAACTTTTGCTGGATTTTTTAAAAAAAGTTTACATTACCGCACTAGTGCGATAATCTTTTTACAGCACAAGTGCGTAATATGATGAGTTATGATACTAAAAACGGTGTTATAAGAGTGAATTTACGAGCAACTGTGTTGAAAAATTTTATTTTTTTAGTATTTGTTGTTATAGCGGCAACAGAAATAAAATTTCAACTGTCTAACTATCACGGTTCATGAGATACAGCCTGGTGACAGACGGACAGACAGACGGACGGACAGCGAAGTCTTAGTAATAGGGTCCCATTTACCCTGTGGGTACGGAACCCTAAAAACGACTCTACGAATAAAAGAAAAACCGACATGAAAATCACTAATATCATGAATTTTTCCGGATTTTTCAAGCCAATAATAATAGTTTAGATTTTAGAGCCCTCCCCCCCTCCCCCCTTTAAAAGCTAAAGTATTGGCTTACTTGATCCAAAATTGGTACTTTAAAGTATAATATTTCGCAAACGAATTCCTAAATCGAAAAATAGTCTTAGCAACTCCGAAGTCATTTTAAGGGTACCTTTTCAACGATAGGTAGACGGTGAAAACAAATCATCCCCACATTACATGTATGGGAGCTACCCTAATATTTATTTTACAAAATTTTATTTTACCATTTTGTCGGAGTGATTGATTTACATATCTCCACAAAATTACAGCTCTCTAGAGTCTTATTTTTACCTTCGTCACTTTGTCTTTTTATTATTACCTATTTATTTAGTCTCCAAGCAAAATCTCGGACGAACAGACAGACAGATGGACATGACGAAACGAAAATATTCCTGACAACAGGAATATGGAATCCTAAAAACAAGGAAAACAGTTTTTATTGATAAATAAATAAATATTGGACAACATCATATACCAATTACCTACATAATAACAATTTACAGAAATCCAGCTTGAATTCGAAGCCCCAAACTATAAAGGCACTATAAAAGACAACGTCCTGCAGCTTAACGACCTTATATTAAGTCAAGGCTATGGTGATGGACCCATTTCTATCAGCATCGACAATAGTAAGATCATAATTAATTAAGTTTGTTAGATTAAAAGTACATTTAAAAAAAAATCCATAACATAAATTTTCAGAATACGAATCGTATTTCGAAGCTGATATTGACCAGAACAAAATAACTCTCTCAATGTCGGGATTAGACAGTAGCATAATTGAAGAAAACAATTTTATAAACCTGCAAGTGGTTGTATCTACAAACCGGAGCTCAGCGCTGACCATAGTTACTCTAGAGATTATAAAGGATGATTTAACGACGCCTGTTTTTGAACGGAACCTTTATGAAGGTACTTACGACACGCAAGATGGACTGAAGCTCGAAGACATTGTTTTGATACAAGGATACGATGAAACACTCCAAATCGTTCTGACAGGAGGTAAGAATTGTCATCAAAAATCATAATATAGCTTATATATAGCCATTAAGGTATTATGTACTAACCAAGAAAATCAACTGCCATGCTATATGTATCATAAAAAGGGTCATGTGTCTTTTTTTTTGTTTGCGGACACACATAAATACGCGGTAGTAGCCTTTTAACAATTCATATAAATGTGTTGAATAGTCGCCATTAACTTTTGCGAACTCGTGAAAAAGCATTGCAAATTCAATGGATAAATTGCTAGTCGCCTGAAAGCAAAAAATGGCAGATGGCGAAACAAACTCCCGGCAATTTTCACACACCTGTGAGCTTTATAGTTAAAACCTAAACTTCCTAACGCCATACGGCCATTTGTAAGCTTTGAGTTAGCAGATGCAAAGCTCTATTTAAAATATGTTTCACACGTTACATAATTCTGTCATATTCTGAAAAATGAATCTTTCAGTCACTTTTTAAATAAATGTTTACTTTGATTTTTGATTCATTCATTGTTATTCAAAACAGCAAAAGGGAACATTTATTAACATTAGAACATAACATACACGGCAACATAGTGCTTGAAGACCCTTTTCTTCTGTAAGAAATTACTTCAAAATCTTGAAATAAATAATCAAGAAACTTACAAAATCATTTGTCTTCAAAAGTTTTCAAAAATCAAAAAGATTGCTGCAGGACCCTTTCGCAAAGTCTGGCTTATAACACATGTTTGGCAAGGAGTGATGTCGTATTTTACAATTGTCAAAACTAATATTTTATATAATGGTTGCTTTTAAAAACCTCTAAGAATACACATTACATATCTATATTGATTGGTGAATTCGACAACCTACTGGTAGATAAAACAAACATATAACAACAGAAAAAAAAGCGAGGCAGCAGTCTAGTATATTGCTTATTTACTCTTACTTGTACATCATTTCTAAAGAACTTGTCAAGTTCCATGAAAAGTGTCATCAATATTACACTTTTTATAAAACCCGAAGAAAAACGACTATTACTTTCATTCCTTGAGTTTATGAGTAATCAATTCCTGGTAAACATGTCTTGAGCCTCTCTGCTTTGCCTAACTAAATAAATCATTTTTAAAACTTACTTGTTCAACGTTTTGGTTCTCTTCTTGCTATGGCTATGAATGTTTAGGTTAGTAATTATCCATGATAAGGTTTATTTATCATCATGGGACAAGTATTCAATTTACCACTTTCTTATTTTAGCGGTAATACTTAAGACTTATGTTACTCTGATTTGTCCTATACAAATATTTTGAATCAAAAATTAAATATTCAATTCAATTCAATTCGCGGTTGGCGGATGCTGACGTTGCGGTAGATAAACACCTTTAAAATCGATAAAACTGTGATTCAGACTGCTGGTATAAGACCATGGTATGTGGTATGTTATACCACCTCGCTCTCTTTCTTTCTTTCTGTTATTTTAAATTGAAGAGAAATTTAAAAGAGCATAGCATGGCAATAAGACCTGAAGTAGACTCATTGTAGGCTCCCTGATAAGACCAGTTAAAAACATTACACAAATCTTGTATGAATCGTGTCTATTCGACGTAGATGTCTGTAAAAGGTCGCTACATGCGGGTTTTCTAATCTAGAGCTTTTAAAGTGGCTACGGCAGGATGTAAACTTGTCTATGTTTTTCAATGCAGAAAATGCTAGCTTCTTCGAGATAGACCAAGAGGGTCCAAAAATAACATTAACTGTGAAATCATCCAGCCTTCCGGCCACCTTACTCAGTTTGCACGGCCTGCTGCTGTCCATTGAAGCCACCAAACCACGGACTGTAGGAGCCAACGCTGCGATTTCCATTGCTTTCCCAAAAGGTAATTAGATTGCGTAATCAAAAATACAATAGATAAGTTTATTTATTTATTTAATAATAAGAACGAAAACCACAAAGAAAGAAGATAATTTTGTGTGCTTTTATTTTTGTAAGGTAATGTATTGTGTATTAATTTATTTTGTGTCATCTTTAGGTTGCAAACAATAACGGTGAGTCAAGCTTTTCTTTTCACTTCTGTAATTCTTATTTTTGTTCTTATATTTCAACTGTATTTTTACTTTATTTTACAAAACTTATGTTTCAACAAAAAATACTAAGATAAAGAAGATAAGTACCTCTACGAATAACAAGATAGCTGTTTGTTCCTAATCAATTTACAAGCTAACGCCACTGATCACTACGTTTATATATATAAATTACAGTTATAATAAAAATACAGTAAAGTCTTTATTTGTATTGTTTTCAGTTTGCGCGAATTTTAATCAACTTTGTAAGACAACCCTATAACGCAGAATAAAATGTACTGTGTTTAGATAACGCTAACAATAATCAACGTTCATTAGCTGCTTAATGTCTAATATGCAAGACAAGCTTTGTTTACAATTGCAACTCTATATTCGTAGCATAGCAGCGTAGTGTTGTTTGTGAACACTTTTGTGAGACACCGTCACGATGCTCTTTTGTCCTTTACCTTTTTCTCTACATTGCTTATTACAGCCAGAGACATGAGATTCGGCGCCGAAGTTTATACTGGGATAATCAAAGATAACTTAATAGAGGTTGATGATATTGTTCTGAGCATCGGCTACACAGATGATGTGGATTTCACACTGAGCGGAGGTATTTTTTTGTGATAAACTAATGTTTGACCTTTTTATAAATATAAAAAATGATTTTTTTTTATTCTTGCTGATATTAATGGTAATTAGACAAGTACAAAAAATGCAATGTTTGCGAAGGGATAGTATTCACGTAATAATTATATTCCAAACGGGCGAAGCCATGGGCTGTTTATTTGTTAAATAAAAACGTTTGTTATTTAAAATTAGTCCACTATATTTTTAATTTTAATTGATTATTCTCTACATGGAACATTTCTAGTTAGGTACTAACTTGTGTACGATTAAATTTTAAAAAGTATAATTATAATCTGTTAAAAAGTATATTTCCCATCTAATAAGTAATAATATAATTGTACAGAGCTTCAGCATGCATAAGGGATATTCATAATGTATTCTTTATGACCTGTAATTTGAATTTTCGTCTGCATCTTATTTTGTCGACATTTCGTTTGCTTGGTTAATCTAAAATATATCAGTCATGCACTACCTACGCCATTAGTTATCCTATTTTAATGACGTAAGTAAAGGCTGCTTTATATTATACGTATACTGAATTTTAACATTGTAACAAACTTAGAATTAGTACATATAGGCTATAGCCCTCGCACACTACAGATTTACTAAACGGTTTCTTGATTACTATAAATTGAAAAGTGAATACACAAACTGAAACGATTTATGTAATAATTTATAATTCACATACCGATCCAACTATCGGCCGATCATAGGTCTGTTGTATGCGCGGATTTTAGATAACACAATAGAGATGTAGTTAAAATACAAGATGCATGGAATTTGTGTAAATAGAAATAAAATGTCTAAACGCCGTTTCCAATTGAATTTACAATCAAGTTATTCTTCTGCGTATATAACCTGACCGATAACTCACCTTTAGATCAAAGACGGCCTGTTTTTTCATGTTTTGTTTATTTTCAGAATTTTCATCGTATTTCAATGTTACGAACGTCCAAAATCAAATAGCAGTTGGATTACGGGCGCCGATCCCAGACAGTGTTATCAGAGAAAACAATTTCCTGCTGCTGACTTTATCTGCGTCCGCATTAAACGCTGTAGCTGCTTCTACCGCTATAGCGATAGAAGTCATAAAAGAAGATCTAACGTCACCTGTGTTCAGCCAAAATATCTACTATGGCACTTATTTAGGACCACTTAGTATAGATTTTGGCACTATTAGTTTGAGCCAAGGCTTTGACAGTAAAGTGTCGTTTCGACTACACGGAGGTAAATATAAATTAAGTCTACATGTACTATTCATAATTATTGTAACGACCCATGATATAATAATTGATAATACGTTGTAACAGTTTTATTATAGTCAAACAAACAAGACCATTTACTTGTTAATTTATTATTTATTCAATCTGGTAAAATGGCATGTATTGATTTAATTTTTCAGAGCATTCGCAGTATTTCAGAATAGGAAGTGGTTCACAAAACGGCACAGTGGTGTTGGAATTACATTCCGCTATACCAGAGGAAATTATTTTCAATGAAAAAGTGCTATTGTTCAGTATTTTAGCCGAGAAAGAATTAACGGTTGGCGCTAACGCTGCCGTTTCTATAAATTTCCCGCGCGGTAAGTTTTTAACGGTTAGCCCTTCTAAATATAATTGTTATTATTCAAATTGTAAAGGTGCAAAACCACATTCATAATAGCTCTTTTGAAATTATCTGTAATTCAAATTAAATTCTCAATTTTTTAGATATCTGATTTCGCATCATTACACTCAGGGCCATTGCTTTAGCGTGAGATAACTAAGAACGATATATACAGAGATTGAATGAGAAAGATACACAAACTTCTTCACAAAGACTTACCTTTATATTGAACTTAGTTCATCAATCAAAATAATGAAACAATTTTTCAAAATCAGGCGGGGGCTGTTTCATATAAGTATTGCCAGTTTTGTGTAAATGTGAAAAAATATTTGAAAATGTTCCATTTGTACATTTTTCAGACCTAACCGAGCCATCCGTCTTGAGGTTTGCTAAGAACATTTACATTGGATCATTACGACAAAATGTTTTGAGCTTGGAAAACGTCGTGCTTGAAACTGGATATGTGACTGGCACTCAATTTAGTCTCACTGGAGGTAAAAATTACTTTTATTTAAATTTTAAAGTAAGTTTTTGCCTATATTATACTAGGTAGTTAGTCCTTAGTGCGTTCGTGACGTATCACGACCTAAAAGTGATCGCGCATCTATGAGACGCAACTACCGCAGTCATTGAATTTTAGAATTCTTTGTATGAATTCGTAAGGAACCTCGCGCACCTACCACGCTCAGCGCCAGCAGAGAGCGCATTTTCCTGTAAAAAAAAAAATTACTAATAATATGTTTATCAAAACTACATTTGTAAATTACGAGTTACAAGGGTAATTATTTATTTCACAAGTATATTTTTATTTTTTACACTTGTATTCGTGAATTTGTTCTACAAAAATCCCCTATACGATACAATTTGTAGAAAATCATAACAAATCGAGAGTGTGCGGCGGCTCTCCATTCCGTCTTACAAGTGTCGTGTTTAGTACCGCAATACATTTTTATTTGATTTTCTTTTGTAAAATGTGGTTATGTGACTCAAGCGATGATATATTGGAATATTGGATAAATATTAGAATAATCGAACCAAGAACTCATAGAATAAGAATTGACTACGGTCATATGGAGACGCCCTATAAATTTAACGACATTTTTCAACTTGAAACTAAAATGTTGATTAATTTATTAATATTTTGAAGTTTTGAATAGCCATTTAGAAAGAAATACAAACAGAAAACAGGCCCTGTTAACTAAATAAATATATCAAATAGCTCTACATCGTGTCGCTAAATGACCCAAATAAAACGTGCAGCGAATACTCTTCAAGCTTCAAATTATAAAAACCAGCGAGTCGGACTGGCTCACGAAGGGTTCCATACTCCGTATTATCTATAAAAAGGGCATAAAAATACTTACGCTACTACTTTTTAATGCCCCGTCAATATTAGACAAAAACATAAATATCATTCAGCAAAATTAAAGAATGCGCCATACATTTTTGAATTTAGAATTTACAAGTAAAACCTACAAGTGTTTAATTTTACAATGCCTGTAGTTTTTTTTGATAAACGAATTTTACACAAACTTGTAAAAACCTCCTTGTAAATTAAATAATTAGCATAACTTGTGAACGTGTAGACTTGTGAGTTTTGATAAACAGGGCATTGATTTATCTATCCGCTATTGTGATGTCAACTATCGTCAAACGATGTAAATTTTTTTTTTGGGTTATTTTATTTATAACTTTATTGCACAGATTTGAAAAAAATCATACATTAGGTGGATTCTTTACCAGTCGACCATTAGGCTTAACATTAGGTTATCTACTTACCATTGCTCTTTAAGCCACTTAGCTGCATTATGTTTTTAATAATAGGTACTTAAGTAAAGGAAATTCTACGCTATTAGGACATAATATTTTTCTGAAAAGAATGAGGCTTTAAAAAAACATTTAAAAAAATGTAGGTAATATAAGATTATTAAAAAATTTCACACACACAAAATATTTTAATTTATTAAAGATTTTATACAGAATTTTTCAAAATAGCGGTCTGATTATTCTAGACTAATCCGTAAATATTAAAAAATAAAGTAATCAACCAAATAAAAAATTTCCTGCTGCTGACTTTATCTGCGTCCGCATTAAACGCTGTAGCTGCTTCTACCGCTATAGCGATAGAAGTCATAAAAGAAGATCTAACGTCACCTGTGTTCAGCCAAAATATCTACTATGGCACTTATTTAGGACCACTTAGTATAGATTTTGGCACTATTAGTTTGAGCCAAGGCTTTGACAGTAAAGTGTCGTTTCGACTACACGGAGGTAAATATAAATTAAGTCTACATGTACTATTCATAATTATTGTAACGACCCATGATATAATAATTGATAATACGTTGTAACAGTTTTATTATAGTCAAACAAACAAGACCATTTACTTGTTAATTTATTATTTATTCAATCTGGTAAAATGGCATGTATTGATTTAATTTTTCAGAGCATTCGCAGTATTTCAGAATAGGAAGTGGTTCACAAAACGGCACAGTGGTGTTGGAATTACATTCCGCTATACCAGAGGAAATTATTTTCAATGAAAAAGTGCTATTGTTCAGTATTTTAGCCGAGAAAGAATTAACGGTTGGCGCTAACGCTGCCGTTTCTATAAATTTCCCGCGCGGTAAGTTTTTAACGGTTAGCCCTTCTAAATATAATTGTTATTATTCAAATTGTAAAGGTGCAAAACCACATTCATAATAGCTCTTTTGAAATTATCTGTAATTCAAATTAAATTCTCAATTTTTTAGATATCTGATTTCGCATCATTACACTCAGGGCCATTGCTTTAGCGTGAGATAACTAAGAACGATATATACAGAGATTGAATGAGAAAGATACACAAACTTCTTCACAAAGACTTACCTTTATATTGAACTTAGTTCATCAATCAAAATAATGAAACAATTTTTCAAAATCAGGCGGGGGCTGTTTCATATAAGTATTGCCAGTTTTGTGTAAATGTGAAAAAATATTTGAAAATGTTCCATTTGTACATTTTTCAGACCTAACCGAGCCATCCGTCTTGAGGTTTGCTAAGAACATTTACATTGGATCATTACGACAAAATGTTTTGAGCTTGGAAAACGTCGTGCTTGAAACTGGATATGTGACTGGCACTCAATTTAGTCTCACTGGAGGTAAAAATTACTTTTATTTAAATTTTAAAGTAAGTTTTTGCCTATATTATACTAGGTAGTTAGTCCTTAGTGCGTTCGTGACGTATCACGACCTAAAAGTGATCGCGCATCTATGAGACGCAACTACCGCAGTCATTGAATTTTAGAATTCTTTGTATGAATTCGTAAGGAACCTCGCGCACCTACCACGCTCAGCGCCAGCAGAGAGCGCATTTTCCTGTAAAAAAAAAAATTACTAATAATATGTTTATCAAAACTACATTTGTAAATTACGAGTTACAAGGGTAATTATTTATTTCACAAGTATATTTTTATTTTTTACACTTGTATTCGTGAATTTGTTCTACAAAAATCCCCTATACGATACAATTTGTAGAAAATCATAACAAATCGAGAGTGTGCGGCGGCTCTCCATTCCGTCTTACAAGTGTCGTGTTTAGTACCGCAATACATTTTTATTTGATTTTCTTTTGTAAAATGTGGTTATGTGACTCAAGCGATGATATATTGGAATATTGGATAAATATTAGAATAATCGAACCAAGAACTCATAGAATAAGAATTGACTACGGTCATATGGAGACGCCCTATAAATTTAACGACATTTTTCAACTTGAAACTAAAATGTTGATTAATTTATTAATATTTTGAAGTTTTGAATAGCCATTTAGAAAGAAATACAAACAGAAAACAGGCCCTGTTAACTAAATAAATATATCAAATAGCTCTACATCGTGTCGCTAAATGACCCAAATAAAACGTGCAGCGAATACTCTTCAAGCTTCAAATTATAAAAACCAGCGAGTCGGACTGGCTCACGAAGGGTTCCATACTCCGTATTATCTATAAAAAGGGCATAAAAATACTTACGCTACTACTTTTTAATGCCCCGTCAATATTAGACAAAAACATAAATATCATTCAGCAAAATTAAAGAATGCGCCATACATTTTTGAATTTAGAATTTACAAGTAAAACCTACAAGTGTTTAATTTTACAATGCCTGTAGTTTTTTTTGATAAACGAATTTTACACAAACTTGTAAAAACCTCCTTGTAAATTAAATAATTAGCATAACTTGTGAACGTGTAGACTTGTGAGTTTTGATAAACAGGGCATTGATTTATCTATCCGCTATTGTGATGTCAACTATCGTCAAACGATGTAAATTTTTTTTTTGGGTTATTTTATTTATAACTTTATTGCACAGATTTGAAAAAAATCATACATTAGGTGGATTCTTTACCAGTCGACCATTAGGCTTAACATTAGGTTATCTACTTACCATTGCTCTTTAAGCCACTTAGCTGCATTATGTTTTTAATAATAGGTACTTAAGTAAAGGAAATTCTACGCTATTAGGACATAATATTTTTCTGAAAAGAATGAGGCTTTAAAAAAACATTTAAAAAAATGTAGGTAATATAAGATTATTAAAAAATTTCACACACACAAAATATTTTAATTTATTAAAGATTTTATACAGAATTTTTCAAAATAGCGGTCTGATTATTCTAGACTAATCCGTAAATATTAAAAAATAAAGTAATCAACCAAATAAAAAATCCTTTTCAGTTAAATGCTGCCTAAAAGCACTTACTGCCATTTCATAATCCTCAGGAAAACTATTTTACCATTGCGTGTTAGAACACTTTAGTAGGTAGGTAGGTAACGTGATTTTTAGGGTTCCGTACCTCAAAAGGGAAAAATGGAACCCTTATAAGGTCACTTTGTTATCCGTCCGTCCGTCGTGTCTGTCAAGACCCTTTAGTGCCGGAAGGTTTGAAGGTATCGAGTTGAAATTTGAATGATATACTCGAAACTACAGTCTCTTGAAACTGTGCAAAAATCAAACTTCTAAGTTAACTTGAAAAAAAGATACGCCATCAAACGTGTATGTTAAGACCCTTTAGTGCCGCAAGGCGTGTAGGTATCGAGTTAAAATTTAAATGATATACTCAAGCCTACGGTTTTTAAAAGCTGTGAAAAATCAAACTACTAAGTTAACTTGAAAAAAAGATATGCCATCAAACGTGTATGTCAAGACCCTGTAGTGACGCAAGGCGTGCAGGTATCGAGTTAAAATTTAAATGATATACTCAAGCCTATGGTCTCTTGAAGCTGTGAAAAAATCAAACTTGTAAGTTAACTTAAAAAAAGATGCGAACATGTATGTTGCAAAAAACGCATATTTCGACACTGTCAAAGGAATCAAAATGTATGGGGTATTTCCCGTTGTCCTAGAACTATGAAATTTGGCAAGTAGCACCATTGAAGATAAATAACACTTGAAAAAAATCATCGACCTCGATGATTTTTTTTCAAGTGTTATTTATCTTCAATTAAACCTTGCATGGAATTGCTAAAAACAAAATTTACAAAGTAGCACCATCCTGTACCACAAGTATAGGGAAAATCTGGAAACTGTATATTTGTAATTAAATCATAAGAAAACGAGGTCTATAAACAAGGAACAATTTTTGGTAAAAGGACTTTGTTAAAACTCGCTTACGAATCAAAACACATTTGAAAATTACCAAAATTCATCTCCTATTTTTAATGAAAAAATCAACATATATGGGAACGAACATTTCTGCATTGTGAAATCAATTTTAAAAGGACTTTTATGATTTTTTACTTTGTACACATGCCAGCCTTCAATCTTAAAAGTCTATGGGTAGGGTAAGCCTGTGAAATAAAGATGTACGCTTTGTTTAACTTATTCTAAATAAATATGAATACTATTCACTTTGGCAAGTTAAACCTATGATGCCGGCGGAAAACACTAGATGGCACATAATGCACGTTTTAAGTATATATTTTACTTCTGGCTGGTAACTTTAGGTTACAAAAAATAAAACATTGTGATTAGTGACTTATGTCAAGTCACGTCAAAATAATTATCAAATTATTATCACAAAATATTTTTCAACACAGTTGCTCGTAAATTGACTCTTATAACACCGTTTTTAGTTTCATAATTCATCATATTACGCACTTGTGCTATAATAACATTATCGCACTAGTGCGGTAAAGCAAACTATTTTTAAAAAAATCCAGCAAATGTTTCTGTCTAAGAACATTGAATATTTTACTAATATTAAATTATTTTAGGGTTAAAATGAAAAATAAATATTTCATTCTAACAAATTGTATATTAATAAACACAAATTAACTTAACTATCATTTTTAGAAACATTAATTTATAGTTTATTTTATTTTTTAAATTTCTGCTCTTCCGGCTGAACAGCCAGTTGCCTGTGCCATTATTGAACCTGCGCGCGCATCGAAATTGCGGCGCGCGAAAAAAACAAAACTTACTTACCATTTTCCCTAAATATTTGGTAAAGTTGTTGCTGTGTGGTTAATTACTATAAAAATGACTACTTTAATTGGTGAAGACGAGTAAAATGTTATTCAACCCCGTCGGAAATACTTATCGAGGCACGAAATGCAAGTGGTAGCCAGTTGCCGCCAAAACCTAAAGAAAAACAGCAAAAACGGAGAAGGTATTTTAGATTTTAGTTTGGTTTTTTCCTCGCAATCGTGTTGAAAAACGTCGTATGGAACTCGTGTGCATTGATTATTACACAACCTAGCACACCTGTATCATAATGTACTATTACAAATCATTGCTTTGAAACTTAAACATTATGTGGTAAACAAAATTTGGAAAACGTTGAGAATGAATATCAGGTAATAAGCTAAAAAAAGATTAAGTGTGATAAGTAATGTAATGTGTAAAAATAAAAATATTTCATTCATCATACGTGTTTATTTTATATGAGTAAACTTTGTAACAATGTTTAAATAGTAACGTTACTATTTAAACATTGTCTACAAGGTCAGTTACGAGATAGAGACTAGCTATCAACCCCTCTGTACAATTCTTTGCTTATATTTGTTAGATTATAAGATTGAGCTATTATATTATCTGTGTAAAATTAGAAAAATATTTAATATGCTCAATTATTTATGTACAATAATTGATAATAAATAAATGTAGGATTGTTAGGAATAACAACTTTTTATCTTTGCTTCCGTTTAAATGTCTATGAAGTGATTGATTTGATAGCATTTAGTTGTTTATTTGACCGCTTTAGATTTTGTCTTTAAAAAAGTAATGTTAAAGTAAAATTACGTCGCCTAAAAATACTTAATAATTTAATATTGTAATAAATGATAAAAAACAGAAATATGATGGCTTGAAAGTAATTATTAATGTAATATAAAAGTCATTTGTGATTTTAAGAAGTTGTGCGCTTGACCTTTGTAGTTTATTAATTATTGGCGGAACTTGAAAAAATGGCGGCAAGAGGAATGATTTGTTGTCAACTAAGAATTAACGTAATAAAAGAAAAAGGTCAAGTTAGCAGACTGATAATGACTAATATGGAATAAACAAATGGTGAAGAGTTATTCGGTATTTTATTTACGTGAACAGTATCAACTTCAGAAGTGGTACGGACACGTGCCGTTCGTTAAAAGGTTTGGTATAAAACTTTCAAAGGTGAGTTTGTTATTTTATATAAATTATGATGTTGATTCGAGTTTTGCAGAGGGCATGTGTTTATGTGTTGAGCATTAGCAGTTATGCCTAAGTCATGGATGTATTGAAAAATGTTTAAATCCGTTATATCTAACCATCATAGCACAGGCTTTGCTTGCTTTGGGGTTGGATGAATTGGTGTAATAAATTGTATCCAACAGCTTGCTTATCGATTTACTATGCACAGATTATTCAACTGTTTCTAATAAAATGAAAATAGTTTTGTTCACTTAACCTGATTAATTGAGATATACATACCTATTTAAAATAATACTTATTGATTTTATAGTGAATTAATTACGATATGTAATCATTATTTGCATGGAACTAGTTTTGTATAATCATATTTCATCAAGTTTTTCGAGAGGCAAAATACCGTTAATAATATAATGTTAATAATGTTTGGCTTGTTGGCCTTTGCATATGTGATTAAGTCTATGACATCTTTACTATAAGTACAAGTTACTGTGCAAATTATTAAGTACCTAAATGCAGTCTTATTCTCATAAATTGAGTAGATAATTTTGATGTTTAATACTTTATAGTACAAGATGTAAGATTAAAAGACAGTCTGGTTTCCATTTTATTTTTCTTTCTTATACATTTTTATGCTTACTTATTTAAGATGATTTGAAAATTATAAAATATCTTTATGCCTGTTCTCAGTTTGTTCACTTATTGTTTTAAACAATGTCAAGTCCCGCTTGGCTGCAAGGCGGCGGCGCCGCGGCGTTCGCGATCCGTCGCGCTCGCGAGGAATCACTCGCGCGCGTTTGACTGAGGAGCGCTGCGCCTGTGGGGCGCTGTTCCACTGCGCTACGGCTGCGGAGCGCTGCGCCTGTGGGGCGCTGTTCCACTTCGCTGCGGCTGCGGAGCGCTGCGCCTGTGGGGCGCTGTTCCACTGCGCTGCGGCTGCGGAGCGCTGCGCCTGTGGGGCGCTGTTCCACTGCGCTGCGGCTGCGGAGCGCTGCGCCTGTGGGGCGCTGTTCCACTGCGCTGCGGCTGCGGAGCGCTGCGCCTGTGGGGCGCTGTTCCACTGCGCTGCGGCTGCGGAGCGCTGCGCCTGTGGGGCGCTGTTCCACTGCGCTGCGGCTGCGGAGCGCTGCGCCTGTGGGGCGCTGTTCCACTGCGCTGCGGCTGCGGAGCGCTGCGCCTGTGGGGCGCTGTTCCACTGCGCTGCGGCTGCGGAGAGCTGCGCCTGTGGGGCGCTGTTCCACTGCGCTGCGGCTGCGGAGCGCTGCGCCTGTGGGGCGCTGTTCCACTGCGCTGCGGCTGCGGAGCGCTGCGCCTGTGGGGCGCTGTTCCACTGCGCTGCACCTGCGGGGCGCTGATCGAGGTCCACCACGAGGCAGCATTCGCGTTCCGGGCAGGCGTTCGCAGAGCGGGCGCGTTTGGTCACGCAGCAGAAGCGCTGACCCCGTTAATGGACAAGGTTTAAGTAAAATTCATCGTAGAAATAGACTACTTATGACAGATTAATGGAGAACATAGACCCTATAACTAAATAGAGGTTCTGAAAACCACTCTCGTTCTGTGACTTGATCACTCTGATTTCCGTTGGCGCATGTCTTGATTGTTCCATTCCTATGTTTTGGTTAGTCATATGAGTTCTATTATTTAGTATTTAAACAAGTAATAGGTATGAAGGTACAAATTGAAGGTATACCTATAGAAAGGTAATAGTAACAATAGAATTTTTGTATTCAATTCAGATTGATCAAAAAGGTTATCATAAATTCAGAGCCCGGAATATCATCAAAGCATAATGAACTTATCTTCAATAAAAAAATAGCCTTAATTAGGCGTTGCAAGCTGTACCTACGGCAAATCAAAAAAAAAAAAAAAATGTTACCAGTATTTGAGACAATAATTAAAAATAAAACTAACTTGTACTTGGTTGAATAAGGTCAACTATCAATGATGCATGTGTGGGATCTATGGTAAAAAAAAAGATAGATATGAAAGATGGACAATTTAGGCGGTCTTATCGCTATTAGAGATCTCTTCCATACGACCTTTAGGTAAAGGACAATTATAAAGAAAGGGGAAAATGGTGCAGGTGCCTATTGTGGAATTTTATTAACATACAATTAAAATATAAATGAGTAATAAACCTAAACACAAAATACAAGTAATAACTAATATAAATACTAAGATATGAAGACTAATATAAAATAAAATAAATAGACATAATTTTACACTTAAAGGAAAACACATTTAAGGAATAACATGACTAGTAAACAAGTAGTGACATTTGAAACATTGATTCCTAAAAAGATAGGTAGTGTTGGTACTACAATGGCATGGTATTGTGCAGAAGAAGTTTATTTTGTGGATACACACAAGTCACTATTATATAGGTACTTATAGGGTAGAGAGCATACATTGTGAAAAAAAAAAATGAAATATAAAGTTCGTTCGCTCTGGTACTGAACCGCATCTGGTACTTCTAATTTGTATGACGATAGCGAACTATGACGTCATTTTTTTAACCTAACTAAACTGCCTAACTTTTATTAATTTCAAGGTAATAAAACAATAACAGATTTTCTAATAAATGTTAATGTACCGAATTATCAGGCTTTAAATATTCTCAGTTTAAGTAAATGATTCTCTTAGATATAATAAGGACTAGATTCAATTATAAGAAATAAGTCAGAGACTTAGGTCAGTGGCAAGTCTATGCTGCAAAGTTAACTATAAATAAAATTAACAATAATTAGTGAGTACAAGGATTACTTTGTTTTTACGATTTATCGGAAATAGGATGCACTTATGTAACAACCATGAATATACTGTTAAATGACTCCAACCAGAATGGGTATCGACTATTTTGTCCCAGTTATGCTGAAAGAGCTGAGGTAAGGACCAAAGCGGACGAACTGTTACAAAATAATATTGTAAGGGAATATTCTTCTCCATACGACTGACTAATACTTTTTTTTAAGAAAAAAAAAAAAATAGGTGGATGAATTTATTCTAGAACTAGGTGTGTGTAGCTGTGTTGCTGTGCAATTTGTTTGCATGGACTATAGGAAGTTCGGCTTTTCTCATAAAAAGCAACGCTGTGGACTGCAGTGAAGCACTTACTAAGAAAGAAGTTTTCTTCACTTGAATTCGCCCAAGTTGTGTTAAACATGACAGTTACATGGATGGCAGTTACTCAAATAGAGAACTTTCTACCTCTTTTACTTCGAGGTTGGCAAAATAAATATTGAATCCAATTGCGTGTCTTTGAAAATGTTAACTGTGCCTTTCCGCCAAACCTCATTTGGAGGTAAAACAAAGGTTCCATTTAGTCACATCAAAAAAAGTATATATTCCATTTCATTCCAGTCCATCTGGCGAGTAAGATTAAAATATGTAGTAGAAATAGTTTTTTTGAATAAGTGCGTAGAACTATCCTAAAAAGAAAAAAAAATGCTACTTAGATTGCTTATAGTAATTATAACATTTGGAAATATCTCAGTGATTTTGAGTAATCTAACTTTGACAATGGGCCCGTTCATTTAAAGTACGCAAGCTATAGCCTAAAATGAGCCGTACATTCAAAGGTTCTTGAACATCTGGAATGTTCAAGAAGTTATTTTGACACTTTATTCAGGGTTAATTTCTGTATTTCCGAAAAATCTGAGGATCTTAAAATATATATAAGACAACGACGACCCCCATAGCTGTGAGGCGAGCACGCCGGACTATATAATATTGCGTCGGGTCAAGAACTTTTTTATATTGTCTCGGGTCTGGGTATACCGGTACCTTCATTGTTTCTGATTGCTGTGGCACAGGTGCTTTGGGTACCTACTTACCTTGGGATCAGAGCAATGTATTTGTTGTTGTCCAATGTTAATAGATATAAAAAAATATATATATTTAAGCCTTAGTTTGGCTGCCACGAAATTATACACAATAGAATCTATTATTTGGGGGTAACCGGTGACCACCATGCCTCTTAACGTGTTAAATACCTACATTCTAATAAAAATAATTATTGAAATAAAATAAAAATAACGCGTTAATGATTTATAACTAAGGATACATTTAGACTTTTATCCGCTCTCCCAAGGGAACCATGCTGAACTTTGGGATAGTACGAACACTAATCATAGCAAGTTTCACTCGAATCCATCCAGTAGTTTGGGCGTGCGTGATGCGCAGCCAAGATACAGACAGATATACAGAGAAAATAATAGTAACAAAAATAATTGCAGTCTGGGTTATACAATACTCTCCACCAGAAGTTTTGATATTACACATGAGGGTCTTAATGTATTGAATATTGTCTCAAAGATTGAATCTGATCACGTAGGTAATAACTTTAACAGTGATGGTAATGATAAATTAGTAATAATTATAATTAGGATAATGATTTAGCTATCACTGATGACACAACTGATGAATCCAAGGAAAAATGATAGACCTTAAAGTAGTAAACAGATGGTAGAAAATGAAGTTGTACCAAAAAAAAGTGTTAAATGTAGTCTGAAGTAAACAAGTATATTACAGTAAAAAAAAAAGGAACTAAAAGATTTTAAATTAGAATTTAAAAGTAGTTTATAGTATAGGAAACTGTAGAAAGTTACTTACAAAATTAGGGATCTTATAAGATAACAAAAGACGGTAATATATTATGATAGATAAAAAAAAAAAAAAAGATTCCTTGGCTATGTTTTAATAACAAAGTAACTAGCTAGATCCTATCGGCTAGTAGCACGTTACGGGCAGTGCTCTAAACAATGAAAATTGTGAATATAATGATTAAATAGGTATGCCTTCATGGACTCTGATTATTTGATGTTACTCTAGTATGTTATTATCTCTTACTTCTAAGTAAGCCTTACATTATGTAACGCGCAAAGTGCGCAAATACAGCACAAAGTGTGCTAAGCACAACGTGTGCAACTAAGTTGATTAAAGCACAACGTGTGCAATTATGTTAATTAAAGCACAAAGTGTGCTACGCACAACGTGTGCAACTAAGTTGATTAAAGCACAAAGTGTGCTACGCACAACGTGTGCAATTATGTTAATTAAAGCACAAAGTGTGCAACAACGTGTGCAATTTTTATTTATTATAAAGCACAAAGTGTGCTACGCACAACGTGTGCAATTATTATAATTGATGCACAAAGTGTGCAAATTTTATTTATTGTAAAGCACAAAGTGTGCTACGCACAATGTGTGCAATTAAGTCGATTATAGCACAAAGTGTGCAATTTTTATTTATTGTAAAGCACAAAGTGTGCTACGCACAACGTGTGCAATTATTATAATTAATGCACAAAGTGTGCAAATTTTATTTATTGTAAAGCACAAAGTGTGCTTATTTTATTTATTGTAAAGCACAAAGTGTGCTACGCACAATGTGTGCAATTGAGTTGATTATAGCACAAAGTCTGCAATTTTTATTTATTGTAATGCACAAAGTGTGTTACGCACAATGTGTGCAATTAAGTTGATTATAGAACAAAGTGTGCAATTTTTATTTATTGTTAAGCACAAAGTGTGCAGTCTGAGTTAATTTCGTAAAAATCAACAATATGTACATAACGTGTGCGTTCTTAATATATAATTATTGAATGAAGCACAGCGTGTAAAATTGGCAACATTCCTTTTAAAGCAAAATATGAGATCTGAAACGAGGAAAATGTGTGAATGGTCTAAATATACCTAAATGATTGGTTTAGATCACTATGAGTATGTACGTTTTTTTTCAACTATTGCAAAGTGCAGGATATAAATATCAATAGTTGTAACGAACGAGTATGTGTTGTATGTAGCAAGATTGATTTACATGTTCACGAGGACGTGAACTTATATCAGGATGGACGAGCTGTTAGATTATAAGATTGAGCTATTATATTATCTGTGTAAAATTAGAAAAATATTTAATATGCTCAATTATTTATGTACAATAATTGATAATAAATAAATGTAGGATTGTTAGGAATAACAACTTTTTATCTTTGCTTCCGTTTAAATGTCTATGAAATGATTGATTTGATAGCATTTAGTTGTTTATTTGACCGCTTTAGATTTTGTCTTTAAAAAAGTAATGTTAAAGTAAAATTACGTCGCCTAAAAATACTTAATAATTTAATATTGTAATAAATGATAAAAAACAGAAATATGATGGCTTGAAAGTAATTATTAATGTAATATAAAAGTCATTTGTGATTTTAAGAAGTTGTGCGCTTGACCTTTGTAGTTTATTAATTATTGGCGGAACTTGAAAAAATGGCGGCAAGAGGAATGATTTGTTGTCAACTAAGAATTAACGTAATAAAAGAAAAAGGTCAAGTTAGCAGACTGATAATGACTAATATGGAATAAACAAATGGTGAAGAGTTATTCGGTATTTTATTTACGTGAACAGTATCATATTCTTCTTTGTTATATGCTGCTCTTAACATTATATTAGCAATATTGTTTTTTTTCATTAGAACATAACTTAAATATCACTATGATAAAGCTAATTATTATGTTCTCAGAAGTTTCCGTCACTAATTTTTTTGCTTACATACAAGAACATGTCATTTCGAACATAGAAAAGTACTGCTGGTTCTTAGGCAAACAGTTAATAAACCCAGAACAATGTCCTTAATTTGTACAGAACCCTCGGTGGGCGAGCCCGACTCGCACTTGTCCGGTTTTTTTTTTAAAGATACGGAGCAAATAAATCATATTATTATTTTTGGTATCACGTTACACGATTATATTATAATCACAGGTCGACCGTGTTAAGGATATCGTGATTGCGTAGACGTGGTCTTATTATGGAAAATAATTCATTAGGTACTTTAGATGACCCTTGATTTCTGCATAAAATATTCTTTCTTAAGCCGGGTCCAGACGAGTGTAACGTGTAATGAGAGATTACGTATAATTTAGCGTCAACAGTGTGGACGGCACACTTCAAACTACACTGACGATTCACACTGCGAGCGAAGCAAAGTAATCTTAACTAATAGTCCTCTATAGATTATTGAACGCAAGACCTTATCCTATGACTACCAAAATAGCCGCCGTTGTTATTGGAGTGTAGGAAAGGGTGCGCAGGACATAAAAATTTACGTCGAAAAATTGACCCTATATAACACCCTATTTTTATCATACCATTGGATGAGAGGTCCATAGAAGACCAATATTTATTATAGGTCACTTTGCTGTAAAGTTATTTTGGCGGAGTTGGAAGGTGAAAACTGAGGCTTATTTTAAAGGCGTCTGGGACTTAAAATAAATTTAACTCTCGATGGCTAGCACCGACTTCAAAAATAACCGATTAAGTATGTTTTAGTCAATATTATTTTTCGCTTTTTAGTTTCATTTTTAAAGTCGGTTTTTAGTTTTTTATTAAACTTATTTTATTGAAGTCTCTTAAAAAGAAGAGAGTATTGCCATCGACGACCTGGTAAAGGTTGCAGAAAGCCGCTGGATGCAGGTTGCTTCCAATCGGCCGATCTGGAAGTCACTGGAGGAGGCCTATGTTCAGCAGTGGACGTCCTGTGGCTGAAATGATGATGATGATGATGATTGTCATCGAAAGGAAAAACATTTTTTTTTTCAATTTACTTACGTAATAATACCACAAACATAAATAAAGTTTATTCTAATGTTTTTATTTGTGACAGAATTCTCGCAGTATTTCACTTTGGCGGGCATCAACAACATACAAACAATTTCTGCGGTAAATCCTCTTCCGATTGAAATTTTCAATCGTAAATTTATATCTCTTGAAGTGGACGCTCGCAGAATAAGAGCGGTACCAGTTTCTACTACCATTATAATTGAGATCGAGCAACCGGAAATTGTTGTACCGCCAGTTTTTACAGAAGCATATTACAGAGGCAGTTATACACAAGAAAATGGATTGGGCTTTGAAGATGTTGTAATTTTATTGACTCAAGGTTACGATGATACTGTTAAATTTAGATTAGAAGGAGGTAATTATTTTAACTCGTCACAATCGTCACATGATACTATGAGCTACTCTTCGTAGCATGTTGGCATTGTGAAAAGTACTAAATATTTTATTATTATTTCAGAATCATCGCAATGGTTTGACGTCTTAAACGATAACGAAACAGTTGAAATCACAACAAAAAACAACATTCCAGTAGAAGTCGTAGAAGCAAATCATAATTTGATGTTTAGTGTTCTGGCCCAAAAACCGGGCGCAATAGATGGGCGCGCAGCGATTTCAGTTGACCTGCTTAAAGGTATAACAAAGTGTAACGTCAAATACGCACTCCCACTCCCCGCTACCCGCTTATGGGTACCATCATGTTAATGTCATTAGGTATTTTATAGAATAAAGATAAAAAAACTTTTAAAAAGATGGGATGCTAGCAGTAGCGTGGCTACCATCGGGCTAGGCGGGTCAGTGCCCCGGGCCCCCGAACTCAAGGGGTCCCTCGGTTCCAAAGTACGGCTAGCAAAATAAATAAAAACGACTTTGGCCCCTTACTAAGAAAACTTTGAACACGCGGAACAACACACGATAAAGAAAAAAAAATACGCTTACTTTGTTCGTGCTATTGGCTATACAGTTTCAAAAGTATTCGGATTCATTAGCGCTGTGGCTAATACTATACTATAACTACTTTTTCTTTGATGAGGCTAAGCAGTGACAGCACAGCTTCCATATAACTATCGCAAAAATTAAGCTTGCTTCTCACACAGCTTTAGTTCTGAATACATTTTTACTATACTAGCCTTCAACATACATGTATTCGTTCAATTGAAAAAAAAAATTGCGCCTTTGAAGTATTTGGTTTACTTTAAATAGGGCTCTAAATTCACTTTGCCCCAGGGCCCCTTGGACATAGCTCCGCCACTAGAAGTTAGTGTAAATACTTATAAATACTATGCAGCCTTGTTTATAGCTTTTGGATTGATAAGTACTAACTGAGCCAGGCTGGAATTAGGAGGAGGATGCAATTACTTCACGTAGAAGAGCGGGCGCGAGGAAGTTCGTGGCGAGCGCGCTTTTGGCGAGTACGCGTACTCGCCGCTAGGGTATACTGTGAACGAGTACGCGTACTCGTTCACAGTATATATCCTAGCAGAGCGTAGCGTGTCTGCCCTGTTCTGTGAACTCATTGATAAAAGCCGGCAAAAAGATTATTTTACTTATTTTTAAGAGGGTTTCTTCTTGAAAGAAGACGCCACCCTCATAGTACATACATACACATCCTACAAACACGCATTATACATTAATTTACGTTTAAGTGTGCATTACACTAATTTGTATAATATTTTATCATTTTCTGACCGAAGATCAGTTAAGATGCTATAAATTACAAACACCAACTTCACATTGGAAGTTTAAAGTTTAAAAAAACTGCACTCTTTCGGCTTTAAACCGGACACATTCCATGGGGATATGGTAAACATCCTCAATCTTATCACATTCGTTACATTTGTTTGAGATACTTTTTTTCATGAGAAACCCAAAACCCAAAGGTATGTGTCCAGGCAAGAAATATTTGGTTTCGGCACATATCTGTAACATCTAATCAAGGGGACCTGCATAGAGCAGGTTGAATTGTTCTAAAGCAGATTCCCCTAGTAAGAGATCTCTCGTCAAAATGTTCACGCCATTGGCTGGTACAACGCTTTTTTACCATGTACAACAAGTCCGTAAAAAAAGGCAAACAGTTGATGCTGATGCTGTTTTCTGCTCCTTAGCTCGGGTATCGACTCGTTTAGTACCTACCTACCTACTATGCCAGAATGAGCAGGAATCCATTGAAGTACAACTCTTTTCCCCATTTGCAACAAACCACTATAATGGACTTTATAATACTATAAGCTATCGGTGTTCCTCGAAAATTCGAGGAACAACGAGCTAACTGTTGTAATGCACTTTTTGCTTTATTAAGCTAAATTAGTTGGCTGCTAAATGGTTGGGAGTCCTAGATTTCTTAAAGCTGTAGCATCAGCTCAAGGTTCATCATGTCTTCGGAATACTATTCAAGTAGTAGTCCATCAAATTTCTAGTGAATTATGGACCTGTTAAAGTTTGAAATGAGTTTTTGTCAAGTATCAAATAAGCAAATAACCTTCAAAAGCCTGAACAGATTTTTATAAACTATAGCTAAGAACCATCTCTGTAATATTAGCTTTCAAACAAATAAACAATACGTCAAAATCAGCTTATTCGTTGGGAGCTACGTTGCTACAGCCAGATGCACAGACACAACACATCTTAAACTTATAACAACCCCTCGTTTTCCGTCAGAGATTAAAAAGGCATAAAACAAAAACAGATTATTTATTTATTTAACATTTAAAAAGAGATAAACCTATGCCAGACAACAACATTTTAATAATAGAGAGGCCTGAATAACTAATGTACGTTACCTAGGTTACCTTATTATGACTAATATGTTTGCCGTATGCATCATCAATCTCACCCAAATAAGTAAATAAATAAGCCAAGTGTTTTATGTAATACCAACATAATCTGAGATTGTTCTTTTTCAAGTACATTTGAAAAGTTGACTCGATATCGGTAACTTCTAAAGCCTTCCTTGTTGTAACAGTTTTCATTTTAGCTTCGTCAAATAGGTACCTTATCATCGATTTATTTCTTCAATATAACTATAAGCAAGCATTCCACTGTCATGTGCCACAACGAAAAAAAAAGAAGTTTATACGCAAACAAATCTTCAAATTCAGAAATAATGTTTGCAGGTACAAGATTTTCAAAAGACTTCTAATAAACTGTGTGTTTTAGAAAACACCACTGAACAAGTTCTTGGTTTCGATCGGTTAAGTTACGTCGGCTCTATAGCAAACAACGTTGTCGACTTGAGCCCCATAGTCCTTAGAGAAGGACCTACATCAGGAGTTACGTTCTCGCTGCATGGAGGTGAGTCCGTTAGGTTTTAAAGTTTTCTGTTTAAGCGTTTTTGAATGCTTAATATGAATGTTATGCTTTCATTTGTATTTTCAGAACTGGCCAGCTACTTCAGAGTAACGCCTCAAGGTGCGACTGCGATCGTCTCATTGCCAAGCTCCATTCCCGTAGAATCCATACCCTCTAACCGAACAATCGTACTTGAAATACAAGCAACTTCACCAATCGCTGCGACGGCGTACGCCACCATCGTGCTCCATGTCACACTAGATGACGACACGCCGCCGGTTGCAGCCGACCTCGTCTTTGACGCGACTTACTATGTCGGCAGCTATACGTCGAGTGCCGGCCTCGCATTCAGTCCGCCTATTACTTTGGCCGAGGGCTATGATCCAGACGTGGTGTTCACTCTCGAAGGAGGTAAAAGACTCACCCATAAACTTGTGTGTATACATATTTACTGAAGTTGATCATTGCGAGTTAAGAAATGTTTGTGTTTCATTTCAGAAAACGCACAATGGTTCAGAATACCGACTCCTTCGAGCAATTCCGTCACTTTGGAAGTCTCCAGTCCTATCCCGCCTGTTGTGGTCGCAAACAACCAGAAATTAGTCTTCGTAATTCGCGCTCAAAGGCCTGGAGGTGTAGCCGCTCGAGCCACTGTTGTAATCTCATTGCCTGATGGTAAGGATGAAGTGTGCCAAAATCCGGCAATTTACAGGTTCTTGACTTATGATTTTAATATCAATTTAATTCGTTACTAATTATGTGTTTTAGAAAACACCACTGAACAAGTTCTTGGTTTCGATCGGTTAAGTTACGTCGGCTCTATCGCAAACAACGTTGTCGACTTGAGCCCCATAGTCCTTAGAGAAGGACCTACATCAGGAGTTACGTTCTCGCTGCATGGAGGTGAGTCCGTTAGGTTTTGAAGTTTTCTGTTTAAGCGTTTTTGAATGCTTTGTATGTATGTTACGCTTTCATTTGTATTTTCAGAACTGGCTAGCTACTTCAGAGTGACGTCTCAAGGTGCGACCGCGATCGTCTCATTGCCAAGCTCCATTCCCCTAGAATCCATACCCTCTAACCGAACAATCGTACTTGAGATACAAGCAACTTCACCAATCGCTGCGACGGCGTACGCCACCATCGTGCTCCATGTCGCACTAGATGACGTCACGCCGCCGGTTGCAGCCGACCTCGTCTTTGACGCGACTTACTATGTCGGCAGCTATACGCCGAGTGCCGGTCTCGCATTCAGTCCGCCTATTACTTTGGCCGAGGGCTATGATCCAGACGTGGTGTTCACTCTCGAAGGAGGTAAAAGACTCACCCATAAACTTGTGTGTATACATATTTACTGAAGTTGATCATTGCGAGTTAAGAAATGTTTGTGTTTCATTTCAGAAAACGCACAATGGTTCAGAATACCGACCCCTTCGAGCAATTCCGTCACTTTGGAAGTCTCCAGTCCTATCCCGCCTGTTGTGGTCGCAAACAACCAGAAATTGGTCTTCGTAATTCGCGCTCAAAGGCCTGGAGGTGTAGCCGCTCGAGCCACTGTTGTAATCTCATTGCCTGATGGTAAGGATGAAGTGTGCCAAAATCCGGCAATTTACAGGTTCTTGACTTATGATTTTAATATCAATTTATTTCGTTACTAATTTTGTGTTTCAGAAAACACCACTGAACAAGTTCTTGGTTTCGATCGGTTAAGTTACGTCGGCTCTATCGCAAACAACGTTGTCGACTTGAGCCCCATAGTCCTTAGAGAAGGACCTACATCAGGAGTTACGTTCTCGCTGCATGGAGGTGAGTCCGTTAGGTTTTGAAGTTTTCTGTTTAAGCGTTTTTGAATGCTTTGTATGTATGTTACGCTTTCATTTGTATTTTCAGAACTGGCTAGCTACTTCAGAGTGACGTCTCAAGGTGCGACCGCGATCGTCTCATTGCCAAGCTCCATTCCCGTAGAATCCATACCCTCTAACCGAACAATCGTACTTGAGATACAAGCAACTTCACCAATCGCTGCGACGGCGTACGCCACCATCGTGCTCCATGTCGCACTAGATGACGTCACGCCGCCGGTTGCAGCCGACCTCGTCTTTGACGCGACTTACTATGTCGGCAGCTATACGTCGAGTGCCGGCCTCGCATTCAGTCCGCCTATTACTTTGGCCGAGGGCTATGATCCAGACGTGGTGTTCACTCTCGAAGGAGGTAAAAGACTCACCCATAAACTTGTGTGTATACATATTTACTGAAGTTGATCATTGCGAGTTAAGAAATGTTTGTGTTTCATTTCAGAAAACGCACAATGGTTCAGAATACCGACCCCTTCGAGCAATTCCGTCACTTTGGAAGTCTCCAGTCCTATCCCGCCTGTTGTGGTCGCAAACAACCAGAAATTGGTCTTCGTAATTCGCGCTCAAAGGCCTGGAGGTGTAGCCGCTCGAGCCACTGTTGTAATCTCATTGCCTGATGGTAAGGATGAAGTGTGCCAAAATCCGGCAATTTACAGGTTCTTGACCAATGATTTTAATATCAATTTATTTCGTTACTAATTTTGTGTTTCAGAAAACACCACTGAACAAGTTCTTGGTTTCGATCGGTTAAGTTACGTCGGCTCTATCGCAAACAACGTTGTCGACTTGAGCCCCATAGTCCTTAGAGAAGGACCTACATCAGGAGTTACGTTCTCGCTGCATGGAGGTGAGTCCGTTAGGTTTTGAAGTTTTCTGTTTAAGCGTTTTTGAATGCTTTGTATGTATGTTACGCTTTCATTTGTATTTTCAGAACTGGCTAGCTACTTCAGAGTGACGTCTCAAGGTGCGACCGCGATCGTCTCATTGCCAAGCTCCATTCCCGTAGAATCCATACCCTCTAACCGAACAATCGTACTTGAGATACAAGCAACTTCACCAATCGCTGCGACGGCGTACGCCACCATCGTGCTCCATGTCGCACTAGATGACGTCACGCCGCCGGTTGCAGCCGACCTCGTCTTTGACGCGACTTACTATGTCGGCAGCTATACGTCGAGTGCCGGCCTCGCATTCAGTCCGCCTATTACTTTGGCCGAGGGCTATGATCCAGACGTGGTGTTCACTCTCGAAGGAGGTAAAAGACTCACCCATAAACTTGTGTGTATACATATTTACTGAAGTTGATCATTGCGAGTTAAGAAATGTTTGTGTTTCATTTCAGAAAACGCACAATGGTTCAGAATACCGACCCCTTCGAGCAATTCCGTCACTTTGGAAGTCTCCAGTCCTATCCCGCCTGTTGTGGTCGCAAACAACCAGAAATTGGTCTTCGTAATTCGCGCTCAAAGGCCTGGAGGTGTAGCCGCTCGAGCCACTGTTGTAATCTCATTGCCTGATGGTAAGGATGAAGTGTGCCAAAATCCGGCAATTTACAGGTTCTTGACTTATGATTTTAATATCAATTTATTTCGTTACTAATTTTGTGTTTCAGAAAACACCACTGAACAAGTTCTTGGTTTCGATCGGTTAAGTTACGTCGGCTCTATCGCAAACAACGTTGTCGACTTGAGCCCCATAGTCCTTAGAGAAGGACCTACATCAGGAGTTACGTTCTCGCTGCATGGAGGTGAGTCCGTTAGGTTTTGAAGTTTTCTGTTTAAGCGTTTTTGAATGCTTTGTATGTATGTTACGCTTTCATTTGTATTTTCAGAACTGGCTAGCTACTTCAGAGTGACGTCTCAAGGTGCGACCGCGATCGTCTCATTGCCAAGCTCCATTCCCGTAGAATCCATACCCTCTAACCGAACAATCGTACTTGAGATACAAGCAACTTCACCAATCGCTGCGACGGCGTACGCCACCATCGTACTCCATGTCGCACTAGATGACGTCACGCCGCCGGTTGCAGCCGACCTCGTCTTTGACGCGACTTACTATGTCGGCAGCTATACGTCGAGTGCCGGCCTCGCATTCAGTCCGCCTATTACTTTGGCCGAGGGCTATGATCCAGACGTGGTGTTCACTCTCGAAGGAGGTAAAAGACTCACCCATAAACTTGTGTGTATACATATTTACTGAAGTTGATCATTGCGAGTTAAGAAATGTTTGTGTTTCATTTCAGAAAACGCACAATGGTTCAGAATACCGACCCCTTCGAGCAATTCCGTCACTTTGGAAGTCTCCAGTCCTATCCCGCCTGTTGTGGTCGCAAACAACCAGAAATTGGTCTTCGTAATTCGCGCTCAAAGGCCTGGAGGTGTAGCCGCTCGAGCCACTGTTGTAATCTCATTGCCTGATGGTAAGGATGAAGTGTGCCAAAATCCGGCAATTTACAGGTTCTTGACTTATGATTTTAATATCAATTTATTTCGTTACTAATTTTGTGTTTTAGAAAACACCACTGAACAAGTTCTTGGTTTCGATCGGTTAAGTTACGTCGGCTCTATCGCAAACAACGTTATCGACTTGAGCCCCATAGTCCTTAGAGAAGGACCTACATCAGGAGTTACGTTCTCGCTGCATGGAGGTGAGTCCGTTAGGTTTTGAAGTTTTCTGTTTAAGCGTTTTTGAATGCTTTGTATGTATGTTACGCTTTCATTTGTATTTTCAGAACTGGCTAGCTACTTCAGAGTGACGTCTCAAGGTGCGACCGCGATCGTCTCATTGCCAAGCTCCATTCCCGTAGAATCCATACCCTCTAACCGAACAATCGTACTTGAGATACAAGCAACTTCACCAATCGCTGCGACGGCGTACGCCACCATCGTGCTCCATGTCGCACTAGATGACGTCACGCCGCCGGTTGCAGCCGACCTCGTCTTTGACGCGACTTACTATGTCGGCAGCTATACGTCGAGTGCCGGCCTCGCATTCAGTCCGCCTATTACTTTGGCCGAGGGCTATGATCCAGACGTGGTGTTCACTCTCGAAGGAGGTAAAAGACTCACCCATAAACTTGTGTGTATACATATTTACTGAAGTTGATCATTGCGAGTTAAGAAATGTTTGTGTTTCATTTCAGAAAACGCACAATGGTTCAGAATACCGACCCCTTCGAGCAATTCCGTCACTTTGGAAGTCTCCAGTCCTATCCCGCCTGTTGTGGTCGCAAACAACCAGAAATTGGTCTTCGTAATTCGCGCTCAAAGGCCTGGAGGTGTAGCCGCTCGAGCCACTGTTGTAATCTCATTGCCTGATGGTAAGGATGAAGTGTGCCAAAATCCGGCAATTTACAGGTTCTTGACTTATGATTTTAATATCAATTTATTTCGTTACTAATTTTGTGTTTTAGAAAACACCACTGAACAAGTTCTTGGTTTCGATCGGTTAAGTTACGTCGGCTCTATCGCAAACAACGTTATCGACTTGAGCCCCATAGTCCTTAGAGAAGGACCTACATCAGGAGTTACGTTCTCGCTGCATGGAGGTGAGTCCGTTAGGTTTTGAAGTTTTCTGTTTAAGCGTTTTTGAATGCTTTGTATGTATGTTACGCTTTCATTTGTATTTTCAGAACTGGCTAGCTACTTCAGAGTGACGTCTCAAGGTGCGACCGCGATCGTCTCATTGCCAAGCTCCATTCCCGTAGAATCCATACCCTCTAACCGAACAATCGTACTTGAGATACAAGCAACTTCACCAATCGCTGCGACGGCGTACGCCACCATCGTGCTCCATGTCGCACTAGATGACGTCACGCCGCCGGTTGCAGCCGACCTCGTCTTTGACGCGACTTACTATGTCGGCAGCTATACGTCGAGTGCCGGCCTCGCATTCAGTCCGCCTATTACTTTGGCCGAGGGCTATGATCCAGACGTGGTGTTCACTCTCGAAGGAGGTAAAAGACTCACCCATAAACTTGTGTGTATACATATTTACTGAAGTTGATCATTGCGAGTTAAGAAATGTTTGTGTTTCATTTCAGAAAACGCACAATGGTTCAGAATACCGACCCCTTCGAGCAATTCCGTCACTTTGGAAGTCTCCAGTCCTATCCCGCCTGTTGTGGTCGCAAACAACCAGAAATTGGTCTTCGTAATTCGCGCTCAAAGGCCTGGAGGTGTAGCCGCTCGAGCCACTGTTGTAATCTCATTGCCTGATGGTAAGGATGAAGTGTGCCAAAATCCGGCAATTTACAGGTTCTTGACTTATGATTTTAATATCAATTTATTTCGTTACTAATTTTGTGTTTCAGAAAACACCACTGAACAAGTTCTTGGTTTCGATCGGTTAAGTTACGTCGGCTCTATCGCAAACAACGTTGTCGACTTGAGCCCCATAGTCCTTAGAGAAGGACCTACATCAGGAGTTACGTTCTCGCTGCATGGAGGTGAGTCCGTTAGGTTTTGAAGTTTTCTGTTTAAGCGTTTTTGAATGCTTTGTATGTATGTTACGCTTTCATTTGTATTTTCAGAACTGGCTAGCTACTTCAGAGTGACGTCTCAAGGTGCGACCGCGATCGTCTCATTGCCAAGCTCCATTCCCGTAGAATCCATACCCTCTAACCGAACAATCGTACTTGAGATACAAGCAACTTCACCAATCGCTGCGACGGCGTACGCCACCATCGTGCTCCATGTCGCACTAGATGACGTCACGCCGCCGGTTGCAGCCGACCTCGTCTTTGACGCGACTTACTATGTCGGCAGCTATACGTCGAGTGCCGGCCTCGCATTCAGTCCGCCTATTACTTTGGCCGAGGGCTATGATCCAGACGTGGTGTTCACTCTCGAAGGAGGTAAAAGACTCACCCATAAACTTGTGTGTATACATATTTACTGAAGTTGATCATTGCGAGTTAAGAAATGTTTGTGTTTCATTTCAGAAAACGCACAATGGTTCAGAATACCGACCCCTTCGAGCAATTCCGTCACTTTGGAAGTCTCCAGTCCTATCCCGCCTGTTGTGGTCGCAAACAACCAGAAATTGGTCTTCGTAATTCGCGCTCAAAGGCCTGGAGGTGTAGCCGCTCGAGCCACTGTTGTAATCTCATTGCCTGATGGTAAGGATGAAGTGTGCCAAAATCCGGCAATTTACAGGTTCTTGACTTATGATTTTAATATCAATTTATTTCGTTACTAATTTTGTGTTTCAGAAAACACCACTGAACAAGTTCTTGGTTTCGATCGGTTAAGTTACGTCGGCTCTATCGCAAACAACGTTGTCGACTTGAGCCCCATAGTCCTTAGAGAAGGACCTACATCAGGAGTTACGTTCTCGCTGCATGGAGGTGAGTCCGTTAGGTTTTGAAGTTTTCTGTTTAAGCGTTTTTGAATGCTTTGTATGTATGTTACGCTTTCATTTGTATTTTCAGAACTGGCTAGCTACTTCAGAGTGACGTCTCAAGGTGCGACCGCGATCGTCTCATTGCCAAGCTCCATTCCCGTAGAATCCATACCCTCTAACCGAACAATCGTACTTGAGATACAAGCAACTTCACCAATCGCTGCGACGGCGTACGCCACCATCGTACTCCATGTCGCACTAGATGACGTCACGCCGCCGGTTGCAGCCGACCTCGTCTTTGACGCGACTTACTATGTCGGCAGCTATACGTCGAGTGCCGGCCTCGCATTCAGTCCGCCTATTACTTTGGCCGAGGGCTATGATCCAGACGTGGTGTTCACTCTCGAAGGAGGTAAAAGACTCACCCATAAACTTGTGTGTATACATATTTACTGAAGTTGATCATTGCGAGTTAAGAAATGTTTGTGTTTCATTTCAGAAAACGCACAATGGTTCAGAATACCGACCCCTTCGAGCAATTCCGTCACTTTGGAAGTCTCCAGTCCTATCCCGCCTGTTGTGGTCGCAAACAACCAGAAATTGGTCTTCGTAATTCGCGCTCAAAGGCCTGGAGGTGTAGCCGCTCGAGCCACTGTTGTAATCTCATTGCCTGATGGTAAGGATGAAGTGTGCCAAAATCCGGCAATTTACAGGTTCTTGACTTATGATTTTAATATCAATTTATTTCGTTACTAATTTTGTGTTTTAGAAAACACCACTGAACAAGTTCTTGGTTTCGATCGGTTAAGTTACGTCGGCTCTATCGCAAACAACGTTATCGACTTGAGCCCCATAGTCCTTAGAGAAGGACCTACATCAGGAGTTACGTTCTCGCTGCATGGAGGTGAGTCCGTTAGGTTTTGAAGTTTTCTGTTTAAGCGTTTTTGAATGCTTTGTATGTATGTTACGCTTTCATTTGTATTTTCAGAACTGGCTAGCTACTTCAGAGTGACGTCTCAAGGTGCGACCGCGATCGTCTCATTGCCAAGCTCCATTCCCGTAGAATCCATACCCTCTAACCGAACAATCGTACTTGAGATACAAGCAACTTCACCAATCGCTGCGACGGCGTACGCCACCATCGTGCTCCATGTCGCACTAGATGACGCCACGCCGCCGGTTGCAGCCGACCTCGTCTTTGACGCGACTTACTATGTCGGCAGCTATACGTCGAGTGCCGGCCTCGCATTCAGTCCGCCTATTACTTTGGCCGAGGGCTATGATCCAGACGTGGTGTTCACTCTCGAAGGAGGTAAAAGACTCACCCATAAACTTGTGTGTATACATATTTACTGAAGTTGATCATTGCGAGTTAAGAAATGTTTGTGTTTCATTTCAGAAAACGCACAATGGTTCAGAATACCGACCCCTTCGAGCAATTCCGTCACTTTGGAAGTCTCCAGTCCTATCCCGCCTGTTGTGGTCGCAAACAACCAGAAATTGGTCTTCGTAATTCGCGCTCAAAGGCCTGGAGGTGTAGCCGCTCGAGCCACTGTTGTAATCTCATTGCCTGATGGTAAGGATGAAGTGTGCCAAAATCCGGCAATTTACAGGTTCTTGACTTATGATTTTAATATCAATTTATTTCGTTACTAATTTTGTGTTTTAGAAAACACCACTGAACAAGTTCTTGGTTTCGATCGGTTAAGTTACGTCGGCTCTATCGCAAACAACGTTGTCGACTTGAGCCCCATAGTCCTTAGAGAAGGACCTACATCAGGAGTTACGTTCTCGCTGCATGGAGGTGAGTCCGTTAGGTTTTGAAGTTTTCTGTTTAAGCGTTCTTGAATGCTTTTGTATGTATGTTACGCTTTCATTTGTATTTTCAGAAATGGCTAGCTACTTCAGAGTGACGTCTCAAGGTGCGACCGCGATCGTCTCATTGCCAAGCTCCATTCCCGTAGAATCCATACCCTCTAACCGAACAATCGTACTTGAGATACAAGCAACTTCACCAATCGCTGCGACGGCGTACGCCACCATCGTGATCCATGTCACACTAGATGACGACACGCCGCCGGTTGCAGCCGACCTCGTCTTTGACGCGACTTACTATGTCGGCAGCTATACGCCGAGTGCCGGTCTCGCATTCAGTCCGCCTATTACTTTGGCCGTGGGCTATGATCCAGACGTGGTGTTCACTCTCGAAGGAGGTAAAAGACTCACCCATAAACTTGTGTGTATACATATTTACTGAAGTTGATCATTGCGAGTTAAGAAATGTTTGTGTTTCATTTCAGAAAACGCACAATGGTTCAGGATACCGACCCCTTCGAGCAATTCCGTCACTTTGGAAGTCTCCAGTCCTATCCCGCCTGTTGTGGTCGCAAACAACCAGAAATTGGTCTTCGTAATTCGCGCTCAACGGCCTGGAGGTGTTGCCGCTCGAGCCACTATTGTAATCTCATTGCCTGATGGTAAGTATGAAGTGTGCCAAAATCCGGCAATTTACAGGTTCTTGACTTATGAATTTAATATCAATTTATTTCGTTACTAATTTTGTGTTTTAGAAAACACCACTGAACAAGTTCTTGGTTTCGATCGGTTAAGTTACGTCGGCTCTATCTCAAACAACGTTGTCGACTTGAGCCCCATAGTCCTTAGAGAAGGACCTACATCAGGAGTTACGTTCTCGCTGCATGGAGGTGAGTCCGTTAGGTTTTTGAAGTTTTCTGTTTAAGCGTTTTTGTATGCTTTGTATGTATGTTACGCTTTCATTTGTATTTTCAGAACTGGCCAGCTACTTCAGAGTGACGTCTCAAGGTGCGACCGCGATCGTCTCATTGCCAAGCTCCATTCCCGTAGAATCCATACCCTCTAACCGAACAATCGTACTTGAGATACAAGCAACTTCACCAATCGCTGCGACGGCGTACGCCACCATCGTGCTCCATGTCGCACTAGATGACGTCACGCCGCCGGTTGCAGCCGACCTCGTCTTTGACGCGACTTACTATGTCGGCAGCTATACGTCGAGTGCCGGCCTCGCATTCAGTCCGCCTATTACTTTGGCCGAGGGCTATGATCCAGACGTGGTGTTCACTCTCGAAGGAGGTAAAAGACTCACCCATAAACTTGTGTGTATACATATTTACTGAAGTTGATCATTGCGAGTTAAGAAATGTTTGTGTTTCATTTCAGAAAACGCACAATGGTTCAGAATACCGACCCCTTCGAGCAATTCCGTCACTTTGGAAGTCTCCAGTCCTATCCCGCCTGTTGTGGTCGCAAACAACCAGAAATTGGTCTTCGTAATTCGCGCTCAAAGGCCTGGAGGTGTAGCCGCTCGAGCCACTGTTGTAATCTCATTGCCTGATGGTAAGGATGAAGTGTGCCAAAATCCGGCAATTTACAGGTTCTTGACTTATGATTTTAATATCAATTTATTTCGTTACTAATTTTGTGTTTCAGAAAACACCACTGAACAAGTTCTTGGTTTCGATCGGTTAAGTTACGTCGGCTCTATCGCAAACAACGTTGTCGACTTGAGCCCCATAGTCCTTAGAGAAGGACCTACATCAGGAGTTACGTTCTCGCTGCATGGAGGTGAGTCCGTTAGGTTTTTGAAGTTTTCTGTTTAAGCGTTTTTGAATGCTTTGTATGTATGTTACGCTTTCATTTGTATTTTCAGAACTGGCCAGCTACTTCAGAGTGACGCTTCAAGGTGCGACTGCGATCGTCTTATTGCCAAGCTCCATTCCCGTAGAATCCATACCCTCTAACCGAACAATCGTACTTGAGATACAAGCAACTTCACCAATCGCTGCGACGGCGTACGCCACCATCGTGCTCCATGTCACACTAGATGACGACACGCCGCCGGTTGCAGCCGACCTCGTCTTTGACGCGACTTACTATGTCGGCAGCTATACGCCGAGTGCCGGTCTCGCATTCAGTCAGCCTATTACTTTGGACGAGGGCTATGATCCAGACGTGGTGTTCACTCTCGAAGGAGGTAAAAGACTCACCCATAAACTTGTGTGTATACATATTTACTGAAGTTGATCATTGCGAGTTAAGAAATGTTTGTGTTTCATTTCAGAAAACGCACAATGGTTCAGGGTACCGATCCCTTCAAGCAATTCCGTCACTTTGGAGGTCTCCAGTCCTATCCCGCCTGTTGTGGTCGCAAACAACCAGAAATTGGTCTTCGTAATTCGCGCTCAAAGGCCTGGAGGTGTAGCCGCTCGAGCCACTATTATAATCACATTGCCTAATGGTAAGGATGAGTGTGCCTAAAAAAACACATTCTTCAGCTTTAATACGTTGTTACTTTTTATGTGACCAACATAAAAAAGGAAAGTCTTTATAAATAAATAAATTTTAAATTAATTATTATTGGACAACATCACATATAATTGCTCTGATCCTAAGGATCCTAAGTAGCTAAAGCACTTCTGTTATAGAAATCAGAAACAACGACGGTACCACAACACCCAGACCCGAGCAAATATAGAAAAGTTCGATTTCTACATTGACCCGACCGGGGATCGAACTTTATATTTTTTGCCTTTTATTTAAATATCTGTGAATCTAAAGATAAGTAACACTTGAAAAAAATCATCGACCTCAGGTGGGACTCGAACCCACGTCCCAAATATTTGTAAAAATATTTCTATAGGGTGTTGACGGTAGTATACTACTCAGCTATACATATAGCTACAACATTGATCAGAATACGCTGGCTTTGACAGCGAGAAAAAACACTTGAGGAATTTCATCTTGTCACGTGACGTCCTCGGTAGCTTAGTGGTCAAAGCACTCGCCCGGTATGCGATGGGACGTGGGTTCGAGTCCCACCTGAGGTCGATGATCAAGTGTTATTTATCTTTAATTAAACCTTGCATGGAATTGCTAAAAACAAAAATTTACATCTGTGAATCTATTTAAAGGCTTTTTTATTTTAGAATCTTAATCTCGTAATCCCTGTGCGAATTATGCAAATATTATATCGAATTATACAAATAACTAAAAAGCTAAACCTATTTATATATAATTGCGTTTGTGTTATTAAAGGGGTTTAAATAATTTACTAATACGTCTGCTTTATTTATTAAGTTGCAGGCATGTTAAATTCGTCTTTTTACACACGGCGCCGTCCATTTGCTGCTCTGTAAAACATATTCTTAGCATTCGCTACGCCCTGTAAAATGCCTCATTTAGTTTGTAAATAGCTACCTATTTAAACTCAATGACAAACGGTTACAAAATGCCGCGGAAATTACTGTAATAGGATACAAGAAAAATCTTTAAATCTTAACAATTTTAATTGAAATACTAGTCAAGTATTTCAATTAAAATTGTTAAGATTTAAAGATTTTTCTGCTTTAGTCATTAGGTAGTCGCTGCTATATGACGACCTCCGTAATAGCCGAGAGGCGAGCATACCGGGCTTTAATGGTGCCGCCATCTCTGAGGTTCCGGGATCGATCCCCGGTCGAGTCAATGTAGAAATCGAACTTTTCTATATTGGCTCGGGTCTGGGTGTTGTGGTACCGTCATTGTTTCTGATTTCTATAACACAAAACAATATTTGTTATATTTGTTTATTATTTTATTTATTTATTTATCTTCTTTATTTATTAGGTTGGGGAAAAAGTTTCTTCGCATTTTTTAAGAAAATTCTAAACATTTTTTAATATAGTTTATTCACATTTAACTCAAGTATGTAGGTACCATTTTGTTCGATAACTTTTTGCCATCTTGTAGGTAGGGACATGATCCCATTGCTATAGAAATTTTGGGGCTTCTAATCAAAATACCGCGACAAGTGGTTTTGGCAGTCCGCTTTCTCTCAACTTCTTGCTTTAATCTCATCAATTGTTCGCAGTAGAGTTCAGAATCGATGGTCCTGCCTGGTGGTAACAGCTCATAATGAATAATGCCCTTCCAATCCCACCACACACACAGCATCACCTTGTTGCGAGTTAACCCGGGTTTCGCCACAGTCTGTGATGCCTAACCGGCCTTTAACCACGACCTTTTTCGCACGTTCTTGTCTTACGTGATCCACTTTTCATCACCAGTTATCAGCTTCTTCAAAAATGGTTCGGTTTCATTACGTCGTAATAAAGAATCACAAATGAGTACACGGTTCATTAGGTTTCTTTCAGTGAGCTCGTGGGGTACCCAAATATCGAGCTTTTTTGTGTACCCAGTTTTTTTCAAATGCGCCAAAACTGTTTTGTGGTCAATTCCCAGTTCTTCAGCTACATCGTAACTACTGATATGCCGATCTTGCTCCACTTTTTAAAAAATGGCATCAATTTTATCCGTAATAGGGCGACCAGAGCGACGTGCATCTTTGACATCAAAACTTCCGGATTGAGAACGCTTAAACCAAATTTGTGCTACTTTTACAGACACTGCACTGTCCATATACATCGCAATTGATTTTCGCGGCTTGCGTTGCATTTTTACCTTTTTTGTAGTCAAATTTTAAAATGTATCGAATTTCTTCATTAGAATCACTCATCTTGACAGTACAAATAACAAATGAAAAACACACATTTTCCTAATTTGAATTTGGAATTATCTTCTTTTAAATTTAAACTTTTAATGATACCCAAACCAGCCAGATACAAATAGTACAGCCAAAGAGATTTTACTACAAGTTCATACATACTACATATAGTGCGAAAAGACTTTTTCCCCAACCTAATATTATAAATGGCAAAGCTGATGTATCAACGCACAGCCCAAACCGCTGGGTCTAGAGATTCCAAATTTGGCACGTAGGTTCCTTATAAAGTGTAGGGGTGCACTAAGAAAGTATTTTTTTAATTCATCCCCTAAGGGGATGAAATGGGAGCCCAAAGTTTGTATGAAACTTTTTATTCCTTGAACATATTTGCATGAAATTTGGTATGAATTAAGTACGGCAAAAATAATGAGTTACGCATTTAAGCATTTTCTAAAATTCAACCCCTAGGAGGATAAACAAGGGGATGAAAGTTTTAAATAAACGCATAGGTCAAACCTTTTTTTTTTAATTCAACCCCCAAGGGGATGAAATAGGGGATAAAATTTTGTATGTTTTTATTTATTCCTTGAAATTTTTGCTTGAAATTTCGTTTGAATTGAGTACGGCAAAAATATTGTAATAAACGCACAAGCCAAACCCTTAGGGCTAGAAACTTTAAATTGCGCACACGTATTCCTCTTATAACGTAGGCATCCACTAAGAAAGGATTTTTTTAAATTCATAGGGGATGTAAATTTCTACGGAACTTTACGTTTTATGGCTTATTTACAATATTTTATAACAATGCTAATTTTATTGTTTTTTTTTTTAATTAAACTTCAAGCGTTTAAAGTGTTTTATTTAAATTGGGGAATGTGCAAACATGATTATGCCCAATGCACTAGATTTGTTTTACTGGGAGAAGCGGCGTCAGTTAGTACCTGTTACTTCTGACAAAATATCGTGGCTCAAGATTGTTCCGTTGGGAACAAAAAGAAAAAAATTGTAAGTGCCTACTTACCAGACACTTAGGTATAAAATTAATTATAGATGTTGCCAATCATATCAATAACTCATCCTTTTACTTGTGAGTTTTTTTTATTCTTATTTTATTGTTTGTTTCAGCCGGAAAATACATTTTTAATTAACAAAAAAGGATTATCCGTCAGTTATAGTATTAGGAGCTTCAAATTTAGCGTTTACACTTTTGTATGAAAATTAATTCATATGAATCTCAGTGTTTTTGATGAAATTATGGGGTGAAAAGGGGGATGAAGTTGTGAAAATGAAGGTCTTTCCTTCGTTTTCGAAGTAAACATCACTAAAATTATTATTTAGGCTTACGGGTAGGAACTCACTTAAAGTATATAGGTGTTGTTGGAATTAAAACCCCTTAAATGTTCATTATTTTCTAAGTAGGTATAGGTTAAACAATGATATAAGAAGTATTCTTTGCGATTCATTGGTTTATTTTTAAATCTAGATTAGCGCGGGCGAAGCCGCGGGCAACTGCTAGTTTATTTATATGTATAGGAGTCCAGGCGGTCGGGTCGAAATTTTTAAGCCCCGTCGAAGAGACAGACCGCAAAAACTTACCGACCACACCCTCAAACTCATGGCAGAACGACGTTTACTGGCACTGCAGTCCTCCGTTGACGCTAAGTTGTATCGGCAGCACAATAGACGGATATGGAAGTCCTTGCGACATGATATCCGAAACTTTAATACGAATAGTATTAAAGAGGCGATAGAGCGGAACCAAGGCTCCAAAGTGTTTGCAAGAGACAGAGTCTATTGGGCAAAGCCAGCTGACGAAGCTGAAGACGGAGGATGGTAGTATAATGTCGACAAAAGCCGAAGTTTTGAGGGAGATCGAAAAGTTCTATGGGCAGTTATACACCTCGGTCACTAAACCTGTTAGTAGTTCAGCCGCAGATCCAAGAGCTAAGCTGACCCGACACTATACCGAAGATATCCCGGACATCAGCCTATATGAGATTAGGATGGCTCTCAAACAGCTCAGGAACAACAAGGCGCCGGGTGATGACGGGATCACCTCAGAGATTCTGAAAGCGGGTGGAACACCGGTACTGAAGGTCCTTCAGAAACTCTTTAACTCCGTCTTGCTCGAGGGAATAACGCCGGAGGCATGGAACAGAGGTGTGGTGGTGCTCTTCTTCAAGAAAGGAGATAACACCTTGCTGAAGAACTACAGACCCAGCTCGCTTCTGAGCCATGTCTACAAGTTGTTTTCGAGGGTCATCACGAATCGTCTCGCACGTAGGTTCGATGACTTCCAGCCTCCCGAACAAGCAGGTTTCCGAAAAGGCTTTAGTACCATAGACCACATCCATACGCTGCGACAAGTTATACAGAAGACCGAAGAGTATAACTTACCACTATGCTTGGCGTTTGTGGACTATGAGAAGGCCTTCGATTCAATCGAGACTTGGGCAGTGCTACAGTCTCTCCAGCGGTGCCATATTGACTATCGGTACATCGAGGTGCTGAAATGTTTATATAAAAACGCCACCATGACGGTACGAGTACAGGAGCAGAGCACGAAAGCTATTCCTCTGCAGCGAGGCGTAAGGCAGGGAGACGTTATTTCTCCGAAACTGTTTACCGCCGCATTGGAAGATGCTTTTAAACTCCTGGAATGGGAAGGATTCGGCATCAACATTAATGGCGAATACATTACTCACCTTCGGTTTGCCGACGATATTGTGGTCATGGCAGAGTCGCCGGAAGACCTCGGTACAATGCTCGATGGCCTTAATAGAGTTTCCCAACAGGTAGGTCTTCAGATGAACATGGACAAAACAAAGATTATGTCGAATGCCCATGTTGCGCCCTACCCAGTACCAGTTGGGAGCTCTATTCTCGAAATTGTTGACAAATATGTTTACCTGGGACAAGTGATCCAGTTGGGTAGGTCCAATTTTGAGAAAGAGGTCAATCGACGAATCCAACTCGGATGGGCAGCGTTCGGGAAACTACACAACATCTTCTCGTCCAAAATACCTCAGTGCCTAAAGACAAAAGTATACAACCGGTGTGTGTTACCAGTGATGACATACGGAACTGAAACGTGGCCTCTTACTATGGGCCTTATTAATAAGCTTAAAGTTGCACAGCGCGCTATGGAAAGGGCTATGCTCGGTGTTTCTTTGCGAGATCAAATCAGAAATGAGGAGATCCGTGAACGATCCAAAGTCGCTGACATAGCCCGACGGATTAGCCGGCTGAAGTGGCAGTGGGCGGGGCACATAGCACGTAGAACTGACGGCCGATGGGGCAGCAAGGTTCTGCAATGGAGGCCGCGAATCGGCAAGCGCAGCGTAGGACGCCCACCCACAAGGTGGGCAGACGACCTGGTAAAGGTTGCAGGACGACGCTGGATGCAGGCCGCTTCCAATCGGCCGATCTGGAAGTCACTGGAGGCCTATGTTCAGCAGTGGACGTCCTGTGGCTGAGATGATGATAGGAGTCCTAAAATCGCAAAATGAATGTTACTTTTTTACTTAATTGCCCACCACTGTGGGCGTAGGCTCTAAGTACATCATGTTTGCATTCTCATGGTTAATAATCTTATCACTTCAAATAATTTAACACTGATAAGCGAAACTACGAGTATTTTCTATCAATTGAAATCGCTGTCGGTTTCACGCTGACGTTTCTTTTGTGGTTTTCGTTCTTGTTAATCTATTTATTTTTAAGGAAAATTAGTTTTAAGTCAACGAAATGTATCCAATTCGTTCAGCTAATTTGTTTTTTGTTTTTAGATGGCCAGGAATCCTCGGTGGCTTTTGACAAAGTTCTCTATGAAGGAACTATACGAGGTAGTGCTGTACACCATCATGATATTACAGTTACAAGATACGACGAAACTGATATTAGCATTGTTGGAGGTGAGTGTATATTTCATGATATTACACATTAGTATTGCTAGAGTGTACAATATGGAGTTTTTGGTAATAAATTATTTACCCGAATCGTTTTTTAACAGTATACGCTTCATTATTCCGTGCGAACCTGTCTGATGGGTCCGTAATAGTAGAAGCTTCTGGGTCTCTAACGCTGCCATCTGATACTCAGCATGTAATCTTAGAACTTCGATTGGCAGACGCAGGAGCGGTTCTTATACTACAGGTCACAGCTACGGGTAAGAATTTATGTTTTTATGAAGGAACGACTGCGACACACTCTTTCACGTGATTATAGAACGATTTGCCCAAATGCCCATTGTCATAATAATCCCAAACCAGTCCACTGCTGGACGGCCTCTCCCATAGCACGCTACCAATAACGTCATGTCAATAACTTCCATAAGTTATAATAAAAAAAACATTATTTAGAAATAATGTCGTTTTCAATAATTACTTCTAAACTTTTAAAAGAGGTTACATTTTGTACCTAAATTATGATCGCGTTAATTCCCGTTTCATTGAGTTTTAATGTCGTTTTCATTTAAAATATTATATTTTTCATTACTAAAACAATAAATGTCTTGACTTTTGTCTTAATCGTTCTGAAGAGAGCTATTTAGATTAGACTTGAGATATTCTCAAGTCTACGAGTTATCTAATGAGCAAATGTTAGATAGCTGAACATCATTCAAGGGGTCTCTATCGATGATAAATAGTTTGTTTTCAATTTTGCTATCTACTTTAATCATGCCAATTCTAAGAGCCATATTTGAATTATATCAAAAGATTTGATGAGGCAGACTCATTCATTATATTTATGTGTATTATGTTCAGGAATGAAAGGGTGACATGAGTTCTTTAACTACACAAGTATTTTTAGAGTTCCGTAGTCCTGACAAGGAACCCTTATAATTTCATCATGTCCGTCTGTCTGTCTGTCCGTCCGAAGTTTTACTTGGAGACTGTTGACACTAGAAAGCTGTAATTTTGTGGAGGTATGTATATTAATCACGCCGACAAAGGGTAGAAAGAAATTTCTTATCTAATTATACATTTCTTAGAGGAAAACATTAGAAGTAACTTAAATGAAGTACCTTAAGGCTGAAATATATTGTGTTAACGACGGGCAACTACGGAACCCTACACTGCGCGAGGCACGACACGCACTTTTTTTAATACGATTGTTTTTGACGGTAACACATTCACTCTTGGCCTTCATTATAAAACGACACAGTGAGCGGCTCTAGGACGTTTTTATCCAGCTGAAGCCGCTAACTATGTATTATTATCATTTATTTATTATTATTACGACTAGATATACGGGATAACGGATAGATATACGGGTTCTTACTTAAATTGTATATCAAGCCGAAACAGCTAGCCTATGTTAAATATGCATATAAATACTATGGTGAAAATACTATGAAAAATTTGATATCATCACCTTTAAAAAAATATATATACATATAAAATTCTTTGTCCTGAACGACTGACTGACTGACTGACAGATCAACGCACAGCCTAAACCGCTGATCGTAGAGACCTGAAACTTTAAGGGTGTGTTCTTTGTATGACGTAGGCATCCGATAAGAAAGGGTTTTTCGATATTTAACGTGCCTTCCGAAGCACGGAGATGCTCGTGATAAATGTCACTAAATATGGTCGGAATGGTCACCCATCCACTCACGACCGCGGCGTTGGTTGCTTAACTTTAGTAATCGATACCAAAGTGCTGCCGCCGCTGAGCTACGAGCAAAATTTTCATCTGTGATATCTGCATTCGCTGTATCCGGTGGTAAAATAGTTACACTTCTTGGAAATGAGACATGACCATCTAATAGTTCTAGTTCGGCAATGATTTCTCTGATAAATAATACTTTATACTGACTTAGTATGAAAGTTTAGAATACATACCTAAATTACTACCGATCGTTATAACGATCACAAAATGTTTCATCGTTTTTTTTTTTAGAAAAACGACGAAAATTTTAATATTTATTATATAGTTTACTCCTACTGGGTATAAATGTATAAAAAAATATGTATAGAACAAATTTCAATCATAAACAACTTTATAAAGCTCACCGTTTTGAAAACATAGTAAAAAATAATTTCGCTAATACGAATGAAACTAATAATGCACATCTAATTAATTATCAAATGACAAATATGTTCTCGCCGAAACACTGCCAAATTATCATAACGTTGATTGACAAATAATAAGCAAAAGTTTTCCGTTTATAAATATCGTTAATTTGAGGGTACTTTGTATTTTTTTTATCTTTATAACGATCGGTCGCTGTAAAAAGGTTAAGGCGCCCCAAAGGTATTAACGGGAGGAACGCAAGGCTATTTAGGTCAATATTTCAAAAAGTTAAATTCCGTAAGAAGAGTGCGTTAAACCTTGTACTACGCCTCTTAGGCACTTTGCAATTTAAATTGTTTAATATGAATTAATTAAACCTTAAAGATTAAGTATTTCATCACGGTAAAAAATAATGGAACAATGGATAAAGTAGAATCTAACCCAGAATGTTTTACTGAAAATGTTAATCGAAAATTAATTTAAGCCGTAAGTTATTTAAAAGAAAAGTTGTCACATATAACTTTTGCCGCAGTCACTTTTGTTTAACTTTCTAATTAAACAAAAGTGGCTACGGTGACTGCATAATAGCTGTAACACATAATTTTATCCTTACAATTTAAAAACACTTCTTCATTTTCAAGGACTTTTAGTTTTCTTTTGCGTACCTAAATACCTGCTTGAGTGTTTGCCTAATTTCAAGCTATAGTATAACCTAAGATTGATCTTTCGTATTTTTGTATTCATAAAAATCTCATAACCTTCCTAACTACCACTTTATCAATGTCCATTAACTCAAGTTTATTAACAGGCCAACATCGTAACTTTGCTTAGAGTCCCAAAGTGAATAGGTAGTTAGTTAAAAACATAGAAAGCGTTTTATAGCAAGTCTGGAGACCTTCAAATCTTAAGCCATAAAACAACCCAAAACTTCGCATTAGTAGGTATTACTAAGATAGTCTTCATAAAATAGTTAGTAACGATATTTATTTGTTTTTACCAAAGCAATAATTTTAGTTTCTGACGTAAAGCAAGTATCGTGAACATCTTGCAAATACAATAAAAGAAAGATACTGAGAATTTATACGATTAACTGTTTACGTTATTTAGTATCCTAGTTAATAGATATTTACTTGAAGGTTGTCCTGAAATGCTTTTAGCGACAAAATTGTACTTTTTTGTGTACTATAAAATTCTTATTTACTATCCGCCTTTCTGCAGCGTAGTTGGAAATGCTACCTCAAAGGAAAACTACACTTTTATAATTTTCCGTGTATTTCATATAACAGATTAAGGTATCTTTAATCAGTTCTGATACCCCTCAAAGAAGAAGTTGACCAATAGCTGCAGATTGTTGCATCGCTGTAGCTGTACTTGCAGTCTATTAGCGTAGCTTGGAACGTTACCCTTATATTCCTTAAGTAAGCTTATCATCATTGTTGTAGTATATAGTCCGACCCATTTAAACTTGCACAAAAGGTTATTCACCCCACCTGTACCAAAAAATGCCCAAACTTTACGATACGTATCGCTCATCGTACAAAATAATGATAATTCCGACTTATCGCTGATTTCATAATACCACGGCCCGGCCCGTCCGAGAACGAGACAACTCTAAAACATCAAAATTTTAAGTAATTGTGTTGCATGTTTGTAATAAAACACAGTTTTAGTTATTAAAATATATATTTTTTTTAATTTACGTATTACAAAGTCTTTAAGCAGTTATTTGGTTTTAATTCAAAAACTCGGTTAATTGACATTTCTTGTACCACAAATATAAGCACAATAATTAGAAATTTCATTTTTTCCATAAAGAATTAACAGTAGTTGACCATTCATAGATATTTATCATTATATAACTTTCACTCCAAAAATGATAAATTTTGACTTATTGCACTTAGCCGTTAGCGGTTTGAGACGTCAGGGGTACTATACTGTCCGCCATTTTATAATGGCTCACCCGCCGCGGCGTGGGTGGCGTCATTCCGTGTCGGATTGCGCTCGCGCTCGTACGAATTTCGGAAGTGTTCACGTGTTATTGTTAATATCAATGATACTTCTTCGACCACTTCCAGTGATATATCATCGGAAGGTATTTAATTTATAAGATAAAAGGAATTATTTCAATACGTGTGTTTTATTTTTAAAACTTATTAAACCGATTTCAGTTTATGCAACACGAGTCTATGTACAGCTTTCTGAATTAATTCTTATTCTACAATTTTACCAAGAAAAAATAGAATTTTTGAATAATACCTATCAACTGCTCCCGCGATAATAATAGAAAAATACTAAATTTATTAATAATGATGATAATATTTTATTTTATTATTCATGTCGAGTTACATAAAATGTCGGCTGTCCCTCAGCATAAAGCTTGTAAATTTGTAATGCAGTAGCCAAATGTTTGTAATACAGGACAATTTTTCGGATCAAGGTCGCCTCGTACCAATAAACGTTTGTTTACACAGATTTCTATCGCTACGCCTTGTATTTTGGTTCGCCGCGATCCCGTATCGGCGTGCAGTGGTACAGGCGTAGCAATGACCTTTTGTGCAAGTTTAAATGGCACGGACTATAGAAGAGTTTGTTTATGCGAAGAAAGTTTGTATTTGAGCAGGGAGAACGAAAATATGGGGTAATTTGCATCAAGTTTACGAACTTCCGTAAAACAGGTAGAGTGGAATGGCGAAATGCTACCCAAGGGACTAAAAGGTAGGTAGGTACTCCTTAAGGTAGGTAATTAATGAAACCATGATTTATGGAAGACAACATTCTCTTAAAACAATGTAAATAGAGTTCTTATTTTTAAAAATAAGAGTAACAAAGTGTGTAAATGGTAGTGGTAAAGCGTACACAAAGGATATCTCTGCAGGCCTATAGAGAAACTGAATCATTTGTTATTTAAAAAAATAAGGATAAGAATATAACAGCCTTATTTTATACAAAAAAGATAGACTAGGGTTAAACACTTGTCTAAAATTAGTCAAGCAATTTGAAATGTTGACACATCAGACATTCGAAACATATTATTTACAATCATTTTTAATTAGTTTGACTTATCTTTAGTCAAGTGTTCAAACCTAGTCTATCTTTTTGTAAATTTGTATCATTTTAATTGGTGCTTGTTTAACAAGTGCTTACAAATGGATAAATAATATGCTAATATATTATATTATATGATAATACCCATTATCAATTATAGCTGTGATAGACTACGCTCCTCTTCATTACCATTAGACGAATAAATGCAATGTAGTTCTCAGTTTTCTAAATTTTATTATTATTTTGAGTTCAAAGCAAATCAATAGGTTGAATTATTACAGGATGTAATAAAAATCTCATTAAAATAACATCGTGTGACGTGTCCCTGTCAAACGGTGCGGGAAGCCTTCATAACAGCTTATCTTATTACTTTAGATAAAATTCATTCTTATTGTTATCGTTTTAAACATTTAATCTATTTTACTAAGCTAGATTATGTTGATTCAAAATTTTACAATTTTAACAACTCTATTTTATAGCAGGTCAAAGATTAATCTTTTGTTTTATGGAATGAAATGTTAGGCGAATAATGTTCTGTTTTGGGTTCTTTTATTATTGAGTCATATAATAGATACTTTTTTTGATAATCTACGTAATTAAAAGTTTTAATTCGCTATCGTTTTAATATGTGTGTGAGAGAGATTGTAGGTATTGTTTTATGTATATATTGCAGGGATATTATTAAAGCCGTGTTTTTATAATATCACTAGTGATATTATAATTACACTAATTATTGTCGTTCGTCGTCGTCAATCGTTTGCATTACTTACAATTTAACGGGCTAGTTTCAGTGCCATTATAATTTCACTAGACCGATACCGTGAAATTGTAAGGCAGTGATATTTTGACATTAAATAATTGACCGTTATTTGAAGCTTACTAGTTTGAGATAGGCCCTTTCCGTTTTCCGCCTTTGTTTCCCTCTCTTTCTTTCCCGCTACATCTATCTCGCTCGCACGTCCCTACCACTCCCACCAGGTACCTCGAGTCATCGAAGCTCGGAGGTGTTCGCCATTGGCGTCTTGTTTTCCGCCGCGAATAGTCGACTTTCAAAAAGTGTGATAAAATATTTTAATTAAAAAAAAAAAAAGTGCAACGTAATAACGTACTTACAAAATTCTACCTGTATATAACGATTTGTATATATAATAGTTTGGTAATTTATCAGTATTAAGAAACTGATGAGTCGGGTACCGCTACCGACTACCTACACGTAAGTTTTTACAAAATGTTTTACTTGTTTAACGGTTTTACCGTTCGTTTTATACCTAATTGCATTCTATAGAATGTGTAGTCCTCTCTTTATGGTTTTTAATTTTAGGGTATTTGTAAAATCCTTTTAGTGCTGTGAACTATTTCTTCAAATTCTAACAAGCTGTTGTTTAGGATGGATCCAATTAACACAACTTCCGAAAAACAAGTGGTTGATGAAGACTGTACGGGCCCAGCATCGAGTGGCTCGAATACTCGGCGACGGCGGGCACAATCTCCAAGCTCTTCCAGTACTAGCTCGAGTACCAGTAGCAGCTCCTCCACGAGTTCTTCAGACATCAGATCCAAGAAGAGGAAGCGCTCACACCGGCATCGCAACAAAAAAGGCAAGCGCGCCCGTCGAAACGATGAACAATTGGATAAGTTGTCTCGACAGGTTAGTGATTTGAAAAAACAAATAACTTATTATGAAAATTCTGCTAATAACCTTGATGCTCATAACGGTCATTGCGTAAACGTCAATTATTCTTCTATTGATCAGTGCCCTGATTTTGATGATAACGTAATCGATGACAGTGTTAGTGGTGTCTTGTATAATGATGAGAGCCGGGATAATGGAGCGAGTGGGTCAGAGCTTCGTTTTGATTTTGGTATAGAAACTAAACTCAAAGAACCTGCAGTACCCAAGGCACCAGAAAATATCCTAAAAACCTTACAGGATATTCAATACTTTGATAAAGCCGAGTGGTGTGAGGTGCGATATGCCGAGGTTCAGAAATCTTACAACTTTACACCTGGTTTTGTGGATTTAGAGGTCAACGAAGAGGTCAAAGCCTATGACTCATTGCGTCACCTCACTTATTCAGACAAGGCGTATGCTGCCTTAACTTTATGCGTATTAAAACAAAGGGATTCACTCCAAAACAGCTTACGAGAGTTACTTACTTGGGCGCGTGACCAGAACGAGTTAAATGTTGAGGGTATGCACGAAAAATTATTAGATTTGTTTTCTAAAGGTGATTACTCAAAAGTTTCTTCTGATTTATTGCAAATGGTTTGCGGCCACCGCGCCGAAGTGATCCAAATGCGCCGTGATGGTATTACCAATATGGTGCGTGACCCTCTCGTCAAATCTGCCTTGAGAAAAGTGCCGCCTTCTAGCAGACATCTGTTTAGTCAAGAGGATTTCACCAAGGCATTGGAAAAGGCGGGCGGGGTCAAAAAAGCCTTTTTGCCCGTGAAGTCTAACAGCGGACCTGTTTCGCAAACAGGATCCTTCAAGCCTTCGCGCCACCCCCCGCAGGGGTCGGCAATCTATCCTGGTCCCTCGCAGGGTCCTAGCCATGGATGTTGCGCCCATCTGGCTCATCATTCTCGTCAGCAAAGCTATCAACCCTCGCAGGGTTGCAGTCACAATAACCGACCCTCGCAGGGTTTCGTTCAAAACAACTCGGACCGTCGCACGGTCCACAATTCAAGAGGAACGTTTCGTTCCCGAGGGGGCCGTCAGGGAAACAGACCCTCGGACCAAGGTAAAGGAAACCGAAAACGGCCAGGAAACGCTTCGGAAAATAATTCCAGCAAAAAGCGTAAATACTGACTTGAAAACTTTCAGAGCGGGCCGGTTAGCGGAATTCTTTCCGCGTTGGAAAAAAATGGGAGCTCCAAGGTTTATATTAAAAATAATACAAGGGTATCGGATACCCTTTCGAATAAAGCCCCCTCTAGTCAACCCCAATCTGGCAACGACAAATATTTTTCAAACGGAGAGATCCGAATCAATGTCTGCAATAGTCACGCAATTGAAGGAGCAGGAGGTCTTGGAGGTGGCCCCGCGGTCTCCAAGCTTTTTGTCAAAAATGTTCCTTGTGCCCAAAAGCGATGGCTCAAACCGGCCCATTTTCAATCTGAGAGCACTGAACGAATATGTCATAACCGAACCGTTCAAACTCATAAATGTATTCAGAGTGCCAGAATTTTTGCAACAAAACGATTGGCTCTGCAAAGTGGACCTCTCGCAGGCCTACTTCAACCTGCCGATTTCTCAAAGCCACAGGCGGTTTTTACGCCTTGTTTACGACGGAGAACTACTCCAAATGACTTGTCTTCCCTTTGGCCTCAGCACAGCTCCAAGAGTCTTTGCCTCGTTGACCAATTGGGTGGCTCGCACGCTAAGGGAACAAGGCATGCGGATAATCGTTTATCTCGACGATTTTCTGGTTGTACACCAGGACCGTTTAATTCTGCAGAAGCATGTCCAAATTTTGTTAGACCAGTTACAAGATCTGGGTTGGCAAATAAATCACCCAAAGTCGCTGACGATTCCGCAGAAGGCTTTAATTTTTCTGGGGATTCATTGGGACCCATGGACAAACAAGAAGTCATTACCAGACGAGAAAATTGTCCGACTCATGGACAAAATAACGTCAATGGTCCGGCGACCCAGAACATGTCTAAAAGAACTTCAGAGTCTGGTTGGTCTTATGAATTTTGCGAGTTTCGTGATACCCCAGGGCAGGCTACATTTTCGAAATCTTCTTTTGTTTCTAAACACGCTGCACGATGCGCCCCCGACAAAAGAATTTCGTCTCCCGAAAAAGGCCCACGAGGAGCTAGTATGGTGGCAGCAAAGTTGTCACCTGTGCTCGCCGATCCACTTCGCTCCACCAACTCATTTTCTCACCACGGATGCGTCCGATATAGCCTGGGGAGCTCAATTAGACGGCACATCGATGTCCGGAACTTGGGACAACCACGAAAAGAGCCTCCATTGCAATGCCAAGGAAATGATAACTGTTTTGAAGGTTCTCCAGATTCATGGCGATCTCATGCAGCAATCCACTGTACTAGTACAGTGCGACAATCGCACGGCAGTGGCTTACCTGAGAAACGAAGGCGGAACCAGGTCTCTCCCTTTGCTGGTCGTAACGACCCAAATTTTCGATCTCCTGTACAAATATCAGATACATCTGACCCCCTTTTACATGCCCGGCAAATACAACTGCCACGCAGACCACCTGTCACGCCACAACACACCACCAGAATGGCACCTGCTGCCAGCATGTACGGAGAAGGTTTTCAGGAAGTTCGGAACCCCCATGATCGACCTCTTTGCATCAGAAAGAGCGCACGTAGTTCTCAACTATGTGTCGTTGGACCTGAACGACCATCAAGCACTTTACCACAATGCTTTCTCCCAAGTGTGGGACTACCCACTGGCATGGGTGTTTCCCCCACCTTATCTAATTCCCAAGGTGCTCTACCACCTCAACAGTGCGATCGGAGTTTACCTGGTAGTAGTCCCCAGGTGGGATCGCGTATTTTGGCGCGCAGATCTGAAGACTCGAGCGACAGCAGCTCCTTACACGGTCCACAATCTGAAACGCAATCTGGTCGATCTAGCTACGGGCCACCCCCCACCTCGGGTTCAAGAAATGACACTGGAGATATGGAGAGTTGGGGGTGGTCAGGGAGTTTAATGGGATGGAATGAGGCTCAGCTAGAGTTGTTGCGATCTGCATGGCGACCTTCTACCCGTAAGGTGTACAAAGTAGCTTGGAACAGGTGGCTTCATTGGTGCCAAAAGCATAACGTTGATCCATGTCGTCCTACTGGCTCAACAGTCGCTAGATTTCTCGCAGACTTACACTTAGTGCACAAATTATCATACAACACAGTTTTACTACATAAATCGGTAGTTGCCACTTTATCTAATGTTGAAAACGCTGGATTATTAAGTTCCCATATACTTGTCAAAAATGTATTAAAATCTATTGCCATAAGAAAGCCTGTAGCTCCTAAACCTCCTATTTGGAATATAGATAGTTTGTCATCCTTCTTAGAGCATAGAAACGTTAACAAGGAAAATGTTTTTGCTACGTGTAGTCACACAGCAACTCTCTTGCTTTTGTGTTCGGGAAGGCGAGTGCATGACTTGACTCTATTAGCCGTAGATCCAGACCACTTTACTGACTGTAATGATTCCATTATTTTATGGCCAATCTTTGGGTCGAAAACGGACAACGCTACGTATAGGCAGTCCGGATGGAAATTATTTTCCACTGATATTAATAATTTGGACCCGGTTTACTGGATAAGGCGGACCGTTTCGCTTTTAGATTCTAGGCGCAAGTTAGCCAAATGTAATAATTTGTTTGTGAATATAAGAGGTCAAAGCAAGGCCGCATCACGCACCGTAATTGCCGGGTGGGTCAAGTCTGTCCTGTCAGAAGCTGGTATTTTTTCATCTGCTGGAAGTTTTCGTTCTGCAGTAGCTTCAAAGAATTGGGATAATAATTATCCTTTAGATGAAATTTTAGCAAGAGGAAATTGGCGTTCTAGTAACACCTTTTCGAGATTTTATAAACGAGAAGTAATGCCAACTTCTGTCAGTAATAGCATTACAAGGTTATTCAACCCTGTCAATTGATAAGTACCTAAGCATGCTAGCATTCCGAAAAATCAATAAAATAACATGAAAATTACTGTAATTTTTATCCATAACATAATTTGATTAACCTAATAAGACAATAGTGTTGCTTGTAATTTTTTTTTTTTTTTTTTTTTTTTTTGCTAATTTAATTATATTTCCTTATGTTAATTCTTCTACAGAAGTACCCAAATATTTCAGTTCTATATGGTACAATATTGTACAACTTTTATTTGTTTGGTGTTAAAAATATACTTTTTTGTGTCCTATATGGGTATGTATTTATTGGTAATTTACCGTTTTATACAATTACCTTACCCTTATTACCTACTTATGCTTTTCATTAAATACACCGAACCAGGTTATCTTAAGAAGGAATATAAACGCTACTCGCACATCCCATAATTACACAATTACTTAAGTAATATCTGCCTGCATACTTAAATTTGTATTTTAATTTATTTTAATCCCATTAGATTTATTCTCAAAATTATCCATTATCAGATCATCATCCGTATATGCCTATATTTTGGCATGAGAGATTTTAACATTAAGGTATATTCTGCTAAGATATATTTCACAGGGGTTTTAGTCGATTTACTCATGTACTAAATCCTTCACATTGGCGTCCACTCCACCAGGCGATAACAAACACGTCTCAAACTAGTAAGCTTCAAATAACGGTCAATTATTTAATAGCAGCGTTTTACCTTACAATAAAACGCTTATTAAATACTTACCTTATTTGAAGCTTACATTTAATTTCTGCCTGGTGTTTTCGACACAATGGCGAACACCTCCGAGCTTCGATGACTCGAGGTACCTGGTGGGAGTGGTAGGGACGTGCGAGCGAGATAGATGTAGCGGGAAAGAAAGAGAGGGAAACAAAGGCGGAAAACGGAAAGGGCCTATCTCAAACTAGTAAGCTTCAAATAAGGTAAGTATTTAATAAGCGTTTTATTGTAAGGTAAAACGCTGCTAATAACACTAGTTCAAGAAAGCCGTAAGATTATCAGAGCGATCGCTGATTGGTCCGTTTTCGTTACCAACTGAGGTACAAGGAAATAAGAGACAGGTTTTTGAAAATACATTTTATTTTATTTTACTTGTAATATTTTTATAGTACTTACTACCTTTACTATAAAATATAAGAATCAAAATATGCTGAAAATGTTATAACGCTTACTAATCATTAACTTTAATAATTATTAGTTTAATAGTAGGTAATACTGGTAGTAAAAAGTTGGTCAGTAGCCTCAATTTTTGGCTGTATAATATAAAGCTTAAATAATAATAAAGGAATAAAATGTACTAATATTCAAAATTAAATAAGTCTAAAGTTTCCAGGTTACATAATTGAGTAAGTAATAACATAACAATAATAACAAATGGAACATAAACAATCTTAGGTAGCAAATGTCTGGTAAGTAGTAAGTATGTACATGAGCACTTTTTCAAACCTAAAGATTTTAATGACAGTGGTTCTTAAAAAACAATTATTAAATTCACCGGAATGGTCTATTTTGTAACTTTAACTGTACAGTCGTCTATTCTATTCGCACTCCATTCCGTTTTTTTTTTATTTATCCGATTGGTCAGTGTAACTGTATTACTTTCGTAACTCTGTGTCAAAATCTTTTCGCACCACAATTTCACACTTGCTTTCCCTTGAATTTGATGTATCTGACAATTGAAAGACTTCCAAAAGTTCCAAATGTTCACGAACACTCATTTCGAAGATATTGACTAGAATAATCAAGAAAATACCTAAAGTAAATACCTACAATAGTTGTAAACATTGGAGCGTGCCTTTTTAAAGGCACGCTCCAATGTTTACAACTATTGTTTTGCAAATGGCGACTGATTAACTCAATTGACCAATCAGAACACGCGGGGCTCCCACCACAAACTTAACTCATAATAAACCTAGATTTATTATAATATTACTATTTTAGCCCAGAGAAATTACAATATCACTAAAAAGAGCCCGTGAAATTATACGAACCAAGTCGTCATTGACAATAATCAGAGTAATTATAATTTCTCTAGTGAAATTATAATATCACGTCTTTGACAAAATTCCTGCGACATATATACAAAAAACAATACCTACAAAAATTAAAACAAAATCACGACGAAACAGAAAAACATATGCTTTAAAAGTGAAGTAAATAAAATCGAAATACTACAAAAAACAACAAAGAAATAAAATCATTGATCTTATTATGAAATCATCTAAATTTATCTACCACCGTTCTCGTTATGCCCGTTTCATACCATTAAAACAGCGACCTAAATGCTGGAGGACGTATTCTTCCACTTCTAATGGAAAATTCATATTCAGATCGTTTATAAATCCAGAAAATATTTGAAAATATTTTATATCTCTCTGTATAATTATTTCATTCTTTTAATTGTAAAACTGGCAAGTACTTTGGTCTTTTATCTATAGATTAATAAAATGAAAAAAATATTACCTTTGACATTTTCCGAGTATTACCGATTATTGCGGACCTCTAAATTTTGAGACATCTATCCCATATAGGGGATAGTTGCCAAGTCCATATAAATAACATTAAGGATAGACGACCCGCTGAGAAATAGGCCATCTATCCCGAAAAAACTTTGATCGCACCTAGCCGTCCCCTGCAATCGCACAGAGACATGAGACACGATCCATTTGGTGGTAGTTGGAAAGTCTCTTGATAGATAAATAAAATAAGACGCTATGTATTTTCGAAACGAGAGTAATTACAATCGGGGCATCTTTACAACTGGGGCGTCAATCCTGGTTTTACCCTAATTAGAGCATTTTAGCACAAATTACGTATAGCGGCGATTTTAGTAAGATGGAAGACAAAATCTCAAACGTAATCGCTTCAGAAATAGGAGTTTTATAGCTAATTTAACTTTTGAATTTTTAATTATAATAGTATGGTTCAAAAACTAAAATTAGTTTTAAATTAGAAGTTTTTTTTTTAGCATCTCTCAGCATCTAATACTATTCAGTGCAGAACCGGTACCAGGAGGGTTCCGAAGCGAGAGTAAGAGAGAGTGTTGGTAATGTTCGAGTGTTTTGCACCATGTCTCACGAAAACCGCCCGCGATGGATATAATCGCTTTCCGCTAGTCCGCTACTAGACCGCTCGATACTCTCCGTGGGTTCTACGCCTTACGTCCTGAACTATCTACTTCCAACGAAAGTTCATCTGTTTCCAACACCGCCTGACGGCGCTGTACGTGCTCCGGGATCGAAAATAGAAACCTAGACTGGTTTGATATTAACACTACTTTTTTTCTCAATACAGGATGTCCTGTCTATTTTTAGGGGTTTATACTTATACAATAATGGAGTATGAAGAAAAATAAAAAACTTTAAACGTTTAAGTAAAATTAAAAATAGCTTCCGGTTTAAATATTTTTAAACATTTCCGTTTCTTAAAGATTCTGTATAATTAAAGATACATTTCCGGTAAAAATATTTTTATATTACTTACGCTTATAATATTTTAAAATAAATCTCTCTATCTCTATTAGAATTTTAACTTCCGTAGTATTCTTAAATACAAAAAAAACCGGCCAAGTGCGAGTCGGACTCGCGCACGAAGAGTTCCGCACCATTATAAGAAATCTATAAGTATCTATAAGAAAGAGCAAAAAATTACGTTTGATGCATGGGAGCCACCTTACTTTTTTTTTATATTTGCGTTGTATGAATGAAAGTTAAATTGCGGTTTATAGATTTATATGACGTATAAATATAAACAAAAACCTACTTACTAGATCTCGTTCTAACCAATTTTCGGTAAAAGTTTGCATGGTAATGTAAATTATATATATATTTTTTTAGTTTTATCATTCTTTTGGTGACTCACATTTTACCACTTTGGAAGTGTCTTTTGCGCAAACTATTCAGTTTAGGAAATAATGATATTAGAAACCTCAATTTCATTTTTGAAGACCTATCCATAGATACCCCAAACGTATGGGTTTGTGGAAAAAAAATTAGTTTCAGTTCTAAGTATGGGGTACCCCCAATTTTTTTTGTTTTTTTTTCAATTTTTGTGTAAAAATCATAATGAGGTTCACAGAATACATCTAACTACTAAGTTTCAACAGTATAGTTCTTATACTGGCTACGAAACCCTAACAATGAAGTAATTTATTTGTTTTTAGTTTAAAATCATATCATATTTCTAGATTTTGTATTTCTATTAAAATGTTTTAAACAATATAACAAAACACTCTGTAAAAATATATTGACACATATTAAAACAACTTCCGCCCGGGACAAACAAACGGGACCCCGTTTTACCCTTTGGGTACGGAACCCTAAAACCGATAAGACGAGTAACTTTCAAATTCTATGAATACTAATAAAGCCACCCTTTAAAATAGCTCTGTATCAACATCTGTAGGTATTTTGCATTATGTGCAGTGGTGGGCATTGGTTTTATGTCGAGGTAGGCAGTAGCTACTTACTTTGGTATTTTTGATGAAAATCAGTGGTTTTCATTAATGTCATACATTTGTAAGTACCTACTGCCTACCTCATTTCATTTACCAGGTAGGCACTGCCTAATTGCCTTTATGCATCGCACGCCCCTGATTATGTGTCTGTTCCTACAGTACCGTTGTGTTGTACCTATCAAGTATCTCATGGGTACCTATCTACAAGAACTTTAAAAAAAACATACTTAAAGTAAGACGTAATGTTCACCATCCAAATAACGGTTTTATCTCAACACAATCCTCGTCGTTTTTATCGATTCGATTTATTTTGCCGTAGTCGCACTATACTGTATCCACTGTATCAGCTGCGGTGACAAAGTAACGAGTAATTGAATTTCCACAGAAGAACAACCACTGCCGGTGACGGTGTCATTCGAGCAAGCTCCGTACGTGTTCAGCGTGGAGAACCGATACACCGGCCCGGTGGGGCAAATGCGTGCGACCGCGGACAGCGGCGAAGCCCTCACATACTCAATGATAGTGGAAAATGGTAAGTACCTTACATCGAACACTTTTACTTCCAAATAGGTTCAAGCCATTTTAATTAGGGGTCGTCCATTAATCACGGGAGGGTAGAAAGAGAGGGAGGGATAGGGAGGAGTATCAAATAGATATCACGTGTATTTATTTTTCTTTTTCACCGCGCGATTTCTCAACCGAAACGCGGGGTGTGACTCGCGGTTTCTTGCTTGTACCAAAAAATACACGTAATTTTGGGTACGGTGGAGAGGAGTAAAACATCACCACATATCACCAAGGGGGAGGGGAGTGAAAAAGTTGCTAAAAAAACATCACGTGATTAACAGACGATCCCTTAACAGCCAAAGTAACCTGTCAGCGCCAGCCGACAGACGCGTAAACAGCTATCAGGTAATTGTAACAACAGTATTCACACAGGTAACTGGCTAAACCACAGTATGGAGGGATAAACAATAAGTTTGATTTCAAACCACACTGTGCACTAGCCCAGTGGGGTAAGTGCGCGCCTGCGGATATCTTACAAGTAATTGGGACAACAGTAGTCGCCTATGCAACTGGCTAAACTACGGTCGAGCAAGAGAAATAATACATTCTGGCCCGGCAGTGGGGAAAGTGTGCACCTGTGGATAGGGTGGATAGGGCAAGGGCGTTATATACGTACTGGCTACAAGTAGAAACGCAATTTTCCATCAGGCCATCTCTCCGGAATCATCTGCGTTAGATGCGAATGTAAGCTGAAGCTGTCAACGCCTGCCGACAGAGACGTTATTAGTAGTAGAAGTAGGTAATAGTAGGCATATACACTTTTAAGTGATTGTGTTAACAGTTTTATTGTAGGCACCTGGCCAAACCACTCTGTAAAGTAAGTAAACAAGCATTATAGGTTATTTATTACGAAGTAGTATTTTTTTTTGTTCTTGCCTTCTAAATACATTTACTAGACTATTTTTTTCCAACTGTGACAGGTTTACATACCTTAAGATACTATGTAAAAGATACACGGTCAAATCAGGATTTGACCGTCGTCTTACTAAACCTAGGTTATGCGATAGGTTTACTAAACCCTCAAACAGACCCAAGTCTTATTTCGAGGAAAACATCAGAGGTACCATAGCAACCCATAATGTTAGAATAGTAACCATAGTTGTTACTGACTCAAAGTTCTTTTGGTGATAACTGCAGCACCAAACTTTATCTAGACATGATTATAATCAAAGTTACAAGCATAGAATAGACCTTATTATCTACGCCCTTAGAGTATTCAACCATGCTCTAAGTCTACGCCCAATAATAGGTATGTCCAAGTTCACACTGTCGTATCGCACACCACAGATTAGAACGACCTCCAATCTCAATCTCTGAGGTTTCGGGTTCGATCCCCGATCGGTTCAATGTGGAAAATGAACTTTTCTATTGTCTCGGGTCTGGGTGTAGTGGTACCTACCGCCATTGTTTTTGATTTCTATAACACAAGTGCTTTAGCTTCTTACCGTAGGATCAGAGCAATGCATGTGATGTTGTCCAATATTTATATTTATATTATGACCTTTATAGCGTGGCAAATCACTGGGCTCACTTACATAATAAGGTCAATCTCAAAATCTCGTATTTTGATTGTAATTATAACTTGTAATTTATATTTGATATTTTCTACGAAAGTTTTGTGTCACATTTTCTTTTTATGTGGTCCTACATTATACATAACCCAAAAGCGGTGAAACTTTTTAAATGGCCAGAACTATTTTTTAGATTGAATGTAATGTTTATTTGTAACACGAGCTGTTGAGTTTTCAAATAAAATAAAATAAATATGTGTTTTAAAGAAGAAAATTATTACATAATTTACTCTACGTATGCGGAATGTAGGTATTTTATAAAATATACAGGTAGTACCTAATCTAAAAACTAAGCGGAACCTCATTTTACTCCCGGCAATATAATTTAAGGGCTACATAAAATAAAATTACATTTTTACAAGGCACTTATGATGATCTCATATCAGCCGACTGAACTTCAAAGTCTTCAATGCAATAAATAAATTGACTATAACGATCCCTCAAAAACGTTTATGACTAAAACTTGCAGTAATTTGTGTACCTTTATTACTTATTGGTAAAAAAATATTGTTTTGGCGGTAAATTAGCATATAAAACTACTCCAACTAACCAACCCGGTTTCTGTATTTATATTAGTTTCCATCATTTTCTTTAAGTACAACCGAAACTTATTTTAAGTTTTCTTTGTACATTTTGATATTGGAAACAATTTATTTGCAAATATTTTATATTCATGGCTCTTTAAACGCACTAATTGCATTTTTTTTCTGCAGTCGTCGGTATTTTTTCTGATTTTAACGAAGAACGAACGAACATAAATATTAACGAAGCACAAGGCACCAAGGGAGACAATGATTCATGAAATGTAGCTAACTTAAACAATTTTCTAATTAAGTAAATGGCTTACTTTGATTCCACAACTTTGTTTTTTTTTAGTTTGTTTTTTCAAAAGAACAATATCGAAACGTTCCCCGTACTGATGATGTTATTAGTTGTAGTTAGATATTATAGTTCTAGATGTTATTAGTGTGTCTGTAGTAATGTTATTGTAACTCCATTTTTACGTCTCACTTTTGTACAGTGCAGTTAATATATATCCGTGTAAATATAATATTTTATTTATCCGTTTAATTTCTAAAGTATTTTTATTTATGTATATCCGTTAATTTCCCAAAAAAAACTCAGTATAATAAACAATAAAATAATATTTTTAATGTGTATTTTTCAGACCATCTCCGCAGTCGTCTCTCCATAAGCAGCGACGGTGAGCTGAGGCTCTCAGCGCCTGCCGAGAGAGGCGATTACAACCTCCAAGTGATTGCGACAACAGAGTTCTCGCAGGCGACTGGCCAAACCACGGTATGTAAATATATTAAACAATTTGCTGTTGTTCGCGACTTCTTACACTTGCATATGGCCAAATTGCACAAAATCTTCATAATTTTGTAGCCTTATGATGTTTAATCTATATTACTGTAGGTAAAGTTTTATCAAAATCTGCTACTTACGTAGTTTTGCGAGAAAGAGTAACCATTAAAATATATGTATGTCTAGCTGTTAAAAAAATGTTCTTACCACTTTTTATCAATTAAATTTTCTAATAAGTCTAATTAATCTATTTAAGTAGTTTTGTGATTCGAACACCAAGCGTCTTTGTAAATAATAATACCTATATAATTTTTAAGCAAGTTTGGTATCATAACGTTAAATTATATTATTAGGCGTAGGTACTTTTGTCTTCAAATATTAAAATAGGTATATTTGTTTTTTAAAAACTTTATGGTGTTTTCCGTTAAAAAAAGTATATCAGTGTTTTTATTTGTGTAAGGTTATTAATGTAATGTAAGAACATTGATTGTTGTTTAAGGTTCAATTATCAGTACAAGAAGTAATAGACGGGCCGACAGTATGCGGAGATGATATCGTGACTGCACCTCTGATAGTTATAGATCGAGACGAAGAACAAGACCATAGAAATCTGGTCTCCTTAAATGCTACTGAACTGCCGGGTTGCCACTATACGCTTACTAACCGATGGCCGGTCAATCAAAACTGGTTGTATGTTGATGAAAGTGGACTACACACCTTAGTTATCGATAGAGAAGACCAGCGGATTGCTCACATGGCCCTTTCACAAGTTCAAGTGGAACTGAATTTAGTTTGCGACAGTGACCTAACAAGAACGAAGAGATCTTTAGACAATCGTCTAGACTGGCTCGGACCATACGACTATGGAACCAAAAACTGGGTTTTATCAGACTCGATTCCATTCAATTCTCGAAGGAGCATCGTCAACCTCATTGTGAACGATATAAATGACAACACCCCGATATTTTCTGGAATTGAGAACGAGCCTATTATTGTCGGATATCCTATTTCAGATCTAGAAGAATCAGTAATGCCTCGGTCGTTAGCAGAACTACAGGTACATATTCAACCAATGATTTTTTTCTCGGTTGTGAATTAGTAGATTACGTAACATATTGTAGTATGCCATCGCAATAGTCCTTAATAATTTAAAATCTATGCATTACGTATTAATGATCGCAAGTTATGCAGCTTTTAAAATCTTTTATTATTTAAGTCAGAAGGATTTAATAATTATTATACACAATACTAGGTGTTGCTCGCGACTTCACTCGCGTGGTTTTTAGTTTATTCAATATATCCCTCAGGAACAGTTAACCAGCATAAAAATCCTATATGTTAATCCAGATCATACACTTTAAGTGTATTTTGCACACGTTTAGTGGTTTTTGCGAAAAAGAAGAACAAACATCCATACATGTATGCTTACAAACATTCGCATTTATAATATTAGTAGGATTGGCACTTGGCAGTAGTAGGATTGGCAGGCATTACCTACAGTGGCAACTACGATTAAATAGGCTTTGAGGACTACAACTAACATTTTAAAAAATATATAAATATGGTGTGGTTTTTAACAGTAGCTAAATTAAAAGAGACGAATGTTTTCATTATAAAAGCAACTTTTATTATAGGACAATTATTTAATTTCACAATCGTCAGAAAAAATTGCTGTGCCATACATTGCCATCGAGGTAGAGCGTAAGTTTGTTTAGTGAAACAAATAAAAATGCGATTTTAAAGTTGACCTAATGGAAAAAGTTGTTTGAATTCATGAAGACATTCGGCTCCTTAAATTTGGCTACTGTTCAAAAACGTATCCTGATTGTCTGTAGTAGTAACCTCCTTACCTTACCAAAAACTATCAACTAAGTAATGAATGTGTGCATTTAGTATAAAATGTACCGAATACAAGCTCGTGTCTTAACAGCGCAGATATTATTATGGTTTTTTTTACTTAATGTATGCGCGACTAATAACTGTTTTTTGCCTACCTGATACACTCTGGAGAGGTGAATGTACTTAACAAAGGTTCAACCATAAATATTTAAAGAAAGTTATTTGGTGCCTTAAAAGTTATATCCTTACACCTTTTTACAGTTATTAGGAGTATAATTAATACTAGCTGTGCCCGCGACTTCGTTCGCGTGGACTACACGATATTTTGTGTCTCATAATTTTGCAACAATGTGCTCTGCGCTGAAGCACGCATCAAAAATGAGCTTTTTACTTTGCATTTGAAACACTCGGGCTGTATTTATCACAAGACAAACAGGCATAAAAGTGCGACTCTGTTTGGACTTCCATACGACCTACAACCTTTCATCTCCATACAGGTCAAAATTTCAAAAACGCCTTTTTTTACAATAAAAGGTAGGGCTATATCCTAAACTAAGCTTTAGGCTATTTCGAAGTTTGATCAAAATCGATTCAGTATTTAGGCATGAAACGTAACAGACAGCCGGACACGTTTATAATATTCAAATAAAGTTTTTGCTCTCGATATAGTCCACATGGAATAGATGATTTGGGCAGCATGTTTCTTTATTGTTCTTATTTTATTAATAATACACAGACAATCTGCTGCAATACAAAGTTTCATAGTTTTATCTTCGAAAATGACCCAGTTTCATACAAACAATCAACCCCTATTTCCACCCCTTCAAGCCTTTTTTTGCAATAAAGTGTAGCCTATGTCCTTTATCAAGCTCTGTCTATCTCTGTACCAAATTTCACAATGATCGGTTCAGTAGTTTCAGCGTGAATGCGTAACAGACCGACAGACAGACAGAGTTACTTTCGCATTTATAATATTAAGTAAGGAATAAGTAAGAATAGTGAGGAAGTAAGGATTATAAGCAAAATCTGTTCGAAGGCTAAAAAAATGACTTTGTTTGGACTTTCATACAACCTTTCAGTCCCTATTTTAGCCCCCCCCCCCCCCCCCCACAGGTAGAAATTTCAAAAACGCTACACAAAGTATTTATTTATTTCTTACCATGTGCCTAAATACAAAGTTTAATGGTTTTATCTTCTAAAATATCCAGTTTCATACAAACATTCAACTTCTATTTTCACCCCATTCAGCGCCTATGATCCCCCCACACGGGAAGTAATTAAAAAAACGCTATACAAAGTATTTATTTATTTCTTACATAGTGCCTAAATACAAAGTTTCATAGTTTTATCCTCGAAAATGACCCAGTTCCATAAAAATATTCAAACCCTATTTTCACCCCTTCAAGCCTTGTTTTGCAATAAAGGGTAGCCTATGTCCTTTCTTAAGCTCTAGTCTATTTCTGTACCAAATTTCACAATGATCGGTTCAGTAGTTTTAGCGTGAAAGCGTAACAGACAGACAGAGTTCGCATTTATAATATTAGTAAGGATTGTTTTGTTAAATTTAAATCAAAATTACTTACGGTACATAACGATCTCGATTTATATACCGTGGAAAGTACCTTCCTAATATCATGGGAATATACAGAATGTACAAAATAATAGGACGCTCCCTTAAACCTATATCCTAGGTGTAGTTTTTGGTTAGGTACTGTTCAAATACAACCATTTTTTTAAGCGCATCGAAATCCAATATTTTTTTTTTAATTTGAGATGGGCTTACTCTTGACCCCAATCTTGCTCTAGAGCATAGATGGGATCTACGATAGAGCGAGCTTGCCCAGAAGATGCCTATTCACTCTGGACTTAAAGAGAGTCAGGTTATATGCACTCGGAAATACAGACGCAGGCAGGGAATTCCAATCCTTAGCTGTGCGCATTATAAAAGATGATGAGAAGCGCTTAGTGCGGGTTATGGGTATATCAACTAAGAACGGATGGTAGCCGGCCATGCGTCTGGATGTCCGATGGAAGAAAGGTGACGGTGGTATGAGTTCATGCAGCTCATTAGCACACTCTCCGAAGTACAATCTATAGAAGACCGATAGGCAAGCAACCTTGCGGCGGTGAGCCAGGCTGTGCAGCTTGGACGCCACCAGTTTTTTATCGCCTATTATTCTCTTGGCTCTGCGTTCCATCGAGTCAAGTGCAGCAAGTTGGTATTTCGCCGAGCCGTCCCAAAGGTGGCAGCAGTACTCCATGCAAGATCGGACTTGGGCTTTGTAAAGAGTTAAAAGCTGTCCAGGCGTAAAGTACCGCTTGATTTTATTCAGGACGCCCAACTTTCTAGCTGCAATTTGAGCCTTAGACTCGATGGTGGTGCCAAAGTTGAGGTCAGAGGACAACTCCATGCCAAGAAGTTGTAGAGTGCCGGTCACTGGAACAGATGTACCTCGGAAAGTAGGAGAAAGGGTGAAAGGACTCCTTTTTGTAGAAAAAAGACACGCCTGCGTTTTAGAGGCATTGAAGCTGACGAGATTGTCATCGCCCCACTGGGAGACGTTACTTAACGTCAGGCTCGTACGCTCAACCATGGCCTCTCTCAGTCTTTGGACCTCAACTCCACTGGCTCCTGCACTAGACAGATACTTCTCCGCGACAGTACTGTCATCTGCGTACCCAACAATACCTGAAGATAGCAGGTCATTGATGTGCAGCAGGAAAAGAGTCGCAGAGAGCACAGACCCCTGAGAAACTCCGGCGTCAATGGCCTTGAGGTCAGAGGAGCAGCCGTCAATGACTACTCGGATCGACCGTTCACTTAGGAAGTCAGCCACCCAGCTACAGAAGCCAGTGGGGATACCGTACGCTGGAAGCTTGATCAGCAGACTCGCATGCCAAACCCTGTCGAAAGCCTTCGAAATATCCAGCGACACTGCGATTGCTTCGCCGTGGTTTTCGATGGCTTCGCCCCAGCAATGCGTTACATACACTAGAAGATCCCCAGTTGAACGTCCCCGGCGGAAGCCATATTGACGATCATTGAGAAGATCATTGTCTTCTAGGTATGAAAGCAGTTTGCAATTTAGAACTTTTTCCATAACCTTACAGAGTATGGAAGTGATGGCGATCGGTCTGTAGTTACTAGGGTCGGCACGGCTACCCTTCTTGGGTACTGGTTGCACATTGGCAAGCTTCCAAGATTTTGGTACGATTTCTGTCGTGAGAGAGAGGCGGTACAGTCGCGTCAGTACGGGAGACAACTCAGGCGCACAATACTTTAGCACTCTTGCTGGTATGCCATCAGGACCACAGGCCTTGTTCACGTCTAGACCAAGAAGGGATCTACGGACCTCTTTGTTGTGCACTGTGATCTCTGGCATCAAAGAATCACATTGAGGCAAGGTGGGTGGACGTTTCGAGCCAGCGTCTAGACGTAAATTGCTTGCAAACAGATCGGCAAATAAATTTGCTTTCTCTGTTGCTGTGTGGGCAAGTGACCCATCAGGTTTCTGCATTGGAGGTAGTGTAGGAAGGCAGAAGTTAGATTCGACTGATTTCGACAGGGACCAGAACTGCTTACTACCCTGTGGGTAAGATGCAAGTTTCGCCCCAATACGGCTGACATGGTCGAACCTAGCTTTTCGCAGCACCCTTTTGCAAGACCTGGCGGCTGTATTATATGCTCTCTTCTTTGCTCGCACCTTTCGCGCTCGCGCTTTTTGATCTCGAGCTTTTACCCAAGCCTGGTAAGCTGACTGTTTACGAGCCTCAGCTCGAGCACAGTCCGCATTGTACCAAGGTCGGGCTTTGTAACCGAGCGGGATGTCGGAAAATGGAATGAAATATTCCATTCCCTGCCGGATAACAGCTGTGATCGCATCAGCGACGCATGAGGGGTCTTTCGAAGAGAAGCATAACTGCCGCCACGGGTATGATGCAAAGAAAGTTCGCATCTCGTCCCAGTCTGCTGACTCGTATCGCCATACTCTCCTCGTACCCCTAAGGGTGTAATCCGGAGGAGAGCAGATCGATACGGATTTCACTACACAGTGGTCGGACGATCCCAGTGGAGCCGAGACTGAAACCGAATGTCTGTGCGGATCAGTTGTCAGCAGTAGGTCCAGGCAATTGGGTGTATGATCAGCGATATCCGGTATTCGCGTCGCTTGTTCCACCAGCTGAGTGAGATCTAGCGCCAATGCTAGCTTGCGGGCCTCTCGCCCAGCATGGTCAGTTTTCTGGTATGGGAACAGCCACTCTTTGTGGTGGGCGTTGAAGTCCCCCAGAAAAACAAGCTCTGCTGTTGGATATCGCTGAAGTGCGGAGTCTGCCGCCTCAGCAAGGTATTCCATGAGCCGAGTCGTCTCCCGATCTCCACTGTGCGAACGGTAAACACTAGCGCAGAGAGATTTCTCTACCCCAGTGTCCACCAAAAGCCACAGCACAGGAAATTCAGACTTCTCAAAGCAACGGAGACGCTTACAGCAGATGTCATCGCGAACATACACACAGACCCCTGCACATTTCTTGAACTTATGTTCGAGAGTGTATCCAGGGTAGTTGAGGTATGCCACGTCCGACGGTGTTGCTATCTGCGTCTTCGTTAAGAAGAATAAGTGCGGCTTCTGGGTCTCCAGGTGGTGGTGGACCGGGTCGAGATTTGAGTGCAGACCTCGAATGTTGGTGAGGTGCATTTTGAGTGGGAGGAAGTGTCGCCGTTGTTTAAACTTTTTCTTCTTCATTTGTGTAGTCATTTTTTTAAGAGTTTTAGTAGGGGAAAGAAAAAATAAAGTCGAGGCGCTGCTTAGCAAACCCTACTCGTACTTTTCGGCTCAGCCGATCAGAGGGGAACTCGCTTGGAGACTGCGGGGACGCCCAAGCCCCCCCGATACCACTCCACCGGGTTCTCCCAACCAGTCGCCAACTGGCACGGTGGAGCATAACGGGATTTTTCGCAAGTTGGCGGGGCAGCCTTTACGCGTGGCTAGCGCGTAAGTCGGGCCCCCTACTGACTGCGGTCGGCCAACGGCTGGGACCGTGCCTCGGATCCCGCTACCCTCCAGAACGAGTTACCCGATACAGCATCGCCTAAAGACAGAGACCGGTTCCAACAGCGCAACTGACTTAGTTTCAAACCCCCAATGGCACTGGCACTCCCGCACACCGACGGAACACAGCAGAGCTGCTTGGCGCCGGACTCCGGCGGGATGGTGGTCGCGAGCCAGGCGGCCCCTTCCAGGGCCTACCACCGCCTTTGGGATCTTCTGCCGCCATCACAGATTATGATGACGTTGCCCGGGTAGGACCGCTAGGAGGTAGATCCCAACCACCCCAATAGCATTGCTTAGGTTAATTTCATTAAGACACTTGATGATAAGGTGTGAAGCATCTGAAAAAGAATCACGATTTAGTAAAATCTGTTGTATAAAGTAGATGATCACGTGGTTATAAGAAGAACGGACTACTGTATAGCCTTGTATGAAATTTTGTGAAATGTTTCCACACAAGCTTCCATACAACTTGCATGCCGCTGCTGTATCGGAAAATTTAAAAAAAAAATACTATATTTTATCTTACCGCACCCTTTGCAAGCTTTCTGTATGACCCAATGGTTGACTGGCAGAGAATGATTCTAGCATAAAGTCCTATTTGTACACTTATTGTAAGTTTGTGCAATCAAGTTTTAAATAAAATAAATAAATAAAATATGTAGCACAAAATCGATTTCATAGATTTATTAGCGCTGTTAGCAAATAATACATTTAGACAACTTTTTTAATTCGCACTCAATAAAAGCTATCCATATTCATAAGTAGAATATATCTTGGAAGAAACCACAACAAATACCAATCGTAAGGTTCACCTGAGCAAAAATCCAATATTCACTGTACTAAATAGAACAAGGGAGCTATCGAAGCGCTTAATAAAAAATAAAATGCTCTCCACCTTTTTATCTCGGTACAGAAAGCAGTGGCAACAGAAACGTATATGTGCCTATCTGCATGCTGCATGCACCACCTGCGTTTTACAGTCGCAGTTGGAAATTGTCAAGCTTTAAACTTTAAAGTTCGTCGCTGCTGTAAGCACTCATGTATGCTCAAAGCCTGAACTTTGGATCCTAGGTGGTTTAATTTGCATTATTTTCTATTTTCATGTCAGGAAGTGCATTTAAATGGAAATGCTTCAATTTCTTTAGTTCTTACAAAAATAATAGCAATTTACGTTTTTGGACGGTGTGATCTTTCTCACATATTTACATCATCTCGAACACCCCGACCCCTTTAACTTTTATTTTTATAGTTCGATAATAATGTTTGTAGAATCCGTAAATAGGCTTCGGACAAATGTTTCTAGTAATACAAGGTTACTTTTGGTCCCCGCCAAAATTAAATATAATTTAAGGGAAGTCATAAAAAATATTTAGTGACATAAAGTTTTGTTTGCTTTTATAAAACCGGATTTTACAGTCACTTTTTAAATCCTAAATTCCTAAGCGCGTTTGATCACCCTAGCCTAGCGCTTGACACGCCGCGCCTACGCGCCTACACGCGACGCGTTGCTTAGCAGCAAGGCGGCCCGCGTCCTATACTTAACAAAACAAACGAGTAGCAACAATTTTGTTTTGTGTTTGGAAAAATAGAGAAAAAAAAAGTTATAAATACTAAATAAACTTTAGAAGTTTATAAAGTGTTATAATTCTTTATTTTACAGGCAACAGATGCGGATGTGGGTGTAAACGCAGAGTTGCTATACTGGAGTGAGCATCCTGAAATAGCAGTGTCACCCACCACCGGTTTCGTTCATGTGCGAACCGACGCACAGTTACAAGACAACATGGTGCTGACAGTCAACGCTACGGATCGAAACGGGGAGGGACTAACTGGATCTATATCACTTATGGTAATTGAAGATGTTATATTCATTAAAAAACCCTTGACTTTTAGTCTAGCTTAGTGTATCTATGAGTGTATGTGGTATAAGATAGGCTAGGTTGGCTTAGAGAACCAGGTTTTTGTTCTGTTATGGAATGTCTAAATCAAAATAACTCTCTTTAAATGAACAAAATTGAAATATCAGAACAAGAATTGCGTTCCCATTAAAATCGTACGTGGTAATCAAGGGTATTAGTTTGGTAAACGCAATAAAATTATGTTTAACATACCAGTGACAAAAATGATCACATTTGAGTTATGAACTCATGCCTGCTAGATGTTTGTTTTTACAATTAAGGAAGCCGCTAAACTTATCTCCGGGTTTCGGTATTTTCCGAGTTGGCCTTTTACTCGTTTTGTATAACTGATGGGATGGGATATCCATCCTGTAGGCTTTTACAAACCTTGTAACATTGAATTTATAGTTGCATCGAAATATATTCCAACCGATGTTCTATTCTCATTTCAGGTAAGATTACTAGACTCTTCAAATATTGCTGTGATCACCGTGCGAAATGCATTCTTGGAGGATGAAATCCGCATACTGAGCAACCTAAGCAATGCTATTGGATACGAAGTCAGGCCTCTCCGGTCGGTAGTGTTATCCACATCTGCAGAAGAACCGGCGACGAGAAAGAAGAGAGACGCAACCGCAACTGGAACCTCACTAGAGGTCTACGTTTATGGGTTGCTTCAGAGAGAACCAGTTGCTGTGGCGAGACTATCAAAGTATGTAGGAAAATTTGTTCATAGATATACTAAACTAAATTCCACAACATACAAAGTAACGCCATCAACTTGAAAAAGTCAATAATTCACACCATTATAAATCGGCATAAAAGTATTTTGAAAAAGACGAGTTTGTACAAACATTTATCTCTTTGAACAAATATATATAGAAGAAACAAATCTTTTAAGTAGGAACTTATTCTCCATTCCCAAATTATCAGAAGGCTATAATATGATACTCAGGGCGGCGTTCTAGGCCCAAAGTAATTGTTTTGTTAATATTTATTTTAACATCAAAGTCTTGTTTTTTTGACCTTGTATAGGCCACTAAATAATCATTTTTTATCTATTCCAGCGACATTAATAGTGCTGCAATAGCAGCGGTCGACATAGCAAGCATATTATCGTTAGAAGATCATCTAGAAGGTAACGAGATATGCGTCATCCCAGTACGAGATACTGGCTTGTTAGTCGCCACAATAGTTCTTAGCCTTCTGCTTTTCATACTAATTGTAGCTGCAGTAGTATGGTTCTTCCTAACAAGGTAAGCCTCTCCGTTACACAAATTGTTTATTTTTTTCTTATTACATAACCCCAAATCATTTATTCTCGTTTTATCATTACCACAGGAAAAGGCAAGAAAACTACGACCAGTTCAGTGACGCAAATAGCGTAGCGTCTCAAAATGAGTCAGCCAGTCAGCCTTCCAAGCCAGACTTCGTTGCTAAGCCACGGCTCAATATCGAAGAACTTAAAAGAAGTGAAAGGAGGCTCCAGGACATGCTTAACGCTCCCATTAAAGATGCTACTGTTGAACCAACACCGTCCTCCTCAAATAAAGACATAATTAACACCGAAATTAAAATACCTTTACCTGACCCAATCGCGCCAATCGTCATACAAGATAAACTTAAAGATGCCGCAGAGGATTCAGATGAAGATGAATTCGGTGAAAGGAAGACGCCTAGAAGAAAATCAGTAGTAACCTTCAACGAAAACGTAGAAAAAATCATCCACGTAGATGAAGAGCCCGACGCGATTGCTGACCCTAACTATGAAGTGTATAAATTCTAAATGTATATTTTAACTATGTATATTTGTAAATATTACATTTAAATTGATAATTTATTCGTTATTTTAAATTCTGTGTTTTATTTAATTTGGAGTTGAACATCACTAATTTCCAATGTTCCTTCGTGTTCATGTTATGCATCAGATATGGACGTAGCTATTTCTGGGCCCCTAACATAAATATTAAAAAGTACGTAAGCATATTGTAGATCTAGATATATTTTTTGCATGTCTTGTGAAGTTGAGGCTATAACTCGCGCTTACACAATAAGAAGGACAGACATAAAAATTAAAAATTATTATCTCATAATCGAGAGTAGGTAAATAAGGACAGAGGTAAATACTGTAGAAAATTAATAAACGCATTTCATAGCGAGTTGTAAATAGACAACAAAAAATGGAATCCCACAAATCTGAAAAACCCACTGAGGCAGTGGGAACGACCTTTTTACGACAGATCCTAAGATATTATCGAACCCAAATTAAATTGCGGTAAGTACTGGTTTCTTAACGTACTCACTAACTGCGCGTCTCATTTACGTGTATTTTCATATACATTACTTTTTATGTTTAATTCTCAAGGCAACTAGTGTGTGGCTAAACCCCAAGATGACCATAACATAAAATAACTTTAACACACTGAATGCTTCTTATGGTCATAGACTTTTATGATATTTTTTTTTACTTTGAGACGTAAAATTAACAAGGCATCTTTACTTTTGTCTGAATTTTTATAGTCTGTTACCATGAAAAAAGATATTGAGTAATTCGGATGTTCAACATATATATTTTTTTTTTACTTGGGAGAGCAACGTTATTGAGTTAAACAGTTGTCACGAAAAAGGTACACTTTTGAGCTTAGCGCATTGTGTCCTCCAGCCAATAACATAATTCGTATCAGACCGGACGGTATAATGGCGATAAGGGTTCCCCTTTTACACCACATCGAAAATGCGAAATATATTTTGGCGTACGATACCGCAAACTGTCACATATGACAACATAGCCTCGGAACTCGTATTTACAGTTACTCAGTCGGACATTTTTAAATGCTATAGAGTTTTGATATTCAACACGCAGAGATGAGATACAATCTTAAAACGCGACCAAATGTAAGCACAAAATCTAAGTTAGACACCGAATAGTGCCCCCACGCAGGTTTTTGTCACTTGATAAATGATTGCTTCCGAAATCCTTTAATGATTGATAGCAACTTTGTTGACTGTATTGGACTCGACCAGACTATCAATCACTTTATAATAAAGGTAACATCGATATAGATTTAATATCGGTTCAATGCAAATCTAATACAATGGCATACAAGTGGCAGCGTAGGTAAGCGTAAACTTAATCACGTCATTTCAGAAAACGAACTTTCTACATAGTCTGAATATGCGAGATGCTCGTGTGAACAAGGGCCTATAAAGTCGCCCAGATGAGATAGGATTGCATAGGTATTGAATGCAAAAAAACATTTGTATTTGTGTGATTTTCAAAGCCCGTTTGGGCATATCATACCATGGGCATCAACAATTCCATGCGATTACCGACTATCACACACAACTAAAGAAAAATAATATTAGCAATAGTATTATAATTATCTGCAATGGTATTTGAGTTATTAATACGTCGACATCGTCTTTTTAACCTAAAAATTTGGGTGTTGATTTTAACAACGATACCAGAGTCCAGACCATAAAACTTATACCTTAAGTATCTAATAATTTATCTCCTGTCTACCTACACCTCCACCACCTACCACTTCGCTACGTAGTTTAACTTACAGGGCAAAAGAAACCATTTCCTTGTTTAACAAGGAACTCACTAATTCTCTTGAAGCGCTCATTACATTTTCTGAAAGTGTATTGTTTATGAAAATATCCCAGCACTGCATCGGCGGTGCACTTCGTAATAAGTATTTATTAACAAGGACGCTTCGATCTCTCGCTCATTGAACTATTTATTTTGCTACCATCTGAATGTTTTATTATAAACAAATCATGTCAGAGTTGAAATAGTATTATTGAATGTTGTTATTCAATAAATAATAACGACTCAGCTTGAGCTATAAATCTATTGAATATTGTTTGGAATGAGGAAAATCGAGTCAAATATTGCAGGAGTTTATTTTTTATTTATTACATAACCCCAAATCATTTATTCTCGTTTTATCATTACCACAGGAAAAGGCAAGAAAACTACGACCAGTTCAGTGACGCAAATAGCGTAGCGTCTCAAAATGAGTCAGCCAGTCAGCCTTCCAAGCCAGACTTCGTTGCTAAGCCACGGCTCAATATCGAAGAACTTAAAAGAAGTGAAAGGAGGCTCCAGGACATGCTTAACGCTCCCATTAAAGATGCTACTGTTGAACCAACACCGTCCTCCTCAAATAAAGACATAATTAACACCGAAATTAAAATACCTTTACCTGACCCAATCGCGCCAATCGTCATACAAGATAAACTTAAAGATGCCGCAGGATGCCTCACTCATTCTCTTGAAGCGCTCATTACATTTTCTGAAAGTGTATTGTTTATGAAAATATCCCAGCACTGCATCGGCGGTGCACTTCGTAATAAGTATTTATTAACAAGGACGCTTCGATCTCTCGCTCATTGAACTATTTATTTTGCTACCATCTGAATGTTTTATTATAAACAAATCATGTCAGAGTTGAAATAGTATTATTGAATGTTGTTATTCAATAAATAATAACGACTCAGCTTGAGCTATAAATCTATTGAATATTGTTTGGAATGAGGAAAATCGAGTCAAATATTGCAGGAGTTAAAATAATAAGCCACAATCGTATTTTAAAGCTTTGGCTTTGTAGATTATTCAAAAGTACCTACTACTACCAACATTTGAACCTAATAATATTTATTATTGGCTGGTATAAATACATAATTATGTTAAACATCGTATTTCTAACATCTGTAATAGAATGAGAGTCTTCATCTACAATATAAGATAAAACCAACTGTAGTTCCAATCCAAGCTTTAATTCTAAGTAAAAATTACTATTTGGCAATGTGCCAGCGCTTTTGGAGCAAATTTTATCTAACATCTAATTGCGATGTTACACTATGAAAATCAGCTTTTCCTAGAATGCTGAGCTTCTCGACATTTAGCTTTTTTGTTAATGGCAGTTATTATACCCAATTAGTTAAAATTTTAGAAAAAGTGGTTAACCTATTTCCCGACGAGGGTTTTGGAATTCGCTGGGTTTACTAACCTTTCGGAATATTCACCGCTTTCAACAACACTTTATTACCTTAAAACTAAATGCAGTGGTATGGCAAAGACATGGTGAATCATTAAAAAGAAGGAAAATTTAAGGCATAAAATTGCTTACAATAACTTTTTAAATATTAAGTATTTATTGTAAAAGGGACACAACAGATTTTTCTATGTGCTTACTAATAAAGTTAGTTAAAAACGTTATGTGCTAGTAGACCTTATTCAATGTTAGGTGAACATTTAAATAATTTACCTGTTAGTGTAATAATAAAGTTGTGTATACTTTTTTAACATCATATTACGACTTATCCATCTTATTACGATTCCACGGCCATTCAGTGCTGAAATAAAGCTTTGCCATCCAAGATACGAGTCAAATCCACAATAACATGCTGATCAACGTGCCTTGTGTGCAAATCGCATGCAAATGTAGACTACGTACGTTACGACCTGAGATTTCAGTATCGGTGCATGCAAAAATGTGACATCCATTGATTTTATTTAGATCTTACGGGGTAGGTATTATGGTATTGGTAAAACCTTTTCAATATTAATGTATATAAATGGCTTGGCATTTTATAACAACTACTAACAGACTGAGTCATCCTCTTATCACTCATGACTGTATGACTGAGTCATACTCAGTAATAATGCAATAAGTATTTCATTTTCATTTATTTATTCATTGCATGATTTAATTGATTTTACTAGTATTTTTCATTTGCATTGTCACTCAAACCAATGTAATTATTGTAAAAGGGACGCTAAGTTATTATATTACTACTACTACTACTACTACTAACTACTTTAGTTTTTTAAAGTTGAAAATGGCCCATATTTTCCCTGGAAACAAAGGTTGGAAATTAAAAGCGGTTTTCAAGTTATTGAGACTTGAACATTTTATGGGTACGGTAATTACAAAAGTCTAATACTTAATGTAACGGTAATTAGAAAGGAACAATAAATCAATGTACAATAAATAAATAAATAATTTTATGCATCTAATAACACCATAGTTGTTAACAAATTATATTTATAATTATTGTTCAAGTACATTAGAAATAAGCAATCCTCTTAAAAAAGACACCAGGCTTTTATTTGTAATATTTATTGTATAAGTGTTAAATCTGGATTACCAATGTTTGGCCAAAAAACGTTTCCCAAAGTATCACATCTCAAACTATCTTTCCCAAATTGTCATTTGGCAATAAAACATTTGTCAAAACAACTTTTCGCAATTTTACAGTTAGCAAACACTATTATTGGCAAATTATTGTTTAACAAATAATTGCTTGGCAATGTTTCATTTTACCAAATATTATTTAGTCAAATGTTTGGTTTGGCATAACATACTTTTCCCAAAATATTGCATAGCCTAAGTAATACGATTTACATAAGTCGAAATCGAAAAAAAAAAATTAAAAATCTTTATTGGCAAGTTAAGGCTCGGTATATACGCTGCTGGAATCCGCAAGAAACCTTTAAAAAAAACGACCATATTGCTTAAGCGATGGATTGAATCCGCGTTAACCCGCTCCGGTTTCCGGCTGGGTATAGACCGAGCTTATGTGTTTCGAAAATATACTATTGGAAGCAAAAATTGTCTTGAATGGTCACTGTTCTAACCTAACCTAGACTCTGTAGGAAATATTTCTGTATGTAAAGTAAGTTTTGGTAAATTAAGTAAGTAATAATATTATTCAATGCATTTAGTTAACAAACATGCAACTTTTACGGCAGCAGTGCGTTTCTGTGTATATATGGAGTAAGTAAAGTGACAATTAGACCAATAATTTTTTTGCAATATGATATTTGCCAAAAAAAACATTTGCTATGTTTACATTTGTCTTAATGAAAAATTGACAAAGTAAAATTTAGCCAAATGATAATTTGACCAAATGAATAAAGTGCGAAATGTACATTTCCTAAAGATTCATTTGGACATAACTACAATAGTTGGACATATGCTACCGCGGAGTTTTTTGTAGACATTATGATGTTCTTTAATATTGTTGTACATTTTTTTGTTCTATCGCTAATAGTTTCGGCAGCGCATTCGACGAAAGACATTTTAAGACTCATTTTTCGACACCTTCGGTTACATTGTTCAAATTTTACCAAGGATCCCTAATTTTTTCAAAATGAAATGTAGCCTATGTCAAATTGGAAGAATGTAGCATTCTATTGGTGAAAGAATTTTTTAAATCGGCCCAGTACTTTTTGAGCCTATTCATTACAAACATACAAACATACAAAAATAGGTACAAATCTTTCCTCTTTATAATATAAGTGTAGATAGATTTCCGATTGCTGTTTAGTAAATGTATAAATTTCCTAGAAAATGTGTCATATATAATTTACATCACACATTTCCGGATGATTTAAGGAATTCTATACAATTCCTAGGAATTGTATACAATGACGGATTTCATACATTTCCTGTAACATATATATATTTGGCAAATCACTACTGATCGCGCCGCAAGCCCCTCAGTTCGTGTCGGCCCATCAGTAGGTGCACGTCTGTATGGTGATGTATCGCCGATGAAGTACGTAACGGTATAAATACCGTACCCTTGGTTTAAAACTTTACTTATTGCCGTGCACTTATTTTTAAACTACTTTGGTTAAGCTTAGTCCCCAGTTGCTTTTTAAATAGAGACAGTACTTTGACCTTCAATCATTGTAGTAAGCTAGTATTCTCATACTCTGCAGGATTTTGAATTTTTTAAAAATAAAATAAGTTTAATGAAAAACTAAAAACCGACTTCAAAATGAAACTAAAAAGCGAAAAATATTGACTAAAATATACTTAATCAGTTCTTTTTGGAGTAAGTGCCAGCCATCGAAAGTTAAAAAGTGTTCGTTCGCACCGAATTTTTTGAAATTTAAGTGAAAGTTCTCTATTTTCCCCCTCTTAACTTCGCCAGGATTTTGAAATTTTTAAAAATAAAATAAGTTTAATGAAAAACTAAAAACCGACTTCAAAATGAAACTAAAAAGCGAAAAATATTGACTAAAACATACTTAATCAGTTCTTTTTGGAGTAGGTGCCAGCCATCGAAAGTTAAAATGTGTTCATTCGCACCGAATTTTTTGAAATTTAAGTGAAAGTTCTCTGTTTTTATAAGTTAGGAGGGCTAACTTCGCCAAAAATGACTTTACAGCAAAGTGACCTAGACAAATGTCGGTCTTCTATGTACCACCCACCCAATGGTATAATAAAAATAGGGTGCTAATTGCTATTAATGTTCAATTATTCGACGAAATTTATTTCAAGTCCCAGACGCCTCTAAAATAAGCTTTAGTTTTCACCTTGACTTTACAGGGAAATTAACCTTAACTAATATTGGTCCTTAAGGTGCTGAAATGTTTATATAAAAACGCCACCATGACGGTCCGAGTACAGGAGCAGAGCACGAAAGCTATTCCTCTGCAGCGAGGCGTAAGGCAGGGAGACGTTATTTCTCCGAAACTGTTTACCGCCGCATTGGAAGATGCTTTTAAACTCCTGGAATGGGAAGGATTCGGCATCAACATTAATGGCAAATACATTACTCACCTTCGGTTTGCCGACGATATTGTGGTCATGGCAGAGTCGCTGGAAGACCTCGGTACAATGCTCGATGGCCTTAATAGAGTTTCCCAACAGGTAGGTCTTCAGATGAACATGGCTAAACAAAGATTATGTCGAATGCCCATGTTGCGCCCTACCCAGTACCAGTTGGGAGCTCTATTCTCGAAATTGTTGACAAATATGTTTACCTGGGACAAGTGATCCAGTTGGGTAGGTCCAATTTTGAGAAAGAGGTCAATCGACGAGGCCAACTCGGATGGGCAGCGTTCGGGAAACTACGCAACATCTTCTCGTCCAAAATACCTCAGTGCCTAAAGACGAAAGTATACAACCAGTGTGTGTTACCAGTGATGACATACGGAACTGAATCGTGGCCTCTTACTATGGGCCTTATTAAGAAGCTTAAAGTTGCACAGCGCGCTATGGAAAGGGCTATGCTCGGTGTTTCTTTGCGAGATCAAATCAGAAATGAGGAGATCCGTGAACGAACCAAAGTCGCTGACATAGCCGGACGGATTAGCCGGCTGAAGTGGCAGTGGGCGGGGCACATAGCACGTAGAACTGACGGCCGATGGGGCAGAAAGGTTCTGGAATGGAGGCCGCGATTAGAATTATTACTCAGGATGGCCGAAGAACCAAAACCCATTATTGAATTATTTACCTGAATGTTTCTTTTTCTCTTGTGACCTTGTGACTTGTCTTGGACTTAAATGTTTATTTTTTGTACTTAGTCTTTTTTCAATGAACCTAGAGCCACTAATATATATACCAACCTGAAGTGTTCTTTTCTTTGCACGTAGTGATTTGTCCAGATTTAACTTTTAATCTAATGTTATTATTTGTACTTACGGTCTGTTTTTCGATGAACCTAGAGCCTAATGTATACCAACCTAAATGTGTTCTTTTCCTTGCACAGTGATTTGTCCAGATTAAACATTTAATCTAATGTTATTATTTGTACTTACGGTCTATTTTCAACCGACTTCAAATAAAGAAGGAGAGTCTCAATTCGTCTGAATGTTGTTTTTTTTTTTGTATGTTTGTTACACGATAACGTCGTCAATTATGGACCGATTTTAAAATTTATTTTTGAGTTTGAAAGGGTATACTCCCGAGGGATCCCATCATCAGAATCTGACTTGGTGTAAATGGGACCACCATTTTCACCAAGTCAGATTCTGATGATGGGATCCCTGGGAAATCGAGGGCAACCCTCAATTTTTATAGGCACCCATAATGTTTTGCATATATTTTCTGACTCAATGCTGATTTTTGGGTCTGGTAATCATCATGTCATGTTGCTGACCTGATGATGGAAGCCACATAACTCCTTAACGGATAGGAGTTAGAAGAAAATACTGCAATTTGTCGACGGAACGTATTTCACAGTGTGTTGAGCAGACGTGGAGCTTATGAGGTACCAGACCGCCAATTTTTATTTACTGGGGGCGTACCCGCACTCCCAGTAACGAAAAAAAAAAAAGTTCCTTCTTAAATTGACTTGGTATTTAACGCAAGACCTTATCCTATGATTACGACACCAAAATAGCCGCCGTTCTGGTTGGAGTGTAGGAAAACCCTTTCCTTAAGACTTACAAATTTTCGTCGAAAAATTGACCCTATATAACACCTTATTTTTATCATACCATTGGATGACGGGTCCATAGAGGACCACGTTAATTAAGGTTACTTTGCTGTAAAGTCATTTTTGGCGGAGTTGGAAGGTGAAAACTGAAGCTTATTTTAATGGCGTCTGGGACTTGAAATAAATTTCGTCGAAAAATTGATCATTAATATTATAAATATACCACTATTTTTATTAAACCATTGGGTCACCCACCCAATGTCCACAGAAGACCAACATTAGTCTCGATCACTTTGCTGTAAAGTCATTTTTGGCGGAGTTAGGACGGGAAAAATAGAGGACTTAACACTTAAAATTGTGAAATAAAATAAGTTTAATAAAAAACTAAAAACCGACTTCAAAATGAAACTAATAAGCGAAAAATAATATTGACTAAAACATACCTAATCAGTTCTTTTTGGAGTCTCCCGAGTTCTCCCAAATCAGTAACGGGGTAGTGAAAAAAATTAACTTGCAAGATTTGATTACAGACAACGGGACAGGTGAAACTAGACGGAAACGGAATGCAAAAGAAAGAATGGGGCATGTCTTATGAAGTTATACCAAAATCCCGCAAAGTACTTATTAGGTTAACTAAATTGTCCGAAATTGTCATGAAAGAAAGAACACTAATCATAACCGCGGCCGGCGGAGGTGGCTTTTCCGCGCGTGGCTTCCACGCTTCCCGTCCGTCACAGAAAGGCGGACACTTTCTTCCAGGCAACCTTTGAGTCTTACTGCGATATCGCAGGTATACACACAAACCACGTTTTATTTAACTTACGTCTACAAAAAGAAATGAGATGCCATCAAAAACAAAACTTGTAAAAAAAAACAAGTCTCGCAACTCAGTTCTTCTACCGTGAAAAGTTGAGAGCTCCGTGTGATACCAAGTCCTTTTATTTATTCAGTCTCTACATAAGGGACCTTCTTTCTTAAGTTATTACGTAAGTAGCTAACCTAACAACATCGTATAGTGACCATATCAATATTAAAATTATTTTATGTTTTAAATAAATAGATTGACTTGGCAATCGTAGATTCAGACAGACGCAGATAACATTTTGTTTTTTTGACTCTTATTATTTCTGAAGCCATGGCAATATGTAAATTATTGTAGGTAGACTTTATGTATATTAGAAATATAATCTTATAACCACAAGATCTATTATTATCGTGCTATTTAATTTATTCTACTTTCGGCAATAAGCTTTTATTCAGACTCTTTTAATCTCATTCAGGACATTTCACACTTTAAGGGCTGCGTGTTTGTAAAGTAAGATTTTGATTGAAATATACAGGCAGGAAGGAGATATTTTAAAAAGACGCTTATTTTTCAACCATTGAGCAGTATAGCAAGTGATAATTAAATTACCACATGCACAAGTAGGTAGTGTCCAAGGCTACAAAAATAAAAATAAACATTACATAATAACAGTTCCGTTTTGTCATTTCTAGGTTAATCATGCATGTTTAGTTCAGTCTATTCCAATTAGATTCATTTTTATTATTTAGAAGTACGAAACTAGCATACCATACGTTTTTTGAACCCTTTTAACTTGGGTTTGATTTATACCAGATAAACAAAATTCTCGGAATATGTGGGCATTAGAAACTTATTAAAAAGTTTCGATTGCATAACTTTTATACTGTAGATTTTATTATTATCTAAAAAAATCTGATTTCGACACTGACTCCCTGATATGATCATCAAAACTCTTATGGTATTTCCAAATCCCACCAAAAACATTTTTTTTGTAAAATGTTGCCAAGACGAGACCGTATTAAGACTCGCATTGTCCAAAATTTCACAAACTCTACTCCTTAGTCAATATATTATGTGGCTTGTTCGGCCGTTTAGTTACATTTACATGGGCGTAAGGTAAATTTCTACACTGTTTATTACTTTTTAACCGACGAAAAAACGGAGGTTGTTCTCAAATCGACGCTTTTTTCATAGAGTAGTCCGATCTTGATAATTCTTTTTTCATTAGAAAGGGTATACCTATCCCGAAGTTGGTACCATATAAATTTGGAAAAAAATCCAACCCTAAGTGTAGGAAAACAGGGGATGATTGATTGTTCACTCACTAATTGTAATGTATGACTCATAACTTTTCACAGAGTCGTCCGATTTTGATAATTCTTTTTTTATTAGATAGAGTATACCTCGAAATTAGTTACATATAAATTTCAAAAACTTATCTTAAGGGTAGAAAAATCGGGTTGATCGGGTTATTTACTCTCAGATTTTAATGCTGATTTACAAAAATCATAAACTTCTTACATTGGTTAAAGAACTTAGTTATTAAATTAAGGTTAAATGAAAAAGAATTTATTATATTTTGCTTTTCAGTTTTTCGGTGGTTTGATTTTTTGTTAATCTATAATACAATAGTTCTTGTAGTAACGAAACGTAACGAAAAGTAACGAAACAGCCAAGCCACACATTTTGACCAAGGTGTAGACTTTGTGAAGTTAGGCCTTGGAGGTAAGGCTTAAAGGTAGGGCGTGATGTTATTAGTTGTGAAACTAATAATTACTTGTAAACTAACCCGTCTGCATATTAGACCATCTATTTGTTTTGATATAATGCACAATATGGTAAAAACATCTTTAATTCCGTGAAACAAAACTACGTAATTAACTGCTAATAAAAGACAACTTTTAAAGAATAAACCGATAAATTTCCTTGCAATTTTAATTCTGCTGCCAAAATTTTGTACATCAACAGCTGATTACCAAGCTAAGGAGTTACTCAACTTTATATTGGACAACAATATCACATACATTGCTCTGATCCTATAGCTAAAGCACTTGTGTTATAGAAATCAGAAATAACGACGGTACTACAACACCCAGACCCGAGACAATATAAAAAAGTTTGTTTTCTACATTGACCCGACCGGGGATCGAACCCAGAACCTCAGAGATGGTGGCGCCATACACAGTCGCGCTCGCCTCTCGGCTACGGAGGTCGTCAAATATATTCATCCTGTATTCATACTATATATATATAGGCAGTTTGGTGTTAAATACCTGCCCTTGTCTGATATAGTAAATGTGTGGGAGTTGTATAATATTCCGTAAAGGAAAATTAGTAACTGCCGACGCCAAGGTTTATTTTAATTTTTATTTAGAAAGGTATAAATGCTACAAATATTGATTATACGCAATATTATACAACTGTCAGATCATGTGTGAAGTCTCTCGTGAAATCTTTAATGGGGTCACTGCTCTTTAGTATGTTGCTGTAATTCAGTCCGTTTGTATCCAGCAGTTACCCGTAACTAGGTCGGCAATCCACGGGCCTGCGCACGATGGGTCTTCCGGTTCGTATGGTCGCCACTTAAGAACCTTTCTTTCCTAACGGTTGTCAGTTAAGTTATTTTGAAATTAATAAACATTCAGTTATTAACCTTCTTCAAAAAGAAGAAGGTTCTATGTTCGATGGCATATACTCGTAAGGTATGTATACATATTTAGGGTTCCGTACCCAAAGGGTAAAACGGGACCCTATTACTGAGACTCCGTCTGTCTGGCTGTCTGTCTGTCTATCTGTCTATCTGTCTGTCTGTCTGTCTGTCTGTCTGTCTGTCTGTCTGTCTGTCTGTCCGTCTGTCACCAGGCTGTATCTCATGAACCGCGATGTGAGACAGTTGAACATTTTGTTTGACATTCTGACGTACTGCCGTCACGAACAGATCTGGCTCCGTATTTATTTTTATTTTTAACTATAAAACTTGCGATTTCCTTTACAAAAACAAACATAAAATGTCATACAAAGTGCAATACATGTGTGAAAGTGTTATCTCAACAAAAAACTTCATATTACCAGTGTAAATAGTGATTATTTAATATATGCTTAAACCCGCTCAATAAACATTTATGGACCCAAATCAAGTGATTATTAGTCCTCATTAAATTCTTGACCGTTATTTGAAGCTTATTTGTTTGAGATAGGCCCTATCTGTTTTCCGCTTCCGCTACGTCACTTCCCACCTCCTACCTTGTTTATCTGTTACCCCCACTTCTGGTTCCACCAGGCAGGCCCAAGTGCAAGAGCTCTGGGCCCGACTTGCTTCATTGGCGTCCTGTTTTCCGCAGAGTACAGACCTATTCAACCACTGTGAATTTAAAAGTAAAAACGTGAGTATAACTCCAAATAAAATCTGAAACTATGATTGTTAACGATATTTTCGTTCGTTAAGGTTTAAAAAGTAACTATTTTTAAAAAGAAATGCGTGTCATATTTTCGCCTTTACTTGTGACACATTTTAATTAACATAACTACCCGCTAATTTTCGTAATTTAATGTGCTGAGTGTTAATTTTATTTCAACACCTTGTAAAATCGAAGTAAATTATATTCGTTATTCTAACAAAAGTCAATAAGCAGGAATTAGTGTGCTGAATATTTGATTTTGTTCATAACCTCGTGGAATCAAACACAAAAGTGAGTGATGATTTTTTCCCGATAGTGTTTAAATTTTCTACCTCGTTAAACACACTAGCAGCTTAGCAATGCGTGATTGTTAAACTTATTGTTTTATTTTTAAGTGAGTGATGATTTTTTTCCGATGATGTTTTAATTTTCTACCCTTATTTTGGTTTTTGTAAGATTTGCTTACGTAAATTGTCCTTTTTGGTGGTTGTGGCTTGTGGCTATGAACCTTTACTAAAATATTTCTCTTTTTAGGATGGATGATTTGAATAATGTAAGTTGTTCTGAAAGTCGACGAAAAGACAATGCAAATCAATCGAAAATGTGTGCTGATATACGCGACGCTAGCGAAATACCAGGGCCATCTGATCGCCGCCTCTCAAGAGTTCCATCGAAAATCGTGAGTAATTCTAATCGTGATCATACCAGTAGTACTACTAGTACATCGTCTAGTACTAGTGGTAGCTCTTCCAATAGTAGCAATTCTTCAAGGAGCTCCTTGGATACAAAAGCTCGTAAGAAACAGAGGTCGCGTAGGCGCCATCGCCGTTACAAAAAAAAGGGGGGGGGGGGGGGGGGGCATCGCAAAAACAAGGATGGTTACCAACTTGAAATGTTATCACGGGAAGTTAGTGAGCTACGTAAACAATTAGCAGATAATGAACGACACAATCGGTATTCTAGTTACGATGCTTCCCATCATGATGATCAAGGTGGCACCGCTCGCGCTGTGGACTATAACTGCTCCGACCTTTCCCACTCTGCTCACTTCGACCGTGAGTCTGATATCCTTGTAGACGACAATGTAAGTGGTATTTTGTATGACGGCGTTGAAGAACCACCCGCACGTGAATCTGACCAGTCACAGCTACAGTTTAGTTTTGACTTTGAGACTAAGTTAAAAGAGCCTGTGGTCCCCAAAACTCCGGAATTATTTTTGAAAATTTTACAAGATGTGCAACATTTTGATAAAAAAGAATGGTGTGAAGTTCGGTATTCCGAAGTTCAAAAACTTTATAACCATACCCCCGGATTCATAGATCTGGAAGCCAATGACGAAATTCGGTCTTATGATCAACTGCGACACCTGGCCTATGCCGACAAAGCATATTCCGCTCTCACCTTTTGCATTCTTAAGCAGAAGCAAGCATTGCACACAGGTTTTAACGAGTTGCTCACGTGGGCTCGTAGTGCAGACAATCTCACAGTCGAAAACTTGCATGAAAAAAATAATGACATATTTTCTAATGGTGATGTTTCGAAAACATCTTCAGACTTATTGCAGTTAGTTTGTGGTCACAGAGCAGAGGTGATCCAGATGCGCAGAGACGGCATAACTAATTGCGTACGTGATCCCTTGATAAAATCAACCTTGCGAAAAATTCCGCCGTCTAATCAAAATCTGTTTAATGCTGAAGCCTTCACGACTGCCCTTGAGAAAATAGGTGGAGTTAGAAAAGCCTTTATGTCTTTGACCAAGCAGTCATTAAGTGGTCTAGGTTCGCAACCAGGTACCAGTAAAGCTACTGCTCGCCACCCCCCGCAGGGGTCGGCTTATCAATGTGCACCCTCGCAGGGTACCAGTCATGGATACAGTGCGCCCGCGCCTCATCCACATTACACACACAATCAAGCCTCGCAGGCTTACTGCCATAACCGTCCCTCGCAGGGTCTCAATGTGGAACGGCGCCCGGCAAATATTGGGAGAGGGTCATTTCACCCACGAGGAGGTACCCGACAAACAAATAGATACCAAGGACAAAATAAGGTCAACCGGAAACGTTCAGGACCTCCGGCCAATCATAACTCCGGTGGCAAAAAGCCAAAATATTGACTTCCAGAGCTTCCGAGCTGGCCGTCTAGTACACTATCACAAGAGATGGAAAAAAGAAGGAGCACCCAAATTTCTGTTGCGCATAATAAAAGGGTACCGCATACCCTTTAATGAGAAACCACCCTTAATGTTACCGGTTCTAAGGAACGGAACATTTCAAACAACAGAATCCGAGATGATGTCCACAATCATTGCACAAATGAAGGACCAAGGTGTATTGGAGGTAGTTCGGTGCTCCCCCAGTTTTCTGTCGACAATGTTTTTAGTGCCCAAAGGCGACGGCACGGCTCGCCCCATATTCAATCTCAAAGCATTGAACGAGTATCTGTACACAGAGCGCTTTCATCTAATAAATGTGTCTCGGGTCCCGGAGTTCCTTCAGCCTAACGACTGGCTCTGCAAGGTCGACCTTTCTCAGGCGTATTTTCACCTGCCAATAGCGCACAGTCACAGGCGCTTTCTACGCCTTGTATACAAAGGAGAGCTAATGGAAATGACTTGCCTCCCTTTTGGGCTAAGCACTGCACCCAAAGTGTTCGCTTCTTTAACGAATTGGGTTGCGAGAACCTTAAGGGAACAAGGGCTGCGAATACTAGTCTACCTGGACGATTTTTTGGTTGCCCACCAAGACAGAAGCACTCTAAAGCTTCATGTTCAAATGTTACTGGATCGATTAAATTACCTAGGGTGGCAGGTCAATTCCGAGAAGTCCATAACCATTCCCCAAAAAGGCCTTGTATTTTTAGGGATCCTTTGGAATCCCTGGCTCAACGAGAAGAGTCTACCCTCAGACAAAATAACAAAACTTTGCCACAAGGTATCGGATATGATCAATGCGGATGGGGCATGTCTGAAGGACTTACAGTGCCTAGTGGGGCTGTTGAATTTTGCGGCATTTGTTGTCCCAACAGGCAGGCTACACTTTCATGCGCTGCTAGAATTTCTCAATTCTCTGATGAACGAGCCGGACAAAACGAGATTTCGCCTACCGAAAACAGCTCAAAGGGAACTAGAATGGTGGCTTCCCAACTGTCACCGTTCTTCGGCGGTTCATCGACCACCACCGACACGTTTCGTTAAGACAGATGCCTCCGACATAGCTTGGGGAGCTCAAATCGACGGTCAACCGATCTCAGGCCCGTGGACCGAGGAAGAGAAAACCCTGCATTGCAATATAAAGGAAATGCTGGCTATTCTCAAAGTCTTAGAGATCCACGGTCACCAATTATGCCATTCAACGACTCTATTTCAGTGCGACAATCGAACAGTGGTGGCCTACCTGAGAAACGAAGGAGGGACCAAGTCTATTGGTCTGATGGATTTGACGAACAAAATTTTTCTCTTGCTAGACAGATACCAGATCGATCTGATAGCATGTCACATACCAGGAATTTACAACGGCCACGCAGACCATCTCTCCAGACATCGCTCACCACCAGAATGGCACCTGCTGCCACAGAGCACGGATGTAATTTTTCAGAAATTTGGGATCCCAATAGTGGATCTCTTTGCATCCCAACGAGCTCATGTAGTAGCGAATTACGTTTCATTAGATCTCAAAGACGCTCAAGCTCTGTACCACGACGCGTTCTCACAAACGTGGAATTATCAGCTGGCGTGGATATTTCCCCCGCCTTACCTGATCCCCAAAGTGCTGTCACATCTGAATTCAGCGACAGGGATGTACCTACTAGTAGTGCCTCGCTGGGATCGGGTATTTTGGAGGGCCGACATCAAGTCACGAGCACTGACAGCTCCATTCACCATCTACAATCTCAAGCAGAACCTAGTGGATACAGCAACCGGTCAGCCTCCCCACAAAGTACAAGATATGACTCTAGAAGTTTAGAAATGTGGGGGTGGTCAAGGGATTTGACAGAATGGAGTGTAACTCAATTGGGTCTATTAAAGTCCTCCTGGCGATTGTCTACAACTAAAACTTATGAAGTGGCATGGAAAAGGTGGCTCCAATGGAGTAAACAGCAAAAAGTAGACCCATTTCAACCCTCTGGATCTACCTTAGCGAGATGTCTAACAGATTTATATCTTGTACACAAGTTAGCCTACAATACGATCTTGGTGCATAAGTCTGTGGTCGCCACACTTTGTAATCCAGATAATGCAGGGCAGCTAAGTTCACATACCTTAGTGAAGCATGTTTTAAAGTCTATCTCCATAAAGAAACCGACAGTTAGAAAGCCGCCGATATGGTATATAGACATTTTAGCTTCGTTTATGAAGACAAGCAATGTGAATGAGAACAACGTCTTTGCTACTTGTAGGCATACTTCCGCACTATTGCTTTTATGCTCAGGGAGACGCGGGCATGATTTGACCTTGCTGGCAGTGGACTCAGAGCATTTAGTAGATTGCAACAACAGCCTGATTTTATGGCCAAAATTTGGATCCAAGACGGACAGTGGTGATCATAGGCAGTCAGGTTGGCGGTTGCTGTCTAATCCAGAGAACAAGAACCTTGACCCTGTATATTGGGTCAAGCAAACTATCAGAATGCTCGATGATAGGCGCAAACTCGCTAAATGTACTAACCTTTTTACAAATATTAGAAGGCTAAGGAAGCATCACGGACATTGATCGCAGGGTGGATTAAAACTCTTCTTACAAAAGCTGGTATAACTTCTACTCCTGGGAGCTTACGCTCAGCCGTAGCTTCTAAAAATTGGGCTAACAAGCTTCCACTAGATGATATTTTATCTCGTGGTAACTGGAAAGCAGCTAATACTTTTGCTAAATTCTACAGACGAGAGATTGCTCCAGCCCCTGTGGGCAGTAATAATAACAATATATCGGGGTTATTCAATCCTGTTGATTAAAATTAATTTGTTAAATTTTAATGAAAGAATAAGTGTAACTATAATTAATTGGATTCATAAGATAAACCTCTGCTATTTCCAACATTACATTAATTATCATACTTAATATTTGATAAGTTGAATAAAACTAAGCTTCTGCCCTTAAACATAGTCGTATTATTTTTCTGAAAACTGTAATGCACTCCTTCTAATATTATTATTCAATATAGTACTCTTCGATCCTCCTCACATTGGCGTCCGTCCACCCACCAGGCGATAACAAACACGTCTCAAACAAATAAGCTTCAAATAACGGTCAAGAATTTAATAGCAGCATTTTACCTGAAATAAAATGCTTATTAAATACTTACCTTATTTGAAGCTTAAATTTAATTCCTGCCTGGTGTTTTCGACTCAATGAAGCAAGTCGGGCCCAGAGCTCTTGCACTTGGGCCTGCCTGGTGGAACCGGAAGTGGGGGTAACAGATAGACAAGGTAGGAGGTGGGAAGTGACGTAGCGGAAGCGGAAAACAGATAGGGCCTATCTCAAACAAATAAGCTTCAAATAAGGTAAGTATTTAATAAGCATTTTATTTCAGGTAAAATGCTGCTATACAAGTGTAAAAAAAACAAACATAACTACTGAAGTGTATAGTGAATAATTAAAAATAATCAAAAATGAGCTTGTTGGACATCATAAACGCAGTGAGTTGAACAAAATGCCATAATAACAAATGTGGGTTTACTAGCATAAACTTAACGAACATTATATTCATTTAATCTGAACAACACGAAGCAAGTGATCACTTAATCCGCCCAGAAAAATATGCACCGCGTAGCCTAATGCGCGTAGCGTTGGACTGAACATCCATGGGTCGCAAGATCGTATCCCGCCACCACCCACTGACTCTCATCGATACATTTTTGTTTCTACTAAAATTAAATTATAATAATATTTCCAAGTTACTGAGGTGATTGGAGTTCTCAATACTGTGAACAACAAAGATCAATTTCTTAGAAAATATAAGGTTCCGTTAAAAGCGCGCCGAGTCTAGAACTGACAGCACATGAGTAAAGAAACGGAACAGAGAGAAAGCTTCTAAAGAGCTAGCAAAATTTATACCTATTTTGGTAGGGTTGGCACAATTAAATAAATTTAAAATATAAATGTTTTTTTTATTTCACAATTTTTATTAATTTTTTTTTTACAAATTACATACTTTAAATATATTTTTTTTATTACTTTGGGTTTTTAATAATTTGTTGTGTCTTTTAATCGAATGATAAATTCTAAATCTAATATAATTTTTTTTTTCAAATAATCCAATGGGAAATAATCGCATGGCATATGAAACGTACAATCTTGCAAACGTGCTAATATGACATTACCAATATTAAAAATTTGTACATGAAGATCAAAATATTCGCGAAATTTTTGCTCAAGCAATTCAACAAATGCAATAAATTAATAAAAAAATTTGTCAGGAGGTATTATGACACACAGTACATGTACAACCATATTTACAGCACTTTTTAAATACTAAAACAATAATATTACTACGTATTATGTGAGAAACTCGATAACAAAAACAAAACACGCACGACATTCGAGCGTCGAGTCACGCCTGCACGCCCTGAGATTGACCACTGGCTGATCTAGTGTGAAGCGGTTTCGGCTCATACGTGACAAGCGGCCCGTGGACACGCACACACACGCGTTGCACTTGTAGTGATGTACCTATCACAGCGCATTCGTATGTAGCTTTTTCTCTGTTCCGTTTCTTTACTCATGTGCTGACAGTGCCGAAAGACGTAAGTTAAGCGATTCTTCGTTAGATGGCGCTTCCGAGAACATTTCATCCGACGAGGCACCAAACTTATCAACTGATGGGACAAGTAGTGAAAAAATTTACATCCAAGAACTTAAAAACGAAAAAGTAACTTTAAAGAATGAGTTAAAAGCAGTCTACAATGAGTTTAACAAGATATTGGCAGAGAACAGACAGATTAAAGAATCACAACGTATTACGGACACAAAAAGTACTAATAATAACTCAAATAAAAAGGCTAGAAAGAGAAAAAACTCAAACACTTCAACAAATAATAAAACTGACAGCCCAAACAAAAAATTCAAAACCTCCTCGACACCACAAAAAGGCATACAACAACAAAACGAATCAAGTACAATTAACAAAGAATACGACAATATGAAATTATCATTGAGAAACGCGGACATTAGAAACCAAATAATGAAAAAGATATGTATTATAAGCAGTAACAATTCTAATAAAGTACTAAAAATTGCGCAAAATACTTTTCAAGATAAATAACACTTGAAAAAAAATCATCGACCTCAGGTGGGACTCGAACCCACGTCCTTTCGCATGCCGGGCGAGTGCTTTACCAACTAAGCTACCGAAGACATCACGTGACACGATGAAATTTCTCAAGTGTTTTTTCTCGCTGTCAAAGCCAGCGTATTCTGATCAATGTTGTAGCTATATGTATAGCTGAGTAGTATACTACCGTCAACACCCTGTAGAAATATTTTTACAAATATTTGACTATTTATTGGTTAAGATCAGAAATGCTAAAAACAAAAATTTACAATACTACTTTTCAAGAGTCACAGGTCATCCATTATATAACACCAAATGCGGGAATAAAAAAAATGACAGAAAATATAGATATAAAAATTTGAAGAATATACTATCCAAGATTGTTGTATTTTCGTGATTGGAGAAAATGATTTTTCCACAACTAATAACTATCTCGATTACCAATATTATAATTTGCCTACCAACTTACAAATGTAAAAAATACTGTGATGTCTTTAATTGGAGAGCTGAAATTTTCAACAATCTCCTGTATCTTGATGTACTTTGTCAAAACTACGCCTTTCTCTGGTCACGATTAGCGTAACATACAGCAGACAGATAGACAAGAATTAAAATAACTGCATTTTTGGATTCAGTATCGATTATAGAGGAGCACTTTATAATCGATACTAAATCCAAAAATGCAACTATTTTCTAAATATCTTCAATGTAAAGACATCGACCCGTTACAGATTTATTATAGTATAGATTAAACATTAAAAATTATTATTTATTTATTTAAGCATTTCCTTGTTGCTTGCCATTAAATATTTGAGCTTTTTTTATGAAGTACATTTGCATATTTCAAACTTAGGTGTGGTAATGGCGAAGTCTAAATTAGCATTTTTGCATTTAAATTTGTATTTTACATTATCTCGGTTCTTTTAGGTAATCCAAATAATTGCGACTGCTAGCTTAACGATTTTATTTTAACGTAAATTGATTGTATTGCATGGAAAGAATTACGATTTATTGAATTGCTGATGGGGAGACCTGTATTAGATTTTTACTTGTATTTATAATGTCAAATAGATCCTTTTACACAATTAATAAACGAATAGGTACACCAATTTATACACCAGGTAATTCACCAATAGTCATGGCCTTCACCTAGGGCGTCTCCCAATAAGAAATTTGTTTATAATAGCGTCGCCGATGAACTGGAGTAAATGGGTGACAATTTTAACCTTTTCGTGACAGTGCAATGTGACAAGGATTACGTCTCCATATTCTTCGTGCCTTTAAAGGTGGTATGCCCAAACTATATTTTAGTTAATGTTAGGCATGTGCCTTGTTTTACGCAAATGTCCTCCGTCCTTGAATAAACATTACTTGAATAAACTAAAATTAAGGTCTCTAGTTTTATTTCAGGTTCTAGCAAAAAGGTTCACAAATGATAAAGAAAGTTTTGTCTTCAATCACCTTTATAGAAGTTTTCGTACCGATCCCTTCATATGAATAATGTTCTTTGTCAGGATTGGTATTCATGACTCTCAACACTGATAGAGATGAAAAAAAAAATATATAATGCTTTATTTCAGTCAAAATTTGTCACCAGCTAAAACCGATATTTGAGTAGGCAGGTATTTGAATTAAATTGTCTACCTACAGTATAATATTCCTAGTTAGGGTTTGGTTTTATAACCAGAGTAACCATAAACATTAATTTGCTCTAAGAAATCGTTTAAATAGTTAATAACAAAATGTTATATTTTATACACTATTTAGAGCTAATCAACAAATTAAGCTGTGGCATACATATCAAATTAAACAATTGGCGACTTAGGAAACGCTACCGCTAAGCTCAACTGCACCTTTTAAAAAAAAAAATATCAATATGGCGTCCATCTAGCAGCTGACTCTTGATTCTGAACGAGAAAAAGAAAAACCGGCCAAGTGCGAGTCTGACTCGCGCTTTTCGGTTGAAGCTTGCACATGGTAATGTACCTACATCATATATATTTTTTTTGTTTTATCAATCTCTTATTGATTAGAGGGAGGTCGCGCTCTATAGCGCAAACCATTCAGTTTAGAAAAAAAATGTTTTTTTTTATTACTTAAACTACTGTCTGCGGACTCTTGGTCCGCACATTTTTTAGTTTAGTGTTTTTATTGGTTTACAGTCATGCTCCGATCTTAAAATTATTTACATGGTGGTGGTATGTACTTTCTTATATATTATTATTAAATAAAATATCTCGCCTTTTTTTGTAATTTACGCGTGCATCACGCGTGCGGCTTGACATTCAGCTTTTGCACGCGCGGACATGACATTTGACGTGACAGGCTCAACAGACAGATGGTGCGCTACTACGATAATATAAATACTTACGTTTAAGCTACAAATTTTTAAACATCTTTTAGCGACCTCTATCTAACCGACCTAATGGTGATAATAGTTTTTTTATAATATTTTTTTGTAAAGGGCTTACCACTAAACTTTAATAAAATAGTTTCATAAAAACTAAAATCCGACTTTAAAATTAAACTAAAACGCAAGCCAATTGTATTGACTAAAACATACTTAATCTACTGTTTGGAGTCGGTGCGAATAATACAGTTTAACACTCCATGGCTGGCACTGACTCAAAAAATAACTAATTAGTCCTAGTAAAAGGCTCTTTTCTTAATTAATAGTGCTTCACGCAGTCCTCAGCGTTGCTTAATATGGCAATCATTCTGTAGTCCACGCAAACGAAGTTGCGGGCACAGCTAGTAATGAATAAATAAATAAATCATATTACTTATAAAGACGTGTCTAACAGCTGAGATGTTAGAGCTATAAAATATTCTGAGCACTTTTATTCTGCAGCGAGATTATAATCTTTAGGCAGGTAAAACATAGTCACGTTGGATCTAGAACTTGCGGTTTTGGTTCGTCCATCATAAATAAGGGACTCACCTCGAATTTGCGAGATAAATTTAAAATGCAAATCAGAACGTAGGTGGATAGTGGACTGATATTGTAACACCAGGTCGTTCAACCGGTGTCTGAACCGTTAAATAGTTCTGGTTATTTTAATAATGGTAAATTTAATTTAATCACTTTAAATTGAATGGTTAAATTATTTAACTGCTTCTCTAATCTCAAGACAAATTTATGCTTTTTGTTTTCTAAAGTTGCAAATGACTATTCTAATTTTTATACTAGCAGCAAAGAACAGCTAAGAAACGCTAATTAAATCAGTCCGAAAGTACTTTCTTCTTAAACTTACTTCGTCATCAACAACTCACACTAATTGTCGACATTGTTATCACTTAGATTTGTATAATAAACATTAGGGTCCATTACACTATACATAACACGGGTATTGATGCAACACAATTCCTCTTTTTTATCATTATTTTGAAAGGTTTTAATAAAGATGTATGTTAATATAATAAAGGTGTATGTACGTATTGTGTATAGTGGTAGTTTAAAAAATGCTACAAGAAAGTTTAAAATGTAAAGCCGGGTACTCACCTGGCCGTCTAGCATGTAACGTAGTATGCTCGCAGTGATCCGCCGAGATACAGTATTAGGAATAGGCAAACCTACTTATTAAAAATCTGTATAAATAAAATAAACAACCTTATATTTAAATTGAAGTGTCTCGTTGAACTTAAAGTTTATAGCTAAAAGATTTGAAGATAAATTAAGAGAGTGTTACTTACGTCCTAAACTGGATCGTAGACGAGGTGCTTTACGATACACTTGAAAAAGTTTCAAATCCTTTGCAAATTAACATTAACCATTGGAAAGATTTAGAGAAGGCGTAAAAGAAATTTACATTCGGTATTTAAGATCGAAGGGCTAAAAGGGTATTTTGCGTAAATTCTTGATTTTTTTTTATATGAGTCACGTAACTACCCGTTATTCTAAAGTTAGCTTCGATGTGAACGATTTGTTATTATAATCACCATAATTCTCATCTATTGGATACTATTTAAATACATTCGCCATAAATGATGCTAGCGACCTCCTCGACCTTAATACATGGTATGTGGAATTAATCACCATCATAAGTTAAAAATAACCTATATGGATCTTTTTTACATACGGACGACACTCGCTTAAAGGCATGTGATGAAAATAGCTATCTTAGCAATCATTGTTACTTAGGAGTTTAATTTCAAACTACGTTTAATTTAGATAGAAGATACTCTTTAGTACAACTTTAGAACCAAACAAATAAGTTAACTTCAATTCAGGCACTATAATGATTGGAGCGCGTATGTTGCCATGCTATTTCCTAACAAATGAGATTTTTAGGAATCACAGTACAGTATGAGCTCAACACTAATACACTTGTTCTTACTATGCTATGGCCGCTATCGGTATAGGTATTATTAATGGTATATGAGGTATTTTCATTTTTATCCTACCTAAGACATCCAAGATTAGACTTTTTTCAAATATTTGCGAAGGTATTTCTTTGTTATAAGAATTCATTCTTATCGCAGGTTGTTCTTTGTATGCAAAACAAAGATAACGAATCATAACTGTATCCTTAAAAACATAAATCTTCGTTTGGGTTTAATTTCGTATCACTTAAGTATTTAAATAACTTAACCGACGCTGACTGGCTGCTCAACGTATTTAACCTTATCGTTTTAATAAATTAACTACATGAGCTATAAATAACTTGAACTGGCAATGAAGTTTGTGGCGAACCCAAAATTACGGGTTCATTTTCTGGACTTCTTAAGTATCGTATTTATTCCGAAGTCGAAATCGTGTACTTATCCGTGATAAATATAGGTATATTTAGAAAAAGGATTAGAAACATAGTTACTTGTTATATATTTTTAGGGTTCCGTACCCAAAGGGTAAAACGGGACCCTATTCGTCCCGTTTCGCTGTCCGTCCGTCCGTACGTCCGTCACCAGGCTGTATCTCATGAACCGTGATAGTTGGATAGCTAAAATTTTCACAGATGATGTATTTCTGTTGCCGCTATAACAACAAATACTAAAAACCAAAATAAAATAAATATTTAAGGGGCCTTCCATACAACAAACGTGCTTTTTTTGTGAACCCTTCGTGCGCGAGCCCGACTCGCACTTGGCCGGGATTTTTTATATTGTCATTCAGATTAAATTTTGCCTACTAAAAGGTTATTGAAAGGGAACCCTAAAATTCAAATGATTATCATAAGGATGATGCAAACTGACCATAATATAAGCATTATACTTCCGCAGGTTTGCTTTGGCTTTACAGCTTGATAAAAGCCTGTCAGAATACCCTCGTCACCCTTTGATTATGAGGGTTATGGTATAATTCGTCTTCACAAATCATTATTTAAAAATATTTTAAACCTTTAATAAATGTGACCAAAATGTAATAGGAATACCTATACATATAATTATTTAGAAGATTATTCATCATACGAGTGCCAGTTTAATCACATAGGTGCACATACTTGTGCACTGTATGAACGAGTGGTCGAAAAATAAAATACAATCACAATAAAAAATAACTTTTTTTTGTCTAAGACCACCTTTGATAGATAAATGTGGTAAGAGTATGTTTTTAAATCCCACGACTTCGAGTTGAGGAGAAACAAAAACTTTTATTAAAGTTTCGTTTTTAGGGTTCTATTCTATAGCCAAATGGCAAAAAACGGAACCCTTATGAATTCATCATGTCTGTCTGTCTGTCTGTCCGTATGTATGTCACAGCCACTTTTTTCCAAAACTATAAGAAATATACTGTTGAAACTTAGTAATTAGATGTATTCTGTAAACCGCATTAAGATATTCACACAAAAATAGAAAAAAAAAAGAAAAAAATTTGAGTCCCCATACTTAGAACTGTTTTTTTTATTTTTATCAAACCCATACGTTTTTCTAAACTGAATAGTTTGCGCGAGAGACACTTCTAAAGTGGTAAATTGTGTGTGCCCCCCTCCCCCCCCCCCCCGACCCTTGTAACTTATAATATAAGAGAATGATAAAACTAAAAAAAAAAATATGAAGTACAATTACCATACAAACTTCCACCGAAATTGGTTTAAACGAGATCTAAGAGAGACGAGAGACGTAAGTAGTATTTTTTTTATTACGTCATAAATCGTACACCGCTGCTATTTTCAGCAATGGACAATCTGTGGCTGAAATGATGATGATGAAAGTTTTAAACAAAAATATGCGTTAAATCGCTACCAGTTAATCAAAAGAACTACCCAAGGAAAGAATGACCTTCCTACAACATTCTAAACAAAAATTAAACGGTTCTCTTTGATAGATTGTTTTTGAATTTATTATTTGTTTGAGCTCTATGCAATATTAAAAAAATGTGTTATTGATATTAATTAATGAAAAGGGATTAGATTGTCTTTCTTTTAATTTAACGTACCGTGTGAGCTTTAAGAGACATGACACGTCGTGATTTGAGTCGAGATGAAATGTTACGAGCCGTGGGCATGTTGGAAAATGGTGCTATTCAACGCGTCGTTGCTGAGGCCCTACACACCAGTCTCTAAATGACCGCCAGAAGACAACCCAATATCACAGCGATGCAACTAGTACAAAGGCTCCAGGAGGACCACCAGCTGCTGGTGAGCGTTCAACCGTGCGAAGGAGGTTGCATGAAGTTAATCTTCATGCTCGAAGACCACTACGTGTTCCAGCATTGCGACGTGGCAATCCCGGTCGGCGATTTTCGTAGGCTCGGGAGCATTTACCATGGAGTGATCAAGAATGGTATTGGGTGCTGTTCACCGATGAGTCCCGGTTTGGGTTTCAGCTCGTTTGGATCCAAGGCAGCATGACTGCTCAAAAACACCACGAGGAGGTAGTAGAGCCTGTTATTGTAACACACAGAATGCAAGTGGGCCAGCAATTTCTACTTATGCACGATAATGTTCCTTCCCATACGGCGCGACTGGTGTCTCTCCGAGACCAATTTATAGTTAGATAGTAAAGTTAGATTTTGTAAACTATTTAGTTAATAAATAATTTCATAACAATTCTATTAATTTTCTTAAATATATAGTTTTTAAGAAAAAATAAAGATTTTTTTATACAAGGTTTCTACGGCGTTTTTAAAACTCCACATTTTTAACTTAAAACAAAAAATATACGAAATTATTTTTATTTTTTATTAAAGACCTTAAAATAAGCTGTCAATCTCCCATTTACTATATCAGAAGATTCTTCATAAATTTTTAGATATTTGATAAAATACAAAATATCCCTAGATTCTGTTGATGTGTGTACGTTTAGACCATAGATGTTTCGGGATTTTAATTTTATTGAATGTTAAATTCTGTATTTCAATATAATTATGGTTGTGCCAGCGCGATGTCTCAATTTTTAAAGAAAAAAAAAGAATATTTCCTTGTGGTACACCTGTCAAATGTCATTTCGTTTAAAGACAAGTTTATGAAGTTTACCTAATACTGCGGGATAATACTATGTATTAGTGGGAGGGATTTTGGGATTGTTGTCTCGGATAAGTAGCTTCCTAAAATTAAAATAGATCTTTACTTAAGGTAAGTTAGTTTAATCTTATAGTTATACTCTCTCCTTATCCGAGACAATTAACGAGTAGATGTTTAAAGTCAGGTTGTGAATAACTTTAGACAGTTTAAAAAATAATAATAAAATGTATTATTAAAGAAAAAATCAAACTTAAATATAACATAATTTTACAGATAGTTTTACCAATCAAATGTAAAGAACATAACAATCAATTAACTTATGTATTAGCAATAGTGATGATGTCCTCCGTGCCGATACGGCTACGGCGACTGCTACTGGATGCTGGGGCTTCGCTGATGTGCTCGAATGTGACTGACGTAGCCAATCTTAGCGGCGAATGTTCACCCGCATACGCCACATACGTTTGTCTTCGTGCTTCAAAGGTAAAAACATTTGCTTGTACAAGGTGTCTCCACTCCGGACGTACAGCCGCGCGCTCCTCCCAGTTCACTGGGGCTATATCGCACCTCTATATATGCCTTTTCAGGACGTCCTTATAGCGGAGAAACTGACCACCTTGTTTACGTTTCCCTTCTCGGAGCTCTGAATAAAAGACACGCTTTACCAGTCTCTCGTCGGGCATGCGTGATACATGTCCACACCAACGCAGTTGTCGTCTCATCAGATAGGCTTCAATGCCACCGACATTAGCCCTTTATTATTATTGTTATTAGCAATAGTATTACAAACAGCAACACTAAATTCTCTTAGGTCTTGATTGACCGGTCTATTGTAATGTCAGGCAAAAACAACAGAATAATTTTCTTTGTAATTAACATTTTGAATGGGCATGTCTGTCATGTAATGAATGTCTGTCCTAAAGAGAAAATGGATAGTTGTTTGGTTTGCTCGATGCATAATATATCGTGAAGTTCATTACGAGTGGTCGATCCAAGTAGTGGTAAGTTTCGTAAACTCATTTAATGTAATAAAATTGTATGGCGTGTCGCTCAACTACTGATCGTGTGAGCGATCCGTCTTAATTTATCAGAGCTAATTTATCTAAGAACTAGCAATTTCCCGTGACTTCGCTGTGTGTGGTGCTCATGTCGGGCAAATTAGGATTTAGTTACTTTGATATTTTCTGTAAACTTGCGCTATACGTTTAGGTTTCTCATTTTCACACATATTTCATTAACTCTCTACTCTCTACCATGTCAGTACACTGTACAGATCGTCACTCAATACATTTTTACATATAGTAACACTTTGCGATCTGCCCACTGGTGGATTTCACGTGGATGTGACATAGCTCAGGAGTTTCGTAAAACTCTTCGGAGTCTCCCGTGTCTGTGTTCTTCCATTGACTCAGTGTGTGTGCTTCGGGAGAATATCCTGCCACATTACACAAACCGAGCTGGCAATTGATTCATGGTGTACTTTCCTAGGGTCTTTGAGACCGCTAAACTAGAGGTACCCAGTCTCATGAGCCGAAGACTTTACATTTGATTACGGTTACATACACGGTTGCATTACTCCATTTTTATCAATTATTTCTTTGTTTTGTTAGCTCTTTTTCTCGGCTTCTTTGCCGGTTTTTTTTCTAAAGCCTAATGCACACATCATTGTTGCAGATTAGCATTAATATTATTATTATTTTCCATTTACCTCACTAATTTAATATTATATGGCAATCTTTTGACAACTTCCAAAATGATTGACCCTGGTTCTTTTGAATCCCTACGTTGCGAAAACCCATTTTTATCTAGACCTCCCCCAATACCTCCTAGGTCATGGCAGATTCCACCTACTTGTAGTATTCCCTCCCCAATCCGTTCTGATACTGTTAATGCCAACTTTTATAAAAAGCACGTAAATTTATCTAAGTGGAATCTGACATATTCTGGCCAAGGTTGTGTCAAGGAATTTTTTATTTGTGTTGAAGACAGGAAATTAGCTGATAATATTCCTTATGAGTATCTGGTTGTTCGATTTCATGAGCTTCTTTCTGATAATGTTTTTAAAATATTTTAGGACAGTTAGACAGCCAGGTCTTACTTATCAACTCCTTAGAGATCTCTTTTTTAAGACTTTTGGTCCGACAGACTTTGATTTTGTGACTGAACAGACTATTAGGAGCCTTAAACAAAATTTTGATCAACCTATCCGTGATTTTATAATACAAGTCACATATCTCAATAGTAAGCTTTCTACTCCTATTTCTGATTCGAACCTTTTACAAATTATTATTCATAATATGCATGCAAAATTTTTCCCTTGCCTTTCGGTACATATATTCTCCTCTTAGGCCACTCTTATAGAGATAGCTTCTCACTTTGAGGAATTTCTACCCTCTGCGTCTTGCCCTACATCAATATCCGATAACAGTCAGTCCCCCGTCCTTACGTGTTTAAAATGTAGTGGAACCGAACATTATTATAGCGACTGCTCAATTGTACCCAGTCCAGTTTGTTTTAAGTGCCACAATCCTGGTTATATCACCAGAAATTGTCCTAAGTGTAACCCAAGAAATTGCCAAAACCACCTACGGTACGATTCTCGTCGTACAGTGTCACCGGTAATTACGACAGACTCTTTAGACAATCGCCCGTTTATCGAAATTAATTTAAAGGGTGAACCTGTTAAAGCTCTTCTCGATTCTGGTGCTCAAATGTAGTTAGTTAGTGATGCCTTGAGTCAACAACTTGGTGTTTCAATTAATTCTAATTCCTTAGTTCCTTCTGTCATTTCAGTGAATAATTCTCCTATTGATATTTTGGGTTCAGTTGTTATTCCTGTTATGTTCAATGGTGATACTGATGATCATAGTTTTTTGAAAGCCCGTAATATGTCTTCTCCTGTGATTTTGGGAATGGAATTTTGGAATAAATTCGGTTTGACTTCTATTTTTAGCCAAGCTTTTAACAAACATGTTAAAGAAAATATGTTCTTGTCCTCTTTTGTTCCTCAACCTCTTTCTCAAAACATTTGTGAAGTCCGGTATATCCATCCGCGGTATGTTTGGACTCCTAAACAGGAACATCAACTGCAAAAAGTGATCTGTGAATTTGATAATATTTCATCAGAAAAGATTGGTCTCGGGAAAACCACCTGGCTTTCCCATAAAATCAATACCATCGGTTCACCTATTCGACAGAGGTACTATCCCCTTTCTCCAGCTAAGTTAAAAATTCTCAATGAAGAGATTGACTCAATGTTGGAATTAGGTGTCATTCGTCCATCTCGTTCTCCATGGGCTAGTCCAGTTGTGATGGTCACAAAGAAAGATGGTACAGTTCGTTTTTGTGTCGACAGTATAAAACTAAATAGTGTCACTGTTAGGGACTCCTATCCTCTTCCTCGTATTTCTGATATACTGGATAACCTTAGGGGTGCCAAGTATATGACATCCCTCGATCTCCGGAGTGCCTTCTGGCAGATTCCTTTAGCAGATAAGGAAAGCTGCGAGAAAACAGCTTTTATTGTTCCGCAACGTGGTTTGTTCGAATTTGTAAGGATGCCGTTTGGTTTAACAAATGCCGCTTCTGAGATGCAACGACTGACCGATATCGAATCGTCAATTTTGAATTTACCTCCACCAGTGATGACTGTGTCTTCGGGTACGTTGACGATCTGATCCTCGTTTCCCGTGATTTCAGCAGTCATTTAGCCCTGCTTCGCAAGGTTCGTGATCGTTTGTTACAGGCTGGCTTGTCTATCAACATCAAGAAGTGTGAATTTTGCAAAGGGGAACTTAAGTATTTGGGTTATATCGTAAATAAAAAGGGTCTTCAAACTGATCCAGGTAAGCTGGACACAATTAGGGATTATCCGGTTCCCATGACGGCTAAGGCTCTACGTGGTTTTATTGGTATGTGTTCTTATTATAGACGCTTTGTTAAGGACTTTTCTCCTATAATTGCCCCACTTACTGCCTTAATTGGTCCTAAGAAGGGTAATGATCCGATTGTCTGGAATGAATCATCCGATAGTGCTTTTAAAAAACTTAAGGAGGCATTAATTAATACTCCTGTTATTGGCTGTCCTGATTTTTCTAAACCGTTTATTTTAGAATGTGATGCTTCATCTGTTGGCCTAGGTGCCGTTCTCTCGCAAAAGTTCGAGGATGGTGAGCATCCTATTGCCTTTTATTCTCGCTTATTTACAATAGTCGAACGTAATTACAGTACAACGGAGCGCGAACTTTTAGCCGTTCTTGATTCCATTAAAAACTTTCGGTGTTATTTGGATGGAATGCAATTTACAGTTATAACTGATCATATGGCCCTTAAATGGCTCCTCACGTTGAACAATCCTTCTGGTCGTTTAGCTCGTTGGGCAACTGTTATCTCGCAATATTCTTTCGATATTGTTCATCGCAAAGGATCTCAGCTGGTTGTTCCAGATGCTTTGTCTAGAGTCCATATTTCCCCTCTCTCCTACGATCAAGGTCCTGATCAAACTGATGATCGCTGGTACAAGAAAATATTTTTGGGTACCCGTGATATTATAAACAAATGTTATGTACAAATGTTCCCAGCGTACGCTATTCAGAATGGCGTACTTATGAGGCGTATGCCTGTCGATAGTCCCTTGTCTGCTGATCCTTGGCGTATTGTTCTTCCCAAGGAGAAGGTTGATGAAATAATATGGGAGGTTCATAATGACTTTCCCTCGATTCACCCGAGAGCTACTAAGACCTACCTAAAGATCAAAGAACGCTATTATTGGCCAAATATGTTTCGCGATGTCTCTGAAACATTAAGCAGGTGTGATTTATGTAAGGCTTATAAAATTGCTAATACCCGACCTCGAGGGCAAATGTGTTATCCTAAGAATGTTACTCAACCTATTCAAATTATATCTATAGATCTCTGAGGGAGGTCTTTAAAGATATTAAAATATTAACAGAAGCGTCACAATACATTTTTGATAATATTATGTATGTTATAAAAATAAATTGGTTCGTTTAGCCTTAAATGTGATTCACATCATTAGAATACTAGAAATAAAAATAAACTTGCCGTTCCGAGCTTCAGATTAAAGAAAGTAGGTAATTCATTTTTGGGGAAATGTATAAAAATATTTAATAAAGTACCACAAACTCTTGTTGACTTGCCTGTTTATAAATTCAAAAACCACATTTAAAAAATCCTTATGGAAAAAGGATATTACAAAGTTGAAGATTACTTGAACGACAAGAGTGCATGGACTTAATAACCTGCCTAGCTCGCACTTACACTATCTTGTAATTGTATTTCCTGTAATAAAATCAGGCTGACAAAGGTGACTGAGTTTGTTGCGCCGCTTCTTCTCATCACCAGCCGATATGTAGTCCCGAAGCGGTGGTAGGAAAAAAAAATTGGGACATGTAAAAGTGCCATTGATGGCCAATTTGCAAAAATAAATGACTTTGAAAGAAGATTGATGCCGTTTCCGTTGCTAAAGCATTGGAAGTAGAGATATTTTATAGATTTGGTATTCCTCATTCAATTCTCTGTGATAATGCTACTGTTTTTCGCAGTAGTCAATTCAACCGCTTTTTGTCTTTATTTAGGATTGAGCCATTTTATACCGCGTATTATACTCCTCAAGCTAACACAGTTGAGAGATATAATCAGACAATTGTTACTTGTTTAAGTATTCTTGTCGAGGATAATCACAGGAATTGGGCAAAGTTATTACCCAAAGTCAAACTATACTTAAATTCTTGCATAAATCTCGCTACTGGTTTCACTCCTAACTTTTTCGTTTTTGGTAGGGAGGTGTCTTTTCCTTCTCATAGTGTTAAGAGTCAGACTCAGAGTTCTAATTTGGCCGAGAGTCGGACTCAGCATGCCTCTAATCTTTCTTCCCTTGCTGAAATTTATGCTGAAGTTTCCGATAACCTGGCAATTTCGTTTTTAAGAAGCTCTCGTGCTTATAATAAAAACCGATGTGATTTAGTTTTGAACGTCGGTGACACTGTATGGAGGCGAAATTTTTCTAGATCTTCAGGTGCTGACTTTTTCACTAACAAGTTTGCACCTCGGTTTGTCAAATGCCAAGTTATTAGGGTTATCTCTAGAACTACGTACTTTTTAAAAGACCTGGACTCATCTCATACCGGACAATCCCATATTAAGGACATTCTTAAGTAGTATTTTCTTATTTATTTATTTATTTATTTATTTATTTATTTATTTATTTATTTAGGATAACAAACAATTGTACAATTCCAAATACAAAATGTTTTAAAACAATATTACTAATTGCACAATCAGCACCGTTATCCCCTTCTTACATATGAAAAAAAATTATTGCCTCTTAATTTTATACAATCTATTAAATTAAATATACAGATACTTATGTAAGTTTCATTTTACATAATTTAGGTATTATGAGTCTATTTTAATCTCATCAAGTTTAAGTTTTACTTGTTTTTTAAATGCCATTGGTGTAAGCTTAAACAAATCGACATCTGAGAGATACATATTATAAGACTTCATTAATCGATGAAGTGGGGCTCGTTTACCAGCGTTAGTTTTACATATTTTGGACTCAAATAAACAATGGGCTCTAGTGTCGCGCAAGCGTTGAGACCGGCTAGGGACACGGTAGTACATTTGGTTTGTAAGATCATTGCAGTCCAGTTTACTTCTACAAATATTAAACAGCACTCCTTGGTCAAGGAGAAGTCTCCTAGCCTCGAGCGACATGAGTGAAAACTTACGTAGCAACACGTCGTAGGAGGACCTCGCGTGAAAACACTTATAATTAGTAGTCTTAAGAAATTTACGTTGCACGCGCTCAAGCTGATCGACATACTTCGAATAATATGGGTTCCAGATAACACTTGCATATTCCAGCTGGGACCTGATTAGTGACCTATATAGAAGCAAATAAGTGGAAGCCTTTTTAAAGTTATTGCAGGCTCGAAAAACAAAGCCGAACATTTGGAATGCTTTACTTACAATGTTAGTAATATGAATATCAAAATGCAGTTTAGAATCAATAAGCAGACCAAGATCTTTAATTATAGAGACTTCCTGCAGAGCAGTATGACACAATTGATAGGTAAAGTTGGTGACATTTATCTTTTTCGTAAAAGTTATTGATTTGCATTTAGCCAGACTCAAGTGCAGTTTATTATCAGTACAGTACACTGATAGACGGTCTAAATCTTCTTGAAGCTTTTCGCAGTCACTTATATCCATAATTCTCCGATAAACCTTGAGGTCATCTGCGTAGAGTATAAATTGTGAATTTTGGAAGCATGCATTTATATCATTCACAAACAAAGCGAAGAGAAATGGCCCCAAAATTGAGCCCTGAGCTACGCCAGACGTGACACTCAACAGATTGGAGGAATAGCCATTTATTACCACTCTCTGTGTTCTATTCTTAATATATGATAGGAACCAGCGAAGCAGATTTCCACGTATGCCATTATAAGCAATCTTTTGTAGTAAAATGCAGTGGTCTACCTTGTCGAAAGCTTTGCAGAAGTCTGTGTATACTGCGTCCACTTGTATTCGTTTATCCATACTCTCGAACAAGAAGTTAGTATAAATCAAAAGGTTGCTTATAGCGGAGCGGCCCCTCACAAAACCATGCTGCTGAGGAATAATAATATTGTGAATTTGTGGATAAATAAGGCTATGAACTAGTTTTTCAAGTACTTTTGTTACAGTTGACAACAGAGAAATAGGGCGATAATTTGCAACGTCACTTTTGTTACCATTTTTATAGATGGGTGTTATATTTGCTGTTTTCCACTGGTGAGGTACGACTCCTTCTATTAAGCTTTTATTGTAGAGTATGAAGAGGGGTTCGCTGATGGACTCGGCTGTTTGTTTTAAGAAAAGTGGTGGAATATTGTCAGGACCCGTACTCTTAGTAACATCCAGGGATTTGAGTGCGTTCGTGATGTCACATTTCGATAAATGTATGTTGGATATACTTATATTGTTTATTGACGATGACTGCAGGTTGTTCAAATCCACATTATCAATATTACTAGTTTCATACACAGATCCAAAAAATTTAGAAAAGTATTCAGAAATTACTTCTGGGTTATCAGATTCGTATTCATTAAATTTAATTATGTTAGGGATTCCAGATTTTTGCTTACGATTATTTATATATTTCCAAAATATTTTTAAATCCTTTTGTATATTTAGTTCAACACTCTCTATGTATTTACTAAAACATTTTCTGCTTAACTTTTTAAATCTACCTCTAAGTAAAGAGAACTCATTATAGTCAGCTGAGTTACCGTATTTTTTCCAACGTGTCCAAGCCCTGTTTTTATTTTTAAATATATGTTTTAGTGGTTTAGAGAACCAAATTGGAAATTCGTTACTTGTTACGGATCTAATAGGTATGTGTGTTTGTATGATTTCATACAACTTTTCGTAAAAAGCATTCACCGCTAAATCAGTAGGTAAGTCTCGCAACATCATGGCCCAGTCTACGCTATCAATATTCTCATTTATGTCGGTATAATTCCCTTCTGCAAAACGATATTTTGGTGTCAAATATCTTGACAACGGTATATGTAGCTGATTGACATTTGTCAATATCAAAAGAGGTGGGTGTAAACAATCAATGGGGACTAAAGTTGTAGGTGGGTGTTCACAGGTGTATACCTCAGCATTTGAGATGAACAGATCTAATATGCGGCCTTTACTATTAACTAAACCGTTATGTTGCCTACCGTTAATTATTGATAGAAAATTACGAAAATGTTTGTGTAAGGTGGTGTTGCAACTCTCTAGACGTATATTATAAGTGTAAGGACTTATTTCGTACCAGTCTAACTTAGGTAAGTTAAAATCGCCAAACTTATTATTGCTTTCATTATTTTTTTTCGTTTAGTAAATATTTCTTAGTTTATCAATCTTGTTTGTCTGCTGTAAGCTTTCTAAACCGCATTATGGTTGCTTGCTTATTTGTTAGGGTTGCCAACTTTTGTTATAGGGTTGTCAACCTATTATTGTTAACTTAATTATTATTTTTTTGTTGGAAAGGGTGTGCTGCAGCATTATGCTGCGGAACTCTTTTGAAGTTAAACTTTTTATTTATTTTTTCTTGGCCACCTATTATAATTTTCTTTTTAATTAACATTTTGAATGGGCATGTCTGTCATGTAAAGAATGTCTGTCCTAAAGAGAAAATGGACAGTTGTGTGATTTGCTCGATGCATAATATATCGTGAAGTTCATTACTGGTAAGTTTCGTAAACTCATTTAATGTAGGTAATAAAATTGTATGGCGTGTCGCTCACCTACTGATCGTGTGAGCGATCCGTCTTAATTTATCAGAGCTAAATTTATCAAAGAACTAGCAATTTTCCGTGACTTCGCTTGTGCAGTTTTTAGTTTATTTTTTATCCATAGTCTACCATCAATTTGTACTTCATTTTTCCGTAATGTAAAAGCTCTCAAGATGTTTGTAATCTTGGTTTTCCTTAGTATTAAGTAGGAGTGTTCTTTGTTATAGTATCAACAAAGGACCCGATCTACGGGTTCTCCCCCCTACCTGCCGAAGCGCTAGCTTTAATTAGCACCAAATTGACCTGCTACGACTAGCACCTACTAGTTTATATTATCCTGTTGCGTTGAAAAGAAACGATCCTGCGCTAGCAACGACTTCTGCGAGGAAAAGAAACGATCCTGCGATAGCAACAACTATTTAATCCGACTGCAAAGGATAAGGGCGACTATCCGGCGCCGACAGCTTCGTTATTGTTTTTTTACTTTTCGATAAGCCTGTTCATTGTATTTTTTTTTTGGTTTGGAATTTCATACCTCTAAATTCTGTGTAATTTAATTATTTGTTAAATAAATAAGTTTTTTTTTGCGTTCTCAATTAAAATTCCCCACGCAAGCCACACAACACAAAATATTTATTTTTGTTCTTATTTTAATTTTACTTTAATTTTTTTTTTCTTTTTCATTTTCATTCTGTTATTTTATTTTCGTATGCGCGTGGTGTGGCCTTAATCGGACGCACCAAACGTAGCAATATCCAATGCAATCAGAAAATAACAATTATTTTTTCACCCAACCATCTCAAAGTCCTAGCACTAAAAAGGGTTAAATAAAATAAAAATAAAAAACTAGGAACCGACTTAAATATGGACTAAAGGAGAAAAATAATATTTTGTAAACAAACATAGGTACCTAATTAGTTATTTTTGGAGTCGGTGCAAATAAACACATTTTAACTCTCCATGGAGTTCATTGAGCACCGACTCCAAAAAGGTTGTGTCTCCATGTTTAGTTTAGAAATTTTATTTTTATGTTTGTTACCTATGTTTTTTTTTTAAATAAATATAATTTTTCGCCTTTTAGTTCATTTTTGAAGTGGGTTCCTAGTTGTTTAAACTTTTTTTTAACAAATTAAATAACTAATGACTAGGCAGTATGGGCCTGGTAGACCTTAGCCTAAATGAGGAGTAAAAAAAAGAAATCTGACATTTGTCACTGTCAGACAACAATAGCTTTCATTCGGAAACGCATACAACATATTTAAAAACATTATTTTTCTGTTAATTAAACAAAGATCTTTAAAAATCTTAAAGCTGTGTAGAGTGATAGCGTTTAGTATTATTTAGTTTTATTTTTATTTTTAAAAAATCATGTCCTTTAAAGGTAGAAATTCGTGCTTACCATATTTTGTGTATTGTTTTTACACAATCGTGTTTCGCCAGTTACTTTTAAAATAGGTCAATTATTCATTTGTACAATTATGCAAATATCTAGTTTTTGTAACTTTCATGACACTGTTTTCGTGATCATTTGCCCACGAAGGTTATGAATTAATACACCACGAAAAGTTACGGTTTTCTAAATCTCTACTTTGAGATCTCAATGTATCATCAATTCACTGGTCTTAAAATGTTTTCTTTATATTTGTTATCCCAAACTTGTAGAACAAACACAATCCTCTCGTTTTTGTGCAGAACTGGGACTGAAATCCTTACAGCAATGCCAAGTCGAGTGGTTCGAGATGTTAGGAAGCCTGCACAACATGGCATGTTTCTCAGCACCTCGACTGACCGATGAGTGTTAAATTTAAATACACTAGAAGATATCCATCAAGTTGCTATGAGGCGAGTAATTGAAAGAGCCTTTAAGGCCTTAACACCACCCTAGTGCCTAAAATCTCGAATATGAAAATCAAATTGTCAGAATACCTGTTACTTGAATCTAAAAATTTTAAATACTATATGCTAGAAGAGGATTTAATAAACATCTTGAATTGAATAATTCTGATTTTCCGTTAAGTCCCTTGGATTAAAACATGCACAAAAAAGTGTCTATTTTTTCATAAATTGCAAATGTTCTCTTAAACGGCACAAGCTATTTCATTACTGTTTTCACACAAAACAAGATTTTGGAAATATACATGTTTTGAATTGAGAGTTTTATTCGAAATTTCTCGTTAAAGGCATTAATTTTATAAAAAACATGTTTTTCCGATTTTTAGAGGTCATCCGCACGCGCGAAAATGTATAGGCACGACGCGTCAAGGTCATTCAAGCGTGTTAAGGCCTTAATGGCCAATTTACAGAAATAAATGACTTAGACTTTGACAAGTAGGTGTTATGTATTTCTTCGAGATTATTCACGAACGCACTTGAAGACGTCATCAAGATACTGGAGTGGAAAGGTAAGGGCAAATGTAACGTAAAGGTAAGGGCATTAATGGCATCAATTTGCCACAAAATGTAAGCCAGCTGTTGTAGCAAAAGCCATTAGCAGAAAATATAATTTCTATGTAAATATGGTTCTTTTTAACAATTATTTTGTATCAAATAACAGAAAATGCCAGCACGTTTGCTACTAAATTAATTAATACTAATTATAAAATTAATTAGTAGTGTAGTATTGTAGTTTTTAATACCTTATTTAACCTTAATGTAATGTTATTGTGTAACATTTATTGTTCTAAACGAATTTAACGATTTTGTATTTATGTAAATACATTTTGAGACTAAATTTTCATTTTTATGAAGCTTTGCATATTCGTTTTAATATATTTATATACAAAGTCTATTTGAATAAAAATAACGATAAGCATACTTTTTAGTTTTTATTTCTGTGCCTACGTCTATACAGTAGTAACTCAGCAGTAATCAACCCTATCGTATATTCGTGCGAGGCTAACTGACAGGCATACGAACGCGCGTGAGGTGAGGCGGGGGTGAAATTTGAATTTGAACTGGAGTTATATAGGCTCTTAATGTCAGCCAACGCATAGTCATTGATTAATATTCAATTATAAGTCTTGGCGTCTCGGAAAAGGTTAATAATTCGCTATCTTGCAATCTTAAAACGACTTCTAGTAGTGAGAAGCGGTAAAACATAAAATGCAAACAAGCTTTGAATTCAGAAACATATTCATAATATAATAAGGTTGTGTTTTAATTAATTAAATTTGTGTTTTGCGCTCTTTCGTTATCGTTTCAGTTGACCAATAGTATTTCAGTGTTCTTTGTTGTGTCATGGTATTGATGTGTGAGTTTGGTTACACTGGTTCTCCATACAAATTAGTGATCATGCTATTTCTATTTGATCCTGTTCTGTGGTTTCATCAATATAGGATGGCGGGTTTACCAATTTAACTGATTTTGTATTTAAATAAGTACTTTTCTAACTAGGTTTTTTTTAAATCTTGATGTGGGTTTCTTAGAAAAAGTCACCGCGTATAGTATTTGAAGACCAAAGTGAATATTTCAACGTATTTTGTAGCATACAATTTAGTTCAAAAGTATCGCACAGGTTTTAGGTTAAATGTGTATAATGTGCTTTATTGATCTTACGTTTATTGCGAGAATAAATAGACTTTGCGTTGCTCTGAAAAGAGATTTATTATTGTCAACAAACTATCATACATGTTAAGTGTTATAAATGTTTTAAGAAATACAACCTAAAATCTTACCTGAAAAGAGAAACAACATTTAATGCTATTATTTCGCTAATATTAAATTATTAAATGTTTTAGTTTACGTAAATATCGTATATCGTAATTTCTTATATTGTGACAGTGACATTGTCACTCATTAAGGTGCTAAACATACTTTTTCAGCACAAGCAAAAAGGTTAGACATTGCGCGGCAAATTAAAAATAATGAAAGGTGACGAACTTCATTTTACATCTCCCCCCCCCCCCCCAAGATGTATCTACCTACTCCTGCAGCACTGGAACAAGTTTCGTTAAATGAAAGAGATTAGATTCACATTTTCTATGTCCTGTGTCAATTCTGTATATTGTGTTTGATATTTTTTTGTGTAGTACATTCATGAGCTATAGTAGTCCAGACTTGTTTATCCTTTTTTTCGTTTATTTTACACCTAATTTTGTTAACTAAAGTTTGGTTTAGTCGTTCATTCAAACCATTTGAAAATGGTGCATTAACTGCAGTGAAGACAATGGGTATGTCTTCTTTATCTAAAAACTCTTTGATTTTTTTGAATTTATACCTGGATACTGGTCCGATAAAATCATACCAATCTTATTTCCACCTTGTGTCACTTTTTGTACTAGCTTTATAAAATCACTAGAGCTTTGTGTTTTCGAATTTAAAATACAGGCATATCTTGTAAAGTGATCCACTAGAAGGTGCAAATATGTCTTTGTAGACCGTGAACCACCAAATCCGCCAATGTTGTCAATTGATACTATTTCAAATGGGTAGGTTGCAGGGCCCAAATGAGACATAAGTCCATATTTATATTGTCCTCTTGTTTTATTTCTTATACAGATTTCACAATCTTCACAAGTTTTTTTAATATTGTAAATCATGTTTTTCGCTGTGTAAAAAGGAGTTATTTTGTTTTTCAGTTGTTGTATTCCAATGTGACAGTAAAGGTAATGTATTTGTTTGATAATATTTTTACTATATTCTTCAGTCAGTTATATTTTTTCTCTTTTTCCAGTCTTTTTATAGTAAACTTTATCTTTATATTCTAATTATTTTTTATTCTGTTGTATAACTTCATTTTTTTCTTGGTCCTTTTGAATATCTTCTAGCTTAATTATGTTAACAATCCTTAAATTTTCTTCTTGATTTTCTTGCGGTTCTAATACTGGATTTCTACTTAAACTGTCTGCTTCAATATTGTATTTCCCCGGAGAATATATAATCCTAAAATTAAATTGTGATAAATAGAAAGTGAGTTCACCTAATTCTTCGTCCGTTCTAGCCTTTATATTCATTTTTTCCAGAGGTTTATGATCAGTGAAAACTGTAAATGCTTTTCCAATGAGCCAGTGCTGCCAATATTTTACTGCTTCTTTTATTGCTAAACACTCTAGATATATAGCTTTTTTTTTTTCTGTGCATTATTCAGTTTTCTTGAAAAATATGCTACAGGTATTATGCTACAGGTATGCTACGGACGCTGTCTTAAAACAACCATAAGACAATGGAGAAGAAAATTCTCCATTGTCTTGTGGTTGTTTTAAGACAGCGCCCGTCCCTTCAATACTGGCGTCTGTATAAATATTTATTGGAAGTTCTGGATCAAATATCTCTAAAATTGGTTTTTGACACAGCAATTCCTTAATTTTTTCAAAAGCCTCTTGACATTTATCCGACAATACAAATTTTTGTCCTTTCCTCAACAAATTATGTAAGGGGTCTAATATAATAGATACGTTTTGTATATATTTTCCATAAAAAAATATTTTACCTAAAAACTGTCTAATGTTTTTTTGTGTTTTAGGTATTGGAAATTGTTTTATTGCAATTAAATTATCTTTCAGGGGAGTGATTGTATTATTTTGTATTATGTGACCCAAATATTTAACTGAGTTCTGTGCAAAGTTACATTTCGAAAATTTTAGTCTGAATCCTTCTTTTGATATTGCCTCCAATAATAATGATAGGTGTTTTATATGGCCGGAAAATGTTTCAGAAAAAATTAAAATGTCATCTATATAATTAACAGTGAAATCTGTCAATTTATGTTTTCTTATAATGCTACTTAAAACTCTTTGAAAAATTGCTGGAGACGTTTTTAAACCGAACGGTAAGCACGTCCATTGAAAGTGTCCATCTTGGGTGACAAATCCTGTTTTATGTCTGTCTTCAATTTTTAAAGGAATAGCCCAAAAAGCTGAATTTATGTCTAAAGTTTTGAAGTATTTACATCTTCTCGTTTTAGCCATTAAATCCTCGATTAGTGAGAAGGGTTGAGCTTGTGGAACTACAATTTTATTTAAATCACGAAAATCTATACATAGTCTTGATTTTTTTCCTTCTTTATTTTTATAAGCCAGTGTTACCGGGGCAGCGAAAGGACTGTAAGACTCCTCATTTAAGTTTTCTTGTAATAATTTCGATATCTGTTGTTCTATTTCTTTCTTATCTTGAATAGTGCATCGATACGGTCTTTTACTACAGTACTTATCAATTAACAAATCAATATGTGCTTCATATCCTTTTACGGTACCAACATCATATTTATCTTTCGCAAATATAAATTTATATTTGTTTATTAGTTCTTCAATTTCTGCTTGCTGTTCTTTGTCCAAATGTTTAATTGTTATATTAAAGTTATCCACTTCAACATGTTCATTAAAGTTTATTTTATATTTATCATCGTTTTCATCAATAATTTTGTTTATTATATTTTTATTTTTATTGCTATTAAGTGTATCCTCCTTCTCATTCTTGTTATCCGATCTCTCAGTTGTGAGTTTTGTGTTTTCATCACAAGTATTGTCACTGTTATATTCCAATTCAGAGTTTTGTAAGTTTTGCGTTATTTCTAATCTATCATTTTGAATAAGATGAATTTTTTGTATACAGTCTAATCCAATTAAGAAGTCTTAATCAAAATTATCTTCCTCCACTACAAACACATTCATATTTTCCTCAATATCGAATATCTTTATCTTCAATATAATCATTCCTTTAGTGTTTTTTACACCATTAATCGTTCAAGTTTGTGTTTTTAAAATCACTTTGTTCACAATTATTTTTCAGGGACAACAATCTAGAATTTATCAACGACACATTTGACCCTGAATCATAAATTCCCATGGTTTCTAAGGTATTATTTAATAACATATTAATTTTGATTAATGGTGGAATCACTAGTTTTTTGGATTTATTTGATTTAGCTCTACTTCTAATTCAGAATTATTGACACTCCTTATTGGATCCCGTCTAGGTTTATCCATACTTTTGAACCAACACGAGGATTCAGAATGATAACGGTTCCGTCTATTTCCTTGTTCACATATTTTGCACGGTTTTACTCTTTCATCATTTTCTTTCATTTTATTATCAAAATTCTTTTTCTCGATAGTCTTTTTATTTACTAAATGTTCTAAACTCCTGATAATGTTAAATAAGTCTTTAGTGTCTTTTAAATTACTTCGATCAATTTTATCAGCTATAAAATTTGGAAGTCCAATAGCAATAAGGTCAATTAAAGTAGGTTTATCCATAGATTTATTAATCTCCAATAAAAGTCTTTCCTTTTTAATTGCATATTCTAATATTGATCCTTGTTTATATTTGAATAACATTGCATACCTAACTGGCAACCAGCTCCTGTCCATATAAGTTTCACAAAAGTTTTCTTTCCATATTGACCAGTTCGAATCAACGGTATATTTTATGAGCATAGAACTTTTTTTTTTTTTTTTTACTTAAGATGGGCTTACTCTTGACCTGATCTTGCTCTAGAGCATAGATGGGATCTACGATGGAGCGAGCTTGCCCAGAAGATGCCTATTCACAGAAGATGCCTTAGAACTATACCAATTAAGACATGAATCATCCAAGAATAATCGTACGGCCTCAATCTTCTTAGTATCTTCATCTATTTCGAGACGAGTACATTCTGTTTCAAAAATATTCATCCATTGGGATACATTTGAAGTTCTCAGAGTGAATTTATCAATAATAAATTTTTCTTTTAATATTCCAATATTACTAGGTTTTGGTGTAGATGCTTTAAATTCCGCAAAATTTTCAAGAATCTTTGTTAATGCCTCTTCTGAAATACCAGTAGCAGAACTCTGTATTTCTGGTGTTAATTCTTGCAACAAATATCCCTTAAACTGCATATTGCCATCTTCATCCAAGTAAGTTTCACGAAGCTCTGGAGTCATAAAAATCCATACTTGTCTTTTATCATGTCTTCTTTGTAATGTATTTCTTACTTTTTGAAAAGCAGGTGTTGTTATCAACGTTTCATGGTATCTTGCCTGTTGAAACTGTTCCGGGATCAAAAACATATTTTTATCGGTGCCCGTAATTGAGGTAATGCAGATTGTATTTGTTTTTGGATCTTCACTCGCCTTTACGACAAATTCAAATTTAAACTTTTCCATTTTTATCAAAATAGCCGTAAAAATGTTGTTTTATAATGTGCTTTATTGATCTTACGTTTATTGCGAGAATAAATAGACTTTGCGTTGCTCTGAAAAGAGATTTATTATTGTCAACAAACTATAATACATGTTAAGTGTTATAAATGTTTTAAGAAATACAACCTAATATCTTACCTGAAAAGAGAAACAACATTTAATGCTATTATTTCGCTAATATTAAATTATTAAATGTTTTAGCTTACGTAAATATCGTATATCGTAATTTCTTATATTGTGACAGTGACATTGTCACTCATTAAGGTGCCAAACATACTTTTTCAGCACAAGCAAAAAGGTTAGACATTTCGCGGCAAATTAAAAATAATGAAGGGTGACGAACTTCATTTTACATGTGTTTATTTAAAAAAAGGTTAGGCGGTTTTAAAAACAAACAAAATTCCGTGCTGGCCAACGGTTATTTTTCACACTTTATTTTTCTTAATTTGCTTCTGTACGGTCATGTACTTGCAAATACAGTCACGGGCAAAAAAATTTTTTTCTTTTTTTCTTTACGTTGTTGTGACTGGGTGTAATGGATAAACTGAGCTTAGTCATATTTTTGGAGGCTACTGTACAAAATGTAAATTCGCTTGCAACGGTGTATCAGTGTCACTAGAACGCTGTTTGATTCCAAATGTCTTATAAGAGGCGAACTTTCTTTACCTACTTTTATAAAGTAGTGGTTCTTCAAAAAATCTTACCATTACCAATCTTGGAAAATAATATTATAAACAATCATAACCAACCAATGGATAACACATCGTTTTGAACCGACTTAAAAAAAGGAGGTTCTCAGTTTGACCCGTATGTTTGTATGTATGTATTTTTGACCGCAATTCTCTCGCGTTTAGCTAATCCGGTTTGATGCGGTTTTTTGAAAAGTAATTTTTACATTTTGGGGTAGGTTTTAGTGTGCATATCATTATGCTGAGCTGATGATGGAGGCCACAGAACTCATTAGCGGTTGAAAGTCAATATATAATACTGCGATTTTAGTGTATTGGGCAGACGTGGCGCTTACGAGGTAGCAGTCAGTAATTTTATTTACTGGGGGCGTAAACCAATACACCCAGAAACGAGAAAAAAAAATTGTTGGTCTTTTAAATTGAATTAGGCATTGAACGCAAGACCTTATGGTTACGACACTTCTGTTAATAACGATATTTTTAAACAATTTCTATAATGATGATAGATAAAGTATTTTTAGTCCTAACACTAAAAAAAAGGTGAAATAAAAAAAGTTTTAAAAAACTAAGAATCGACTTCAATAATGAACTAATAATAAAAAGCGAAAAATATTTTTTTAAACTAAAACATACCTACTCAGTCATTTTTGGAGTCGGTGTGATTAATAAACACATTATAATAACTCTCCATGAAGCACCGACGCCAAAAATAACTGATTAGGTAGGTATGTTTTAGTTTAGAGATTTAAAAACATAGCAAACATGAAAAACATAGCCTTGAACGATTACAATCAGCGTTAGGGGAGTCTGCCCCATCTCGAGCAACAGTTTTGAGATAATCAGTGCATTTAAAAGGGGTAAAACAAACCTCTAAGATGACCATGGAAGAGGTAGCCCACAAACGGCAGTTAATGCAGAAAATGTGTAAACAACTAAAATGATGGTGAGATGATGATATCGAGAACATTCTTGGCGTTAGTTCGGGATCGTTAACATTATTTTGCATCATCATCTTGGAGTAAGAAAGCTTTGTTGTTGTTGGATCTTGCGATTGCTCTCAGACACTGAAAAACAGGCCCGTCCGTGTGGATTGGTGAAGAAAACGTGTTTCGGATATCATCACAGGCGACAAAACGTGGATTTATCAATATGCTCCGGAAAATAAGAAACAGTCGTCAGTATATATGGGTCTTTTTGGAAGTAAAGTTACCGACAAAACTGTATTAACCTCGTAACGTTGGTAAATAAATGGTGGTAAGTTTTTTTTTTCTCGCAGCGGGCATACGTGTCGATAACAATGTTTGAAAATCATAGAACTGTAACCTCCCCGAGAGTGAAGAACAAACTTGGGGAATCATGTTGCAACAATATCGATGTTTATTCCATTATGAAAAAGTTGTTTTTTTTTAAATTTGAGATGGGCTTACTCTTGACCCCAATCTTGCTCTAGAGCATAGATGGGATCTACTATGGAGCGAGCTTGCCCAGAAAATGCCTATTCACTCTGGTCTTAATTCATTAAAAAAAAAACCCGACTGCGTAAAAAGTGAACTTAAACGATGAAAACAAGATTTATAGAATCAGTTTGCAGTCTGAGGCATAAAATCCATCAACAGCATAATTATGATTGATCTTGGTTGCACTGCGTTAGTTAGAGGGATCTTCTAAATAAAACGAAATTATAATTACTAATAAAAATATATTGATATTAACGCGCGAAAGCACAAGGACGATGCGTAGTAGAATGACGTCCCGATGACAGATGACCGCTAGTGTCGGGAACCGCTCATAGGGATGCTCCCATAAATCGATTCCTCGCTAACAGTTCGGCCATCCTGCAGCTTCTTCTCCTCCTCCTCCTTCGAAGGAGAACTCGGTCCGCCACGATGTAAAGTTGCGTCTTCCTCCGATGTATCCGTGGGCGCCTGGTTGTTTGGTTACCATAGCGACCACGATGAAGTTGTTCTCTTCTTCTCCCACCAGAAGGCGGCTGCTATTTATCACAAAGTAAAATTCGAAAACTACACTTAGCGTGGTTGCTCAACCACGAAATACGACAACAAGCGCCTCAGATAGCATGTTTGTTTACTCACATTGTTAGACTTTGTACTGTAACATAGTCAAAAGAAGATTAACTAACATGTCATTCAGCTCATTATTCACCCAACAACAAGAAAGCGTAGGATAAGTTATCATCAACAAGATTAATCATTCTACCAAGCGAAATCTCACACACATGGAGCGTCAAATCACTCATCATGAAGTTAACTTAAATGTTACATATCCTTGATATTGAACTGAACTCGTTTTACTCCACATACACCAAACTGAGCATAGAGTTACGTCAAGTATTCATCTAAAAGTCACAAATCTTTAATATTGGACCAATTCAGGTTCTACTCCCCATTCACTAACCTACCCCCAAAAGTAATTGCTTTATGCCTTCATTCAGTCGTAGTGTTATTGGTTACCTCATACCTGTTATGTTTAACTTAAGCTGACTTTCAACTGTCCTTGGTTAAATTTGAATGTCTTGAGCGACACAGACACCCTCAACAATAACATTGTTAAGGTTCAGCGCAGTTCCAGTTAGGGGTGTGGATCTGCCGGCACCTTTTCAGTACTCTTACGTCATGATTGTGATGACTGATACAACATCCACCATACACCATCGGTTAAACGACATCGCTGGTATATGCCACCTCTAGATAATATTATAAGTAACTTACAGTCATTGAATCAAGTTTTCTGTCAACAAGTCCTTTGTCGGCCATCCTGTATCTTTATGCATTCCGTATTACGTTAGCAAATCCCTATCGATCGGCCACATTTGTATTCGTATCAGAACTATGTTTACTGAAAGTGCAATGCAGTCCCCAGTCTCATAGGTTACTCTTGCTCACTGACGCAATCCCCTAACAGCCTGCGTTTGCGTTTCCCAGTCAATATGCTTTGTTGCACTCTGGCTCCTGATGCAATCCCCTGGCGGCTATCATCAGAGCTACCTTCTTGCATAATTTAGTGATAACGCTATTCCCTGTTGGCGCTTATTGTTGCACTCTGGCTACTGATGCAATCCCCTGACGGCTATCATCAGAGCTACCTTCTTGTGTAACATGGTGCTAATGCGTTCCTCTGCGGGCAGTCATTGTTACACCGTGGCTACTGATGCAATCCCCTCACGGCCATCATCAGAGCTAAGTTCTAGTACGAGTATAAATGCGTTCCCCTGTGGGCAGTCATTTTTACGCTGTGGCTACTGATGCAATCCCCTCGCGGCCATCATCAGAGCTACGTTCTAGTTGGATGTAGTGTTAATGCACTCCCCTGTCGGCAGTCATTGTTACACTGTGGCTACTGATGCAATCTCTTCGCGGCCATCAACAGAGCTAATTTATAGTACGAGTATAAATGCGTTCCCCTGTGGGCAGTCATTGTAACACTGTGGCTACTGATGCAATCCCCTCGCGACCATCATCAGAGCTACGTTCTAGTTGGATGTAGTGTTAATGCATTCCCATGTGGGCAGTCATTGTTACACTATATTTGCTGATACGGTCCAAAGCTCTACCAAAAACATCGCGACCATCGCCCCGCTCGGCAGTCGCATAGTCGGAGCTATACTCCGGCTCTGGCCCCGCAGTCGGCCACGCAGCCGCGACATCCCAGCTTAGCCCCTGAGGCAGCTGGCGAGCCACGACTGCTCCACACCAAGACATCTCTTCACATAATAATAGCATGGATAGTATATTACTACATTAACTTTACAGTTTACAGATGAAGTAGACTTTATTGGCAATATACATTTCGGATCATCATGACCATTAACCTTACTGTTTAAACGACAATATGTCAAATGTCAATGCAAGTATTTGCGACAACTTGCCAACAGTACAAAGTGATTGTTCTAATAAACCACAGCTACTCACCCTGTTTCTATCAATTTATGTTATTCACCAGATTTTCCAATAGTCCACATAACAACACATGTTGTATGCTGGCAATACAAACATGAGAAACATAATAGTTCAACATGATAACCATAATGTGTATCATTAAAATTAACTTGTACTGCCATCCTCCAATACTCAAAATATAAGTTTAGTATCATGAAAAGATGCATTCTCCCAACATACATGAAAATAGACAACTCATAAGCCATGAAGGAATCCGAATGACATTACTGACCTGTTTATGTTTTCATACCAAACCATTTTACTGTAATAGGTCTTAACTGCATCAGACCTCATATCCGTCACTCCACCAAGGTGGTCTTCTTAGTCAGTTAGTCATAGATCACAGCTCTTTCATGCAAACAGGACTCCATCCCATGCATTTATTTTTGTCGTAATGCTTAAGCATATAGTCACTTTACATAGAATTAAGCTCTAAGCAGTTTTCAGTCAATCAGCAGTATCAGTGGTTGACTGGTAGAGGACACCACAAGGCATTAGGTCTTTCTGTTACAATAATGGTGTCATTAATCATTTGTCAATATTTGACCAGTAAAGCCAAAAGTCAGTGTATCCAAACCTAGTAAAATTGATGAATTTTCATGCTAATTAAGAATGTTAAAGTGTTTAATAACTTCAACAATAGATAACATAACTTTCAAAACCAGGCTAACACTTAGCTTTTAACTTGCTCAACTTGATGACTAACAAGACCATTAGCAAGATCAAGTTCTCACTATCACAATCTGGCAGGAGCAATGTTTGTTTGCCATTCTTTGTCAAACTTTAATAAGGATATTACAAGATCTAGTAATAAGACAGCAATATTTAATGATACTCACCAAGATTTGCACTTTTCTCTATTTCAAAACTAAGTTACAATAAGTTTGAGTGTCTTCAAATTACCACTGTGCCAACCTTCAATGAATTCCTGGACAGTGTTACAATCAGCTGCAGGTGTTAGTCATCATCCATGCAGATGCAGCATCACAGTGCAGTTGCACATGCACAACTAAAACTTAACATTTATCATTAAAATATGCACACAATATTTATGCTAACAATCACCAGTCAGTGTACAATATTGGCTACCAGCACTTCCAAAGCAGCCAAGGGGTGGATGTCTACGGATACGGAGCGGAGACACTACAAAACAGACCCTGGAGAAGAGAATCATTTAGAAATTAATTCACTGCTTGTGAATCTTACAGTTACTTTATTTCAACAATGCAATAAGATTTACCTTGCAACAACTTTATAAAGTTTAGTATTCATTTAGTTTGCATTTTGTAACTGATCAAGTTGTTAAATCACCCATACCTCATATCCTTACACTCTAATGCTGTTCCTTACACAATTATTTAGTGTGATCAACAATTGATATTTACCAGAAGAAACTGTAACTCAGAGTAAGCATCGACACTGCTTATTTATTTATTTATTTAATGATAGGTACACTGACAGATTACAATAACTTACTTCAGTAATTCCTTACCTGTTTCAGCCTTTAAATGAAGTTAATAATATTTTAGATTGACCTTAACATGTATTGTGTAAATGATCACATACCATAATATCATGTTACTTCTGGGCATCTGGTACCAGAAGTTCAGAACCCATCTGGCATTTTGTTAACCACCATCATTTTATACGGAATGATATGACATAAGCATTAGATAGTTTACTAAGCTGCAAGCTAGGCTCATTTTTACATCAACTCAGATCTTAGCGAATGAAATAATGTTATTTCATCCTAATGTTAGTAAGTAAAGTTATAATTAATCTAAATCTTTTAGGGAGTGGTCCGACCGCCGACGATGAACGAGAAACGAGTAGAACTAGAAACTATAAACGAGTTGGCATCAGCGGGAAGCGAGTGTGTTGTTTCGATAGTTTAGTCGTCGAGCTATAAGCGAGTGTGCGAGTGCGACGAGCGATTACTCGCGCCACTCGCCCGCGGTCGCTCAGTCCTGTGCAAACCTGCGCGTGCGTTACACGTGATCAAACGAGCGAGCATCGCTGAGCGAGTTTATTTATGAAAACTCATCGCTCGGCGATAAAACTAGTAAAGCGAGTCGTCGCCGGCAGTGAGAACAGTCAGCGATCAACTATTTGTATATGCATCTCTTTTGTTCACACGGAATGGATATCTTTCGTTCGTTTCTTGAGCGAGAAAATAGCCGATAGTTAGTCGTGTACTCGCCGGCGGTGGGACCACTGCCTTAAGCAGATTAACACTCAAGTCGATACCAGCACATGTATAACCAAATATTACACTTAGCGCTAATTACTTGTTAATTTATTATGAATGCTTGTTGATGTCTCCCAACACAAATTGCTTTTATTTACAATTTAAAGAGCATAAAGTGATAATAACGTATAAGCAAGAACACTTGATACCCAACCATATTCATGTTTAGTTTAGTAATTTTGGTGCAAATCACAAATCCTTGAAACATTCATTCCTTTAGCTTTTATGTTAATTAAGCTCAACAGCTCATCAGCACACAATGATTATATTGTTCTTCAGCCATTGCTTTTCACACACTTATTTGTTTACTAAATATTTCACTTGTCCTGGTTATTTAGCTCAAAACCTCATGCAACATAACCCTAATTAAATATTTAAACTTTCGTTTCGTACAGACAACTTCAATTTGTCTACAAAAGGGCGCGGTGTTTGCGTCTACGCAGTTAACAATAAAAGGTACTTACAGTCGATATTTTTCGTTTTACCTACGGGTAACTTGGGTTCACGGTTTACCTTTCAGTAAGTTTTACATCCCATCACCCTTCCATTGCACATGCATTTGTATTTCAAATATTTTTAGATGGCATAGCGTCACAACAAATGACGCCATCGGACGCCGGGTTTTAATCTGACGACCGTCTGGTGTAGTGGTTCGCGCTCCGGACTGCAATGCCTGACGGTTGCGGGTTCGAATCCCGCAAGGGGCAAATGTTAGTGAGACGAGCACGAGCATTTGCACCTAAGTCATGGATGTTTATAAACGTATTTAAGTATGTTTATCCGTTATCTAGTCGCCATATCACAAGCTTTGCTTAGTTTAGGGCTAGAAAATTGGTGTGATTGTGGAAACATTAAAAAAAAAAAACACTAAAAGGGCGCGTAAACACTCGCGACGCGTGAGTAACTATCCCAATTCTGATACTATTACAGGGATCTTCTAAATAAAACGTTATAATTACTTATAAAAATATATTGATACGGATTAACGCGCGAAAACACAAGGACGATGCGTAGTAGAATAACGTCCCGATGACAGAAACTAAAAAAAAAAATTTTTTTTTTTTTCTAAACTAAACAAAACAGTAAACAGTTTAGAAAGAAAATATAATTTTTCGCCTTTTAGTTCATTTTTAAAGTCGGTTCCTAGTTTTATTTAACCCTTTTTAGGACTAACAATAGGTACTTATCCATCATTATAGCAGAAGTCGTTTAAAAATATTGTTATCAATAGAACTGTCGTAACCATGGGATAATCGTTAAGCGCCTTTAAGTCAATTTAAAAAACTAACTAAGATATATTTTCTCATTTTTGGGTGTACTGGTGTACGCCCCCAGTAAATAAAATTACTTCCTGGTACCTAGTAAGCGCCACGTCTGCCCAATACACTAAGAAATACACGTTCTGTTGACAAATCGCAGTATTATCTATTGACTCCTTACCGTTAAGGAGTTCTGTGGCCTCCTTCATCAGCTCAGCGGTATGATATGCATACTAAAACCTTATCCAAAATGTAACAAATACTTTTCTGAAAACCGCATCAAAAACGGATGAGCCAAACGCGAGAAAATCGCGGACAAACAAACAAACAACATACATACATACAAACATACGGGTCAAACTGAGAACCTCCTTTTTTTTAAGTCTGTTAAAAAAAATTACATCACTATCCATGACTATATCTACTACGGACGACCTCCGTAGCCGGACTTTAAATGGCGCCGCCACCTCTGAGGTTGCGGGTTCGATCCCCGGTCGGATCAATGAAGAAACGATCTTTTCTATATTAGCTCGGATCTGGGTGTTGTGGTACCGTCGTTGTTTCTGATTTCTATAACTTCTGTGCTTTAGCTACCCACCTTAGGATCAGAGCAATGTATGTGATGTTGTACAATATTTATAGTATTATATTTACTATTATTGATCACGATTTTGAAGGATATGGTTACTTGACTTCGCACTCATTGTTAACACAACTCTACACTGCGTAGTTGCGTACAACGGACAGTCAGTCTGGATTCAGCCATCGCAGCAACAGCACGTCGTAACGCCCGCGTCCCGATACCTACATTCATTCTGTATTTTGACGACCGAAGTAAAATTAACCGTTAAACATTTACCAAGTATATCAATGAATCCCTAACACTCATCCTGTAGGTAACCTCATACGTACGAGTTTTACGTAGTATAATACTTACTCTGTGGTACGAGTTTGTAAGTGTATATTAATGTGCAATATATTAAAATTCATTCATTTCGAAAGGGTAAGACAAGTTAATATAACGTTAATTAATTATTTCCACAATCACAGCAAATATAGCCCCAAACTAAGCAAAGCTTGTATTTTGGTAAGTAGGTTGACGTTTTTAAATATCCTTAATTGACTTAGGTACACCTGCTCGTGATCATTACACAAACATATGCCTCTTACGGGATTCGAACCCGCAACCGACACTGAAGTCCGGAGAGCGAACTACTACACCTGACTGTCGTCATATTTAAAGCTAATATAAGCTTTTTATCGTTGATATTGCAATTAATAAATTATTATAACTGATATAGCGCCAGACACGCTGGGAATAATAAATAACGAGTATAATTACCGTTTTGCCGAAGGCTGCCATGAAGACAAGTTTGTTAGCCAGTATTATTTATAATAGGGTTACAATATCTTTCGGGAGCTCTATAGGTATTTAATTTAGTGGTCAAATATCGAAAGATGATGTAAAACATGTGAACTTTCACTTGAAAGAGGAATGAGAACCTCCTTTTTTTTTAAGTCGGTTAAAAATACTGTCATTTTACTTAAATCGGTATTTAGATACTTTCAAATATAACGTCAAATTATTTCCATAAGCCAGTGATTTACCGTTTTTATTTATAAATCGGACATTAAAATTAAAAAAAAACTTGTAATCATTTCCTTGAAATTTTTACAAATCCAGATATTTATATACCAAAATCTGTATACTTAATGTTCCGTTGCCACTGAATTAAGCGAAGCGCATACGAGGGAACTTTTACCATAACTCTTTTTATCGTAAATGCGCAGCTTGTAACTTAACGTCAGCAAATTGCTTGTAAATACGAGTAGGTAGTATATTATGTAGTATCATGTGATAATATAATAATACCTTAGTTTTAGTACTTTCTTAAGTGTTAGTATATTTTACTTTGCTTCTGAAGATACAGAATAATAAGATATTTTGATGGGTAGGTAAACCAAAATGTATTTGATTTCAGCTTATTTATTTTAGCCTATGAACATCCTTGTAAGCTGCTAAATTTTTTTTATTGTATTATTTGAAATGAAATCCTCACCTTGCTTTCCTGGTACTAAAAATTTATTAGGAAATAGATTTATGTCGATAAATGTAGATGTTAATATGCCACTTTAGCTTGCTAATCCATCGGGCTATGTCAGCGACTTTTGTTCGTTCACGGATCTCCTCATTTCTTATTTCATCTCATAAAGAAACACCTAGCATAGCCCTATAGCGCGCTGTGCAACTTGAGATACCTTATAAGGAACTGTTATTCATTTGTTTAACTTTGAAATGGCATTGGTCGACGTTGATTTCGGTCTACTGATTTTTGAAACAGAAAACAAAAACGCTTTACAGAAAACATTAAAAAGATTTATATGTATATTAGTTTATATGTATAAAAACAAAGAAGAATAACTAGGGTCACAAAGCAAACCTGAGTTTGCTCTCCGATTATATTGAATGTACATATAAATCTACTTTAGGTATATGGATAATTTTTATTGGTGCTGGGCCAAACTTCCATACATTGGTGCCCATCGTCCTTTTATGAAAATAACTAACTTCGAAGATAGCTGTAAGGGTACGTAAAAAGTATAGACTTTAATGGTTAACTAGTTGTATTTAGCAATTTAAAATAATTGCAAAACACTTCAGAAACTCACACGTCTTACCTCGCTTTAAAGTTTAGAATACAGATCCCTACTTCTGTACTCTCACACGCACTTAGTCGCGTTTCGACTTTTTCTGTGCTATAAAGTTTTCAATAAATATATTATGTTCTCTTATATTTGTAGGTATACCACGAATTAGCATCAGTTTCACACAAGACTATCTCTAATACCTCATGAATTTGTAACAACAGTTAACGCTTTATTAGAAGCGTTATTATACAAAGCATAACAGCATAAATAACGTAATGAGGTGCCTACTAACCTCTACCGCCATAACCAAACCCTTCTATACCCCACCCTCTCCCCTTCGTGCATTAATAATGTTCTATCAAGATTCACGATTACTTTAATAAACAGATGGTTTATTTCTTGTGGATGAATCATGATATGTTACGTGCGTATTTCTTATTTCTAAAAAGATTAGGTATACTCAAAAACTTGATCCTTTATGGAATAATGTATCGTGCAACAGTGTTAGGTATATTGTATGTAACAGTACGTAGGCGTACCGAGGATTTGCAAGTATCAGGCACTACGTATAATAAAATTATTTGCTATTCATTAAATCAATATTTCGTATACACAATATTACATTTTTATTCGGATAAGGCATCATCAGGTAAGTACCTAACTTAAGAACGAAAAAACCGCAAATGCAATAAATGCGTAGGTAATTAATAAGCATTTCTACTTTTGAAACCGCACTCACGTCAGAAGAATAAATTTAAAATTTATAGCGTTTTTTCGAAGTATTCGTATTTCTAACAAATATTTAACGCGAGAAAATTCATAGGGGCCGACCGTGAACTTGATCGAGTTTACATAACACCGAGCCGACGTACTTAATGTTGATATCTTTTTTCACGACAATCCAATTTAAGAAAGTATTGGCGGAAAGTTTTTGTTTAGTAAACGAGGATACAGGTTATGTGCCTGAGAAATGCACGCGAGGACTTGACTTAGGTGGCGGCGGGTCGTTGAACTTAATGATCAGGAGGAAAAAATCTTTCCATTTAAGTATCGAATCTCGCAATTCCTGTCCCCTGTTGCCTTCGCAGAATGGGCCAAAGCTGCGTGTTTGTCGCAGATTACCGCTATCTCGGCTGCTCCCCAAATAATGTTACGGTGCATTACGTGTTTTACGACATTTTGCGAGTCAGCCTTTGGTCAGATTGTTTACTTAACAAACAATGTAGTGGATAAACAGTGTAGTAGCATTCGACTGTTTGCTTCGGTTTTGATGTAGCAAAACGAAAAAATACTACCTATAATAGCATGCTCTAAATAAACTTGAATATGTGAACGGAGTGGCAGCAAGGGAAAATATTAAATTCTGATTTAAAAAAAAAAATTAATTTTTTTTTTCAGTATTTTAGATTACGTTATTCAATAGTATCTGAATGAGAAACAAACATTTAAATGACAAAATACATTATTACCTGTATTTTGTTGTGTTTATATATAGTTTATAGATTTTTATTTCGCAAAACTCTATGTAGAATGTTTATTTTATCTAAGCATTTATATTTAATAGTTATTTTTATGTATGTTGTACCTATGTAGTTTATACTTATTGATATTGTTATTGTAGGTGTGTATATAAAATTCCACAATAAGTACTCTGCACCACTTTCCCGTTTCTTTATAGTTGTCCTCTGCCTGAAGGTTGTCTGGAAGAGATCGCTTTTAGCGATTAGAAGGTCTAAATTGTACATCTTCCTGTAAATATCAACTGTAACTTCTTTGTTTGGTATTTAATTATGAGTAGTTATCTATCTATCTTATTCTTTATATCTAATAAACACATTGGAACACCTATTGGTTGCAAAAATACAGTCAAAAATTACAGGTGTCTGATTTTGAAACAGAAAGATTAGTGCCCAACCAATGTTTTTTTTAAATTTGCCTAGCAGGTTTGAATTTAATTAGAACTTGTGTGTAAGTATTATTAAATGTATAAAATTACAGTAAATATTCATTAACTTCAACTAATCAATATATTATTTATTTATGGAAACACTTAAATTTTTGAACTGTCTGTCTTGAATGAGGAGGAATAATGTGTGGGTTCAAATTTTGACGACCTCCGTAGCCGAGAGGCGAGCACGTCGGACTGAATTGGCGTCGCGATCTCTGAGGTTCCGGGTTTGATCCCCGGTCGGTTTAATGTAGAAAACGAATTTTTCTATATTGTCTCGGGTCTGGGTGTTGTGGTACCGTCTTTGTTTCTGATTTCTATTTCTGCATTATTTATGAACACACACACACACACACACACACACACACACAGACACAGTGTTATATCACATGAAAATATTTAAAAAAAATCATCTTTACACAAATATCTTACATTTTAATTTACTACGTAGACATTGGACTCCTAGAAGAAGCTATTCCTCCTTAATATTTATAAACAGATCAGTATTCTTTATCAATCAATTATACATTACTGCTGAAATAGTAACTAATCTGTCATTTAGTTGTTTTTGAGGCAAAACCAAATCGAACTTTCAGATTCGCACAATTCACGAATATCCCCTCTAAACAAGACTGGTCAATTTTTTATTTGTAGCCACCGGCGAATCAACTCCTATTTCCGTTTAATCTAAGTTCAATATACTATTTATTACTTATTTGTATTATTAATAGAATTTAGAATTTTTCCGTCCCAAAATTTACGAATATTTACGTTAAATTCACCTAATATAATGTTCTGTATTTTTTTCATTTCGTATTAAACTATATTTGTTAATTTATTGTTATTTATTTTCAGAAATATCTGTGGACTATCATTTTATCCTAAAAGGATAAATTGGCTTTAAAAATCAATATTAAATACGACTATTTGAAATCATGTATTTTAAAAAAATATGGTCCTGTTGTCATTTCCAAAAGGACTAATTTGCGAATTCAAGTTCCGGTCATTATGGTGGGAAACTAACTTGTAACTCCCATACCCGCGACCTTCAAACTTGCCCTTAAAATACCTCCATGCCTAGAGCACACCTGAGGAATGTCTGATAAGTTCATGTGTGACATGGTACTCAACTATTAAAACTAGTTACAAAAACATCATAATTCCCAATATAAATATCCATATCACACAAAGATTACGCGCCGTGAATAATGAACAGGAGGTTGAACTCTCATGTTTTTGGGTAGTTGATTGCACAAATTTAACGGAAGCTTTTAAGGTGATTAGCGTCACTAATGGAGCGTGAGTTATGTGGAGATTTTAACGTTGAGTAATTAATAATGGCGATAGGATTCGTCTAAAATACGGCAGGGGCTTCTCATGAGCATGGGGTCCGATTATCACGTGTCACACATCACCGAATCGCGTACGCACACACGCAAAGGCGTTATATGCCAAATACGTTGCGGTAGCGGACTTAACGTAAGAGGTATAAGAGGCGCATCTTCGAGTTTGCACATTTTAGTTTGAAAGCCGGCCGCGGAGAGCGGGTGATGTTAGCGAATTAAGCACCGGCCTGTATAGCGGGCTAAAGGTGCATAGTGGACCCTGCAGGACTACACCTGCCGAGAGGGAAGAGGCCACGAGGGCCGAATCCCGCCATGGGGACGGGAACTATTTTTTATTTATTGGTAAGTCTTACATTAAATTTAGAAGTGAATTTCTTTATTTCAAAATCCTTAATATTTTTAAAAAAAACTTTAGAACAGAGCTTTAAATTTTTATTTTATTTTAAATATAATCATGGATCAGCTTATCTCAAAGTGGTTTCTTATTCAAATGTTCAACCAAATGTTTTGCTAATATATTTTATTTCATTTTGTGAAATAAATAACATACGTTATGAGAATTAAGTCAATTTTGTAAAAGCTATATTTAATTTGAAATCGATCGTTTTAATAATTATTGAATAGTTAAAAAAATACATAAGATTAAGGGTTTCCATTTTATTATAACCTTCAATAATAACATTATCCTAGAAACCCTGATGATACCACTTAAAACTGAAATATTTTTTTTTAACATCTGCCAGTCACTTTCCCATTCAAATTATATCAGTTGATCTAGTACCAAGTAAGTACTTAAGCGAAAATTATTTTCAAATTAACGGAGAAATTAGAGTACGTTCTTGAAAAATACTTTAATATCACTTCTGTTTGCTCTTGTAAAGAATGAAAAAATGATTATTTGATACCTTTTCAAAACAAAATGAAAACATCACATTACAACCTTTGTAAGATAATATAAGATAATCATTTATTTGCTCTTGAAATAGGGTACATTTAGGTGGTTATACATAAGAAGTTCAGCTTTTTCAGCCATCTATGAAGAGCCTGCTATTACAGTATACAGTTTTAGTTAAAATATTATTACATTATGAAAGCAATTAAATAGAATTATTTCTTGGAATGTCAAAGTTTAAAAATCGTTTAAAACAATAAAATCAATACATCAAACACAATAATGTAGCATAATTAAAATAAATAATCAAAATGTCAAAGAGAAACGAAACACAGAATTATGTAATTATTTCAGATTTATTTAAACATTGTTTTTACACTAACTGAATATTTATTCATTCACAGTGTAAAAACAATATTCATTTAGCCACCTATTTAATGCACCTTTAAACCTATTAAATGGTAAGTCTTTAATATTCTGAGGTATTTTTTTTAAATATGAGCATACACATCCAGGAACAGTTTTTTCTGAATCGGACAAGAACCTAGTCAAAATTTTATGTTTTAAATACTTATAGTTTAAACATAATTTCTTCTTATTTATTTAGCTGGTAAGTTTTATTAGATAAAATAAAATAAACTTTTACATACCTCGTAGCACTTATTGATACTGAACTGTCGATCAGCTGTTACCCAGCATACAACTTTTAATGTTAATCCTATATTCATAGTTAATTCAGTTAAGTAGCATTGTCATCACCCTTTAAAAGGAGGTATAGGTAATAATAGGTATTTAACCTGTCAATCCTGATTGCACTCGCTGGATTAATACTTTATGACATCGAAGACATGATCAGATCATGTAATAAACTTTAATTGCATTTTTTTTAAAAAACCCACAAAAAACGCAACTTTGTCACTCTCATCAAGTTAGCAGGCCCCTAACTTAACCTCTTAAAGCGTTACGAAAAGTTTCGGATGGTTGATAAAGTGTTGTGAGGAACGTTAACAAGAGTGCAGAAAAAATTGTCTACCAAATAATTAGATTTTTAACTATATACATTTCTTGGCTAACAAAGAAAGGCATATTTAATGAGGCCTTTTCGCAAATATTTTTTTTGTCATCGTGTTACCTAATTTATCAAAATGTTAACTGTCTATAATAATAAAATTAAAATGGACTTGTTAAGTAATACTAGCATAATAAATGAGGGCTTTGTAAATAATGCCTTCATTTATTACTGGAACCACCTACAAAAAAATGTAGTGCATTTGATTAAACTAGTTTAACCGTACATTAGCAGTTGTAAAATTCAAAATTGTAGGCTATTTTCAAGCTCGCTATATTTTTAGCTGCTGTGTTTAGCCCATAATTGTCTAATAGAATCGGCTTTCTGTTCGAAACTCATGCATGATCTAGCTTATTATTTAATTAAAGCTATTAAAGCCCGAAAACCTTATAAAATAGAATACGTACTATTAAGTAAGAACTACAGACAGATTTGCAGGACAAGAAATGTATAAGGTGGAATGTAAATGGAAAATTAAACATAATTATTTTTTCTGCACAGACAGAAAAGTCTTACAAAAGAAAAACTTAACGCCATGTAGCATTGTCTTCCAGTTGACCTTAGGCAAAATAGTTTTTTCAGATATTTAACTTAATAATAATTTAATTCTAGCCAAGTTTAATACTTTTTTATTATAAAATATTGACTGTTACGCCAAAGCTGTAATAACGCCCACTGCTGTATAAAAATAACAAAATCACTCCGAAAGGTTGTTTTGAGTCATCTCAAGGCCTACGTAAAATATCATCAAAAAAGGACTCGCAAAGTACCGTTTACTATCGAATTACCGATGAAGCGCAAGTTGGAACCCAAATGTCTGACATCAGAAAATTACAAGCGGAATACGTTTTTATTACGATGTCCGCGTTTCAAATGTTGTGTATTTAAGTACAAAAAATACCGCACACACCTATTTTTAGTACGAGTAATGTAGTAATACATAACGGCAAATTAATGTTGTAGGTAGGCACTTAAATTATATCTTTACGACCGAACACTCACTCAAAGATAAGCCTACGTCATTTCGCTGTCATGCAAATTATTGTCATATGGGACCTTACTAACCCAAAAACAACAAAAAAATTAAGATTAACTAAGGCTACTAACTTTCTTGTTAGGCATAAGAAATAAAAAAGTAGTCTTATAGCAGAATTAGGTCTTGCAATTATAATTAAATGGTCATGTGACATGTCAATGAGTTTTCTACTAGGATTAAATTGTTGTACCCAAATGCAAGGAGCACCCTAACTTTTAGTAACGAACTTGAAAACATGTGGCAACACTATTCGGAGAACAGGCCCTGTAGCGTGTATTTGGAGAGGCCTATACCTATTCTCGGCCTATATCCAGCTGTGGTAATAAAATAAATGCAACAGCAGTAGTAATAATATAGATCAGCATAGCAGATGGTCATTATGTCACATTACATCCCCTATGAGGCATTTGGGAACTAAAACATTTAAGGCCTGTTTACAATGTACGGATAAGTTCTGTTTATAGGCTAGTTGTTACTTATCTACATCGGATACGACTGGGTTCTACGCGGGCGTCTTCCTACAGGGGTTAGCGTAACATGCTACGCCGACGACACCCTCGTCACGGCCCGTGGCAAGGACCTTAGCGAGGCGGCACAGCGTGCAAAAGCAGGTGTTGCGATGGTGGTGAACCGGATACGCAAGTTAGGACTAGAGGTTGCGCTTAACAAGTCCGAGGCTCTTTGTTTTCATAGGCCTCGAAAAGCCCGCCCAGTAGGGTTCCACCTAGATGTTTGCGATACCCGTGTAGAGGTCGGACGGACCTTAAAATATCTCGGCCTAGTCCTCGACGGAAGGTGGAATTTTTGTGCACACTTTGAGCGCTTGACGCCAAAATTGCTTAAAACGGCGGGCTCATTGAGCCGGCTAATGCCGAACCTTGGTGGGCCCTCGGTTTCAAGTCGCCGTCTGTACATGGGCGTCGTGCGGTCCATGGCCCTGTATGGGGCCTCCGTCTGGTACGACGCCCTGTCGGGTCATATCGCTGTTTTACTACAAAGAGCGCAGCGTCAACTGGCCATCCGGGCCATTCGGGGTTACCGGACGGTATCCGATAATGCAGCTCTCGCCATAGCCGGGAGCATGCCCTGGGACCTCGACTTCCTGGTCCTCGCCGCTGTTTACGAGTGGCGGGGATACCAAAGATCTCAGGGGCAAAGGCCTGCGCCGAGAGAGATCGAAGCGATGCGTGCTTGCAGGGAGCCAGACGCCTTAGAACGCTGGAGGGAGCTCCTAGCCGACAGCCACGCTGGTCATCGCACCGTGGGGGCAATCCGCCCAGTGCTCGTGGAGTGGGTGCAACGCCAGCATGGTCGCCTAACCTTTAGGCTGACCCAAATACTGACCGGCCACGGCTGCTTCGCAGCGTACCTCGCCATGATAGGACGCGAGCAGTCGGCTGCATTCCTGCACCACTGCAGCCACTGCGATGAGGACACTGCGCAGCATACCCTCGAGACATGCCCGGCATGGGCGAGGGAGCGTAGTGACCTTGTCGTAGGGTGTGACCTCTCCTTGATGGCAATCATGGCGAGGATGGTCTCCAGCGAGGAGGCTTGGATGGCGATGCTCACCTTCTGCGAGGCTGTTATCTCGCAGAAGGAAGCAGCGGAGAGGGAGCGGGAAGCCTCAGCCGACGCTACAGTTATCCGCCGACGACGCACTGGGCACCGGAGGGGGAACTTCCACCTTCACTTGCCTCTTCCAAATGGGCCCCAGACGGCTGACATGGGGGTGTCTGCCGCCTGCTTAAGGGGACCCCCAACGGCGCAGCGCGTGCTCCCGTGCGCCGCTCGAAGGAGACTGGGGGGAGGCTCCACTCCCCCCTAAGCTTGGTGGCGCTCGCTGATAGGCGAGCCACAGCCGAGCTGGGACAGCGGAGCATGCCTATGGCCCTAGGCCTATGCCGAAACCCGTGGTCCCGACTCACATGGCACCGGCGGGACACCGTCAGGTTTTTAGTGGGTAAACGGGCCTTATTCTGAGGTCCGGAGTCCCATATAACCACCAGCTGCCCCCGCAGCCGGTGTGGTATGAGCAAAGCATTTTCCTGACAAAAAAAAAAGTTAAAAAAAGTTACATAGTCATTTGACACTTTATCCTTACATTGTAAAACAAGCCCTTAATCAAATTAAAGATAAAATAACATTACATTTAATTCCTTAATTTACAATATTAAATTATAATTAAATTGTTTATTAATGTGTCATATGGTAAATGGCAATTACCTTCGTCAGTAAATTATAAATGTCAAAATAAAAATCTTAAATGTCAAAGTTAAGAATGCCATGATAAAATTCAAATGGTGGTCAATTTATGATTGAGGTTATAATATTATAATGTCAGAAATGGTTATTTAAATTTTGTTTCAAAATATTGGTTCTATTATTATTTGATTAGATTATTATGATAAAGACGCACGATAAATGTTCGTTGTGTTTAGAGAAATATTTTAATTTCGAGTTTTTCTCATAGAAATGGTTAGCTCATCAAATTAAAATTGCCAAAGTTTGTTGTTAAGACGTGTTATTCTGTGCATTATTACCTACCTTATTATATTTATTAAAATGAACATAAGTAGAGGTACAACTTTAAACTAAATCAACGTTTTATATTTTTTCGCAATAAATTACGTCACATCCCATTAGTTTATTTTTGCATTACATTGATGCAAAGTCTGCCGTATGCTATAATTTTTTTCAGACATTTCACTTTAGTGTCTTAATTCACTAAAAATATTTAAACGACATCTGAAACCGCCTTCCCTGTATCATTTTAAAACTTGAATGCAAAACAATAGAGTAATAAAAGTTGATTAATCGTCAAAGCAAAAAAGCCCTAATATCTGCTTTTTACGATTAATTTGATCATCATCCTTATCCTATACTTCTTACCTTATGTTGGATAAGGTATATCCGAATTGTGAACAAAATACAGTTTGGTATCTGAATTAACCGTTTCTGTGACAGTTAGTCCTAAAATTAACATATCCAGATATCTTTGTTTCATTTTCTATGCAACATAACAATGTTGAAAGAGCAAGTAGGCTAAGAACTATTCGTCACAGTGATGGATGAAATTGTTTAAAATCATTTCTTCCTTTAAATGTGGGGGACACCAATTCTTTGCACTAAGCAGATTATCATGGACCATCAATCACACAGCCGGTGTTCCACCAATGTACCGAAAGTCACTCTAAGTTGAACGTCCTGCAAACCACCACATGACATCAGCTTCTCAGTTGACAATGTGGGACTATCAGTCTTATGCGATCTTCGATTTTGGCACGCGTAGGCTTAACAGCGAAAAGCTTTTGCGATACATCTTTTCAAAAGTTCCCCATAATATTTCGGTAATCACCATTCCACATATCAAATAATTAGCTGATTAGGACATTCTCTCAACATTTCAAAGACGTCATCGGTGGCTCACGTTAAAATTACCATTTGAATGTTCCTAAACAAACTGCTCAGTCAACTGTAAAAGAAATTTATTAAAATAATTTATTAAAATAATAAAAAACTAACAACCTAATAAATTTCGTCGAAAAATTGATCATTAATAGCACCCTAGTTTTTAGTTTTTTTGTAAACTTATTTTATTTCACAATTTTAAGTGTTAAGTCCTCTATTTTTCCCCTCCTTACTCCGCCAACACTTACGGACTTAACACTTAAATCTGTGGACCACCCACCCAATGGTATAATAAAAATAGGGTGCTATTAATGATCAATTTTTCGACGAAATTTATTACAAGTCCCAGACGCCTTTAAAATAAGCTTCAGTTTTCACCTTCCAACTCCGCCAAAAATGACTTAACAGCAAAGTAACCTTAGCTAATGTTGGTCCTCTATCAATGGACCCCCCATCGAATGGTATGATAAAAATAAGGTGTTATATTGGGTCAATATTTCGACGAAAATTTGTAAGTCTTAAGGAAAGGGTTTTCCTACACTCCAACCAGAACAGCGGCTATTTTGGTGTCGTTACCATAGGATAAGGTCTTGCATTAAATACCAAGTCAATTTAAGAAAGGAATTTATATTTTTTTTTCGTTACACTTTGTGCGGGTACGCCCCCAGTAAATAAAAATTGGCGGTCTGGTACCTCATAAGCTCCACGACTGCTCAACACACTGCGAAATACGTTCTGTCGACAAAAGGCAGTATTATCTTCTAACTCCTATCCGTTAAGGAGTTCTGTGGCTTCCATCATCAGGTCAGCAACATGACATGATGATTACCAGACCCAAAAATCTGCATTTAGTCAGAAAATATATGCAAAATATTAACATGGGTGCCTATAAAAATTGAGGGTTGCCCTCCATTTCCCAGGGATCCCATCATCAGAATCTGACTTGGTGTAAATGGGACCACCTCGGGAGTATACCCTTTCAAACTCAAAAATTAATTTTTAAAATCGGTCCATAATTGACGGCGTAATAGCGTAACAAACATAAAATAAAAACAACAACATTCAGACGAAATGAGAACCTCCTCCTTTTTTTGAAGTCGGTTAAAAAAATGTTTCATTTTTATTTTTTTATAACAAATTGTACAAAAGAATTTGGTTAAGGTAAGTAGAGTGAACAAAGTATGGCAGGTGCATATTGCAATTTTAGATCCATATTTTTTGGAAAATTTGACACATGAATACAACTCAATGTTTGTATAAAATAATTATCGAACACTTGGATGGACACGTCTATATAATTTGTCAATTTTAGTACATATTGTTTTGCGTTGTTTGTTCTGAAGACAAAAGAGAAAGAAGTGGGTAGGTCGCCGTGGCAACTGAGGTCCGCGCAGACATCATTAACCTGGACGTTAAACGCATTGTTTCGTTTACATAACAAATGGCGAGATAGTGAACCGTACAAAAAGAGATCATGAAAAAAGTAGCCCGTTATTAGATGAATGAAACTTATGCCATGACGTCTGGTGAGTCAGAAGACGGCTTGATTTGTTAATGCTGCTAGGTAACTTATGAATGCTCTACCTATCTATGGCTTTATTAATATGGACCATTAATATTTGTCTCTCAATTTTCAATTTCATTATTTTTAAGTTAGATAGATAGATGCACATTACCTTACTTTATCTTATTAGGTACAGGAAAAAGCTACACAGTTTATGAAAGTTTATTGTTGCTTAATAAGAATAAGTGGATGGAACTAATTTCAGGCTAATCGTGGCTTGTTTTAAACAAACCTATTTTAACATTATTAAAAAAAAACAAAGTTTTAAAGGCATAAAAACGAAAAAAACAATTCACCAAGCCCAGTGTTTATTGTGCGTCCAATGGTGCGGGATAGCTTTAAAGATAAGTCAAGAATACCACGCCTAAAATCGGTCGATAAACCTGCGGGCATATTAGTTCAAGTGTGACAGCGACAAAAAAGCTTTTTCTTATTATTTTTTGTCAGAACACACGCATTTGGAACAGGTTTTGACTCGAATGCGATAAAAGGTCAATGCTAGCGACATTAACTTTATTAAAATTAAAAATCAAACTCTTACATCACAAATGTTATCAAATTCTAGCAATCTTTGCCTGTAGTCTTAAAGCATTCAACCATTCAACCAACAGGAGATGCCATTGACAGGCATTCCCCTCTGCCAAAAGTCTATGTCCGTCGGTCACAGAGGTTATATAAAACTATTGCAGCGCGTTCCGCCATCATTGGCAAATCACGGTGAGCGTGGAAGGACAGCAGCTAGAAATGCCAAATTACGCCGTGTACTCGTGTTAAAAAAGATCAGAAACATCTTATGTGCTAAAGGACAAAGTAACTTTTCATCTATAAGTAATATTGAGTCTCAATATTAGCATATAATGCCTTAAAATTGCAAAAATCTAATAAAATTTGTCAATCAAAAAGTGATACCAGTGAAAGGTAAAAAATTCTACTTAGCGTAATTTTTTATACTGAAGTACCCAACTTTGAAATCACTCTGGTATTTCACGTTTGATATGGTTAATAATATTAATTACAATAGATGCTTATTGAATTAATGATATATCACAGTTAACAAATAATGATTCTTGTTTAAGTTTTGCGCATTTTTTTGGACTTAATACTTACTTTTAAAAGTATCAATACAATAAATATTTGCATTTAATCGGTCTACTTCAATAATATAATATATTTGCGAACTTCACCTTATTCTGAAAATTTGAGATTTTTATTGATATACGCTGGCCACCCTGCAGCAAAGTTGGTGATGGAGCACAAAAACAAAATATCGATATCGATTAAACCAATTGACCATTAGATCACCTAGAGTTGGCATTCCACCCGAATGTATTTCAAAAATGGGAATATATTCGAAACATTCCCAATAAACCCACCCGTTGGGAAAATAAACGGGTGGATTCGGTTTTATGGTTTATATGAATTTATTTAACACAAAAATGATGTTAAGGCTCAGAATACAAGCATTTTTGTTGTTATTTATTTACACATACAATAAAAACAGTATAAATTTTGTTTAATTTGGTTGCTTTACTGTAAGATCCGTATTATTTAAATAACAATAGGCATTTTTATAATGTGTCCATATTATTATTAAGATGTCATTAAATATTAATTTTAATTATTTTTACGAAAATATAACATTACAAAAGGTTACGACAAAATCTTTGAGGCACCTAAAATATCTTATCATTTATCTTAAACTCTAGAGAAACATGTGTTTTGTACTTAGACATTTTGCTTGTTGCTAAAAGTTAACAGATTATTTATTATTTAAGCGTATGTTAAGGTTCGGACTATACCCATTCGGAAACCGGTCCGGGTAAATACGGTTTCAATCCATCGCTTAAGCAATACGGTCGTGTTTTGAACGGATTCTTGCGGATTTGATAATGTTTTTATTCATTATTATTCACCACCTTCTCAATTACTAATTAAGTCCTAGAAATCAATCCATTTCAAAGAAACATAACTTTATATTATAATGTTTCCGAGCCAACCATCTCCAGTCACCACCACAGACAGACCCAGACCAATAATATTTGAATTCATTTACAACTTTGTCTTTCTTAGCAAGCCAAAAAATTGGTATTATGTTATTCTTATTTCATGATTTCTCTCGACTAATTTCATGTTTTCGATTTAAGAGATGAAAATCGTTTGTAATATTTTTAGAAAGTCTTGCCTGAACCGGGAGTTGGGCCAGTCAAATGTGGAAAAAGCAAGATTGATATTCAATTTACAGCGGGTCTAAAACGGCCGCATTGGATGTTTTTATATTCCGTTCATAATATGTTTCATTTAGCAAGTCTTAAAATGAAATGTTATTTGATGAATCATAAAATGAGCCTCGAACATTTCATATTTGCAGTTCATCTAATTTGACAGTTTTGTATGGAAATTCGTAATATGGTCCACATATTATGAAAAAAGAAATTCATATTATATGTCAAATTGGTGAACCACCATTTTAATGTTATTTTTATTATTATTTTATATTGATATTTGTAGAACACACAAAACTTGAGTATTTCAAAACATTTTGTTCCTTTCTGTTGTTAAAAACATTCATTTTCACAAAAACCGTAAAGTAAGATTGGACGCGTCACTTTATTTTTTAACGTCATCAAATATGATCCATTTGATGAAATGAATTGCATATGATTCATTTATAAATGTGGCCGTTTCAGGGTTTGCAAATCATTTCCGCTACATTTCACTAAATAAATCAGATTAAAAATGAAACATCCAATGCGGCCGTTTTAGACCCGCAGGTCTTTTAATTATCTTTTTCTATCTATCTGGAGAAGGCCTTTAACCGAAGAGGGAGGGGCTCGATGGCATGCATATCGGAGTAAGAATCATATCCACAACGATATAGAACTACCTTACCTAAGCACTTTTCGAAATAGTATACAGCGCGAATACAGCTAAAATAGTTAACACCCAATCTTTCAAATCCAACTTTATAAAATTAAACCTTCTTACTTTACCTACAATTATATTTACGATTTTTGCGGGTTATTATTTTTAATTTTTTAATTATAATTATGACAATTCACCTGAAAACCAAATTTTGCAGGTATTTCTTTTGTAGTTATAGGCTTGGACTTTAACCAGCCGGAATCTTTTAGAATCTGCCAAAATTCGTTCACGACGACCTTATTGGGATTGAAACCGTACTTACCCGGACCGGTTTTCCGGCTGGGTATAGTCCAAGCCTTAGACTCTACCATACTGACGTATATTAATGAATAACCCTGTAGATCTTAATGACAGCCAAAAGGAAAGTTTCTATCATCACCACCACCAGCCTATATCTTACAGGCCTCTCCAAAAGCAGGATTTTGCCATAATCGCCACGCTTGGTAGGCGGTTGGCGATTGCAGTTTGGCCAATGGTGGAGAGGAGACGTTGCTGCCCGTCTTCTTATGGCGGTTCTCCTGTAGTCGCCTCTACATAAAGTTTCTATCTTACACATAATAAATAATCTAAATTGAATAAAACCTTATCATAATACTGGCAGAACCCGTTGATAAAATTTATCGATAGTGTTAGGCACTATCTTCGTTTATTTAAAACTGACGTCACATTTGCGCATGGATAAGTTGCGTGTGAATATATTAAATATTTGCATTTTGAATATATTTGTGTGCGTCTAGTTTAAGCTAGTGTTAGATATTAGATAGTTTTTTTTGTGTGCAAGCGTAGCAACGTCATTGAAAATGCGTTAGTGTGTTAATTCCCTATGTGTGCGTTATTCCCTTCCCCCCGCAAGAAATAACAGACTTTTTCGCATAGAAATTAGCGAGCTTGTCGTCTCCTGTTGGTTGAATGCTCTAAGCCTGTAGTAGAGCTTAGAAGAAATATTAGATAATTATACCTACTACATTAAACTGTTCATGAGTACCTAAAATTAAATTTATTTTTAAATTCATGTTCTGTTGTTCCTTTTTGGTTTACCTGTTATATATATAATTATTATAGGTAAAAACTGAACCTCCATCAGAATCGTTGACATCGACTTACTTGAGAACCCATTTGTCTAACTAAACAATGTTCGATCGATAGAACAAATTTTCCTATCCATCTAGTTTAGTGAAATAAACATTGACATCTATGATTGGTCTTTATTAAAATAACACTCAATACCAATGAATTGGGTACATTTAGAAAAGAAAAAAAATATTTCCACGAATGTCATAGTGGTAAATAAATTCAGTAGAAAGGACCAGACCAGCAGGGCTAGCATGCGCGCATCGGTTATTTTATCGATAGACAAGACAAATTTTATCTTCGACGATAATTTTGTCGTTTTCCCTAACCTAAGGAATCACAGACGTCTCAAATCCTTTTTCTTAATATTTTCAGGGTCTCCCGTTCTTCGTAGCCACTTACTTTTACGTTATAACACGGCATTGCCATGATATTTTTTTTTGTTTTTTCTTTGTTATCGTCGAAGACAAAACGACATATTTACGTCAAAGTCGATAAAATGCCACGACAAAATTTTATCGTGTTGCGCATGCTAGCCCTGCTGGACGAAAATAATGCACTATCAATGTGAAAACGAACTTTTCTATATTGGCTTGGGTCTAGGTGTTGTGGTACCGTCATTGTTTCTGATTTCTATAACATAATTGCTTTAGCTACTTAACTTAGGATCAGAGTAATGTATGTGATGTTGTCCAATATTCTATTAATATTTTCTTAATCGACTTGTTTTTTTTTTATTATCCATTCTCTTACGTGTATTTGTTAGTTTAAGGGCCTGTTTCTTAATGTACGGACAAGTTCTGCATAATGTTCTGTATAGGCTATTTGTTACTTATCTTTAGGATAAACACTATTTTTAACAGACTTCAAAAAAAGAAGGAAGTTCTCAATTCATCTGAATGTTGTTGTATGTTTGTTACGCGATTACGCCGTCAATTACGGACTGATTTCAAAATTTATTTTTTAGTTTGAAAAGGTGTACTTCCGAGGTGGTCCCATTTACACAAAGTCAGATTCTGATGATGGGATCCCTGGGAAATCGAGGGCAACCCTCAATTTTTATAGGCACCCATAATGCATATATTTTCTGACTCAATGCTGATTTTTGGGTCTGGTAATCATCATGTCATGTTGCAGAGCTGATGATGGAAGCCACAGAACTCGGATAGAGTTAGAAGATAATACTGCAATTTGTCGACAGAACGTATTTCGCAGTGTGTTGAGCAGACGTGGAGCTTATGAGGTACCAGACCGCCTATTTTTATTTACTTGGGGCGTACCCGCACACCCAGTAACAAAAAAAAATAAAAGTTTCTTTCTTAATTTGACTTGTTATTTAACGCAAGACCTTATCCTATGGTTACGACACCAAAATAGCTGCCGTTCTGGTTGGATTGGAGGTAAACCCATTCCTTAAGACTTAAAAAGTTTCGTCGAAAAATTGACCCTATATAACACCTTATTTTTATCATACCATTGGATGGGAAGTCCATAGAGGACCAACATTAGTTAAGGTTACTTTGCCGTAAAGTCATTTATGGCGAAGTTAGGAGAGAAAAAATAGGGGACTTAACACTTAAAATTGTGAAATAAAATGAGTTTAATAAAAAACTAAAAACCGAAATCAAAATGAAACTAAAAAGCGAAAAATAATATTGACTAAAACATACCTAATCATTTCTTTTTGGAGTCGGTGCTAATGAACACATTTTAACCCTCGATGGCTGGCACCGACACCAAAAAGAGAACTGATTAAGTATGTTTCAGTCAATATTATTTTTCGCTTTTTATTTTAATTTGAAGTCGGTTTTTAGTTTTTTATTAAACTCATTTTTTGCGTTTCACGACCGTCAAATAGCGCTTTATGACAATTTCTTTCCTTCCTTCCTTCCTTCAAGCAATTTTATCCTTTACATATTTTTATCTGTTACGTATCTGTTTGACACTAAACTGTGTCTGTTTTATCCGTACATTGTGAAATAGGCCCTTAGAAATGTCCAGGCGACCAATAAAATATATATACAGAGTGTACAAAAGAATGGGACACTTTAAAATCACGTGATCAGCTGGTCATAGATAACAACTTTTCCTACAGGAGCAACATCGAAATCGTATTTTTATTTTCAGATGCTCCATACATTATCATGGAGATATGCGAGTAACTTTGTATGGAGAAGCTAAAAAAAATTATTGTTTTCGTTAAAAAGTTGTTGTATGTGACCAGCTGATCACGTGGTTTTAAGGAGTGTCCTATTCTCTTGTACACCCTGTATATCGGTGCTTGAATGACGGCGTCCTAGGCAGGCTTCGAACATTTAAGACTTAATGTGGAAAATATTTAAAACATACCACACCTACGTTCCTACTGATACATAGGTATCAGTAGGAACTAGGGACCTTTGGCCTCGGCTTTCTGTATGATTGATTTGCTGGCAGCCGGATTTGCCTAGCTCTCATTTTAAACAATCACTTTACCGATACAAATATAAAAGTTAGGATTTTTAAGTCACCTAAAAAAGTGTATAATTATTTATTTCATTTACTGTATTGTCTAGATCCTCCTGACAAATCAATTTCGGTATTCGATCGAAGTAAGTGAAAGGACACCATCGATCAAAGTATAAAAATATTTACTATTTAATTGAATTGAGTTGATAAAACCATGTACAATAATATTCAAACAAAGATTGAAATCTTAAAAACCATAAATCATCAGCAACGCAATGTTGGTTTTGTTTTATTTTTTCAGGCCATTGTCATGTCAATCATATCGTCAAAAGTTGGTTATGGGCGTATTAAAATTCATTTTGACAAACCTAATCATAACGGTCCGTTTTTTGCTAAGGATGTTATATTTTTCAAGACAATATCGAGTACCTCGTTCTAGTTCTAAAAAAAATATTTGTGATGAGAAATAAATGATTTATTTATTTTTATATTGAATACAAGGGAACGCATCTATCGAACGATTCTATTATAAAACTGTTTTTTCCCTAACAGATAAAGATCACAGTAGTTACAAACGTTGTCAAAAATGTGTAGGGCATTGTTTATAAGCGCGCATTTAATTAACTCAATAGAGAATGGCACTGGGTGATGATTCATCTACATTTTTAACAAAGTTTGGTAAAATCAACCGGTTGTAGAAACAAGATGAGAGCTACAGAGACATTGTGCAATCTCGGACCTACCTAGGAGAATAGTTTAAAGGTTGAGGATGCGAGCTAGCTCACCTTTGACAGACTAGCAAGTCGCTACATGACGTCAGCTCAACGGGCGGATGCGTCCTTTTGATATTGAAGGCTTAGGAAGGAACTGAGATTTGATTTGACAGCTTAATTAACATTTTCGGCGTAAAGCTGCCTAAGCAACTAACATTCTTGATATCATATTACTTAATTGGTGGATACCATCCAAACCAAAGCAATGTTGACGTGTTGAGTTAATTAATAAATAATTTAACGATTCCTAGTAGATTCTAATAGCACATTTTCGATATCAAACGTGGAAAACGTAGTAAGCAGTGTCATCTGTCGTGTTTACGTATAGAGATACATTAAATTCTCTCTGAACTTACATATTTATTTAACAATAATGGGTAATAAAGGCGCCTTTACTAATATGTTACCCATAAAAGATTTTAAAATGATTTAACTTCACCTTTGGATCTACTTCTAACGCAAAGTCAATATAATTAAGCAAATAAAAAGTATATCAGAGATAATAAGGGTTTAAGCAACTCGGTCCCATTCTCACGCGATTTCCGAAGCAGCTCGCTAGGTTCGACCGATGTTCGGTTTCTTTGGCCCATTCACCGATTGAGCCATACATTTACTTACAAACAATGTTGTTTAAACAAACTTTTACTGTCTAACTTAAGCTCGAATGAACATACGATATAATTACAACAGCGATAATATTATTCACGTGCCGATCTTGTGTACAGGTTTAATGTTTAAATATTAAATGGTGATATAATGTTTGCAAGTATAACTTGACATTGTTTCACAGATTCGACTCGTATAATGACTCGACTCTTTTCACATTAAAATAAAGTCCAATTTCACTCGTTATCAATTCTATACTTATCTTCGTACCCTTTGATATTTCTGTTTAGTCATAGAAAAATATTTATATGTAGCTAAATTAATTATATTATATCCAATTACGACGCTTTTCAATGAAGTTTACTTCAATAAAGCAATTAACTACCTACATAATAATAATATACTTAAGTTTACCATAAATGTCGCGTTAACTATAATAATGGGCATATCCGGTGATTCTGGTTTATTTACCATTTACTTTTTCAAAGTCCACGGCCTTCCCGTAATAGGGATCACAATACTCACTTGATCTGATTCATAATAGGCAATAATAATATAATTTAACTAAATCACGGATAAAAATATAACGACAAATCTAAACAAATTTTATACCCATTTCATAAGTCAAGTAACTAACCTCGTGCTTCGTTCGTAGGAAAAGGCCTTTTGTAATGTATAAAAAATATTATTTCATCAAAATATCGACTACCATTTTATTACTTTTACTGACTACGTGTACTTATACATCACCACCTCAACACCTCCAAAAAGTGATAAATCGGTGAACTGAGTGTTCACTGATGCCTTTTACATTTTCGGAGGTGTTTTAGGTACAAAACCTAATCGAGTTTCTTTATACTTACCCAAAAAAATCCAATTTTCCTAATTGTCATTAGACTTCAATGTCATTATTGGGGTTTCGTAAAACGGGACCCTATTACTAAGACTTCGCTGTCCGTCTGTCACCAGGTTGTATTCAAGAACCGTGATAGTTAGACAGTTGAAATTTTCACAGATGTTGTACCTCTATATCTGTTGCCGCTATAACAACAAATGCTAAAAAACAGAATAAAATAAATATTTAAAATAGCTCCTATAAAACCGAAAAAAATTTTTTTTTACGATTTTTTAGATAATGGTACGGAACCCTTTGTAAGTGAGTCCGACTCGCACTTGGCTGTTTTTTTAACAATAAAAATAACATTATAAATTTATAACAGTACCTATACCTTGAATAAAATTAATTAATTAAAAAAATCAAAAAACCCGACTGCGTAAAAAGTGAACTTAAAAGATGAAAACAAGATTTAAAGAATCAACTTGCAGTGTGAAGCTTTAAATCTATGTTACTTGATTCGACTTTTTCTACACGGATTTAAATTACTTAATTAGGTACTAACGCAGTGCATACCAAGTCAATCATCAATATGCTGTTAATGGATTTGATGCCTCCGACTACAAATTGATTCTTTAAATCTTGTTTTCATCTTTTAAGTTCACTTTTTACGCAGGCGGGTTTTTGATTTTTTTAATTAATTAATATTATTTTGACTTTTTAGTTTGTAGTGTTCTACTACTACTTTCAATGAACTATAAAGCATTATTTGTAACTCTTCATTGAAAAAAAAAAGATTTTAACTCGAGTAAGTAGTATCTGAATCGGTTTTTCCCGTTTAATTCATGTACCAATAGGAATTCCGGGTAATAACATAGCCTATGTCACTCCCACAACTAAGACGAATCCAATGACATATCATATGTTGAAATCCATTAAACGGTTTCTCCTTTCTATTTTTCAATGTATTTTTTTGTCTGTTCCCGTAGAAATTTTGGAAAATAAAGTATTGAATACTATTAGCACTGAAAATATGTGACCCTTAGTTAAAAAAAAAAAATTCAAAATCGGTTTATCAGTATTGCAGATCCGTTTTTCCCGCGTAAGTTCTGTTCCCACGGGAATTTCGGGAAATAACATACCCCTTGTCACTCCCACTATTGAGACGAATCTAGTATTGATTCTGAGAATCTATATATTCTACTTTAATATCCGTTAAACGGTTTAGGCTGTAGGGCGTGCCAAGGAAATAGACATACTTACATACATACATAGGACATACATACATACGCTCGAAAAACATAACCCTCGTTTGGCAGTCGGGTAAAAACGTTGCTTTTTGAAATTATAAACTTTCAATAAACATTTAATTTAAAATTACCAATTTCAAATAGATCAAAACCGACGAATCGGATTTAATTTAAGACCTAATATAACGAAATTGACCTTAAAATACTTACTCCAATACCACTTATTAACGATTTATGCAAATTAAATGGTACCTAATTAAAGGCACTTCGTTATTTTTACAATACATTAATATAGTTATTGCCCACATTCCAATAAACTGAGTAATTACTAGTCTTCACACATTATGCAACGTAGATGCTAATAATTATTATTTTGAGCTTTATAGTGTTTCCCATTCTGGTATTTTGATTCTAAAAACCTCGAAGCTACTTAAACTTTTAATTGTTTTTATCATAAGCACTTCAAAAATGTGTCGTGCTACATATTTAAAGATTTGCTATTGATTGCGTAGAATATCTGATATTTCTTCATTAGACAGACTAAAACCTTTCCAGATTAAACATCACTTTAATTTTGATTTTTCATATTACATTATCGTTTTAAACTGTCATAATTACTTGCAAATTGGATCTCAAATAAACACTTTGCAATCACGCCTATTTCTAATAAGACCTCTCGGATCGGTTGTGAAATATTAATTGTTCTTCAAATCAACATATACCTCCTTATGACTTCCCAATGACAATAACTGACGGATACGCAAACAAACACTTAATACAAAATTCTTTGAATTGGGTAATAGAAGAGCCTGTATTTACTTAGAGTTGCAATACTCGAACATCCCAATGCAATTTTACATTTCTGGTTTTACATGTTTAATGTTTGAAACCCGATATTTTTATGCAAGACATTAAACAATATTTCAAATTCAAATTAATTTAGTTACAAGAAACACTAACATTCGAAAATATAAAGCCGTGATTTGAAAACATTTTACATAGGTATTAAATCGTAATGAGTACTTATCGTTATTCTATATAACCATTTGACGACTATCGGAACAGATTCGACCTATTCACCTTTTGAGGATTTCTAAGTAGTAGTAATAGTTGCACTTAGAGGATAATTCTTGCTGAAGCTGATTAGCCAATGAAAACGGTGATGACAAGCGACAAGTCAGATTCACACGTTACCCACAAAACGGACGATTGATACTCGTAAAAGAAGTGGTCAATTACAAAGGTTAGGCTCGGTCTATCCGTTGCCGGAATCCGTAAGCATCCGCAAGGATCCGTTTAAAAAACGACCTCATTGCTTAAGCGATGGATTGAACCCGCGTTAACCCTGTCCGGTTTCCGGCTGGGTATAGACCGAGCCTTAGAGAAACACTTTCGCTGGTAAAACACGGGTGCCGGATCCACGCGACCTTCACCTGTGTGCGCTACGAGTTAGCGCCTAGATTACAGTCGGCCGAGTGTGACATAACCCGCTCTGGCGTCATCGACCGCGCCTTGACTTAATATATACATCGAAATAAAACATTCAACAATAAAATCTTTGATTGCACATTCCCGAAACAATCAGACAGAGGTAAATACAAGTTTTGATTAAATTTAAGAGTTTGTAAACCTATCTCTTTAAGATTTGCTATTGCAAATTGCAAAAAACAATTGTTTTTTAATCCACAAAAATTAAAGCCCATCTCAAATAAAAAAAAAAATTGGTAATTAAATAGTTGTCAGTTTAAGAATACTTTAACACAAAACAGTAAACATATTGAATATCACGATCTACATAAAGTTTCATGAGGTAGTAAAACTTCGCAGCTTTATTTGTTTTTCTTAAATTCTCTAGCCTCCACAAAACCTGTATCGAATACTTAGGTAGGAGACCTTTTTGTGTTTTGTCTAGTGATATTACTAATGTTATTGTGTGTGTTTACGTCATTATCATAAATAGAATTGGAGTATCTTTAAAACCCACCACGTGATACTATAATTATCGAAAATTTAAAAAAACCAACAACTTTATTTATAGGTTAAGTCCTTGGTACCCAACACAATTAAACATATTCATCATTAAATTAGTCTCTGCCATTCATTCATTATAGCTAAATATCAAATCAATTTAAGAAGTTTTGTAGTTATTAAAATCCTGAGAAACAAGCCAATATCTGAAAAGTCAGCATATTTAGATGTCCGATATCACAAATAATGTTTACACAATAGTCATTTTATAGTGCTACCACTTTCACTGTAGATCAATAAAAAAATCGAATTCACTGACAGCTTTTTTATAATTAAAATAAAAGTAATAAAATCATTTGTCCTCTACTCAAACCAAGTCTAGTCTAGACAATCTCGCAAACGCCGCAAATAAATTTATTTAAATATTCTTGGGTCAATCTTTCTACAAAATGTTAAAAATAAATATCTGTAACTCATTTCGTTTTTGGAGCAGTAAGTAACCACTGAAATAAGGACGATCGATAAAACAGACAACAATTTTAAATGCTCCTTACCTTTGCCCCAAAAAGTAACTTAACTTTAGGATATTGGTTTAAAATTTAGCCAAGAATCACACGGGCTTTAGATTTTTGTACCTGAGAGCTTTTGTTTTACACACATACTCATACTAATCTCATCTACTGTCGTATAATGACATAGGGAAAGAATTATACTACGTAAAAATAATGATAATGTAACCAAAACGTACTATACGTAATAATTCCTTTTTAGGGTTCCGTAGTCCTGACAAGGAACCCTTATAGTTTTGATATTTTTAGGGTAGCTCCCGTAGACTATTTTTCGAATTAGGGATCTGTTTGCGATATATTTAACTTTAAAGTGGCCATTTTTGTTCGAGTAGGTACCCCCCCCCCCCTCTTAAAAGCTACACTATTGGCTTGGAAAATCTGGAAAAATTAATGATAAAAGTGCCTTTCATGAACTTTTAAAGAAAATCATAACGGTTACGATGGACCAGTTAGTTTAAGAGTATCTTCGTTCAACTAAGTCGTTCAAAAAATTCCTTAGAGGAAAACATTAAAAGTGCCTTAAATGAGGTAATTGCTGTAATATATTGTGGTAGTGACGGGCAACTACGGAATCCTATACTGCGCCTAGCACGACACGCACTTGGCCGGTTTTTTTTCTATTTACAGCCAACCAAAGACAAAGAGATTGGTAAAATTAAACTCCAATAAACTTGTTAAAACAATCGAGAGATTTGAATCCGATTATTATTATGTCGTTATTTGAATATTTCAAAACTTCGCAGTTATTTTATCCCCGACACGGGCGACCTCAACTTACAACACAATAAAGTATGCAAATCCTTACAGGGACGAGGACGACCCACCGGCACCATTGACGAAAACCCAACATAAATTTTATTATGACAAAGATAATAACACACTTTATATGTAGACATTTCAACATTAAAAAGTTATTCTACGTCTTGATATCGACTCTGTCATCGCAACATGCACGACGACGAATAAATATTATTTGACTGCAGTGCGATTCATAAATAGTCAATTCACTTAAGTTGATGTTTGTTTTGAATGTTTTTACCCCTTGGGTACGGACCCTATTACAAAGACTCCGCTGTCCTTCTGTCTGTCTGTCCGTCTGTCTGTAACGTGACAGTTAGACTGATGAAATTTTCAAAGATGATGTACTACTCTGTCAAGAAAGTACCGGGAAAAGATTAATAATACACAAAATGTTAGTTATTCATCCAAGTTTATTTTAACACCTTCTAAGTATGCTCCTTCAGAAGCGATACACTTACGCCAACGAATAATCCAATCATCAAAACATTTTTTAAACGCTTATTCCGGAATCGAGTTTAGTTCACGCCGCGAATTCTTCTTTATGTCTTCTACCGAATAAAACCGGGTGCCACGAAATGGTAATTTGAGTTTAGGAAAAAGAAAGAAGTCGGCTGGAGCCATATCTGGTGAATAAGCTGGCTGCTTGATCGTGTTTGTTGAGTTTTTGGTCAAAAATTTGTTCACAATGATGGCCTTGTGGGAAGGCGCATTATAGTGGTGCAAAATCCAAGAATTTTCATTCCACAAATCTGGCCTTTTTCGTCTAATTTGCTCTCTTAAACGCCGCATAACGCTTAAATAATACTCTTTTTTAATCGTTTGACCTTCTGGCAAGAATTCTGAGTGCACAACACCGCGACAGTCAAAGAAAACAGTCAACATGACTTGGACTTTCGATCGAGTTTGGCGCGGTTTCTTCGGTTTCGGTTCAGTTGGAAGGCGCCACTCCGAAGCTTGTTGACTAGTTTGCATGTCAAACTCGTAAACCCACGTCTCGTCACCAGTAACAATAAGTTTCATGAATATTGGGTCGGAATTGACTCTTTCTAGCATGTCCTCAGCGACTCTTTTGCGATTGAGTTTTTGGAGAAAATTCAGATCTTTTGTGACTAGGCGAGCGGCAATAATGTGTTATACCCAATTGATTATTTAAAATGGTACGAATCGACTCGTGTGACAAAGAAAGTTCGATGGCTAGCTCTCTCAAACTTGAATGAGGATTTTCAGTCACTATTTCCTTCACTTTTGCGATTTTACCTTCAGTAACAGACGTTGATGGCCTACCAGAGCAAGGCAAATCTTCCATTACATCTCGACCGCTTTTGATCGCTTTGTACCACTCATAAACACGTGTTTTTGATAAAGTCGATTCACCGTAAGCCTTCTGTAACATTTTCAGAGACTCCGAACACGAAATCCCATTGGCGATGCAAAATTTAAGACAAACTCTTTGTTCGATGTTTTTGTCCATTATGAAATTCGCAATACACACTAGATATGGTATAACTAAAAACAATACTGTATTTAATCTAATTATCAGATGTAAATCAAACTCCGCGCCAAAATGGAAAAAAGTTGTGCCAATCAATAAAACAAATATTTAAGGGGGCTCTCATACAACAAACGAAACGAATAAGAATTAATTTCCTACACTTAAATGTAATTACAAATAAATTGGCTTAAATAGGCTTATATTATTGCATTTATAAATCGTTCGAGTCTGTTAAATGCATATTTAATTGTGACCCATTTTTATTTATTTTTTAATATTGGACAGTGTCACATACATTGCTCTGATCCTAAGGAAGTAGCTAAAGCACTTGTGTTATAGAAATCAGAAACAACGACGGTACCACAACACCCAGACCCGAGCCAATATAGAAAAGTTCGTTTTCTACATTGACCCGACCGGGGATCGAACCCGGAACCTCAGAGCTGGCGCCGCCATTTTAAAGTCCGGCGTGCTCGCCTCTCGGCTCAAGGAGGTCGTCAAACATATGATATAAACATATGATATACACAAGGGCAGTGGGTAAGCGAATCCGCTTGGAAATAAAAGATGCAGCTACGGACACAGCCTTAATGGTGATAGGACAGTAACAAGTTTGAAATAATTCATTGCAATGCATAGCGATGACATCACTTACGCATAAACCACACATTAGGTGCATTAAATGCCAGGTTTATGAGACAAAGTCTCGACTGAGTCCGGAAAATTATGAGTAAACCATGAGACCGACATCATTATCACAACACGAATATCTCTCACGACAGTTCAAACTTTTTGTACTTAGAAAAACCCAAAACTAGTACTGTTTATTCATTCCTTTTACATGTGAAATTTTAATGTTTACTTACGTATCAAAAATATCGTGACTCATGACATGACATGAACCTCGGTGAGATTAAAAGCCTTTTGAACTATTATTATTTAAAAAAAATATTTGAATGTAAGCCTTGGATGTAAGATCTCTAATCCCATTAAATTTAAAAGTTACTTGAAATGTTATTGATATTTATTTCGAGTTAAATCATTTTTACCTTAGTTAAAAGGCTGTTTTTACAGGCGATATAGGTACTTGAATAAGTATCCATACTTTGTCAGATTGGTTTTTATTATTTAATAAAAGAATACGTACGAAGTGATCTATTAATTTCATTGGGTTATTTATTAATGTAGTTTTCTCCATTTATCTCTCTTGCTTTATTAGTTACTTTCTTCGTTCGAGTGAAATCGATCAGGCTAATTTTGACCTACATCTGCGTTGTTTAAATTATAATAAATGTGATTCGTACATAGATCAGAAGCAAGCGTTTGACCTGAATCCAAAGGCTGACTAATCCTTGTATTATTCCGCACCACGCGCGTCTCTTTTGTATGCCAGCGCTTTTGTTTCGCGAATTTTCGCCGTTCACAAACCTGGTTTGACTACTTTTGGGCACTTACACCGTGTCCCAGATCAAAAAACAATTTACTTTGATGTTTGTCTCGTACGTGAGTTTGAAACAAGGCCCGAGGTTACGGTCACGGACTAAGGTATTAACCGCTGTTACTCGCACTGCATTACAAATCGCGCTAATTTGGTCAAGCAACAAGTGCACACTATTTCGGTCGACCTTCTGGCCGTGATCTCTATCTTTTGGCTTGTCATTTTTATACGAGGAACTCGTCAAATAAAAATCGGGCAGCCTTTTGAATTATTTTCATTTTATTTCAAACCTACTTTATTTAGTGAGACTTATTTTCAACGTACTTTTGTGTTTTGAGTGCTTTTCAACGAGTGAAACTCTGCTATCTTTTGATTTAAAATACTTACTTCTATTATAGGTACTATTAATATTTGACAAGTAATTTTCGCAAACTAATGCAGCAATTATTGCAAATACCTCGTATGCTCATAGCAAGTTTCGAAACCAATTTAAGCAGTCAATTCAACAAGAAACATTCTAGGTATAATACAAACAATCATTTTCAACTTACGAGTAGATTAAATAATACACGTAAGTATTGACCTAATTGGCAAACTGTTTTAATTCATACGATATTATATTATTTTTAAAAAATACTGATTAAATATTTATCTCTTTAAAATAAAAATACGGCATATTTTATCGCTAAAATACAATTTTACAATTTAAATAAAACATCTTAAAAAATATGAAAAAACGGTTTTGTATTAAAATATAGAATTTCTGAATGTTGCATTCTAATAAACATTTGACTGTTGACTTAAAAAATTCTTATTTGTATTTTTTTACAAATTAGTTAAAGGAACACGCCATGTTTAATACAAAGATAACTTCGATTTTAATGCAAACTTATATTAACAATCACTCAACCCAGTAATGTACTTGTCTTATAAAGGACATCCATAATGTATAATATAATAATTATTATATTATATTATTTTTATAATTAATTATTAATATTTCGTGGCATCAATTTGAAATTTCGGTTTACGAAGCTGAGTAGCTCCTTGACAGTTTTGCAACGCTTTGCCAATTTGCTTGCAAGCATTAAGCAGGCGGCAAACATAAACGAATTACGATATTTTGGCACCTAGGTGATGCAAACTTTGAATATCTAAAAATATCTACACATTCTTTACGGCTGATCATTTCGACCACATTTACACTATGTACGACAAGAACATTACCGGCAAAGTTGTAGGTCAAGAAAAATAAAAATAACAACAATGATCTATGGATATTATGTGTACTTTAATGCTTTATTATCAATACGGTGACCAGTCTCCTCTGGGCTCTATTATTTGCCTAGCATCTTGAGGCAAGCTTTCTTCGAGCTTTTCAGAGTAGTTACGGGATAATGACCTCCATATCTGTTTCGTATTGCGACTAGGCTCGCCAATGGTTTGCATATTTCTACGCAATTTTAACTTTAATTAGAGTACAAACATTTTCAATGGGGTTTGTGTTTGGTGAATGTGAGGTCCAGTAGCATCCGGATGTTTTGTTCAGCCTTCCAGGCGGTCACACACGACTTCGATGTTAGCTTAGGGTTGTTGTCCTGTTGCAAAATTAAATTTTTGTTATGCTTTGGAAATAACTGTTTAGCAGAAGGCAACAATGCTTTATTATAGATATATTATTGGTCATCCTCACTTATGCAGTGGCATTGAGTGTGCTGGTGTACAACATTAAAATTTTGAAATACTCTTTTATAGAAACTCCCACAAACATGGGCGTGTATTTTATTTTGCGAATTAACAATTTATTGTCGGACAATGAACAAACGTGAGATGTTGTATTCAATGCCCAAAACGACACATTGTCAAAAGAAAATGTTGTCCCAATCCCGATCGATGTTTTCCCGTGCCCAGGCACTTTGCAAAAATGTATATATCTACTTCGTCACAAATCCCTTTAACTTTTTCATATAATTTGCAGCTTGGTCCTGTGTCATTTTAGGTCCTTGCGGGAGAGCGCATGGAAACACTGCTCCGTAACGCAAAGCATAAGCAGCACTCATGGCGGGAAACGTGCTCTCTCGCACGCACGAACTTTTTTAACTGTCACGTAGTATTTTTGACAAATAGGCATAGTACATGTAGCAATATAAATCTTTTTAATAATTATTATTAATAGGCCAAAAATGCCGGTCACGTTCTTACCAAACAGACTATGTGTCAAACTGAAGGACTCTAGATAAGTAACTCTCCATGTTTCGCTTAAATACTGTATATTGCCATGGCAGAATCTGCTCTCCATACAGCGGGATGAAAGGCAAAAACTGCCAAGTGCGATTTGAACTTGCATGCGGCTGCGGTAGTGGCGGACTAAGCCCGTCAGAGGCCCGGGGCGACAAAGCTAAATGAGGCCACCCCAGCTTTAAAAAAAAATAGTTTTACAAGCTTTTTATTCAGTTCACATTTTTATGTATTAATAAGTGTTTATGTTTAGTTCGTTAAAATCTGGCAAGTGAAACTTAAATTATTTAGGCTAAATAAACATACATACCTACAATATGGAATGGATATGGGTAAGGAAAATAAAATACGAATTGATCGAAAAAAAAAGATCGTTTAGATCAATAGGAACACTGAAAGTTGCTCCAGTCGACCTGTCGAGGGCCACACCTCACACACCGCAGAATTTGTAGAAGAGGAAGTTCTAAGTGATCGAATAATTAAAACTAAGGTAATAGCGGCAAGAACACGACTTTTGAAAACAAACTTCAGTTCTTAGGATTCTTTATGATAATCTTCACATGAATAAAGTTATTGCCAGGTGGGTGCCCAAACTTCTTTCGGGCTTGGAGCAAAGTGAGCGAAAAGCGTGTTCTAGAGAAGTTTTAGAAGCGTATAAACGACTCACAACTAGTTATTTGGAGTTAATTATTAAGGGGGACGAAACCATGGTTTTTTACTATATAATCCTCTCTCCAAACTGGAATCAATAAATTAAAAATGGAATCCATGGAGAGGCGTCGTCTTGGTGAAAAGTCATCTAGAAAGGCCAAGGTAACGCAATCTACCAAAAAAACGGTATTTTGGGATTTTCATGGAATACTAATGATTGACATAAAAGAAAGGAAGGCCACAGTAAATGGTACTACGCCACCCTTATTGAGCAGTTACGATCGAGCAGAAGCCTCGTGAAAACCATAACAGAGGCGTGCGGCTTCTCGACGACAATGCTCCGTTCACACTGCTATAGGACCTAGTTGTGCAGAAAGCAGCCATATGAGGAAAAGTACGAACGGAGTTATGAGCGTTTTTCTGTCAAATGTTGCCCTTCAGTTATTTATGACTTTTCTGTTTATTTTATATTTGAGAATTATTAGGAATAGTGTAGCAATTTTTTATATCCTATCCAGTATTTCGTATCGTTTAGCATAATACCAATAATAGCGTTTTTGACGTGGCAGTTTTATGCAAAATAGCTTATTTCATCGAAATTACAATAAAGAATAAACCAGCCACATGAGTTGGCTTTGTTCTGCATTAATTAAAAATGGAATAACAGAACATAAAAGACAGACAAGAAAATAAAAAATATCATATTGATAATATATCAGATAATGAAATTTTTGATTCAAGATATAATGTTTTTACACGAGATAGATTTACTTCAACCAATGTTAAAAAGGACGGTGGTGGGGTTGCTTTAGCTATTAAAAAAGATTATAATGTAACCCGAAGATTATCCTGGGAGATTGATCTTGAAGTCATTTGGATTACGTTTTCCAATATGGATGGAAAAGGCAGTATAAATATACTTTTATGCTACATTCCCTCATATTTATCGAAAGATAACCTATGTTGCCCCGCCAGTATGATTGTACTCTGTTTGTGTCCTTTATATAAATAAATAAAAAATGATAAAAGCAGCCTGGCTGACGTTGGAAAAAGCCAAGTATGGACTCGTAACAAATATATAATTTATAGAAAACAGTCAACGTACACTGGCTGTTTTTTACGAAACTCGATCCTCGATACCTCCTAAAATTTTGAAATTTGTACGAAACAGCCATATAGCAGGCTGACTTATGCAATATCGGTTAGGCAGTTTGTGTCAAAATTGGCTGCATTTTACACCATGATGACTGTTTTTTACAAAATATTTTTTGTTGAATGGCTGCATTAGACGGCTCATATCTCCGTCGTAAGAAGAGATATCGACATGGCTGTCTTTGCGAAAAATCCGGCATGTCGAATTTAGTATGGCTGTGTTAATAATTCGATTTTCGAAAAAGTGCCACTTGGCTGCTTTCTGCAGAACTAGGTCCTATTGAATCCTTTGCGCATCTTACGCACGAGACGAGCATCTTATCAGCGATGGATGGATTGCGTGAAGTTAACAACTTAAACACCAATCACGGCCAGCGGTGTAGACGCAGCACTCGTGTAGCCAATCAATTAATTGTAATATTTGTAATGGTCTTCTGCGCACAGCGCATCTTTCACCCTGCGCTCAACTTCCGTGTCGCTAGTTGTATTTGTTTTCGAAACTTAAGGCAGAGTTAAAGGAAAGAAGATTTTCTTTGGATGTTGAAGTCAGTCACCCGTGCGGTTTACGCCCATTTTGAAGTCAAAGCTCTGAGCGTACTTACTTACAAGTGCTTATTAAGAGATCTGAAAAGTACAGTAAAAAAAGCACGTCGACCAACCCAAAAAGTCTAAAATTCTCCAATAGATTTTCAACTTTAAGCCTGACATATAGAGATTATTTTCAAATGACAAAATTTGACATTTTGTGGTAGGTCGACGAGCTGTTGTCCGTACATTGAAATAGAGGGAGAATAAATAGATAGAATAGAATAGAATTAAAATAAGAATGCTTTGTAAATATATCTATCTACCTATTCTTTTTCTTTGTTAGACAAGAAACTTTTGGATGTTATAATAATTGATGTTTGATTTTTTTGATTATCGATATTTATCGATTATTTTTCAGATATTTGAAGATAAATAATTGAAGATAAATAACACTTGAAAAAATATTTCATTCAGATATTTCAGATATTTATTGATTCTTCAAAATGGACCGATAAATAATCGGTTATCGGTTTGCATGCCCTAGTAGATAAGCGCAGGGCGCGCGCCTTGTTACCCGAACACAGAGATGAGAATTCCCTCAGCGTCCAAACGCGTTCAGCAAAGTTAAAAGAACATTAGTACCGCGTAAAAAATCTAGATGGCTGTAGTGTTTTGATCTTGATGAAATTATGTAGGTACTAACTACTAAGCACATTTAGGTTTTTGTCTTATTTAGGATTTGATCAGGAGAACGCAGAGGCATTTGGGACCCCCCAAAGACCGGGGGCCCGGGGTGGGCCGCCCATTCCGCCCCCCTGTTAGTCCGCCACTGGGCTGCGGTCCAAACTTGTAGGCATATAAATTGTTCATAACGGGAATCGAGTCTTAAAGATTTTACTGTTTTTGCGAGTTTGTTAAAATAACTTTCTTTTGTGATTTAACCACAAATTTACGGTAAGCTTTTTCCTTCACTCTTGTTATAAGACATTGTTTCTTGCCAAATTTTATTGTTCTTGGTCAACTGATAATTGATGTTTTCCCTCTTTTTTAGTCACGTCTTGTTATTATGCGCCTACTTTTTGCCTTGTAGTACAATTATAATTAACATCGACAGACTTTCTGGCTTATTATGATTTTTTTACTTTTCCACTAAGCACTCTATCGATGATTCTGCAAACGCTCTTCAAATTAGCCAAATCTACGCAGCATCTTTTCTTAGTCCTGGGTATATAAAGAAACTATTTTAAGAATCTCCATAATTATATTTTAACGGGAATCTGACTGAACACGTATCTTATTTTATTTTTCTGAAAAAATATTTATTTACTGTGCAGGTATATGAACCTGCTTAGAATATAGGTATACATATAAGTTTCTTTCAACTTTAGACACTAGCTTTAACAATTATATACTATTCAAATAAATATCGTTATAACTGTAAGACGTATTAAAATATAGGCAAGAAAGTAATAAATATTTCTAATCGATTTCTAATAACCAATCCAACTATTTATTTTTTTAGATTAATTTTCGCAGCCTGAGTGGGTTTTGTAAGACTGATAACTGGCAAGAAAATTCTCGCCAGTTTATTCGTCAAAACGAAAGTCACTTTTACTGTCACGATTTTTTTAACAATTGCTTTTAGTTACTAAACACTGAGATTATGTTCATTAAAGGTACTTTATTGTAATAATCTATCAGATTTTATTAGATTAGAGCTTTCATGAAATTTCAACTCATTCAACTTTTACATATATTAAACAAATTAGTCAATTAATTAAATAGAGCTAGTGCTACAAGTGCTTTAAAACAATGTGTAACCCAAGTGCACTTACTGTCCAATTAATTAAGTTAAAGATAAATCAAAGTTAGCAAACTTTGTCATACGAATATTAATAATTCAGACAAAAGTTCAGTTCAAGAGCGCAATTAAATATAATTATGAAGCTCTGTTTGTCAAAATCGAATATACGTAAATAGTCCAGTTAATTGTTCAATGTTCAACAAAAGCCGTTAAAACAATAAAAAACGAAGTAATATATAAGTCAATGATAAAAACATTTTTTTTTCCGGAAAATAGACTTGAGTGTCTAAGGTCATATCGTGACAGTCATTCTAAGTTTAAAGATCGAAAGAAATAGCATTCGTTTGTTACACCATCCCATCTATGACCATATAAATTATGCAATGTAACAAACAAAATTTCAGTTGAAAACGAAATAATAGCGTTGAAATCTGAGTAACATCACAAAGGTGTGCCTAGATGCTAGCGAGACAATGTGTTTAGTAATCGATTGAGCAAGAACCCAGCCCGATACAGCCATTTAGCAACGCTCCTTAGTCAACACACGCTGATTTATTCTGTCAACAACAGTACTACTGATATTTAACCTCTATGATTTGGTTTAATAAAAAGGTCAATAACGAATAAAAATAAAAAAGTTAAGTGACTAATAAAATCATTACTAAACATACTTGAACATTGCACTACCAAATAAGTAGGTATGGGATACATCGAAAAATTTTAATTAAGAGCGTTATAATAGTGTATTATGATACAAGTGTGCTACGTTGATTACTACACACGAGGCATTATTGTAAGCTAAGAAAGCGCTAAGAAAGCCGAGTGTGTAATACAGTGTAATAATCAATGCACACGAGTTGCATACGACGTTTTTCAACACAATTGCGAGGGAAAATCCAAACTAAAATCTAAAATACCTTCTCCGTTTTTTTTTTGCTCTGGATTTTGGCGGCAACAGGCTATCACTCGCATTTCATGCCTCCATAAGTATTTCTGACGGGGTTGGATTAACATTTTACTTGTCTTTACTATTTATAATAGACATTTTTGATAGTAATTAACCACACAGCATCAACTTTACCAAATATTTAGGAAAAAGGCACGTAACTTTTGTTATTTTTGCGCGCCGCAATTTCTATGCGCGCGCAGGTCTAATAATAGCACAGGAAAAACTGGCTGTTCAGCCGGAGTAGCAGCAATTTAAAAATATAATAAAATATAAATTATTGTTTCTAAAAATGATAGTTAAGTTAATTTGTGTTTATTAATATACAATTTGATAAAATGAAATATTTATTTGTCATCTTTACCCTAAAATAATTTAATATTCGTTAGATATGTAATGTTGTTAGACATAAAATTTTGCTGAAATTAAAAAAAAAGTTTACATTACCGCACTAGTGCGATAATGTTATTACAGCATAAGTACGTAATATGATGAATTATTAATTTTGACGACCTCCGTAGCCGAGAGCCGAGCCGAGCATGCCGAACTGTAGGGCGCCGCCATCTCTAAGGTTCCGAGATCGATCCCCGGTCGGGTCAATGTGGCAAATGAACTTTTATATATTGGCTCGGGTCTGGGTGTTGTGGTACCGGCATTGTTTCTGATTTCTATAACACAAGTGCTTTAGCTTCTTACCTTATGATCAGAGTAAAAAAAATGAAACTAAAAACTGTGAGTGTTATAAGAGTCAATTTACGAGCAACTGTGTAAAAAAATATATATTTAAAGGATATAAATAAAATTTAATATATAAAGAAAAATATATTTGACCATATCACATACATACATTGCTCTGATCCTAAGGTATATAGTAGCTAAAGAACGTGTGTAGAAATAGAAACAAGTTCTGAGATACAATAATATTGTATCTATAGAAAAGCTACATACGAGTTTTGTGTATTATACAACACAAAAAGAGACTCCTTGTTTGTGTTCTGCGTGAAAATACGTAGTAGTATAATTTATTTTATAATACTCTATCTTTGCAGCACTTCGCAGATTGTGCCACGTCCCATGTAAAATGTACCTTTGCATATTTTTGTTGTTTCATATAATACATGTTTTTTTAATCAGGTAAAAGCAAATACTGTTAAAACAATTTTAGTTGCAACTCTAAGTTTTAGATGACTCACAGATGTTTTCTTTTAGGTTTAGGTGGACCTAAAATTAATGTTTTATTAAGTACTTAGGTCGCATTGTGGAATATTGTCCCAGAATCACTTGTACTATGCTAGATTCTATGCCTGTAAGAAGTAATAATCTGAGGTTAAAACACTTTTGCATTTTTTCCTTTAATGGATCTACGATAAGATATAAAACAATAGTAAATAAATAACGATATTAGAATAAGAAAATAATTTAATATAATAAAATAGTAACAATACAATGCACTAAACGAAGCAGAAAAAAACATATTTTTTTGAAGTCTACTAACTCGTCAGTTAATCAGTTTCCTATACCTATTCGTTACCTATACTATTATATACTTATATAACATTATAGTATAATATCTATATATATATATATATATATATATATATATATATAACGCTATAGTATACCTATTCGTTTTTTGTTTCAGGCATCGCTAGTGCTTATACAAGCTAGCGAGGTGAAGCCAGCGAATGAGAAAAAGACTGAGGCTTCAGTGATCCAGGATGCAAGGCAAGCCCGGCAGTACGGCCCCTACGGACCCTACCAGTCCAACGAGAACGAGTTTGTCGTCAACATTCAGGACGACGAGAAGAATCAGTATTATGAAACTAACTATGACGCAAGTAAGTAACACTGCTAACGATTTTGAGCTGCCTTTGCCAAAGCCACGGTGGTAGTAGGATCAGAGAAATGTGTGTGATGTTGTACAATATTTATTTATTTATCCTAACTTCATAGTCTCCGGACGTTACTAGCTATTTGCGGACATGCATAAAAAAAATTGCTTATACAGGGTTACACTGCAAAGGGGTGCCAAATTTTCAGGGACTACTCAGAATCAGGAACTAAATCGTTCTACGATATAAACGATCTAAAGAACAAACTTTTTTTTATTTTTTTTATTACTATCCGCTGTTCAAGGATGGTACGCGTGGATATTCTTGCCTCATTCATAAAAAATACGCACGCACTATCTCTGTGCAACCTAGAACTGCAAAGTTCAATGAAATAATAGTCACAATGGCGCGTGAAAACAAACCTAAACCTTTCGATGTAAGGTACATTTCTAACAGCAGGAGCGTCCGCGCATACCAGAGGTAAATTGAAAACAAATACTATAAGCAGTGCACCTCTAGATCTTATTTTAAAAATTTGGCACCCCTTCGCAATTTAACCCTGTATAAAATGAGAAAGGTTTGGAGATTACGGGCTCTTGAAATAAATGTAGATAGTAAAGTAAAGTTAAGTAGGTAGGTATAACACAAAAAAGGGATCTTCTTCTTCTTCTTCTCGAGTCAATGGCAATTAAATTCTCTGCGCCCAAAAAGTGGCAACATCAATGGCCTTCCGATTGGCGTTGTAAAGGTCCTCTTGCGTGCAGGTGGCAGGAAAGGTAGGGCACAAAAAAGATCTAACATTTATTTTAAAAAAACTGTGACTGACTTTTAAATTAACTAAGAGAGAGCACTCAGCGTAAACCTAGTGATGGATAGAAAATATTTTTTTAGCAGAACAAAATAGCTACGCTAAAAACGTATTCCATAATAGGTGGAAAGAAGTAGTATAGCTTAACGAAGTCGCAGGAAATCGATTAGCACTAAGTTAAATATTCGTAGATAAAATATTAATTCCTTTCATACTAAAACTTAATTTACTGTCGCTAATCGCTATGCAACCAGTTATAAAATTATGATGATAGCAAGTTTGAAGTTAATTATATTTTACATAGGAATCGCGAGTTATTTACAGACGTCAATCTTTCAAATAATATTTACGTCACAGAGATCTTAAATAAGATACTAAGTTACTCATTAGAAATTAAAGACTATTGAAGCGTTCATATTATGGATTTTACGTGTCTGTAAATTTCTAATAGGTATACCTACCTAAGGTTCCTTTAGTCTTCTTATTCTTTGCGTGTCGACTCAGGCTTTCGTATATGCGAGTACCTAAACTCAACCACCGATAAAGCACTATCGGTGGCCTTGTACAGATCCTCTAGTGTGCAGGTGTAGGGACACGCAGGGCATGTTAGGAGATGAGTCATTGTCTGGGGGGAAATACCGTATAGACATGCTATCGCCAAGCTGTAACCCCACCTGTGCAGGTCCTCCCTGCTTCCGCCTGCTTCGTTTAGTAACAAAAAGGTAGAAAGGAGAAAGCAGTCAAATTATATATTAATGTATATTTTTACTTAGCTAATATTCGTTGTAGGTAGTTTTAAATGAATTTTTTAATCTCGTGTAGAATGGAAATGCACAAAAGATGTTTTTTTATGCCTATCATAATCTCTTTTCAAGTAGATATTTTAAAGCTTGTAATTGGCTAGATTTTTGTAAACATAAAAAAATTGTTAAGTGAGTAGGCAATTTTAAATTTTACCTCTGTTAATTTATAAGAATTATATTTAGGTGACAGGACTTTTATTCAGTTTTTATTGAATAGTTTACACAAATAACTTTTCACCAAAATCTTCTCATCAAAGTATTTAACTTGTCTACAATTCTTTGAATAAACTTTATAAGCCCACTAAGGCGGGGCAGGGAGGGTTTCGTAGGTTTTTTGTAATGCTCAAGTTACTATGCATCATGTCACACAAAAACCGGCCGTGGAGGCATATTTTCACTTCCCGTAGGTCCGCTACCAGACCTTACTATTTCTGCGCTTCATGGACACTTTTCTTTCCAGGCTCTTACGGTTTCGGTTACGACGTGGGCCCGAATGGCCAGTTCCACCACGAGAACCGCGGCCCGGACGGCGTGACGTACGGATGCTACGGCTATGTTGACCCTAACGGGTACCTGCGAGCTACCCACTATGTAGCTGACAGCCACGGGTACAGGGTCGTGGAGCCAGAGAAGCCGGTCGAAGTGTGGCCCGAAGATAAGCACGAATATGATGAACAGTAAGTTAACTTTTCTCTATCTTTGATAGTAAGTTCGATTCGAGATTAACACTATAACTAAACATTTGAGTGAAGACCGTGCCTTGGCAAACGCTGTGTAGGGTACCCTACAACAAGGAGGACTCGATAATATACGCAATTCTGCTAGCAGTAGACGGAAAATAATAGCATAGAAAAAAAGAAAATGAAAGGTGGTGTGGAATTTCAAGGGCTAAATCCACATCTCAAATAACTGTTTTTGCTGTTGGTCCTATATAACAAGTTAACAGCTAGGATCGGACTCAGTGGATGTATTAGAAGAGGACTATCTCCATCAATAAAATATAAATTATAAATGTTGGACCACAACACATACATTGCTCTGATCCTTAGGTGAGTAGCGAAAGCACTGGTGCTATAGAAATCAGAAACAACGACGGTACCACAACACCCAGACCCGAGACAATATAGAAAAGTTCATTTTCTTATGAAAAGTTTATTGACCTGATCGGTCCGATCAGATCCTATCCGACCGAAACACTCGTTAAGCCGAGTCCAAACTAGATTGCAACTGCGTTCAAATTACGGGAATTACTACGGCTACGCGGATCCCGTCGGAAATCTATGCGCTACGCGTTGCTATGGCTACAGCTCCGTAGAGCCACATAAACCAGTCGAAGTTTTTCTCTACGTACGTTTAGGTCTAACCAACGTTATCAAATGCAAATTAGAATAATTGCATATTCAATAATCCTATTTAGTATTCACAGAAACGTTAAAAAAATAATATTAGACAGGAAAGTATTTTTATTTTCGTTTGGGATAACAAACAATTTGCGCAAATAAGTAATGCATATTGTATTTAAAAAACAATAGAATTAAATAATACTAGGGAAGTGATGTATTTAAAAGGATCTTGGCATATCTTTTTTACAAAGCGCACAATGTGATAATTATAACTTTTAACGAAAATCCTATACTTACTCTATTAATGGTATATAACCAAAAGTTAGGTATGCCTTTATACGTCTCACATCAGGGCACAAGCCTCACCTCAACTATGAGATAGTTTGGGCCACGGGCCACGAGTGACTAGTCTTTACTGTCAGATGTATTGATCAAGCCGCCCGCCTTAGGCCTCTGACCAGGCTTCACAACCAATGCCAAGCGATATTAACCGGGACCAACTTTTAACGTGCCTTCCGAAGCACGGAGATGCTCGTGATAAATGTCACTAAATATGGTCGAAGTGGTCACCCATCCACTCACGACTGCGGCGTTGGTCACTTAACTTTAGTAAACGATACGAGTAGTAATCGAAAGCGCTACCGCCACTGAACCACGAGCACCAGCTATAAGCACGATATAACAATAATTTTATTTAGGTATTAGAGATAGCATACACATTATTGGTAACATAACTTAAAAAAATATCTCTAATCTCAGTGTGCCTCTTGGCATAGGCCTCCTCTAATAGTTTTTACTGAGTTCTACCCTGAGTTACTTGTCTCCACCTTGGGCCAGTCATTTTGATGTCATCCTCCCATCTTGACACTGTCTTCCACGGGTTCTTCTCAAGGTCATCAAGAACTGTCCAAAGCATTACATTTGTATTTCCTGTAATAAAATCAGGCTAACAAAGGTGATTGAGTTTCCCATCACCACTAATGTAATCCCGTAGCGATGGTACGGCTAAGTTATAAGTGCCCGAAAGAGGGCCTATATACTAAATTAATCAATTTGAATTTGTGATACCAAGTTAACCAACCTACTTCTCTACTAGGTCAGCCAACGCAGTGACGGAGAAGGTACGCGGCCAGATCGTGCCATGGGAGAAACTGTACTTCCCAAAAGGCTGCGGCCGTACTCCCGGCGGCGTGCCCCCGAAGCCGCTGCCGCCGCGCCCGCCTCGCCCCCCTCGCCCGCCTACTGACAGCACAGTACAGCCTAGCAACCCACAGCCAGGACTTGTTCCTCCAGGAGAAGGTATGGTATTGCAGTAGAGACAGGGTCATATGGATGAGATCTAGTGACTTAAGAAGGACTATACTATATAGATTAAGAAGATGTACATATTAACTGGTGAAAATTTTACTATTTTTAAATCCACATACCTACATGACGATTATATGTTTGGCTACTAGTAGGATAATGTTTTACATCAGGATAAGCCTGAATTAATGAATAATAGGATGATTATTCAATAATTCAGGATTTTGATTTTGAAGTCTACGCAAAAGAAGTTGTCGTCTGCCCTAGTGCATAGCATAAATTGCTTTTATAAAAGAAAGTTGTAGTACCTAAGCCAGCACAGATTTTTGTTGCGGACCCTTAAATCGTAGGTTGGTACTAAGCTGTAACAAGAAATATAAGTCATAATGATTTTTAATTAACTGTTTGGAAATTCTGACGTTCAATTTCAAGGCTCACCCGGCTTCCCTGGCATCCCAGGCTCACCCGGCTCTCCTGGCATCCCCGGCTCACCCGGCTCCCCTGGCACGCCAGGTCGCCCCGGTGGACCTGGTGGCCCTGGCGGCCCAGGTGGCCCACCCACCGGCCCAGGCTACTATCCAGGTAAAATATTTAAAAGAATAAATGCCTCGTCTTTAGATTAATAAATAAGGTAGTTCAATAAAATAGTGATGTAGGTATTTAACGTCGAATTTGTAAAACCACAATGACTGACTTAGTTAAAATAATGCTCACATACAATGCTGGTACGATTGACATAATTTTAAATCTAAAGCATTCTAAAATTTACCAAAAACATAACGGCAGTGGTGCTACTATTGTATATGTAGAGAGCCAGAATTCACAATAAAAATGTTTATAAAATTCATATCCACATCGATTTTTTAATTTACTTTTTACAATGTTTTAGGAGGCTCAGGCAGCCCAGGTGGTCCTCACGGACCAGGAGGAACACCCGGCTCCCCTGGCGCCCCAGGCTTACCCGGCTCCCCTGGCACCCCAGGCTTACCCGGCTCCCCTGGCACGCCAGGTCGCCCCGGTGGACCTGGTGGCCCTGGCGGTCCAGGTGGCCCACCCACCAGCCCAGGCTACTATCCAGGTAAAATATTTAAAGGAATAAATGCCTCGTCTTTAGATTAATAAATAAGTTAGTTCAATTAAATAGTAATGTAGGTATTTAACGTCGAATTTTTAAAACAACAATGACTAACATAGTTGAAATAATGCTCACATACAATGCTGGTACGATTAACATAATTTTAAATCTAAAGCATTCTAAAATTTACCAGAAACATACCGGCAGTGGTGTTACTATTGTATATGTAGAGAGCCAGAATTCACAATCAAATGTTTATTAAATTCATATCCACTTCGATATTTTAATTTACTTTTTACAATGTTTAAGGAGGCTCAGGCAGCCCAGGTGGTCCTAACGGACCAGGAGGACCACCCGGCTCCCCTGGCACCCCAGGCTTACCCGGCTCCCCTGGCACGCCAGGTCTTCCCGGTGGACCTGGTGGCCCTGGCGGCCCAGGTGGCCCACCCACCGGCCCAGGCTACTATCCAGGTAAAATATTTAAAGGAATAAATGCCTCGTCTTTAACTTAATAAATAAGGTAGTTCAATTAAATAGTAATGTAGGTATTTAACGTCGAATTTTTAAAACCACAATGACTGTCTTAGTTAAAATAATGCTCACATACAATGCTGGTACGATTAACATAATTTTAAATCTAAAGCACTCTAAAATTTACCAGAAACATAACGGCAGTGGTGTTACCATTGTATATGTAGAGAGCCAGAATTCACAATCAAAATGATTATTAAATTCATATCCACTTCGATTTTTTAATTTACTTTTTACAATGTTTTAGGAGTCTCAGGCAGCCCAGGTGCTCCAAACGGACCAGGAGGACCACCCGGCTCCCCTGGCACCCCAGGCTTACCCGGCTCCCCTGGCACGCCAGGTCGCCCCGGTGGACCTGGTGGACCTGGCGGCCCAGGTGGCCCACCCACCGGCCCAGGCTACTATCCAGGTAAAATATTTAAAGGAATAAATGCCTCGTCTTTAGATTAATAAATAAGGTAGTTCAATTAAATAGTGATGTAGGTATTTAACGTCGAATTTTTAAAACCACAATGACTGACTTAGTTAAAATAATGCTCACATACAATGCTGGTACGATAAACATAATTTTAAATCTAAAGCATTCTAAAATTTACCAAAAACATAACGGCAGTGGTGTTACTATTGTATATGTAGAGAGCCAGAATTCACAATCAAAATGTTTATTAAATTCATATCCACATCGATTTTTTAATTTACTTTTTACAATGTTTTAGGAGGCTCAGGCAGCCCAGGTGGTCCTCACGGACCAGGAGGAACACCCGGCTCCCCTGGCACCCCAGGCTTACCCGGCTCCGCTGGCACCCCAGGCTTACCCGGCTCCCCTGGCACGCCAGGTCGCCCCGGTGGCCCTGGCGGCCCAGGTGGCCCACCCACCGGCCCAGGCTACTATCCAGGTAAAATATTAAAAGGAATAAATGCCTCGTTTTTAGATTAATAAATAAGGTAGTTCAATTAAATAGTAATGTAGGTATTTAACGTCTAATTTTTAAAACAACAATGACTGGCTTAGTTAAATTAATGCTCACATACAATGCTGGTACGATTAACATAATTTTAAATCTAAAGCACTCTAAAATTTACCAGAAACATAACGGCAGTGGTGTTACTATTGTATATTATGTAGAGAGCAAGAAGTCACAATCAAAATGTTTATTAAATTCATATCCACTTCGATTTTTTAATTTACTTTTTACAATGTTTTAGGAGGCTCAGGCAGCCCAGGTGGTCCTCACGGACCAGGAGGAATACCCGGCTCCCCTGGCACCCCAGGCTTACCCGGCTCCCCTGGCACGCCAGGTCACCCCGGTGGACCTGGCGGCCCAGGTGGCCCACCCACCGGCCCAGGCTACTATCCAGGTAAAATATTTAAAGGAATAAATGCCTCGACTTTAGATTAATAAATAAGGTAGTTCAATAAAATAGTGATGTAGGTATTTACTGTCGAATTTTTAAAACCACAATGACTGACTTAGTTAAAATAATGCTCACATACAATGCTGGTACGATTAACATAATTTTAAATCTAAAGCATGCTAAAATTTACCAAAAACATAACGGCAGTGGTGTTACTATTGTATATGTAGAGAGCCAGAATTCACAATCAACATGTTTATTAAATTCATATCCACTTCGATTTTTTAATTTACTTTTTACAATGTTTTAGGAGGCTCAGGCAGCCCAGGTGGTCCTCACGGACCAGGAGGAATACCCGGCTCCCCTGGCACCCCAGGCTTACCCGGCTCCCCTGGCACGCCAGGTCACCCCGGTGGACCTGGCGGCCCAGGTGGCCCACCCACCGGCCCAGGCTACTATCCAGGTAAAATATTTAAAGAAATAAATGCCTCGACTTTAGATTAATAAATAAGGTAGTTCAATAAAATAGTGATGTAGGTATTTAACGTCGAATTTTTAAAACCACAATGACTGACTTAGTTAAAATAATGCTCACATACAATGCTGGTACGATTAACATAATTTTAAATCTAAAGCATGCTAAAATTTACCAAAAACATAACGGCAGTGGTGTTACTATTGTATATGTAGAGAGCCAGAATTTACAATCAAAATGTTTATTAAATTCATATCCACATCGATTTTTTAATTTACTTTTTACAATGTTTTAGGAGGCTCAGGCAGCCCAGGTGGTCCTCACGGACCAGGAGGAATACCCGGCTCCCCTGGCACCCCAGGCTTACCTGGCTCCCCTGGCACGCCAGGTCACCCCGGTGGACCTGGTGGCCCTGGCGGCCCAGGTGGCCCACCCACCGGCCCAGGCTACTATCCAGGTAAAATATTTGAAGGAATAAATGCCTCGTCTTTAGATTAATAAATAAGGTAGTTCAACAAAATAGTAATGTAGGTATTTAACGTCGAATTTTTAAAACCACAATGACTGACTTAGTTAAAATAATGCTCACATACAATGCTGGTACGATTAACATAATTTTAAATCTAAAGCATTCTAAAATTTACCAAAAACATAATGGCAGTGGTGTTACTATTGTATATGTAGAGAGCCAGAATTCACAATCAAAATGTTAATAAATTCATATCCATATCGATTTTTTAATTTACTTTTTACAATGTTTTAGGAGGCTCAGGCAGCACAGGTGGTCCTCACGGACCAGGAGGAACACCCGGCTTCCCTGGCACCCCAGGCTTACCCGGCTCCGCTGGCACCCCAGGCTTACCCGGCTCCCCTGGCACGCCAGGTCGCCCCGGTGGACCTGGTGGCCCTGGCGGCCCAGGTGGCCCACCCACCGGCCCAGGCTACTATCCAGGTAAAATATTTAAAGGAATAAATGCCTCGTCTTTAGATAAATAAATAAGGTAGTTCAATTAAATAGTGATGTAGGTATTTACTGTCGAATTTTTAAAACCACAATTACTGACTTAGTTAAAATAATGCTCACATACAATGCTGGTACGATTAACATAATTTTAAATCACAAGCATTCTAAAATTTGCTAGCAACATAATGGCAGTGGTGTTACTATTGTATATGTAGATAGAAATGTTTAATTAATTCATATCCACATAGATTTTTTAATTTACTTTTTACAATGTTTTAGGAGGCTTAGGCAGCCCAGGTGGTCCTAACGGACCAGGAGGACCACCCGGCTCCCCTGACACCCCAGGCTTACCCGGCTCCCCTGGCACGCCAGGTCGCCCCGGTGGACCTGGTGGCCCTGGCGGCCCAGGTGGCCCACCCACCGGCCCAGGCTACTATCCAGGTAAAATATTTAAAGGAATAAATGCCTCGTCTTAAGATTAATAAATAAGGTAGTTCAATAAAATAGTGATGTAGGTATTTAACGTAGAATTTTTAAAACCACAATGACTGATTTAGTTAAAATAATGCTCACATACAATGCTGGTACGATTAACATAATTTTAAATCTAAAGCATTCTAAAATTTACCAGCAACATAACGGCAGTGGTGTTACTATTGTATATGTAGATAGAAATGTTTATTAAATTCATATCCACTTCGATTTTTTAATTTACTTTTTACAATGTTTTAGGAGGCTTAGGCAGCCCAGGTGGTCCTAACGGACCAGGAGGACCACCCGGCTCCCCTGGCACCCCAGGCTTACCCGGCTCCCCTGGCACGCCAGGTCGCCCCGGTGGACCTGGTGGCCCTGGCGGCCCAGGTGGCCCACCCACCGGCCCAGGCTACTATCCAGGTAAAATATTTAAAGGAATAAATGCCTCGTCTTTAGATTAATAAATAAGGTAGTTCAATAAAATAGTGATGTAGGTATTTAACGTAGAATTTTTAAAACCACAATGACTGACTTAGTTAAAATAATGCTCACATACAATGCTGGTACGATTAACATAATTTTAAATCTAAAGCATTCTAAAATTTACCAAAAACATAATGGCAGTGGTGTTACTATTGTATCTGTAGAGAGCCAGAATTCACAATCAAAATGTTAATAAATTCATATCCACATCGATTTTTTAATTTACTTTTTACAATGTTTTAGGAGGCTCAGGCAGCACAGGTGGTCCTCACGGACCAGGAGGAACACCCGGCTTCCCTGGCTTACCCGGCTCCGCTGGCACCCCAGGCTTACCCGGCTCCCCTGGCACGCCAGGTCGCCCCGGTGGACCTGGTGGCCCTGGCGGCCCAGGTGGCCCACCCACCGGCCCAGGCTACTATCCAGGTAAAATATTTAAAGGAATAAATGCCTCGTCTTTAGATAAATAAATAAGGTAGTTCAATAAAATAGTGATGTAGGTATTTAACGTAGAATTTTTAAAACCACAATGACTGACTTAGTAAAATAATGCTCACATACAATGCTGGTACGATTAACATAATTTTAAATCTAAAGCATTCTAAAATTTACCAGCAACATAACGGCAGTGGTGTTACTATTGTATATGTAGATAGAAATGTTTATTAAATTCATATCCACATCGATTTTTTAATTTACTTTTTACAATGTTTTAGGAGGCTCAGGCAGCCCAGGTGGTCCTCACGGACCAGGAGGAACACCCGGCTCCCCTGGCACCCCAGGCTTACCCGGCTACCCTGGCACGCCAGGTCGCCCCGGTGGACCTGGTGGCCCTGGCGGCCCAGGTGGCCCACCCACCGGCCCAGGCTACTATCCAGGTAAAATATTTAAAGGAATAAATGCCTCGTCTTTAGATTAATAAATAAGGTAGTTCAATTATATAGTGATGTAGGTATTTAACGTCGAATTTTTAAAACCACAATGACTGACTTAGTTAAAATTTTAATAATGCTCGAATCTAATCCAAGAATTATGCACACTTTCTTATGATGGAAATAAAAGTACCTTTATCAAGTGATGAGTCATTTTAAATAGATAAGTTAATGCCATCAAAAACAAAACTTGTAAAAAAAACAAGTCTCGCAACTCAGTTCTTCTACCGTGAAAAGTTGTGAGATCCATGTAATACCAAGTCGGTTAATTTAAGCAGTCTCTACATAAGGGACCTTCTATCTTAAGTTATTACGTATGTATCTAACCTAACAACATCTTATGGTGACCATATCAATATTAAAAATATTATATGTTTTAAATAAATAAATCGACTTGGCAATCGCATGATAACACAGTGTATCTTACAACGAATACTTATTATATGAAATTAGATTATTTTCGATTGCCAAGTCAATCTATTTATTTTAAACATTAAATATTTTTAATATTGATATGGTCACTATAAGATGTTAGGTTAGATACTTACGTAATAACTTAAGATAGAAGGTCCCTTATGTAGAGACTGCTTAAATTACCAAAATTACATTTTTATTTGTGTCACACAGTAGCATAAAATTACCAAAAATTACATTTAAAAAAATATGTCATACACTTGCGCTGCTACGTCAAATCAATAAAATTCAGCAAAAAGCATTGTCAAAAAATCACAAATAAACAATTAAGGTCCACCCTGCAACCTAGTCGATCAAAAGGTCCCCATTATGCTGGCTGCATTGCCGCGTTGAGTGGCAATAGAGACCTGCTGGACCAGCCAGGAACCAGAGCGGGGATCATTTCCCTTCTCGCTCATTCTTCGCCCTATCTCTCTAAAAAGGTCGCGGGCCTCAGCGCCCCATGGTCCAGCTGTCCAGCGACAGCTACCGGAATGAAGTCATACATTGACTCCAGGGCCGAGTACTTGCCGTGCTTCAACTTCGCAGCGTTTTCTGCCGCTAAGCCCGCCGAACACACCGTCTGCCTTAAATGAGACGCAGCAAACGTGCTAACACAAGTAGCATCCCACAAGAGGCAACGACCCCTCCGCCACGGAATCAACGTAAGACCGTCTGGCCTCTTGCCATCCGTTCGAGATAGACCCTGGCGGTTTTAATACGCATGGAACGTTGACCGATACCATGGCCCGACGAACGATCTCGTTAATTGAATGGTGTCTTGGAAAGCGACCCGCACATCTTTGGCAACTTAAACCATGGTGCCCATTTTCATCTACCATAACACCGCAAATACATAGATGCTTTTCACACACCTTGCCTCCAAGTCTTAGGGCCACCGCTATTCTTAAAGATTCATTATCAAGCAGTGTTCCTAAGTGTGGAGATGGATAAGCATGTAGCCAAGCACCGGATTCAGGCTTAGCGACCGCCTTTAAACGTGCTAAATCGGCTCCCGAGACACCATCTAACAAGCGTAAATAGGAAAGCTTGCAGAGGATGTCATCCCATTCTCTCTGAATAAACAGATTTTTGGGGCGATCGTTGGCTGCTTAAATTAACCGACTTGGTATTACATGGATCTCACAACTTTTCACGGTAGAAGAACTGAGTTGCGAGACTTGGTTTTTTTTACAAGTTTTGTTTTGATGGCATCTCATTTCTTTTTGTATACGTAAGTTATATAAAACGTGGTTTGTGTGTATACCTGCGATATCGCAGTAAGACCCACAGGTTGCCCGGAAGAAAGTGTCCGCCTTTCTGTGATGAACGGAAAGCGTGGAAGCCGCGGCGCGGGAAAGCCACCTCCGCCGGCCGCGGTTATGATTATTAGTGTTCTTTCTGACATGACAATTTCGGACAATTTAGTTTACCTAATAAGTACTTTGCGGGATATTGGTATAACTTCATAAGACATGCCCATTCTTTTTTTTGCATTCCGTTGATTGACCATTTTTACTAGCTTTTGGTTATTACAAGCTTTTAGTTAGTTTCACCTGTTCCGTTGTCTGTAATCAAATCTTGCAAGTTAAATTTGATTCCCTTCCCTTTACCGATTGACTGAACTTTTGCAGATATGTGTAAACCGCGTGACAATGCATTATTATGATGAATGTTACTGATCTGATGATGGAGCTGGAAAGTGGCTATAGGAACTTCACAATGAAACGAAACAACCTCATCAAGTATGGGCTCGTTTGCATCGTCTTGACGAGTAGTTTGTCTTTCAATGGTAACCAGGGTCTGATGATGGAGCTGGAAGGTGGACATAGGAACTCTGTAATGAAATGACCCAACCCCATCGAGTTTCTTTGCTTTAAAATGGTTACTAAGGTCTGATCTGATGATGGAGCTGAAAGGTGGTCATAGAAACTCAGTAATGAAACGACGCAATTCCATAGAGTCTCAGCTTGTTTGATTCATCTTGACGAGTACTTTGGTGCCAGATGGTAACCAGGGTCCGATGATGGAGCTGGAAGATAGCCATAGGAACTCAGTAATTAAACGAGATAACCCGATCTAGTTTAGGATCGCTTGATTCGTATTGGCGAGTTAGTGCTTTGGTGCTAGATGGTCAATAGGTTCTGATGATGGAGCTGGAAGGTAGCCATAGGAAATCAGTAATTTAACGACATATCCCGATCGAGTTTGGGCTCGTTTAATTCGTCTTGACGAGTCCTTTGGTGCAAGATGGTAACCAGGGTCTGATGATGGAGCCGGAAGGTGGCCATAGGAACTCAGTAACTAAGCGACACAACTGCGTCGACTTTGATTCGTTTTGATGGGTGGACTGTATCTGATGGGGAGTGAGTGTGGTGACAGGTGATGGTTTGGTGGACGAGAATATGCGACCCCATTATTTTTGGGAACATAAGTTCGTTCGTTCGTTCCGTTTGTTATGAATGTGGATTGTGACTATGATAACATGTTTGCTACGTACTTTAAAATATGCTAAATGTTCTTTAATGTTTCATCAAAACACAAATTTTATTTAAGTTTGTTTGCGCTACGAACTACGCCGTAGTCGCCTATGGCGTATTTTTGATGCGAGATTTTCGCGTAAAGAATTCTAAAAAGTTAATCGTTTCGTTTCATTCCTTACTTGGGGAGCACCATTTCATCAAAGTACGACATTGATGCCGCAATTAACAGCACAATCAGTGCTGCTGCAGCAGCCTTTGGCAAATTAAAAACCAAGGTCTTCCGCTCGCATGACTTGAAGTTAGCCACTTGAGTTGCTGTTACATGGCTATCGTGTTGCCTAATATTTTGTACTCCGCCGAAACATGGACACCGTATCGACACCACTTTTGCCAACTAGACTGTTTCCATATAAAATGTCCGATCGTGTGCGTAATACTAAAGTCTTGAGACGAGCCAATGTAGGTGGAATTGAGTCGTATCTTATGAGGCGACAACTTCGCTGGTGTGGCCATGCTTCGCGTATGTCGGAGGAGAGAGTGGCGAAGCGCAATTTTTACTCTAAGCTTCAGGAGGACAAGTGTAAGCATGGCGGACAACTTTTTAGGTACTAAGATGTGCTGAAGCGCCACATGAAGGGATGTGACATAGATCCTTCTTACTGGGAGGATTTAGCATCCAACCGTGGAGAGTGGAGAATGCGCGTGAATGTCATAGTCGCTGACTTTGAATCCCGGCGGCTTTCTCATCTTGACGCAAAGCGCGATGAATTGAAAGCCCGACCACCTGCGGCTATCAGTTATAATTTTAATAACGGTGTGCTAACATTTCCTCGTGTACGCGTGCCTTTGTCAATAAAGTTGGGTACGTAGGCCATGTTATGGGCATGAGCACACGAACGACGACAGCAAAATGGGGAGTAGAAGTGGTCGCTGTAACCGAACTCGGTTAGGAGGATTATTAACAAGTAATAAAGGCATGTTTAAAAAAACCTTTTAATTTAATTAGGTTACCATTGAACATAATCCATAACCGGAAATGTAACTTTGTAATCCTATATATTTATATGGGATTACAAAGTTATTTATGCAGTTGGTGTATCTAGAAAACGGGACTAAAATTGTAAAATATTTTAGTTTTTCCTTGATTTATACACTAAACACTAATTGAATTCAAAATTTAAAGCTTCTATGTCTACTAGAAGTGCCCAAGAGTTTTGATGATGGGTCAGTCAGTAAGTGACAAAATTAAGAACTTTGAATTGTTATAATTCTTACCCTACTCTGGTTACTGGTTTAAATTGAATAAAATTTAAAATATACCGTTTTTATACAATGCTTGCCTGGTTACTAGAAATACAGGCTTCTAGTAAAATCCACAACGAAGTTATAGGGGGTCGAAAATGGCCCGAACTGCTTCGAGAAAAGGATAGTACGGCCGTGCCGCTTTTTATTGCTCGACTTGGCGGGGGCACTGCCGTGCCCCCAGATAAGCATTCCTCAACGTATTGATTTAAGCCGAATTATGTAAATCATGACAAATTCTGGCCTAATAACATCAAAGACATTGTACTAGAAGAATATCTTTGAATTACATTCAGCCTCGATCAATATCTGGGGGCACGGTAGTGCCCCCGCCAAGTCAAGCAAAAAAAGCGGCACGGCCGTACCATCCTTTTCTCGAAGCAGTTCAGGCCATTTTCGACCACCTATAACTTTGTTCTGGAATTATCCTTTATTTTTAGTATCCAGGCAAGTATTGTATAAACTCGGTATATTTCAAGTTTCATTCAATTTGAACCAGTAGGGTAAGAATTATAACATGTCAAAGTTCTTAATTTTGTCACTCACTTACTGACCGATCATCAAAACTCGTAAGGCACTTTTAGTAGACATAGAAGCTTCAAATTTTGAATTCAATTAGTGTTTAGTGTATAAATCAAGGAAAAACTAAAATATTTTGCAATTTTAGTCCAGTTTTCTAGATACACCAACTGCATAAATAACTTTGTAATCCCATATACATATATAGGATTACAAAGTTACATTTGCGGTTATGGATTATGTTCAATGGTAACTTGTAATAAAATAAAAAGGTTTTTTTAAACCTGCTTTTATTACTTGTTAATAATCCTCCTAACCGAGTTCGGTTACAGCGACCACTTCTACTCCCCATTTTGCTGTCGTAGTTCGTGTGCCCATGCCCATAACATGGCCTACGTACCCAACTTTACTACCAAAGGTACGCGCACATTGAGGACATGTTATCACACCGTTATTAAAATTATAACTGATAGCCGCAGGTGGTCGGGCTTTCAATTCATCGCGCTTTGCGTCAAGATGAGAAAGCCGCCGGGATTCAAAGTCAGCGACTATGACATTCACGCGCATTCTCCACTCTCCACGGTTGGATGCTAAATCCTCCCAGTAAGAAGGATCTATGTCACATCCCTTCATGTGGCGCTTCAGCACATCTTAGTACCTAAAAAGTTGTCCGCCATGCTTACACTTGCCCTCCTGAAGCTCAGAGTAAAAGATGCGCTTCGTCACTCTCTCCTCCGACATACGCGAAACATGGCCACACCAGCGAAGTTGCCGTCTCATAAGATACGACCCAATGCCACCTACATTGGCTCGTCTCAAGACGTCAGTATTACGCACACGATCGGACAATGGAGCGAAGACATTTTATATGGAAACGGTCTAGTTGCGAAAGTGGCGTCGATACGGTGTCCATGTTTAGGCGGAGTACAAAATATTAGGCAGCACGATAGCCATGTAAACAGCAACTTTAGTGGGTAACTTCAAGTCATGCAAGCGGAAGACCTTGGTGTTTAACTTGCCAAAGGCTGCTGCAGCAGCACCGATTCTGCTGTTAATTTCGGCATCAATGTCGCACTTTGATGAAATGGTGCTCCCCAAGTAACGAAATGAAACGAAACGAAATCTCATCAGGTAAATTTATTTATAACTTTTAGTTCTTTTTAAATCCTATGGCTATCTTCCAGCTCCATCATCGGACCCTGGTTACCATCTGGCACCGAAGTACTCGTCAAGATGAATCAAACAAGCTGAGACTCCATGGAATTGCGTCGTTTCATTACTGAGTTTCTATGACCACCTTTCAGCTCCATCATCAGATCAGACCTTAGTAACCATCTTAAAGCAAAGAAACTCGATGGGGTTGGGTCATTTCATTACAGAGTTCCTATGTCCACCTTCCAGCTCCATCATCAGACCCTGGTTACCATTGAAAGACAAACTACCCGTCAAGACGATTCAAACGAGCCCATACTCGATGAGGTTGTTTCGTTTCATTGTGAAGTTCCTATAGCCACTTTCCAGCTCCATCATCAGATCAGTAACATTCATCATAATAATACATTGTCACACGGTTTACACATATCTGCAAAAGTTCAGTCAATCGGTAAAGGGAAGGGATTCAAATTTAACTTGCAAGATTTGATTACAGACAACGGGACAGGTGAAACTAGCTAAAAGCTTGTAAAAATGGTCAATCAACGGAATGCAAAAGAAAGAATGGGGCATGTCTTATGAATTTATACCAAAATCCCGCAAAATACTTATTAAGTAAACTAAATTGTCCGAAATTGTCATGAAAGAAAGAACACTAATCATAACCGCGGCCGGCGGAGGTGGCTTTTCCGCGCGTGGCTTCCACGCTTCCCGTCCGTCACAAAAAGGCGGACACTTTCTTCCAGGCAACCTTTGAGTCTTACTGCGATATCGCAGGTATACACACAAACCACGTTTTATTTAACTTACGTCTACAATAAGAAATGAGATGCCATCAAAAACAAAACTTGTAAAAAAAAACAAGTCTTGCAACTCAGTTCTTCTACCGTGAAAAGTTGTGAGATCCATGTGATACCAAGTCGGTTTATTTATTCAGTCTCTACATAGGTAAGGGACCTTCTTTCTTAAGTTATTACGTAAGTAGCTAACCTAACAACATCGTATAGTGACCATATCAATATTTAAAATATTTTATGTTTTAAATAAATAAATTTACTTGGCAATCGCAAATAATCTAATTTCATATAATAAGTTTTCGTTCTGAGATACACTGTGTTATCACGCGATTGCAAAGTCAATTTATTTATTTAAAACAAAAAATATTTTTAATATTGATATGGTCACTATAAGATGTTGTTAGGTTAGCTACTTACGTAATAACTTAAGATAGAAGGTCCCTTATGTAGAGACTGAATTAATAAACCGACTTAGTATCACATGGATCTCACAACTTTTTACGGTAGAAGAACTGAGTTGCGAGACTTGTTTTTTTTTTACAAATTTTGTTTTTGATGGTATTCTTTTATACTTTTGCAACAATCTGACATACAAGAATCCATAGAGCATTTAACTCTAAGAGAATACCCTAACGTATCAGATCAAAAATGTATGTGCAAATTTAACCATCCTGTATACAAGACAAATAGTCGCAGTAAATCCATTTGTGCCAGAACTTTGATACAGAAACATGCTACCTTCATACTGTCATTCTGAAATAAAGACTTCTAAATTGAGGTTTATTGTACTATACCTCAGTGGACTTGCAGCGACAAATGGATCAAATTGCATAAACAAACACGTGGTTTTACTACTGTTGTGACGTGAGCTTAGTTAGTCCACAATTCTACATTAGGGCGGGTCCGCAGCGCCAATTTTGTTATTATTTTTGATTCATTTCAAAAATCAGAATTGTCACATACAAACTTCAAACGATACGTCAAATTGTGACACATCCCCTCCCCGCAGGCGAACGCGGGGGACGTTATCCATTCGTGATGGCAAACATGTTATCATGTTTTTATTAACAAAACTCATAGACCACGCCCCTATTCGGTTAGCAAACAATGTTATCCTGTTTGCAAACACGAAAACACGGCGCTGCAGACCCAGCTTTATGTGTACAGCTGGCATGAAGTCAGAGGCATTGAGTAACACAGGACTTGTTTTGTTAAGAGTTAAATTGCATTACAAGAAATAACTAAACCTACCAATCACTTCACTGATTAAATCATATTGTTAATACTACTCTTCGAAACTCGTCACTGCATAATGAAACACATGAAGAAAAGTTTCAGTGAATTTAGAAGGAATTAAGAACCATCCAGGAAAACTATGTTCTTAAAAATATAAACACTCACGACTGGCACTATTACATTAAGATTTATGTAATCTTAATAACAAGAATTGCACTGATTGCAACTTCCATCTGCTGTTGGCAGAGATTGAAAACAAGGTATAGGTAATGTAATAAGACAGGCTCAAGACTTGGAAGGCATGCAAAGACGCCCTATCCATCGGAATTAAGTAGATGAACCTGAGGATCCGTTATATAGGCAAGTGAAAATGGACACAAAAAAGTGTAGTGCAGTGTTTAAAGTGCAAAGAAAATGTAACACAGTGAAGTTTGACACTCAAAACCACAGTGAAGTATGTTTTATGTGCAATACATTTCAATTACATATTATAATTATTTTACTGAGTGTATTTTTTAATTTGAAATTGCATGTTATGTTATTTGTAATCTTTTTTTTATTTTCTTTGTAGATGCAATATGTACGAAGTACATTTAATTTAAATAATGTATTAATATGACTGTGTTACTAGGCGCAGCAGTGCATACGCGTTGCGACCTACATTTTGTCATAATATGCGTCACACATTGCCACTAATTTTATTTTAGTGCTCAATTAGACGGCAATCGGTAAACTTGCATTTTATTTTGTGCCCCTATATTTGATCTTTCTGGTCGTTTCCTCAATGCTGAGGATCGTGACTGTCTGTCAATCTTCTCCACTCATATTTGATACTCACCCATAAATTGCATCTGACTTCGGCATTAACATATAATTACAAACACCCGAGTTTGATCGACTTTCGGATAATTCAGCTAACAATGTTTTTTTTTATTGGGTCAGGTCTGTTTGTGCTGAGAAATACCCCTTACGATTTTATCGTTACACAAGGTTATTTTTCCTTTACGTCGATATCATATTTTTTAAAAATAAAACCTAATAACAACTTTGTTACTTGACAACCTATCGGGATTGCAGTCCCAGTTTAGATTCCCAGTCAATTTAGAAAACGGTCTTTAGTCTCGCTATGCTTAAAAACACCCCTAGAATAGCAAACTTAAACAAGAATATAATTGCATAGACCATATATTTTTTTTGAATAATACATATTGATTTCGTCATTACAGAATTCTCCATGCGCAAATCGAATTCCAAATTAGCGAATATTTTAAACGTATAATCTTGAATTTACTAAAAGGACAAGGCGGCTACTACCCAGGCACACCTGGTACTCCCGGCTCGCCTGGCGCACCCGGAAGACCGGGTAGCCCAGGCAGCCCCGGTGGCCCAGGCGGACCCGGCGGACCCGCTATAGGCGGAGGCAGCCACCCAGTACAACCAGGTAAATTCGATTATAAAACGTGACCCTTGATAAAGTGCAGTACTAAAAAAAGGTTAAAGAAGACCAAAAATAATAAATTTTATAAAAAGGAAAAAAATACGTTTAATAATAAATTATGTTATGTAAAAAACGAAAGTTAAAATTCATACATAATGGCTATCATTTTATAGTAATTTATTTTAAGTTTATAATTTTCGGTCTATTTTAACTACCATTCGGGATCGCAGACCAAGTTTAGATTCCCAGTCAAATCAGAAAACGATCTTGTCTCGTTGTGCTTAAAAACATCCCTAGATTAGCATACCTAAACAAGAATATTATTAAATTACGTAGCACATGTAATTTTTTGAAACAATACATAAAAATTTCTTCACTACAGAATTCGCTATGCGTAAATAATCTTATTAGATATTAGCTGATTTTAAACTTATCTTGAATTTATTAAAAGGACAAGGCGGCTACTACCCAGGCACACCTGGTACTCCCGGCTCGCCTGGCATACCCGGAAAACCTGGTAGCCCAGGCAGCCCCGGCAGCCCAGGTGGACCCGGCAGACCCGGTGAAGGTGGAGGCAGCTACCCAGTACAACCAGGTGAATGCTTTTATAAATCGTGACCCTTGATAAAAAGCAGTACTGAAAGAAGGTTAAAGAAGACCAAAATTTATACAATTTATAAAATACGAAAAAAATGTTGATTAATGAATTTTGAAAGGCAAGGAATAAAAGTCAAAATTCATACCAAATGTCAATTATGTTTTAGTAATATATTATTAGTTTATAATTTTTTAGTCTAGCTAACCCCCTTTCGGGATCGCAGTCAAATTTCAGATTCCCAGTCACTTTAGAAAAAGATCTTGTCTCTTTGTGCTTAAATACACCCCTAGACCTAAACATGGATATTATGACATTACGAAGACCATGTAATTTTTTGGAATAATACATTTTAATTTCGTCAGTACCGAATTCTCTATGCGTAAATAATTTTATCCCAAATTTGCTGATTTTAAACTTATAATCTTGAATTTACTAAAAGGACAAGGCGGCTACTACCCAGGCACACCTGGTACTCCCGGCTCGCCTGGCGCACCCGGAAGACCGGGTAGCCCAGGCAGCCCTGGTGGCCCAGGCGGACCCGGCGGACCCGCTATAGGCGGAGGCAGCCACCCAGTACAACCAGGTAAATTCGATTTCATAAAATATTATATATATATATTATATATATATAAAATTCATACATAATGGCTATCATTTTATAGTAATTTATTTTAAGTTTATAATTTTCGGTCTATTTTAACTACCATTCGGGATCGCAGTCCAAGTTTAGATTCCCAGTCAAATCACAAAACGATCTTGTCTCGTTATGCTTAAAGACATCCCTAGATTAGCATACCTAAACAAGGATATTATTAAATTACGTAGCACATGTAATTTTTTGAAACAATACATTACAATTTCTTCACTACAGAATTCGCTATGCGTAAATAATCTTATTAGATATTAGCTGATTTTAAACTTATCTTGAATTTATTAAAAGGACAAGGCGGCTACTACCCAGGCACACCTGGTACTCCCGGCTCGCCTGGCATACCCGGAAAACCTGGTAGCCCAGGCAGCCCCGGCAGCCCAGGTGGACCCGGCGGACCCGGTGAAGGTGGAGGCAGCTACCCAGTACAACCAGGTGAATCCTTTTATAAATCGTGACCCTTGATAAAAAGCAGTACTGAAAGAAAGTTAAAGAAGACCAAAATTTATACAATTTATAATATAGGAAAAAAATGTTGATTAATGAATTATGAAAGGCAAGGAATAAAAGTCTAAATTCATACCAAATGTCAATTATGTTTTAGTAATATACAGGGTGTAAAAAAGGCTTAACGAAGCCTTAAACCACGAATTCTATACATAAAACCAAGTAGAATGCAAAAAAATAATTGCTGGGAAATGACTTTTATTTTTGGGTATCAAAAAGAATAACTTATTTCTAACCCGCAATGTATAGCGCGCACGCCAAAGACTATGCATGTGTGTGTAAGCGGATCATGTTTCTTTGTAAAAAAGTTTAGTATTATCAAACAGAAGTCAATTTTGTAAAAAATCTTTGAAAAAAATTGTAACTTTGACTGTCAATAACTCGGTAACCCATCATTTCCCAGGTATAGTGTAAAAGAAAAAAAATGATCGTAATGATACGTAGAATATGTAGTATTCGGCTTCGTTAAGCCTTTTTTTACACCCGATATTATTACTTTATAATTTTTTAGTCTCGTTTAATCACCTTTCGGGATCGCAGTCCAATTTTAGATTCCCAGTCACTTTAGAAAAAGATCTTGTCTCTTTGTGCTTAAATACACCCCTAGACCTAAACATGGATATTATGACATTACGAAGACCGTGTAATTTTTTGGAATAATACATTTTAATTTCGTCAGTACAGAATTCTCTATGCGTAAATAATATTATCCCAAATTTGCTGATTTTAAACTTATAATCTTGAATTTATTAAAAGGACAAGGCGGCTACTACCCAGGCACACCTGGTACTCCCGGCTCGCCTGGCGCACCCGGAAGCCCGGGTACCCCAGGCAGCCCTGGCGGCCCAGGTGGACCCGGCGGACCCGGTGTAGGCGGAGGCAGCTACCCAGTACAACCAGAAAAACCTGTTGGACCAGGTACATGCGATTACAAAGCGTGACCCTTGATTAAGTGCAGTACTGAACTAAAACCAAAAATGATACATTAAAAAAATTACAAAACACATTTATATCAATAAATAATGTAACGTGAGAAATAAACGTCTGAATTCATACATAATTGCTAATATTTTTAGGTAATATTTTTCAAGTTTAAAACTTTGGGTTTAGTTGGTTAAACTAAACCTTTAAGGATTGCAGTCTCATTTTAGATTCCCATTCAATTCAAAAGACGATCTTTAGTCTTCTTGTGATTCAGAGACCCCTTGACTAGCAAACTTAAACAATTATATAATTGCATATCGTAAACCATGAAATTTTTTGGTATAATACATTTGAATTGCGTCAGTATAGAATTCTCCATGCGCGAATCTAATTCCAATTTAGCTGAAATTTTAAACTTATAATCATGAATTTATTAAAAGGACAAGGCGGCTACTACCCAGGCACACCTGGTACTCCCGGCTCGCCTGGCATACCCGGAAGACCGGGTAGCCCAGGCAGCCCCGGCGGCCCAGGTGGACCCGGCGGACCCGTTGTAGGCGGAGGCAGCTACCCAGTACAACCAGGTGAATTCTTTTATAAAGCGTGACCCTTGATAAAAAGCAGTACTGAAAGAAGGTTAAAGAAGACCAAAATTTATACAATTTATAAAATAGGAAAAAAATGTTGATTAATGAATTATGAAAGGCAAGGAATAAAAGTCTAAATTCATACCAAATGTCAATTATGTTTTAGTAATATACAGGGTGTAAAAAAAGGCTTAACGAAGCCTTAAACCACGAATTCTATACATAAAACCAAGTAGAATGCAAAAAAATAATTGCTGGGAAATGACTTTTATTTTTGGGTATCAAAAAGAATAACTTATTTCTAACCCGCAATGTATAGCGCGCACGCCAAAGACTATGCATGTGTGTGTAAGCGGATCATGTTTCTTTGTAAAAAAGTTTAGTATTATCAAACAGAAGTCAATTTTGTAAAAAATCTTTGAAAAAAATTGTAACTTTGACTGTCAATAACTCGGTAACCCATCATTTCCCAGGTATAGTGTAAAAGAAAAAAAATGATCGTAATGATACGTAGAATATGTAGTATTCGGCTTCGTTAAGCCTTTTTTTACACCCGATATTATTACTTTATAATTTTTTAGTCTCGTTTAATCACCTTTCGGGATCGCAGTCCAATTTTAGATTCCCAGTCACTTTAGAAAAAGATCTTGTCTCTTTGTGCTTAAATACACCCCTAGACCTAAACATGGATATTATGACATTACGAAGACCGTGTAATTTTTTGGAATAATACATTTTAATTTCGTCAGTACAGAATTCTCTATGCGTAAATAATATTATCCCAAATTTGCTGATTTTAAACTTATAATCTTGAATTTATTAAAAGGACAAGGCGGCTACTACCCAGGCACACCTGGTACTCCCGGCTCGCCTGGCGCACCCGGAAGCCCGGGTACCCCAGGCAGCCCTGGCGGCCCAGGTGGACCCGGCGGACCCGGTGTAGGCGGAGGCAGCTACCCAGTACAACCAGAAAAACCTGTTGGACCAGGTACATGCGATTACAAAGCGTGACCCTTGATTAAGTGCAGTACTGAACTAAAACCAAAAATGATACATTAAAAAAATTACAAAACACATTTATATCAATAAATAATGTAACGTGAGAAATAAACGTCTGAATTCATACATAATTGCTAATATTTTTAGGTAATATTTTTCAAGTTTAAAACTTTGGGTTTAGTTGGTTAAACTAAACCTTTAAGGATTGCAGTCTCATTTTAGATTCCCATTCAATTCAAAAGACGATCTTTAGTCTTCTTGTGATTCAGAGACCCCTTGACTAGCAAACTTAAACAATTATATAATTGCATATCGTAAACCATGAAATTTTTTGGTATAATACATTTGAATTGCGTCAGTATAGAATTCTCCATGCGCGAATCTAATTCCAATTTAGCTGAAATTTTAAACTTATAATCATGAATTTATTAAAAGGACAAGGCGGCTACTACCCAGGCACACCTGGTACTCCCGGCTCGCCTGGCATACCCGGAAGACCGGGTAGCCCAGGCAGCCCCGGCGGCCCAGGTGGACCCGGCGGACCCGTTGTAGGCGGAGGCAGCTACCCAGTACAACCAGGTGAATTCTTTTATAAAGCGTGACCCTTGATAAAAAGCAGTACTGAAAGAAGGTTAAAGAAGACCAAAATTTATACAATTTATAAAATAGGAAAAAAATGTTGATTAATGAATTATGAAAGGCAAGGAATAAAAGTCTAAATTCATACCAAATGTCAATTATGTTTTAGTAATATACAGGGTGTAAAAAAAGGCTTAACGAAGCCTTAAACCACGAATTCTATACATAAAACCAAGTAGAATGCAAAAAAATAATTGCTGGGAAATGACTTTTATTTTTGGGTATCAAAAAGAATAACTTATTTCTAACCCGCAATGTATAGCGCGCACGCCAAAGACTATGCATGTGTGTGTAAGCGGATCATGTTTCTTTGTAAAATAGTTTAGTATTATCAAACAGAAGTCAATTTTGTAAAAAATCTTTTAAAAAAAAAATTGTAACTTTGACTGTCAATAACTCGGTAACCCATCATTTCCCAGGTATAGTGTAAAAGAAAAAAAATATCGTAATAATACATAGAATATGTAGTATTCGGCTTCGTTAAGCCTTTTTTTACACCCGATATTATTACTTTATAATTTTTTAGTCTCGTTTAATCACCTTTCGGGATCGCAATCAAATTTCAGATTCCCAGTCACTTTAGAAAAAGATCTTGTCCTTTGTGCTTAAATACACCCCTAGACCTAAACATGGATATTATGACATTACGAAGACCATGTAATTTTTTGGAATAATACATTTCAATTTCGTCAGTACAGAATTCTCTATGCATAAATAATATTATCCCAAATTTGCTGATTTTAAACTTATAATCTTGAATTTATTAAAAGGACAAGGCGGCTACTACCCAGGCACACCTGGTACTCCCGGCTCGCCTGGCGCACCCGGAAGACCGGGTACCCCAGGCAGCCCTGGCGGCCCAGGTGGACCCGGCGGACCCGGTGTAGGCGGAGGCAGCTACCCAGTACAACCAGAAAAACCTGTTGGACCAGGTGAATGCGATTACAAAGCGTGACCCTTGATAAAGTGCAGTACTGAACTAAAACCAAAAATGATACATAAAAAAAATTACAAAACACATTTATATCAATAAATTATGTAACGTAAGAAATAAACGTCTGAATTTATACATAATTGCTAATATTTTATAGTAATATTTTTCAAGTTTAAAACTTTGGGTTTAGTTGGTTAAACTAAACCTTTAAGGATTGCAGTCTCATTTTAGATTCCCATTCAATTCAGAAAACGATCTTTAGTCTCCTTGTGCTTAAAGAGACCCCTAGACTAGCAAACTTAAACAATTATATAATTGCATATCGTAAACCATGAAATTATTTGGTATAATACATTTGAATTGCGTTAGTATAGAATTCTCCATGCGCAAATCTAATTCCAAATTAGCTAATATTTTAAACTTATAATCATGAATTTATTAAAAGGACAAGGCGGCTACTACCCAGGCACACCTGGTACTCCCGGCTCGCCTGGCATACCCGGAAGACCTGGTAGCCCAGGCAGCCCCGGCGGCCCAGGTGGACCCGGCGGACCCGGTGTAGGCGGAGGCAGCTACCCAGTACAACCAGGTGAATTCTTTTATAAAGCGTGACCCTTGATAAAAAGCAGTACTGAAAGAAGGTTAAAGAAGACCAAAATTTATACAATTTATAAAATAGGAAAAAAATGTTGATTAATGAATTATGAAAGGCAAGGAATAAAAGTCTAAATTCATACCAAATGTCAATTATGTTTTCGTAATATACAGGCTGTAAAAAAAGGCTTAACGAAGCCTTAAACCACGAATTCTATACATAAAACCAAGTAGAATGCAAAAAAATAATTGCTGGGAAATGACTTTTATTTTTGGGTATCAAAAAGAATAACTTATTTCTAACCCGCAATGTATAGCGCGCACGCCAAAGACTATGCATGTGTGTGTAAGCGGATCATGTTTCTTTGTAAAATAGTTTAGTATTATCAAACAGAAGTCAATTTTGTAAAAAATCTTTGAAAAAAAATTGTAACTTTGACTGTCAATAACTCGGTAACCCATCATTTCCCAGGTATAGTGTAAAAGAAAAAAAATATCGTAATAATACGTAGAATATGTAGTATTCGGCTTCGTTAAGCCTTTTTTTACACCCGATATTATTACTTTATAATTTTTTAGTCTCGTTTAATCACCTTTCGGGATCGCAGTCCAATTTTAGATTCCCAGTCACTTTAGAAAAAGATCTTGTCTCTTTGTGCTTAAATACACCCCTAGACCTAAACATGGATATTATGACATTACGAAGACCGTGTAATTTTTTGGAATAATACATTTTAATTTCGTCAGTACAGAATTCTCTATGCGTAAATAATATTATCCCAAATTTGCTGATTTTAAACTTATAATCTTGAATTTATTAAAAGGACAAGGCGGCTACTACCCAGGCACACCTGGTACTCCCGGCTCGCCTGGCGCACCCGGAAGACCGGGTACCCCAGGCAGCCCTGGCGGCCCAGGTGGACCCGGTGGACCCGGTGTAGGCGGAGGCAGCTACCCAGTACAACCAGAAAAACCTGTTGGACCAGGTACATGCGATTACAAAGCGTGACCCTTGATAAAGTGCAGTACTGAACTAAAACCAAAAATGATACATAAAAAAAATTACAAAACACATTTATATCAATAAATTATGTAACGTAAGAAATAAACGTCTGAATTTATACATAATTGCTAATATTTTATAGTAATATTTTTCAAGTTTAAAACTTTGGGTTTAGTTGGTTAAACTAAACCTTTAAGCATTGCAGTCTCATTTTAGATTCCCATTCAATTCAGAAAACGATCTTTAGTCTCCTTGTGCTTAAAGAGACCCCTTGACTAGCAAACTTAAACAATTATATAATTGCATATCGTAAACCATGAAATTATTTGGTATAATACATTTGAATTGCGTTAGTATAGAATTCTCCATGCGCAAATCTAATTCCAAATTAGCTAATATTTTAAACTTATAATCATGAATTTATTAAAAGGACAAGGCGGCCACTACCCAGGCACACCTGGTACTCCCGGCTCGCCTGGCATACCCGGAAGACCTGGTAGCCCAGGCAGCCCCGGCGGCCCAGGTGGACCCGGCGGACCCGGTGTAGGCGGAGGCAGCTACCCAGTACAACCAGGTGAATTCTTTTATAAAGCGTGACCCTTGATAAAAAGCAGTACTGAAAGAAGGTTAAAGAAGACCAAAATTTATACAATTTATAAAATAGGAAAAAATGTTGATTAATGAATTATGAAAGGCAAGGAATAAAAGGCTAAATTCATACCAAATGTCAATTATGTTTTAGTAATATACAGGGTGTAAAAAAAGGCTTAACGAAGCCTTAAACCACGAATTCTATACATAAAACCAAGTAGAATGCAAAAAAATAATTGCTGGGAAATGACTTTTATTTTTGGGTATCAAAAAGAATAACTTATTTCTAACCCGCAATGTATAGCGCGCACGCCAAAGACTATGCATGTGTGTGTAAGCGGATCATGTTTCTTTGTAAAATAGTTTAGTATTATCAAACAGAAGTCAATTTTGTAAAAAATCTTTGAAAAAAATTGTAACTTTGACTGTCAATAACTCGGTAACCCATCATTTCCCAGGTATAGTGTAAAAGAAAAAAATTATCGTAATAATACGTAGAATATGTAGTATTCGGCTTCGTTAAGCCTTTTTTTACACCCGATATTATTACTTTATAATTTTTTAGTCTCGTTTAATCACCTTTCGGGATCGCAATCAAATTTCAGATTCCCAGTCACTTTAGAAAAAGATCTTGTCCTTTGTGCTTAAATACACCCCTAGACCTAAACATGGATATTATGACATTACGAAGATTATGTAATTTTTTGGAATAATACATTTTAATTTCGTCAGTACAGAATTCTCTATGCGTAAATAATATTATCCCAAATTTGCTGATTTTAAACTTATAATCTTGAATTTATTAAAAGGACAAGGCGGCTACTACCCAGGCACACCTGGTACTCCCGGCTCGCCTGGCGCACCCGGAAGACCGGGTACCCCAGGCAGCCCTGGCGGCCCAGGTGGACCCGGCGGACCCGGTGTAGGCGGAGGCAGCTACCCAGTACAACCAGAAAAACCTGTTGGACCAGGTACATGCGATTACAAAGCGTGACCCTTGATAAAGTGCAGTACTGAACTAAAACCAAAAATGATACATAAAAAAAATTACAAAACACATTTTTATCAATAAATTATGTAACGTAAGAAATAAACGTCTGAATTTATACATAATTGCTAATATTTTATAGTTATATTTTTCAAGTTTAAAACTTTGGGTTTAGTTGGGTAAACTAAACCTTTAAGGATTGCAGTCTCATTTTAGATTCCCATTCAATTCAGAAAACGATCTTTAGTCTCCTTGTGCTTAAAGAGACCCCTAGACTAGCAAACTTAAACAATTATATAATTGCATATCGTAAACCATGAAATTATTTGGTATAATACATTTGAATTGCGTTAGTATAGAATTCTCCATGCGCAAATCTAATTTCAAATTAGCTAATATTTTAAACTTATAATCATGAATTTATTAAAAGGACAAGGCGGCTACTACCCAGGCACACCTGGTACTCCCGGCTCGCCTGGCATACCCGGAAGACCTGGTAGCCCAGGCAGCCCTGGCGGCCCAGGTGGACCCGGCGGACCCGGTGTAGGTGGAGGCAGCTACCCAGTACAACCAGGTGAATGCTTTCATAAAGCGTGACCCTTGATAAAAAGCAGTACTGAAAGAAGGTTAAAGAAGACCAAAATTTATACAATTTATAAAATAGGATAAAAATGTTGATTATTGAATTATGAAAGGCAAGGAATAAAAGTCTAAATTCATACCACATGTCAATTATGTTTTAGTAATATATTTTTAGTTTATAATTTTTTAGTCTAGTTTAACCACCTTTCGGGATCGCAGTCAAATTTTCATATTCCCAGTCACTTTAGAAAAACATCTCGTCTCTTTGTGCTTAAATGCACCCCTAGACCTAAACATGGATATTATGACATTACGAAGACCATGTATTTTTTTGGAATAATACATTTTAATTTCGTCAGTACAGAATTCTCTATGCGTAAATAATATTATCCCAAATTTGCTGATTTTAAACTTATAATCTTGAATTTATTAAAAGGACAAGGCGGCTACTACCCAGGCACACCTGGTACTCCCGGCTCGCCTGGCGCACCCGGAAGACCGGGTACCCCAGGCAGCCCTGGCGGCCCAGGTGGACCCGGCGGACCCGGTGTAGGCGGAGGCAGCTACCCAGTACAACCAGAAAAACCAGTTGGACCAGGTGAATGCGATAACAAAGCGTGTCCCTTGATAAAGTGCAGTACTGAACTAAAACCAAAAATGATACATTTAAAAAAATTACAAACATATTTTTATAATAAATTACGAGTATGTGTAGGTAAGAAATAAACGTCTGAATTCATACATAATTTCTATTATTTTATAGTAATGTTTTTCTAGTTTAAAACTTTGGGATTAGTTTAACCACCTTTAAGGATTGCAGTCTCATTTTAGATTCCCAGTCAATTCAGAAAACAATCTTTAGTCTCATATTGCGTAAAGGCACCCCTAGACTAGCAAACTAAAACAATGATATTATTGCATATCGTAAACCATTAAATTTTTTGGTATAATACATTTGAATTTCGTCAGTATAGAATTCTCCATGCGCAAATCTTATTCCAAATTAGCTGATATTTTAAACTTACAATCATGAATTTATTAAAAGGACAAGGCGGCTACTACCCAGGCACACCTGGTACTCCCGGCTCGCCTGGCATACCCGGAAGACCGGGTAGCCCAGGCAGCCCTGGCGGCCCAGGTGGACCCGGTGGACCCGATGTAGGTGGAGGCAGCTACCCAGTACAACCAGGTGAATGCTTTCATAAAGCGTGACCCTTGATGAAAAGCAGTACTGAAAGACGGTTAAAGAAGACAAAAATTTATACAATTTATAAAATAGGAAAAAAATTTTGATTAATGAATTATGAAAGGCAAGGAATAAAAGTCTTAATTCATACCAAATGTCAATTATGTTTTAGTAATATATTTTTAGTTTGTAATTTTTTAGTCTAGTTTAACCACCTTTCGGGATCGCAATCAAATTTCAGATACCCAGTCACTTTATAAAAAGATCTTGTCTCTTTGTGCTAAAATTCACCCCTAGACTCAAACATGGATATTATGACATTACGAAGACCATGTAATTTTTTGGAATAATACATTTTAATTTCGTCAGTACAGAATTCTCTATGCGTAAATAATTTTATCCCAAATTTGCTGATTTTAAACTTATAATCTTGAATTTATTAAAAGGACAAGGCGGCTACTACCCAGGCACACCTGGTACTCCCGGCTCGCCTGGCGCACCCGGAAGACCGGGTACCCCAGGCAGCCCCGGCGGCCCAGGTGGACCCGGCGGACCCAGTGTAGGCGGAGGCAGCTTTCCAGTACAACCAGAAAAACCTGTTGGACCAGGTACATGCGATTACAAAGCGTGACCCTTGATAAAGTGCAGTACTGAACTAAAACCAAAAATGATACATTTAAAAAAATTACAAACATATTTTTATAATAAATTACGAGTATGTGTAGGTAAGAAATAAACGTCTGAATTCATACATAATTTCTATTATTTTATAGTAATGTTTTTCTAGTTTAAAACTTTGGGATTAGTTTAACCACCTTTAAGGATTGCAGTCTCATTTTAGATTCCCAGTCAATTCAGAAAACGATCTTTAGTCTCATATTGCGTAAAGGCACCCCTAGACTAGCAAACTAAAACAATGATATTATTGCATATCGTAAACCATTAAATTTTTTGGTATAATACATTTGAATTTCGTCAGTATAGAATTCTCCATGCGCAAATCTTATTCCAAATTAGCTGATATTTTAAACTTACAATCATGAATTTATTAAAAGGACAAGGCGGCTACTACCCAGGCACACCTGGTACTCCCGGCTCGCCTGGCATACCCGGAAGACCGGGTAGCCCAGGCAGCCCTGGCGGCCCAGGTGGACCCGGTGGACCCGGTGTAGGTGGAGGCAGCTACCCAGTACAACCAGGTGAATGCTTTCATAAAGCGTGACCCTTGATGAAAAGCAGTACTGAAAGACGGTTAAAGAAGACAAAAATTTATACAATTTATAAAATAGGAAAAAAATGTTGATTAATGAATTATGAAAGGCAAGGAATAAAAGTCTTAATTCATACCAAATGTCAATTATGTTTTAGTAATATATTTTTAGTTTGTAATTTTTTAGTCTAGTTTAACCACCTTTCGGGATCGCAATCAAATTTCAGATACCCAGTCACTTCATAAAAAGATCTTGTCTCTTTGTGCTAAAATTCACCCCTAGACTCAAACATGGATATTATGACATTACGAAGACCATGTAATTTTTTGGAATAATACATTTTAATTTCGTCAGTACAGAATTCTCTATGCGTAAATAATTTTATCCCAAATTTGCTGATTTTAAACTTATAATCTTGAATTTATTAAAAGGACAAGGCGGCTACTACCCAGGCACACCTGGTACTCCCGGCTCGCCTGGCGCACCCGGAAGACCGGGTACCCCAGGCAGCCCCGGCGGCCCAGGTGGACCCGGCGGACCCAGTGTAGGCGGAGGCAGCTTTCCAGTACAACCAGAAAAACCTGTTGGACCAGGTACATGCGATTACAAAGCGTGACCCTTGATAAAGTGCAGTACTGAACTAAAACCAAAAATGATACATTTAAAAAAATTACAAACATATTTTTATAATAAATTACGAGTATGTGTAGGTAAGAAATAAACGTCTGAATTCATATATAATTTCTATTATTTTATAGTTATATTTTTCTAGTTTAAAACTTTGGATTTAGTTTAACCACCTTTAAGGATTGCAGTCTCATTTTAGATTCCCAGTCAATTCAGAAAACGATATTTACTCTCATATTGCTTAAAGACACCCCTAGACTAGCAAACTTAAACAATGATATTATTGCATATCGTAAACCATGAATTTTTTTGGTATAATACATTTGAATTGCGTCAGTATAGAATTCTCCATGCGCAAATTTAATTCCAAATTAGCTGATATTTTTAACTTACAACCATGAATTTATTAAAAGGACAAGGCGGCTACTACCCAGGCACACCTGGTACTCCTGGCATACCCGGAAGACCGGGTAGCCCAGGCAGCCCTGGCGGCCCAGGTGGACCCGGCGGACCCGGTGTAGGTGGAGGCAGCTACCCAGTACAACCAGGTGAATGCTTTCATAAAGCGTGACCCTTGATAAAAAGCAGTACAGAAAGAATGTTAAAGAAGACCAAAATTTATACAATTTATAAAATAAGATAAAAATGTTGATTATTGAATTATGAAAGGCAAGGAATAAAAGTCTAAATTTATACCAAATGTCAATAATGTTTTAGTAATATATTATTAGTTTATAATTTTTTAGTCTAGTTTAACCACCTTACGGGATCGCAGTCAATTTCAGATTTCCAGTTACTTTAGAAAAAGATCTTGTCTCTTTGTGCTTAAATACACCCCTAGACTCAAACATGGATATTATGACATTACGAACACCATGTATTTTTTTGGAATAATACATTTTAATTTCGTCAGTACAGAATTCTCTAAATAATATTATCCCAAATTAGCTAATTTTAAACGTATTATCTTGAATTTATTAAAAGGACAAGGCGGCTACTACCCAAGCACACCTGGTACTCCTGGCTCGCCTGGCGCACCCGGAAGACCGGGTATTCCAGGCAGCCCCGGCGGCCCAGGTGGACCCGGCGGACCCGGTGTAGACGGAGGCAGCTACCCAGTACAACCAGAAAAACCTGTTGGACCAGGTGAATGCGATAACAAAGCGTGTCCCTTGATAAAGTGCAGTACTGAACTAAAACCAAAAATGATACATTTAAAAAAATTACAAAACATATTTTTATCAATAAATTATGTAAGGTAAGAAATAAACGTCTGAATTCATACATAATTGCTATTATTTTATAGTAATATTACCTAGTTTAACAGGTTGTTATTAGTTTAACCACCTTTAAGGATTGCAATCCCATTTTAGATTCCCAGTCAATTCAGAAAACGATCATTAGTCTCGTATTGCTTAAAGACACCCCTAGACTAGCAAACGTAAACAATGATATTATTGCATATAGTAAACCATGATTTTTTAAGAATAACACATTTGTTGAATTGCATCAGTATAGAATTCTCCAAGCGTAAATCTAATTCCAAATTAGCTGATATTTTAAACACTAATCATGAATTTATTAAAAGGACAAGGCGGCTACTACCCAGGCACACCTGGTACTCCCGGCTCGCCTGGCACACCCGGAAGACCGGGTAGCCCAGGCAGCCCAGGTGGACCCGTCGGACCCGGTGTAGGCGGAGGCAGCTACCCAGTACAACCAGAAAAACCTGTTGGACCAGGTAAATGCGATTACAAAGCGTGACCCCTGATAAATTGCAGTACTGAAAGAATTCCAAAAATGATACATTTTAAAAAATCCTTTTATAAAGCGTGACCCTTGATAAAGTGCAGTACTGAAAGAAGGTTAAAGAGACAAAAATTAATACAATTTATAAAATAGAAAAAATATATGTTTTTTAATTAAGATAGAATCTAATTGAATAGTTTACATTTAAATAGATTCGTGATAGAAGATTAAATATATGAAAAATAAAAAAGTAAAAAAAAAATTACAAAAATAATAATATAAGGCTAGGTTAGGAATTTGTATATATAATTTGATAACATAAATGTTCAAAGTGACATCATTTAGAATATGTTTATAATTAATTATGTAAGGCAAGAAAAAAAACTAAATTCATACAAACAACATAATTCTCTATACGTAATGGGTCCATATTGGCTCTCATAAGTTTTTGTTCCTATTTTTGATTTGACTATCGTTTTGTGTTCATAATACTCATAAAACAAATCTCTTTTTTTTTACTGTTGTCTTTTATTTACGCGAACACGATACATTTAAATGAAACTAATTTTACGGATTATTTCGCGATTTATTAACATTTTATTTAACCTGACGTTTCGAACACTTTACAGCGTTCGTGGTCACAGGTAGACTAAGGTGTTATTCGTCTTTACAATATTTTGAAAAAAATATAAACTACCGTCACTCAGTTAATATTAATTTGTGTTCCTATCTACGCAAAAAGAGCTAACTGTATCTAGAGGTCTTGCAGTGCGGGGTCTAGCATGGGATTTCGTTAGAACAGGATCCCATGCTGGTGGTATTTTCCAACCATCTTCTCTGTTGAAATTCGGGTGTCTTCTAATTTCAATTGCCTCCCGTAACATGCGAGAAACAAATCGTCGTTCTCTTGCAAGGACTTTAGGCTGGTCAAATCGTATAAAATGGTTGGGTGTATCTAAGGCATGTTCACACACTGCAGACTTAGTATTCCGTCTATGTTTGATGTCGGCTATATGTTCTTTTACCCGCACGCCTATACTTCGTTTTGTTTGACCGATATAGGAGAGCCCACAGTCACATTCCAGTCTGTACACCCCCGCATCTTGAAGAGGTATGTTGCACTTGACAGGTGGTAAAAATTGGTTAATCTTTTTCGGCGGCTTGAAGTAGGTTTTGATTGAAGCGCGCTTCAAAATGATTCCAATCTTGTCAGTGACACCCTTCATATAAGGTAGTACAGCAGGTTGGCGTTCGACGGTGGAATGCTTGACCCGGGGTCTGGAACGACGTGGTACCGGCAACCGGTTTTCCCGTAGTACCTTCCTGACATGCTGGAGCTCGCCAGCCAGGTGTTGGTCGTCAGTCACAGATACCCCTTGCCCTCTGAAACAATGATTTGCCTACGGTAGCCAACTGTCGAGGATGATGGTGAGATATGGGTGACTTTACGCAAAACTGTATGACTAAGAGTATGATCCGGATTCCTAGTAAGTAAAATATCTAAGAAAGCTAGTTTATTGTTTGCCTCAATTTCCATAGTAAATTTGATTTTTGGGTGGATTGAATTTAAATGTTCTAGAAAAGCAGAGACTTGATTGGTGGGTAAAATTGTAAAAGTATCATCTACGTACCGTTTATAGAACCTGGGTGTTATAGGTGATGTGCCTAGAGCTCTGGCCTCGAAGTCCTCCATGAAAATGTCTGCGACAACAGGTGATACTGGAGAGCCCATAGCTACACCATCTACTTGTACATAGAATTCATTGTCCCACAGTAAATATCCCGATGTTAGGCATTGTTACAATAGTTCCGCATATTCTATAGGCATATCAAGTTCAACTAACTTCCTTTTAGAAACGTCAGGTTAAATAAAATGTTAATAAATCGCGAAATAATCCGTAAAAGTAGTCTCATTTTTTTTGTTCATAGATTTTTATTACTACTATTGGAACTCATAACAGACAGTTCTCATATTATTTTTATTAATAATTTCATTACTAAGAAATGTTTCAACTCATAATTTTGTTTTACATAATAATTTTCTTTATAGCAATCAGTGATCATAATTTTCATATTAATAATTGCATTACTAAGAAACTATTCGAACTCATAATTATATTATTGGTTAAATAAATTTTTCGTGTAAAAATTAGGTCATTGTAAACCGTTAAGTACATAGTAAAGTGCTAGTACCAATTTTAATGACACAATTTTTGAACTCATATTGAAATTTGTGTGCTCACTGTTCTAACCTAACCTAGATGAGATTTGTGACAAGTTTAACCATAAATTGATTTAAGGGTAAGCAAGGCCAAGGCCGACCCTCGGTCGGGAATGTCATAAAAATATATAGAAAAAACGATGCTCCACATACTTGAAAAAAGGCAAACAGCTAGCCGATGAATATATCCTGTCGCTGAAACATTCGAATTTAAAATAATGCGTATGGATAAGTGTAAAAATGAATCAGAAAATCACTAAAAACGTGTAAATCGCACTCCCGCATTGTAACAACTGTGTGGAAATTATATAGAATTTTGTAAAGAATTTTATGACATAATAAAGCTAAAACTATAAAGAAGTCGCTGAAATCTTTATTTCTTAGTAAACATATTCCTATTTTGTGTAAAAAGATCTCAAACGTCCCGGATGCGCAACGTTTCCGCTACCAGTGAGCGGCCTACGATACACTTAGTAACAGAATGGATTCTGACGAGGAAATACTGCTGTTAGCTTTGGGTACTGCTGTTGGTTTAAAGCTGTGTCCCCAGATTATCAATTTTGATATTCACACACCGACTTTAAAGAGTGATTATTTCGAAAAAAGACGTTCGATTAGTTCGATTTGTCGCATCACTCATTGAAAAAAAAGTCAGCTGGTAGTCAAAGAGTATGCAATCACAAATGGTAGTTTCTGGTGTTTGGTTTCAAAACGTTTTTATTTTATTTTTATATGATAGTGCTTTTCATGAACTTAAAGGAAAATTATAACGGTTTAGAAAGATCAGTAATTTTAGAAAACGTCTCTGAATAAGACAGGTGAATTTTGACATTACAGAATTCTCCATGCGCAAATTTAATTCCAAATTAGCTGATATTTTTAACTTATATATAATCTCGAATTTATTAAAAGGACAAGGCGGCTACTACCCAGGCACACCTGGTACTCCCGGCTCGCCTGGCACACCCGGAAGACCGGGTAGCCCAGGCAGCCCCGGCGGCCCAGTTGGACCCAGCGGACCCGGTGTAGGCGGAGGCAGCTATCCAGTACAACCAGGTAAATGCGATTATAAATCGTGACCCTTGATAAAGTGCAGGACTGTAAGGAGGTTAAACAAGACCAAAAATGATACATTTTTAAAAATAGAAAATATCATTTATTTAATGAACTTGGTGACCCGGCCAACTTCGTATTTCCTTATCGTTAGCTTTTCCAATGTTATTTTTATTTTTTCGAGGCGGAGACAAATTTAACAAATTATCAGTGTTGTAAAAAAACTCGACTTTGTTTTAGGTATATATTTAGATGTTCGGTAAGAAATAAAAGCCAAATTTCATCCAAAATAGCTATAATTTTCAACCGACTTAAAAAGAGGAAGAATAATGTTTGTTACGCGAATACGCCGTCAATTATGGACCGATTTCCAAATTTATTTTTTTGTTTGAAAGAGTATACTTCTGAGGTGGTCCTATTTTCACCAAGTCAGATTCTGATGATAGGATGCAATGGGAAGGGCAACCCATTTTTTTTATAGGCACACTTGTTTTGCATATTATATTTTCTTACTCAATACAGATTTTTGGTTCTGGTAATCATCATGTCATGTTGCTGACCTGATGATAAAAGCCACAGACATTACCCCTTATAACGGATAGGAGTTAGAAAATTATACTGCAATTTGTCGACAGAACGTATTTGGCAGTGTGTTGAGCAAACGTGGAGCTTATGAGGTACCAGATAGCTAATTTTTATTTACTAGGGGTGTAAACCAGGACACCCAATGGCGAAAATAAATTTAAAAGTTCCTTTCTCAAATTGACTTTGTATTGAACGCAAGACCCTATCCTCATGGTTACGACACCAGACAGAATAGCCGCCGTTCTGGTTAGAGTGTAGAAAAGGGTGCGCAGGACTTCAAAAAAACTACGTCGAAAAATTAACCCTATAATAACACCTAAATTTTATTATAATATTGGATGCGGGGTCCATAGGACCAACATTAGTCAAGGACACTATGCTAAAAAGTCATTTTTGACGATGTTAGGCGGTGAAAACTAAAGGACTTATAACTTAAAATAAATTGTAAAATAAAATTAAGTTTGTAAAAAACTAAAAACCGACTTCAAAATTAAACCAAAAAAACGAAATATAATATTGACTAAAACATACCTAATCAGTATTATTGGAGTCGATGCGAATGAACACATTTCCACTCTCAATGGCTGGCACCGACTTGAAAAAGAACTGTTTTAGTAAATATTATTTTTTGCTTTTTAGTTTAATTTTGAAGTCGGTTTTAAAGTTGTTTTTTAACTTATTTTAGTAGTAATATTTTTTAGATTATATTTTTTTCTCTAGTATATCTTCTTTTGGGATTGCAGTTCATCCCGTACACACACCGCGTTTTCATAACATTATTTGCTGTTTCAAATCAATTTGGTAAATTGCAACACATTTTACCTACTACAGATTAATCTGTATCCAAATATCGGGTGTAAAAAAAGGCTTAACGAAGCCGAATACCACATATTCAACGTATTATTACGATCATTATTTCTTTTACACTATACCTGGGAAATGACGGGTTACCGAGTTATTGACAGTCAAAGTTACAATTTTTTTTCAAAGATTTTTACAAAATTGACTTCTGTTTGTTATTACTAAACTTTTTTACAAAGAAACATGATCCGCTTACACACACAGGCATAGTCTGTGGCGTGCGCGCTATACATTGCGGGTTAGATATAAGTTGTTTTTTTGATACCCAAAAATAAAATCATTTCCCAGCAATATTTTTTTTTGCATTCTACTTGGTTTTAAGTATAGAATTTGTGGTTGAAGGCTACGTTAAGCCTTTTTTACACCCTGTATTTGCATTCAACACAAAATCAATATTACGAACGTTTATGATTCTCATCACCGTAAATTTAATTAGTTTCTAAGCCTTTTGCCTATCTTAAATCTTGTCACAATCATGTTAATTGGGCATGCCTTATTTTGATCGTACAACGTGTTAGTTAATACTTATATGGTGGTTTAAGAGCTTTATTTCTCACTAGTCACCTGCCCCGGCTTTACTACCGCCGGAATTTTAATCTGTAAAATCTTCGGAAATATTCATTTAAATTACGTGCTGTACAGGGCTATTATATTATTAATATAAATTTAATGCAAAATGTATTTAAGGTACTTAATTGGATAAGGATTAATGCTGTATTACTTAAAATCGCTTCGTAAATAAGCCATTATTTCTCGTATAAAGTAAAGGGTAAGAAATGGTTACTGAGGGTTATACCTAAGAGATATACAGGGTTATTAGTAATTCGACGTTAGGAGGTGATGGGGGTGGTGATGTTTAGTTCGAATACAAATCCTGCTTCCTTTGTGATAATTATTTTCAGTTTCTTTGTAATCAGTTTCTAGTTGTTTTATTGTTGGAGTGTTAAGAAAACGCCTGTTTTTAATATAATCTGCAAATCAAATTTCATAATGTTATTTTTTTTTGGAAGGCAATTTAAAGGAGAAAATTCTCAAAAAAAAAAGAATTAATGTCGTTTTTTGTCTCCCATTTTTCAATTTGGATCGATAATTGTTGTTTAATATCGTTAACTAACCAGTGCTTAATTGTTTTAAAAAAACAGAAGAGAGAATGAGATTTTAATTGATACTTGTTTTTTAATGCATTTATGAAGTTTGATTTTTGACTTTTTTTAAAAAAAAGCATAAAACATAATGACTTAAAAATGGTTTACTTTTGTATGATGCATATGGGGGTAAAAATTATCGCAAATAGTCACCCCTATCACCTCCTAACGCGAATACGTTGAATTACCAATAACCCTGAATACCATCGCGGACTTTTTTAAGTTACTCGTGCGCGCTAGCTACAAGATGCGATGACTTAATAAAGCCTGTGATCTCGTTATTGCTATAAAAGACACCCTGTCCTGTGTCAGCATTTATTGCAGTCCTAAGTTCCTTACACAAACAATTGAAAAAGAGGCGGAGACTTTACTTTTTGGCGTGAATACGTTTTTAAATTTGCTAACTATGGGAGGCAATTCAAAAAACCGAAGAGAACCAGTTTAGTGTTGCAGCTACATCTATTATCTCCATCGAATGTTCAATTACACCACTGGATAGCTAAAGGATCAAGGAATTTATCACGCTTAGAAGGACTAACGACTAAAAAAAATACTATTTTTTACTTTCCTTATATTCAAAATGAAAAGTAGAATGCTTAACACGGGGGAAAGACATCAATTCATACCCGGACTTATAAGCCGTATGGGTATTGATTTTATTCGACCCTCGTGTTACCATCTACTTTTACCTACTTACCCGCCGAAATTTTTAATAATTTCTCGCTGTTGAAACCAATGTTGTTACATAAACGTACCTAATCGGCCTTGTCAATACAATCAGGTCAATCAGGCAGGTCACGTGATTATCATCATTATACAGGGTTATTTGAAAAAAATCAACAACCTCGCACGACTAGATAGCTAACATTGTAAACAACAACATTTGTTCTACGAGTTTTATCATAACTTAATACATTAATTTAAAAAGATTTTCCAAGCTTTTATTGTACTGTCTTAACATTTGTAAGTCGTTAGCCGACGCGCGCGATGCTCGCGCCCTGCCCTCCCCCGCCCCTCCCGATGTGAAGCGCACAGATATATGAACATTGAACATTCAGACGTAAAATAAAGATGATATTTGTTTTTGTATGAAAGTAAAATGTATCATATTATCTAAAGTCGTGGAACAAATGTTGTTGTGTATGATGTTAGCTATCTAGCCGTGCGCGGCTATTGATTTTATTCAAATAACCCTGTATATCATCATCTTAGATTTTCAGCAATATTTAAGTGTTTAATAAAGCTCGTAAAATTTCGTTATTTACGAAAGGTTTTTCTTTTACAGGAGGAGATTCTGAGGGCTCTCCGACAGGCACAGGCGTACAGCCTCCTAACTACCGGCCACCTGAACAAATGCCGCCATTCCCTATCTACGTCATTCCTTACCCATTGCCCATTGTGCCCAGCCCCTCATCGTGTCCCTGCTATCTTCTGAACCCTAGCAAAAATGATTCTACTTCGGTATCACAAGGCAAGCCCGAAGCGCCTCAAGCGCCGCAAGCTCCACCCAATTCTATGGCTCCGGCCTCTGCCCCTTACGGTATCATAGGTTTCATTCCCGTCGTATTTGTGCCACATTGTCCCGGGAACGCAACAGGAATGAACTCGGCCCAACAAAACTTCCCCAACGCTGTCCCGGTGCCGTACAACTGCGCTCAATGTCAAGCAAACAGGGATGTATACACATACTTGGGCAGGCTGAACGGAGGGCGAAGCGTTGACTTCGGAGATTTGAAAGAGATCAAATCTATCCCAGAATTAGAAAACCTTCTCAAAAATCAAATCAAACCGATGAAAAAAAGCTTACGCAGAATAGCAGTCCGCGCTAGAGTACTAGATGGCGAAACGAACGATAAAAATCTAAACGAACAGAAATAAAAAATCTGCAGTTTTTAAACAATTTTGGGATTGCCCGATATATTTTTCTTGGACGATCTCAAAATTTTGGTACGACACGCCTTTATTTATAAACTATTTTAAGTATGACGTTAAGTACCTTAAACCATACTATAATTATATAATGAGACAATATGAATTGTTCAATTGTGCAAATAGATATAGGTAAGTATGTAATATTTACAGAAAAACCAATCGGGTCAAGTAGCTTATATTTTTATGTATTGTAATATTATTATTGTGTATAAAAATAACTTTCATGGCATATTAGTAAAATTTTATGACACAATAAATAATTATAATAAGGTATTGCTTTTATTTTAAAAATAATAAATAAATATTTGTTAATAAAACCAGGATACACGAGTAAGTAAATAAAAAGAGATGAAACAATGCACCGTTAGATTCGTATGTCCCTGCTCCTTATAGGGTTTCTTTTAACTAGCTATTCAGCCGATATCATCATTGCTCACGAGATATGTGACATGCATAGTAATTATAGAATAAACAATAACTTTACAGAACTGCTCATAGTATGAATAATTTTATGATTTTTCTGTTTCAAAGTGACCTTTCAACCTTGCAGTTTTCAATTGAAGTCTGTTTAGGTATGCCATCTTGATATTGTTTTTTCCTCACTACCATAGAGAAAAATTTATATTACGTAAAACAGAGAGTCAGTCTCGGTACTTTGAAAATTTCCACCTTAACTCGCGCGAAAGGCAGCGAAGGTGGTGAGTAAATGGAACTAAAACTTACCTACGCCATCGTTTGTTTCATTCTCTGACTAGATGGCGCTATCTGCGCAATGATAGATCACTTGCACATAATTCATAGAGCATAATTTATTTACATTAATTTCTGTTTCGTTCCTTCAGAGAATGACAAACCACCATAAGGTATACAATTGTTTGCACACTTCTGTCAAAAAAATATAAACTATCACTTGACAAATTTCGAAAATCGTTCTCTTACGTCCTCGTAGCTTAGTTGGAAAGGCACTCGCTCGTAGTGTAATGAGACGTGTGGGTTCGGATCCCGCCCGTTGCGGTCTTTTTTTTTCTAGTGGTTACATTATCTTGAATAACTTTTTGTGCGCATACATAACTTTTTAAAGATATAGATAGATAGATATAGATATAGAGATATAAAATAAATATAGTACTATTTATTTTCATTTTATCCGGTTTCTGATTTTACTAGAGTATGATCCTAATTTTTAACCGACTTCAAAAAAAAGGAGGAGGTTCTCAATTCGTCTGAATGTTGTTTTTTTTTTTTTTTTGTATGTATGTTACGCGATTACGCCGTCAATTATGGACCGATTTCAAAATTTATTTTTTAGTTTGAAAGGGTATACTTCCGATGTGGTCCCATTTCCACCAAGTCAGATTCTGATGATGGGATCCCTGGGAAATCGAGGGCAACCCTCAATTTTTATAGGCACCCATAATGTTTTGCATATATTTTCTGACTCGATGCTGATTTTTGGGTCTGGTAATCATCATGTCATATTGCTGACCTGATGATGGAAGCCACAGAACTCCTTAACGGATAGGAGTTAGAAGATAATACTGCAATTTGTCGACAGAACGTATTTCGCAGTGTGTTGAGCAGACGTGGAGCTTATGAGGTACCAGACCGCCAATTTTTATTTACTGGGGGCGTACCCGCACACCCAGTAACGAAAAATAATTTGAAAGTTCCTTTCTTAATTTAACCTTTTATTTAACGCGAGACCTTATCCTATGGTTACGACACCAAAATAGCCGCCGTTCTGGTTGGAGTGTAGGTAAACCCTTTTCTTAAGACTTAAAAATTTTCGTCGAAAAATTGACCCTATATAACACCTTATTTTTATCATACCATTGGATGGGGGGTCTATAGAGGACCAATATTAGTTAAGGTTACTTTGCTGTAAAGTAATTTTTGGCGAAGTTAGGAGGGAAAAAATAGAGGACTTAACACTTAAAATTGTAAAATAAAAAAAGTTTAATAAAAAACTAAAAACCGACTTCAAAATGAAACTAAAAAGCGAAAAATAATATTGACTAAAACATACCTAATCAATTCTTTTTGGAGGTGCGAATGAACACATTTTAACTCTCAATGGCTGGCACCGACTCCAAAAAGAACTGATTAGGTATGTTTTAGTCAATATTATTTTTCGCTTTTTAGTTCCATTTTGAAGTCGGTTTTTAGTTTTTTATTAAACTTTTTTTATAATGAGAACTGATGATGGAGAGCTTTGACCCATTTTCTATTTGTTATTTATTTTGTGAATATTATGTTAAAAAAATATCTGCAAAAGTTTAGTACTAATTTTAGTAAATAAAAATTGTTTTTAATGTAAATAAACAATTTAACATCAACATATTTTAATACAAGTCTAGATTTCGAAAAAATATTGCCGCTGACCAAGATTCGAAGCCGCACCCCATGGAATATTATCCCGAATTATCAGCACTTTGGGCATCGATAATTGACAATCAGTAACGAAATTACTAATTAGGTTTTAACTTGAAACGACCGTTTATGACATATCTACGTCATTTAGACTTGACCTTTGGACGTGACATACAAATGCCTTCAAATAAAATTTATTGTTAATCAAAGTTGATGAAAAAAATTGGAATCCTGAATAGGGTTACCAAGTTGTCTTTTTTAGATTCACCGTAAAGAATGTATTCCAAAATTATTGCTTTTGGGATCAAATCTATCTTTCGATCAAAGAAAAACTCTCTTAAAAGCTTTTTAGCCATTTCAACCATTTTTTACCGGTAATTATTATTTTTCCATGGTAAAACAAACGTCGATGCAACATGATAATTTCAATGTTTGAGCGTAAGCATGTAAATCGTATGCCATGCAATATTTTGCAAAGAGTAAGTTGTGCCAAATGAATCATCTGATTAAATTATATTTGATTAAATGAAACATGACCAAACAATTATTTGTTATAATAATAATATCCTAAAAAAGAGATTTCGTAACTAAAAAATTGCAATGAGTTGTTTTGATAAATGCTTTTTTGCCAAATGGAAATTGCGTAAAATAGATGGGTTGTAATAATTCGGGAAACGTTTTCTGGCTAAACATTGGTGATCCATATTTTTCTCCTAAAAATTGATTTTTAAAATCACTTCCCAAATATTTAAACAAATCCTCATATTATAAAACTACAATGCTCCAACTAGGCCTACAAACAAATATTTGACGGTTGTCGAAAACCAACATTATTTTGAAGCTTCTTGCTTTTGACCGTTAATTACCAGAGACTATATAATTACTCATTTAAAAAAATACTTATATTTTAAAATTTTGATTTCCTTTATTTATTTTTATAAATTATTCGATAAAATAATACGAAATGCATATTACCTCTATAATCAACATAAATGCTGTGTTTAGTTTTTTTTAATCCAATAACTGACGTTGCGTTTCCATAAAAGATAGTTTAAGTTAAAACCGATAGATAGCATTATACAGTAAATGTTTTAAATTTTAGTTTAATGGATTTGCTTTAGAAATAAATGTTAAAATTCAATTAACATTTCATTTTTAAAAAACAAAGTTTTAAAAAAGTGTTTTGATAACGTTTTTTAATAAATTTATCAAGAGTTATCGTTCATTGAAATCAACCCCAATCCTAATAAGCTTTGTAGTGACATCTATTCGTTTTTAATATGTACTAAACCTACGATATATGGCGTTGACCAGACATGTCTTTACCTAGGTATGTTACGTAAGAACATAAATTGTATGATAAAATAAATGGTAATGCTTTAAACATTTAAGAAATCTTAAATCGTAGCGAGTCTTACTTGTTCTGTGCTAAATACCTATTTATGTTATGGAAAAGCAACTGTGTTGATTCACAATATAAATACTTATAGTACTGCCATACGTAAGTCGTACCGTTTAACCCTTTTAACCGACTTCAAAAAAGGAGGAGGTTCTCAATTCGACTGAATGTTGTTTTTTTAACAATCTATACTATAATAAATCTGTAACAGGTCGAATTCTGTACATTAAAGATTTGTTTTTGGGGAGCACTCTACAATCGATACTGAATCCAAAAATACATGCAATGCAAACTTTTAATTCTTGACTGTCTATCAGCTGTCTGTCCTATATACGCTAATCTTCGAAGATACTGCACGGATTTCTTTGCGGTTTTTACAAATAGATTAAGCTCACCCGTGCGCTTATTTAAGGCTTTATTTTATTAAATTCTGATACCGGTAAAAAAAACATTTTCAATTCGCCGCGCCTGCTAAAAAACTCATAGCAAGATGACACGTAAAGGAATTATTCTAATATCGAATAAGAAGGAAGCGAAAATCTATAACTATATAAAACCGGAAGGCGGAACCAGTCAAATTATGTTCATTGAAGATTTTCTTAACCTTCTTCTTCTTTCTTAAAAAGGAGGAGGTTCTCAATTCGTCTGAATGTTTTTTTGTATGTTTGTTACGCGATTACTCCGTCAATTATGAACTGCTATCAAAATTCTTTTTTTTTTTTGTTTGAAAGAGTATACTCCCGACGTGGTGCCATTTTCACAAAGTTATCCTAACCTGATGGAGGAATTACCCGGAAATCAAAGAAATTTATCAAAAAATGTAGGCACATAGAGTGTGTTTGTTAACTTTGAATAATTTATTCAGATGTTTGCATCTGTCAGTTATCATACCATAGTGCTGAGCTGATGATGAAAGTCACAAAAATCCTTAACGGCTATAGCAGTTAACAGGTGATACTTTGATTCGTCGACAGAAAATATTTTGCAGTGTATTGGGCAGACGTGGCGCTTACAAGGTACCGACAGCAATTTAATTTATTGGGGGTGTAAACCAACACACCCAGAAATGAGAAAAAATTAAAAGTTTATTTCTCGAAGTGCCTTAATTTTGAACGAAAGATCGTCACGTAACAAGATGAAATTTTGATTTTGGGTGTTGACGGTAGTATACTACTCAGCTATACATATCGCTACAACATTGATCAAAATACGATGGCTTTGACAGCGAGAAAAAAACTCTTGAGGAATTACATCTTGTCACGTGACGTCCTCGGTAGCTTAGTTGGTAAAGCACTCGCCCGGCATGCGATGGGACGTGGGTTCGAGTCCCACCTGAGGTCGATGTTTTTTTTTCAAGTGTTATTTATCAACTAAACCTTGCATAGAATTGCTAAAAACAAAAATTTACAGTTTGTATTAGTCCAAATTATCTGTTAATTTTCGAATACATTTCGGAGACAGCCAAAGGAGCTGCTCAATCTTAAAACTTTGTTTCACCGCCAAACGAGGAGAGACAGTGAAAAGATTCAGTCGAAATTCGGGAGTAAAAGGCTCTTTTTAACCGACTTAAAAAAAAAGGAAGAGGTTCTCAGTTCGTCTGAATGTTGTTTTTTTTTGTATGTTTGTTACGCGATTACGCCGTCAATTATGGACCGATTTCAAAATTTATTTTTTAGTTTGAAAGGGTATACTCCCGAGGTGGTCCCATTTACACCAAGTCAGATTCTGATAATGGGATCCCTGGGAAATCGAGGGCAACCCTCAATTTTTATAGGCACCCATAATGTTTTGCATATATTTTCTGACTCAATGCTGATTTTTGGGTCTGGTAATCATCATGTCATGTTGATTACCAGACCCAAAAATCCACATGTGATGGAAGCCACAGAACTCCTCAACGGATAGGAGTTAGAAGATAATACTGCAAGTTGTCGACAGAACGTATTTCGCAGTTGAGCAGACGTGGAGCTTATGAGGTACCGCCGATTTTTATTTACTGGGGGCGTACCCGCAATCCCAGTAACAAAAAAAAAATTGAAAGTTCTTTTCTTAATTTGACTTATTATTTAACGCAAGACCTTATCCTATGGTTTCGACACCAAAATAGCCGGCGTTCTGGTTGGAGTGTAGGTAAACCCTTTTTAGTACGGGAGCCCACGACCAAAACCATGTCTCATAGCAATACGGCAAAAACCCTATAAAATCGTAAGATTGTATGATTCTGAACCCGAATAGGTGTGTAGTAACGGTCGAAAGTGTAGCAACTGCGTGGGAGGCCATTTCTGCTGTGTCAAAAAAAATAGACAGTCGGTATTATAGCAATACGTCTGATAGTGAAAATGTACATAGATTTTATAATTGTATAACGAAAAAGTTTGTTTTCAGACATTTTGCGCGTAGCATATAGCCTGAGCGCATTTTTGAAAATGTCAACAAATTTAGCCGACCTGTATCATAGCAATACGGATATATTTTTTTTCAACTTTTCGTATTGCTGCCATGATTACCAAAAACCTGTTTTCAGACACTTTAAGTGTAGCATATACTCCCAAAAACGAAAATAACGTTTCGGAGTCGCCTGGCCGACGCCTCTGTTAAATGTTTTTTTTAAATTTACAGCCTTCATAGATATTCAAGAATCTCCCTTGTCTATTATATGTACTTTGACAGATGACAGATGTCATTACTTATTTCTTTTGTAAAAGTTACTCAAGTGTGCTTTAAATAAAACCAAAACTATCAAATCAATCAGTATTTAATTTCAACAGCCTCAGCGCTTGTTACGCTCGTTTTTTTTTTCAACTTCATCCCAGTTTCCTTTTGTGCTATTTATTTCAGTCCTTCAACTTCAATGTTACGGTTTCGGGTAAACTCTTTATTAATTATCATCTTATAAATTCAGGGTCGCAACGTATTCATTGGTTTGTAACAGAAAATTCAAGATGCCTCAATACGATTTTTAAATGATATCTGAGTATCGAAAAGTTGTCTGATAGAGAAGGTGCTTAATTTGTCTGATATACATTTTTTGCACATGTGGACAACTTATTTTATCATGTCCAACAATTTTCAGACATATTGCTATGATACCGATCGGTAAAATTTGTTAACATTTTCAAAACGGTCTCAAAATTTAATGCGTTCACATTTCCGTCTGAAAATTGTTTTGTTCGCATCAAATAACCAAAATTTACTAATAAAAAAGATTTTCAGACGTATTGCTATGAGACATTTTTTTTGTCTCATTTTTAATTTTTTTAAGTGATTTTACGGGTTTGCGCTACACCACTAACGTCTGAAAAATATGTTTCCGGTATCTCAGAACTATCATTCAACTACAATCTGCAAATCAGACATATTGCTATGATGCAGTTTGGTAAAATTCTTCGACAATTTTGAAAATTCGGTCAGATCAAACGCTACGCGGAAAATGTCTGATATTGGTATTTTCGAGTTCAGGATAATCGTATCTATCGATTTGATGCGGTTTTGGCCGTATTGCTATGAGACAAAAATTTTGGTCGTGGGCTCTCGTACTATTTCTTAACTTAAAAGTTTTCGTCGAAAAATTATCCCTATATGGACCAATATTAGTTAAGGTTACTTTGCTGTAAAGTCATTTTTGGTGAAGTCAGGAGGGAAAAAATACAGGGATTTAACACTTAAAATTGTAAAATAAAAAAAGTTTAATACAAAACTAAAAACCGACTTCAAAATGAAACTAAAAAGCGAAAAATAATATTGACTAAAACATACCTAATCAGTTCTTTTTGGAGTCGGTGCAAATGAACACATTTTAACTCTCGATGGCTGGCAGAGGACTTATGAACACTTAAAATAGTGAAATAAAATAAGTTTAATAAAAAACTAAAAACCGACTTCAAAATGAAAATAAAAAGCGTAAAATAATATTGACTAAAACATACCTAATCAGTTCTATTTGGAGTCGGTGCCAGCCATCGAGAGTTAAAATGTGTTCATTCGCACCGACTCCAAAAAGAACTGAATAGGTATGTTTTAGTCAACATACCTATAGTCCACGCAAACGAAGTTGCGGGCACAGCTAGTAATTAACATAAACGTGAAGAACCTGTGCTGACTAGATATATTTACTTGATTAGTAAGTAACAGTCTGTCGCCTAATGCAAAAAGATGGTACTTACTAAATCCGCATTTTTCACAAGAGTCATGCAACAGAGTAATGGTACTTACATGTATAGTACATCAGCGTATCATGTCTACTACTTATTAGAATAACGTACATACGACCGTGACTCAATTACGTTGTCACGGGTCAGTGCGAGGCTCTGTACGTACGTACACCTCTTACTGCACAGTATAGGAAACTGCCATCTCTTGTCTTTAGCATTATATTCATTTATAGCCTATATTTATCTACTTCTAAGTAATACGAGTAAAATCAAATATCTGAAATACGAACAATGAAACTGGTAAACAATTACTCAGCAGTTACTTAGAGAATACAATTACGCTATATTCTAATGAACTCAGTCACACCTTAAGCGCTTTTCTTGTACAGCAATTAAGGAACGCTAACGTTACGTAAATGTTAAGTACGTACAAAGTGCATAGGTACTTACCCACATTCGATGTCTCAAGCATGTACAAGATCGAGTAAAGTAACCATCAAAATGCTGAGTAGAACTTTTACGCACATAAAGTTGTAGTTGAACATGATTTGTATGTAAGCAGTTAGATTAGCACAGTAGAGTGTTCCTGTAAAGCCGGCACAAAATAGAGTGACTGGCATGCAGTTATTAGTTACTATTATATCTTGAAGGGGTGATTCTTCTGGTCAAATACATATTTTTTTTACATTGAAACAATATTTTTTTTTTGCGATTTAGATGTCGGTCCTATCAAAAATTTGCTGTATTTGAAGAATTCAATCACCTCCTAGCTAATTAAGACCTTAAAATTCGTCACTATGGCAACTGACTTTTTAAAATTAATTGTGGTAGCAACATACCTAACACATTCTAATTAATTTAGTTAAGATTTCTGCCAATCATCCAGCCCCAGACAAGCAAAGCTGTACTTTAGCGATGAGACAACGGATTAATTAGGTATGTTTACCTACTTAAGTAATTACAGTTTATTAAAAAATCATGATTTACGTATTGATGCAAAGGCAGATGGCAGATGCAGAGGCAAATGTTAGTATGATGAGCACGAGCTCATCATACTAACATTTGCCTCTTGCTAAATTATAGAACCTGCAACCGCTGGTCACTCAGCCCATGGGCGTAGCCACGGTGGGGCAGGGTGGGGCGCTTGCCCCACCCTGGGTCTGACCTGTAAGGTACCTAACCAAACCTAAAAAAATAAATGGTCTAGGTACTAACTAACTACAATACTTAGGTAATATCCGTAAGAAAGTACATACCCGCCAGTCGACACAAAAAAATGCGATCAAAACAAAAAGCGGTTGGTCGTGCGTTTTGCCTTGCATAAAGAATGCATGCAAAAGCATCAATTGACTTGCTTCAGTGTGCAAATCACATTAAAAAACATCGACACATTAGAAAAACATCGTGAAAATGTGGACAATCACAGCGGCATGGCAGTTTCATAGCTGAAGCTCAAGTGATCACTGACGCTCTAGAAGTTGATTTTACAATGCCACGCATCGCAAAAAGAAAGACGCACCGTGCAAATCCTCCGCCAGAGAGTCCTACCCAGTTTTGGAAACAATCGTTGTTTATTCCCTACCTAGACTCGGTAATTATGTCATTGGAAGAGCGTTTCTCGGAGAACAACTTACCGGCATATTCTTTGATCTCATTGCAACCATATAACATGTTATAAACGAAATTCAAGATTTTTTTTTAAAAAAAGAGGCCTTTCGCGAGTTTCATAACTTAAGTGGTAGTTTCCACAGCGAGGCTAAACTGTAGTACCACTTGCTTGCGGGAAGAAAAAAAGAAAGAAATCTCTTTGCCCACCCTAGAATTCGTTATTGTTTGATTGAAAATGTTAATTAGTTCAACAGAACGGTAGTATTTATAAGAAGAAACATTGTAGCTTGTAGCATTCACAAATTTTTTCGCGCTCCCTTCTCGCGGATTGTATTTAAAAAATATTGGTTTAGCAATCGTTTATTTCGCAATTACTTAGATATACTAGCTTCTCACTCTCACCTTAGTTAGACCATAAGAACAAGAACTCAAGTTAAAAATATTTCGCTCGCTCGCCGTCTCTGGAAAAGGTTGAGATGTAAATGTATGAAAAAGCAATAGTATTGAATGGTTTTTTCATTGGCGTGCCGCTGCTACTGTCGAATGCCGTCGCCGTTGTCGTGCCCTCTTGTAAAAATGCCTAATAACTTAATTAATTCACCACACTTATTTGTAGCGAAATACTTAAAAATTTCGCGCTCCCTTCGCTCGCGATTTATATGGTTCATGTGATTCTCCCAAATTCTTAGTTCGGGGCAGATAGTGGATGCTACGGACGGATTCCCTTTGGCTACCTACGTCCTATTTATTAGTCTTAGTTTACATAGATGGATGGGGTCACCGTAGAAATCTCGCTTAGGGCGCTAGTAGTGCTAAAACTGGCACTAGACCGCAGGTATAGTTTGCTAGTTACATATTATTTTAGACTGCTAAGCTCATGGCTGGCTACGCCCATGACTCAGCCGCCGCACCACAATACAACGTCTGAAAGGGATTTGTTGAAATGTTACACACATAAAGGTGGTAGATGATGTAGATCTAAGTTAATATCCCGTTTTTTATTTGATTATGATTTCATTCTTCTTTTGTTTAATGCTTAAGTCTACGTAGACGATGTCGCGGGTCATAAAGACTTTGATCGATTAAAACTGTAGGCAAGGAAAAAAGTAAACTAGAAGGTTTCACATACCTACTGAAAGTATGTGAAAAGTTTTCTATTTAACCCATAAAATTTAATAATGTATGGTTTTTGAACATTGAAAAGTCTTCCCATTAATCACAATCAGTTTTTTTTCACTTTGTTAAATATTCCGATACTTTACATATAGTACTTAAATTAATAAATATAATGGCGGGTAATGGAAAAGTGCAAACCTTGATTGATACGCAACTAAGACAGGGATCCAAAGTTTTGGCGGCAGAATTTCTAACACTTGTTCAGGTACTTAGGTAGGTACATCGTTTTCGAGTATGTACATTAGGGAAGTAGCTTAGGTGCCTAAATGAACCTCATTAGGATTTACTTTTGTTTGTACTCCATATTTAGTATCTTTGTAACTCAAGAATGGATAACCAAACAAATAAAATAAGCGACCTTCTAAGAGCGACCTTCAGCCAACCGAGCGTAAGAGTAAATCAAGACGTCACTGCAATCATTTCACCGAATTTGTCATACTCCACACACTTCCGTTTACCGCCACAAATCCAGGTGTAATTTTGTAACAATTTTTGATTGTGATGGCCATTAACATCAGTGAAAGACCACCAAAGTAAACGACCTGGATTATGGGCGTTTACTAAGGCCTTATCTTAAATCTAAGTAGGTAAAGTTAAAGTCGTTCCGGTTTCAATTCATGTTTCGTAGTTTAGTTTCAAAATTAAATTATAAATTAAACGTATATATATAAGGTGTAAGTGAATTAGTGTCAGATATTTTTAGGAGTAACTTAGACTATCACATGGATCACGTATACGATAAATTTAAAATTATAGAACAAACTTTAATTCACGCACCAAGTAATATGATATTATGATGAACAGTGTAATATGATTATTTGAGTGCATGAATGTGATTCTGGAGAGATTATGAATCGGCTAGCGTTGTGTGAGTACGAGTAGAGTCTACTTGTGGTGTTTGGGTACATGTACAGGATGATGTAGATTCTTTATTTCAAACTTTTTATTTTTTTTCGATTTTTTAAAGTTTGTTCTATAATTTTAAATTGATTTTATATGTGATCCATGTGATAGTCTAAGTTACTCCTAAAAATATCTGACACTAATTAACTTACACCTTATATATATATATATATATATATATATATATATATATATATATATATATATATAAATTAAACATATAAATTAAACCCAAAAGTGAGTGACCCTACGGTTCATTACGGTGGTTAAGCGGGCGGAAAGACCTTTAATATTAATTTTATTCTGTTTTTTAGGGTTCCGTATCCAAAGGGTAAAACGGGACCTATTACTAAGACTCCGCTGTCTGTCTGTCCGTCTGTCACCAAGCTGTATCTCATGAACCGTGATAGTTAGAGAGTTAAAATTTTCACAGATGATGTAGGTATTAACTGAAAAACAAAATTAAACAAATACTGAAAAACAGAATACAATAAATATTTAAGGGGCTCCCATACAACAAACGTGTTTTTTTTGCTGTTTATAGATAATGGTACGGAACCCTTCGTGCGCGAGTCCGACTCGCACTTTATTAGCCGGTTTTTTTAACTCCTAGTAGATTATGATGGTATTGCTTAAGACATGTCTGTAGACCTATGTCTTACACTCGATAGGTAACAAGTTGTTTAGCTTTTTTTACTCTTATTTTTTTTAGTGTTAAAACAAAATAATCTCGTCAGCATTGATTTAACCCCTAATGACGGAAATGGGAAAAACACTGTCGCTTATCATTTATTACGTGAAACTTATTCATCATTTACGTAACTACGTTTCCGGCAATTGTAGTTTATGTGATATCACCCAAGCCCAGGAGAATAGGCTGTTATTATCTGCAGGGTGACAACGATTGCGCTGGCCGCTGCGTCATGCGTCATGTCTTGGAAGAAGGACGTAGTGCCTACAAACGGACTGATTACCTCCCCAGTGACCATTGTCAATTACAAGACAAAAACTCTCACGGTTTATAAAGGTTTGAACGCACGCGTGCCCACGCAGAGAGCATCTCCGCTCAAAGCCTAGAGCCTGTGTCGTGAAAACCAAAAATAAAGTGCATATAACTTAAGACTGTTCAACGATATTCAAAGTAAGTCTAATTGTTACTATAACTAAAATTAAAGTGTAATATGTGAGTATGTTACAGTGTTAAAAGAGGCTGCTGACAATAGTGACCGAGTTTATTGCGCTGCTTCTTTTATGCACTATCCCACAAATTGTCCCGAAGCAGTGGTAGGGGAAAAAAATATTGGGACATATAAAAGTGCCTTTAATGGCCAATTTGTTTGCAGTAATATATGATTTTGATTTTGAGTGTGTCATTTGAAGTAGGTAGAACTTTACCTATAGTCAACTCCTAAACCGATACTCATGCCTCTTGCAAATCATTTTGATTGTGGTATTCCTAAAATTTTAGCAAATTTTCGACGTGTTAAATATTTTTATATTATCTTAACATAAAAACAAAGTCGGGTTTTGTTACAACACTTATAACTAGAGAACGGCGAGACTGATTTTCATTGCCTGAATAGCAGAATAAGTAATAAAAACATTAGAAATGCTGACGAAAAAAATTACTGTTAGGCGGTACGAAGTTCGCCGGGACAGCTAGTTATTAAATAAAAATAACGATTTAACACGTCATATTCGATTAACGGTTCTCTTAGTAAACGCATCGATTGCACTTATAGTATCGTAGTTATGCCACCGCACCATTCATACAAAAACTATCGCGGAACACAATTGGGCGTCCCTGAAAGTATGGATCAAATCGAACAAAAGCATAGCAGAGGTATTTCCCGAACTTTTTGGCTATGTGAATGTAGGTTTTATTTTTGACGAATAAATAATTGTTTGTTTGATCTTTGTTGATGCTCTCTGTAATGTAACAAAAAAATAAAAATCTATCACTTCTTTCCCGTCGAAAATGGAACCCACATTCATATAGCCAAAAAGCTCGGGATCACCCCCGCTAATGCGCCTGTTCAATTTGATCCATGCTTCCAGGGACATTCTGTATACAACCTTAAATATACACAAAATATTTCCCGAGTAAAGTAAGGTAAAGTGATCCACCACCGAGTAGGTAAATGTGATCCACCAAACATCATGTCATCATGTCTATGATTATTTCATGTTTAGTACAAATTAAGCCGACATTAAGTCCATTTTGTAAGATTTATCGTTATGTGCAATAAAGTTTAAACAAAACAAAATGTCTGGTGAGATTAAAGTCGAGCGCTGTCACAGTCACAAATGGTTTCATTTATAGTGGTTTTTTGGTCTCTTTGAAAAGTTGTTGTATGAAAGCAGCAGAATCAACACAATATGTCGGATTAAACAGGGTTTCATGTTATATGTATCTGTAGAGCATAAAAACTTAATTAAAAACATGCAATCGACTATTGATATAAGTAAGTAGGTACGTACTCGTACCTACGCAAATATTGTACACACAGCAAACAGAAACGACTATGTAAAATTCGCCATTCCATGCAAAATTAACTCTTTGCGGCAAGTATGCTCCAACGAGCATTGTTATTTGTTTGTTGTTGATTTAGATAAAAGTTTCTGTAGCAGCAGAAGACTTACTGTCTTATTCAGAGTGCATTTGCTATTCTGGGGCTAAGGTTAAATCACTGTTTTAACGTACAAAAATCAGTGGTTTAACCTTAGTCTAGACATTTTTTTTTATTGTTTCCACAATCACACCAATTATCTAGCCCCAAACTAAGCAAAACTTGTGCTATGGCGACTAGATAACGGATAAACATACTTAAATACATTTATAAACATCCATGACTTAGGTGCAAATGCTCGTGTTCATCACACTAACATTTGCACCTCGTCGCGGGATTTGAACCCACAACCGCCAGGCATTGTAGTCCGGTGCGCGAACCACTACACCAGACGGTCGTCTAGTAAATGCACTCTGAATAAGACAGTTACAATTCTCAAGTTTAATTCAGACTACAGAATAAAAAACAACTCGAGCTCTAACTTTGCTAGTGACCCGAGATTTCGATTCCGCGGAGCCGCCTTAAATATTTATTGTATTCTATTTTTCAGTATTTGTTGTTATAGCGGCAACAGAAATTAAAATTCAATTGAAATATTTAAGACTACAAACAAGGTCCATTTTGTTAGTAAGACAATAAACTTAAACCTATGTTAATACTTAATTTTAAACAAGGATTTGGTTCGGTTGGCTAGCGCCCAGACAAGCGGGCTGTCTAGCCGGTCGGCTATCGCACGCAGCATGATGTTGGGGCTGCCGCGCAGCCTGCGCAGAAGTGAGCCCGATTTTTTACGCCAGGTGGCGTCAAAACCGTCCGTGTGAGCCTCGGTGAACATTGACGACGCGCTGCAAAATCGCGGCAGCCGCAACAACGCCCTGAATGCGTTGTTGTATTGGACCCGCAGAGCATTGTAAGACCTTTGGGCATATCTGAACCACAGGGCCCCCGAGTATAAAGAGGTACAGTACGCTTTGAACAGCTTTATTTTGACTGCTACCGTGCATCGTGAAAGCCTGTGTATCAGCATGTTCGCCCGGTCTGACAATGTTCTGCGTTCTCTCTCCATATCTACATCGTTTTTCAAGTCGTCTATTACCAAGTGACCCAGATATTTAAAAGTGTGAACCCTGTGTATGGGCTTGTTGTTCAAAAATAACGGTGGTATACTGATTGGGCACTTGTTACCCGCCCTGAAGACTATGTACTCAGTTTTCTTAACATTATAAATTAGGCCATGTGATGCAGCATACGACTCGCACAGCCCAAGCAGCTTACTGAGTGCACTAACCGAGGGGGTCAGCAGCACTAAATTATCCGCGTAACTTATGTTGTTGAAACACACTCCGTCAACGAAACATCCAACACACGTGCTACTGAGCCGCTCAATCAGCGCGTTCGCATACAGGCTGAAGAGTACGGGCGAGGTTAACCCCCCCTGCCTCACTCCTCACTCCGGCCTGCACGGATCCGATAGTTTTCCCGCCCAGCACACCCTGCTCTCCTGATCTACGTACCAGTATCTAAAAATGAAAGCCAACTCCAGAGACAGCGGCGCAACGTAGTCTTTTCCAACTTCTTCTATAGTATGTCGTAGTGTTGCCGATCGATAGTCGACTATCGATTTTTAATCGATAGTCAAACTATCGCAAGACTATCGATTGGCCTATCGATAGTATCGATACTATCGATAGTATTGTCGCTCTTAAATAAAAAAACTATCGATACTATCGATAGTAGTAGTAAGCTGGTTACAGTACAGAGGAAGATGGATAAGGCTAAAGCAACGTTCTTGAACCATGATAATGAATCGTTGGCTACACGCATTACACTTGTAGGTCAACACATTAGCGTGGGAATGGTCTAACAAACTGTCGATTATTGTTTTGAGGGTCAGCATTACAAAGGTTCCTTTTCGTCGTCACATTGCTAATTACTTATGGCTAATTAAGTAATGCAACAAAGTTTTCTGTTACATTCAAGTTAGATATAAAGATAAACCTCAACCCAGAAAATATCCCAAACGTGTTGAAAGAGTTAGGAGACTGATTCTACGGCTCAATTACCTACTACAACTTTTTTTTGAAACAATATCGTTGCAATACCTACCTTATTTGCTTTGTGTGGTGTGCAAAAGAGAGTACCTACATATCTATCTTTATCTTAAATCATTTTTTTCTCCTCACAATAAAATCAGATTCTACGTTGTTTAGGGAAGCTCGCAATGCAACGAAATAATTCTCTAACTACACGTTAAAAGTATTATTTCGTTGCAATGCGAAAGGGAAAGTTTTTACCTACTTGCTAATATCAATAATATCAATATCAATAATCAGTGCCTAGAAATCTTTTTGACAAAACGACGTACCCATTATCATAAATCAATTTTATTGCTAGGAAATGCAGACAATATCACATGACCCTGCGTTCCTATCATCCTAATAAAGTGTGATAGATGGATAGATAACAATGGCTATCCATTGTTTTCAATACCAAAGTCATTATGCCTTATCGAGTTTTGGTACGTGACCAATTCTGATCGTAATAGGACCTGGTACCTCGTAAATTGCATAATTAATTTAAATTGCAGCGAGAGACCCAAGCAAAGTGTCTATTTCAATGCGGATACGGTCGAATATAAATGACAATAATAGATCATCGAATAACGTGTTAATACTGCCTACTAAAATCAGTGTTTAATTTAATTTTACATCAGTATTCGTCCTTCAATTAATAAACAAACAACTAAGGTAAACGTCCTCAGTTTCGTTTCGTTCGTTACGTTATTTCGTTAGTTTTCTTTCTGGTGCAAGAAATAATTAAATTAAATATTATACATGGAAATCATAAATTTATACAAAATCAAGTACTAATATTTTGGCGATTAAAGTGACAGCAACAATACGACGCTCAAAACTCCAGCCTGTCGATTCTGTAAACAAAACCGCGCTCACATCATCGCTGCACTCGCTCATCAACGATAAATAATATGAACCTTCTTACTAACAAGATAGGGGCTAATATGTTCGTTTGTACGGCTAAGTCGAGTTTTGAAGCGAGTCCGTTGCGTTTTTCTTAGAGAATCGACCGGCTGTACTGCCACGAACAGCTATGCGGCGTGCGTTAGTCCTTGTTAGCGCTCGTACTTCATAAGCTTACAAAAAGAAAAAGGCTAGTTTTTTTTAAAAAAAACTTCTATGATGCTTTTTAGACATCCTTAACAATTGATTTGATCAAGAAAACAGTTATATGAAAGCAAATAATTCCTTTAAAATTGCAATAAACTGACTCACGAAATAGCGGTCATTTTATTTTTCGGATGTCCCCTAGTTCGTGTCACTACCGAATCAGGGATATTCTATACATAATTTTTTTGCTTGTGTATTAATTACATAATTGAGAGATTTATAATGTCTATTAAAAACAAATACAGTATTTGATTATGTTTCTTAAGAGCTACATTCGGGATATGCTTTGTTCACTACAATGCTTATTAATACGAGTTTGGTTACCTTCAAACTCGTAATTCGCATTTTTAAGGTAAATTCGCATATGTCTTAGGTAGTAGCAAGTTTCCAATAGATTATATTTTTCCATTAAAAATTTTATTGTTTTTTATACAAAAGAACTTACTTTATATTTATTTAAAATTATTTTTTTAAGTTGTTAAAATGTCTTTATCCATTTAAATTTGCCTATTTTATTACGTAATTTCATAATTTTATTTATTAATAGACTAAAAAGACAGCCTTCAGACATAAGTCTCCCGTACTGACGCGACTGTCCCGCCTCTCTCTCAGGACAAAAATCGTACCAAAATCTTGGAAGCTTGCCAATGTGCAACCAGTACCCAAGAAGGGTAGCCGTGCCGACCCTGGTAACTACCGACCGATCGCCATCACTTCCGTACTCTGCAAGGTTATGGAAAAAGTCCTAAATTGCAAACTGCTTTCATACCTAGAAGACAATGATCTTCTCAGTGATCGTCAATATGGCTTCCGCCGGGGACGTTCAACTGGGGATCTTCTAGTGTATGTAACGCATTGCTGGGGCGAAGCCATCGAAAACCACGGCGAAGCAATCGCAGTGTCGATGGATATTTCGAAGGCTTTCGACAGGGTTTGGCATGCGAGTCTACTGAGCAAGCTTCGTACGGTATCCCCACTGGCTTCTGTAGCTGGGTGGCTGACTTCCTGAGTGAACGGTCGATCCGAGTAGTCATTGGCGGCTGCTCCTCTGACCTCAAGGCCATTGACGCCGGAGTTCCTCAGGGGCTGTGCTAACTGCGACTCTTTTCCTGCTGCACATCAATGACCTGCTATCTTCAGGTATTGTTGGGTACGCAGATGACAGTACTGTCACGGAGAAGTATCTGTCTAGTGCAGGAGCCGGTGGAGTTGAGGTCCAAAGACCGAGAGAGGCCATGGTTAAGCGTACGAGCCTGACGTTAAGTAACGTCTCCCAGTAGGGCGATGACAATCTCGTCAGCTTCAATGCCTCTAAGATGCAGGCGTGTCTTTTCTCCGCAAAAAGGAGTACTTTCACCCTTTTTCCTACTTTCCGAGGTACATCTGTTCCAGACCCAGTGACCGACACTCTACAACTTCTTGGCATGGAGTTGTGTCCTCTGACCTCAACTTTGGCACCACCATCGAGTCTAAGGCTCAAATTGCAGCTAGAAAGTTGGGCGTCCTGAATAAAGTCAAGCGGTACTTCACGCCTGGACAGCTTTTAACTCTTTACAAATCTCAAGTCCGATCTTGCATGGAGTACTGCTGGCACCTTTGGGACGGCTCGGCGAAATACCAACTTGCTGCACTTGACTCGGTGGAACGCAGAGCCAAGAGAATAATAGGCGATAAAAAACTGGTGGCGTCCAAGCTGCACAGCCTGGTGCACCGCCGCAAGGTTGCTTGCCTATCGATCTTCTATAGATTGTACTTCGGAGAGTGTGCTCATGAGCTGCATGAGCTCATACCACCATCACCTTTCTTCCATCGGACATCCAGACGCACGGCCGGCTACCATCTGTTCTTAGTTGATATACCCTTAATCCGCACTAAGCGCTTCTCATCATCTTTTATAATGCGCACAGCTAAAGAGTGGAATTCCCTGCCTGCGTCTGTATTTCCGAGTGCATATAACCTGACTCTCTTTAAGTTTAAGTTAGAGTGAATTTTTTTTCAGCTCCTCCATACAAACCTACTCGCATACCTCGATGATAATGTATGGAGCACGGACGTAAAAAAAATATACATAATTATATATATATATTTTTTTTTTTACGTCCGTGGTATGGAGCATCTGAAAATAAAATCACGATTTCGATGTTGCTCCCATAGGAAAAGTTGTTGTATATGACAAGCTGATCACGTGGTTTTAAGGAGTGTCCCATTCTTTTGTACACCTGAATAATCTTACGTTTACCTGTTTTTATTAAACATATTTCTTAATCCTGTTTTCAATTATAATATTCTTTAATTATTTTTTTTTATTAATAATTTGCTTAAAATCACAGACCCGAAACAGCAGCCAGGAACTCACGAACTTAAAAGCAGAACCAAATTTTATCACGAAATTGGCTTCAAATAAGAGGTCCACAAAAACTTCAATATGTTTTAAAAAAACGAGCTAAAAGTACACCATTTATGCATTAAATTACTGGCAAAATATCAATATTGATCATACCAAAGCTATAAAACTGATATCATGTTTGGTAAAATATTTAAAAAATCTTAGTCTTAAGAGCCTTACGATGCCGAAGTATATTTTATCTTTTTTTTACTAACACAAAATACTAACTTGAATTTCAAAAAAAAATTAAAAACTAAGGCATGATTAGCGTTAAATAAATTAAAGCATTAAGCTTGACACACTTATTTGATGTTTGATTCAAGCGTCTAGCGACGCAGTTAGCGTGTGATCTGTGAGTGTGTCTTACAATTTAGCGTAGGGCTTACCGCGCTAATTTGCTTTTATGACATTAGAAGTTAGGTGATAGCTCGGACGGCGGTAACTTTCGACACATCGAAGGGATTTAGCGGGTGTCTAGTGCGTTGTTGTGGCTACACCTATTCCACTGAACATGTTAAAACACGGTCACATTCAAAAACTCTTTGTGAAATAAATGTTATAGTGCATAGTCATTGAGTTAGGATAGAGTGGACAAAATAAGAAAAGTATTGACTTCTTGAAAGCGTTTATTTTATTTTAAAGACTATATCTACAGATCACACGCTAACTATGCCACTAGACGCTAGAATCAAAAGTCGAATACGTGTGGCCACACATTTAGCACGTAGTTTAGTGCATTCAATAATAAACTCTAATCATGCCGTTATTTGAATGTTAGGCGTCACGCAGGTGAAGCCCGAACATAGAAGTTCGTATACGATTTACTAAATTAGAATTCCAATGCTACAAAAATACGCCTCCAGTAAGTAGATCTAAGTAGTAATTTCTCATAAAAAAAATGTTTTTTTTTATTCGCCACATTCGATGTCTGAGTATGTTAGTTAATTTTCTCGGGTAATTAAAAATTTACGGTGTATAATTTATTTTCAATAATAAATTACAAATTATAGTGTATTATTATGTAAAAAAAAAACAATTCACATTTTATTTCATGTCCCTAATATAAACTATTTTCCAACTTAATGTTTCTGTACGCATTTGTACAATTTTTTCGATACAACGCCATCAAGTGAGGAAGGATAGTTTGATGTATCGTGCGGCCGCTTTTTAATGTTTGCTACAATTTGGTCGGATAATCTACCAAAAATATTTCGAATGGTTTTTTATCGTTATTTTCTAAAGTAATGGGTATACATACATGATTTTTTGCATACGTATTCTTAGAACAGCGCTCATATTATTGTAGAAGCATGTAATAAGCCAGCTCACAGGAAACTAGTGTTTTCGTATTCTAAGTAATTTCACTCAAGATAACCTTAAAAAAAAGACAAAATCGTTAGGAATCGGAAATGATATGTAGTAGGCCCGCGAAACTTTACAGGATCATGTGAATATGCAATGGGTACCAGTCGGCACTAACGCGAAGTCCTTGGTCTTGTTCGTTCGGGAGCCAGAGCATTTTTCCGTTTTTTAGAAAATAAAAGAATTGCATCTGAACCATGCTAGTCATGTTAATGAAAATTCCGGCACAAATAGGCACAAATGTACCGAATCTATATACAAAAAATCATGAATGTGCGTTCAACCGTTTTCGATATACAGCAATCACCAAAACGTTCGCCCAGCAAAAAATTAAATAACTCTGATATCTTAAGAGGCACAAATCTGGCTTTAACGGCACATTTATGATCGTATATAAGCTATATTTTTACATATTTAATATACAGCTAGGCCCATCAATTAAAATAAATTTTGCTGGGCGAACGTTCGTGCAGCAGAATCCGTTTTTCTTAAATTAATCTGAAGCTGTTGGACGCACAAATATAAAATTTCGGGCACATTTACACGATATAGAGCACTAATTATCTGTATCATCCAATCCTTGAAAAGGCGATACTTTTTGCTGCGCGAACGTACACCAATGATCGCATACAAAGCCCCCAGAGACGTCTCATTATAAAAAAAAACTATTTATTATCCCAATCGGTACATACCACGTTCAAATCAAGATGCAAGATTAATTATAACTCTTTCGTTTTGTTATAGATGGCGATTTGTATTCTAACATGTTTAGTGGTAGTACTGGGTTGCGCTTGCGCAGCACCTACGAATGACGGTGACGCTGTCAGTGCAGTGGCACCTCAAGAAAATATTCAAGACAACAACGATTTAAAGGCGGACGCTAGCACCACATGTAAGTTGAGATCCAAAATTACATTGAACTCGTAAATAAAACAGCGGCTTTGAACTGTCTTATAAAACAATATCAAAAATATGTATGTAAAAAAAGCAGGGCAGTTCAAAAGCTAGCTCAAAAAAAGGAGCTCAATGCAATTTCTAAAACCAACTTTCTGAAAATTTTACAGATGGTCGCAGATATTCTGACTGGGCCGGCTACCCTGGCAACTCCTACATCACAGGATACGGTATACTGGACGACAAGTATAGCGGGTACAACAGCGGTTACAACGGCGGCTACGATAGTCAATATGGCGTCAGAGGGTACAACAGAGGTTTTGGACACAATGGTTACGCCGTTAACGCTGGCTACGGAGGCTACAAAGGTTACTCAGGGTATGACGGAAGTGGCAGCGGCCTAGGGGGCGGATACGGGTCCAACGCGCTCGGAGCAAGCGGAGGTTACGGCAGCAGTAGTTACGGTAACACCGGAGGGTACGGAGGCTATGGCGGCTACGGAGGTAACGGAGGTCTTAATTCCTATTATGGTTACAATAACCCGTCGTACCAGGGCGCGGGCCATCTTGGTTACGGTTACACAAAACCTGCCTATGGTAACATTTACAGTAGTGGAATCACACCTAGCTTAGTAACTGGCTACAGAGGTTATTCCAGAAGATAAGTCAGGAATCTTTGTCATGTAACAGTAGAAGTACTGAAGTAAATGTATCATAAAACATTAAAACAATAAGTGGATGCAATAACTGAAATAATTATTGTTGGTTATGATTAAACAAATAAGGAAGTAGGAGTAATGTAAAAATTGCCAGTGATTAAAGACATCTATTAGTCATCATCATATCCTTGTAAAAAAACATTATTTACGACAATAATTGTTTATTGTCATATAAAGATATAACAAATGTATAAAACTATGTGTAAGTTAACCAAAGTACTATCCAAAGTAATGTTATGTAGTTATAATTGTAATATAAAATGTGTACTTATAAAAACAATAATAAAATATTATTTGCATAGTTTCAAAACTTTATTATTACTAACAATGTGACATACACGTAATCATTAAATCATACATGCTAATTCATTTCAGAAAATGTTTTAGCAATATTTAGTTAAAATAAAAACATTAATATGTAATAGTGTTACACTACATAAAAGTCAGCATTACTCCAAAGTGTGGACGAAAAAAGACAAGTGCCATGTTTATTCGGACCCAGACACACTTGTTTGCTTTTTCATAGATTTTAAAGCTCTTTCCCGAAGTTTTTTCTCTAGGTCTTCGTTATTAACCTTCCCCTCTTCCTCCTCCTCCTCAGCTTCCTCACTGTCAGAGGATTCATCCTTCTTTTTCGATGCTTTCTTGTGTTTTTTGTGTTTCTTATGTTTCTTCGAATGTTTTTTGTGCTTTTTGTTCTTCTTCGCTTTTTTAGGTTCGTCACTGTCCGATTCAGATTCCGATTCAGATATTTTTTTCCTAGGCTTCTTTTTAGTTACTTGATCGCTATCTGAGGAGGATTCGTCTTTCTCTCGTTTCTTTGCTTTCTTCTCAGTTTCGTCGCGCGATTTGGCTTTGTGTTCCTCAGAATGCTTCTGCTTTGCAGGTTTTTCGTCACCTTTTCGAGATTTCACATCAGGTGAAGGTGGTTTATCTTTGGACACCTCAACTTTTTTACCGCGTCGAGCTTCTTTATCGGAACTAGTGGAGTCGCGTTTTGCGCCCTTCTTTTTACTTGACTTTTCATCGCTATCAGAGCTATCGTCGTGTGTTTCCTCTGAATTATCTGGTTTCTTTGACTTAGACTGTTTAACATCTACTTTCTCGGACCTTGAACGATCGGCACTGGAATCCTTACCACGTTTCTTGGATTTTTTTTCTGCATCAGATTCTTCTGGAATGTTCTTTTGCTTTTTAGAACTCTTATGCTTGACTTCCTCTTCCGAACTAGATTCTGAACTCGAGGAGCGAGCCCTCTTTCTTCTAGACTTCTTCGCCAACTTCTTCTTAGAAGTTTTTTTACTTTTCTTTTTTCTGTCTTCTTCAGAATCACTAGAAGAGGACTCTTCAGACTCGCTGTCACTAGACGAGCTCTCCTTTTTAGGTTTCTTGGCCTTCTTAGAGGAAACTTTCTCTTTACGTTTAAGTTTTGCTTTGCTCTTTGACTTCGCCACCTCTTCACTACTTTCGCTTTCAGATTCGGAGTGACGAGACTTACGTTTGCCCTTTTTACCCTCTTTGGTTTTACTCTCGTCCTCTTGGTGTTCTTTTCCGGAGGCGTCGTCGCCAGACCTGTCAGACTTTTTGTTATTTTCAATTTCATGCTTTCTTAAAAATGGCGATGGTGTACGCGAGAGGCTCTTAGAGTACTCCCTTAAAGTAGGGATCGGGATGAAATCGTCCCTTTCCTCGTCATCAGATGAATGTGCTGGTTTAACCTGACTATCATTCTGGGTAGCGGATTTATCGTTGGCCACGGATGATTCCCTGCTCGAACTAGATATGACTCGTTCTTTAGACAGTTCTTCACGTGCGATAGAAATCCTTTCCGAAGACTTCTTACGCGATTTTTCAATGTTTTCTGCGAAACAAAAACAAAGATTTAAACATCTATACTACAATTAAAACGAAAGCTACATCGAACAAAGGCATCATATATCAACCAACCTTTTCGTGGTATAGACACTGATTTCTCCAATCGCTCCTTGATGAGATCGCTGGACCTCTTGTCGCGAGATTTCCTGTCTCTTGACCTCCTACTATCCTTGACGCTCCTTTCTTTAGACCTTTCCCTCCTGTCGCGGCTGGAATAATAAGGTCACGATAGTTAATCTTGAAACAAAATAATTCAATTTTACAATAACATTTTTGTTTTTTATGATCTATCAACATAGAACAACCTTTTTAACTAGAAACTGCTCTGAACAGCAGTAATTTCATTGACTATTAAAGCTATTACGTAACTGAAATTTGTACTGACGACTGCGTAGATCAACAATGGATGAAAGTCAGTGTAATAAAATACGAGAATGTCCGTGCTAACTACGCGCTGGTCACTTTCGATCTGTCACATCAATAATACCAATATTTATCTAGCCCCAAACTAAACACGAGCTTGTCCTATGGCAAATCTATAACAGATATAAATACTGAAATTTATGACTGACTGATATGGTTCGGTTACAAATTCTGTTCTGGATTCGAACCCGGGACCGACTAGATTTGTAGTCCAGGGCGCAAGATACTAGATTATGCGGTTGTAAATTATTATAATTAGCCTTTGGAAGTCAACTATTGGAGAAAGGCATCCCTTATACGGCACAACGAGCGGCTCTGGGCAGTTTGCATGGCTTCCCGAACCTTAGCCGAATCATCAGTCCACCCGCCCTACATCTTCCAGCTCATGGTAGTCAATCAAGAATGTTTCTTCCTGAACGGTCGTAAATAATAAAAACAACATCATCATGATAATTTCAGCCACAGCATAGGACGTCCGCTCCCTCAATGATTTTCAATTTGGCCGGTTAGAAGTGGTCAGAATCCAGCAGCTTTATAAAGTCATCTGACCACCTTGTAAGTGGACGTCCTACGGTACGCTTGCCGGTACATGGCCTCCATTCTAAAACATGTCTGTCAATAATAAAGTATGACAATTTTTTACCTGGATCTGTCCCTGGATCGCCTGTCCCTTGAGCGGCGGTCTCTCGAGCGGCGATCCCGCGAGCGTCGCCCCGAGCGGCGGCGCGAACGCGAACGCTTGCGAGACCGCGACCTGCGTCTGTCCACGGACCTAACATACGCGCGGGGTTAGGCTATCCATCCACGTATAACATGTTATAAAATGTCGCAAGTGAACGCCCGAAATAAATTAATACATGAAAAATTATCGAGAAAAAAACCTAAAAAAAAAACGAGACAAAACTTTAAAGAGGGGGGAGGGTCTATATTTATTATTTTTTTAAGAAAAAGAGCTACCAAATACCATTTTTTAAATTAATGTTTGCATTTCTGGATTATGTATGCTAAATTGCATGATAAAAAACACCCAGTTGCAGAAAGCTGTCTTTAAAAACGACATTAGATAATGTGACATTACCGCTAATTAGGTCATTAGATTTAAAGTCGTTGCACAAAACTACATAAACATCTTTAGTGGTCCTTTAACTAAAGACTTATATAATGCCGACATTATTAAATGTTGCAAGTCAAAACAATAATGTTGAATGAAGTGAGTGAATGGTTGCGTTTTGTTACTGTTTTTTGTCATAGAACATGCATTGTCAAAGAATGGGTTTGCAAAAATAAAACGTATGGAAACGTCAAATGTCCTATTTCAAAATCAATTAATTGTCAAATGTAAAAATTTGAAATTGGCGGAATTTGGTGCGACTTGTAGTATTGGGTTGAAACTTTGCTCTGCTGCTGCTCTATCTGCTCTATCTCATCTACATTTAAAATGGCACAACAGCAAATGCTAAAACAAGGGGCAAGCTACACTCAAGAACAAAAATCATTACTACTGGATATTGTGATGTAGGTAGTGAGTATTCAAATAAATAGTTTCCACAATCACACCAATTTATAATTATAAACTGTGTTCACCTTCCTTTTTTACTTGGATATTGATCTTTATCATGATAATCTTACAGATACAAGCACATAGTAGAGTGCAAAAGAACGGGGGGCAAGTACATACATTGAGATAAAGAGAGAGAGGCATGGAATGCTATCACAATAGCATACAATATAGAAAAGGTCGTTTTCTACATAGACTCGACCGACATAGACTCGACCGGAATCAAAAACTGTAATCCTGACACATACAGAGACTGCAAATTTTGCCTTAGAAAAGGGAATATAATCTAAAGATGGAAATTTTAAAAAATAAAGTAAATTAGCCGAATATAATGTTGAATAATAATGTTTTAATTTTGTCAGTAAGATAATATTTTCAGATAGTAATCGAATATTTGTATACGGGTAATGTTTTGTTTTTTATTTACAATAGGTTTCTAAATAAAGGCCTTTAATACTTAATTTATAAGTTTAGGAATTACATGTTTCTATAAAGTATATTTTTACAATTATGAATAAAACAATAATAAGTTGTGAGTACCATTTACAAGTAGTTGGTGAGTTAATTTAAAAAATAGTTAAGGAACAATTTTATTTATGAGAAAACACTATTTACAATTGCAGCCCGGTCAGACGTCTGAACAGTCTGTGAACTGGAGTGGACGTAATGGTTATCATCTCCATCATTATCAATTTCTATGTCAATAGGAGGTTGCACCTCGTCTAGTTCTATACACATATTATGCATACCACACATGCAACAATTACTTGCAGGACTGTTGATGTTTTGTTTAGCGTAATACCTTTTTCAAGGCATTGGCAACAGGGTTTTAGTACTCCAAAGAATCTTTCTACTGTATTTCGGGTTGCAATGACTTTGTTATATGCTTCTTCTGAATTATTTTGAGGACGCAAGAAAGGAAAACACGACGTGTCTCGGAACATATTGCTCGGGATCCGATAAAGACGAAAGGCTAGAGAGAGACATTATTTACCTATATGACACTAAAATCCACTATAAAAAACGAAATATTAGGTTTGAAATTAATGTTTACACAGATTGCACAGCTAATGACAAGTTTAATGGATGTTTAAGGAGGCATTAAAAATTATAACCTCGAACTGTCAAACTAATGCCCCTTTAGGGCTATTGATGTTTTGTGCAACGTAAAAATATTGATTTTACGTTCGGTTCTTGTAAAGTTAAAGCAGCATTAAAATTTGCGTCAAATGCTTTTCGTGCAACACTTTAAAGATTCATTAAAGTTTAAGGTCGCTTTAAAAATTTAATGTGCATTTCTGCAACTGGTTGAAAGTGACTCTTAGGCTTTAAGAAACATCAAAGAAAACTGAAATCGAGCCAAAACATCGGAGTTATGGTACAAAATGTAAAACAGACTCTACTCAAAAATTTATAGGTCAAAAAGAAATAAAAATAAACCACGGGGCTAGCAAGGGAGGGGTCCCATTTAAGGATTTTTCGTGATAATTTTTCATGTATATTTAAAATATTTTGGGGCGGTCACTTGCGCCCACATAGTATGAGCTACTGCTGAATCGGCAGACTGGGACAGCCTATTGGCCCTGCACTATCGTCTAACTTCAGAACTCCGAACCTCAGGCTTTATTACAAAAAAATCATTTTAACCGAGACAAGGTAATACAGTAGTGATGTCATAATAATAAGTCCAGCTTATCTCCCCAGCGCAGCTAGTGTGTGATAGTAGGTTATAAATGCTGGTTACTATTTTAGATTTATTATTTATGTTACACAATTCAGTATAATAGGCATGCATCTTAGATCATAATATCATTTATTAAAATTGGTATTTAATTGGGTCAGACCACATTGATTGAGCTAGCGATTTTATGTCAACAAGGCCTATAAAACCTCCTAAACATCTACCGTAAACACGATCTATTCGGATTCGGACGTTAGACGATAGTGTAGGTAGAGCCAGTATAAAACATTTCAAATACAAGCAAATCTTTAATAAAATAAACTGTTACAATAGTATCTCTAAACTTAGTCATATCTGCAAGTGATTACTTATGCGAATGATGATGAATATGAAATAAATAAAAACAAATAAATATCTACCTGTCCCTTGAACGTCTACGCGATCGCGTGCGTGAACGCCTACGTCTTTCGAGCGAACGACGACGTTCTCGCGACCTACAATAACAAACTAAATTTAAATCGTGCCCTGATATTTTTTGACAAAATAAAGAATGAATCAAAGTTTATTTTAAGATTAGTACCTACCTAGTGAGTTAACAATAATGACATCTGGGTGATATTTTAGCCTCAAATGAACAGCTTAATCTCCTGAATAATGCTAGATACTAATCATTGCAAGATGTGAATTAACATAAAACAATTAATCTACATTTTAGTAAACATTTCTATTGCATATTTTGTTTCGAAGATGAAAAATAATTGTATTGCAAAATTTAATAAAAAGGAAGAAAAATACCTTTCTCTCCGTTCCCTTTCGCGTCTTCTCCGTTCTCGCTCTCGCTCCCTCTCGCGCTCGCGCTCGCGTTCGCGTTCTCTGTCCCGCTCACGGCGGTCCAGTGATCTACGTCGGCTACTGCGGCGACGGGACTTGCTCCTGTTGTAAAGGTAAGACCAAAATAACGTGATTATCAATAAATTGATAGTAGAACTTAGTGTATGAAATTAACTTCAAGCTTACACCCATGCCTAAGAAAAAGGCTTTTGACATACAGACAAAGGTAATCTTTGATAGTTTAGTATTTCACAGTGAGATACGAACCCTTTAAAACGATGAACTATGCATAAATATTATTGTACAACATAAAAACTTGCCTCTCTCTGCGGGAGCTACGCCTAGGGCTGACACTTGTAGATGAGTCACGGTTCGAGCGATATTGGCGCTTCTTATGTGATGACCTCTTCTTAGCACTCCCATCTAAATAAAATAAGGTATATGTTGGCAATGCTGGCATGATATGATTTAAAAAAGAACAAATACTTGCGCACCACCAGATTAATATGGGATTATGACTACATTTTGTCTTAGTCAACGTCATAACAAACACGGTTTTAAGCATAGTGCTGTCTGGATGGTGGCCAAGTAAGTCCACCATATAAAGTTAATAGTTATTAAAATATTGACACTAACGCGACGAAGCTGATGAAGAACGCCTTTCGCTGGATGAGTGACGAGACTTATCTGCCGGTTTTTCATCCGCTGGTTTGTCAGCAGTAGTAGACCTGTATAAAAAATGGTTGCAATTAGTTTTTAATGTATAAAGTAAAATTTTACAGCTGTATTATATACAGGATGTATGTGGCAGCGCGTAGGTAAATAGGAGGACGAAGGAGATAGCTCAGTAAACGATTCTGATCATAAATCAATAAAAAAAAAGTATTGTACCGTACTTGTATTTTCACGAGACTATCCACATTTGTCTTGAAATTTTTTTATGGCGCACGTGGCTTGCCCGTTTTACCACGGGCCGTTTTCGTCTTTCGGCGTACCATACAATTACAAACAATTAATAAACATAACGGCCCGGCTAGCGTTGTACCCATGAGTTTCGGTCGTTTTGCGGAATGGTTCCCGATGTGATAATTTCATACATGTCTAAATTTATTTAGTGAAATATTTTTATCTGTTATCTAGACTTCTTATTTTACCTTTTACCTTTAATTTACCTACATGCTGCCCTATACACCCTGTATACTATTAACTTAATAATCTATCGAAATATCTAACTATTTAATACATACCGATTATTTAATGGTAATTTCATTAAATAATTGGTATAGCATGTATTGATAAATAAATATACACTCACTTAGCGGGTGACACTGAACGCGACTTGTTTTCATCTTCAGTGCTTTTTTCTATCTTGGTGTCTTCTTTGTCTATGTCCTTAACGGAGTCAGCGCTGGCGTTGTGGTCGACTTCTTCTTTTACCACTGTATCTTCCTTCTTTTCAGGAGACTTTCCATTTTCTGTGAAAAATTAGTTTATGTTATTTGTTGTGTTATCCATTGGTTTATAGAGATGTTTGCTGATGATGTGACCAAAATATTTAGAGTAGAATAGAATGCCATAACCATCAGACAGTTTGGGTTTAAATTACTTGCAAAATAAATAATGAGAAATTAAATTTATTGATGAGGTCCCAGGCTAGGAAGACTTAGGTGGGGATATACTCATAGTTAGTCATATTGTCGAAAACGAGGATATCTGTAGAAGAACCCAAGTTCCAAACATGGCTCTTCTAATTGCAAAGCTAAAGTGGCAAAGGGCAGCGGGTCTAAAACGGCCGCATTGGATGTTTCATTTTTAATCTGATTCATTTAGTGAAATGTAGCGGAAATGATTTGCAAACCCTAAAACGGCCACATTAATAAATGAATCATATGCAATTCATTTCATCAAATGGATCATATTTAATGACGTTAAAAAAATATAGTGACGCGTCCAATCTTACTTTACGGTTTTTGTGAAAATGAATGTTTTTAACAACACAAAGGAACAAAATGTTTCAAAATACTCAAGTTTTGTGTGTTCTACAAATATCAATACAAAATAATAATAAAAATAACATTAAAATGGTGGTTCACCAATTTGACATTTAATATGAATTACTCTTTTCATAATAAGTGGACCATATTACGAATTTCCATACAAAACTGTCAAATTAGATGAACTGCAAATATGAAATGTTCGAGGCTCATTTTATGATTCATCAAATAAAATTTAATTGTAAGATTTATTAAATGAAACATATTATGAACGGAATATGAAACATCCAATGCGGCCGTTTTAGACCCGCTGGTCACACTGCTTGCAGAACTGAAAACCGTTAGGGAAGAATGGTTCTCGGGTAGCAACCACGAAATTGGAAGACGAAGCGTGAGTAGGTCACTTCCTACCTTACCTCCTACCCACCTAGTCAAGATTACGAGAAGCTGCTGAATGGGCACGGCCCAAAGTATAGAAGGGTTCTACAGGAGGTCCAGCAGTGGACTTCCATAAGCTGCTGATGATTGATAATTTCATATTCTAAATACCTTTAGGTTCCGGCACTTTGATTTCGTCAATTTGATGAGTAATCTTGGCCTGGCTGCTTTTGTCTCGGCTGCTCTTGTCGCGGCTGCGCCTCCTCGACCGGCGCGGAGATCCTCCGCCTCGATGTCTGATGCAACGTCGACGAATTTATAATCGAATTAAAGTTCGGCCGTTCAGAGAATGCGTTCCTGACACGTCGCGATTGAACTTACGACGTAACTTTGTAATGGCGTTGCAGTTACGATAAAAATATTTTTGCTGGTTGTTTACCGTTTTAACAATTGATGAACATTAAAACAACATTATTATATCAATAATCAATGAATTTTATAATTTTGTGCCAAACTGAGTGTCAAATAACTTGGTAAACAATATTTTTCTAAATCTATTACAAGGTTATGTCAGCGCTTTGTATTTGTAGTGTTGTGCTAACAATAACAGGCAATAACAGTATCGTAATTTGTTCTTATACAGTTATACTTTATAAAATAATACGTTTTGTTTTTCTTTTTAAGAATTTGAAAATAATGGACTATAAGATAACTTTTATTAAATATAAAAATAAAACTATGAACAAACCGAACGCGCAAAAGAAAGTAGCATTTTTTATATTTAGGTTGAAAATGGTAACCCCAAATGGCGTTATGGGCCGCCATTTTGTGACGCTAAAACAGTCGTCTGTTGTCGTTTCGTGCGCATAGACCACGTTCTTCAAGTGATTTCGATCTGTTTTTATTGGATTAACCTTATTGGAGAAACAGTCCATTAAACGAAAGCCGGGTGGCTTTCGTTTAATGGACTGTTTCTGCTTTTCAAACTGACATCGGCGCTAAATCGGACTTCGATTGTGTTTTGTATTGCGTTCTTTTTACTTTTGGTGCATAATAATGCCTAAACGTGGACAAACATTAAAAAGTGGAGCCCGTGAGTTAATCATCAAGCTGCAAGATTACTTTGAGCAGGAGCGGCAAAATGGCGGACCCTTGTTACCTGTCGAACAAGTACAAGAACGCATCTCTCAGGCACTTAGAGTTAGCAAACGAACGATAACAACATGCCACGCAGGTACTGCAAAATACGGCTTTGTGGAGAACGCGTTACTGGCATTTCAATCAAAAACCACAATTGACTACCACGAGAAAATGAATGCCTCTACATTTAAAGAGTGGTTCCAGAACGTGCTTTTGCCCAGCCTACCAGAGCCTTCTGTAATATTCATGGATAATGCCTTTTATCACTCGGTTCAAATACAGAAACCACCTACCCAATCTAATAAAAAAGAAGAAATGGTGGCTTGGTTACAAGCAAAAGGCATTGACGCAAATATGCAGATGCTAAAACCAGAGCTAATTAAATTAGTTCAAGAAAATAAAGCGGCAAATGTGCGATACGAAATCGATGAACTGGCTCTGGAGTATGGTCATCGCGTTCTAAGAATGCCACCGTATCATTGCCAATATAACGCGATTGAGCTAATCTGGGCTCAAATAAAAGGTTACGCCGCCCGCCACAATACTTCCCCGCCATTCAGCACGAAAAAGATGATGACCCTATTAAAAGAAGCCTGCGGGGAAGTCACTAGAGATGACTGGGCAAAGGTTGTTGAAAAGACTAAAAACCTGATTATGGAACATTTTGACCGAGATATCAGGATTGATTCTGTTATTGATAATAATAAAATTATACATGTAGGCGAAGATGATGATGAAGACACCACCTCTTCAAGCGAATCGGAGTCTGATTAATATTCTGTACGCACATTCAATTCAATGTACTTTATTGCATAGAAATACAGATTGTAACTTTGTAACAAAAAATAAATAAAACAATTGTATTATATTAAAATTACCTTTTTTTGGTTTCCACTTAAATTACTAAAATATAAATTTTAAATGATTCCACCAATTTAAAACGAAAATAATCTTTAAAATAACGTGGCGTTTCATTTTGGAGGAACGGTAACGAGCTCAGTGTTATGTTGTGCCCATCACTAGACGTGACTAACTGATAGGTGTCAGAAACGCATTCTCTGAACGGCCGAACTATAATAACGCTTATGACCGATTTTTTAATAGACAGATAACTTTTCTGTGACGAATAAGTTTGACTTGACATTTTCGTATAGAAAATGTGTCAAATGTCAGTTTTATTCATCAGATATAAAATATCTGGCGTTTAAAAAGTCCGCACATTTCTTTGGTTTTCGGGTGTGCGATAGGTAAGTAAGTATTAAAATATTGCTTTCTAATACCTGACTAAGGGCAATGCTAAGCTACAACGGTCATAAATAGCCCTAGCTAGATCATAAGTTGTTAGCAGCTGACTGCACATAGGCCATCCCATAAAATTCCAAAAGAATATATGAATAAGAAGCAATGAACATCAGCTTGGACAGGGCACTTATTATGTTTAACCTAATAAAGGTTGCATTCTAAGTTCTGCTTGACAATATTTATGAAAACTGTAGCCGCGCAACGACCGAACCCCCCAATAGACTGACGATCTTATCATTCAAACAGAAAATTTACAGTTGTCGAGATGCCAAGAGTGTAAAGATGTTTTGACAACTCATAAAAAGCATATAAATTGATAGGTGGTGTCAACTAGCCTTTTACTATTATGTGGACTTGCGCACCACCGGATTAGTTTAGTACGAGATTAACCACCGCACTCGGGGAGGTCAATTAACAATTAAGTGCGGATTAACACTTTTGCTTACTTATTAATGAACTTGATTTGTATCGACTTCAGTATTACAGGTTTTTCATAAGTAAATATTAAAGTGATGTTACGTCTCTGAGTGCGGCAATGTTGTTTATTACCGTGTTAATTTATAGTTCGGGATTAAATACGCTAATCCTGTCCTAAGATGCGCAAGTGGGCTTAGATAACTCACTTTCTGTCCGAGGAGCGATCGCGAGACCTAGAGCGCGACCGGCGCCGCTCGCGCGACCGTCGGCGAGAGCGCGACCGCGTGCGCGACCGCCTGCGATCCTTGTCCTTATCTTTGTCCTTCTGCTCTTCCTGCCGTGGTCATAACAAACACATTCAGTTAATAAAAAATTGTCTCCTAATGTGGTAAACAAATTATGCCCACTTCGCTGTTTTTCCGCAAGCAAGCTGGCTAAAAAACCTTGATAAAGTTTGATCTACACAGGATTAATGACATGTGCAATGATTCAATAAATATATTACGAGGTTTTCACAATATTTACAACTAATATTGCGCTCTTTCTTTTTAACCAATACGGTCACGGACATGAGACAATAGATTGACAGTTTAATGTGGCTGGATAACATCACTTAGGCCACCGATGGCAGTTTAAGCTTGGCAGCCACTAAAAAAATAAAAAAGCAGTATACAACTGTTAGTCAAAACTAGCTTCCATTGACAATTTTAGACTGTATTTTCATCATTGTCTAAATATGACAACAACTCAAGGCAATTATCACTTCTCTTTCATTCAACTTTGAGCTAAAAAGATATCTATGTGCTTCTTGAAATTGGGACCATTTATGCAAAATATGTGGAGTTTCTATAACAAAAGATATTGATCACTTACCATTCGTTTCTTGATCTCTTCTTTTTTCTGCTGAGTAAACGATTCTGGTATCCCGTTCTCACTCGCCTGCGCGCTTAGCAGCAGCTCCCACAGTTCGCCCATGAAGAGGCGCGCGTTCTTCCCGTTCAAGAATCCAGTCAGGTTGATCTGCATTTTCTTTGGACAAGGGAACTAGGAGCCGAGGATACGGGATCGGGAAAGAAAAAATGATCTCTTTATTAATCACGCCTGGCTCGTAACTGAACACCCTACCCATACTTTTTCACATTCTGTACGATTTTTTGACAATTGATTGATTTGTATGTAGAAAATAAAAATAATTTATATTAAAAGCCGTCAAGAGCGCCTTGTAGGTGTTTATCGGTTTGAATATTAAAAAAATAGCACTGAAATGACTCTGGTAGGGAAGCAAATATCAAGTACAGTTGTGAACAACGAGTGATTAGTCTTCGTGTTGCGGGCTTGGGCGCAGCGACGCGAGGCAGCGCGTTGCGATGCGGGGCGCGGCGCTCGACGTGACGCCCGGCGCGCGCCGCGACGGCCGCTGGAGACGAAGACAAGCCACACGTTTTGCTTTTCTTTCTTCTACCTCTTGCATCTGTAAGGGTTTTGCGAACACAACCACATTATGCTGAACGCAGAGCCTAAAAACGGAACTTCCCTACCTCGAGTCAGATCAATCTCTTGACGGCTTTAACCAAAATTCACTTTATTTTATCTTTTGTCAAGCTAGGGAACTCCACAGCGCATATTCTCTTAATATGAGTTAGCATTGTAAGTATTTAATTTCCCCGTAAATACCGATTTAGTATGCTAAGGCCTCCGAAAGAGTGGAGCCGGCGGGCGGCGGCGGCTAGCAGGCGGCGGCGGGCGGCGGCAGCGACGGCGCGCTAACCGATGGGGACCATAAAAATATCCATACGCAATCAATATACATATGACACCATACTTCAATTGCAGTTTCTTTTGTACAAAGAATAGCAGTATGCCTACACTCAGAACTTTAATTCATAATACTGATACAAAAGAAAAGAAACTGCAATGATTACATTTTCGCATTAACATTTAATGTAAAAATAATGAATAGATTAACCACCTTCTCCTCAAGTTGATTGTTGACGTAATCGATGACCACGTCGTCTTCCATCTTGAGGATTTCTGTGATTTTCTGTGTGATCCATGGCTTCAACACATCCAGCTTCACCTTGGACATGTCCACCTGTATTGTTCATATTTATAAAACTTGGCAATAAGTAATATCTACAGTATGTTTTATTGTCTTAATCAGCACTATTAAAGGTAGTTTTTCTTCAATGCAATATTTTCTTCTTTTTAAATAATATAACTGTTTTAAAAGCCATATTTTTATAGCTACACTAAATCCTACAAAATACATGCTATATCACTTTTTTCTGATGAATAAAATTGATCTTTTGACACATTTTCTATATGAAATGAACAAAATCTATCAAAGTTATCAGCCTATTGGTAAAATCGGCCCTAATTCAAATTATTTATACAGTGTAGGCTTAATGTGGCGGACATTAGTTTTATTTCGAGGTAGGCAATAAATACTTAACTTACGTCTTTTATTGATGAAAATCAGGGTTTTCATCAATGACACACGTTTGTAAGTACCTCCTGCCTTACCAGGTAGGCACTGCCTAGTTGCCTATATGCACCGCACGCCTCTGAGGCTTATTTAGTTACAAACTCCATATATTTAGGTGAGTATTCATAAAAATAAGTTGTAAATATCTAAGAATTTCATTTTTCTGCAGATTGGACTCAACAAATTAAGGCCATAGTAGTACCATATTTAAAACATTTATGGAGAGTAGAACTGCAATTATCCGAATCAAATAAAACCAGGAGTATTCCATTTAATCGAAAATCTGGATAATCAATTTAAAACTCAAAATAAACACACAAAATTATTATGTATTTCCAACTATCAGTTGAATGTTGAAACCAAAGAAAACAAAACAATCACAAATACTACTGCGCAAACAAATGAGAACTCGTCATAACATGTCTCGTAACACCGTGGCGTGACCAATGAGTCCGAACAAGTGGATAATCCAGATCCTACTGCATATAAATATTGATATTATATGCATTAAGTATGTGTTAGATGAGATTACTCTGATTTATTTACATGGTACAAATGTTATTTAACTCAAAAGCACAAACCTGCTGTGTAAGGCAGTCGCCAAATTTCATTTGCTTCATAAGTTTCTTCTCTTTGTCGCTGAAGCGGGTGTCCTGCTCGGTGCTCGTGCCCTGAAAAGGTATGATAATATGAAAATACAGAACAAACAATTTTTTGCTATGCAAAAAACAGAGTGAAGACTTTTATAAACAAATGGCCTAACACCAAATTACTAGCACAAACAGTACTATTATTGATAGTCATTGTTATAAAGATAAAAATTCCAAGAAATGGAACAAAGAAATATTATTTTTATTGTTTTAATCAATTTAATCATTAAATCATCAATAAAACTACCAAATTTATTTCACCAGCTTTGATTAATAAAACTATTAAATTAGGAAACAGGGTGCTATGGGGGATGATACTTTTAAAATCGTTTAGGCCTTTGACAGAGGCGAAACTAGACATAATAAAAAAAACATTGTTTGGGGGTGACCACCATGGCACTCAAAATGTTAGTAAGGAGCTGGGACTTATATAAAATTTGTTTTGATTTCCCGAGTCAGCCGAATTTCTGAAGGCATTTTGTATGGAGCTGGGACTTGCAATTTTTTTTTTACTTATTAGTATGAAAAATATTATATGTAAAAATTTGGGCAGTGGGTATTTAGCTTTATTCATATCAAGTCTAGTGTTTTTAAGGGTGGGGGAGTCTAAGGTTTGCAAATGGACCTTGGTCCTAAGGTTGTAAAGTTTCTCTACTGAGTTAGTTTAGTTTATAAATAGGATTTTGATTACACCATCATCTATAATAATTGATAACTGAGTCCTAACCTCCCTACAAACAAAAAGTTACTAATTAGTTGTTAGTTATCAAGATTGGACTATAAAACTACCTCTGCTAGACTAGCAATCATGCCAAATATATGAAAACGCATGAATTTATTAAGAATTAAATCACACATGGAAATTGTAGTCGGTGGCGTGGATGGGTAAATGAGCAGTCCTATCCTATGTATACAGATACCTAGTTATAGGCTCAAGGTTATAATCAAGGAAGAACTTACCGTGTACATCATCATCATCTTGATAAATTGACAGAAAAATCAATAAAATCCTTACGACAAAATGGCAAGGGTTAGTCCCCGCCAAGGCGTGACGCCAACTTGTAACTTATCAAACAAAACTATGAAGTACTCGACTTAAATAATTTCCAACTATGCTCAGCACTATTGTTTATGCACTTATACACTACAAAAATAACATTCCCTATGCATTTTTACGTTATTCACGAAATAATGCGCACTATCAATGTGCCCAGGGCAGCCATTTTGCAACGACGAAACCAAACCAGACGAAACCACAGACTAGTCAGAGCACTGATCAAATAATACTACGTAGAAGATAGCGGGCTAGGAATATCGAAAAAGTAAACGTCACTTACTTCAATTGATTGGAAACTTTTTCGTCGAGTGACAAAAAAAAAAAGGAAAAGAAAAAACTCAGAGTGAGATACTTAATAGTGATGTGATGTCTGATGACCGTAAATATCCAGAGGCTATATAAAATCGCATAGATCTAGACATTATCGAGATATCGATGCACTTTAATCATTAATCGATACTTTATAATCGGTCGGTAGTATGCGCTGTATAGTAGCTATCAGAACCTGCCTTAATAATAATAATGGGTACTTTACAATAAAAACTGTAGCTAAACGAAAATTGTATATTTAAGAACTTCAAAATAAGAAAAACACTTAGTTCAGTCCCAGAAATACAGATTCCTAGTCTCAGATTATCTTCTCGTTCTCTTGTAACTGTAGCTATAAAAGGAACTTTCATGAATAAACAGATCCAGAAGGCAAGGACAGTTCCAATAAATTTTATTGACTCACATAAGTACACATCACAGAACCTCAGAAGAAAAAGTACATGCTTGGTTCCAGTTCCAGATATCTGTGTAAACGAGTGTAAATCTTTCTGCTGGTTTAATTTTATAAAGCTTTATAAATCTTGTATGAGCATCAAATACTATTTAAAATATTTTTTGTGGATATTCAATTCAGAAATTTTATTAAATTTATTGACTTGACACATGACGTAAGACGTAATGACACGGCGAATATCTTTGGACAGAAGTTTAATACAAAGGAGTATGTATTTAAAATCTTACAAAACAGTATGTACTGTTCATTAGGAACTTTTTTGTAAAGTCAACCATAATTCGGTGATATAAGGCACTGCACAGACGAAGGGAGGACCGGAAACGTTTTTACTATTTATTACAACAAATAAAATATAACACATCTAAAATATAAACCATTAAACTAAAAATAATAAATTAAAATCACTATCTTTTTTGAACGCGGCTTTTTCTGTGACGTTTATACCTAACACGAGTTTAATGTCAATAACGTTGTTTTTAGTTTAGAAAACTTCCACATTTGGTGGTTTGGGCCATACTTCACCACGCAGGCCCAGTGCGGGGGGTAGTTGTAGGTAAGGCCAGTGATTAAACCTTACTGTCAGATGTAATCAAGCCGCCTTAAGGCCTCTGACTAGGCTTCACGACAAATATCAAGCGATATTAGCCGGGACCAACTTTTAAACTGCCTTCCAAAGCACGGAGATGCTCGTAATTAAATGTTACTAAATATGGTCGGAATGGTCACCCATTCACTCACGACCGCGGCGTTATGTGCTTAACTTTAGTAATTGATATTAAAGCACTGCTGCCACTGAGCTACGAGCATCTTGATAAAGATATTTTAGACACCTCAAAGGTTAAGTCGTAACCTTTTGTAATTTAATATTATTAGAAATATGTATTATTGATAGTAAACATTAATAAGTTATGTCTCATACTTCAGCAACATTGTGCTCTGCGCTGCAGCCAGCACGCATCAAAAATGAGCTTTTTACTTTGGGTTTGAAACACTTGGGTTGTATTTATCAAAAGACAAACAGGCGTAAAAGTGTGACTCTGTTTGGATTTCCATACGACCTACAACAACCTTTCATCCCCATAGTATAGGTTAACATTTCAAAAACGTTAGAAATGTTCTCTCTTATCAATTTGTTAAGTACAAAGTTGCATCTCAAACTCTTCAGGCCTTTTTTACAATAAAAGGTAGCCTTTGTCCTTAACTAAGCTTTAGTCTATCTCTGTACCAAATTTGATCAAAATCGATTCAGTAGTTTTGGCGTGAAAGCGTCATATTTATAATATTAGTAAGTAATATAGGAGCTCTGATACTTTTGACAGGTTTCCGTACCTGTCGTCTCAGTGCTGCCACCTAGTGAGTGTCATTTCAGAAAACCCTCATTTGAAGAACTAGCATATTTTTCTTATTTCTGGGTGTACTGGTTTACGCCCCCAGTAAATAAAATAACTGACTAGTACCTCAAAAGCGCCACTTCTGCCTAATACTATCTATTGACTCCAACGATATTAAAAACCTTGACTCCTCACCGTTAAGGAGTTCTGTGGCCTCCATCATCAGCTCAGCAGTATGATATGCATACTAAAACCTTCTCCAGAATGTAACAAATACTTTTCTGAAAACCGCATCAAAATCGGATGAGACAAACGCGAGAAAATCGAGGACGTTTGTCCGCGATTGACATTCAACATACCTACATACAAACATACGGGTCAAACTGAGAACCTCCTTTTTTTTGAATTCGGTTAATAAATCGAATCCCGCCGAATTAATTTCCAATGGGTTGATTCATTGGGAATATTCCCGAGTATTTTCACATTTCGGGAATATACCCGGGTGGAATCCCATTTCTAGGCTTATATTATATCCAGCCGGAAACGGCTCAGGGTAAGGCTCGGTCTATACCGAGCCTTACCCTGGTCGTTTTTTAAAAAAAGGTTCTTTAAAATTTCGGGCGGAAACATTTTATTATAATCCGAGCCTTGCAGATAAGATAGATTACGTTATCAAATCGTGCTAATTATGGATGATGTGTCGAGACTTTTTACTCGTTCACAAAACTCGTTAATTCATTCACATCATTTAATTTTATTCATTCAGCCAGGAGACAGATCTTATTAACAATACTGGCTACGCTTAAAAAGCCATAAAAGGGGTAGAAAACATCTGTCATGGCGTCATCGAAAGTAAGTCGAGCTGACATTTGGCTGTCATAGAAATCTGAATAGGCACTGACTTTAGGCTGGTCAGAGTATGACTTTTTTTTTATGTGGCGGGTATAGCAGAGATGTCTAAAGAGACGAACGATACCACTGATCAAATCACAGATTAGTCAGAGTAATGTCTAATTGTCTAAAGACAGATTGGAAGGTTCGACCACTGATCAAATAAATTGGTTCGACGATAGTGAAAAATGAAATGTCAAAATTAGTTCAAAGTATGAGAAGATCAAATAAACTACGGACGAAACCAACCAACCGAGGAAGACAAAGAGGATTTATTTGATTTGATTTACAAAGTAATACAATTTACTTAACACCGGTAGATGCCAATACAGTTGAGAAAATAATTGGATCTTTAAATAATACGCTTTCGGAAGGTTACGATGGTATCAGCACCAAGGTAATAAAATTTTACAAAGGTGAAATAAGTTTAGTACTGGCTTACTTTATTAATTTATCTTTTGAATCTGGAATTTTTCCCGAACAATTAGAATATTCAATTACAAGACTACTTTACAAGAAAGGTGACAAAACGCTCATTAAAAATTATCGTTCATTAGTTCCGCTACACATCCTTTCAATTTTTTTTAAAAAGGCGATGCAATACAAACTAATGACCTTCTTAGAGAAACATAATACGATCAATAAAACACAGTTCGGATTCCAGAAGGGAAATTAACCTCCCATGTTCTACATGGTGAACGAAATGTTACAAAACAAAAACAAAAAGCAACACACCTCGGTTCTGCTTTTGGACATGACTAGTGCCTTTGATTTGGTTTCACATGATCGTCTAATAAATAAGCTTGACTACTATGGCGTTAGGCCTAGACCTGCCCTCAAATGGATTCAGTCTTATCTAAGAAATCGACTTCAATGTGTAGAAATATCACACCTTGATAGTCAAAATATAAAGCAAACTTGCAAATCACGTGCTATCTATAACCAACTAGGTGTCCCCCAAGGAAGCGTGTTGGGGCCGCTTCTGTTCCTGCTTTATATTAATGACCTACCAGAAGTCTTAACACATAAAACCATTCTGTTTGCTGATGATGTATCTGTCATTATAACATCAGAAAACAACCGTTCTCTTGAGGATCATAATTTTGACATAGTTAAAACACTGACATTACTTAATAAATGGCTATTGGATAATAATTTAATGATTAATTTGACAAAAACTAATTTAATTAATTTTAATAATTTTAGAAACAGACATGCTAATATAGTTTTCAATAATTAATTAATTTGTTTTCAGAACGATGCTTCATTCTTAGGTATCACATTGGATTCATGCTTGAAATGGCAGATACATACAAATAAACTATGCGGCAAATTAAATGGATTTTCATATGCGCTGTACAAGTTAATGAGAGTAGCTAGTAAAGAAGCAGCCATAGTTGCCTACTATGCGTATGTTGAATCGAAATTACGATACGGCATTATAGTATGGGGTAATAGTCCTGGAGCTAAAAAAGTATTTATAGCGCAAAACCGATGTGTTAAAGCCCTATGTGGTGTTGCTCCAGATGTATCGTGTAGATCATACTTTTCAAATTTGGGCATACTGACATTAACATCTCTCTATATTTTCGAGATCGCAAAGTTTGTGAAATTAAATTATGAGGTTTTTACTGAAGCTAAAGACTACTATAGGACAAATAGTAGAAATCCATAAAGACTACTATTTTTGTACTAGACACGATTCCTAGATCCGCGTGTTATAGAAATAATTGCTATGCAATGAGCATAAAAATTTATAACAAAATACCTACTTACATAAAAGAGCTTCCATTTACTAGATTTAAATCGTTATTACGTAACTGGTTAATACAAAATGTTTTTTATACGATAGATGTTTTTTTTAATTTTTAAATGTAGTTTTATACATTAACAATATTTGTATGCTGTCATTCGGCTAAATGTGCAATGTTCAAACTAACTTTTTTAACACCTTTAATGTACCACATTTAATGCAAATAAAGATTTTTTTTTTATAGGCCGAAACCTCTCGCCTCTGGGGCGGTAATGACCGGCAGTGGAACAGTTGGCTGGGATCAGGGCAAAAGAGAGAGAAATCGGCGGACGATGCGTGCAGTATCAAGCACCACCGCTTTCTGCATCTGCTGGAAGCAAGCCGCCGATAAATCCCAGCCTTTTTAGGTGTGAACCTAATGTGGCTGGGATTTCAGTGGACGCCACTTCCCACATTTCGGTAACCTCGTGTACAAGGTCCAAGTACTTGCGTTGCTTTTCGGTCTCGGCCTTCACAAGGTTCTCGTCATGAGGGATAGTGACGTCCACTAAAAACACCTTCGATTGCGCCCGGTCCATCAGCAATATATCAGGCTTATTCGCAAGAATAGTCCTGTCAGTGATGATGGGCCGGTCCCAGTAGAGCCGGATACTGTCACTTTCGAGTACTGGCTCCGGCGAGTACTTATAATAGGGTAGTCTCTGGCTCACGAGACCGTACTTCAGGGCGAGCTCTTGGTGGAGAATTTTGGCTGCTTGGTTATGCCTGTGCAGATACTCAGTGTTAGCAAGAGCCGAACAACCTAAAACCGCATGACGGAGTGATTCTCCAGGATGGCGCCAGGCCCGACAAATGTCCACTGTGCCATCCTTTATGATGTACTTTCGGTAATTGTTCGTCCTGACAACCTGGTCTTGTATTGCACAAGCAAACCCCTCAGTTTCCCCAAAGAGGTCTCCAAAGCGCAGCCAATGCATGGAAGCTTTTCGATCCACGCAGGGCTCGTGTAAAGCCTTGAAAAACCGTCCGTGCAGCTCTTTCCCCTTTTCATACGGTCTCGCGATCAGAGACACTTAGTATCGCCGGCGACTGCCATGACTCGTTGGCCAGATCAAGAGGAGTGAGTCCTTTATCACATTCTGTGACATCACAATGCATCGTTGTGTCGGTCTTTGCCAGAAAATACGCTCTGAGGCTAGATACCTCGCGGTCGTGCATGGTTTTAGCACTTAACAGGCCTCGATCATCACATTTCCTCGGGATATACAGCCTCAGGACCGACGACCTGGTGTGATGCATTCTATGGACTTTCCGATCCAGAGCGTTTAGTTCGATCTGAGTCCATCTGAGAATGCCAAAGGTGTATAAGAGAATAGGCATAACCCATCCGTTATAGGCTTTGACCTTGTTGACCCCCGACAAAGAACTATTAAGCACCTTTGTAAGGCGGTCGAACAAGGCTTCACCAACAGACTGTTTTACGTCCGATTCCCTCAAACCTATACTCTGTAACATACCCAGATACCGGTATGTATCAGTTTCGGAAAGTGTTTGCAGTTGGACGACACCAAGGTTAACCTCCTGCGACAGAGTAATCTTTCACCTCGTCACATGGATAACCGCACACTTATCAACCCCGAACTCCATTCTGATGAAGCCACTAAAATCAACAACGATGTTTAGTAGCTCCCTCAGCTTCGGAGCTGTTGGGGCTAACAGCTTCAGGTCATCCATGTAAAAAAGGTGCAACACCCGATCTCTCCCTCTCCGAAACTGAAATCCCGTCCCCGAATTCTCCAGCAATCTGCTTAGAGGGTTCAGGGCAAGGCAAAACCAAAGCGGACTCAGACAATCGCCCTGGTATATACACCTCCTAATGCTTATTCGGTCTTCAGCATCTGCCATTCTCTCGCCCTGGAGACTAAGCATTGTACTCCATTGCTCCATACATTTCCCGAGGAAGAGTCGAATTGTATAATCAATTGTATACAGTTCAAGGACCCTCTTTAGCCATGTATTGGGGACTGAGTCAAATGCTTTTTTGTAGTCGATCCAGGCAGCAGAAAAGTTCCGGCGATTTCGTTTGACCAGTTGACCAGCGACAGCATCTATGAGGAGGAGCTCCTTTGAACCGCGGCTACCAGCCCGACATCCGTTCTGAGCGTCAGAACCCTTTTAGCCAGTAACTCTGCAGGCCATCCAGTCCCGGACTTTTCCAGTTCGGAGCTCTACGTACTGCAGTGGCTACGTCCTCATCGGTGATGAAGACAGGGTTCATCGGGGGTACTGATGCACACGCCTCCTCTATCGCGCCAATCCAGGGTCCTTCGCTGTGCTCTACCGGTGTTGACTAAAGGCCACGCCAAAAGCTTACGACGTCGGCCTTGTTCGGTCTTGCACCAGTGTTGCGAGGTTCAGAGCTCTCCAAGCGTTTGTAGAACTTTCTCCGGTCACTTCCGAAGAGACGATTCTGCTCGTATCTCTCAACCCTTTCGGAGTCCTTCTGATACGCTTCGCCCACGCAGTGATCTTCTGCTTCAGCTCATCGATGCGCTCCGTCAGTTTTCGGGTAAATTCTGGGTTAGCCAAATTAATGGTCATCCCCGAAAACTCCCTCCTGACTAAGCGCATAATTCTTGGCCTGCAGTTGCCCGAGCGAAAGCACGTCAGTTTGCCGATGAGGACTCTGGCTTGCTCGATACGTTGTTCGATTCTCCTCTTCCAGGCTGACACAGTATTACTCCTGTGAGTAGTACGTGCAGCACTTGGACTTGGTGCAACTCGGATGCCTGTGAATCGGCATACTGTCATTGCTGCACTGAAGAGAATCGTACTGGTATCAGCCAGGCCAGAGCTGCTTTCCAAATGCTGGGGCAGCATCTGGTTAACGGCCTCAACGACATTCCGGATCCGAACGCTGAGTGGTAGCCTCGGAAGCCTAGGTCTGTCTTCCAGGGGAGTATTACTATACTCCAAAATCAACTCCTCTAGAATCCCCCTCATTCGCTCTATGTCCTAGGCGACTATATCCGACGCGCCAACAGCCTCCACCGGCTCGTCTTCGACTACCATATTCTCGCCGCCAGAAGGGTCTGGAGTGGCAGTCCGCTCAGTGGGTGCGTATATATTTTTTCTCATTTTATCCAAAGAAACATTTTGCAAATCAATCCCAACGTTGCTTATGGAATATATTGGACGTCAAAATACTTAGATATGATTATCAACACTACTTATTACAATGCTTATCTCAATTATTTACCAATATTTAATTAATTAGCTTTAATTCATTTTTTTCTATCGCTACTACTAACTAAGGTTGCCAGCTTTAAATAATGTATTTATTTCCCGACGATTACTTTGAAAATATTAATAAATTCGAAGATTATGTAACAAATTGGATTAGCCAAGGCCCTACTCAAAACGTAAAAAGAAATTTGATGGTAAAAACATAATTTGATTTTAAAATGACAGTATACAAAGACACGATTCTTATCTTTTAAACATTAAAATGTTAGTAGCTGCTGCTATATTACTATTTCTGTTACAGGCAAGATATTTTGTACAACTGTTTTGTTGTTTTTAGGCCTAAATGACGATTTACAAAATTCAGCTTGTAACCCCATAGCTTTTAAGTTTCCCTAAATAAAAGAGGAAATCTCCTATGATGGTAGCACTGATATTAATGATACTTTTATTACAGACGTTTCGTTTTACGGTCCTAATAGGATCCTTGCTTGACTACGTAAGGATTTAAAAAGTAAGTAAAATTATTACCAGATGAGTTGTGGTGCGAATACAATCGTTGTAGGGTAACAAGTACTATTGTTGGCCTCCCACTAATAATTGGCCTTTTGAATTTTAAAGCAATATATTAAGAATTACCTGTAGAAAAAAAGCAAAGCAAATAAAACCATACAACCTTCATTTCATAATTGACAACATCAAGTAGTAGTTTTATGATTTAAATAGCAGCAACACTGAGAAAAAAAAGAATGTTTGTTCGTGTGCTGCGATCGCGTCGTGGTGCTGTGAATTCTTAGCAAAATCTGTTAAGACGAGACTTAGGTCGGAGAACCAGCAGGAAGCAGCAGTCGCTCCGCTTTTTATTAAAATAAACTTTTTAAAAAGCAAGTTTATTTTAATAAAAAGCGGAGCGACTGCTCCTCGCGGATGTTGGTACAGAACTGAATTTTATTCTAAGACAATGACAATGCATGTAATATGAAACCGTTTATCATTAAAAATTCGGATCGTTACTCCGATGTAACTCCTCCCCCCTTAAGAGTGAAGTGCGCCGAAGAATGCTGTCGCGGTGGCACGAGCTCCTGTAGTGGCAGCTGCTCCTGGGGTGCTGCTTTCTTGTGGTTGCGCCGTCTCCGATACCATCTTAGGGCTGCTACTGCTCCAGCAATAAAAATGATGAAGTAAATGAGTATCGAGTCCCAGCTAGGTGGTGATACAATAATGGGTTCCAGGTCTGCCTCTGGCTCTTCTTTAACCTTTTGCAGAAGGCTGTTTAACTCGTCTAGCGGTGTGTCTTCCAGCTTAACTGAGATGTGGGATGTCTTCGGTGTCTCGAATGCTCGAGGCAGAGGGATGCTTTCTTTGATCTTCATGGACTCCTTATGGGTGCGAAGCGTATGTCCGGCCATCTCTACTTCGCAGCTGCTGTCAACTGTTACCAAAATTACGCCGCTGCTGCGCTGGTACTGGACGTCTTCTCCACATGTAGTTTTTATAACTTCTTCACGTTTCATAATTGCTATCCAACTATTCTCCTTTATTTGCTGAATAACGATATTTTTGTATTCTGCTGCTGCATAGGTGCAATTATGGGGCTCCTTATGTTGAATTAATTGTGCGATGCAGTCTTCTGAATTTTGAAGTGATTGCCAGTCAATGTGCTTGCAGATGGCGCTGTCATCGGTGGTGTACAGGCAGGGCTCGCGGGGATATGCGAACTCTGTGCTTCCCAAGATAAGGTAAGGGCTTTTGGGAATAAGGGTCATATTGTGTGCGTTCGGAATGGAATACAGGTGAAGGAGACTATATGGACGATTAGTCACTAATGGGATTTCCAATACAAAATTTAGTGATTCTGTGTATGCCTTAACAGTTAAAGATTTTTCTTGTAAATGTATATTCTCTAGCTTAGGTATTTGCAGATTCATTTTATCTTTAATTGTTTTTAACTCAGTTATTAGATAATTCGGATCGACAATACCAGGGTGAAGTCTTCCTAAGTGTGAGAACGTTATAGCGTTTTCTAACAAACTAACTCTATCGTAGACCTGCTGTAAACATGTCTCGATTTGGGTATATATTATCAATACTTGCATGCGTACTTCAATATCTGTATTCTTATTTCCGATTTGATTAATATTTCCCGCTATCATCTCTTGGTTTTTCTTAATCTGACTTAATCTATGATTATATTAATTAATAAAATCTTTCATTATACCTAAAGTGTTTTTCTGCTTATCTATGTTGCTACTTTCCTAATCGATTGGATCTGAACTACGAATTTATCAGCGTCTGCTTGATCTAAATTTCCTGTGATACTACGGTCCCTAATCCGTTAACTAATCCTCTTCTTTACCTATGATTATATGTTTTAACGTTAACTGATTCTGCTCATAGATATACGAGCTTACTATCTATAGTATCTATTAAATATTGAATCTATTCCTTACTAACTAAAACATCTTTGTGGTTACTCAAGTTCGTCTGTTTTAAGTTAAATGTAAAGTAATCACGGCATGTTTCTCGGTAAATTTCGCGAATTTTTGTTGTATTGTAAATAATTACAAGATGATGAGTATCCGTTTGGTATCGCACGGTAGCCTCCTTAAGTACAAGGATGCCATGGTGGTTGTCTATTGGTTTGATGACTGCTGCAACTCCGGCGAGCCAGAGGGCTGCGACGAAGGCGAAGAAGACGTTCCTGCAACATTTCCAGGTCGTCTTAGCATTCGAAAGTGAACTCTTATAGATTTAGAATTGACATGCCTACCTACTATTTCAGCTATCTGTTCCGGGTGTATACGTACAATAGTATACGGGCCTATGTACCTTGGGTCCAGCTTGTTACTTCTAGCTGTTTTTGCTACTTGTTTATAGACTTTATCGCCTATCTTGAAAGCAGGTGTTTCTGTTCCTCTATTGTTCCTGTCTATCGTTGTCTGTTTGTCTGTCGTGAGCTTTTCAAAAACTAGTTTATTTACGTTTTCCATGATTTGTTTATGTTTATTGACGTACTCCTGTAGAATTCTTTAGGGAAATGCAATTCCAGGGGATTTCCACTACTTGTATGACTATATAGTAATTCAAATGGTGTGAATCCTGTTGCAGAATGAATTGAATATTTCATTTAATTAGCCGGATCCTCTCTGTCCGTAATTCGTTGTACTCTTATCATTTCAGCTAATGTTGAGTGTAACCGTTTTACAGGGGAATTCGAATTGGGGTTGTAAGGTGTGGTAAAATGTACGCGAATGTTATGCATTGCACACAATTCTGTTATTAAATCGTTATCAAACTTTGAATCCGTATCTGTAGTTATTTTGTGAGAGATTCCAATATTTAAAAAGAAGCTAATCAACGCATCAGCAATATGGACACTTGTGGCGGAAGATAATGGAACGGCTTGTGCCTATTTTAAAAAGTTATCGATTATTGTCAAAAAGGTTACTCCGCCGCTACTATATAAGTCCATAAACATGTGTTCCATAGGTTTGTGTGGTGTTTCGGTCAATGCTAAAGGTAATTTTAGAGGGTTCCGTTCGTATTTGCATTTTAAACATTTGTCACATTGATTGACAAACCTCTGTATGGATAGTAACATGTTAGGCCAATGATAGTTTTTCCGCAACTGTTTATACGTCTCCTGTATCCCTCTATGGATAGTTTTTCCTACATGATATTTCTTAAATATCTCTGTTTGATCATTCCTATTTTCTACGAATGTGACTCTACTCAGGCATCTTATTAGTTTGGGTCCTCTATCACTGAATATTGTACGAACTACTCTGCATATTGTTGGGAAAAAGTCTTCATAATGGAAAAAGCAATAGAATACTGTGTCTGCTATAGTATGTTCTTTCAAAAATTTTATAATTTGAGCTTCGGTATTGTTAATTGGTATAAATACGTCTTTTATTACTATCTTTGCCTTGGATCTATCGTCTACTTTTTACTCAGAGCCTGCACATTTTCTAATATGAAATTGTTTCAGTTATCTGTCAATTGCGTCATGTACTTCTGGGATTTTATAAGTGTCTGTTTCATCAGCAAAAACTAACAATTGGTTTTCAGTTATGTTTATCGGTTCAGTATCTGTTGTGATTATAGGTTCATTGTCTGTTGAGACTATGGTTTCGTTATCTGTTGTTGCAACTAAAGGTTCAATGTTCGTTGTGACTATAGGTTCAACGTCTAAATGCAATGGGTCCAAAAGATCAGTCGGTTGGTTTGTTGGTAAATTCTTGGTAGGAGTAAGGGGCAAATCTAATAGTGTTCTTATATCATAAGAGCCTAGGTCTTTGTCCTCATCATACGAAGTTCCTGGTTGTGGTTCTGTGGTGTCAGTTTGTTCTTCACTTTCTAAAATCATTTGAATAACTTTATCGTCTTGTGGTATAGCTGTCTCTATCTCATTGTTGTATATAATTTTCACTCGAGAAAGGGCGTCCGCGTTTGTATTTGTTTTACCTTTCTTGTATTCTACTTGAAAATCATATTCAGCTAACTTTAAACGCCATCGCGTTAATTTCGAATTAGGGTCTTTCAAAGACATGATCCATGTAAGCGGTCGATGGTCTGTGTATATCGTGAATCGTTTACCGTATAGATATGGGCGAAAGTATTTGGTTGCCCAAATTATTCCTAAAAGTCCTTTTCTATTGTGGAATATGTCTGTTCCGTGTCGGATAGTGTACGTAAAGCGTACGCAACTGGTTTGTCTGATCCTATTTCTCCTTGGGACAATACCGCGCCTAAGGCAACGTCTGAAGCATTAGTCGTAAGTATAAAAGGACTATCAAAATCGGGATATTTTAGAATGGGGGCATTAGTCAAGACTTCTTTACATTGCTCGAATGATTTTATAAATTCAGGGGTTGCTTCTACTTTTTTATTTCTTATTAAACAAGCTGTCAATGGTTTCGTTAATTTCGCACAATCCTTAATAAACTTTCTGTAGTATCCGACTAACCCTAGGAAAGATTTAATTTCCTTTTGGTTTGTTGGTAATGGAAACTTTTGTATGGCAGCAATTTTGTCTGCATTAGGCTTAAGACCTTGGTCTGTTATTGTATGACCTAAAAATTGGACAGTTTTCTGTAGGAACTCTGACTTGTTTAGCTGGATTTTAAGAGAATGTGTTCTTAATCTTTCAAAAACTTGTTGACATTTTTCTAAGTGTTCTTGTAATAAAGTAGAGAATACCAATACGTCTTCGAAATACGTAAAAACATTGCCTAAACCTTGCAAAACTGATTCCATTAACCTTTGAAACGTACTAGGTGCATTTTTGAGACCAAACGGCATTCTCAAGAATTCGTAATGACCTCTTTCTGTTGAAAATGCGGTTTTCTCAATATCTTCGGGGTGCATTTCTACTTGATGGTAACCTGAGGCTAGATCAATTGTTGTAAAATATTGCGCCCGTCCTAGTTTGTCTAAAATGTCGTTAATGTTTGGGAGTGGGTATTTGTCTTTCACTGTTTTCTCGTTCAATTTCTTGTAATCTATTACTAACCTGTATTTTTTTTCACCAGTAGCGTCGGTCTTCTTGGGGACTAAGTGCACTGGGCATGACCATGGTGATATACTTTCTCTAATTATATTTTGTTCTAAGAGATTGTTCACCGGTTTCGGGATTTCCTGTTTTTGAACTGGGGCCTGTCTATAATTCCTAACAAAAATGGGTGTGTCATCTGTCAATCGAAGTCTGTGTTTAACGTCATGCGTAAATGTCAAAGGTAACAGTTTTCTAATACTACGTTCTTCCTCGGCGTTCATGTGTCTTGTTCTTAATCGTTCTAAGTTGTCTTTTAATAACTGATCTATATCTTTGCAAGTATTGATGGAATTAACTACTTTAATGGATCTGTTCTAATTCTTTGGAAACCGGGATTAATTGCAGTTTATGATTGTTTTTTTAACTGAATTTTGCTGTCTGATTCGTTAATGACAGATGTGTAAAAAACTCCGTTCTCAATAGTAAATTATGCGTCTCGGAACAATAAACCGTCTGCTGTCCGTTGTTCCCGTAACTCGTAAACACCGTCGTTACAATTTGATAACAGATATATGAGTTGTTTACACTTGGGCTTAATTATGGTATGCGATTTCACGTCGTTCTTAATGGGAATCGCTGTGTTCTCCGTTCTCAGAGTCATATTCTTCATATCTATCTTACTCACTATCGGAACGAGTAAGTCGACGCCTATAAAGCCTTTAAAGTCCGGGTCGAAGTCGAATAACAAGAACTTGTGAGTCATATCGCAGTTGAACATCGTCGGTAACTTGATATAAACGACTTGATCGTGTTTTGTTACAGCATGAGCCGTTTTAATGTAGTTGGTCTCACGCCTTATCTCTGCCTGAATGCTATTACTATGCTGAATTGCAATGGGACTAATTAATTATTGTGATGCACCAGTATTCAGTAGGAACCGTCCGCCTAATTCTTTTATGTAGATATAGGGTAATTTGTTGTGGGAAAGTGTATTTAGGTATACTACCTTTCACCTTTTTGTTCCTGAACTAGGTAGATAAAAAAATTCATTAAATTCCGAATCCTCCGGGATACCTATACCTTGCATGTCCGGGATGCCTTGTTCCAATACGTCTCCCATTCCTGTTTCTGGAATTTCTGGGACGTTTTCCTGCTGTAAATTAGTTTGATAGTTTATGGGTCTGTACGCGGTTGGACCTTGCTGTCGGTTTGGAAATGAGGTGTTCGGCTGCTGCGCACCGGTATTACTGTTTGTAGGCCTATTGTACAGTTGCCTTCGGTCTTGCATCGTTTGGAAGCGAATATTTTGGCTGTATGGAATGAATTTGTTTTGTCTTATGGGTGGATTTTGTACAGCTGGGGGTTGCCTAACGGTGTAGGATGTCCTACTGATATTTTCCTTGGTACGTCTATGTTAAAGCCGTAACTCTTCACGCTTTGCCTCCGCTATTACGCTCTCTAATGATTGCAAATTTTTAGTGCGTACGGTTAACGCAGTAAATGGATCCAACTGGTCTAGAAAAATACTAATGGCCAACTGTTCGTAATGCGATCTCTTTGAATCGACCAAGTTTATTAATACGTAAACTAACTCTCTTATCTTTTCGCCGAAAGTTTCTACGCTCTGTTTCTCTTTGCGCATATGCGTTAGTTCGCACACTAATTGTATTTCATCTCGATGTTCTCCAAATCTATTTATCAATATTTGTTTAATGTCCTGCCTCGTCCTAAAATTCGTGCATTCCGATAATGCCTCTACTGCTTTACTGGTTAGTTTATTCCTAATTAAGCACGCTATGCTCAAATTTTGTTTGTTTTCAATTAACTCTAGAGCATTCTCCACACTCTTAAGATAAAAAGCTAAGGTTTTGCTATTTCCATCGTAAGAAGGAAGCAAAATTGACATTGTTGCATAATCTATCTCTACTGTTCTCTCTACCACGGGTTCGACTTCCTTTGGTTCCATTTTAGAACTCTAAAGTAAGCTAACACACACTAAAATAACACACAAAAATAAACACAAATGAATACAGTAATCACTAAAATTGTATCACGTGATCAGCTTCTAAAATAACGGGTAATAATAAACACTAAAGAGCACAAAAATCACTAAAATTGTATCAGTGGATTAATAGCGGTTAAGTTTTTGGAGTAATTGAGGGACTTGGGAGCAACAGAAATTACGCTTACCCCACAAGCATCTCGCTCCTCCGATGGTGGTGAGTTCTGCTTCTCTCTGCCGGTATTCCTGTAGGTTCTTGTTACTGGATACCGTAGCCGCGGGTCAACCGTTGAGTCAGGTTTTTAGTATCTTCATAGACTGCGCCACTTAGGTCGGAGAACTGGCAGGAGGGCTTTTTAAAAAGTTTATTTTAATAAAAAGCGGAGCGACTGCTCTTCGAGGATGTTGGTACAGAACTGAATTTTATTCTAAGACAATGACAATGCATGTAATATGAAACCGTTTATCATTAAAACTTCGGATCGTTACTCCGATGTAACTCGAGGTAAGTTCATTGCTTTGTTTCTTGTTGATTACGATTTGGTATGGTCAATGAGCTGTTTTTCTCATTTAGTTAGGTTGATTACGTGCTAAATAACTTAAATATAACCGGCTAACTAACCTCAAAAAAGGAATACTACGCGGCCAATCATTGTACTTACGAGTTGTATGGACGTATAGTTGAATGGCATGACGGCCAATCATTAAATTACGGTGTTACAATATTCTATTCTATTTTAAACTTTGTTTGAACTGAGTTATAAAAGCTATTTTTAAAATTGGCTTACAGGTCGTCATATAGGTACACCCTGTAAACAAAAACTGGCAAAGCCAATCATTAGGCTTTTGAAGCGATTAACCGCGGCCAATGATTGTATTCGATCTGGGCCAATTATCATATCGGCTGCGAAGAGACCTAGTAGTGATGTGCGTGTTTGTAACCGACTTCAAAAAAGGATGAGGTTTTCAATTCGGTTGTATTTTTTTTAAATGTTTGCATACATATCTCCGTCATTTAAAAACCGATTTAGAAAATTATTTTTTAATCTAATTAACAAGGCTCCACATTGATTCCATAATATTAAATTTGTAAATAAATTTTAAAATCTGTTTCATTTTATCATTAGCTATCGTAAACTTTTCCTATATCGCGTAAAAAAAAATTGTTTGCTTTTAAGTGTAGGTAACACTACACTGTAAACTGTTGTGTATTTTAATTTTTTTAGTCTTGCTAGTTAATTCTAATATATAAGCGAAAATTGCAATAAAATTTTGATATGAAATACATAAGTCCAATGTAGAGTAAACAGATTGTTTTAGTATTTCAAGAAGCTATTTTTTGTTGTTTTTTTGGGTCAGAGAATTTAAAATTTAATTTACCTAGTAGGTAACAAATAAACAAAAAATATTAAAAGATGCATTTTGATTTTTTCTCCGCTTCCCATCACTATTCTTATTTTGCTACATTCATTGGCATACCATGTATAACAATGATTGGCCCGGACATTGTTTGTCAGGTAGGTAGGTCAATTGTTGTACTTTAGACGGCTAATAATACTACTTTTGGGCGTTTGTTACAAAAATTACACAAAAATATATCTTAACACCAGAATGGTGAGTCTAAATCACGTTGAAATTGTTCTTAGGTCTTTTCGGAATGGTATGTACTAGATATTTCGGCAGTGAATTATACGTCAATACACACAGTAACATGAGGTCAAAGTTAGCAAATAGCTTAAAGGGCCAATCATTGTACCCGTTATCCTACCTACATTTCTAGTTAAACATCCAAAGTATTTTTTCGTAGAACGGAATCGATAGATACCGAATGCATGCGAGTAACAGTCATAGATATAGTGCGAATCCTAAGTCTATGGTAACAGTTAATGACGTCAATGACAGATTCACAGATTATTCAGAGGACTGGAGAACTCAGACAAATAGTCTTTATTTTAAAAATTTGCCGTCAACCTCCGTGCATTCCGTTTTTTTTTAAGAGAAAAAGTAGGTACTTCACTAACTAGGTAACTAGCAGTCAAAATGTACTCTGACTAATCTGTGGCGCTTCCACCCCGACAGTGTAATATTTAAATAAGTAAGTTAGTTAGACATACTCTGACTAATCTGTGTAAGTAAGGTAGGTACTAGGTAGGCGAATAGTTATAGACAATGCTAAGTTTTTAAATATTTATTTAGCAAATGAGCATGAGTTGATACCTGTGTTGTGTACATATAGTATTCATGATATTCTATGATAATACTTAAGAGTTAGTTTCATTACCTGTTTAATCAAGTAAGTAGTAAACGTAATGTTTTCTTGTACAGTCAACAGCACGTCATGGTATCCATAACTGTCAAATTTCTTTAATCGATTTTCAACTTATTTTTACAAGCAATAGAGTCTATTATTCATTGGAAAAATTTGACAGTTAGTGGTAACTTCATGTGTGCTATTCTGTACATTAAAAAGCTAATAATTAAGCAATAAATGCAAAAATCCTTGATCAGGGATTTCTACTATTAGTTTTATTAAGTGAAGTCTATACTTTTATAGAAATCACAATAGCAATCGAGTTGAAATATTGATAATAACTCTATTAAATTGTATTTTAATGTTTGTTTCAAAAAAACAAAAAAACCATAGATATTTGCAAGTAACCAAAGTTAGTATGTACTGTATAAACGGTTCACCCAAAATCACATCATCCATACAATAAATGAAACTACTTTTACGGATTATTTCGCGATTTATTTACATTTTATTTAACCTGACATTTCGAACACTTTGCAGCGTTCGTGGTCATAGGTAGACTAAGGTGTTATTCGTCTTTACAATATTTTGAAAAAATATAAACTACCGTCACTCAGTTAATATTAATTTGTGTTCCTATCTACGCAAAAAGAGCTAACTGTATCTAGAGGTCTTGCAGTGCAGGGCCTAGCAAGCATGGGATTTCTTTAAAACAGTTAGCTCTTTTTGCGTAGGTAGGAACACAAATTAATATTAACTGAGTGACGGTAGTTTATATTTTTTCAAAATATTGTAAAGACGAATAACACCTTAGTCTACCTGTGACCACGAATGCTGTAAAGTGTTTCGAAACGTCAGGTTAAATAAAATGTTAATAAATCGTGAAATAATCCGTAAAAGTAGTTTCATTTAAATGTATCGTGTTCGCGTAAATAAAAGACTACAGTATCCATACAATAGTTAGATTGGATATTGCATAAGTTGTTTGTCTTATTTGTTTCAGATAGCTGACGATAGAGCTTGAACTTTGACATTGATGTAAGACATCAATTAATGTATCTCGCAACTTGACTGGACAATAGTCTCATGTAGAATATTGAACTTGCTGGATAGATCAAGATGTGTATTCTAAGATTTTTTGTGTCTGAAGCATTTAGTGTTCATAAAACAAAAGAAATATTGCAAAAGTTGCAAAATGTTGACAATGACATATCAGGGTTGTCGACTGAACTTTGTTACCATGTGGAGTTGGCTAATGAGAGTGACTACTTGAATATCAATCAAATCAAGATTCTACAGTGGCTTTTAAGCTCACCTTTACAGCCACAGGCATTGCATAATGAGTCTATCTACAAGATTGTCAAAGATAATCAGTTAATTATTGAAATTGGGCCCAGGTAAATTGAATTCTTACAATTTTTTTATTTTACCAAACCACTGTTGTGCAAAGGTCTATCTCAATATCTCACTTCTATTTCTCTTTGAGTCTATTTCTTTGGCAACAGCTGTTAAGTACCGAGTGTGTGTTAATTTTCTGATTAATTTTTAAATCTATAAAATTAACAGTCTATCGCCCTGAACTGTTGTAAAAACATTTGATGGTCCTTTATTGTTTTAGGTTCAATTTTTCTACAGCAGATTCCAGTAACTCAGTTCAAATCTGTGAGAGTGTTGGATTACGTGATATTGTCCGTCTTGAGGTCTCAACTAGGTATCTCATATCATTTAATAAAGTCAAGAATGTTCCTGCCAAGTTGTTTGAAAACCTGGCTGCGCCATTACATGACAGGATGACTGAATGTATTTATACAAGTGAGAACTTGCCAAGAAAGAGTTTTAATGAAGGCTTACCCAAAGATCTGCAGCCTTGGTATGTTGTGCCATTACAAAAAGAGGGTAAAGCTGCAATGGAAAGAGTCAATGTAAAATTAGGTAAAATTATTCATTTTCACATCCAAATTATGCTATTTAAAACATGCACAAATGGCCCAATCAAAAGGGTAAGTGCAAAAAAAGCTCAGCTATTTAAGAAGCTCATTATGGAATTTACAATTGCAAAGATTATTATTTTAAAAGATTACTTTATAAATTTTTTTTTTACCAACCATGACCGAGCTGCTTGATATGGAGGCCGACCCCAAATAAAATGGGAAAAGGCCAGGCAAAGAAGAAACTTTATAAACTTTATTTAACCCCTATCCCATTAGAGGCAGTTTCCAAGTGAAATAATACTTTATTTCATTACCAAAATAGTTTGATCAATAATGTAATTGTGAATGATTTTTTTATTTCCTTTAGGCTTGGCGTTTGACTCCTGGGATATGGATTTTTATATGGATCTTTTTGTGAATAAATTGAAACGTGACCCCACTAGTGTTGAGTTGTTTGACCTTGCTCAGAGCAACAGTGAACATTCGCGACATTGGTTTTTTAAGGTACCTACATAACTTATTTCAAAGTCCAATCAGTTTGTTTAATTTATTCCATGAACTATTCAAACTTCAAACCTATATGTATAACCATATATATATATATATATATAATGTTATATTTGCACATCAAACAATATAACAATAGCAATAAGATAATTTTTCTTTCAAACATGTTTGTGATTTCTCACATACATTTAGTATGAAATGGATTAAATTAGTGCAGAATATTTTGTTAAACACTTGTATGATATTTCTACTCTGTAGGGTATGTGCTTCATGTAATTACATTCTAATTAATACAATTTAAATACAGTATCTGCTACTGCTTGGTTTGTATTATTAAGTTTTAGAGTTGATTAATATTAAAAAGTATTTTACAGGGCAAGATAATATTGGATGGTGATAAGATAGATCAGTCTCTAATTGATATGGTGGCATCTACCCAACAAACATCTAATAGTAATAACGTGATTAAATTTGGAGATAACAGCAGGTGAAGAACAATTACCATATTAGGTTCTTAAATATGAAATTGCCGATACTCAATACTGGCAATTTTAAAATCATAAAATAAATAGACTATTAATGCCTGCAGTCATGCTCCTAACCTAAATGTATGTTTACCAGTCCCTTTTTCTTTATAAAAAAACCGGCCAAGTGCGAGTCGAACTCGCGCACGAAGGGTTTGGGGTTTACCATTATCTATAAAAACGATCAAAAAATCGCGTTTGTTGTATGGGAGCCCACTTAAATATTTATTTTATTCTGGTTTTTAGTATTTGTTGTTATAGCGGCTACAGAAATACATCATCTGTGAAAATTTCAACTGACTATCTATTACGGTTCATGAGATACAGCCTGGTGACAGACGGACAGTGAAGTCTTAGTAATAGTTTTACCCTTTGGGTACGGAACCCTAAAAAAGAAAACAGCCACTATAAACCTTTTACAAAGATCAAAACGAACATCTAACATTAAATCCATAGACAATCATTAATCATTTTGAAATAAATAGTAAATCACATATTTTAAGTTCGCAGTTCTAAACCTACCTACCTAGTCTATCTTTTTTATTTATTACAGAGAGAAAGAGAAAAGTGTCCATTAAATTGACTTTGTCTCTTCACTTACAGTGCCATAAAAGGTTTCAAACACACAAAGATTCGCCCAACTAATGTTAGAGCTCCATCTCAAGTGGTATCGGAGCAAGTTGAGTCAGATATCATCTTCACAGCTGAGACCCACAATATGCCTACAGCGGTAGCTCCCTTCAGTGGGGCCACTACTGGCACAGGGGGTCGTATTAGGGATGTGCAGGGCGTCGGCCGGGGCGGCCATACTGTTGCGGGAACGGCAGGCTACAGTGTAGGCAACTTATACATTCCAGGTAAATCCATATTAATATTTTAAAAAATAACAAAGAATATTGGTGCAGATAAAGCTTGCACCCTTGGACACGATAATAGGCTTCCTTTTTGTAATCCTCTCTTCTAAGAAAAGAGGGTAAGAAGCGGTATTCCAGTAGGTGAATCTGCTTGCACAGCTTGAAGTATTTTCGAAATATTTAACAGAGTAGTATGACTCTGTTAAAAAAGTACCGGGAAAAGAATAATAATACACAAAATGTTAGTTATTTATCCAAATGTATTTTATCATCTTCAAAGTATGCTCCTTCAGAAGCGATACACTTACGCCAACGAATAATCCAATCATCAAAACATTTTTAAACGCTTTTTCCGGAATCGAGTTCAGTTCTCGCCGCGAATTCTCCTTTATGTCTTCTACCGAATGAAACCGGGTGCCACGAAGTGGTAATTTAAGTTTAGGAAAAAGAAAAAAGTCGGCTGGAGCCATATCTGGTGAATAAGGTAGCTGCTCGATGGTATTTGTTGAGTTTTTGGTCAAAAATTCGTTCACAATGATGGCCTTGTGGGAAGGCGCATTATCGTGGTGCAAAATCCAAGAATTTTCATTCCACAAATCTGACCTTTTTCGTCTAATTTGCTCTCTTAAACGCCGCATAACGCTTAAATAATACTCTTTTTTTTATCGTTTGAACTTCTGGCAAGAATTCTGAGTGCTCAACACCGCGACAGTCAAAGAAAACAGTCAAATGTCGAAAACGGTCGGAATTGACTCGTTCTAGCATGTCCTCAGCGACTCTTTTGCGATTGAATTTTTGAAGAAAATTCAGATCTTTTGGGCTAGCCGAGCGGCAACATGTTTCATACCCAATTGATTATTTAAAATGGTACGAATCGACTCGTGTTACACATACAGTTCGACGGCTAGCTTTCTCAAACTTGAATGAGGATTTTCAGTCACTATTTCCTTCACTTTTATGATGTTATCTTCAGTAGCAGACGTTGATGGCCTACCAGAGCGAGGCAAATCTTCCATCAGATCTCGACCGCTTTTGAACGCTTTGTACCACTCATAAACACGTGTTTTTGATAAAGTTGATTCACCGTAAGCCTTCTGTAACATTTTCAAAGACTCCAAACACGAAATCCCATTGGCCATGCAAAATTTAAGACAAACTCTTTGTTCGATGTTTTTGTCCATTATGAAATTCGCAATACACACTAGATATGGTATAACTAAAAACAATACTGTATTTGATCTAATTATCAGATGTAACTCAAACTCCGCGCAAAAATGGAAAACAGTTGTGCCAATCTAACAACAATAATAAAATATAATTTTGAATTTGGAACCATAAACAAATCATCAATTCCCGAAACTTTTTTGACAGAATGTATTCCCGTAAAATTTAAATGCTTCAACTGAATAAAGTGACAAATTTTATCGATTTCTAGGCTATGATTTGCCATGGGAGGAAAAAGGATGGGAATACCCTAGTAACTTTGCAAGTCCGCTTCAAATTATAATAGATGCTAGTAACGGCGCATCTGACTATGGAAACAAATTTGGAGAACCTGTGATTTCAGGTAATAAATATATCAGTCACTGGCACACTTTAGTATAATGTTACAACTACATTTAATGGTTTGCTGCTGCCGCATGCATTCCCAGTATGCTCGTAGTGCAACCCTAATGAGAACAAAGAAAACATTGCAATTGCTTGCCATTTGTTAATAATCTGCATCGCTATTTCAGGATTTGTTCAATCATATGGATTGAAAAACGCCGATAATGTTAGAGAAGAATTCGTGAAGCCAATAATGTTTAGTGCGGGTATCGGTTACATGCCTCATGGTATGATAAAAAAGAATAAACCCGAAAAAGGTACAATTTTTGATGATTTTTCTATCCAAAGTTTTAAATATGTTTATAAGATTTAATATGATTTTATTATTTTAGGAATGTTACTGGTAAAGGTTGGAGGTCCAGTTTACCGTATAGGAGTTGGTGGAGGGGCTGCCTCGTCTGTGGCCGTGCAAGGTGGAGACTCAAGAGATCATGCTTTAGATTTTGGTGCTGTCCAAAGAGGTAATATAATCGATTTGTTTTTACTGTTTTCTTTAATTAAATATATAATACTAACTAACTGCCCTTGCTTACAGGTGACGCTGAAATGGGAAATCGCCTTAACCGTGTTGTCAGAGGATGTTTGGAATCTGACATCAATCCAGTAGAATGTATGTAATGTTAATTGTTATGATTTAATTTTTAAACACTCATATCGTAGTCATCATTCTCCTTTTTTAGTTGTCCAGAAAGATGCCCCATAGAATGGTTGTTCCCCAACCTTGCAATTACCTTAACTTAAATTAGGAAAGTAGTCTACCTGTTATCTTCCTGTATCTTCCAGTTCTTGATCGTAACTCAAAATGTTTTGCACTTTATAAGTAAAGTTTAACAATATCAATTAAAAACTTTACTTTTAATCACAGCGATTCATGACCAAGGCGCCGGTGGAAATGGTAACGTCTTAAAAGAACTGGTAGAGCCTGAAGGAGCTGTTGTCTTTACCAAGGAGTTCCAACTCGGAGACCCGACCATTACCACTCTCGAACTTTGGGGAGCTGAATATCAAGAAAATGATGCTCTGTTATGCACTAAAGCTAACAGGCCCATTCTTGAAGGTAAAAGACAGAAAATAATATTATTCTGTAGTCAGGCAATGGTTCCTACCATACTTTGAACCTTATTCGCTTGTCAGATGCTCGAAACCAATCAGGAAATTCCAAAAGGCTATGTTTGATTAAGTTTTATTTACGGTATTCGCTAATGACAGAAAACGTTTGTGTTGTTCTCTGTGAGTCAGTGATCCGGTTCGCAGGACCATTTTGAAACCTAAAATATTTTACAAGACTGTTTAATTGTTTTAGAAATCTGTCGTCGTGAAAGGTGTCCCGTTTCGTTTGTCGGTGAGGTCACTGGTGATGGCTACATGAGTCTAGTCGAAGATTCGTATAACGACAAGTATCTAGAGCGAGCTAATATACTGAAGCCGGAGGCAAGCTCGAAACTACCTTATGATTTACACTTAGAAGCTGTTCTAGGTATGATTAGAATAGAATAGAAATACGTTTATTTAGTACTCAACAATAAAACAATTAACTTAAACCACAAAATAGAAAAAAATACAGAAGGTCCACTCCCGCCGTTTTCGAAAACAACCGCCTAAATTAGGCTGACTGCCTAGGGTTGCTATTCTGATTTTTGAAATAAAAAGTGTGCTTTATTACACCGATAAAACGATTAGTTTATTCATTCATCTTATCATACGTCCAGGCCTAAATGGGAAGACAGAGCAATAATTACTCTCCCCAACTCGGCTTCTTCAATGACTGTCGTTTTTAACAGCGGCGGCAGCTGTGTGCTTTTAGAAGTTATATGTACTAACTACATTACTTACTGTTATGACATATACTGACGTGTTTATCCTAGCAACGACAATGAAAATATAATTATTCAATGAATAATTTAATATGTTTAATATCTTTTATTCAACGCTTATCTAAACACTAGTGTTATATCAGTGATGATTTATGGAAAATTTAAAAGCTCATTCCTGCTGAATATTTAATGAAATGAATGATTGATCGCTATCAAAACTTATCTTTACCCTTTACTACTTACTAACAAGAGAAGACCAAGACCCAGTTTTACTTACCTTTTAAAATTACTTGGCAATTTGAAGAACGAGTAATCACAATTTTGTGTTGTATTCCAAACAACCAAACACACTGCAGCAGTAATAAAAACGCATTATCCATTTTTCGCACGTAACAATGATCAATGCGTAGTAAACTGTCGTGAGTGACAGTCCGCTGTAGTACTGCCCCGGATCGTCCGAGATTGCATGTAAACGCAATTGTCAATCTGTGCGTTACGATTTTGACGCTTAGTTCCGAGTGGCCTATCTGTCTACGTGCCGCCGCTATACGTAATTTGTGCTTAAACCGATACAGGTTAAGAATTTGTTTTGTTTAAATCATTCAAAAGATTTATTATTATGTATGATATTTTTTTAGGAAATATGCCAAGAAAGACTTTTGATTTAAAGAGGGAAAAAAGGACTAAGCTGCCATTGTCATTGCCCAGCGATGTTACAGTTAAGAGTGCTCTCGACAGGGTTTTAAGGCTTGTTAACGTGGCTAGCAAGAGATATTTAACCAATAAGGTAATATTCTTACCAGGTCCATTCTGGATGAAAAAAAAAACTAAAGGCAAATCGGGTTAAAGAAAGCGCTTGGAGGTTACTCCGATCAGGGGTCGGCCATCAATCACGTGAGGCTCGAAAGGAAGGGAGGGGTTTCGGAAAAAATCACGAAATATCACTAGGGGTAGGGGGGTTGTGGTGAGATATCATGTGTATTTATTTTTTCACCGTGCGATTTCTAAACCCTGACCTTAAGGCTAAGAACTCATGGAGCGTTTTTCACCAGCGCCCGCTGCGGTGGAGGAACAGCGGTTTTATTTTAAAACTCACGAGACCGGAGAGTTCTGTGCGACTACGCAGCCTAGCCGCCGCAAACTGGCTCAATATTTAAAAAAAAGTGGACTTAGGGGTCAATGTTCTTATTTAAGCTTGTATTTTTTCATATATTGCTCTTTTGATTCTAAATCACTTTTACTGATTCCAATTTTTTTCAAAAACTTGCCAATTTTGAGAAAAAAATTGTTAAATATTTTTTTGTATGGAGAAAAAGTTGTTAACGTTTGTAGCTTCAAAATGCGTACGTGAATCAAAATTCCATCTAGTAGGCATTGAAGCCCATATTATTCTCCTAAATAAATTTATTTAACTTTTTGCTGTTACCTTGCAACTTTAGAAGTTACAGGCCCTGAAACATCGGTAATAAAAAATATATTATATTTAGACTTTTTTGCAGATAGTATACAAAAAACCTTTTAATATCGTTAGGATCAAATTACCTTAATTCATTTAGTACACTGTAGCCCCTAATAACCATTGAAAACTGTTTAATATACTAATAATAAAACAGTTAAAAAATATAACATATGGTCGTAAATTGGTCTTATATGCCTTCACAAAATTATAAACGGTCATATTAATAGTCCTGAACTTACATCTAAAATTCAATTTAAGGTTCCATATAAGTACCCTCGTCATCCTATTAATATCCTAAGCCCACCTTTCCATAAAACTGTATTTGGCTCCAACAGTCCAATCCCGAGACTTTGTAACCTGTACAATAAATATTAAAAAAAATTGAAATGTTTGGAAGTGGTCCACTCAGGTTCAAGCGTGAGGTCCAACAAATAGTTTTTGGCTAGTTTTTTTTTCATTCGTTTTGGTTCATAATTACAAATCTTGCTTGTTTATAACTACCAACATTAAAAAAAAAACTATCATAATAAAGAGTATGCATGTTGTGTTCACCTTTGAAAGTTGTACACTTGGACGTATAAGTTGATATTGTGTTTTGAAAATTTTAGTGTATCAACTAATGATAAAACCAAATAAAAATAAAATAAAATAAAATAAAATAAAATAAAATAAAATAAAATAAAATAAAATAAAATAAAATAAAATAAAATAAAATAAAATAAAATAAAATGAAATGAAATAAAATAAATTAAAATAAAATAAAATAAAATTGGCTTGTAGAATTGTACGTGGCCAGTGCGCGCGCGCTTTGTTTCGGTTTGATGCCTGAAATTGTTATCTGTTAAAATAAACCGACCGCCTATTGATCGAAGGAGTAAATTATGACTTGCAGTTGATAAAAAATGATTTTTGCAAGATAAATGTGTTTATTTTAAAATTGTATTCGACACTATGTTGACATGACAACAATTACAAACGCAAGTCAGTCACAGACAGAGTGTTTTCGTGTGTTGGCGTTCTAACTTATCTGTGACTACGCTAGCTTATCTTCACTCCATATGTGGATTAGATGCTTAGAATGCGTTCTGCATATCTTTAATTTGGATTTGAGGCAGTGGGCTGCTCGAGGAGAGCACAAGTTGCTTAAGCAAAAAAAGAAAGCACTAACTCAAAAAGAAATGTTTGAACAGATAGGTCTATTGGTAGATATACTAAAACAAGGGTTCGGCACGACCGATGATGGCAATACTGCCAGAAGATTTTTCTGGGAATATAAAAAGTCTGCACAAATAACTTAGGTTGTTGAAACGGTTACATATTACAAGGCCTAAAGTTAAATGGCCTAAGGTCATAATACCTATGGACGAAATACCTAATTTCGAAACACCTAATGCCCATAATACCTCATAACCGATGAAATTCTTATATAAAGATTTGCAGTAATTTTGCATATTCAGGCAAAAATATTAATATAGATAAGTTCCGACAATACTGTAAAGACACTGCTCAACTGTTCATTTCTTTATACCCGTGGTATTATATGCCATCAAGCGCATTCATAAATTATATTTCATGGTGCAGAATATGTGAACATTTTTCTTTTATTCCCGTGGGCATATTGTCAGAAGAAGCGTCTGAAGCTCGAAACAAAGACTTTAGACACATTAGAGAAAAACATTCTCGAAAAATATGTCGAAAAAATACAAATGAAGACATCATTCATTATTTTTTAGTAAGTTCCGATCCATTTATTTCACGTCAAGCCAAAATATAAAAAAAAAACAAAAATGATTTTATTTCCCGAAGTCATCCAACTATTGCAGGAAATAGAAAATGATGAACAGGAAACTGCTGTGGACGAAGATGAATTATACCATAATCTTGGAAATTGACGCTAGCATAGATCCCTTAACCTTTTTATAATAATAATAATATAATAAAATCTGCGACTCGTCAGGAGTACCACTTTCTTATTGCAAATCAAAGTAATAAAAAAATAATCATTTAAAATTTTTTGGTCGTCCGTAATTTATAATGGAAGTTTGTTTAAGATAAATTACATTTTAAACAGCTGCAAATCATAAATGACCCCTTTGAACAATAGGCGGTCGGTTGATTTTAACAGAAACCAAATCCAGGTATCAAACCCAAACAAAGCGCGCGCGCACTGGCCACGAACAAATCTACAAGCCAATTTACGACCATATAATTATTATATTTTAAATGTTTTATTATTAGTATATAAAACACTGTTTTCAATGGTTTTTAGGGGCTACAATGTACTAAATGAATTATGGTAATCAGATCCTAACGATGTTAGTAGGTTAGGTGTTAGGTAATCTAAAACCTCACCAAGTATCACCATGGGGGAGGAGAGTTAAAAAGTTGCTAAAAACATCACGTGATTAATGGACGACCCCTCATTAGAAAGGTTTTTTTTTAATGTTGCTACAGGTTTTAGGTATACCCATCAATCTCTTGTTAGATATTATATATAACTCTAATTCCATTTTTTGAAAAATCTGATTATAAATTTCACTATCCACATGGTACCTTATTTCTAATAGCAGATAATATCTTATATCCGAAAGTGACGTGGAGTAACTAAAGTGTATTTTAGGTGGATCGTTGCGTCACAGGGCTGGTAGCACAGCAGCAATGTGTTGGGCCCCTACACACGCCTCTAGCGGACTGTGCCATCATAGCTTTGTCTTACAACGAACTGGTCGGTTCCGCTACTTCTATCGGAACACAGAACATCAAGGGTCTGTTAGATCCGGCTTCGGGTGCTAGGATGTCTCTTGGAGAAGCTTTGACTAATTTGGTGAGTTATTTTAATATTAGTAACGTTATAAAGCGCTGGTTTGAGGTGATGTTACAATCTATCTAATGAAATGTTATCTGCAGAACTTTGCCATCTTATGATTAGGCTATTTTCTCATCATAATGTTTGTCAATACAACAGAACGCTGCGCTGTTAACATGCTAACACAAAAAAAAATGAACAAAAAGTAATGTAATTATGAGTTTTTTATTAATATTAAAAAGATTTCTTATAGTTTACTGTGTAAATGATTTTACTTGTGACTAAATGTCAAAGAATTTATTAAACATAAATATGTATTCTTTTTTTTTATTAGTTTTGCTTCCTACTGATGATTATAACAAAACAAGTTGTGCAATTCTTTCTTACTGTTAGTAGTAGTTAAAATTCAAGAAAATAGAACAAGAAAAAAGGTTTACGCTCTTAGATAAATCTTTGCCCAGCATGATAAAAAAAACATTAGTTTACCTTAAGACAAAATAAAGTTTTAAGATGGTGACTACTATAACCCTAAACTGGCCAAACCTAAACCTGTAAGGGCCTATTAAAACCGCAGAGTTATTCGCTACCGCCTCTGGTAGCGGATACCGCGGTGTAGTGGACCGACGACGCTCGGCTCGAGGGAGTGCAAAGTTTCGCCGAACACGCGGTACTCTCTCGGCGAACCGCTCTGGTATGCGGTACCGCTTTCGCGACAGTTGCGGGAATCGCATACTGAATACCGCGCGGGATATTATCGCTTGGGTATTACCGCTACCCACGAAGGTGGCGGATAACTCTGCGGGCTGAACAGGCTTAATTATAACGGTTTAATTATAACTTCCATATGTCTATCGTCGGATTCCTTGAAATCACTCAGGCCTCAGGGTACATGACTCTTTAAATTATCGCTGGAATTATTGCAGTAGATGTTATTGAAATGGGAACGTATGGGCTTAAAGTATCATTTCTGTTACTATTAACAGGTATTTGCCGGCATATCAGAGCTGGAAGACGTTAAATGCTCCGGCAACTGGATGTGGGGTGGTAAAACGGGTGTGGAAGGAGGCACGCTGGTTGTGGCCTGCGACGCTTTGTGTGCTGCTATGAGGAAACTTGGTGTGGCCGTTGATGGTGGGAAAGACTCGCTGTCTATGTGTGCCTATGTTGCGGGAGAGAAAGGTAAAAGGGCAATGATAAATGATGGTGGTATTTTATTTCTTTAAGAATTTCGGCTCGTTCCCTCACTGGGGACCATGATCCTAGATTAGGCTTTAATTTGAAGCAAACTCCATTAGAATCTGTAATCCATGGGAACTAAAAAAATTGATCTGTTGCTATGCACCTAATGTTACAATCACTGCTGTGCAAGTGATTTCAACCGCTCCGAACTCGCGTCTCACGATTGTGAGGCAAGCGAGGCTCCGCTCACTTAACTATCACTGCTCTTAAAAATGACCTATAGCGCCTCTTGTTTGCAAGTTAAATGTCACCCCACTAATATTATAAATGCAAAATTTTGTGAGGATGTTTAGATGTTTGTAACTCATCACGCGTAAACGGCTGAACGGATATAGATGAAATTTTGCACACATATGGAATAAGATCTAGATTATAAAATAAATAGGATACTTTTATCCCGATTTAATGTTCCTATGGGATATATGTAATATACCAAACATCCTGTAGTCCACGCAGACGAAGTTGTGGGCAGAGCTAGTACTAACAAATGTGTACAAAAAAGGTAGGCTGAATAATGATTCATAATAGTGGTCATTACCACAGAAAAGGTATTATTTGTTCTGTGATCATTCTAGATCATGGGTAAACAAGCGACTGATGGCTATGTTCCAACGTAGCTATTTGTTTTACTAGTATAATTTTTCAATTCTTATTTCAGTAAAGTCTCCCGGAACTTTGGTAGTTTCAACCTACGCGCCCTGCCCAGACATTACAGTGAAGGTTGAACCTGCGCTGCTAACAGAGGGTTCTTCGTTAGTACATGTGCCAGTAACTCCAGACAAATATAGGTTCGTTTTGTTTTACGCACTCATTGCACACTTTAATGTTACTGTAATACTTTAAAACGAATTTATTTCTGCAAATAGGCCTAAATTAAGCTCTTTAAAGGATTATATTCGAAAACCGGAGAGATTTGTAGGCGTAACAAAAACACAACCACCATTTGAACGTTAAAATTAATGAGTAATTTAATGATAACTTGACTGTGAACCTAATTTTAGTTCAAGTTAGTGATAGGAATAATGCATTGTGTAAAATTACGGTTATTTATTACAGACTTGGTGGTTCCGCGCTAGCACAGTGTTACAAACAGTTAGGAGATAACCCACCGGACCTAGATGACCCACTGGTTCTAAAGTCAGTCTTCAAGGTTACACAGAAACTGTTGAAAGGTAAGAAATTATCGTTATGAAATTAATAAAAAAATATTTGCATTGCTTAGATTGCATTTAGATAGATACTTTTTACTACACACAATTTAACACAAAACATACAGTACATAGAAAAAATATTTAAATTAGTACAATTTAGGCGGTCTTATCGCTAGAAGCGATCTCTTCTAGACAACTTTCAGGTAGACTCACAGTAAGTTATGTTCATCATATGCAATTTTAATTTCAAGGAACATTGTTATGTAATTTTTTTGTCACTGCGCACAGTAGAATAAGTTTAAGCCGATGTCCGAGGGGATGGATGATATAGAGATACAAAGCGAGTGCATCAATGAAACCTTTTGTCAGTCAAAGCTGATAAGATTCGAGACACAATATACTTAGTCATTTAATTTAAAATATATATTGCACTGGAATTGCATATCAGTTTATGCCAATAGGTATTTATAGCCTAACCTTTGGGCCAAGCAATATCTCGGTAATTAATTATTCATAGTGTTCATCATTCATGCAATAGAAAGAGATGGTAATAAATTAAAGAAAACATAATAGGTCAATCCTAACAACTGACTATCTGACTTGAAAACTCCATGAATTCTGTTTTAATTAAAGAAATCCTATGTATTCAAGGACCATTAATTTTGTTACAGAAAAGAAATTACTTTCTGGTCACGATATCAGTGAAGGCGGTTTCATCACGACAGTCCTAGAGATGGGTATCGCCGGTGTTCGCGGATTAAACATTAGCTTGAAAGTAGAAAGTAATGTATCTGCCATTGAGGCGTTATTTAACGAAGAACTAGGTATCGTGGTAGAAGTGGCACAGGCTGACTTAGGCTACGTTCTCAGTGAATATCAGAAGAACGGAGTTAAAGCTAAACAGATTGGTACAACGGGACAATATGGAATGCATTCTATGGTATATGCTCACTTTCTGGTATTTTTATGTATTGTTACTTCTACCAGACTAATGTTTAAAGTTGTTTATATTTTTAAATACTTTGTAGGTTACCATAAATGTCAACGGTGTTCAAGTACTAAACACAGAGTTAATAGATGTGTTTAGGATGTGGGAGGAAACGAGTTACCAACTGGAGTGTTTACAAGCCAACTCTGATTGTATCAAAGAAGAATGGAGAGGTAAGTTTTCTTTATACAGCAAAACTGATCCATATTCTCGATTAAGTAGTTCCTAATGACCTTTAGTTGTTCGTCGGTCCATAACTCTGGACTGCATAATCTATTAAGGCGTGGTCTGCTGTGTGAACTCCAAGGTCCACTAGAAAACCGTCTTTATTACGCTTTAGTGAAGTAAAGTGAATAACACGCTCAACCGAGTGGAACTCAAAGTGAGTTTAAAACTCATTTCGAAATACCTCCTTTTCCCAAAGACTAAACCTGTACGATTCCGACTGGCAATTTTTTAAAAATTTTTGCCATAGAATAAAATTTATTTCTAAATTAACCTATAATTATAAATACCAATTATTTTTATTGTAACACCTTATTTTGTATAATAAATTCATATGTAAAGTCACACATTTTTTTATATAACAACATGCTGGAATATTTTGTAATACCCAAATATCGTCATTCTTCTTCTTACAGGTCTCGAGAAACGCAAAGGTGCAACTTACAACGCCACATTCGACCCGTCTGCAGCGATTCTAAAAACCAAATCTGTTAGAGTAGCTGTACTCCGAGAAGAAGGTATGTGTGTGTGACATATGATAAGGCAAGTTAACACCAGTGAACTTGTTCAATCAAATCAATGTCTTGACATCTTAATTTACCCAGTTACCCTTGTTGATATTTCAAGTTTTAGGGCCTGTTTCACATTCGCTAAGTAAGTCTCGGTTAGTTTTATCTGCCAGATAATTCATACAAAATGTGTTCTTTATTTAAATTTAATGTTGAGTAGTGCTTACTTTTTGATTGTGAAACAGGCCCTTAGTCTTGTTGCAACATTCTATCAGTTTTGTTTGTTTGTTATATGAAAGTTCCAGAAGCAAGTTGCGGGAGTAAAGGCCTGTATTCACTTTGATGAGTGAAGTGCAGGTGATTAGTGCAGGTGCTTAGTGATTAGGAGTAAACACGTCTGGACAGCAATTGATTAGTAGCTTGCGTAGTAAAGTGATTAGAAGCTTGTTCAATTCTTTTTTTGCGAGTGAACTGCGTATATCCCTTCCCGCGCGCCCTCCCTCCCCCATCACTCGCAGCGTGCCTGCTACTAAACACGTCTGACACGCCTACCAACTGAATTTACTAAACACACTCACTTAACATAATTGGAAACAACTAACACTACACACCTGCACTAATCAGCCGCAATTACTAAACACCTGCACTCGCACCAATCAAAGTGAATACATACCTTAATCCTGGTTATATAGGTTCTTTCAACGTTTATTGGCCAGACTATTAAATTATTATGATTGCGAAAATGATTATTTGCTACAGGAACAAACGGCGACCGCGAGATGATAGCGTCTCTAATGATGGCGAACTTCGATGTGTTTGATGTTACAATGAGCGACCTGCAAAACAAGAAGATAACGTTGGACGCTTTCCAAGGGCTGGTTTTCCCTGGTGGATTCAGTTACGCAGGTATGTAAATGTCAGACAAGACCGAAAAACGACTGGTAGTAAAGGTTAAAAACTGTAACACACACTAAATGAATGGATTTAATAGTGAATGTTTTACTAGTAGCCATTATTGAGCTCCAATATCTACCTTTAGGCTCTATCATCGGATCAGTGCGTTGGTATGAAACTATTGTACTGTCAATTTCAATAAAACAGTAGTTTGATACAAACTTCTAAATCAATAGGTCAGTAATAATAAGTCGGTTAAACTTGATTTCCAAGATTTGATTTCAAAGTTAGTTATCTAATAAAAGTGAGTGAAAAGTGAACGAGTAGAAATGAGAATTACTTAAATCTTTTTCATTATTTTCTTATTTTACGGCTTTTGCTAACTGATGAATGGAAAAGCTAAAATAACAATTAGATATGCCATGAGGTTAAATAAGATGTTGTTTTAAAAAACGACGTTTTACTATTACGAAAATTAATGCTATCAAAATTATTACATTTTATAATAATGCTGGGTCAAGGTCTCAGTAAAGTAAACGTTCATGACGTTTTATTGCTCGTAAACAATATTATGTTATGATATTTGTAATACTAATTTGTTTATGTTGAACTGATGTTTATTCGTTATCAGTAATCACAGTCATTATACGCAGTTACATTTATTTAAAAGATACACTTTCCCTTTAAACTAAAAACTGATTATTATTTTATGATCATAAATAAATGTAAAAAAGAAACTACCAATGTGTCGATGCTGTCATTGGTTGAATTTTGCAATGTAGGCACCTGTGCAATGTTGATTCCTTAAGGCAAAAGCAACGCTTGCTTTGTATCCTTTGACCATTAAAATATAAAAAAAAACTTTTTCTTTATTGTAATATTTGCACATCATAAAATATAGTGTATGTATATTTAAAAACATACTTTTTGTTTTGATTGTATTGTCTTTGTCGACTTTTATTGCCTCGTTTTATTTAGACGAGCTTAGTGCGTTTGGTTGGTACTAAGCAAACATAAGTAACTCAACAAATCTATTCTACAGACACATTGGGATCAGCTAAAGGTTGGGCAGCGGGTATCCTATTCTCTGAATCATTGACCGCTCAGTTCTCCCACTTTAAAAGCCGAAGTGACACCTTTTCGCTGGGCGTCTGTAATGGTTGCCAGCTGATGGCCCTACTTGGCTGGATCGACCCCGAACCCGCGCCTAGAAATCAGAACAAGGCCCAGATATTCTTAGACCACAATAGCTCGGAGAGGTAAGTTGTATTTTGAAGTTATTCGTTCCGAACAATAAGGAAGTGCTTTTATTGTGTATATTTTGTTTAAAAAGAATTAGTTGCTGAAATTCAACAACTTTTATGAAGAAGGGTTAAACAGTCAAATGTTGAAAAAAACTGTACTTACATTATCGTCAACAGTCGTCAGACATTTTGGAATGTCAATAAAATCCTTTGTCATAAATGTTGTGTATATTAGCAACTGACAATGTGCTATAAACGAAATTAACGATAACATTCGTGTGTGTGTTGGAGAGAGAGAGAGAGAGAGAGAGAGGGGGGGGGAAGAGAGAGAGAGGGGGGAAGAGAGAGAGAGGAAGAGAGAGAGAGAGAGAGAGAGGTTAGCCACTGTGTTCTCTAAATGAAGTGTAGGAGGCGATGTACTGTGTAAACTAAGCTGATTATCTACCTTAGGGTGTAGCTTCGTAAAATATTTTTTATCTAAAAATAAATCTCAAGAGTTTAAAATACTTTCCTGACAGATTCGAATGTCGCTGGAGCGCAGTGAAGATCAACGAAGATACCCGCAAACCCGACGTATGGTTCCGCGAAATGGGCGGCAGTGTTCTAGGCGTGTGGGTGGCCCATGGAGAAGGCCGGTTCGCAGTCGCAGATGAAACAGCGATGAGCAAAGTGAAGAGGAGCGGACAGATCGCCATGCAGTATGTGGACGATGATGGCGCCCCTACGGACGTGTACCCGATGAACCCTAATGGAAGCCCGGGTAAGAACATGTCCTGACACAATTTGAGTATATTAAACTTTGCGTTGCATTATTGACATAAAATCAAATGGAAATTAACGTTAACGTATTTTACCTTTATTTGCCCAATATTCAGCGGCTTCATTCGTCGTCAGTTCATCGAGTGGGAAGGCTTTCCGCGTTGAGTCTTTCAGTTCGAGGTCGCCACTTTGAATAGTGCAGTCACTAGGACGTAGCAATGTGCGCCATTAAAAAATGCCTTTAGAAACAATAAAAAAAATATTTAATTTATTAATATTGCTTACGAACGAATTTAAAAAATAAAGGAGCAAGAATCCCTTACAATATATAAAACTAAACGTTTACCTGTAAAGATTAATTCAGTAGTACTGTGTCTGTCTTGTTTGCGGATTGTGTTATAAGGATAATCTAAAACGATAACCAATAATATTTATTATTATATTATGTGGCAAATAGAAAAATTTCTCAGACGAAAATCGATAACTTTTTTTTCTTAACTTACTTGATACAAAAAAAAACTTGAATTTCTTAAGGGTGCATCACTGTACGTGTCAATAGTGAACTTTCACAAAACTATCCAGTAAATAAAACCTTTTTAGTTTTTATATTCTTAGAAAAAAATGGAGCATTTTAAGGAACCAATTTTATTAACATATTAAATTGCTGCTTAGTTATTCTTGTTTTTTTTTAAATCCATCTATAGTATGATTGCATATTTCTCGTATCGTTACAGCCGGTATCGCCGGCGTCCGGTCGCCGGACGGGCGCCACATCGCGATGATGCCGCACCCCGAGCGCTGCGTGCTTCGCTGGCAGTGTCCGACCCCCATGACCGCCAGCCCAGTTAATCCTTCAAGTCAAGCGTCTCCTTGGATCAAACTCTTCCAGAATGCATACATTTGGTCCACTAGCCACTAAATAACACCTACGAACAAACGAAAACTGATGCCAAATACAGTAATTTAACAATTACGCAATCCAGTTTCGATCCGGTCTTAGTAATATTAAGATCAAAAACGGTATTCTCGTTAAATCAATATAATAATAATTCGTATTGCGATTGAAAATTGTCCATCTTTAAAAAAAAATACATTTTAAGTTTATGAAAATACCGCTGGCATCAGTTTGGCCATAATAACGGTAATAAGGCCTCAAGAACATAGCCTTCAACAAGTCTATTAATTAATAGAATTTCTTTACTCGAATACTTACTTGACAAAGGGAAAACAATCGTGTCCACTTGTTCTAAAAAAAGTTGTGACGTCGATGACATGGAATCTCTTTATTACTTGCTAAAAAACTAATTTTATTACAGAAATTGACTTTGTAAGGATTGGTATCCATTTTTTTTAATACTATCTGCCGGTTTGAGCCGCATTATGACCATAGTAGAAAAACAGAGAATCTCCTCCTTTTTGGAGTCGATAAACTAAACAAAAGATTGCAATTAGTACAAAAAAGTTTTTTGACTAAATTTGTTATTTGTGCGTTGAAATGGAAGTGATGCATAAATAAACCTACGTATTTTGTATGTCTAAACTGTGCCAAGTTATACTTAGTGTTAAGAAAAATAAAATTAAGAAAATGGATAGATATATTTTTATCTTTGTGACGAATAAGATAATAGCTGAAATGTCTTCCAAAAAAAACATTCCATGAACTTCGAAAATATTTTTACAAGCTTTTAAGAGTTGTATTTCTCGTTTTATACATTCTTAATCAAAGTAAGATATATGTTTTTATTAGTAATAAGTACATATTCCGTTTATAAAATATATTGTTTTATTAATATTTTGTGTTTTAATAATTACTGTCATCTGTTCTGGTATATTATCAAAAATAAAGACTGCTAGTTAGCCTTTAGTCTCGCTCTCGCACAAGATATTTTATAATATAGTCTATGGAGCACTTATTGAAAGTGCTAGGACCAATAAAGCTTATTTCTTTATACTAAAACAAAAACGGTGGATTATTGTGGATTCTTTCATTACGTAACAGATGTCCTGTATTTACAAAAGTTATAATCCGTTCAGTCAATTACGAGATGCAGTTTGCACGACTGCTGCATCTCGTAATTGACTGAACGGATTATAACTTTTGTAAATACAGGACATCTGTTACGTAATGAAAGAATCGTAATACGTAATGAAAGAAATAAAAAACTTTTAGCAAAGTAAATTAAAAAAATGTATAGGGAGCTGAAATACTATATCTAATTAATTATCTATGGCACTTAGACAACATCTGGCTGGGATAACGCACACGAGTGAAAGAGACAACGCTCTACTCAAGTATGTTTACATTACATTACATTTTATGTTAGATTAAGATTTAGTTGGCACGGTTTGCAAATAGCTACTCTGGCAAACAGTTCGGAAATCTATGTACATAACATCTGTGTGTGTTATTACTATTTTAAGACAAAAAGAGCGCATAAGTATGTCTATACCGTACCCTCACACACATTAGTAACTTGGTTTGCGTCATAATATCTGGACCAGATGAATGCGAAATCAGCGATGTATTTGTGTCTGATATTTATTTATTTTCCATGATTTTATATCTTGTGACGTCATTCATTGTTTTTTAATAGCGCAAATATATTGAATGAATAGGTATTCTTATTAAATGACTATTTTATGGTATCAATTTCATATATATGTTACATTATACATTTTTACAGACCACCACGGACAATTATCTTAAATACCTACACTCATTTTTTCTTGATAAGAGGTCATCGATAATACAATACTTATGCGACAATACTTTGTTTAATTGTGTTTGCCTATTAACTAGTTATCTTGCGCATGAAAGGTTATAACCCCTATATCAGTAGTCCTCTAGTTGTTGTCTTAACAAGACATATAATGACCATTTAGTTAAAATAAAATAAAATATTAATTTATTTAAAAAATGCATAGGTTTTTTAAAAATAGCGTTGTGCTAAAAAGATCTGTAGACGGACTCCAGAAAAATATTAGAAGCGTGAAAAATGTTTCTTTGCTACAGAAATGTGCACGAAGTGTGACCACCAAAAGTTTTAATTCTGATAATTTGTTCCCCGAAAGAGCAGATTTCGCGGGCAGACATATTGGTCCGCGTGATCAAGATGTCGTTACTATGTTAGATTTACTTGGCTATAAGGTTGGTATCTGATTAATTTAGGTACATAAATCATAATTTAATTGATAAACCAAAAGTCTGTCGTGCAACTCCAAAATGTTTCTACGTTACGTGCAAAAGAGGTGCTTATATCAAAGAAAAGTACCTAAGCGTGATCAGTGGGCATTAAAAGTGTTTTAATGTGAATATTACAGAGCTTAGACCAATTAACAGACGATGCGGTGCCGAAGAAAATTCAGCTAGAAGGTCTAATGAACATTACTGAACCTATAAGTAAGTACCTATTCAAGAAATAAAATAAATTAGACAATAATTTTGTACATAATAATAAACATCTTAAATGAGTTAAGAATTTTTATCTTATAATGCTCTTTTGAAGTATCATTCCTTTATTTATATAACTAATTTTCCAAATTTTCAGGTGAATACGATCTTATTGAACGAGTACGCAAAATCGCTGAGACTAATCAAATATGGCGATCTTACATTGGCATGGGATACCACAACTGCTGTGTTCCCCACACCATTATGCGCAATTTGTTCGAAAACCCTGGATGGTAAATATTTATGCACCAATACTCTTTTCTTTACGGATTCAATATACAGGATGTTCAATAGTCCCATTTCGACATGCTTCCATAGAAAAAGTTGTCATTATATGATCAGCTAATCACGTGGTTTTAAAGAGTGGCATATTTTTGTACATCCTGTATAAAAATTTAAATAAACTAAGCATATTTAATTTTAGGACTACTCAGTACACGCCTTATCAACCCGAAATTGCTCAAGGCAGATTGGAAAGTTTACTCAATTACCAAACGATGGTCAGTGATCTAACTGGATTGGATGTCGCAAACGCATCTCTGTTAGACGAAGGGACTGCAGCTGCTGAAGCGTTATCTCTATGTCACAGGTATACTTTGCTAAGCCCAAAGGTTGTTTCACTTTTTGCACACTGCCTTGTTTGTTATGTGCAACGTCTCACGAAGGCCCTCTGTACCACTAGGGTACCATAGGAGAACAACCAATGTGCAAGAGGTTTCAATACATAATTAAAAATAATTTTGTGCCAATAAAACCTTTAGTAGTGACCTTCGTCGTCGACCTTTGACGTGCCAGGTTCGATTACCGGTTGGGTCAATGTACGTAATGTAACGAACTTTTCTACTTGTCTCGGGTCTGGGTGTTGTGATACCGTCGTTGTTTCTGATTTTTAAAACACAAGTAGCGAATTAGTTTAGCATCAGATCAATGTATGTGATGTTGTCCAATATATATAATAAAAGATGAGTTGAATACGTTTCATTTGTATTTATTTCTCAGCAAACTTTCATTTCAATTTTCAGACATAACAAAAGAACAAAGTTCTTAGTATCAGAGAGATTGCACCCACAGACGCTAGCTGTCGTTCAAACTCGGCTGGATGCCCTAGGACTCGAAGTTATTGTAGTCCCAGACGTGAGGCAAGTGGACTTTGCACAGAGAGACATTTCTGCTGTGCTCTTGCAATGCCCTGATACCAAGGGCTTGGTGTATGACTACTCTGGATTAGCAGCTGCCGCTCAGGAACATGGGGTTGGTTGATTTTATTATTTTTAGACAGTAGACTCGTATTATGATAAGTCGTTATTCTTAGCTTTACGACAACAGATTTAAAAAAAAGTTGTTAGTCATCCAGAGTAATAGATAACTAATTGGGCATTAATTGCACAGGGCCTAATGCTTGTTGCACAATAAGCACTCTGCACCACATTCCCTTTTCTTTATAGTTGTCCTCTGCCTAAAGGTTGCCTGGAAGAGATCGAAAAACGATCTCTAACTATCGAAAACGAGCGATAAGACCGCCTAAATTGTACATATTTCTAATTACTTTTAAACTTTCGCGTTGCATAATTTAAAACTCAATGAAACGGGAATTAACGCGATCATAATTTAGGTACAAAATGTTACCTCTTTTGCCTGACGTTTTGATCGGGTTACACCGACCGTGGTCACAGGCTGACTGGAACAGCGATGTCTTCACTCCGTATGAGAGGCAGATTCTTCATCTACCCTCATAATATTATTTTCACGCCAAGTACCGTCACACACTACACTCACTGTGTCCCTATTCTGCACACTAACCGCCGCGTCCGTATTCAGGTGAGAACTCGATCGCGAAACAAAACGAGATTCTTTATTTTTAATCACTGGATTCCATGTCGCGGATAATTTGAAACCGTTTTCCCGATTGAAATTTGTATACTTTTTGATTTCAATAGCTTCACGCACAACTCTTGAATAAAAGTGGCGATCCGTGGAAAGAACTTGCGTTTGATGAAATTCAATCCAGTGATTAGTGCCCGATTCAAGAAGGTGTTCGGCAATCGCTGATTTTGCAGTTTGGCGGTTTTTCACAGCAGCTATATGCTCTTTAAGCCTTTCAGTGATGGTTCGTTTCGTTTGGCCTATGTAGGAACTCCCGCAGCTACAGTTTATTTTGTAAACACCTGGTGTTTGTAACGGCAAGACATCCTTCGGTGTGCCTAGTAAAGTCTGTACTTTAAACCCCGGGGTGTAAATCGTGGGAATGGACCATTTCTTTAGCAGGGAGCCAATTTTATCAGTCACTCCTTTCACGTAAGGCAAAAATGCGGGATGTACATATTTCTGTAAATATCAACTGTAACTTCTTTGTTTGGTGTGCAGAAAAGAGTATTTATCTATCTTGTTTGTTTTACAAAGTTAACGCGAAGCTGTATGGCATTAGGGTAGCGCCGCCTGGTGGCATGTTTTATTTCTTAACAAATGCGATCGAAAAATAATAAGAAAAAACAAATCCTTTTGCTTAATATAATAATATTTCAATAGTCTATAAATCCTAGTCTATGGTTAGGCAGGCTTTTTTCTATATGATAAATTATTTTGTGGAATTTGCCAATGTTTTCAGACCTTAGTGGTTGTAGCAACGGATCTCCTAGCCATGGCGTTATTAAGACCCCCAGCGGAGTGTGGTGCGGCGTTGGCGGTTGGTACCTCACAACGTCTTGGCGTTCCATTAGGTTACGGAGGTCCCCATGCTGGATTCTTTGCAGCAGAACATGCTCTAGTCAGGTTGATGCCTGGTCGAATGGTGGGCGTCACTAGAGATGCTACTGGAAGAGATGCATATAGGTACGTGACTAATAAACAGAACTGATTCATAATAGTTAAGGTTCGGCTACACGCTCAATCTTACTTGCACAAATTCCAATTTGCACGTTAAATCGGTATACCTACCGCACAAATGGCTTGCACCAAACGCTAATTAGCACAAACTAGTTTTGCACTAGTAAGCATGTGTGTTAGGACTACGAAGTAATAAGTCAATGGTTAATACGGCAAAGCAGTATACCGCAAAAAATACACAAAACGTTACATGTCGCTTACCAGATTTACACAAGTAAGCATGTGCGTTAAGATGGCGAATGGATGCAATTCCTCACTTGTCCTCAGCATTTTTGCGAATATTCTTGGTAGGCAAGCAGATGACCAAATAATTATGTAGCTCATCTGTGGACGCAATACAGTTTTTGTGCCAATTTTTGCACAAACTGTTTGCACAAGTCGCTACCTTGTGGACGTCATACAGTTATTGCTACAATTTTTGGGAAGAAGAAATCTTAGACTGAGTTCATGGTTTCAGATTAGCGCTCCAGACTAGAGAGCAGCATATCAGGCGAGACAAAGCTACCTCAAACATCTGTACCGCTCAAGCACTTCTTGCTAATATATCTGCTATGTTTGCGGTCTACCACGGACCCCAAGGCCTGAGGGATATCGCCACACGTGTTCACAATGCTACTCTTGTGTTGGACCATGGTCAGTAAGGATTTACCAATCATTTTTTAGCATTCTGTACCTAAAGGGTAAAACAGGACCCTATTACCACAATAGACAAAACGAACAGAAGTCAAACTCAGGCGTGTCCTTGAAATTTAACCTTACGGCTTGACAGGGCGCTAGGGTTGGTTAGTTAAAAAGGTAAAATTATTACATATTATTATTATGTTCTTTTGGGATTCAGAACAAACATTATGTTAGTGAGTATGTTATAGCGGCAACAGAAATACATCATCTGTGAAAATTTTGATTGTCTAACTATCACGGGTCATGAGATACAGCCTGGTGAAAGACGGACACACAAACAGACAGACGGAAAGCGGAGTCTTAGTAATAGGGTCCCGTTTTACCCTTTTACCGTGATAGACAGTTGAAATTGTAATAGATGATGTATTTCTGTTGCCGCTATAACAACAAATACTAAAAAACCGGCCAAGTGCGAGTTGGACTCGCGCACAAAGGATTCCGTACCATTATTATATCTATAAAAAGGGCAAAAAAACATATCAGTTGTATGGGAGCCCCACTTAAACATTTATTTTATTCTGTTATATTACGGAACCCTTCGTGCGTGAGTCCGACTCGCACTTGGCTGGTTTTTAATATTCGAATCATCATCATTCTTATATTGAATACGCTTTGAAGATTAGCGTAGTGACGCGGTGATTCGTAAACGCAAAGGGTTAGCTCGATTCCCAGTTCGAATAAATTTAGAAAACGGTATTTTCATAATTATTGGGACAGGTCTCGGTGTGCTGGGACTCCTTAACACAAGGAAGATAATCTCTTACTTCCATGACAAGTAGACTGTTTGACAGTCACTGTCGAATTGATTTAATGTAAGTCTTTAGCTTCAGGCAAAGGAAACTTTTATAAAGTAACAGCTAGATGGTCATCTCATGCTTTACTTGCATAGTCTCTAGAACCTTTCTTTAAAGAATTTTAATAACAAATGAAAATCTTTCAGGCATCAGACAACGTGGTCACAAACAAAGCAACGACGTATACTTCGACACACTTCACGTGATACCATCTCCCGACCACATTGCAAGTGATATTAAGACTCGTGCGCAAGCAAAGAAGATTAACTTGAGGTACTTTGACGACGGCGCTGTGGGCGTGGCTTTAGACGAAACGACGACTGTGCAAGATGTTGACGACTTGCTTTGGATATTCGACTGCCAGAGTGTTAATGAGGTAAAGTAAATAAACATATCACTGTATGGCCTGAGTCCTCTGACTTTGAGATTGTTTGGGCTTTGATGGGGAAATTAGTAAAGTTGAGTAACCTATAAACTTCCCACTGTAGAGCATAGGCCTTATCTCCATTTATGAGATGGTTTGGGCAGTTGGGCTATACTCCACCACGCGACCCCAGTGAGGATTGGTGGTGGGAGTTGATAGGCCATAGTGATTTCATTTAATAATTGATGTAATTGAGCCGCCTTAAGGTATCCATCTGACCAGGCTACACAACTAACAAACGATATTAGGCAGAATTAAATGGTAATGTGTTATTTTCAAAATCACTAAAGTCGGAATAAAACCCATCGCGCATCACTTACAGCTGCGGTGTGGGTTACTTTACTCTGGTAATCACTACCACGGCTGTTTCCACTGATCTACAAGCAAGCAAGCAAGGTTTATTTATAAATAAGTTTTAAATGCCTCGTCCATCGTCGCAAGAGATTTAAATAAACACTCATGAAATTATTGTGCCTGTTATAACAAAAACTTCTTCCACAGGTATCCAGAGGAGATGTTACATCGCGCAGTGTGTTGAAGGGTTCTTTTAGAAGAACATCGCCATATCTCACGCACCCTGTATTCAATATGCACCATTCCGAAACTAGGATTGTAAGATATATGAAGAGATTGGAAAACAAGGATATCTCTTTAGTTCATTCTATGATACCTTTGGTAAGTTTCTTAAGTCTAGTAATATTATTAGAGGTTAAGATTGGAACTACTGATTCGATTTAAATGTTTCAATACATAAATTATAATTCGTGTGTCTAAACAGGACTGCTATATATTTCAAAAAGATGTAAATTTCGCAAGAGATCTGACATAGATAGCGCCTATATACATAGATGTCGCTGATCAGTTGTAAAAAAATACAGGGTGCAAGAATTATTATTTATTAGCATAATCAACGCAGACGAATCATCTAGTAACGAATATTTTTAAAAGAAAAGTTGTTTCCGATCTATTAACTCAAATATTAATTTTCAATAGGGTTCCTGTACAATGAAACTCAACTCTACGACAGAGATGATGCCGTGCTCTTTCAAACATTTCACCGACATACACCCGTTCGCGCCACTCGACCAGTGCCAGGGATACCACACACTTTTTGAAGAATTGGCGAGCGACCTTTGTGCTATTACTGGATATGATCGAGTCTCTTTCCAGCCTAACAGGTAAGGATCGCATATTTAGTAAGTGGCTGAACTAAAAGCAGACAAATTGAGTTTTAAAAATAGCTAAAACTCAGCCACAGTTTAGCAATGGGTATTCTGTGCGTCGGTTACTTTATTTTTCTTCATTTTCAATATTTCGCACTGTTGAGAATCGCAATTTACGCGACGATATTTATGAAAAGATTAAAGCCAACGATTGGTGCAGCTATATCAGTTATTCCCCTTAACGCAATGAGCCCCGTGTTTTTTTCTAAATTGGCTCGAATTTGGGCTTTTTGGAAACCGCTTCTGGTAAAATTAATTGTAATCTCGTAACACGACGTTAATCCTTCTTCTTCGTGTGTTTATTATAATATCAGCCTATTTCAATCTACTGCTGAACATTATCCTCCCCCAAACCCAGAGCGCCAAAGGACAGTCACTATTATCCATCTTTCATGAGTGTGTTATCTAGCGCTTATTATTTTTATTTATTGTTTTTTAGCGGTGCCCAAGGAGAATATGCCGGACTCCGAACTATAAAACGCTACCACGAATTCCGCGGCGACACCGGTCGGAACATTTGCCTTATCCCCGTAAGCGCGCACGGGACCAACCCTGCGTCCGCGCACATGGCCGGCATGCGAGTGTGCGCCATACGCGTCACGCCATCGGGAGACATCGACATGGAACATCTGAAGGATATGGTATGAGGATTATGCTATGATTTGTATTAAACTTTAATATTTTATTGTAAGTTTATGGATTTTATCAGATTTAATAGTCAAATCTTTATTGCACAAACTTTTAAATAGGTAGCGTACAAATGGTATACTTAATGCATATAACTTATAAAACACAAATTAACAGTAAAAGCTGATAGTAGTTTTAAATAACCGTCGTCAAAGCATCTCTCTTGCTATTAAGCAATGAAAAGTAAGAAGCATTTATTACTTTTTAAACTATCTTGTTGCATTTTTAAACATAATCATTACACTCTCAATCAATAAAACAAATCGTTTTAGGTATGTAGTTGCATGAAATCCCATGAGAGTGTAATGATTAAGCATGCATTACGTTTACATTACAATTTTTGACGACCTCCGTAGCCGAGAGGCGATCACGCAGAACTATAATGGCGCAACCATCTCTGAGGTTCCGGGTTCGATCCCCGGTCGGGTCAATGTAGAAAACGAACTTTTATCTATTATTATGCAAAATGCATTGACAGTCCGTTCTCGACCTTGCAAGGCTTAGGCTTTAAACAAATTACATAAATATGGTCTTACCTCTCGTTCTAGTTATCAGTATGTTGAACTTGAAGGATTTCTATCTTTTTTTCTACAGGTAGAAGAGCACAGCGCGAATATTTCGTGCCTCATGCTGACGTACCCCAGCACGTTCGGCGTATTCGAAGAGCGCGTGGCCGACGTCTGCGCGCTAGTGCACGCGCATGGTGGGCAAGTCTACTTGGACGGTGCCAATATGAACGCACAGGTGAGATGACAGAACATGTTTAGTGAGAAAGAGAGAGAGAGAGAGAAGGGGCGAGGGAAAGTTCGCGTGGGAGAGGGGTAGGGAGAGGACGAGTGGCAGAGAGAGGAAGATAGAGGGGGACCTCGCTCTCCCTCTCATGGGGTAAAGAGGGAGGGAAAGTGGGAGGGAGAGGGCGAGTGGTAGAGGGGGAGGGTAAGGAGAGGTGGAGTGGGAGAGGGAGAGGGGAGGAGACGGCAAGTGGGAGAGAGAGGGGGTGAGAAAGATTTTTACTAGACACAAACAAAAATACAAAAAAGCAATAACAAGAAGAAACAAAAGAAACTTTTTTAAAAAGAAGGAAATAAGAATATCCAACATAGAAAACAAACATAAAAAAGACGACAAAATCATTGGTCAGGTTATCGATGTAGTGTATATTGGGCACTTCAGCGTGTGGTGCAGACAACTGCAGCGCTGATTTTTTTTCTGCAACCTGGTGAAGGGCAGGTCAGTATTTTCATACAGATCAATAATAGTATACTTGATTGATGATTCTCTTCTTGAACCCAATAAACCTGTGCCGAAAGGCCCTGACCCGGACATGATTGCGTTTAAATCCAAAAATGGTCGCAACGCCCGATGGACTGACCTGACAACCTAGTCAAAGTTGTGAGAAGCCACTGTCCGTACAGCGGCTTCGCAGAACTTTGACTACGGCCCTACGCCGCTAACTTTGGCATTCTTAATAGTAGGCCTATGTTCAGCATTTGACTTTCTACGGCTTATGATGATGATGAAACGCAATGAGTAAATTATGAAGACATGGAAGAGTTGCGATTTAATGGCTGCATTTTTTGTGACTGCAATAGATAATAGGTTATCTATTAGGTTACATTTTAAGGCGGCTGCATACTACTGCTGCTGCTTACTGCTTTTAAATGTAATCGAGCTTAATTTAAATATTCTAGGTGGGTCTTTGTAGACCGGGAGATTACGGAAGCGACGTATCGCATTTAAACCTACACAAAACCTTCTGTATTCCTCATGGAGGCGGTGGTCCTGGCATGGGGCCTATTGGTGTGTAAGTATCTTACAAATATTGTACTTATAATACGAGTACTGTAAAAGTTTATACGTTTGTTATGTACATCAATCGCATCTTCAACGATACATGCCTCAGATTTTGTTTTGCAAGCCTCATGTTTGGCATACAAATAGCCGCATGTTTTCTGAAATAGTCTATTTTAGGAATTCATGATAATTTCTTTACAAACCAGATTCCTGTCGCTTGAAAAGACTGTCACAACCATAGACTTAGGATTAGCTACGCGCTTAAAGACTGATAAAGCGTGGAAAAGAGACATCATATCCTTGCGGACACCCTACAAGATAGAAAAAGACAGATGTCAATGTACCTATGTGACACAAATAAAATATTTAACTGACTTTATATAATATCAATTTTAAAGTCAAAATAAATTTTATTTAAATATACAAAATTACAAACGGAAAACTTATTTAAATATTTCTGTAAACATGGGGTGCTGTTCAATTATAAATTGTGATGTGACAAGTAAAACATAACATCAATAAATACACATTTCACAGCAAAATATTTTTTTTGATGAAAATATTTTGAAACAAATTTGTGTCTTCGTTATAATAACCGACAAAGAACTTGGATTTTACAGAAGAATATGAACTTTGTTTGTTGTGTATTTGTGTATTTCGTAGTTAAAGGCATAATTACAATAAATATTAGGTAAAATAGTAAATTGTATGTTTACACTAGGGATTGAACTAGCGGTGACGTCATAAGTATCGATAAAATATCGACAGCCATTTGTGGGTATAGAAGATTTTTAACAATTACTAAAAAAAGATTTATCATGTTTGTTTACATAAAAAACACTCAAATACTGTTTTTTTGTGATTACATTATGAGATTTTGTTTTTATTTTTGGGCATATAAAATATAACTTGTTTAAAAACGTCTAAAAGAATTCGTATAGTTTAGTCAAATATTTAGTATAATATATAATATTTTTTTAAGAATACCAACTAAACCTGAAATACGCGAAAAGTGGATAAGAGTTATAAACAGGCCAGATTGGACTCCGCAGAAACTTGTACACAATATTCAATTACTCATTTTTCGATTTAATGCGAGTAAACTTGTTTTTCAGATTTCTCAGTTTCCAGACTGTGAAGTTTGCATAGCAAAAATATGACCTTTTTTCGACCATATCTTAACTTAACACATACAAGCCCAGAAAGCCCCATATCCTTTCCGTGATACTGATTTTCACCTCTTTTTTGTTTAAAGATTAAGTTTAACTTTAGGTGCTTCAAGGTCCGCGGCGATTGTGACTTGTGCCAAATCAATTTGATGCCGGTTGCAATTTATCGATAAAAAAAATGTGGCTTGAACAACACTACTACACACACACATACGTGTCACATTTTTTGTATCATTTGCAATGAGCCTTTGTCTATCTTGTACATTCTATATCTATGGTCACAGAATGAAAAAAAAAACATAACTGGAAATAGAAAAAGTGTCAAAAATTATAAAAAAAATAATTATAAGTGTTTTAATATACTAAAATATTATTTACTTGATTTATATTTATAGCAAAGCACATTTAGCTCCCTTCCTACCCTCACACCCGGTAGTGGACCCGCTAGCAGACCTCGGTGACGCCGCTCATAGTTTCGGGTCCGTCAGTGCCGCTCCGTTCGGATCGTCGGCTATATTACCTATCTCTTGGGCATACATAAAGGCAAGTTTGATTTATTCTTCCTTCACAAAAATCCTAACTTTTTAATTTATGTACGGAATTTTCTTCCAAAAGCAATTCTTAAAAAAATCCGTATTTTGAAAAGCGATAGCGAAAATTGAGCAATTCTAGCTTTATAATCGTAAATTGACAGCAAAAAACAAAGCAATCTACTGACAGTGCTTCCAATAGAATTTGACACTAGGCATCAATCGGGCAATGACTGCTGATGATGATGATTATTGCTGATTGCTATTTTTAAGGAATGTTATTTGTGTATTTTGAGAAATCACTAATTAAAACACGGGAATGCATATTATTTTTTACCAAGCTCGAGGTGACGAGAAGACTGCGTGTCAACATATAGCCTGTCAATAGTGAAAAGTTCAATGACTCGACTGAACCGAATATAATAATTTTGTAAATTAAGTTACAATTAAAAGTTAAAATTAAACGTAACTAAATCAAACAAAATGTCATTTCCCCATTTACCACCGTTTCGTTTTATACTACTAATTTAATACCTATGAGCATAGTCCCAAAGTAAGACAAATAAATATTTTGAGTTTGAGTGTGAGTTTAGTCTCTAAAGTCAAATTGTTACTAACAAAAATATGTGTAGTTGTAATATGTATATTTATTCCAGATGATGGGACCAAAAGGTTTAAAACGGGCCACGCAAGTAGCTATCCTGAACGCTAACTACATGTCCCGAAGGCTGGAGGGCCACTACAAAACTCTATACAAAGGCGAGCGGGGCCTAGTCGCGCATGAATTTATTATAGACGTGCGAGATCTCAAGAAAACTGCAAACATCGAGCCTGGTGATATTGCGAAACGGCTAATGGACTTCGGTCAGTATTTTTAAAATGAGCACAAAATAGTAAAACTTGAAGCTTATAAACTCGATTATCAGCAATAAAGCAGGCAGGGGCGTGCGGTGCATACAGGCAATTAGGCAGTGCCTACCTGATAAATGAAATGAGGTAGCGGAGCGTAGCGAGTTTTACTTGTTCTGTGGAAATGAGGTAGGCAGTGGGTACTTACAAATGTGTTTTATTGATAAAAACCCTTGATTTTCATCAATAAAACACACCCTACCTCGAAATAAAACCAATGCCCGCCACTGAAAGCAGGCTATTGACTAATCGCTCAAATGGTATTATTCGCTATTTGGTCGTTACTAATTTGATAAGAATGTATGATTCAAATCACAGGCTCAAATATATTTTTCCTTTTACATAGTTTTTTTTAACACTAACTCACGTCGTCGGTAGTTAGGGTATCACTGTGTGTTTCAACCGAAAACAAAGATGTAATTTACATTCTTGTATCTCAACATCTGTTAGCCAACAATATTGAAGCTGCAAAGAGCGCTGTTTAAGATTTTTATGTTATCTATACTAATATTATAAAGAGGAAAGATTTGTACCTATTTTTGTATGTTTGTAATGAATAGGCTCAAAAAGGACTGGGCCGATTTAAAAAATTCTTTCACCAATAGAATCCTACATTCTTCCAATTTGACATAGGCTACATTTCATTTTGAAAAAAAATAGGGATCCTTGGTAAAATTTGAACAATGTAACCGAAGGTGTAGAAAAATGAGTCTTAAAATGTCTTTCGTCGAATGCGCTGCTGAAACTATTAGCGATAATTGTCTACCCCGTGCGAAGCCGGGACGGGCTGCTAGTTAGGAATAAAGAAAACTCCGTTACAGCAAATAATATAGTATTTTAAAAATATAGTGTTTTAAAAACAAATTGTAATGGCAATATTGATATTGCAGGATTCCACGCGCCTACGATGTCGTGGCCTGTGGCAGGAACATTGATGATCGAGCCCACAGAATCTGAGGATCTTCAGGAGCTAGACCGGTTTTGCGAAGCTCTTATTACAATTCGAAAAGAGATCAAGGATATTGAAGATGGAGTCATTGACAAACGTTTGAATCCTTTGAAGGTAAGTTTAATAACACTGATATAGCACCCTTGCCAGATTGTACTATATTTTTTTTAAATTAATGTAAATGTTACTTTTTTTTATTTAAACAGATGGCACCACACACGCAAGAAGAAGTAATATCTGAAGACTGGAATCGTCCGTACAGTAGACAGCAAGCTGCATTCCCAGCTGTAAGTTGTTTTATTTTCGGAACAAAGATATTTACTGTATAAGTTTGTTCCCGTAGATAATCAATTTAACGACCTCCCGAGAACCGAGAGCAAGCACACTTTCCCCGTTAGTAGGTCTAGTTCAATTCCCGGTCGAGTCAATGTAGAAAACGAATCTTTCTATATTCTCTCTGGTCCGGTCGTTGTGGTACTTGCTTTGTCAGAGCAATATTATGTGATGTTGCAATATAAAAAAACTAATCAGAAATTTTACTTTTCAGCCATTTGTCAAGGGTGAGACAAAGATTTGGCCAACCGTGGGGCGCATCGACGATATGTACGGAGACAAACATCTCGTATGCACGTGTCCACCTGTGCTCGACGACTTCTGAAAACGAAGCCCTTACCTATATAAGTAAATTATTGTAATAAAACAGCGTATTCGCAGTCGCATAATGTAATGTATATTTCATCAATATTGTCGTAGAATAAATATCGTTTTCTAACAACCGAATTTCTTTCATTTTGCAAAGATAGAAGTTTACCCTATATCGGTATAAACAATTATTCTGCCGTAAATTATATTGAACTCGAACAAGTAGTCTATCTTATTCTATAAATATATTTATATTGCGAAGGATTATTACAATAACATTTTATATTGGATTCAAGGCAACGTGTTTGTTTTGTTCCTAGCTCAAATTACAGATTGGAATACGAACAGTTTCAAAACCATAACATTAACAATTATTCTAAAAGTTTCCGCTTACCTATTAATATTTAAATGAAGCTTTACGTATTCCAATCGTGTTGAGAAAAATTTTAAGCGATTAGGTACTTTAAATTACCAAGCTGAAACTGAATTACATTGATTCAAAACGGATGGTTTTTATTTACCTACCTACATTTAATGCTATTTCAAGATTCATATAAATATAAAACTTGAAAACAAATTTCAAAACAAAGTTACCTTAGAAACATCATATAGTAAGTACATAATTAAGCGTAAAATATCAGTATAAAAAGTAAGTTCACACAACTAAATGCTAGCAGTTTAAATAGAACCAAATTAGTAGTTCACCTGGGAGAAGAATTAATGACGTCTTTAGGATACATGCCTAACCTGACTCCAAGTTCTTTGGGCATACGCATCGCGGGTCGAGTTGGGAATGGGTGGTAGGAACCCGACGAAGGGCTACGAGGATAAGACAGCGAAGAAAGCGTATCAGTTTCTATAAGGGAAGTGATAGCGCTACAGGTGTCGTCCGATTCTACTATCGTCTTATCACTTTTTTCTGCGTTTTCTTTAGGAAAGGTAGGAGTCTCTCTAGGAAATATTTTGGGTGATATCGGAGTGGAGACTTGGTCCAGTGATGTTATTTGACACAGTGTATCACTGGAGTTACTTTTCACCCCTGTTGGTGAATCGTCCTCAGCAGAAGGTTCATATGTGAAGCTAATAGAGGACGTTACTACATGAGCGAAATCACTAACTTGGCTGGTATCAGTCTTTGATAATATTTCACAAGCCTTCGGCCCTTGATCAACAGTTTTACTGCAAATGTCACTAGCTTTTGATAGTACAAAGTCATTGTATTTGCTTGAAAATGAATAATTATAATCATCTGTTGTGTACCGTTTTTCGTACGTAGAAGTGTCTTTGAGTTCTGTTGAAGGTAATGTGACAGATGCTTTGGATTCTCCAGAAAAGGAATGTCGAACCCAATCAGAAGTGCCCTCGGGTTTAAGATCTTTGCCTGATAAATCACCTAGACCTGACAAATCGCAAGTTTTTCTTTTGTAACTCATATCGTAATTATTTTCAACTTTATCTAAAAAAGTTTTATATTCACATTTTGCCAAGAAACCCTTATTTTCCCATCCATAAAGGTCAGTTCTATTACCTAAACTTTCGTTACTAGGAGACTTCATATTTTTTAAACTAAACTCTGGTTTTCTTGTAGTACTATTGCGTATTTCCAAAGATGAAGGATCATCGATTGAAATTGGCCTTACTCTCGTGAAATCATTTTTATCTGTAGTTTCATCGCCAACGTTACGTTTTCTGTATCCTATTAATGAATCAGAAGTTGACTCTTTAAGTATAGGCGATTCATCCGACTTAATTTCAGTGGCATTTTCAGGGATATCGTTGTACTTTATTTGTGTTTTGTAATTTCTTTCTGTACAAGTTTCAGTGTCCTGATTTTTCGTAGTATTAACAGTTTCTGTAATATTTTGCTTTGTTAATATTCTACTTAATATTTTAGAGTTTTCTTGAATAATTTGTAGAGCTCTTTCACTGTTTTTTCTTCCAGATCTTAGAATATAATCTTTAGGTGAAATTTTTTCATGTTCTTTTAGCTTTGGTGATTTTACAGGTGTTCCAAATTTTTGTGGAGTGTTCTGTAAAAATAGTGGAGATTTGAAGAGCTCTTCACGTCTAACATCTATTTGACTATCTTTTGTTTGATTGGTTGTTGTTAAATCCAAGCTTGGAGACTTTTTATAAGTGAAACTATGGCTTTGTGGTAACGAAGATGCTCGTTCTGTTTCCAACATTACAAATTTTTCATTGTGATTAGTTTGAAGTGTCAATGAGTCTGGTTTTTTGGGCAGTCTTGAGTGTCTTTTCACAGCTCGTCTGTTTGGTATATCAGTGTTATTAGGATCTGTTACACGAGCACCGAAAAATTCTGGACTATGCTCGAAATATATGTCTATTTTTAATGGAATAGGAGGTTCATCTTCACTTACAATTATACTTTCAGCTGGACTTCTTGATGGGCTTTCTAAATCCGAAACATTTTTATCTGATAAATCTATATCAGGCACAAAGTTTGGGTACATCACAAAACTGTCTATAATATCCGGAGGTCTAGATGTAGAAATACTTGATTGTGATGGAGGCCTAAAATTGGACTGAAAATCAAAATCGTACGGAGATTCAAAGCCTGAGCTACACTTATATGTAAAAGATACGTCAATTGGACTGAGATCAGTCAAATTTTTGGGCGGCTTACAAAGACTTTTAGGCCTTACTAGTTCTTCACTAATAGTTTTTTCTTCGTATTTTTTACTGCTTATTCTCTGCAAAATTTCACTTCTGTCGGAATTAAAGTGTGGTGTGTATGGGGATATGCTTTTAAAAGGACTATTAGGTTTGTAATTGTCGCTTTCCGCGCTTACAATATCGGTTTCTTTTAGTTTAGTTTCAAATCCATCAATGTATGTCCGAAGTGGTTCTCCAGCTGCTGAATCAAGGTAGTCTGAAATATTCTTTACAGGACTTTCCATTTCTGTAATTTTAGAGTCATTTTCAATGGCGAATTTTTTCCTTGTTTCTATTCTCAGTGGTGAACGCATTCCTTTGGCATCGTTAAACATAGGTGAAACTGATGACTTTTTTTCTTTTGATGGTAAAGCTATTTTATTTTTATCATCATCAGGCAAATCTGGCTCAGAATCACTAGCTTTCTCGTTTTCATCACATAGACTAGTGTCTGTGCTTGACGCAGTACGTGACGAGTATGACGATGTTTCGCTAGAACTACGAGATCTTAAAGACGCTATCATCTGATTAGCCTCAATTTCAGACACAATAACTCCATCACCTGCTTCGTCTAGATCGATAGACGCTTTTCTGATCTTTTCAGCACATTTTTCTTTTTTAATATCTTTCCATTTAACAGAATTTCGTCGGCTTATTGATTTGCGGCTTTTCTCCTCATTCCAGCTGATAGTGTCAGTAGATCGCCCTCTAGAGTGGCGTTCCACATTTTTTCGTGGGGATGATGTTTGTCGTGATGGAGGCACTGCGCCTGGCGGTGGTCCTAGTCTTCTTCCTCGAGAGCTGACAATAGCGCTTTTACCCAACAACAGATTGTTGACTGTTAGCGAAGTCGGTGATGTTGGTACTCCAACTGAAATAAATAATTGAGAATAAATATGAGAGCTTTAATTCTCATTTATAAATATATAACATATGTATTTGTGTATTACCAGCAGCATGTCGTGCGCAAGCTGCTGCTAAAATAACATGGGCTTGTCTCTGTCTTTCCCTTAGGCGTGCATACTGACGCTTTAGTGCTCCAATGTCTAACGAAAGCCTGTCGCCTGCTCCGACGCGCTCTTCCCTCCGTGGAATTACCTATAATTATATAGCAAATTATTTGTTTATTCCCATTTTAAGCAGTAAATAAAACAGCTGTATAAGTATTACCGTTGCTAAAGCCATTTTATTTCCATCATCACTGGAGTCACCTTCGTCTTCTGAGTAGAACAAACGCAAGCCACGTTTGGTCATGGATTGCATCTGTAAATAAAAGTATAAATGAAGTAATAATAGTCAACCAAACGCGAAATATGTTAAGATAAGCGACACGCACATTTTCTTACTCATTTGTCTACTTTCTTTATATTGTATTATTTATAGTCAACATACTTATATTACAGCTAAGTTCAAAGGGGAGTGGTTAGGGAACAGCCTGTTAACGCTGCAGCTAACAACACCTGTAACAAGCGAAATACTAAAACACACATAACATTACGTTTACGACCATTATGAATATGGTAATATTTAAACCTTTCTGCAGACAGTAAAAGTGGGTAGTAATTATTAGTTATTTAAGACAAAATTGCAAGCAGTGTCACCGTGTGGTGGTGAAATAAGCACTTTTTAAAAGTCTGAAAACTTACCACAGAGTGCAACGGTGGGTGTTAGAGCGCGCCGCCACTATACGTAATTTGTGGTGTTAGTGAGGCACGGCTTGCTGCGCGCTTGCGGCGTTACCCTGTAGCGGTGCAGGCTTCGTAGTTGCGGCAGTTCGGGCGCGAAGACAAACGTTATGACGCGCGCTACGGGCTAATTAGGGTTCCGTAGCCTAAATCGTAGTAGTAGTAGTCATAAATCGTAAACCGCGATCAGATAATGGTGCGCAAGCCCGAATCGCACTTGGCCGGTTTTTTTAGGTGGTAGCCTAGCATAATCATGTAACTATCTATTCACTAAATTTTGAGTACTTACTACAGAGTGCTATGGCGGGTGGTAGTTAGGCACTTAGGGTGGCAAGGGCGGCATCTCCCTGTAGCGGTGTAGGCTATGAAGGCGCGGCAGCTCGGGCGCGGAGCCAAACGCTACGACGCGCGCTACAAGCTAGTTTTTTTTTCTTAGTTTCAGTACTTACCGCATAGTGTATCGGTGGGTGGAAGTTAGGCACGGCTTGGGCCGGCACAGGTGGCGTCGCCCTGTAGTGATACAGGCTACGTAGTCGCGGCAGCTCGGGCGCGGAGCTGAACGCTACGTCGCGCGCTACGAGCTAGTCTTTTTCTTTCTTAGTTTCAGTACTCACCGCATAGTGTAACGGCGGATGGTATTAAAGCACGGCTTGGGCCGGCACAGGCGGCGTCATCTCGTAGTGGTGGAGGCTACGTAGTCGCGGCAGCTTGGGCGCGGCAGCTTGGGCGCGGAGCCGAACGCTACGAGCTGGAATAAGCATATTGAAAAAAAAGTCTGAATAAGTACCGCAGAATGCAACGGTGGATGGTAGTTCGGTACGGCTTGGGGCGGCACAGGCGGCGTCACCCTGTAGCGGTGGAGACTACGTAGTCGCGGCAGCTCGGGCGCGGAGCCGAACGCTACGACGCGCGCTACGAGCCCCTCGCCCGCCTCCCACACTGCGCCTGCGCCGCCGCCCATACAGCTATAGAATTCGTCCGCTGAACGTGCTGATAGAATTCGGCTGGAATTTAGAAAAAAGCTTTTATTTCCTATTAAATTTTTAAGCAGTGTTAGAGTCACGTGATATACACCGTGACTTTTTAATTACCCGAGAAAACTAAAATTTGCTTTTATAAAAATATGTATATCCAGTAAGTAACACACAAATATTATAGCGTTCATACAAAAATACGAATGAGATAAAGAGAGACGCATGCATTCATTCAGACTCGCGCGGCACTCGCGCAGTCTCCCGCGCATGCGCGTCTGCTACGCCTAGTTAGTGCTAACGATTGTCAAGATCGCCAAGCATCGCGGGTTCGCATCCTGCACTAGCATTTAATAAACGTGATATCTGTTGATTTGTATGTCGTGGCCATTACGAAGTAATAAAAATAGCACTTTTCACGAGTTTTTTTTATCAACTTAATAAATTGTTAAGTTGATAAAAAACTTTTGATGGCGCGGGCGGGCGGGGGATGCGCGTGAGTCTCCACCCGCCCGTTCATTGATGAAGGGAGTGCTGGCCAGCTTCGAGCTTAGACGCGAGTTTGCCGAGTGAGAAAGAAACGTCTTTTGTCGGCAGGTTGTGCAATTTGTTTTCATTCATAGTTATTCCTTCCGTACGCTAATAATACGAGACCAAATTAGGTGGATTTTAGTTCCGTTAATGTTGGAATGATAATGATTACTATTTGAATTAGCAGGACTTTTATGGTGCATATTTTTTACGAAATGTTAGGGACCTTTTAAATAAATTTCTCATAAAAATATTTTTTTTTAATTTGCCAAATTCGATGTATATCGATATCTGAGTATGTTAGTTAATTTTTTCGGGTAATTAAAAATTCACGGTGTATATTTTATCGTAATTTCGCTACATTGGTTTTATTGAACGGAATTTAACTATTCCTGAACTCCTGATAAAAAAAAAACTAATTATTCTCCAAAGGCTAATTAATAGAAATCTTGGGTAGTTAGTGAGCAACCAACCATTTATAATGTTTTCATTCTAATTATCCTTGACCTTCAATTATATCTAAACAATTTCACGTCACACTATAACATTAGTCTAGCTAGATGACTACTACTAGGCCAGCTAGTTGTCATATCAAATGTATAGATAAACATACTCCTCTAGCATATCCCAAATAGCGAGGGCAGTGAGCAGCAAGACCTCGTTGCCGTCCAGCAGCACGAGGTCCCAGATCCTGAGCAAGGACTCCCGCGGCAGCCACGTCGCGTACAGGGTTAGGAACCATTGCATGGTGAACACGTCTGGCAGCGGGGGCTCCACACCGCCGCCTGGGGTAATAATATGTATATCTATGTACAGTCGCGGTCAGAAAATGTTTACCACCTTAAGGATCACAATTGCATGCACACATTTAGGCGACAAGTTATAAACATAGACTTAGGATTCGCTATATATCTATGGTTATAAATGCCTATTTCTTAATTTGATTGACCATAGATTATCTTTTTTCTAATGATATGACAATCATTCGCTCTAGGAGATGGACTGACATCAAGGTCATCATCAAGGTTTTATATATAGAAAATCTACTTAATGTAATATCAACAAATAAAGAAATGGGTTTCATCGTCAAAAGTGATCAATAATTATATTTGTTATTCTCGATGCTTCATTTTGCATAATAACTTTTGAAAGGTAATAAGTAACTTGATATAACATTTTAGACTTTAGTAAAAAAGTGTGATAAAGAATCTTATTAGGTACTAGCTTATTTTATTATGGCTATGTCTCAACAGTAATAAGCTACGGGTTAATACTCTGGGGAAATTGGGTCGATGTAGAGAATGTTTAAAATTAAAAAAAAATGCATCCGTGCTATTTGCAATGCCAGGTTTGACGACAGCTGTAGGCCACTGTTTAAGTCGCTTCAAATACTTCCTTTGCCTTCTCTGTACATAGAAGGGACAGGGACGTACACGTGTGCGTGTTTGTAGTCTCCCATCCAGAATATTGGAAAAAGCGAGTGTATGTTAACCAGAGACAAGCTAGGGCTAAATTTTTAATCGATTGTACCAGTCTCCTCGTGGCAAACAAATATATAAGAAAAACGTTTTTAATATGTGTATTGTATTGTTCAATAAGCTCCCAGACGAAATAAAAAAAATAAATGACAAAAAATCTTCCAAAACGATATTGACAAAATGGCTGTGGCAACATTGCTTCTATATTGTTAAGGAATTTTTGGAATATAAAAATAGTTAATTCGAATTTATAAATTTAATAACATTCCAATGAATATTATGATGAATTAAGCCAATATATAAATCAATAAACATTGTTATAACATTTCCCTGCCATTCTTTGGTTGAGTGCACTCTATCATAAATAATTCAAACACACCATCTCTTTTAAATAACACCATAGTTTAGTTTTTTTTTTATTGCTTAATACTTTAATAGTTAGTTGAACATACTCATAGCTTTACTTTAGTAAAGAGTTACTTCACAGTTTGCTATTGTCATATCTATGGAAGCATAACGCTACAAGTCATAAAAGCACATACATTAATTGTGGAGCTATAATGTCGCAATGACCAATGATGCTATGGTCGGGATGACAGAGGATAAAAAACCCCAACTTTAAGTATTGTATTATTACATATGTAACTCTCAAATAGTTCGTAACAATGTATATAAAGTTCCTACTAAACTATGAGCTATATAAGACAACATGTCCTTGATTACTGAAATAAATTTTACCATCAGATATTCTTTGTAAGTGGTCCATGTGATTAGCCAGACGTGGGAGGCGAAGCCGTAGCAGGTCTCTGAAGGCAGCCATGTCAGCTGACAACCCTCGAAGGTCATCAGCGAAGTAGCCCTCTGGGAGAACCGCCTCGACCAGGTATATCATAACCTGGAAATTCATACACAGAAGTCAGACCGATTCTAAAAACACTTTCCATCAATTCAATCTTGACTGAATTTATTTATACCTTTAAAGAATCAGCCTCAGATTTCTCCATAACTTCAAGAATAATAGCAGCTAACATATTGAACCCTTGGCAGTAACCGACTTCTTTGTTCCATCTAAAACAGAACAGACAATCATGAATACAAATGTGCAAGATCACGCTTATCGCTGCTAAGTGGGTCGGCTGATTAATGCGGCGAGACGGATATGTTTTGCTCAAGGACAGGAGGCCTACTACGAAAGTGTTTCGTTTGTTTGGACGTATTATTAACCAATCAAATTAAAATATCCAATTTGTATCAAACCATTGACAATTTATGAACTATTAAAAAAGGTCGGTACCCGTATTTTTTTTAAAATTAGCAATCAGTGCATTTATCGCCCGATTGCTTTGTTATTGTTTTTTGCTGTCAATTTGCGATTTGAAACCCAGAATTGGTCAATTTTTGCTATCGCATTGCTTTTTCAAGATACGGAATCAGGGTACGGGTTTTCTACAAGGCTAGTTTGAGTCTGTCATATTTTGTCAAAGGATTGATACACGGTTTTAATTTTAGTTTGTTAGGTTTAAACGTCCAAACGAACGATACATTTCCGTAGTAGGCCTCCAAATTTTAGACTAATATTCAAAGAGACAGTATTAGATTAGATGTATCTTTATATCTATTTATTTATACCCAATACTGAATTCTACATTGCATTCATAATGTACATTTGGGGGTTACATTTAAGAACAAGATGATTACGGACCCTGTCGTGCATCGCAAAAGTTATAATATTATTAGTGTTACATTTTATATACTTAAATTATTGGATGATTAGAACTAAGAATTACATTTTTAGAAAATAAATAAAAAACAATCTCAAAAGATGCCGCAAAAAATAAAGCCTTACTACAGAATCAGATCCGATTCAAAAATATTTCTGAAAATTTCACAACCTTTTCTGGATTTAGTCTAATAGAATGAGGAAAGTTCAATGTACCTTCTTATTTATGTACGAATATCTGTACATTGACTAATCTTCAATAACTCTTAGATGATCAAAAGTCTACAATGTTACAACAAGAGGCTTACCTCGCATAAGCTAACAGCACTCTTCGAAGCATCGCCTGATTTTCGCGTCCCTCCGTTCCACAAAACAGGGAGCACCCGGTTCGATGAAGATCCTATGAATAAACAATGAATAAATATACAACGTGAGAAGTAACGGAAATAGCTGTTTCTTATATTCACTTCAAACGGCAGAAGGCATAATGCTCTTCGTAAAGAACTACTTCTATTTGGATAGGCTAAACCCTATTTGAAATAAATTATGTCAGTGGGTCAAAACATAACGTAAGCGAACACGTTGATATGTCCATATCTTTCTACCCTTATAACGTCTAGAGTATCGTAAATCATGATGGTTTACAATTTTACTTCAGACGTGTACAAATTGACAGTTTCAAACTATTAGTAATATTAAGTAATGGGTAGTATGGGTTAAGCTATAACAGACAACAGGGGATATTAAGTATTCGGGGTACCTTATGTAAGTAAAGACATAGGTACATCAATAATCTCACCAATTTTGCTTTGCTTAGTTTGAGACTAGATGTCTCAAAGTAAGTCAAGCTTGCACCATGGTAACTAGATAACGAATAATCATACTTCGATACATTATAAACTTATATGACTCGATAATACATACACATAAACATACGATGCTCGTGCATCACACAACAAAATTCCCCTTGCGGGTTTCGAACTCGACTATACGCATACCAGACCGGACAATCGTCAAGTATAATAAATGATGATATTGTAGGTACCTTCAGAATCTGCGCACCCAGCTCTGTGTCATCGGGCTGTGCAGTGCCGCGGAAACAGGCACGCTCTGCTAACGCCCATTCCACGTTTCTTGAAGATAGGTGACGCTCTGCTAGCGTCAGCCATAGCTAAATACAAACATTTCATTTAACTATGTTACACATAAAATTATGAAAAGAACAGAAAATTAATTACGCTAGCTGTCTACTATTTCTACTACCTTGAAAAAATACGGCTTGTTATTTCCCTAACGTATTTTATGATTAATCGATAATATGAAAAATGATTTTTCTTTCCTCGAGTTTAAGATTTTCCGTAACAAATTAACTTCGTGGGTTGGCTGTGAAAACGTAACATTTCGCATTTATATTAGTTAGTAGGGAGTGTGGATTCACTTTCATCAGATAAATGAACAAGAAAAGAGTATCTATAGAGGAAAATCTAAATATATTTTTATTCTATAAATTATAGAATAAGTATATTAAGAAACAGCTTATATGATTTTTACTTTTAAACTTTTGCGTTGCATAATTTAAAACGCGATCATAATTTAGGTACAAAATGTTACCTCTTTTGCCTGACGTTTGAAAAACCACCAAACTGCGAAATCAGCGATTGCTGAACACCTTCTTGATTCGGGCACTAATCACTGGATTGAATTTCATCAAACGCAAGTTCTTTTCACGGATCGCCACTTTTATTCAAGAGTTGTGCGTGAAGCTATTGAAATCAAAAAGTATAAAAATTTTAATCGGTTAAGACGGTTTTAAATTATCCGCGACATGGAATCCAGTGATTAAAAATAGACAAACTCGTTTTGTTTCGCGATCGAGTTCTCACCTGAATACGGAAGCGGCGGTAAGTGTGCAGAATAGGGACACAGTGAGTGTAGTGTGTGACGGTACTTGGCGTGAAAATAATATTATGGGGGTAGATAAAGAATCTGCCTCTCATACGGAGTGAACACAGAACAGGGATCGGAGCGTAGCGAGTCTTACTTGTTCTGTGGGTGTGAATACATCGCTGTTCCAGTCAGCCTGTGACCACGGACGGTGTAACCCGATCGAAACGTCAGGCAAAAGAGGTAACATTTTGTACATTCCCGTTTCATTGAGTTTTATATGATTTTGTGTAAAGAAGGACGTTGCTAGCCCATAGCGTTAGTTATTGTATGTAGAGACCTAGAGACAATTTGAAAGCACAATCTAAGTAAATATTTATGTAACTAAAGTAAACATTTCTTTCCGGAATTTTTCGTTATTTATTATGAAATAGATATAAACGTAATACGAATAGGAAAGTCCTAAAGTTAAGCGACTTTCATCACCTGACTTCTATTTTGTAACTGCGATTTTATAAATAATTTATTATTCTCCAGACGGATGTTGTGAAACTCTAAATATATTATAGACCGTTTCTCCAATCTCCTTACGCAAATGAATGACGTCAAGGTAAACTTTGATCGCTACGAGGATTTTATCCCAGGGAGTTTTTTATGTAATTATGTAAATTGTTAAAATAAGTCAAAGGGTTTTATTTCAATAAGAGGACAACAATATTTACATAATCTACACATACCGTATAAATTAATTAATTTTGTATTTTTTTACACGTTATTGTCGTTTTATAGAAACCCATTGCGCGGAAATTTAAGCAGAATCAAAAAAATATATTAAAATGTGGGTTCTTTTGATTTTGAACCTTTTTTCTCAATTATAAAACGATAATAAAACTTGGCGTGACTATAGCACTAACAATCAACATTAGTTATAAGTAATCGCTTCCGCCTGTGTACGAGGCACGAGCTATGATCGTACCTACTTGTCTGCTGCGCCGTCAACGCTCTATAAAAACCAGTGATGACCCATGCATGGACACTGCACATGCACTGCGCACCGCCGGCACACAACGATAAACCCATACATGTTTATTGTATTGTATATAAATATAGCATTTCTCATAATAAATCAGACATCAACCGTCCGTGTTGGTTCTGCATTCAACTGAATGCTCTAAGGATCAGTCAAGTGATCGATCGATCTATACTACTCTGTCAAGAAAGTCCGGGAAAAGATTAATAATACACAAAATGTTAGTTATTCATCTAAATTTATTTAATCACCTTCAAAGTATGCTACTTCAGACGCGATACACTTACGCCAACGAATAATCCAATCATCAAAACATTTTTTAAACGCTTTTTCCGGAATCGAGTTCAGTTCTCGCCGCGAATTCTCCCTTATGTCTTCTACCGAATGAAACCGGGTGCCATGTAGTGGTAATTTGAGTTTAGGAAAAAGAAAGAAGTCGGCTGGAGCCATATCTGGGTAAGGTGGCTGCTCGATGGTATTTGTTGAGTTTTTGGTCAAAAATTCGTTTCACAATGATGGCCTTGTGGGAAGGCGCATTATCGTGGTGCAAAATCCAAGAATTTTCATTCCCCCAATCTGGCCTTTTTCGTCTAATTTGCTCTCTTAAGCGTAAAACGCCGCATTACGCTTTAATAATACTCTTTTTTATCGTTTGACCTTCTGGAAAGAATTCTGAGTGCACAACACCGAGACATTCAAAGAAAACAGTCAACATGACTTTGACTTTCGATCGAGTTTGGCGCAGTTTCTTCGGTTTCGGTTCAGTTGGAAGGGGTCACTCCGAAGCTTGTTGACTAGTTTGCATGTCAAACTCGTAAACCGACGTCTCGTCACTAGTAACAATGCGTTTCATGAATGTTGGGTCGGAATTGACTCGTTCTAGCATGTCTAACATGTTTCATACCCAATTGATTATTTTAAATGGTACGAATCGACTCGTGTGACACAGAAAGTTCGACGGCTAGCTCTCTCAAACTAAAATGAGGATTTTTAGTCACTATTTCCTTCACTTTTGCGATGTTATCGTTGATGGCCTACCAGAGCGAGGCAAATCTTCCATCACATATCGACCGCTTTTGAACGCTTTGTGCCACTCATAAACACGTGTTTTTAATAAAGTCGATTCACCGTAAGCCTTCTGTAACATTTTCAGAGACTCCGAACACGAAATCCCATTGGCGATGCAAAATTTAAGACAAACTATTTGTTCGATGTTTTTGTCCATTATGAAATTCGCAATACACACTAGATATGGTATAACTAAAAACAATACTGTATTTAATCTAATTATCAGATGTAACTCAAACTCCGCGCCAAAATGAAAAACAGTTGTGCCAATCTAACAACAACAAAAAAAAAAAAAAATTGAATTTGGAACCATAAACAAATTATCAATTCCCGAAACTTTTTTGACAGAATGTAAGTATACCTTTCTCCGAAAGTGGTGCGGGACGCCGGCGGGCAGGCGCGCGACTAGCCGCATCGCGTGCAGCCACTCGGCGTACCCGCCCTCGCCGGGGCCCTCGCTGCCCGGCGCCACGCCGAACCGCGCGCCTGGCTCGCCCGCTGGAGACAATAGTGTTACAGTGTACAGTCTTTATTAGCTTTTGCACATAAGCCTCAGCCGTAGAACGCGACAGCGAGAGGCCATGGGCAGTTTGTAGGATGCGACTTCTCGTAACAATGATTTAATTTGTTTGTAATTATTCTGTGTTATATCACTGTAAGGTTTACCATAAACCAAGTTTGCTCTCATTTCACTGCGAAGTGGCTAACAATATTTTTATTCTTGTCTGATATAAGTACATATGTGAACACTCCACCGTAGGTATCGTTTCTCAAAACGCACGAGTAGAAAGTTAGGTTTAGGCTTTCGTTATCTACTTTGTAAAGAAAAATGCTTACCAGTACAAACAGCACTTTATCCGCCTGAAATTTGTACTTAATAAACTAGGTTGATAAACATCGTCATCATATTAACTCTGCTTACGTGAACGGCGAAAATAACGTTTCGTAGCAAATTATATTCTAATACCTACATCGCCAGAGTAATGATAAGTAAGCTTTTCATTTATTAAATGCATATCAACAAAGAACCGATTGCACCAATAAACACATGCATTTAACTATCGAAATTTGTATAACATTTGCCTTTGCATTTGCAAAAAATCAACTAAGTACTTCTTTCTACGTTGTCCTTGAAACAAAATATCACTTTATTAACTTCTAGTATATCTAGCAACTAACCATGAAGACTTTTAACAAACGAAGTAGCCTAAGAAAGTCGAAGGTCAAGTAAGTGTTGGGCAGTTGGCACAAAATATATATATAATTTATACGATTGTATATATGCTACGCGTCTAATGCTACGCAGCTTCGTAGTTCGTAGCAGTCATTGTGACTTTTGATTCACTTGAAGAAAATAGGTAGGTACTATAGTACCTAACCTAAAATATCTATGGATAGAATCTTAAGTTAGAAAAATATTTCCTTAATTTAAATTTGACTACGGTAGGTTGAAATCAGTGAACAATTTATGAGAGCGCCAATTGACATAACATTATTGAGCAATTTTGATCCTTATTTTATTTTCTGACATTCCAAGCATTTGACGTAAGAGCTCTAACTGAATATAAATGAGATATTCATTGAATTCATTGTAAGCGAGGGACATGTGACTATTCTGCTTGTGAGGCTTCACGTTTTTTATATAACTGCTATAAATACCTGAGCTGGCCCTCGACGAACTTGCCAAGTTCCTGAGGGAGTTTAGGATAGCACTCATCTGTTTTGCACGAGGTACGCATTGGACAATAAACGCATATCTTTAGAACTGCACCAGGCACCGTGTAAACGACCTGACAGTTCACGCCGATGCAGTGTCACTGCGGTTCGACGTTCGAACCATATTCAGGTAACGCACGAGCTTTTTTTGTCACATATAGAGTAGATAAATCACTGCGTAACATTAAGAAAACAAAGCGGATATGTGGATAATCGTGTGCCATATTTCGAAAGCATTTGAGACTGCGTAGTCGACCAGCTGATGTGGTGTTTACAAGGGAAGTCGCGAAAGGAGCGGTGGGGTGGCCGGCCTGTACTACTGCACAGCATGCGATTCGAATCGACGGCGATTCGAGGGCGCCGGGGAGGTAGAGAATAGAGGCTTTTGTCATGTTAAGATATCAAGGAGCGTTTCGTAGTGGCAGCACCGGGGCATGCGCCGTGGGGCGCCGTCGCGTCTGTGTGTGTTGCGTATCGATTTGGTGCCGCTGTGTACGTCAGTGTCCGATACAAATAGACGGGAATAGCACCTTGCGGCCAGTTTCCTTTATGTGCGTAAAGCTATTTTGAACCTCTATGAATGAAACTGTTGTAGCAGTTTATATTTTGTTATATAATAATGACGCATTAAGATGTTGCACAATATTGTATAATTCTTATCTAAAATTCATTTAGCAATGTATGGCTATACGTAAACTTATTTTTTAAGTCGATTTTCTTACAAGAGAACGAGTCTGTAAGTAGGTATAATGATTTAGACAGAGACCTAACTGTGCGTGAAAACGTATAAACTTATGATAAAAACCGAAACATGTCAGCTTGATAAATGATTAAATTTGCTATAAGGAATTGGTAACGTATACGTACCATTTCAATTTTTAATATAACTACGGTCGAAATACCTATTGGTTCAAATAACAAACGATCGTTTCACATATGTTTAAAATAACTAAAGAAATCCATAACGGAGAATTCATCTACGTTCAATTCAACTACAGTTAACTTACCTACGGTCGATTGAACTAATGGACGACTCATCTACGGTTCATCAATACTGTGCGCCGCGCTACATTATTTAATGAATAAGGGTAGGGCCTATAGTTTATTAATACTGCGCGCTGGATTGATCTGGTTTAGGTTAGGTTAGAACAGTGACCACACAAAGCGCGATGGCGAGCGAACGGAGCGAGCAGAGCGAGCGTAGAGAGAGTGCCGCGGCAACGGCCACCGAGCACTAAATTACAATTTTAGTTGAAAAAAATTGACATTGTAAGCACAAAATGTGCCATTACCACTTCAGAAATAAATCCAGTGCGCAGTTATGAATTAACTATAGGCGCTAGCTACCCTCGTTTTAGCAAGTAATCAAAAGCAGCGCAAAGTATTGATAAGGTAGGCGAGTCGTCCAATAGGTATTTCGTACGTAGTTGAAACAACCAATATATTAAACAAACATTAGACGAATAGTCCGTTAGCTCAGTTTATTTTAGTTCAATCAAAAATAGGTGAGTTGAACAGTAGTCGAGTCGTCCAATATGTGTTATGAATGAACTTATGTGAATCGACCGTAGTTATATTGAATGTTGTTGTAATAGTACGTAAGTGATTTCACTTATTCACGTAGCCTTATCCTACTCAGTTTAATAGATATTCTTAGAAAATAATGGGCTATCGTTACCTAAATAAGTAAGTATTTTCTAATGAGTAAAAGTACCTCAAAATCCGCACTGAAGATCTTAATACCTAAACGACGTTGCAGATAATCAAAACAAGGAAATGGACGTAACAAAAATTATAAAAACATTACTGTAAAGTAAAATACTTAGATGGCGTAGGAGCACCGTGAACGCGGCACATAGCCGCTTCTGCTGCCTCCTTAATCGATCTCTTGCTCGAACGCACCTGGACAACTTTTCCCCCGTTGCCTGTAACCTTGTTTCCCACTCTTCTGTTTGTCGACGAAGCTCATTTATCCCTAGAACATTAAGACATAGTTAGCACATCAGTTGCTTTACAAATCAATTAACACATTTTACATTGCTACTCCACACAGTCTATCAAAGATAATGCTTCAAAAGGTCCCTGGGCAGTCAAAGTCACTGAAAATATAATCAGAGATATTAATAGCGACGTTTTACCTGAAAATAAAACGTTTATTAAACATACTTACCTTATTCAAAGCCTTTTACATGAGAGTAGCATCCGCGTTTCCGGTTCGATTAGTAGACATGACTCGTGGTCTGCCCACGTGACCCACGTTTCCGCAGCCCACCACCGCAGCTATGCAACACTAGCGCCACCACAGGCAGCTCGAAGGATTGTTCGATATTCGTGTCATTGCGTTTTATTGTCACCAGGCAGGTTTAAAAAGCAGGCTTTGAATAAGGTACGTATGTTTAATAAACGTTTTATTTTTCGGTAAAACGTTGCTATTAAACAGTACTGTACCGTTATTCAAAGCATTTTACATAAGAGGCGTGTTTATTATCGCCTGGTGGCGCTGTGTACTATTTAGTCGCCATTGTGATCAATAATAATAAAATATGATGATATTATCTAAGCTCAATAATTAGCTTTTACAATTGCATTATGAATGCAAGCCACTGAAAATATAGTATTAATTTGTATAACTGTGTATCCTTAGCTTCCTAGAAACTAATTTTTTGGACTTATTGTACAATACATCCAGTTGCTGGTGTGAAATGTGTTAATTTTTGCATAAGTGCAGTCAAACATTACCAATGTGTTAGTTACTATAAGCCTATTAGTTGTCATTCAGACTAATAAAACAGCGGTTTGTGTATATTTCTAAAATATTGTTGACCAATTAAACTAAGCATGTTTGACAGGTCAAGCACATCTTCTTTGCCCGTATGATCTTACGCAGAAGCTTATATAATAACCCGGATAGCAGGCTTAGCTATGAACTCGGGACCACAGAGGTGGCGATCTGGCATGCTCGCCTATCGGCTACGGCACCCTCGGATTATCAAAAATATTTTTAGTCTATACTTGGTTAAAAATAAACAGTTTATGAATTAACTTTGCAACTATTTGCTGCTAAGTTATAATGAAGCTCGCCTTTAAACTGATATGGTTTGAGATAGTAAATGATATTGCGCTGTGATTAGGCACTGTCTAGAATGCAGTGATATAAGTTTAAGACAGAGCATAAAGTCAAGTAAGCTTGATTCATAAATTAATGCTGTAGGTTTTTGCTACGATGGCAGGTAGCTCGGAGGCTTAGCAAAAATTAAGTGCACTATTAAAGTACTAAATGTTTTTTTCTATTGCACAAGATCAGCAGCGCGTAGGTTTGCCTTAAGTTTCGCATAGGATGTTCAACTATCCCACATAGCACAATACGAGTGTAAACTGGTACCAGTTCCATGCCAGTTGCACACATGAACACCTGTCATACCGATACACTCATTACATTTCAATCGTGTGTTCTGCTCATGAAATTTTCTATTGTAATATTAGGTATGTTACTTTTTGAGTGAAGGTGTTTTGCCATATGGCTCAGATTCCAAAGATAAGAATTTGAAGTATAAAATTTCTCTGTGTTGTTCATCATTCAGTAAGCTAGTATAATAGTTATAATTTAGCGTTACGACTAGTTTAATAACCCGTTTTCGCTATTTTAAACACAAAGTGTATAGAAATGGCTGAAATTGGCATGACTAAGTAATCGAATGCGATTACAAATGAAAATGTACTTCACGTACGTATATCAAAACACCTACATACAAGCGCTGTCTTAATGCTGAAAGCGTGTTAATCCAACTAAAGTAAATAACGACGCAGCTCATTTGCAAGCTACAACATTTGATTCCTGGTTTATAGCACCAAGTTTTACAAAAAGAAAATGTTTCACAGAACGCGGCGAAATACATCGTCAGACAGATTGTACAACGGTAGGTATGTGATAATAGAATGTGATTTTCTATTTTGTGTTCTTCTGTTTGCGACGAAAATCCAAAAGCTACTCAATAAATAAGTCGATGTTTTGGTTTACATCGCATTTTGCCATTCAGCAACAACAGTTGTGTCAGACGATCACAACGGCGAGTATGTAATACTACCCACACTTTTTGTTTGTTGTAGTTGAAATGGCAAAAGAATGCAATAGCTACTTTCCTAAATAAAATTGCCAAAAATCATTTATGTAACATGAAGTAGTTGTTACGTAAGTAGGTATAACTATTACTACCAGAAAATTCGGAAACAATTCTTATTAATTAGGTTTGGATCTGATTAATTTTGCATATGTTGGGAGTGAGACTTTAAGATTGTCTGTGGAGATTCTATCCACAATCAAGCTAGACTAGATCTGTCTGTTAAGTCGACTGATCTCAACTGACGTCAATCAACATCATTACAACACGGATGTTGAGCGTGGGCGAAAGATGCGCAGAAGACCATTACGATTATGTGATTGGGTAACGCACACGCATCTTTATGATGATCGTTTCGTGAAATCGCAGAGCGATCCCCACTCTTTGCCCCAGCGCTTAACATGTAGGTATTACAAGTTTTATCTAAGAAACGGGATTACGGGACACGCTACATGGTCTTAATCTGCAGCAAACGATGAATATTAAATTGCATTAGTGTGCAACTATTTACAATTTTACAGTATGTATGGTACCTATGTGGTGTGGGTATCCGCACATTGTTATGCTACAGTTCGTACCCGAATAAATCAGTGTGGTGTCTTCAGCAAGTAGAGGTAGTAATTGCATTTTGCCTTTACGTCATCTTACAGTATCGATGAAAAGCTTTGCACATTAGATGTTACACCTGGCTTATAAAGCTCGAAAGTATCCATGATTATCTTTGATCTTGTTTGATAAAAATGTCCGCAACTGGGGGTTTCATACTACGGTATGGTCAACTTCGAATAAATAGCGATTTATTCATGAAATTAAGAACCACGGTGTCATAATAGCATGACTACTTTTAAAGGCGGGGTAGACTTCCATATGTTTATTGACCGGCCTAGATGTTTTGATATCTACCTTATAGATATAAGAGGGTGTAATACCTCTGAGGTATTACACCCTTTGTAAATAGGCAGGGTTTTGAGTTTACCAGAAGGAAGTCGTACTGCCGTTAAAAGATGCATGTGCTACGATCTCTCAGCTCTGAACAGTCCAATTTGTTAATGATGCTTGTTCGCGCTGCGCGTACAAGCATCATTAACAAATTGGACTGTTATCGTAGCTGCGGCAGCTACGATAATCGAGGATGGTGACGCGGGGCGCAGGAGAAACGTTCAGAGGAATGTTTAGAGGGCAGCAGGTCATTGCGAAAACTTGTAATTGAACAGCGACCACGCATTAATTGCCTATTGGTCGAGGGTAAACAAAAATATCATTTTTGTTATCTGGGTTGTTTGTAAAAAGTACGGCATTATTAGAACACGACCGTGATCATAGGTGTAAAATCTAAGTCTATTGGTTTTGTACTTTAAAATCAGATCTGTCGAGTCTTTTGATATAGAAAAAAGCTGGGAGTGCGCTCCGCTGCTTTTAGCATATTTTGTGCCAATAGTACGAGTATACATATTAAAACATGTCTGAAGTTTATCCTGCCCCTCTAGCATGAGCAACAAAACATGATATGATACGATATGATATAGCGATTTATCGCATATTTTTTGTCAAAATATGAACTTTTATCAAAAAAGCGAGCATAACCGTGACGTCGCCGGCACGGACATGCTTACTGTTTCAATAAAAGTTCAAGTTGGCGGCTATGTTGTCATATTTTTTAAGTAAATAGGCGACAAATCGCTATATCATATCGTGTTTTGTTGATCGTGCTAGAGGGGCAGATCTAGGTTGCAAAAATAATTAAAAGGTTAAATAATATCATATTAATCCTTTTAAGTAAGAGCTCGTTTCTACTCACTGTACTGGTCAGTACCTATGACAAATGGCAACGTTAAGCCAGACCTTAAGTTAATCTCCTATCCCGATGGGATTAGGGAGATTAATTAAATTACAAAAGTTTTAAATTTTCACAGGGATGTGCTTTAGTATTGTAAGTAGTAAAAGTAACGGCTACTTTACGACGTCATGACATTAAGTCAGATTATAATAATTGAATATCCTATCCCAGTGGGATAAGGAGGATTATACTCTTTTATTTTTAACGTTTAGAGGATATGGGACGGTGCCCTAGTGTCCCCATTCCAACGGAAAAATAAAGTTGGGTGGTAGTACGGCATGACTGTAGCGGCTACAGTGTAGACAGACCGTCATTTGATCTCCTATGCTGGCTGGATAAGGGAGATTTTAGCTTCTTATTCTCCATCGGCGGAGGTATAGTCATCGCCGAGCAATATACTTTCAACGTTTTGAAAACGTATGGTGGTGCGCTAGTTCCCTTATTTCAACGGAAGAGTAAAATAGGTATTTGATCTCCTATCCCGACGGGATAAGGAAGATAAGATTTTGGCTTCTTAACCTTAATCGTCGGAAGTTTCGAGACTTACCTGGTTGGTTTGGATTTCATCGTCGAGCAATATACTTTCAACGTTTTAAAACGTAGGGTGGTGCCCTAGTTTCCTCATTTCAACGGAGGAGTAAAATAGGCATTGATCTTCTATCCCGGCGGTATAAGGAAGATAAGATTTTTTTGCTTTTTTACCTTGATCATCGGAAGTTTCGAGACTTAGGTACCTAGTTGGTTTGGATTTCATCGACGAACAATATACTTTCAACGTTTTGAAAACGTAGGGTGGTGCCCTAGTTTCCTTATGTCAACGGAAGAGTAAAGTAGGTATTTGATCTCCTATCCTGGTGGGATAAGAGAGATTAGTCGTTTGCTCCTTATACTCCGTCACTTGCAAGACATACTTCGATGGTTTTGATTTCAATGGGATGCAATACATTTTCAACGTTTCGAGAATTTAGGGCGGAGCCCTGACATTCTCATACCGACGAAAAAGCATAGTAGGTAGCTCTTATCCCGGTGAGATAAAGGAGAGCAGGTTATGCTAGTCATCTATGAACTGGGTCCCGTAACGTTAACAAATTCGGTATTTCCACATATTTGTTCTACCATGTTGGTTGTTCGAATATTATTCTTGCACAAATAGGGTAGGACAAGCTTTATCCCCTTAACTTCAACTGAAAGAAAGGTTAATCCACGAAAAGAGGATACGTGAGCATGCATGTAGTTCCTTGCTCATTTCTGCTTAATGCAATAAAAATATTCACTAAATGATAATTAGGTTTTCTAAATTGTACTCACTCAATAATACAAGCCTTACTAGTTGCAATTACTCGATACAGAACCTTGCATGTTTCACTTTTCATTTTGTTTTTCGTATCCTTCTTCCAGGTTCCCTGATGTTCTTCTTGCACGCGGACAGACCTATATTTTCTAAAAACGTACACTTCTCTAATGGAAAAAACCGTTAAAATATATATATTAAAGTGAGTAGATTGAGAACAATCTATCTCCGAACGGTAACACCGTTTTCCTTCTAAAAATTCACAGACTCATCTTACGATATTCAAGAAGAAAATTCATATATTTTCAAAGTACCTAAGTAGATTGAAACCAATCTATCTAACAATGGTTTAAAAACCAAAAAAAAACTGAAAACTTACTTGGTGTTAGAAATAATTACCAATAACCTGTCGACGCCGTTATTATTGTACGGCTTAAAGTAAAGATAAAACTTACTCCTTGAGCAAAGTAGTCACTAGTACCAGTGAGACGGCTCCAAACTAGCGAAGCTGTTCTGCGATCGTCTTGAACGAAAACTAAAACGCCAAAGACACGAATATCGAACAATTCTTCGAGTTGCCTGTGGTGGCGCTAGTGTTGCATAGCTGCGGTGGCGGTCTGCGGAAACGTGGGTCACGTGGGCAGACCACGAGTCACGTCTAGTACTCGAACCGGAAACGCGGATGCTACTCTCATGTAAAATGCTTTGAATACCGGTACAGTACTGTTTAATAAAGAGAGGGCGGACGGGTGAAGCGAGGCCCGAACTCACTGCGATATAAGAAACGACAGGTATTGTGATAAAAACATAACGTTGGTTGTTATTTTAAAAATAATAAAACATAAACAGAACGGCGTTTTAAAAGCAACCTTAATATCATATCGCAACAAGACATCTATAAATGAGTAATGAATATCATCAAAATTTTGGTTTAGTGCCTTCTTAGTTTACTCCGTAATTAAGCACTTTTTACTTATGTGACCGTGTCTATTTTAAATGTGTCAAGGACTATCGGTCTTTAGGCAAGCTTTTTAAAATTAAGTATTTATTTTAATGAAGACTAAAATTTATAGATTCAGGCGTTACTTTGCGCCTCGGCTTAAGCCTCGGCTGCGCTTCGACGACGTAAACTCTCCTAAACATGCCACGTGAAGTGGCGAAACGCGTGTCGAGGTTTTTATATCGGTGTTGAGTACTAACTTTTGCATTCATCTGTACCTATCGCATGCATTTTGAGGGAAAGAGGGCGGTGCTCTTTGCATGTGCTTGTGTTTGTCTTTAGATTGTGGGTTACAGGTGGTGTGATTGGGGGCCTATGCCGGCTAATAATGACATTTTCATAATTATTTCATGAGGACTACTTTTTGACGTGGTTTACGTACCTAGAGCTTCCAGATAGTTGCGTTCAATCGCATCTGTTTGTTCACAAATTGATTGTGACGAGGTCACTGATCCGACTGATATCGATCTGTTATCAAAGTTATGGAATTTAATTAGATACTTTTTTATCTACTTACTTACTTTGTACTTGTAAACACTGAATATTTTTAGGATTTACATATTTAGCTACAAAATGTGGCTTCGCGAACGTTAATGGCGTAATTTAATAGGTCTATTAGGTAGGTGTCTATTTTGTATAAAGGTTATGGAAATGGAATCCTGTTTTCTAACTATTGTTTTTGCACATCAATTAATTGATTGAAACACTAAAGATTTCTGTAGTATGATATATTGGAATACCTTACCCACGACTGTAATACGTAGCGCTGTTGCTGCTCCAGTCCCGTTGATCAGCGTAGAGCTCCTCTAGTAACTCTTCGATGAGTTCCTTTACATCCCTTTTCTGAAGATTTTAAAACGTATGTTTGTACGTAATAAGTGACTCAATTGTATCAACATATCTGCTTTCAATCGATCGAGGCTTAATATTTGTAAATCCAAAAAAACCCCGTTTAGGTTCCATATTTCATGAATATGTATTGCCACAATAGAGGCTCTGAATTCAAAATTAAGTAAGTATTCGCTGAACGATAAGGTTAACAAACAGTAATAATATTAATGATCAGAGGGCAGTTTTCTGATCGATCCATTATCTATGAATCTTTAGATCGAGTACAGAAGTAAGAATACTTAGGTAAGTATGGGTTTACTGACCTGCGTGTTGTTTTTAATTGGAGGCGGTGGCACGAAAGGTTTCCTCGCGATGCGCTTTAAATCCGGCACCTTTATTATCTTTGTTTTCTTCACTGGTTTAGGTTTTTCAGTCACGAGCGGTGTGAAATCTAACTCGAACCGCACTACTTTTAAATTTATGGGTTGCTGAATGTTAATTGTTTGCATTTTGTTAACTTTGAAATTGTTTGATAATTTTTGGTAAACACGTCTAAATTGACATAAATGTAACTTTGATTTTGTCAAACGTTTTTTTTATACAAACGTTGCGGACTTGAAATTTCAAACTAGTTATAGTTGTGTTCAATACAGCTCTGTTATAAGCTTTGGAGCATTGTTTGGAGTTTAAAGTGAAATGATAAGGGGCAATGCGATGGGTAATGTTGCGAGGCGGTGGGGGACTGATAATCACCCACTCACTATTGCCGGTTGCCTCCTGATACTGTTGATAAAGGCTAATAAATTCAGTCGAATGCATGCCCAATGAGTTAAGCCTAGGTGTACACTGAAGTTTCAACATTTTTATTGTTGTAGGAACAATTTGTGTTAACTATTGGTTTTGACTTTTGCATTACCGAAAAGCGTTATCCTTTGAATGCCTTTGTTCTCTTAAAGTATTTAAAATGAATTCATCTTATTTATTCCCATTAAAGTAAATATTTCTCTATTTTTGAACAGAGTGTTTTACAAAATAGGCCAACGCACACGCAATACATATGTAAGATGATTTAATAGTTCAGCTATAACAACCTTTCATATGCGGTTAAAATCGAAATGGGTATATTATTTCCCTATAAAAATAATATGAAGGAACTAAGAAGTTTTTTAAAATGGCACATATATTTTTGATTGTAATGCTGTTCCTCAAGAAAAAGTTTTGTAAACTTTGTTGTATTTGGGCACCAAAATCAGTCCCCCTAAGAAGTTTTGCGTAGTTGGGGTCTCACGTTGTATACAGACAGCTCAGGGCTTTTTAACCGTTATCTAGTCATGAACCCATTTCACAATTTTAAAAATCCTGCGGACCCTTTCCGAAAAGTTAAATAGGGATTTAACTTTTACAATCTGTTATTCTTTATATTTAAGCTTTACATGCGTGCTTTACATTGTGCCGTTTGGTGCCGGCACGTTAAAAGAATTGCACCACCCCTTCTCTTCCTATGGGTGTCGTAAGAGGCGACTACAGGAGAACCGCCATAAGAAGACGGGCATTAGCGTCTCCTCTTTACCATTGGCCAAACTGCAATCGCCAACCCGCCTGCCAAGCGTGGCGATTATGGCAAAATCCTCCTTTTGGAGAGGCCTGTGTTCAGCAGTGGACTTATATAGGCTGGTGATGAAGCTTTACATACGTTACGTATAGTTAGTGTCTAGTGTACGGTTATGTTGGGTTGGATCTGTGGTGGTTGAGAAGTCGCCGCCCAGCCAGCCACTTAATTTAGGGAGTCCCAAATTATACCTGCTGGCGTCTGCACGATAGTAGGTATGCGTATAAGGCATTATCCTCCACGGAAAAAAAAGGTAGGCTGGCTATGATAATGGACCGCCGACGCTTTTTTCCTGACCCAGATTAAGGAACCCTGTTACAGAAGCTGATTTTTTTGCTTGTACAACAACTGTATCTACGAGCCGTACATTGAAACCTCATAAAAATACTTCGTAAAAACTGAAGTCATCGGGTTTATACTGGATCCCTGCCCAGTGAAAGAGTTTAGAGTCCTTAACCCAGTACAAAACAATAATAGTTTTTGCTATCAGTGTAGGCCGTTCCTAATAAGAATAGTTAGGTACTGATCCGATAAGGCTATTTGTTTATAGGTTACTTTAATTATTGTGCAGATTAAATATTGTTTCATAAAACTTATTAGCACAAATTAATATGCATTTCTGTAAATTAAAAACCAAAGAGTAAATTAAAACTACAAGGTTATTTTTAGTTAATATACAAAACTTTAAAACCTGATTTTGGTGTTTGCTTTAGATTTTACCGACGAACGCTTAAATTGTGTATAACTAAAGAAGATATTCCCAGTATATTTTTATTTAGTGTGGTCATTATCTACCCTATACGCACAATCGTAAGAGCTGATCGGTCATTTACGCCGCGCCGCTATACGTAATTTGTGCATTTACTAAGGCTAAATTACTTCTTTAGAGATCTTGATGTTGGTCCATCATTAAAAAGTGGCTGTGTTTAAGCACTTAAATCAGCCCTTAGACATTTTTGCCATTTAAAAATAATAAATAAGCGGAATAAATAGTACGAGAGTGGAAATAAAATGATTTCCTAATCATCATATTCTACTACGAGTAAAACCGACTTTTAGGATGATACATACGTATCATGTGTACTTAGAGCATGAGCAGTTGGTTAAATGCTCTAATGCTACGGCCACACTACCTTAATAGGGTAATAATTATGGTTATGGCCTTATAATTATTTGAAACAAACGATTTATGGCCATAATTTTACAATATAAATCAATATGGCTTATGCATAGATGTAGTAATTCACGTAGTACATATAAATTCCTTGGGCATATGACGGTAGGCAATAGCTCCAGTGGCGGTCTTTTTCGCTTATCAAAGACGATTACCGCGGTAATTTTTGCGTGAAGTGGCCATACTACTGTTTGTTCAGTGTGTGTGCGACATGAGCTCGACTGAAAAGCAGTGCAGGGCCATAACCATGAACTCTTAAAACAATCTCAAAGTTGTCAAATCTGTCAATTTTGGTACGTCATTTCATACAAAATTTGACAGAAATGATAATGTTTGACAGATTTGTGATTGTTTTAACAGTTCATGGTTATGGCCCTGATCGATATGGAGTGGTCAAATGAAAGTGTGCTCAAATTTTTAAGAAAAGCTTATGTCGATTTAGTTTTGTAATAATGTAAAAGATTCATGTTAAATACTAATTGACAGCCAAAAAGTACAGTACCGCCGCCACTTAAGCCTCCATCTTAAAAAATGACATATTTATTGCCTAGTTGATTGCCATATCTCGGTAATTTTTAGTGTAATCACACCACTTATGGCGTTAATTTGGGCAGTAATTTAATTTAACGGTAAGGTAGTGTGGCCGTAGCATAAACATGTGTATAATCAACATAAACATGGTATCTATGGAAGTCGCAATCTGATTAATAGACAACAATTTATGTTGTCAAGGATACCTTGCAGTTGTTTGGAGGGTTTTGTCAAGTATTGTATTTTGGGGCTTTTTCCAACTTTTATCTTGATTTTTCTTTTTTATATTTCGTTTTGGCCATGAATGAGAATGCAATTGTTGATCCAAAAGATCCGACGCCGCAAAACATGCGGCCAGGTTTCTGCTCCGCAACCTGTACTGATAGAGCCAGTCTTCAGCAGGAAATAAAGAAACCTGAGCTGAAGACCTCGGATTTCTTTGCTACATGTAACCTTCCGAAGAGGTTCGAACATCCCCGTGAGTACCTACTGCTACAGACAATATCGTTGTCAATTGCTGTTAAGTGCTACTGCAAAAACCGTTAATGCCATTATTATTTATTAAATGGCAATAATAACCCAAAATAAATAAAGTTTAAAACCTGTAAAGTTCAAAGCCTGCCTAATTATGTAAGTTTCAGTTAAAAACAGTATACTTAATTATGCACACACGGCTCACCTCAAGCACATACCTCAAGCCATAAGGACCGCTGAAACATTTTAGATAGAATAAATAAAATGAATTAAACTGAATTTAGTCCCGTTTTAGCTAAGTTAACAAAAGCTTTGCAGTTATAATGTTTACTCAATAGTTCCAACAAGTATAAGAACCTTATTATTCTAAAGCCACAGACCAACAGTTCCTATTGCTTTTGTTTAGGGTTCGCTGTAAACAAAGATCAGTGAACAAATAGAGTTAATCTTGCTCAAGAGCGCAAACACAAGTTTAACTGCTTTTCAGAGTTGAAACAACTTCAGGTTAGAACAACTTATCGTGTCAGTGAACCCCAGTGGATCAGCTCATGCGGGTCATGAGTAGATCGATATCCGGCTAACTTGTTTTATTAGCTCTAAATTATAGGGGGTTTAAAGAAACTGTTCTTTTTTTGTGTTTATAATAATTCTAGCTCAACTCTTTTAGGTCAACAAGGTCTACTTCGGTACAGTCAGAATAAATTTGTCGGTAAAAGTCGAATGCATTTCTTGCTAGATACTACTAAAGTGCTCAATTAAGGTCCCATGATTTTGTGTGATTTGATTTATTTATTTTTGTTTGGTTCTTGTAAAAAAATCAGCAACTACAATAGATGCATATTATCTTATATCCTGCGACTTTGCTCGCGTGGTCTTTAGTTTATTCAATATATACCACAGAAACATTTAACTGGGATAAAAAATATCCTATATGTTAATTCAGATCATATTCTAAATCATATTTTATATCTGTACAAAATTTCATCTTAGTCCGCGCAGCCGTTACGAACATCTAAACATCATCACAAACTTTCGCATTTATAATGTTACTTAGCAGGATATAGACTACTATATACAGGGTGTAAAAAAGGGCGAAATAAAATTTAAAGGACGTGTAGAGTAGTAAATGTCTAGTTCCTATGCAAAACCACAAACTCGTGCGAGTATAAATTACTGAGTAAATGTATGATAAAGTTTTAACAAAAACTTATCGGTGACAACCTTAGCGCATCAGCTGATCGTGCGGCGGGCGAGGGTTGCGGACAGGGGTTCGCTATCGAATGACAACAGATTCAGGGTTGTCAACACTTTCGGTAAAAAAACAATTTATTTACTTAGTATGGGAAAAAAAGTTGTTTATTTTTAACTAAAACTTTTACTACTTAATGTTCACATTACATACATACATACCCTTAAATATTATTTCGCCTTTTTGTTACACCCTGTATATACTATAATTTGCTATCACTATAATTTTCTGCCGACGGATTACAGTTGTAAATCAAATTACTTACACCAATATTTCTATTACCTAACATAGAGCCGTCAGTAACTAATTTCCTTACCATCGTTCTAATGGCTATGAAAAACCTATATAACGGAATGTTATCGCCAATACCGTTGCTTGTAATTTATTACTTATGACTTAAATTAATTATTAGTATCTTATAAAAATATTTTAAACGCAAATTGTAAAAGGAAAGTTTTGGAAGGGCGACTTTTTGTATTATTATATTGATCATCTACAATCCCTTAAACTGTTTGACACTTTTTAATTTGAGTTTTATTTTCATTACAGACTGGTTTAACGGATACGGAAGCCAAGTAAGCAGACAACATCCATTCTACAAAACCTCTGCCAGTGTTTATGGATGGTATCCGCCAGGTAACATTAGTTTTTTCTTGCTCTCTGATATAAGTACGAGTATAAAGCAATATATATTGTTTTTTAGGGCACGCACAGTGTCAAATAGCGTACATTTTCGATGATGTACCGTGAAATATCGTTTTTAATAAAGTGAGTAAGATACCTGAAATAACAAGACTGTGAGTTATTCATTTTTTCTTTTATTACATTATCTTTTTTATACTTATTTTTTTTTACTTTGTGTAAATTCTTTAGGTCCGTATACCGTGCCAACTGTGTATTTCCCGAAGAGTCAGCAATTTACGAATCGTCTGGCGGAATTCGGCATGTATCGAAATTATTCGCTCAATACTAGTCGGGATCCATCTGACTACAAATAATTAAACTACCTATTTTGAAAGCTATAATCCAGATAGTTGTGATTTGTTTGCCCATGAGTGTGATTATTTAATTAAGTAGCTGTATACACCCTAAGCTATGGTTGATAAGGTACTTACAAACTGTATGTAATTGTAATAATTTTAACTTATTTTAAGTGTTATTTAGTAGAGGTAAAATTAATTTAAGTTTTAACCAATTAACTATAGTGTTCGTTATTATAATGACAATGTAACTATTAAAAAAAAATATAAACTTTTGTATTATAATTTTGTTTTATTAAAAATTTGATTTTAAAAATTATATCTATACTCAGCCAGTTCTTTTGCAATAGGTCTTTCCGTGAAATGAATCTATATAATTAGAGCTATCGATTTTAACAAAACTAGAATTTGTTCCTTGTTGTTTTTAGAGTAGGCCGTTGAAGAGAATCCTATAGCCAGCGGACAACTTTTTTACTATCAAAGAGATCAATTTGAATTATAGGTACATAATTAAGGCTATGCTATCCTTATACATTCTTGACAAAACAGTCATAGATTTCATTCACCAAAACCAAAATGTCACGTTGTAAAAAAAACTCTAGTCAGCGGGAAACTTTGTAAATACGCAACAAACAGCATTCAAATGCATGTAATTTATTAGGGCTTGTTTACTATGTCCAATCTTGTTTGGACAAAAAATTAAATATATTTTGGACAACGTGTTGTTTTGCCGGGGCCGTCTTCCAGCAGTCTTTCAATTGATAGAATTAGCGAGCCTATTTAGAAAATATTGACAGAATATTATTTTCTTCTAGGGTCGGTAAAAACAGGTGGAGCTACCAGTGACCCTATTCCAAGTGTTATTTCTCTTTCTCTCTTACTAATGCTTTGGGGTATGCTTGTTAATAAAACTAGATGGGGCAAGCTTGGTTATTACATTCTTTACTTCATCGCGATCGAAAAGTAAACTCTGATTTGTAAGGAAAAATAAGTCCTCATTAATATGCCAGGCTGCGCCACCCCAAAGTCCATGCACATTTGCGTCGACTTTACGATACGATAGAGGTGAATGTTAAAAAATGAATAGGCTCTTAGTAGTGTTTTATTATTGCAGGCATCCATTCGGTGCCCTCGGTATTCTACCCGGCGGGGCAGACGTTCACGAACAAGCTCGCGGCAGCTGGCATGTACCGCAACTACAGCCTTAACACCGGCATGGACCCTGTTGGCTACTCTTAATCGAACAACACAGATAAGGCCTCTTTCAAATAAAACGTTTTGAGGGATGTCAGCAATAGTCGTGCGTACCTATGCAAGTCACACTTACTGTTGGTAGTTTAAATGTTTTTTTCCAACACAGTTTAGAGTGGTGTACCTATATTCAGCGTGAACACCAGTTCTTTTGCAATAGGTCGTTTCGTGAAATGAATCTATATAATTTGGGCTATAGATGTTAACAAAACCTAAAATTTTGCCGTGTTATTTAGAGTTATACGCCGTTGAAGAGAATCCTATAGCCAGCGGACAACTTTTTTACTATCAAAGAGATCAATTTGAATTATAGGTACCTAATTAGGGTTATGTTATCTTTACACATATATAACAAAACAGTCATAGGTTTTTCATTCACCAACACCAAAATATCACGTAATGAAAAAAAAAAAACTCAATTCAGCGGGAAACTTTGTAAATACGCAACAAACATCATTCAAATGCATGTCATTAATTAGGGCTATTCCCTTGTTTGCTTTATACAATCTTGTTTTCTGAATGTCTCTTTAAGAAATACAAAAAAAAAAAAAAAAATTGACAACATCACCCTGATCGGGGATCCCTGGGAAATCGAGAGCAACCCTGAATTTTTATAGGCACCCATAATGTTTTGCATATATTTTCTGACACAATGCTGATTTTTGGGTCTGGTAATCATCATGTCACGTTGCTGACCTGATGATAAGCCACAGAACTCCTTAACGGATAGGAGTTAAAAGATCATACTGCAATTTATCGACAGAACGCTTTGTTCTTGAACACTGTCCGCGGCATCGAGCATCGGAGATGCGACCGCCAGGGGAGAAGCTACCTGAAAGTGACGCTGAAACACATTAGCGATATCTTGCGGTTCGCTGATACCAGCCACGCTCGCAGGGACGCTTACTGCAATTTATCGACAGAACGTATTTCGCAGTGTGCTGCAATGAGCAGACGTGCAGACGTGGAGCTTATGAGGTACCAGTGAGGTACGGTGGATTTTTCTCTCAGCTAATGCGCCCAGAATGCTATTTGTGCTATTGCGGAAGCGGTCTAGGAGTGAAGCGCATCGTTTTCGGATCAGCGCATGAAAGCCGTCGGTGTGCGCTTCCGCGAACATAGTCGACGCGCTGCAAAATCGCGGCAGGCCAAGTAGCATTCTTAACGCATTATATGCTACACGCGCAGTGCGCTGTAAGCGTACCAACATATTACAACGCACCGACAGCGCCCTGCGCTCCCTTTCTATATCCACATTGTCAAGCTGATCTTCTGTAACTCAGTGGCCAAGGTATTTAAATGTGTGAACCCGTTTTAATGGTATACCACAGAGTGTTAAGTGGGGAACAGATTAATATGTTTTAGTCCTAGCTTTAAAGACCATGAACTGACTTTTGGAGACGTTATATTTAAGTCCATGGGCTGTCGCATAATTTTCGCATATGTCCAATAGTTTACGCATAGATCCAATCGATGGGGTCAGCAGCACCATGTCATCAGCATAACTAATATTATTAATACACACGCCGCCGACATGATGCCCGACCTTGGCGCTGCTGAGCTCACCGATCAGCCGGTTAATGTACAGATTGAAAAGGCTTGGCGAGCTTAACCCCCCCTGCCTTACCCCGCACTCCAACCTGTACACATCTGAGAACGCACCAGCCCACTTAACACTATTCTTTTGTTTGTTATACCAATACCTAAACATTGACACAATCTCAGGAGGTAAGTTTGTCTCGTTATTTAGCTTTTCCCAAAGTTTTTCAAGTTTTTTCGTCGACCTACACCAAAAATCAAAAATTCTCCAATAGGTTTTCAACTTTAAAGCCTGACATATAGAGTTCATTTTCAAATGAGAAAATTTGACATTTTGTGGTAGGTCGACGTGCTGTTGTCCGTACATTATATGACACCAAATCGAATGCCTTTGATAGGTCGAGATAACAGGCGTAAACAGGCGTTTTTCTGGACTTATTGGACAGTCTGCTTAAGACAAAGAATGGCGCTATCTGTTGACAGACGTGGCCTGAACCCAAATTGAGCGTCGTATAGATTAAGGTGCACCTTAGCTATGACAGTAGCCAACGAAATGGGTCTATAGTTAGCCAGGTCAGATACGTCTCCTGTCTTGTTTTTTACTATCGGTACAACAAAAGTATACATTAAGTTATCTGGCAAGTAACAGTGTTTCATACACAGATTAATAAAACATAGATAGTACCCTCGGTAAATGCACCCCCGCATACTTAAGATGCTCGATGCTTAAGCCATCATGTCCAGGCGACTTTCCTCTCGACATTTTTTGTATAATACATGCCACAACCTTGGCAGAGAACAGAACGCTTTGTTCTTGAACACTGTCCGCGGCATCGAGCATCGGAGATGCGACCGCCAGGGGAGAAGCTACCTGAAAGTGACGCTGAAACACATTAGCGATATCTTGCGGTTCGCTGATACCAGCCACGCTCGCAGGGACGCTTAGCTTGGGGCTAAGATTATTGTGCACTTCCAAAATTTTTAAAATTACTATTTAAGTGGTGCTGAACAATCATGTCCATTTGTAGTTTCTTTTGATTATTTTGATTATTTTATTATTATTATGGGTGCCTATAAAAATTTTGGGTTGCCCTCGATTTCCCAGGGATCCCATCATCAGAATCTGACTTGGTGTAAATGGGACCACCTCGGGAGTATACCCTTTCAAACTAAAAAATAAATTTTGAAATAGGTCCATAATTGAGGGCGTAATCGCGTAACAAACATAAAAAAAAAAACATTGAGACGAATTGAAAATCTCCTCCTTTTTTTTGAAGTCGGTTAAAAATAGCTTCGCTCTTTCGTAATCGCGTTGGAATTAATAAATTTTAAACTCGGTTAGTAAATAATTAAAAAAAAAAAAAACAACATTCAGACGATTTGAGAACCTTCTCCTTTTTTTGAAGTCGGTTAAAAAAACTAAACAAAAATTATTTGTTTATTTAGTAAAAGGGTTGGGCTTTTATATTCGTAGTATTTTGGCAAATAATCTGATAAACAATAGTTAAATCATAATTTCTACAACATCATTAGATACCTCTATTATGACTAACATTCATAATCTTTGACTTCATTTATGACTAATCTCTTTCTTGTTAGGTTTTATACATCCGAGCGAAAGATACATTTTCGTGCTAGGCCTCCTGAACGCTTAGTGTCCGCGTGTTTGGTGTGAACTGGCCTGCACGCCCACGCCCACGCCACCGCGCACGCCCACTCCCACGCCCACGCCCACGCCCACGCCCCCGCGTTGGTTTGGCCGTAGCTTTAGGCTGATAGATTCATTTCACAGAAAGACCTATTGCAAAAGAACTGGTGTTTCCGTTGAGTATATACACTTTAGAGTGCAGTCCTGCAAATACACGTTTTAGTCAGGTGTTTTGCTCTAAACGTCTTATTAGAGGGAGCCCTAATTGTAGCTATAGCTCCAAAATAATTACTTAGAGACTTAGAATTTATTGAATTGTAGAAATATTGTCACACATTATTCGGTTAAGTCGTACCTATGTATTCGGTTGCTCTTGCTGCCCATATTCGATCACCGACTAGTATAAATAGGTATTCGGTTTGGCTGAATCCTTTTTTGCCCGTTGTCGGTCAATAACTAGTTATTTTAGTTTCAAGCGGTCGACGCATTTAGGAACCGATCAAATTAAACAGGCTAATTTAGTTAACTTAGATTCGGCTTCTAACCTAATGTCAACGAGCCATAAGTAGTAATTTTGACAAATCACAGCATTTTCCTAGATTCTTCCACTTCCCACTTTAACGGTCATTTTTATCGTCTTAATAATTAAGTGAGACTCAAATCGATAGATCGATATCTATCGATTTGAGTCTCACTTAATTTTTGAGATAAATATTAGACCTAGATTATACCTACTTTTAAATTTACATTAACTTGGATTAAATGGAGTAGCTAATTATAATCATGGTTTTCTAGTTTTTTTTTAAATAAATAAAAAGACTCGAGCCATATATTTTAACACATGAACCGGTATTTTTTATACATGACTAAATGCAGAGGGGGATCTTATTTTAAATATATTAACTTTTAACTCACTTTTCTATTAAATTTTATAAAAAATATTAAGTGCTTCGTAGAGGTAAATAATAGGTTTATTGATTAAAAAGTAGTTAAATCTCAAAAGTCGTCAAAATTGTTATTTGGTTTGATGCGCCTATAGTTACAGTCTAGGTATTCTTGTTGACTATCTTAAAATAAAATCTTATAAAATTGGCTCTCTTAAAATACATTGATTTGAATGTAAAGTTAGTTACCGATAAGTTTGGTTTCTATAAAACTAATTAGGGAATGGCTTTCATGAAAAAAGCCTTTTATCGAACTCTTTTTTTGTTACTATAATTAATAAAAATAATATTTTTCTAATACCTAACAGTTGTCTTAATTTTAGGACTGTTGTGTAAGTAGGTATTTAAGTTTCTCTAAGTATAAAATAAAACAACAACTTCTAGCCAATATCGGTAGGTATTGACTTACCAAAAGAGGTATTTATTATTATTATTATAATATAGATTAACATGCATTCAAATTCCATTAACATATTCGATTCGAACAAGGACATGGTCGTCACAAAATACCTAGGTCTCGTTGATTGCACAAAACACGGATCTAGTATTTAGTTGTACTTGTAACATTTCAGTAGCGTTACTTATTGTATGATTGTTTAGTTCCAGAATAAGGCTTTTTAATAGATCGTTAGTTGATTTTACTCTGTGATAGACCATGTTCTTATAGCTAAAGATTAAATCACGATAAATAGTCGAGGAGGTGTCACAATTCAACTACGTCGATGATACCCTCCATAGATTTAATTTTCATCATGACAACCTTGCGGAACCACTATTCGTCATTTCCATATGAGTACATATTGTATAACTCGTTTAGCAACAACAACAACAGCATTATATAAACTTTAGTGTTCATATTATTATCTTAACAGTTAACAAAGAGAGAATAATATTTGAACGTCAAAGTATAAAAATTAATCTACAGAATAACAAACAATATTAACTAAAGTTTTCGTACGCGTGATTTACAAAATCAACTAAAACGCGACACATTTTATAATTATGCATTATAATAGTAATAATTATCTAATTGCGCATTTTATAGACACTTATGTATAGTTATACGTACACCGTGGCTGTATACTAAGGTATTTCGTGTCAAAATCTAGCTACGGGTGCAATATAGTTATTCTAAGGTACCGTATTGTTTATGGGTAGGTATGACGCTCTGCCAAGGCCTCGTACCTAATAATATAAATCATCCTTAAATCGACTAGTTAAATAATATCAAGTCAAAACGCACATATAAAACACAATAAGAAGATAAATTAACATCAGTTTATATAAACCTATTTGCAGGAATCGCCTTAACATAATGAGTTGTTTGACTTACATTTACGTATAACTATTTTCGTTGTAAAATCTACAATAACAAGTGGGCTTCTGGTAGTTATTATTATACTGTACTGTAATAATATATATTGTAACACGTAACATAAACATTTCTTACAATGATTACGGTATATTAAATTCCCGCGCATTTATGCGCATTATTTCAACTACACATATTATCTACTTTGATTAGAATTTGCTAATGAATATTTGAGTATGAAGTAGCTTAAATATAAAATTCACTTAAAGAGATATGAAAGCACAATGCACTTGATGCGATGGATAACACCGACTTTTCTGATATGACAGCCATCAGACTCAGCTTACGCAAGGCCAAGGTCCATATTTAAAAAAATAGGAAACACTAAAAAATTGAATTTACGAGAGCACGATTACTAAAATCTATCCAATTTAGATATATCACATAAATATATATTACTCACATAAGAGGCTTCAAAATATAAGGACTGTTTATCGTAGCAAATAATGTTTGCCACTGTAAAAAATAAATCGAAAGAAAGTAGAGCATAATAGTGTAACAAGACGTTCTTAAAGCTATAAAATACAACTAGGTAGTAATAAGTTAATATAAAATGTGAATCAATTCTTGCATTTAACAATATTGTCTTAAATAGCATTGCTCACATCCCAATTGCTAATGAGTTTGGTTTAATAGGACCATAAAATTTCAAAGTTCTTGTAAATTTATTTAAAAAACTCTTATTATGTCATTTAATCAGACGTTTTTCATGTCTTATTATCAATTCATGTAATGCCAAAATGAGAATCAACACGCTTCCATTAGAAATTGAGACTAGACAATGTTAGCTTACACTCACTCATCCTACTTATTGCCACCAAGTTTATTCACCCTTCAAACAACATTAATCTAACTAAAGAAACGAGTGACGTCAAAAGTTAGTCGAAGTATCGGTCGTATGCGTTCTCTTAAGTGCGTGCGAGTGTAGAAGGGACACCGAGACAGTGAGAAGACACTACACGCGGCGCGCGCGCCGGATACCGAACGAGTTCGATCACAATGCAGCTCAGTTGATTCGTATTTTCATATTTATAATAAACTTATTGTAAAAAATCTATAGTTATTTTACATTAAAACTATACTTACTCTTGTTTCTTACGCGGTTTACGACACTCGGTTCGAGGGGTGGTCCCTACAAAACAGGTGCAGCTCGGAATGTCATGAGTTCATCTGAATTAATTGAGTAATATTATTACACAATTTTACGTTAACCTGTGTTTTTATGCCTCAATTGTCTCTAATGATTTCTTGTTATAAAATCTCGGTCTTAAAATTATTTCCAATCAAATTAGCACAAGGTTATTTATTTTTGTTTAAGAGACGCGCATTTTGCTCTACAAAAGGGTCGTTCATTACACTAATTTACTTCGTATTATTATTATTTCACTAAGTCATATTTACACACGGCATTATTCAAAACACGGCAATACATGATCAATCATAAATCCATAATTTTTTGAGTGTTTTCTTCTGTTCCTCACTCAATTCAATTCCATCCGTCATGGCACTCATGTAACTTTACCTTTTATGTTGGACCGCTTCTGTGTAAAAGTATTAAATTTTTCGACTGGTGTAAATATGGTTAGTTCTTTTCTACAGATTCCATAAAGTGGAAGACGTAATACGGCCCGCTCTAAATGGAGTAAAGACTACAGTAAAGAAAGCCGTTGGATGTAAATTTTTTAGAATCTGTGGCTATTGGAAAGTTTTTGGTACCAATGTTTACGTGAGTGTTAATGAGGTACGCGTCTCTTGGTTGTCAGTTGTTTTACATATCGCCGAAGATGCCGGCGAATGTTTTCCGTAAGTTCTTCATGGTATCCTCTGCGTCTTCGGTTAAGGTTGCGCTGAGGGAGCCCTGCCGCGCGAAGCCGCCGCGGCCGGCAGCGGAGCCCGCGGGGGGCGCGGCGACGGGCGCTGCGTTGCTGGCCGTGCTCGGTGCTGCCGACGCTGACGACACCGTCGACGATTGGGAAGCTGGTGGAAGGCCTTTTGTTCAGATATGGTAAAGCTATATTACAACAACATCGAACAGCAATCTAATGGTATCAAACGGCTGTTAGTTGTGATTCTAGGATGCTGACCGATCCAAACACGGATTGAGCGCATCACAAACGTAATTATAGAAGGCTTATGCCGTACGCCTTGCGATGCCTACCCGCTTCCTAAAAAGTTGTATTGATCTGCTAGCTAAGACACGCGGCAGTAATAGGTGAAGGTGACAGGATAAGCACTAAGATGCAGATAAATATAATAGATAGATACTCTTTATTGCACACCAAACAAAGAGGTACCTAACAGTTGATATTTACTTATCGCTAAGAGCGATATCTTCCAGACAACCTTCAGACAGAGGACAACCACCCTCAATTGACAAAAGGCAGATCACCCTCAGCTATGGAAATGAACGCTTCGCGTCTTGTTGATGTTGTTTTCTTACCCTGAGAGTCACGCCGCGTGAGAGGTGGTGGCGGTGGCTGCGAGGGCTCAGCTGGGATGGGTGGCAGCGGGCGGTCGATGCTGGTGGCGGACGCGAGCGGGGCCGGCGGTGGGACACTGGGCGGGCCCGAACCTGGTAGCGGGACTGAACGCTCCTCGGGAGACGTTGCCGCGGAACTACCAGACACCGAAGCGCGTGATGCGGTCTTAGTTATTCCCGGTCGACATACAGCCTGAAATTGATGTTAGAATACGTGTTAATATAGAAATGATAACATTTGGATACCCGTCCCCTAGCTAGAGTTTTCCCAAGTTATTTATATTCTAATAGAAGTCTCGAGGTATCTAAAAAAACCGGAGTAGCTGACCAAACTAGTACTGATTCTAATATATATCAAATTACTTTTCTACTGTGTTTATGTTATCCATGAATAGCTTCAATTTTGACTGAATGAGGTAAACAGCTTACGTTTTTAGTAAGTAGGTAGATAAAATATTGAATTTTGGATCATGTCCTAATTTATAACTCCAAAAAAGACAGCAAGGTAGCAATAAGTACCCACACATCTTGAACAGGCTGCGTAAGTATAAAATAAATTGGGTATTCAGTCACTATGCATATTATTTTTGAAGAATAGGTACTCACTTTTGCCTATTCAAAACAAAGTTAAAACCTTGTACCTGCATACGCTGTAGAACCAGCTCGGCAAGATGGCGGCGGTCTTCCTCCTGAGAGTCACCCATGAAAGACGTGGCGGAGTCGTTCAGCTCGATAATGTGCTCGCGCCCGTCCTTGCCCACCACTAGCTCCAGCGCACATACTTCCAGGCCTCCGAAGATTTCGCTTACCTATAGAAACCATAACATAGGTGCATAGGTACAATTTATGCGCGGAATATCGCAAATGAACGGATTTGCGCGGAATTCTGGTATGTGAGGTATTTTGAAACTAATGTGCCTTATTCTTTATGCTGCTTATAGTACCACTGAATAGGACGCTGGAATGGTGAAAACATGTGCTTACTATGGCAAGACTAATAACAGCACAAGATACGGCTTGATGAAACATTGCTACCCGGGATGTAACGGATGCTTTATGTATGCAAAATAATTTACCCTCATCTGATATTTGTTAATACATTGATAAATCGCACATGGGTCGGCTAGCTAAGTCACAAAAATGAAAGATATAAGAAATGATGCACATAAAAATATTGAAGCTAATAATTTTATCAATCGTGAGTATTCACGATTACGAGTATTCGTAGGCTGTAACATTTAATGTTGGATTCCTTATAATCTTATACCTCGTCTATCCACATCTTATATCTGTCGTTCATGCCGATGGCTTCGAGCATTGCTGATCCTTGATTCGTCTTCCAATTTCCAGAAATGGATTTGCGCCTGAAATATAATTCTCCAATTAGTCTTGGAAAGTGTAGGTACTCATTATTTCATAACGCCTACTGGGTACTTATTGATTTCAAACACCTAAAGGAGTCTTAACTTCAATAAATCTGGGTAGGCGCTATAACTTTTTAAAGCATTGCACTTGTTAATTCGAAACACTACAAAATAAAATTGGATTTAAAATGCTTTGAATAAAAGTAATTAAACAAAACTCACAGAAATTAGGTGAGCACGATTAATACAGGACATTACTCGTAGTACATAGAACTCTCAACAACATCCTCAAACTCAACGTTGAGATGAAAATAAGCTCCTTAGTGATAATCATTATGATTTATGTACCTTCCCCTACAACTAGAAACAGCTTATCCTTAATGATGGTAATAAACACTTGATTGTAATATACTTATCCTTTTCACACATTAAAGACTCGATACTAGTTGGCTTTAAGTAACTAAAAACTAATATGTAACTAAGTTCGGAGAGATCTATATGTTACTTACATAAATGCTTTGTAGTTTGTTCCAATTTTCTGTATGTGGATATCATACTTGGCATCAATGTACGGCTCCACCGTGCAGTAAGTTCCCAACATGGCGACCACGCCGGCAATGTCCTGAAACACGTTATGTAGGTGATACAACTAAACTGTACCAACTCTTAACTAGATTTATTTTCCCAATAAAACAACCTTTTTTTGATTTTCATTAAGCCTATCTGTTTTAACTTATACAACGTTCTATCGAAGTACATTAGGTTATTTTAAGGGGGAATAATGTGTATGTACGTTAAATTAAGATTTGAGAAAGTTGCACCTTTATTAAACTTGCGTAAGGTTATTAAAATGTTTCCACTGCGTAGCCATAATTCAAACTTTTATTACATTTACCAAGATTGGATAAACCTTACGTTTCCAATACTTTCTGCTTTATCTAACATATGTTAAAGTGTACTAAGAAGTCGTTAGCGAAGTTTGTTTTTGTTCGATCGTCGACGGGCTAACATAAATACGGATTATGCGGTAAAGCCCGAGATGAAGCAGATTTGCTTATCTATCTGTTATAGCAGGTATACCTGGAAGTCTGCCAGGGAGTCCACTTTGACCTTGGCCACGCCGCTGTGCGCGTGCCCTATCTTGATCACTACCGGGAACTTGGGAGCTGTTACCTGCAACAATGATGCTTGTGTTAGCGTGCCACTTGTTTATGTCTATATTGGCCATCTCACGATTGTCATCAATAATTTATTTGTGGTGTGAGTCTAGCCGGTACTCAGGTGCACTCATTTTTGCATGTCGCATAACTTGCGCAACAAGATTTTCGTTGTGTCATTATTATTTACAATTTTTAATTAAGTTATACATACGTATTATTTCAAATGTGAGTAGTTAGCTGGGTATCTTTAAATACAGATTACGGGTCTCGAAATAACTTGTAAACTACCTAACAGGTATTTTAATGAAGTGCATGTACTTATTGTAACTAATAATTCTCTATGTTTGTCTAACAAACACTATGCAGTTAATATTTAGTGGTAATTTATTAGCATAGCTTTGTCTAAAGGCAGCGATAGTGTGAAACAAAGGTCTATTTATAAGGGAAACTTCGCTAGCCAATGTGTAATCACAGGTTTGTGTTAGCAAATTGTAGGTATGGGTACGAGCTATGAATTCATCGCCTTTAGTTAATTTTATAGCAGCGATAACTATCTTAATTGGTATAATACACGAATAGACTTCTGTAGCACCATGTTTATGCTTTATTATACCATAGTGAAGTTTACTTATAATTAGTATTATAATTTAAAGCAAGCCGTTATCAAACATTTTTACTAGCTAAACTGTAAATTGGCATGACGTTTTATACATCTGTTTAATGTCTTCACAGCAAAATTTCACTAAAAATGTTTTGGCTACTGACTAAGACATAAGTATCCACAAAATGCAATCGAATGTGTAACACTTCTCAGATTTATCGATTATACATACGTCCACATTTAGAAAATTATTGTTTAATGAACCGGTGCCAATTTCTTCTAATAAATCTTCAAACGACGTTACGAAACATTCGTAGGTATTGGACGCCAGAATTTAGATGACTGCCTGATTCGTCATAATAAAAAGTTGCATATAAAGCAGCTTTAACTTAATAATCATTGTTAATATCAATGTGAAATTTTTCTATCAAGCGAGCATTATGCAGTACCTAGATGATTATTAAAGTGATTATGTTCCATAATCTCGTCCTCGTTTTGTACTATGTAGTAGGCACCTTTGTGTAACTACGCGATCTACAATGTTTAAAGTATAGCGCCTTAGAGCGCTATTTATACTGAAAAAAATAAAAAACACAACCAATGGCATCCTGTCCCTGGTGTCACGTTTGACATCTGTCAATCTTAATGTCATTGTACTTTTTTGTACGCTGCGCGATCGTACGTTAATTTTTTCATACGCGTTTATTTTTAGTATTTTACTGGATTAGTAACGTGTTTAGACTATAAAATTTTGGCCAGTAAGGTTGACGAAGTCTCAAGAAAGAAAGAGTGCCAATAAAGATGTTTTATAACTATTTGTGATTCAAAACGACGTCGACACCGCCTATCTATTGCAGTCCCGCTTCTGCTTGGCATACAGTTTCTTTTTCAGCCGTGTTTCTGAAGTCGTCGGTCCGTGGAGTTAAGAGAAGTCCTACACTACGTTTACCGAAAGGTGACCTCCATAACCTGCAAGAATTTAATCAAGAAAACAAGGGAGTGCTGCTATGCTGACTTGACATCGGGGCTTTTACGAGGATTTCCTCGTAATCGACAGCCACAACCAATCGACCGTAATGATAGTATGATCATTTTAGCTGTTCACCCCACATTCAACATAGCCCGTGAGAAATTAATCAAGAAAACAACGGATGTCAACTCAGAACCAATGATCAATGTCGACCCGGAGCCTTCAAGGGAGGTTGGCCGTGGTGATCGCATGTTCATTCTAGCCGCTGCGTTGTCTCAGAATGACTACAAAAGAGAGCCTTGATGGTGGATTGGGCTATTCATTCTAAAGTGTCGTCACAAGATATTGACCTGAGACTTAACATGACATTTGCTTTAGTAGTCTTCATGAAGGGTTGACTATGAGACCAAAGCCTGTGAGAAACTAATCAAGTAAACAACGGAAGTCAACTCAGAACCAATGATCAATGACGACCCGGAGCCTTCACGGGAGGTTGGCCGTGGTGATCACATGTTCATTCTAGCTGCTGCATTGTCTCAGAATGACTACAAAACAGAGCCTTGATGGGCTGATGGGGAATAGATTGGGCTATTCATTCTATAGTGTCATCACAAAATATTGACCTGAGACAACATGACATCGGCCCTAGTAGTCTTGATGAAGGGTTGACCGTGAAACGAATAAATGTCTTGCACCACAAATATACTACAAAGGATTAATAATATCAGCAGGTAAGCTGTAAACATCACACATTTGTTCCAGCTTATTTGATGTCGCATAAATAATTACCAAAAGAACAGTATAATTCTATCTCGCAGCAGAATTTTACCACTTCCACTTGCTTTCACGAGGGGTCAGCTTGTGGCTTAACATTATTAATTAACATATTGTGGATCTGCAATTCATTATATAAAGCAATCATAGACTGACTTCATCAATTGAAATTGAATATATATTTGAATACAAAATGTCAAGGTGACACTGCTCCTTGAGCACCACTGAAGCTGAAGAAAAAGAGGAGGGGGTAAATATTGGTACTGAGACACCAAGACAGTGTCCACCCTCGATCTTAGCAGTTTTTTCTACCCAACATTTTGACTCAAGAGAAATCACAGAAAGAAGCTCCTTTATCAGCTGATATTAAAGGCTAAAAGACTTCTGAGTAACCAAGTCACAGACTCATACCTAGACAATTTCAATTAGATTTTAAATTTTTGACATTTCATATGTTTCTAATATATTTACTAATTTAGAATTGGGCCTTCCACATATATAAGGCTACCAAGTCTCAGATACACTTGGCCTTTTTTGCTGCATTCACATACATACAAGACAATGAAATAGCACTTATACCAATTGTGACTTCTCGCAGTGTGGATTTCCATCTCAAGCATTTAATATTATTGATGTACATCTTGATGTTGGCCCAAGAGGAAGAACATTATAAAGCATAGCCAGTTTATAATAGTTGGCATACACATACTTAAAATCTATAAACCACAGTTTTGTGTTTTTTTAATATATATATATATATATTTTTTTTTTCATAAAATTGTAAGTTTGAATAAATAAATAAACATAACTTGCAATCACTAAATAATATCTGTAATCAAAGGATATTCTGTTTACCAGATTGGTGTAGTGGTTTAACATTGGAAGTTGCAGGGTTTGATTCCCAATCGGGTCGGGCATACTGCCCTTGGTCATATGCATAATCTTGTACCTTGTAACATGGGAATGCTAGGTCCTTGCTTGAAGACCATTACAATTGGTCTGTTAACTAGTGCATATTTGTGTTATTGTTTCCTATGTTTCATAAGTTATGTGAAATCCCTTTTTTAGACTTACATTAAATCTAATACATTAAGTCCTAAACAAAATTCTAAGTTTTCATAATAACCTATAAATGCACTTAATAATACCTATTCTAATAGTCTGGCTGAAAGTCAAGGCTAGGCTACTTGCCTTCATCAAGTGTGAACAATTCAAGAGAAAGGCACACTCATCTTATTGGTTACAAATAAAAGGTTTATTTACTTTTTGGCAATAATATAATGTAACCATTGTAAAAAGCATTTTATAAACACTAATCACTGTATTCCAAAATTTTTAGAGTCAGTCAAAAATCCATGGCAAGATTTATGAAGCCTTATTAATAGGCATTTACAAAAATGATACACTATTATATGACCCTTTACACTTGTTATATGGTTTTGTAACAAATAATTTTATTTTACAGTTAAATAGACCATGGAAGACTAAGAAACATTTTTAAATCAGTTCAGTTTTTGTAATACTATTATATGACCCTTATACACTTGTCATATGGTTTTGTAACAAATAATTTTATTTTACAGTTGAGTAGACCATGGAAGACTAAGAAACATTTTTAGATCAGTTCAGATTTTGTAAATAGAACATAAAACATCCCAAAAAAGTTAAAATTGTCTTAATATAATACCTACTAATTATGTTTCATAAAAACTACAAGCTATTATTAAGCTCCAAACTTAAGAGTACCTACCTGTATGACATGTTATTTTATCAAAGTAGCAAGTATATGGAGATGATTAATATAAAATGAAAATTTCAACTGAAAATTTGAAAATAAACCGAATACAATTGGCAATCAAGGCATTGGTGACAGCTGGCAGTAGTTGACAAATATGTTCACACTCCTCGTTATTGGATTGAGGCTGTCAGGGTACCAGACTGATGTCTGGACCACAGAAAAATTCAAGTTTGAATATTTTTTCTATCTTATTAGATGAGACTTATTGGTAAGTTTTTATTTTTTATTTTATCAGTTGAACAAGCATTGATCAGTTAAGTGTTGAATCTTTCTCTTATTAGGTTTCAGAAACTGTGTTGTTTCAGTAACCTATTATTTCCCCCCTGGAGATCCACATACAGTGCAGGAGTTTCACACTGATTTTCAGTTGTATATTATTAATTTGTTTTCTATCAATGGTTTTCTAACAAGATTAATCAAAAATTAATCTCATTAACTATAATAATGTTGAAACCATTGTTAACTAAAGGAAACTAATCTCAGTCTACGCGGAATCAGTGGGTTATTCCTTGCCAGTAAATATGTATGTGAATCCCTCTCCGACTGAATCAATACTTGCAGTATTTCTATTAGTTTTATTTTTTATTTAATAACACATAGGTAACGAAGTATTTGCCATATTAAACACTAATATTGATTTATTTTGAACCATTGATAAGTACAGACAACAGCTCGTCGACCTACCACAAATCATCGTTTTTTTATCAATTGAAAATGATTTCTACAAGTCAGGCTTAAAGTTAAAAAATCTGTTGAAGAACTTTTAACTTTTTGGGTGGTAACTTTAAACGTGCTGTTTACCGTACATTGAACAGATGGTTCATTAAATATATTTACCAAGATTTCTATTTGAATATAATAAAATAATCATTTTTATAAAATTATTACCATATACCACTTGTACTGGGGTAAAGTTACCTTTTTAAATACCTACCCATTTACTAGTATGTACATTCTTTTAGATAAATGAGACTAGGTTTAGCTTAAATCATTTTCTTGTTTTCATGATAACATTAAGCAAGCTGATGCCCGAGACTCCGTTTGTGTGAACTTTAGTTTATGCATAAATAATTTCTATTGCGAAAATCGCTATTGCGTCAGTTTCATTTCCCATTTCCATTTAGATTACTTTTTTCGAGTTTATGAGTGATTTGCTTCTTCTTCTTGGTTCACCTGTAAGTATGGTACAACGGTCGTCGGTGTCATCAGTTGACTGCATCAATATACAGAGTTGTATTATCATACGGGGCTGTACCTCCATACAGGGTGGTACCATCAAACAGGATTGTACCATCATACAGGGTTGCACCGTCATACAGGGTTGCACCGTCATACAGGGTTGTACCAATATACAGGGTTGTCCCAGCATACAGGGTTGTAACATCATACAAGGTTGTATTATCATACAGGGTTGCACCATTATACATGGTGATTACATCATGCAAAGTTATATTATCATACAGTGTTGTATAGATCTGAAGATGTTTTGATATTCAGAGTTGATTGATTAATTCCAATGATGAATCAAACAACTACACCCGCGTTAGATAAAATTTGAATGAAGTATCTACTTACTAACAGATACTTCATAAAATAACACCTAAAAATTTTTACATCTCAAACTTCAGCAAATCATTAGGTATGTGATCATAATAAATGATTTATTGATTTTGCAACACAACTTTCCTCTTTGAACATCTACATAGTACAAAAACAGGACGAGATTATGGAACATAATTTATTGATTGGACTAACTTACCTAGTGACGTCCAATCCTAATTATGTGAAGTAATCTCGTCCTCGTTCTAATCCCAGCCCAGCCCTGATTCTAGGTTTTTTAGAAATATATATATACGAATGTATATATAATTATATATATATATAGTCCTTAATATATGTATACGCTTTTATGACCCCTTTTTTGATGTTGAAAGTTGTGTACCTATTCTTTGAAATAATGACATTAAGATTGACAGATGTCAAACGTGACACCAGGGACAGGATGCCATTGGTTGTGTTTTTTATTTTTTTCAGTATAAATAGCGCTCTAAGGCGCTATACTTTAAACATTGTAGATCGCGTAGTTACACAAAGGTGCCTACTACATAGTACAAAACGAGGACGAGATTACTTCACATAATTAGGATTGGACGTCACTAGGTAAGTTAGTCCAATCAATAAATTATATCACACATGCATTAGGTAAGTAATTTTTACGTGACCTAAAATAAATTCTTTACCTATTACGAGTAATACTTACAATTTCCGAATGTAAATAGGTACTACCTACCTGCCTAATGTTACCTATGTACATTGTACAAGTCCCAAAATACTTATTTTAAGCAAAATTTACGCCAGACGTGACACCGAAATGGTTTGGACACGAAGTAAGGAATTAGGGTAAAACTGGGTAATACGCCCCAGTTGACAAAACGCCCCACTACTCTCACACGCAAACTAACACAGTTAGGCGGCGCCACTGACGCGCATTGAGTACACAACAGTCGTATGAGAAGATAGCGGACGATTGTGGGTAATTGCTTTGCTGGTGACAAAATTATTGCTTTTTTTCGGTTTTTGGTGTTTTGACAATTTGCGGTAAGTGTCAAACAAATTTTTAATAAAAATATTATGTTTTTCATATCAGTTTCATCTACATACCCTTAAAATAGTTAAAATGACCTTTCTTTTTCGAAACACTCGAGCGTTATAACCTTGAAGCTGTCGTCAAGGGATCGGTGGGGCATATTAAAGACACATTTTTACAAAACGCCCCATGTGCCTGAATTTAAAATGCCCCACATAATATAAATTATAAAATGTGTCTACCTGCCTATCTTTTTGTCTATTGATTTATTTAAATTCGTTGAAGTTTCTTGTATAATGTTTACAGACGATGCCTTGTCAGTACGTGAGGAAGACTTTACGTGCAACATGTAAAGATGAAGACTTAGAAGAAGCTATGAGTGCCGTAAAAAGTAAGAAAATGGGAGTAAACGAAGCATCAAGGAACTTTGGTATACCATCCAGAACCTTAAAAAGACATCTTTTGACTGGAAAGTTAAAAGATGTTTTGTAAACTACGTAGGGCATTTTACCCAACAGTGGTCAGGTAAAACGCCCCACACCAAGTTTAAAAAAAAAAGTGTACGTTATTTTAGTCTTACAAAAACCCTATATGTGCCATTTTCTTACTGAAATGTCAAACATTAATCAGAATAAAACACTTTTTTGAATACTGAACTAGAACTAGTTTTATTCACAGTTAAAAAAAACTGGGGCGTATTACCCAGTTTTACCCTAACATGTGTCACGAGGTACCAGCCAGTGAATTTTACCATCACTCAAACCCGATCCAATTAAGGAAATAGTCCAAATTGTCCCGGACCTGGAATCGAACCCGGGACCATTTACGTTCAAGGAAATTACCGCACCGATATGCCAATCGCGGGTCGTGTCTGCATTACAGATAAGTAAACTTCTACAAATTGTTAAGGTTGTATTGACTAGGTGCTTTACAAGTCTATTATATTAATTTTATAATACGAGGAACCATTCATTTTATACATTAATAACAGCATTACATTATCATCATTCAATTTTTTTTACATAATCTTAATTAAATTGCCTCAGCAATCAATAAAAAGTTACGAATGCCACGTTTTTCTTAATTGCAAAATGCCCATATGCTTATGTGATGATATTGCGTCAATCTAGTAAATTCTTTTGGTAAAGATATTGATATAAAAACAAATTTTCATCTAGGATCAGGTTTTTTTTTTTTTTTTTACTTAAGATGGGCTTACTCTTGACCCCAATCTTGCTCTAGAGTATAGATGGGATCTACGATGGAGCGAGCTTGCCCAGAAGATGCCTATTCACTCTGGACTTAAAGAGAGTCAGGTTATATGCACTCGGAAATACAGACGCAGGCAGGAAATTCAAATCTTTAGCTGTGCGCATTATAAAAGATGATGAGAAGCGCTTAGTGCGGATTATGGGTATATCAACTAAGAACGGATGGTAGCCGGCCGTGCGTCTGGATGTCCGATGGAAGAAAGGTGACGGTGGTATGAGCTCATGCAGCTCATGAGCACACTCTCCGAAGTACAATCTGTAGAAGACCGATAGGCAAGCAACTTTGCGGCGGTGAACCAGGCTGTGCAGCTTGGACGCCACCAGTTTTTTATCGCCTATTATTCTCTTGGCTCTGCGTTCCACCGAGTCTAGTGCAGCAAGTTGGTATTTCGCCGAGCCGTCCCAAAGGTGGCTGCAGTACTCCATGCAAGATCGGACTTGGGCTTTGTAAAGAGTTAAAAGCTGTCCAGGCGTGAAGTACCGCTTGACTTTATTCAGGACGCCCAACTTTCTAGCTGCAATTTGAGCCTTAGACTCGATGGTGGTGCCAAAGTTGAGGTCAGAGGACAACTCCATGCCAAGAAGTTGTAGAGTGTCGGTCACTGGAACAGATGTACCTCGGAAAGTAGGAGAAAGGGTGAAAGGACTCCTTTTTGTAGAGAAAAGACACGCCTGCGTCTTAGAGGCATTGAAGCTGACGAGATTGTCATCGCCCCACTGGGAGACATTACTTAACGTCAGGCTCGTACGCTCAACCATGGCCTCTCTCAATCTTTGGACTTCAACTCCACTGGCTCCTGCACTAGACAGATACTTCTCCGTGACAGTACTGTCATCTGCGTACCCAACAATACCTGAAGATAGCAGGTCATTAATGTGCAGCAGGAAAAGAGTCGCAGAGAGCACAGACCCCTGATGAACTCCGGCGTCAATGGCCTTGAGGTCAGAGGAGCAGCCGTCAATGACTACTCGGATCGACCGTTCTCTCAGGAAGTCAGCCACCCAGCTACAGAAGCCAGTGGGGATACCGTACGCTGGAAGCTTGCTCAGCAGACTCGCATGCGTAACCCTGTCGAAAGCCTTCGAAATATCCAGCGACACTGCGATTGCTTCGCCGTGGTTTTCGATGGCTTCGCCCCAGCAATGCGTTACATACACTAGAAGATCCCCAGTTGAACGTCCCCGGCGGAAGCCATATTGACGATCACTGAGAAGATCATTGTCTTCTAGGTATGAAAGCAGTTTGCAATTTAGGACTTTTTCCATAACCTTACAGAGTACGGAAGTTGGCGATCGGTCTGTAGTTACCAGGGTCGGCACGGCTACCCTTCTTGGGTACTGGTTGCACATTGGCAAGCTTCCAAGATTTTGGTACGATTTTTGTCGTGAGAGAGAGGCGGTACAGTCGCGTCAGTACGGGAAACAACTCAGGCGCACAATATCTCAGCACTCTTGCTGGTGCCATCCATGCCATGCCATCTGGGCCACAGGCCTTGTTCGCGTCTAGACCAAGAAGGGATCTACGGACCTCTTTGTTGTGCACTGTGATCTCTGGCATCAAAGAATCACAGTGAGGCATGGTGGGTGGATGTTTCGAGCCAGAGTCTAGACGTGAATTGCTTGCAAACAGATCGGCAAATAAATTTGCTTTCTCTGTTGCGGTGTGGGCAAGTGACCCATCAGGTTTCAACATTGGAGGTAGTGTAGGAAGGCAGAAGTTAGATTCAACTGATTTCGACAGGGACCAGAACTGCTTACTACCCTGTGGGTAAGATGCAAGTTTCGCCCCAATACGGCTGACATGGTCGAACCTAGCTTTTCGCAGTACCCTTTTGCAAGACCTGGCGGCTGTATTATATGCTCTCTTCTTTGCTCGCACCTTTCGCGCTCGCGCTTTTTGATCTCGAGCTTTTACCCAAGCCTGGTAAGCTGACTGTTTAGGAGCCTCAGCTCGAGCACAGTCCGCATTGTATCAAGGTCGGGCTTTGTAACCGAGCGGGATGTCGGAAAATGGAATGAAATATTCCATTCCCTGCCGGATAACAGCTGTGATCGCATCAGCGACGCATGAGGGGTCTTTCGAAGAGAAAAATAACTGCCGCCACGGGTATGATGCAAAGAAAGCTCGCATCTCGTCCCAGTCTGCTGACTCGTATCGCCATACTCTCCTCGTACCCCTAAGGGTGTTATCCGGAGAAGAGCAGATCGATACGGATTTCACTACACAGTGGTCGGACGATCCCAGTGGAGCCGAGACTGAAACCGAGTGTCTGTGTGGATCAGTTGTCAGCAGTAGGTCCAGGCAATTGGGTGTATGATCAGCGATATCCGGTATTCGCGTCGCTTGTTCCACCAGCTGAATGAGATCTAGCGCCAATGCTAGCTTGCGGGCCTCTCGCCCAGCATGGTCAGTTTTCTGGTATGGGAACAGCCACTCTTTGTGGTGGGCGTTGAAGTCCCCCAGAAAAACAAGCTCTGCTGTTGGATATCGCTGAAGTGCGGAGTCTGCCGTCTCAGCAAGGTATTCCATGAGCCCAGTCGTCTCCCGATCTCCACTGTGCGAACGGTAAACACAAGCGCAGAGAGATTTCTCTACCCCAGTGTCCACCAAAAGCCACAGCACAGGAAATTTTGACTTCTCAAAGCAACGGAGACGCTTACAGCAGATGTCATCGCGAACATACACACAGACCCCTGCACATTTCTTGAACTTATGTTCGAGAGTGTATCCAGGGTAGTTGAGGTATGCCACGTCCAACGGTGTTGCTATCTGCGTCTCCGTTAAGAAGAATAAGTGCGGCTTCTCGGTCTCCAGGTGGTGGTGGACCGGGTCGAGATTTGAGTGCAGACCTCGGATGTTGGTGAGGTGCACTTTGAGTGGGAGGAAGTGTCGCCGTTGATTAAACTTTTTCTTCTTCTTTTGCTTTGTCATTTTTTTTTTGAGTTTTAGTAGGGGAAAGAAAAATATAGTCGAGGCGCTGCTTAGCAAACCCTACTCGTACTTTTCGGCTCAGCCGATCAGAGGGGAACTCGCTTGGAGACTGCGGGGACGCCCGAGCCCCCCCGATACCACTCCACCGGGTCCTCCCATCCAGTCGCCAACTGGCACGGTGGATCATATAATTATGCACTTTAAGCTATAAGTATATTTCTACATTATATTATAATACTCTAGCTGTGCCCGCAACTTCGTTTGCGTGGACTACAGGATGATTGCCGTATCAAGCAACGCTGTGGACTGCGTAAAGCACAGAGCTGAAAATTCTTGTCAGTGCCTCGTAAGCGCCACGTTTGCCCAATACACTGCAAAATATTATCTGTCGACGTCTGTTAAGAATTTTTGTGACTTTCATCTTCAGCTCAGCAGTACAATTATGATAACTAACAGACGCAAACATCTAAATAAGTTATTTAAAGTTGACAAACACACTCTATGTGCCTACATTTTTTGAGAATTTTCTTTGATTTCCGTGTAATTCCTCCACCTAACTTGGTGAAAATGGAATCACCTCAGGAGTATACTCTTTGAAACAAAAAAAGGAATTTTGATATCTGTTCATAATTGACGGAGTAATCGCGTAACAAACATACAAAAAAATCATTCAGACGAATAGAGAACCTGCTCCTTTTTTGATGTCGGCTAAAAATATCTTCAATATAGGTACCCGTAATACGGTTTAATAAAGTAATAGATTTTTTGTTCCTTCTTATTCTATATTGGAATCAATCCTTCCAGTGTCATTTTGCCATGAGTTTTTTAGCAGGCGCAGCGAAATTGAACATGTTTCTTCTGAAATCTCGTTTCGGCATCAGAATTTAATGGAACAAAGCCTAATATAAACGCACGGGTGACCTTAATCTATTTGTAAAAACCGCAAAGAAATCCGTGCAGTATCTTCGGAGATTAGCGTATACATCGCGCCAGACAGACAGACAGACAGACAAGAATTAAAATAATTGCATTTTTGGCTTCAGTATCGATTATAGAGTGCTCTGCAAAAACAATTTTTAAAATATCTTCAATGTACAGACGTCGACCCGTTACAGATTTATTATAGTATAGATGTGACATAAATCATAAGATATGTGTATTCAAGAAAATAACCTACTTTTCCAAAGAAATATGGGTGAAAATTTTATATATTTTAGGACCTTCCTTACTAAATCGATCAGTTGTAGATTTTAACACCAGAGTGGTTTGTTTTTTGCACACAAATATTGGTCGATAGAAAAATCATTGTATTAACCTTCATATGAATTGGTTCTGTCAAGGTGCGTACCCTTGGGGATGACTTCAAATACCACCGACCTTTGTTGGGGACCGTTTGGGCAAATAGAGGTCTAACAGAATTGGGACGGGCTTAGGTACTTATAGTTCACGGGATAAGTAAAATAACAAAATATTCTGTCTTTTCTCTATGTTGGTAATAAAATACCCTTTTAAAGTTGCTCACCAAGGGGCGTCAGACAAGGCTTATCATTTTTATAATTCTAAATATATACTGAAGGGAGCGGTGAAATTATCGGAAAGAAATGTCAGAAGGTATCTAAATGAAAGTATCTACTTTATAATTGGCGTTTTAAGTTTTTATAACAGTCAATCCAAATTCCAAGTCCTATTGTAAAACTTATGGACACTTATATCAGCAGCTGATTTGGTACCTAAAGATAGTACCTACCCAATGTCAAGGTAACACAAGGGTTGTGAATACAGTTTAGGTAAATGCTATGGGTAAATGGTATCGTTTCAGTGTAGGTAATCGTAACTCATAAAATAGTTTCGCAGAACTTCATTAGCTCGAACATAGTGGGAATTTCCTTAGAAAAAGTCAACATGGGGCTTGTCAGAAAATTACTCATCTGAGTATACCTCCTACTATAAGCAACGACGCGTTTAATTACTTCTTGTGTGTTACTACGGGTCACGGCCACCATCGCCTACAAGCTTTATTTTAATTTAGCATATGCTACAGAATATCTACTATCTAGTACTTAATAGAAAAAAAGAGTACTCCATAACTTAAAAAGTAGGGTTTTTGTGGCCGCGCAACAAAATATGATTTGCCGCGCGGCCACCGTCAGACTGAAGGAAATGCTAGATATTATTACATTTTATAAATTAGAAATAAATCTACGATACAAATAGTTCACTAAAACACCCGATTTTTCTCATGAATCATTGCGGAACCAGAATAATTCAGTTAATAGGTTTGACAGCACCTTAACGCCTCAATATAGCAAATAGCAAATTTCACTTCTAAAGAATTCACACTGTACAACAATTATATTGCATCAGGCGCTAGGGGTACGTTTTATAATGCCGAATTTGAAATACCGAATTGCATAAGATCTATAAACGGAAGGCCGAATAATAAAATGCCGACTTTTTATATGACCGAAAGTTCAATATACCGAAACTTTTAGAACCCTACAACTAAGTTTTAATACTTTATAATATCCGAATATTTAAGGTAATTTGATTGAAAGTTCACAATGTCGTAGTTTAAAACAGTTAAAATACCTACATTTAATATGAGAATAATGACGATTTTTTTTGCGTGCGTATACATTATAATAATACTAAATTTGATAGGATGGGTTAAAACATTGACCACACAGCGCGAAGGCGAGCGAACGGAACGAGTGCAGCGAGCGCAGTAAGTGGATATTATTATAAAGTACAAACTTAGTTGTAGGGTTCTAAACTTTCGGTATATTGAACTTTCGGTCATATAAACAGTCGGAATTTTAATATTCGGCCTTCCGTTCATAGGTCTTATGAAATTCGGTATTTCAAATTCGGCATTATAAAACGTACCCCTAGCGCCTGATGCAATATAATTGTTGTACAGTATGAATTCTTTAGAAGTGAAATTTGCTATTTCATATATTGCGGTGTTAAGGTGCTGTCAAACCTATTTACTAAATTATTTTGGTTCCTCAATGATTCATGAGAAAAATCGGGTGTTTTGGTGAACTATTTGTGTCGTAGATTTATTTGTAAATTCATAAAATGTAATAATATCTAGCATTTCCTTCAGTCTGACGGTGGCCGCGCGGAAAATCATATTTTGTTGCGCGGCCACAAAAAACCTTTAAAAACTTTTAAGTAATGGAGTACTCTTTTTTTCTATCAAGTACTAGATAGTAGATATTCTGTAGCATATGCTAAATTAAAATTAAGCTTGTAGGCGATGGTGGCCGCGACCCGTAGTAACACACTCATTACTTTCCTTGTTATTTATTACAGACATGATTACTAGACAGACTTTCTTGTTACTATCAATCATAAATTCCTTATTTTCATAGAATAAACTTACGAAGAAATGTATTACATGTTAAACTACAGTTAAAATTAATTACGTTCGGTTCATCATAAGTCCGACTGTTATGATGAAGCTTCTGAGCTAACTAATCGAATTAGAAATATCTGCGTTTCGTTACAATAGGCGCGTGTCAATCTAGCAAGAAGTCATGAGGCACTCGATGAGCCGAGCTCCGAGCTCGAGTGGCGGTGCTGGCGCGGCGCAAGCGAAGCGGGGGCGGCCGCGTGGGCGGCACCATCAAGCGCCCGCTTCAACAAGAAGACTACTACCCGCGAGCCGATGTGTCATCCGATCACCAAGAAAAATCTTATTTCGTGTTTATATTGCTATTTATGGCCATCACCGATGACGTATTAAAAACGTTTAACAACTTGTGTTACTCTAATCGTATTTCCGTTCGCACTGTACGTAGTCTGAGCGCATTGTACATAAATGGCAATGAGATGACTAACGTAACAAGTTGTTTTCACGACTTGGATGTTATTGCGGTTCCCTGTGCGCAGGCGCCGGGGCACTTAACCTGCAACATTTGCACTATAACTAGATGTTATCTCCTGATCAATCGGTGCGATAGCGTAGTGGAAACTATGGAAGCATTCAATTCAAATATCAGAACTGTTGACAATAGCTCTTAATGATTATAAACAGGCGAGAAATAATATCTTTCAAGTCTCGATGGTGTATTTATTGTGCGCAAAGGACATGACAATTGTCGTTTATCACTTTAATTGCCGCCTTTGTAGTTGGACGTTATCTATCCTTAAGCGATAATGAATCAGTGCTCGTGGCTTTATGGCTCCGACTTCAGTATTAAATTACTTCGTTACCTAACGTACGCAAAACGCCAATTGCTTGAGTTGGGTGCAGGAAATTTCGTACCTTACTTAAGGCATTTTTAAGAGAAGGTAACTTAAAACAGGCTTCAGTTTCATGAAATATAAGTTTTCTATTTAAAAGTATCGGATTTGCAAGAAGCGGAATCGTTAAATTACAATGTGTACAAAATACAATGTGATTAAAATCAGAGTCATAAGTTACCTAGTACCTACTAGGCTTAAGAAACAAAGATGAGAGATGACAATGCAACGATGTGGAGCAAACAAACCATAAAATAATTTGCACTGTGATGAATACTGCACGTTTAATTGCGTAATCGTTTAAAAGCGATTCAAAGTCAAGGCTTAAAGGAAACAATTACAGTACGTTTTATCAAGCATTACTGATCCATTTACTTTATAAATCACTTAATAAATAGGTACAGTAAAATTATGATAACCCAAAGCAAACAAATATGATAATCACTATACCAAGAAATATGCATATTGCACATCTACTTATCTACGACCGCGATGTGTAGGTTTACCTACGAGTAAGCTAGAAATACGAATTAATACAAAGTTTTTCAAAATTGAAGCTGTAATTAATTTCTCTACCAACTAAGCTAGGGATCACTGCATTGATGCTTATGCATCAATATTTAGAAAACGTCACATCTACATCCGAAAAAAATATTGTTGTAAATACGTTCTTTTTAATAATAATATAAATTAAAACAAAAAGTTTACAGGCTGTACTAAAATAGTTTTAAGCCAGAAAGTCCAGAGAGAGACAGAGAGTAACACAAAGGGTACCCGAATCTACCACAAATATTAATTAAATTTAGTATGTTCTGCGATCTCTTGTAGCTTCCAAGTAGGTAATGTACTTTTTCGAGTACTTAGATCTAGGATTCATCTTTACTATTAGGTCCTTACATATGAAATTGCCGTTCAGTATCAAAAAAGTTATCCAACTTTTTAATGAAATTATTATTTAATCAATCGAAGTATACGCCGTTGTTATCGATACACTTCCGTCATTTTATAGGCAGATCATTGATCCCTTTGAAAAAAAAACCCTGTGAGAACTGTTTGAACGCGGTTTTCACTGCTTCATCAGTTTTGATTTTTTTTCTATGTGAAAAATTATCCAAATTTTGAAAAAAGTGGTAATATGTTGGGCCAAGATCTTGAGAGTATGGTGGGTGACGCAGAGGTTCCAGTCGCAGCTCTTCTAACTTAGCGACCGTTTGATGTGCAGTGTGTGGTCTAGCGTTATTCTGAAGGAGCAGTGGGCTAGAGCAATTCACCAGTCTCGGTTGTTTAGTGGCGAGCTTTTCCATCATTGTTTGCAAATTTTGGCAATACAAGTCGGCAGTAATAGTCTGGCCTGATCTCAAGAAGCTGTAGTGGATAACACTAGCACTGGTCCACTAAATACTAACCAGAATCTTCGTTTTGGTCAGTTTTCGCTTAGGGCAAGGTTTTGCCGGTTCTCCAGGGTTAAGCCATTGTGATGATCGCTTCCGATTGTCGTACAGGATCCATTTCTCATCACAAGTCACGATACGGTTAAAAAATCTCTTCATTAATGTGACGTTGAGCAAGGAAACGCAGAAAGCGACGCGTGTTTGATGGTTTGCTTCAGTCAATTCCTGCGGTACACTTTTCGAGTTTTTTTACTTTTCCGATTTGACGCAAATAGATAAGTCGCGCAGTCTTCGGCGTAAGTAACAAAACGATACAGTATCATTTTGTCACTTACGCCGAAGACTGCTGCTAATTCAGAAGTGGTTTAAGATGGATCCGCTTCCAGTATCGCCTTCAATTCTTCGTTATTCACTTGCGTACCAGGTCGTCCACGAGGCTCATTGTGTAAATCGAAATGTCCAAAACGGACGTTGAAACAAAAAAACGTACCGTTCGTTCGTTAGCGGTGCCTGGTTCGTACACGTCGTTAATTCTTTGGTGCCACGATGGGACTCGTATTCGTAAGTACCGCAAATTTTCAATTTGTCCATAGTTGTTGTTATAGTATGTTGAAGATCGAACAAATGACGTAAAAACAAATGAAATACGAATTTAAAATATATTTTTCTGGGGGTATTTCGAAATAAATTTGAATTTGTAATTCCTAATCAAACGCAAGATATTTGATTATAAATTTGCCAGTATTGAGTATCGGCAATTTCATATGTAAGGACCTAATATAATAACATAAGAGTTATTCGGGTACCATTAAGGGTATGTAATGTATCCCTGGACTTGAGCTTGACACTATTTTTTGGATGCCTTATGAGAAGAATAAAATTCAATTTAATTAATTTATTCACAAAACACTACATAACCACAGAGTAAGTATGTACTAAACTACGTAACTAAATAGAGTTGTAACGAGACGTGGTCATTAATCAATCCTGAAGTATATAGTAATTAATAAGTTCCTAGTTATTTCTTCAGGTATTCGTAAAGTTGCGTACAAACAACACCTTGCACGGCATAAGAATGCGTGTCGAACACGCACTCTGTTTTTTGAGCCCATTTCTGTTGCTATTGCCCTGGTTCAAGGTGACCATCTGATAGAGTTGTGACTCTATCGATTTTATTGTGACCTTGAAAACTAGTCTTATCGATATTACATCTACACAAGTGACTGCATGCCAATTTAATGTCTGTCAATTTGCGCCCTAATTCTTACAATGGTTATATTAATTGACAATAGGTACTAATTTTATCGCTGTTATAATAAAAGAAATCCTAAATTCTCTTTAAAATGGACAGTAGGTATGGAACTATGGATGGAATGTAAACTCATAATCACAGTTAAGTACTTATTTGTTTTGCAATCGTTCAATCGTTGCCAGAAATGTGTATTTTTAGACAAAACTCTAACCTTTGCTTAAATTAAAGATTAAGTAATGAGTATTGAAATATGGATCCATCAGATAACTAATTTTATTAGTTTGCTTTAATATCGATGGTGGATAAAACTAGAGAGCAACACAACACTATCGCAGGTTAGCTAGTGCTCATCGAAGTTACGTAGACATTTAGCGCCTCTCTGCAGTTTACATTTTTGCAGTCGTAAAGCGTGCTAATAAGTTATCTGCGTGGCGCCAGCTTTAGAGTTAATTTAAGCCCCTGCTAATTACATTACCTGATCAACCACGGATCTTTATATTTTTTACTTGCTTACATAAAAACTAGGTGTTGCTGTACCTACTTAAATATGTAACTTAGCACTTAAGCGTGCGTGAGACCATATAAGTCTTGGACCAAGTAAGAATAGCTTATTTATTTTATGTAGTAATCAAAAATTTTAAATATAACATTATCCGCTTCTTTACTTTTGATAGAACGGCTCGTTCGTTCTGGCATCATCATTTGAAAACATTTAGTCATTAGCTCGACTATGGCAATTGGTGTGTGAATTATTATAATGTTTCGGAAGAGTAAGTTGAATTATTTAGAAATTTCCTTAGAATTATGGGAAAGAGGTTGTAAACTATAAGACTGTGTGTCAATAAAACACTCGCAGAGCTCTAGTAAAAAAACCGGCCAAGTGCGAGTTGGACTCGCGCACTAAGTGTTCCGTACCATTATCTATAAAAATGACAAAAAATCACGTTTGTTATATGGGAGCCCCCTTAAATACTTATTGTATTCTGTTTTTTAGTATTTGTAGCAACAGAAATACATAATCTGTGAAAATTTCAACTCTCTAACTATCACGATTCATGAGCATACAGCCTGGTGACAGACGGACGGACAGACGGACAGACGGACAGACGGATAGACGGACAGACGGACAGACGGACAGACGGACAGACGGACAGACGGATAGACGGACAGACGGACAGACGGACAGACGGACAGACGGACAGACGGACAGACGGACAGACGGACAGACGGACAGACGGACAGACGGACAGACGGACAGACGGACAGACGGACAGCGGAGCCTTAGTAATAGGGTCCCGTTTTACCCTTTGGGTACGGAACACTAAAAAGCTGTGCGAGTGTTTTATTGACAGCCCGAGCAAGTCCGCTGAATTTGTCTTTCACTCATCGTATGAAAATACATTTCTTTTTTTATCGTACAATTACCTATATGGTGGAAAATCAGCCATAGCTTGACTCTCACATCATAACAGTAAGGTAAAATAACTGAAACTGATGTTCCTAAATATTCAATTAGTACGTATTTTTGTTTAATACACTACACCTAGTTTATATTTGATTTGTGCTCCGTTTAAATAGATATTTTTTATATTTATTTAATTAATTCAATGCAATTAACCAAAATATTGCTTACCTACCTTTTTGTTTGACGATTTCATACAACAATAATTTGAGTAGCAAGTTGAATAATTTATTCATTGATATGAAATGAAACCTGTGTATCTAATCTAGCCTATGTTATGATATGGGAGAGTGACCTCTCCTGGCACAAGTGTTTTTACACTTAAAAGGCGTGGTTCAGCTACTAATATTGTTAACTTGCCTATCTGATTTTATAAAATATTTATAAAAAAGATGATAAAAAATAAGATCTTCACTGACTGGGAAAAAGTCACCTGACAAAGCTGAAAACCTCGGATGGCAGAATCGTCTCATCGGTTCCGGAGATTCTAGCCAAAATCGCAGGCTTTTACGGCCGATTGTACGCATTGCATTCTCTACAGCCGCAGCCTGACGCGAACGACCCAAGAGCCAAGCTTACCCGCCACTTCACTAAAGATCTCCCAGACGTGGAGGAGGGTGAGATTGAGGCGGCCCCCGGACAGCTTAGTAATAGAAAGGCTCTTGGCAAAGACGGAATCACATCTGAGCTCTTAAAAGCTGCAGGCCAACCTGTGCTTGGCGAACTTAAGAGGTTCTTCAATTCCGTCATAGCCAATGGGACAACTCCGGAAGCGTGGAGTAGGGGCGTGGTAGCATTGTTTTTTAAGAAAAGAGACAAAAGTCTCCTAAAACACTATAGACTAATCACGCTCCTGAGTCACGTTTACAAGCTGTTCTCGAGGGTCATCACAAACCGTCTTTCCGCAAGATTTGACGCTTTCCAGCCACTGGAACAGGCTGGGTTTCGCAAAGGTTAAAGTACCATAGACCACATTCACACGGTGCGGCAGGTTATACAGAAGTCGAAAGAGTATAACTAGCCCCTGTGCCTGGCCTTTGTAGACTATGAAAAAAGCCTGCGACTCGGTCAAAATCTGAGCCATAACCATGAACTCTTAAAACAATCTCAAAGTTGTCAAATCTGTCAATTTTGGTACGTCATTTCATACAAAATTTGACAGAAATGATAATGTTTGACAGATTTGTGATTGTTTTAACAGTTCATGGTTAGGACCCTGGGCTGTTATGGAATCCTTGCAGCGATGCCAAATCAGGTGTTAGACAGGGAGATGTTATATCTCCGAAACCGTTCACCAACGCACTGGAAGATGTGTTCAAGACGCTGGATTGGAACGGACTGGGCATCAATGTAAATGTAGAATATCTTACGCATCTTCGCTTTGCCGATGACATAGTTATTATGGCAGAATCGCTGCAGAATTTGCAAAAAATGCTGCACAGTCTTAACATTGCCTCGAGACGTGTGGTGCTTGGGGTGAATTTGGACAAGACAAAGGTAATGTTCAACGAACATGTCATCCCGGACCCAATTTCCGTCGAAGGCACTACGCTCGAGGTTGTCCAAGAGTACGTCTACCTTGGACAAGTACTACAGCTCGGTAGAGACAACTTCGAGCGGGAAATCAGAAGAGTGCAGCTTGGCTGGGCAGCATTTGGGAAATTGCGTCATATCTTCACGTCGACACTGCCGCAGTGCCTGAAAAGCCGGGTGTTTAACCAATGCGTCCTACCAGTTTTAACCTACGGAGCCGAAACGTGGAACATGACAGTCAAGTTGGCCCACCGACTACACGTCACTCAGCGTGCTATGGAAAGGTCTATGTTGAGGATCTCATTAAGGGATAAGATCCGGAACGAGTTCATACGACATAAGACTAAGGTGACTGATATTGTCCAAAAATGTAGCAAGCTGAAGTGGCAGTGGCCATGTCTGTCGCAGAACCGACGAGAGGTGGAGCAGGAAGGTTCTCGAATGGTAACCACGCTTAGGCAAACGTAGTGTAAGACGCCCCCCGGCTAGATGGACCGATGATCTGAAGAAGGCAGCTGGCAGCGACTGGATGCAAAGGGCGGGAGATCGAGCGCTGTGGCGCTCCTTGGGGGAGGCCTATGTCCAGAAGTGGACTGCAACAGGCTGATATGAAGATGATATGATGACAATTTTATTATTTATTAATATAGGTAGCTAATCTGACACTATTTTTACAATAATAAGGTACAAAATTAGAAACCCATCAACTGCATCATTTTAATTGTGATCTAAACGTATTGACATTTCAAACTAAAAATAGAGTAAGTATTGACATTTCAAGCTTGGCTGGGCAGCATTTGGGAAATTGCGTCATATCTTCACGTCGACACTGCCGCAGTGCCTGAAAAGCTGGGTGCTTAACCAATGCGTCCTACCAGTTTTAACCTACGGAGCCGAAACGTGGAACATGACAGTCAAGTTGTCCCACCGACTACACGTCACTCAGCGTGCTATGGAAAGGCCTATGCTGGGGATCTCATTAAGGGATAAGATCCGGAAGGAGGTCATACGACATAAGACTAAGGTGACTGATATTGTCCAAAAATGTAGCAAGCTGAAGTGGCAGTGGACTGGCCATGTCTGTTACAGAACCGACGAGAGGTGGAGCAGGAAGGTTCTCGAACGGAGACCATGCTTAGGCAAACGTAGTGCAGGACGCCCCCTGGCTAGATGGACCGATGACCTAAAGAAGGCAGCTGGCAGCGACTGGATGCAAAGGGCGGGAGAACGTGCGCTGTGGCGCTCCTTGGTGGAGGCCTTTGTCCAGCAGTGGACTGCAACAGGCTGATATGATGAAAGGTTTATATAAGGTATACATACGCATCGTTTGTCATTGTTACAGTCGGGTAATACTACTTAGAACAGATTTAATAATGTAATATTAATGCAAAATAACATCGCTCTGGTCTTTTTGGACAGAGTAATCGGAGCCATAGCGATCATATAAAGTCACAAAATCATAAATATAGCCGAATTTAAAAGCAACAGAAAGTTGTGATTACGTCACATAAAAAACACCATTGCGATCACTTAATTCACATAACAAACACATTCCCAAACTTACTTTTGTATTTAAATAGCAATCATAAAATTTGAGAACCAAAACCAGATCAATCATAAACTTACCTTCGTTACGTTTGAACGCTGGAACGTAAAACACAAGTGTCCTCCTCGGCGGTTAGACCACTACTGGCGTTCCCCCGCGGGAGGGGAATTAGGGGTCTATAACGCCTAACAAGGGTTGTGCGCGATGTTTTGTCTCGGCGCAGAGCGATGATAAAAAAGGCCCGGTCACGAATTTAAATTCAAATGGTGGCCGAAGTATTGTTAATATAATTAAAAATATTTTATTGCTTTAAAGATTAACTATTTGTTATGCCATTTAAGTAAGTTGTTTAATATTGATCCTTCTTATTACAAAGTTAAAAAAAAAAAAATCATTTAATCGGGAGTTGGGTCAACCCAGAGCGATCAGGATTTTTGGGTTAATGTTTTTTTAAACATATTTAAAACAAACTTATACATAAAATTAGCTTTGTACTATGTAGATAAGGCACCGAACTCTCTATGAAAAAATATTTTAAATACGTCTTTCGATTAGAAAATAGGTTTATCCCGTCCGACACGACAAAAAATGCCTTTGGAGATCGACCCATCTTTGAAGACCTCCCTCAGAGGGTCGCGAGGCCCAAGACAGTATATTGCATGTACAGCTCTTTTCTGCAACACAAAGATTGATTCAATATCAGCAGCCGAACCCCATAGCAATAGACCATACGACAACAAGCTATGAAAATAACTAAAGTACTTGCCGTTTCGACATCAGTTAAAAGGCTTATTTTCCTTACAGCATAAGCCGCCGAACTGAGCCTTCCTGACAAGGCAATTATATGGGGACCCCATTGCAGTTGGCCGGAGTCTATTGAAAACCCCAAAAAGGTTGTTGAATTGACTGCATCTATATGATCTTCTGACATATAAATATGCGGACTGACCTGCCTCACATTGGGCGTAGTAAATTTGATGACCTAGGTTTTTTTACATTAAGTATCGTACTACTTGAAAGAGAGCATCATGCACATCGTCAAAGGCAGCTTTACCTCTGTGAGTTTCTGTGAGTTTTAAACATCAATGATGTATAATCTGCAAACAATACTATCTCTCAAAGGTCTTTAGTAAAGTAAGAAAGGTCATTTATATAGTATATCAGGAATAATAAAGGTCCCAATATATGTCCCATAGATATGGGGCACACCCATGCGTAATGGAGCCCCGAAGAGTCAGTTCCATTGACATTAACTGTTTGCGTTCTATGTGTGAGGTATAACTCTAACAATTTTCCTGACACATTTGAGACACCATAATGCCGTAATTTCATTAATAACGTTTTGTGATCTACACAATCGAAAGCCTTAGACAAATTACAAAAAACTCTTAGAGCATCTTGCTTTCTTTTAAATGCATCGAAGATATGCTTAATGAATGCAACTCCCGCATCAGTTGTGCTTCTACCCTTGGTAAACAAACTGATTTTCATGCAATAGTTTGTATAAGAGTTGATTGAACACTATCTTTTCAAATACTTTACTAACACATTGAATTAAATAGTGAACCATTTAATTAGGAGAACTGCAGAAAATGGTTCTAAAAAAATTCTTGTTTTTTTTTTCTCGATGGTATCATTCTATATCTCTAACAGAATGATTTTTTTTATCTAGATTTAGGTCATATACATTTAAAAACGTCGTGCAGTCGTCGTCTACTTTGACAAATTGTGACAATTCTTGATGACATATGACGAGATCTTGATGACATATGACAGTAGAATTCTTGATGCTAAATAAAGTTTCGTCACATATTTGACAAGATACTAGGCATACTAAGTTCCCGAAGCATAAACAAACTATGCAGACTAAAATTATACACAGTACTAAGATACGTAGATAATCTAGCAAATAGGTATGAGCTGGTACCCAGATGATACAAAATATCTGCTAGTTCCTATTCTACCGATCTAGAAAAATGTACGATTGTCTTGGTCTATTGGTTCCCAATCCGGACTTCGAAGCCGTCACGGGATTAAATCCCGCAAGATGCAAATGTTTATAAATTATGGTATGACTGTGTTTCCGATATATATCATAGAAGCAAATAATTAGGATTTATAATATTTTTTTAAAAACTGTTAAATATTTTATGAGCTTGTTTTTTAGAACTAGAAGGCGATGCAAAATTACCTAAAGGAGTTGCAGCTGTTCAGTATTATATTGCCGACTTTATATCAATGGAATGGTTCCTCGAAGATACGAAGAAGGAAATATTGCAACAACCCAAATCGACCTACATTGATAAAGTAAGCAGTAGGTATACGATGCTACTCGAGAAACCCGACACTTGGAGCCTTTGATAAATTGCAGGAGCTAAAATGTTTATTTATTTTATTAAAACTATCAGTTTCTCTTTTTCGCGAAACTAACTTTAAAATATCACTATGACTCTATTTGATAAAGGGTACGCTAAATTCAGACTTATCTGATTTAGCTTCTGTCAATTACATTGGGCAATAAATAATCGATAAAAAACTTCATATAGCTTTAGATGTAGTATTCCGCTTAGTTATTTTTAAAAAAATATTTTCAACCATATTGAAACGTTTATCTGTATAAAACTCCAAAGTACCTGCAATATTTCTGCATTCAATGTTGTTTCCAATACGGACAATACCATTTAGCTGTAATCATAAATTCGAATAAAATAAGCAAGCTTTCCATTGATACATGAAATCTCCAGCAGTCACGGTTTCGGAGCCTTACAGCGAAGGGCCCGGAGGGATGAGAATTAATCTTTATTTGAAACATCGCGCTGATAAAACTGCTACCGGCCGTACCCTACATGGATTGACAGACAATAAAAATCATACGATAATTATATTTACCATATGCCATAAAATTAGTTCCAAATGACATTAACATAAATTTTGAATGTCAAATTCAAATGCGTTTATTGCAAATTGTGTTTAGTAACGAAATCTTAAAACGGTGTTTTTTTAATCAAATTAATCGTTTTCTCTTGTTCACTCTTCAAAATAAAATAAAATAAAAGTTTTGTTGGACTATGTCAGGTTATTTTTTAAAACTAATATCATAGGGGTTAATTGTGGTGCTCAAATGCTAATATAACTTTTTCTGTAGAACTGTCATACTCTGACTAATCTGTGAGAACTGTCTCGTACATTTGACATCTACAAGACGAAGAAGTAGGTAGGTGAAAGATGCGGCTCCAGCCTCCATGCTGCTACGAGCAACCTCGTTCGAATTCTCAATAAAAACAAATTTCTTTTACAAGTCTATATCAGCTGAACGGTCTGTCAGTATGGGCACGGTAATAGTTAGATAATATTACCGTGGTATGGGGAAGTGATTTCATTTATTTTCGTTTGTTTTTTGATGTAAAACATATTTTGTTAATTTTTATAAGGTCTTCTTGGTTCTTCTTGAACAGATCAAGAGCCCTACTGATCAATAGGTTAGTAGGTACCTACTTCTATCATGTTTATTGATATGGTCTACTTTTTGTGTTATCTCCCTCTGACGTGAAAGTGGAAAGTACGCTTTTCAATGGAAAATAAACTATTATGACATGACCTTTCATATTAAGTTATCGCAGTGTGTTGTTGAACTCCTCAAAGGATTATCCAGGATGCTAAGTGAAGCAGCACATGTACAAACGAAGCTATTTCGAAGAAATAATCAAGTTTATCATTTCACGTGAGTTTTGGTTTATGCCATTACAGAATGTCAAACTTCCAAGCCTGGCTTTTACATATTGTTTGGCAAATGTAAATATTTTGAGCGACGATGACTTGGAGATTGCAAGCTACCTACGTCATATCCTGTGTATTCAGCAGATGTATGCAAAATCAAGATTGGAGTGATGTAATAAAGTTACAAAACCTGTAAATCTACACGTTACAAGTTCCTTGTAATAATGTCATGTCCCTGGTCATTGAACTAAGGGCACAATTTTGTCAGAATCAGTGTTGGCCGGACCTCTTGACCTCTAAGTTACTGACACCGCTGACAGTTAGAAGTGGAAAATGCAGCTGAAGTCTTAAGTTACGTACTCAAATAAAATTCATTGACTGATTGAACAAAATGACTAGAAGCATCAATACTCATATTTGTATAAATACCGGCTTAAAGGATCAAAAGGATGCAAGTTTAGTGTTATTAAAGTTACTAAAGGCTTCATCCATCTTAGAATCTACGGTTAAGTTAGGAAAAATTTGGGTACTAGTATTGATCGTACGAACATTAAGAGCGCGCCGCCGCTGTACTACCTACGTAATTTGTGCATTTAGGGTGCCATATCGAATGACTATTTATCGAATATGAAATAAACAACAATGATTTATCGAAAAGACATACTGTCGAATGTTATTTCAACGAATGTTTTTGACATCGAATAATAGATAGATCTATTATTATCGTTGATATTATACGAAAACTCACTACGACAATTGATAGATTTACTGAGAAATCTGTTTAGACATTTTTATTTAATTCAACTACACGATTACTACAATCAAATGCCCAAAAGCATACATTTTCAATAAAAAAAATCGATATATTACATTTTTAATGTAGGTATTAACAATGTAGGTAGGTATTATCTCTTAAACTTTATAATTACGAAATTCGATATTTTGAACGTTCAATGTATAAAAATTCGATTATACAGGATGTTCAAGAGAATAAGATACTTCTTAAAACTACGTGATTGCAGCTGGTCATATACAACAACTTTTTGGGAGCAACATTGATATGAATATGAAATATGAAATAAACAACAATGAATATGAAATAAACAACAATGATTTATCGAAAAGTCATACAGTCAAATGTTATTTCAACGAATGTTTTTGACATCGAATAATAGATAGATCTATTATTATCGTTGATATTATACGAAAACTCACTACGACAATTGATAGATTTACTGAGAAATCTGTTTAGACATTTTTATTTAATTCAACTACACGATTACTACAATCAAATGCCCAAAAGCATACATTTTCAATAAAAAAAATCGATATATTACATTTTTAATGTAGGTAGGTATTATCTCATAAACTTTATAATTACGAAATTCGATATTTTGAACGTTCAATGTATAAAAATTCCATTATACAGGATGTTTAAGAGAATAAGATACTTCTTAAAACTACGTGATTGCAGCTGGTCATATACAACAACTTTTTGGGAGCATCATTGAAATATTTCAACATATGACCTGATGAAATATGCTGATCATGAGGTTTTAAGGAGTGACCTATTCTCTCGAACACCATAAACAGGGTGTCATTGCGACGATTCACTTTCGACCATTTTACATTCGATCAATTGGCATCCATCGTGGCGTAGGTAATCCCCTATTGTGAGAAGTGACTATCTTTCGCTACATTCCATCGACATGCATCGTTCGTTGGTGTTTGCATTTGTTGTTAATTAAGGCAAGTGGCGTAACGTTTGCTTTAGGCGCATAACTCGATGATATCACGCGCGAAACCTAATTCTGATGAATCATGAGCTTTTACCGGCGATGCACCGATAAGCGGGTGTAGTGTAGCTCGGCGTCACGTCGATCCCGGGCCCACGTGCCGGGAGCCGGCGTTATTGAAGCAGCAGTGGGCGCATAATAACAGCTCCGGCGCACAAGAAACATTCAGTAACTGATTGCTCGCTAAGGGGAACGCGTGTCGCTCATCTCGCCGAGCCGGCAACCGCGTACACACACACGATAAAGTTTCAATTAAAATCGTATGAGAACAAATGTTTTAGACATGGACTAGTGTGCTTGCGGTGCATGTGTTCAGTATCCAGATAAGCTGAAGTCTCCGAGTGCAGGTGCAATTGTTTATTCAGTTATAACCTAGTTATAGTTTTTGCTATCGTTGATAACCATGTATTTGTACTTCAAGGACTTACCTTCGTATGTCATTGGGTGAAAATGTATCAACAAATCGAAGACTGTTAAGAAATTATTAGACTACGAACTTAACATTTTTATAATTTATTGTTTCGAGTTACTAAATATTTTCAACGGTCATATATACTAATAACTAATTAGATACTGGGTAACCTTACAACATTAATTTGGTTTTAGCCGGGACAGCTGATACATAATAAAATTTTGCATACTTCTTAGAGGTAATATCAATGGAATGAACAACTAGTTAAATAAGTTTTATTACCTAAACCACTGGGGTTTAGGTAGTAGTATTAGTAATCACATCAGAAGTAAATATTTAGTTAAATACCTATCCAAATATGCAAACATTTACCTATACCTACTTACTGAGGTTTAAATATTTCAATTCGTTCTACATTAGCAATCGTTAATTACAAACTCAATGACTTAAGTTGCATAATTTATTCAACATTCACTCAATAAGTAAAAATTATGTAGATACGACGCGAACATTCTTCTGAATACACATTCTAATTTTATAGTTACTTAAAATAATTATCCGTTTGAAGGAAAATTCCTTCAAACAGATTTAAAAAGTAAAGTGAGTTTTTTTAAATCAAATTATTACCTATTTGGAAATTGCTTTCAAAATTTTATAGATTACAAACATGAATAGCTCTCATTCAATGTTTTGCCTATTTTCTTCCTTTTCCACAAAAGTTTTAGAAGTAAAATTATAAAAAGAAAGTCTTACACAACTGAAAGAATTTCTTTTTGAAATGCACCACAATATGCTTTTTATTTCAACTGTAAATGCAGTTGGGAATAAAGAAAACCGTAGCAATTTAACCTTCCCAAAAATATAATAATGCGAAGAAAGAAAAACGTTTCACTTTTTTACAATAAAACAAGCTTTGGATGCTAATTTTGAGATAGCTTTAGGTCATGGCTTTTAAAGTTACATTTTAAAACACCAATCTCAATTTAGTATTACATTATTGAAAATGTTTTCAATAATTACATTAATTCATTTCCACAATCACATCGATCTATCTTTAATATTATGACATCTACTTACATTTCGGCATTTAAAAAAAGAAATCTTTCAATCTTTAATCTGTAATGTATCACTTGGCATCGTTTCAGTTGCTTCAAATCGTCGTTAATTGTGCAGTAACTCCAATACTAGGTAAAGGTTACCCATAAATACAGCTATGTATTTCCATACACTGACTCCTGTCTCTACAATGAAGTTAGTAAATTTAACTCTGCGATGCCGTCAATCTATTTGTTAATTTAGCGCGTTCACGGTTTGCGCTGCGCAGTTGCGTATGAAATGCTTTTCTACAAGCCATAATAACTGATCACGATTTACTTGTGTTGGTTAAATATACCTACTTAGCGTCTCCCTACTACCTACGATGTAAATTATGAAGAACACAACTTTTCAGGGTGTCCGAAAAACAGTGTGAAGTGGAAGTCATGAGATAGAGCACCTCTAGGGTTTCCAAAAAAGTCAATCATCGTGTTAAAAAAATAAATAACTATGTAACTTTATTTAATTGCGCACAAATATCAGATTGACCCATTGTCTTTGACTGTAAAAAAACGCACTAGATCCTATTCATTCATATATTAGGAAGAAAAACAGGCCCGTATCTCAATGACAAATAATGTATTTTGGTCAGAAGAAGTTATTTTTTTAAAATCATAGAGCCTACATGGAAATGACTGCAATCCCATTTCTTTTTGAGACATCTCTTATCATTTTTAAGGTATGTTAGCGAAAACATACGAGTATAATGATAAAACTAAATTTGTGTTGTTAAATAAAGAAAAACTACATGTAAAATCTATTTTAAATTAAATCATTTCATCTGGTTGATATAGATACCGGCTATAAATTTCAAGTTCGATAAAATGCGGTTTTTTAGACACTCATTTAGGCAAAGTTTTATCAAATTCAATTCAATAAACCTTTTTGGCGCAGACGAGTGTTTGTTTGCTTCGTTTGTCGGCTTTGCTAAGTACTGTCAAGACGTGACACATTTCGTAAACATCGTTAGCGTCCTCTCGGCGGCTCTCGTTGCAAGTCAAATCCAACGCGTGCACGTTAGTTTAACTGATAATGACCGCCTAATAAGCAGATGTCTTGATGAATTATTTATTTTTATAGTTAACAAATCACCTGAATTTTCTTTACAATAAGTAAATCATAAAGGTTTAATCGTCTACGACGACGACTAAACATAATCAGACGTCGATTTGTGAGCGAATTAATAAAACAATAACAGTTGATGCATTTTATCGAAGAAAGTACCGGTATGAAAATACAGTATGTAACAATCAGGTCGCCATTGTTTTCCAACTTTAACATTTACACGAAAGTTTTGTTTTGCAAGTGATATTCAATGTCTCGAGCACTATGTACGGTTTAAGAAACATTAAAGTTACTTTTCTTGCTAGTAATGTTTTGCAAAATTATTCAACAGATCTGTCTGTCGAGAATTTTCATCTAAAAAGGTTTCTTAATCTAAAAGATTCGGTCAAACTGCCAATGCGATGTCCCTGAATTGAACCCTTTTTATTAGCATCGTATACAGTAATATTTTTGGGGCTATTACATAGACCCGACTTTTCTTGTCGTAATATGCCCCGCGGTCGAATCAATAAATAGGTCACTTTTGTGTTCGAAGTTTGCGATTTTTTGAGTGCGATTTAAAAGCTGACTGTGCCGATTTGTGGCAGCTTTTACTTTTTTCTGATTTGAAATCGCAAAGAACATATACCGCTTTGGAATACAAAATCATCTTATCAACGATGTAGAGCATTTGAAGGTAAGTTAGCAAAACAATTCTAACTGTAATCAAGTCTAAACGAACAAAGTAGTCTAAAAATGAGTGCTAAAGTGATAGACCTGAATCAGTTTAAGAGTAATAGGGGTGGATAGTGGGTACCTTAATAGGCGGCCGGCGAAGGAAGTCCGTCGTTAGCAGTAGCGTGACAGGCCTGCTCAGCTCTATTGATTAATCAAATGACTTTATTGCATAATGGTCGCTTTAGCTTCCAACACTGCGAATCGGGACTAGAAAAATATTCTTACGTCGAATAAAGTTCAACGATAATTAATAATAGTTTCTACACCTGCAGATGCAATATTTAAGCTCTCGATATTGAGGCACATGTAATTAAACGTGTTATAAAATACGTCTTTATAATTCTGTACAACATTGTGAGGCCTATAAAAATTCAATTTAAAGTGGTTTTTAATATTTCCGTCAAATTAACCTTTGGCAGAACAACCTTATTGATGGGTATTTTATTGGCGCGTTCATATCATGAAAAGGTACGACATTTGCGTATCGACTTCCCGGTCAAGCTCCTAGAAACCAATTCACCTTCATAACATTTCATTATAATTCATACACACGATCACTATCATAAATATCTATAAAGGTAATATGTAAAGAAGTAGAAAATAATTTACTGCTGACCGATGAATTTTAGTAATTTATTTTCACAGAATTCGTTAGTATTCCAAATAAGTACTAGCGGACAAATAAATTCACACAATTACACATTCTTTGGCTCACCAACAATACGTAAGGGACAAGGCACGTAAGTGACATCAAGTAACACTATGTAAAATGTAAATATTTTAATACGTTACATAAGAACTTATCAGAGCGCATGTTTTCAATAAAAAAAATCTCTCTCATAGAAAAATCTGTTGTCATGTTGTATTATAGATGTTACCTGTCGGTCACAGCGTTCCCATTCTACCAGCGCTGTATTTATACTGCATTAGATAGCAGTTTATTGTTAGAAAGCTATTCCTGGGTAAGGGCCGGTGTCAAACCGCGACTCCCGCCTGTTGACCCTGCACGCGGAAGAAGTTAATCACGCGCCGCCTGCCTCAGGTCCCGGGCCGGCCCCACCACTATGATTTGTGATGATAACTATATAAATGATTAAATCATAGACAATTGTAACCCATTTCCCACAGTCATGTTGAATTTTTCGGCATCAAACAAACACAAACGTAACAAACTTAATGTTAAATTTGTTCAAAAATACACAAACGTAGACAATCCAAGTTTTATCGTAAAACATGGCATTTCGTTTGCCAAACACATTAAAGCCCCAATATTTTTGTGAAACGCTTCAATTTGAATGAAGCTGCGCATCTGTTATGTTTCATTTGCAATAAATTAGTTTTTTCAAAGGGTTTTCGTGTGCAGCTGCGACGCAATCGGTCTATTAATCCGGCGGAATGCTCGGGCGCAATCTCGGCGTAGATCTGTCTAGAGCCACGCCATGAACTTATTGCGCACCACATATCTGTTCATTGTGCTCTATTATTAATAGTCTCAGTTAATAGTGCAGGAATGCGCGCACAGTTACTGATGCCCGATCTCTTGACCTACTCCCTAGGGTTTCAAGGGCCAAGTTCACGTCATGATCCCGACTTGTAGATACCCTTACACGCAGTATTGCAACACGACAGCCGCATTAAAATTGGAAATGTTTATGGGTCAGATAAGAGAAACATTCCACGAATTGAATTAGAAGCTAATAAAACTGTTATCTTAATTCAAGCCGCTAGCCGCGGTGCTCTATCGATCGAGTTCTCAATCGTAAACAAGAAGAATTGAATGAAAGTCGGAAACGTCAGATGATTATTGGCCTATAGCATCAATATTAGATGCCAAGTTTTACAGGGCCATTCGTAAGATAATATTGGTGAAGTAACGATCACTTTATGCATTAGAGGGAATAATGTGGACACGGTCGGATTGATCGCGTAGGTCGTCGGACCGCAAGTGCAGCGGGCTCGGGTTACATCGCAAGAATGAAAACAATGGCTGCATCTATTGAGCGCAGGTGACCAAACCATCGTTATTAGATTTCTGCTAACTACATAAATACAGGCGGCCGTGCCGTGTATCATTTTACACTAAATGGCAAATCGTATCATTTGATGGGAGTACAAGATACTGTGTTTTGGTGGACTGCATCTTATTGAACATGACTTTATGCGACTTAACGATAAAGTCATGTTCAATAAGATGCAGTCATCTTATTGAACTTGACTTTATCGTTAAGTCGCATGAGCTCATTGGGTATTGCATACTTGTTATAATTATTTATTGATTTCTCTATCAGCAGCAAAAACGGCGATCCAAGCAACAGTCTTTTTTTCATGGTCTTGTTTTTTTTTAATTCATCATCATATCAGCTTGTTGCAGTCCACTGCTGGACATAGGCCTCCCCCAAGGAGCGCCACAGCGCATGATCTCCCGCCCTTTGCATCCAATCGCTGCCAGCTGCCTTCTTCAGGTCATCGGTCCATCTAACCGGGGGGCGTACTACGCTACGTTTGCCTAAGCGTGGTCTCCATTCGAGAACCTTCCTGCTCCACCTCTCGTCGGTTCTGCGACAGACATGGCCAGCCCACTGCCACTTCAGCTTGCTACATTTTTGGACAATATCAGTCACCTTAGTCTTATGTCGTATGACCTCGTTCCGGATCTTATCCCTTAATAAGATCCCAAACATAGACCTTTCCATACCACGCTGAGTGACGTGTAGTCGGTGGGCCAACTTGACTGTCATGTTCCACGTTTCGGCTCCGTAGGTTAAAACTGGTAGGACGCATTGGTTAAATACCCGGCTTTTCAGGCACTGCGGTAGTGTCGGCGTGAAGATATGACGCAATTTCCCAAATGCTGCCCAGCCAAGCTTCACTCTTCTGGCGATTTCCCGCTCGAAGTTGTCTCTACCGATCTGTAGTACTTGTCCAAGGTAGACGTACTCTTGGACAATCTCGAGCGTAGTGCCCTCGACGGAAATTGGTTCTGGGATGACATGTTCGTTGAACATTACCTATGTTTTGTCCAAATTTATCCCAAGCCCCACACGTTTCGAGGCAGCATTATGACTGTGCAGCATTTTTTGCAAATCCTGCAGTGATTCTGCCATAATAACTATGTCATCGGCAAAGCGAAGATGCCTAAGATATTCGCCATTTACATTATTGCCCAGTCCGTTCCAATCCAGCGTCTTGAACACATCCTCCAGTGCGTTGGTGAACAGTTTCGGAGATATAACATCTCCCTGTCCAACACCTCGGAGCAGCTGGATGGGTTTTGTTCGGTGGTTTTGTACTTGGACGGACATTGATGCCATACTGTACAGGCTTCTTAGCACCTTCACGTACCGCCAATCGACTTGGCATCGCTGCAAGGAGTCCAGAACAGCCCAGGTTTCGACCGAGTCGAAGGCTTTCTCATAGTCCACAAATGCCAGGCACAGGGGCTGGTTATACTCTTCGGACTTCTGTATAAGCTTCCGCATCGTGTGAATGTGGTCTATGGTACTGTAACCTTTGCGAAACCCAGCCTGTTCCGGTGGCTGGAAAGCGTCTAATCTTGCGGAAAGACGGTTTGTAATGACCCTCGAGAACAGACCCCTTGTAAACGTGACTCCGGAGCGCGATTGGTCTATAGTTTTTCAGGAGACTTTTGTCTCCTTTCTTGAAAAACAATGCCACCACGCCCCCACTCCACGCTTCCGGAGTTGTCCCATTTGCTATGACGGAGTTGAAGAGCCTCTTAAGTTCGCCAAGCACAGGTTGGCCTGCAGCTTTTAAGAGCTCAGATGTGATTCCGTCTTCGCCGGGAGCCTTCCCATTACTAAGCTGTCCGAGGGCGGCCTTAATCTCATCCTCCTCCACGTCTGGGAGGTCGTCAGTGAAGTGGCGGGTAAGCTTGGCTCTTGGATCATTCGCGTCGGGCTGCGGCTGTAGGGAATGCAATGCGTACAATCGGCCGTTAAAGCCTTCGATTTCAGCCAGAATCTCCGGAACCGATGAGACGATTCTGCCATCCGAGATTTTCAGCTTTGTCAGGTGACTTTTTCCCAGTCTTTTAGTGAAGACCTTCGACCCCCGATTCTGCTCAATCGCCTCCTCTATGAGGCGAGTATTGTAGCTGCGGAGGTCGCGTCTTACCAATATCCGGATCTTTTTATTGATGCCAGACAAAGCTTCCTCTGGCATTTCCCGTCGACGTTTCATCAGTTCCAAAGTCCCGCCCGAAAGTTTCGCGTCTCGGCATGCTCGCTTTCCCTTAAAGTGCCTGTTTCCCACTTCGCGTATGACTCCAATCACACCATCAAGGCCCCTGTCCACGTCCTCAGTAGTTTCCAAAGCAGCAAATCGGTTTCAGAGCTCCAACTGGAATTTTTTGGAGTCTTGGCCGGCCTGGACCATTGCCGGACGAAGAGTCGACCTTATCATGCGGCTTCTTTCTAGCTTAATGTTAATATTTAGGGTGCCTCTTACCAGTCGGTGGTCGCTACCGGTGTTAAACCTATTTACCACAGAGACATCCCTAAATATATGCTTCTTGTCCGTCATGATGAAGTCTATCTCATTCTTCGTTTTACCATCGGGGCTTAGCCAGGTCGACTTTCTCTGGGGCTTCTTCTGGAAAAAGGTGTTCATGCAGAAAAGCCCCTGCATACTCAGAAAGTTTACCAGCATTCGCCCCCTGTGGTTCCTGGTTCCATAGCAGTGCTGTCCTACACACGATTCGTCGCGTTCCTGTACTCCTACTTTGGCGTTGAAGTCGCCCATGACAACGGCGAAATGGGTCTTGATGGTATGGTGTATGGCCTTAGATATATCTTCATACACGGCCTCGACCACATCATCCGAATGCCCTGTCGATGTCGGCGCATATACCTGTATGACTTTGAGTCAGTACCTCTCGATCAGTTTAAGTACAAGGTACGCTACCCAGGTCGACACGCTGGATATCTCAAACACGTTGTCACGAAGATCTTTGTGAACAAGGAAACCTACGCCACCTTGGGAGAGTTGGTCTCCCTCTCGGAAGAAGAAAATGTGGCCAGATTCAAGGGTCATCGTGTCCTCCCCCTGTCTTCGAACTTCTGACAACCCTAGAATATGCTGATGTTTTTAAGCTCTTCCTCGAGTTTGACTAGGTCTTCATCCAGCCGTAGACTGCGTCCGTTATACGTTGCCAAGGTCAGTGGTTTGTGGCAGTCGTCCGTAGCCCGGGGATTCTTCGCACCCCCTGTCCTACCGTAACCGAGGCCGCTGCCGTGACCCAGAATAGTAGGGCGGCCGGGAACTAGGGGCCGTGGTTTTTGTCTTCTACTCATGTCATGGGGGGTATATGCCCGTACTCACCACGCTGGGCAAGCGGGTTGGTAAGCGCAGCACAGAGCCTCGCACCAGTGACGCTGCTGCTCGTCACTGGCCAGAGATATTTGGCTCTGCGTTTAGTCGGTTATACCGCCAACGGTTTGGTCGCCAAAGCCTTGTCCGTTGTCCAGCAGTGTGCACCACGGGCAGGTGAGGTTGGCACTTGGGGCAGAAGATGTGCTTGTAAGGGTCATACATTAAACAGAAATATAATATTAAAAAAGTAAATAACTATTCAATAAATTTGTCTTATAGAAAATATGATTTTTGAGTTAGCAACAGTTTGTGGTTATATTAACCCCATAACCCCATTAGTTTGTATATACTGGCTAAAAATGTGATTTCGAGTCGAGTTCGAGTTTAGTTATGAACTACAGCATGTCTAAAGATGCCTAACCTTAACTGGTCGTAGGGAGCGAAAGGGCACAATATAAATTAAAAAAACGTTTGTTCTGCCTAAGCGGGACTGAGCAAGTTGTATACAATCGTGAAAAAGTTATTTTTTCAGAGAAAACATTTTGTCCATATTAATTACATTTTAAGTGTCCTTTTTCCAAATTGACTGTTTTCTAGTGCTACTAAATTAGATAGCACTACAGATATTGTCTGTCGGTAGCATGAAGCATCTAAATCTGAATACGAGCGAACCCTGTTTTTCAAAGAGCTTGCTTGCTGTACTTTGTTAACTCATCGTTGATGCACAACATTCATTTCGTTTATATAACAGTGCGCGCTGATATCATAAACACTAAGAGTGTCCGTTGCATTAAGACGAAATGGGACACGGACCATTTCAGCAAATTATGATTGTGAACTGAATGATCTTTAAATTTATTCCTGATTGGTCGTTCGAGACACCTATAAAACTGGTCCTAAAAGCCCGATGGAAATAGAAAGCCTTAAGTTATGTGGAGGGAAAGTCGTCCTTTTATTTATACTGTTGTTCATAAGGACTTTCTCGTGTCCTATTTGTTTTGGGTCATCTTAAACGGTATTGGAGGCGACAATTGCGCACGCCCACGCAGGATAACGGAGAATTTATTCGGAATTAGAACCCTAGACTTCATGACAGTAAGTATTTTCAGTGTTTTATCCTTTTATACTCAGTAGCTTGAAGTCATCGAGACTTAATTCTAATTGTATTTTCAAAACTGGAACGACATTGCATGGAGGAAGATTTTACATGCCTACAGTTAGTGGTGGTCCACAAAGCAAGCCTAGTGCGGACGAGACAGCGGGCGCGAAATTTCAAACATATGAAAAGCGCCTTTGCGTCCACACTGCACCGACTGAGGCAGAAGCCTAGAGCCAAAGGAACGAGCGAGACAGCGCGCGTAGTTTTCAAACGTTCCTATTCGCGCGTTCTGGCTAAACTGCGGGCCTATTATAGTAAGCAAGCAAGCGGCCTAATGCGCGGGTTGCAAACCATTTCGGTCTTGTCGCTCGGCGTATGTGCGTCGTGTAAAATTGTGAAATAAAATAAAGTTTTATAAAAAACTAAAGCCCGTCTTTAAAATTAAACTAAAAAGCAAAAAATAATGCTAAGACAAACATAATCAGTCCTTTTTGGAGTCGGTGTCATATGTCATTCGCATTGTGTCAATATTATTTTTCGCTTTTTAGTATAATTTTGAAGTCAGGTTTTAGTTTTTTATAAAATTTTATTTTTTACATGTTGATTATCTTTACTTTTTTGTCTGCATAATAAGCATATTTACGTAACTTAGATACTCTGTACGCCTTCAACACGGTTCGAGTGCTTATAAAATAAAATATGCTCACACCAACATAAATTCTCTACGACCCTAACCTTTTTAACCGCCTCTTAAAAATACCAAATCCTCGTCCATGTTTGCAATAAATGACTTACGTCACACCGCTACAAGACATCGCGCGTCAGTGTGACCACCAATCGCCCCAGCTCGCCGCGCCCGCCTTAGCCCTAAGTCACCGCGCATGCAGTGTGGACGCACACTTAGATGTATGTTTGTTTGTGTTTAAAAAGTTGCAAATAGGTTTACCTTAGCGCCATATTGGAGATAGATATATGAAGCCAACGGCAATAGGAACACCGAATAGGGTGACATTTAATAGAATAAAAAAACTTTCTTTTTGCTTTTTTCTCTTAGTTTATGTACAAACCTTGGTGTCGTTTTTTCTAAGGTCCTATAGAAAACAAACTTTTCTTTACTGTCTTGGGTCTAAATTATGTAGTACTGTCGTTGTTTAAGATTGCCATAACACAAGAGCTTTAGACACAACTTTATGATTAGAGCAACGTATGTGATGTTTTCCCATGGTAATTTCAATAGAATTCAACCTATTCCAATTTTAAAAATAAGTCAAGTGCAAAGTTTTACTTAGGAAACCAAGTGAACAGTGAACACACTACCATTAGAAACCAGCAGGTATTTGACATTGTGACCTTAGTAAAAAGTGAGGAAGTGATAGTAGTTATTAGACGACAATTTCGCGATTGCATAAAATGGCTTACACACGAGGCCCAAGAGTTACGGATGCGGTATCGCTGTCTCTTGTTGAACTATAAATATTGAAATAACGGCAATTGCATGGTTACAGTTTCAGTCAAGAGTAACAAACTCTATATAACGCATTTTGGGTTTGCCCTCTAAGTGCGTGCGTGCGTGCGTGCGTGCGTGCGTGCGTGCGTGCGTGCGTGCGTGCGTGCGTGCGTGCGTGCGTGCGTGTGTGTGTGTGTGTGTGTGTGTGTGTGTGTGTGTGGGTGTGTGGGTGTGTGTGTGTAGCTGTGGGTGTTCATATAAACCTGATAAGTTCATCCACATTTATCTCACTTATTGTGAATTGACGCAGTCTCCCTAATTTCCGCTTAAAGATTTAGGATTCGGGTTGAATGGAAAGTTTTTCTCGAAGAATTTCCTCTACCTATTTATTATACCTATAAACCGAAATAAATTATAGTCTTTGTAATAACAGGTACTTTTTTAAATATAAGGTTTTTTATTTATTTATTAAGTTTCGAAAATATAAAAATAAACGTAATTAAAACTATTTTTTCATACAAAGTTACCGGTTAAATATATTTTATTAATTATTTCCTCTCTTAAAGTACTTGCATCATTCGTTATCATTATCACATAACGATGATATGTGCTAAACAATGGATAAAGAATATTCATTTGTCTGAAATGGTCATTCGTAGTTACTACGTATAACTTTACTTATGCTATTAATAATAATTTTGCATTTCTATGTCATCGTTAAGATTTTAAACTAAATTAAATAGTGGAGTTCACTCTAGGGCTAGTGAGTTGGCGCCTTGCAGTCGCTAACGGTAATACTAGATGCCTTGCCGAAGCTCAGTATACGCGGTACCGATCATACAAAAACCAATAAACTAATGCAAATGATAAACATTGAGATCGCATATACTTCGTAGTTTTATGAAGTTGAGATTGCGTACTGTAACAATGTACAAGAATAATTCTAGAAATAACTGCGCAGCATTTGTATCTTTGCCGATATTATGTCAATAAGTATGAAGAAAAATATAAAAGTGAAACGAAATTATTATATTCAGTAACATAAAACGAACATGATTATATATGTCAGTATATGTGTTTAAGCTTTATTTATTTAGGGACGTGTTGAAGTTTTTACGATCAAAAAACACGACTTCATCCTCTTTCACCTTCATAAATTTTTACGTATATTATTGAAAATAATTTAGTCGTACGCACATGCTACCTTGCGGCTGTGATAATAAACCGAGGCCAAAAGTTCCAAGGATGTCTTTACCTGGTAGACCAGTTTATCCCTAATTCTTTCGTCAGTTGTTTTTTTTTAAATATTAATCACTCATTCCTTTTTTATTTTCCAAGGCTATTCAATTAGTTAGCTGTCGGAATCCCAGAAAAAACAATTGAGTAGGCTACCGACTGTATAACAGTCGAGATGATAAAAGAAGGTGTCCGTTCTACGTACAATTAATCGTCTCTGAAATTCATGTAATAAGAGATCCTTGCACTAGCTTTCCAGCTTTATTCTTTTTTCTTTTCATTTGCGGTTTCAGACCTCAGTACGTGTGTTTCATCCCACACAAGTAGGTTACCTTATAATCCAAAGAACGAACGCAAAATATAGCAAAAAAAAATGTTCTGGTTTTAGAGTTTGTAGGGTTTAATAAATAGAAACAATGGCATGCTGAATACAAATTAGGGAAATTCTCTTTGAAAAGCATTGTATTAAATAATTGAGTACATTTTTTGTTTTTCAAAAAAATATTAGAAAATGAAAGCAAAGCATTATAATTATGTGTGTTTTAGAGGTTTATTAAAAAAAAAACAAGTTCTATTCTTAAGTATTCTGTTTAATTTGCAATGAGAGATATAAAGTTATTTATTTTTATGAACTGAAAAAATCGAAGGGATTTAGTTTTTACTCGTATTCATGCAACATTGATACTTTCAGATTTATTAAGATAGCAAAAGCAACTTGTTTATTTGTTGATATTCCATGACCCAGTTCTGATTGAATCCAGCCCCTATTATTATGTAAGGCCGTTGTGTCAAGCTCGGCGAATTAATCCCAGCTCCGTTGCGACATGATTGATAAAAATCGAGAATAAGCACTCGTTGATTTTAATGCGTGTTGTTGTACCCGGTATCGAGTTATAAAAGACACTCTGAAGAAAATAATTCACTGTTGTTGGAAATGCGCGTCATAAAATTGGACGAAATCTGTGAAGGTTGAAGGAGGCAGATAGGTAAGGACTTCAATTTTATTATTGTAATTGTAGTTATAGTTTCATTTTTATTTTAGTATCGCTGAAGTAAATTGGTCTCTTGAGCCTGGTAATATACTTCATTATACTAACTGCACATCATTATCGCATTCAAAAACTTACATAGTACTTTGCAATATCAATATTAATGCAAATAAAAATAAATTCATTTTCAGAGTCAGTGAGGTCTATGCATTATAGCATTTGTGTTGCATCAGTTGCAGTTCCATTAAACGTTATGGCAGCGTCGTGTGTCGGTCACGCTCACGGTGTCTGTAGGTAATGTTTGTGGCTCCCGAAATAAACGTGACCGGCGAGGATTTCGAGAAAGGCGTCACGTCAGCTGTAATGTGGCGCACTCGCATAAATATACCCTAGTCAGATTAAATCACCGGCTTTTTTCATGTTTAAACTCAATTGTTACGCTTTATTAAGCAGACAGCTTCTTGGACTTATACGTTGACTTATTTTATTGCCCGGGACTTCTACATTTTTCGTTAGAGGGTTGAGTCAGTCGGAAAGAGTTTTATAAGAATTATGTCTGTGAATCCAGACACTATTGTGGAGCGTCGGCACTGAAGCGTATTTCATTCATTGATGCGGGTAAAACGCATGACGCAATCGCTATAAGGAGTCGCGTCTAACTCCACCGCTCCGTTGGTAAATGCACCGCCATACCATCGTGACAATTGCTCTGTACTCAAGGGCAAAACAAACGTTTCTAGACCTTGTTCACGTATAATAGTGAAAACATTAGTTACTTTTAACTCACAATGAGGAGGTTCTTATTCAACGCGTATTTTTTCTTTAATTATGTGTGCTCCAGTATTTATTTTCTGTGGTGTGCGCATAACATTTCATTGGGGACATCCCAATTTTGATTGGGATACCAAAGTCTCCCGTCCGATTTAAAAGTATTTTTACCTCTTTTTAGTTGGTCGGTTTAATTGTTGTCTAATTTTAGCTATTTTTCTTGTTTCATTATGTTTTTGCAAAAGTTGAAAGATTTTTACGATCATAAAAACCGGACCTAGAGTACAATCTATCTTCAATGGGTTCTCTTGTAACTAAACATCCAAATTATTTGCGCTCCGAAAAACATTATCCAGGCATTATTCGGCCAAGGTTAAGTGTTCCCGATATATTTACCTACATTATTCTTCCAGATTGTTTACTTTCTACCAAAAGGAAAGAGTATAGCCAATGAACGCAAAATATTTATCGTTTTGCTAAAATATTTACACGAAAGAATTGGGTAATGTCTTGGAATATCATAATAAATGTGGTGCGTCATATGCCACTTATTTTATGTTCGGTGCTATAACGTGCTATCACAGAGCAGTATTATGCGGTTAGTGATCTATCACCTATCTATACGTATAGCTAGTGCTCTTCAGCTCTAGTTCTAATCAAGATGATAGGCACGTTTTACATTAAGTGTAATCTTTTGTTAATCAATCCAGAAGTCTTACGGCGAGAATGGTTAGAAAAATTGGTCTAATCGCAAAGAGAGTCCCTAGTCCTCTTAGCAGTGAGGCCATATTTTCTTTTGTTTTGAGATTGTTCAAAAAAAGGGTTGACGAAAACTGACTAAGATTGATAGAAACAATTGTATTAGAGATAACAATTATTTCAGGTTTTTAAAATTATTCTCACCGTTATGCATTATTCAAATAAAATCAGGAGAAACTAAGGCCAATCAATTTAACTCTGTTAAATAAAGTTACATTTATCGAATGTCAGGTCAAATGAAACGATGTACCTAACTAAGTACTAAGGTAAGTATAACCAACCAATATAAAATAACGAATTAATTCTTTACAATACTATCTTTTGTTTTCTTACAAATCACGTTTATTTTAACAGCACTTTCGTCGAACTTACCTTAAAAACACGCGGGGCTCCCACCACAAACTCAACTCCTAATAAACCTAGATTTAATATAATATCACTATTGCGGCCCAGTGAAATTACAATATCACTGAAAAGAGCCCGTGAAATTATACGAACCAGTCGGCATTGACAATAATCAGTGTAATTATTATTTCACTAGTGAAATTATAATATCACGCCTTTGACAAAATCCCTGCGACATATAAAGTCGTTTGTGTATTCTAATAGGATTAGTAAATCATTTCTATAGGAGAATAACTAAGGACTTGATTATTTCGATTTACATATCCTACTCGAAAATATAATAAACATCTCTCATATTTACACATAGTGTGTACGTGCCGTGTAACGGGAAACATTAGGGCAGATGCCAACTAGGTAGGTACGACATGACGAATCGTGCAACGCCGAAACATACGAGTTCACTATTGATCATCCGATAATAGTAAGCCCTAATTATAAGTTAAGTTGGCTGTATCCTCATTTTATTATAGATTGTGTTTGCAAGAAACTTGTTTACTATAAGTAACGACTTGTTAAATGAAGAAAATTAATTATGTGTAAGTAGGTATAGGAATTGTAAAAGTGTTATAAAAGGCTTATGAATTAGGTTTGAATTCCGACAAAATTTTAATGATATATAAAGATTAATTATAGTGATTAGTTACTTGATGTTATTTATGGAATTGTAAAGTTATATTTTGTATTATAATTTTATTAATCTTATAGGCAAAGTTGCGGCAAGCCTTTCCATAGACTATGTCCAGCAGTGCGGACTGCCGATAATGATTAATCTTATAGTACCTACCTATCTACTAACATGTAGGTACTTTGATTTAGATTACTGTTAGATGGATTATATATTAGTTATGAACACTAAAGATTAAATGTATTTATGCCCTATTAATTGATATACCTATGTGATCTATTTTGTGTTTAGATTTGCATATTCTATATAATTTGTATAAACATTAAATTATAAGGTAATAGTGTAACTATGCCATGTGGGTACATGGCATTTTAACATTCCAAAAGTATTACCTACTTAATGTTTCTCTAGTATAGTCATAATAAACTGACAGTTTAAGTTCATCTGTTGGTATCGTCATAACATGAGTTCATTCAAGTAGAGGTAAAGCATAGGTACCTAAAATACTACGGCATTAATAAAATTGATTGTATCTAATTTTGATATAGAAGTTTAGTTCTCGACTTTGATTATAAACATGTCGTTTTCGATAATATTTATATCTTATTTCCCTTATTTCTAAAGTAAAGGTAGAGAAGCCGCATTTTTTAAATTATAAATAACACACACACACATTTCTACACACAATAATTTCCTGCCAGTCTTAGTAAATTTAGAATTTCGATTTCTGACTCAGGCTTTGTTTCGAATCCTGTTTATTAGAGCAACTGCTCGCGCGGGTCGCCTTCTAAATACGAGTGCAGTGCAGAGCAATGCCTCACTTGCCTGAACACTTGCATATAGTACATGAATATTGCAGTCAGCATGCCATTGGCTTGCATCCAAAACTTTCTAAAAACGGGTTAGCTGCAATCTTTCAATTAAGAACGCTGTCTGCTGATGAGAATGCAGCCTTTTTAAAGGCTTACGCTTCTTTAACGAGGCACAATTAAGAGCATGTTTTATTTAAGAATTATCGCGTGTTCCTGTGCATTGGATCAGTGCAACTATGGGAACTCATTTGTAACATTAATTAATTTAATTAAAAATGATGTGTTTCGCTGACATTGTTAACTACTGCCGCTATTCTATTAAAAGAACTTATAAAACTGCACAATTTCCGTAAATGACATTTTAATAATATGATATTCTTATGCAGGTGGTCGAATAGTTAGTACAGGTTTTTTTAAAAAGTTAATAAAGTTACACGTTACATTTATTAGCAAATACACTTCTGGCTGTAGCACTTACGGATAATAAAAATGAGGTTAAGTGTTCTTTAAAATATACTTAAAGTGCGTACGTTTTGTACTTATACAGCACAGGCATCAAGTATCGCGACAAACTAGCTATAATTAGATCGTGTTTCCGATTGCTTATGCGCATCGCCGATGCAAAATACTTGGTCCATTTATTTTTATGAATATGCATAACATTACTTACTTTTCAATAAGATAAAAAAAAAAGTTGAATAATTAACTTACACAGAATAAACTAGTATTATAGGCCGCACGCTGTCTATATTATTGTCAATTTTAGTCAACATACAGAGTACCTACATTTTTATTCTGCCAAGGTTTTTAAAATTTAGCAAGAAAATGCTTTAAGCTATGAATGCACACTCTGATTGAAATTCAATGAGTTATCAGAATTTTTTATAAAACTATTTAGAGGTTGAAATTTTATTTTAGCATTAAAAAGCTGCATCAGAAATGTTTTAGGTAAAATTAAAAATGATGTAGTTTGCAATAATGTATCCAACATAATCTTTATAAGGTTGAAATTTGTATGATGTCGTTATCTGGTAAAGGCAGTGAAACTAATCGCAGGTGATTACAATATGAGCCACCAACACGGCCCTGCCCAATATCAATAATTGCCCTCATTTCTTAGCCGGGAATATCTCTGGAAAGGACTTCCGTAAAACTTTCACCTTTAGTAATATTTTAACGATCTCTCAGATTCATCGTTCGTTATTTGGTTGTTTTTTTAATTTAAAACCATACATTTTCTGTCGATTTCAATTAAACATACATGCCTGGAATATGAATCTTGTACTATTTATGATAAGAGGTTAATTGCAAATATTTTTGCTCCTGTCTTTTTGGACTTTTAACGTCGTTTGTGCTTAACTACGGCGTTATCATGTTGGTAACTCCGTGGAGATTGATCGAAATTTTATAAAACAAAAAAGATGTATTCGTACCTTAAGCAACGTCTGGTACCGGAATAGTTGTAAACCCCTTTTCAAAAAGTTTGGATTGCTTACGCTTCCGTGTATGATATTGAAGAAGTAAAGGCCTTTGTAACTACTCCTACTCTCCTACTACTCCTTTGTAAAGGCCTTCCCCAGTTATTCTAAAACACGAGACGAAGTTACAACTAGAAAAATTAGGAAACAATATACAAACTTAATGCATCAACCTCCCTGTTGCCAAGACATCTATAAAATAATTGCCTTTAGGTAACATGAGCATTGTAATATACTATAACTTGCTCCCCGAAGAACTTATTAATATTAAAGGGACTACATTTAAAAAAAAATACGGAGTGGCTCTTGAAAAAGTTTAATTAATTCTAAGATAAGATAGAAAAGTTTATAGTGATATTATTATTATATAATTACAAAATGGCGACATTTTACTCGTTTTAATTTATTTTACAATAATTTTATTTTATTTTATTAAAATCTAATTTTGTGACATTATTTTGTATTAATTATAATTTTATTTTGTTAATTTGGATAACTGTAAAATGCTTATGAATTTTGCACGTCTGCGAGCAGACTAAACACACGCACTGTATCAAATTTTTGTCAACTTGTTTTTACTGCGTTTTGGCAAATAAACGATTGAACTTGAACTTGCAGATTATTTATTATTTAAAAAGCGCAACTTTTTTAAATACTACATGGAATAATATTTTAGAAGCACATTTAGGTACCTGTTCCGTACAACAATCTCTATTATTGATGTAACATTTGGAAAGCTTAGGGGAGGGCGGGGTTGGTTCTAACAGGGGTAAGAATTAACAAGCTAATAACCACCAAAGTTAAAGTGTTACGGTTGTGGCACTTAGTTTAGAGGGTCTGTATACGTCGTCAAAGAAGTCGCGACTCACCAGTTCCCAGCCGGCCGTCGCTTGGAAGAGCTGTGTGCGGCGACCCCAAATTGACAGGTAAACGAACTTTTTGTGTTGTGCAATAATTTGACTCAAGACTTAATTATTCACGTAATCAAATTAAGTTTTGTCCTTAATTGAACTTTGTTTATTGATGATGATACTGTGTTATATTTTTGAAGTAATTGCTTGTAGATCATTTAAAAAAAAATAATGATGTAAAAAAAGTGTCTTTGGGGCTAAAAGTAACAAATTAAGTGGGGTAAATATTAACTTGTTAATACTTACCCCCGTCATGGGGCAGGTATTAACAAATATTTAACGAAGTGTTTATTAAGTTTTTTTTACAGAATGAGGAACTACAAAAGAAAGAGTATAAGAGGATCCACCTCACAAGAGGTGAAATAGCAGCGAAAGAAGTTAACTAACTGAATGATCTCACTGGAATTGTTAAAGAAGCGTTTCCGTTGGCCTTCAGTCAGAATAACATAATAAATTCTTTCAAAAAGGCTGGTTTTAGGCCATGTTATGAAGACGTTTTTAAGACTGCGATTTTGCGCCGTCATTTGTTACCGATCGCCCCAATCCAAAGCGATTTAGAAACAGCGAGACCACATTCAGCTTAACTTCAAACACTTTCGATGGGAAATCAAGAATCAAATATTGGTGACGCTGTAGAACGTGAAGAAGAGGTTACGTTAAATATAGATTCTTCATTAATCCCTGAAATTATAAACGACATGCCCAATATTGATATAAGTATATCGGAGGTTAAAGAACAGATGTCACAAGAAACATCAAATAAACCAGGACCATCCAACGAACCAGGACCGTCAAACGAACCGAGGCCATCAAACCCAATGCTTAAAGGCAACTTTAACTTAGAATCGGTGAGACCGCTTCCTAAAGCTGCACCACGAGTCCAGTCAAAACGAAAGCGTTTAGGGAAGTCGTCTATACTTACTGATACTCCTGAAAAGCTGGCTTTAGAGTAACAAACCAAATTAAAAGAAACGATAAAGGAAAAGAAATGGGGAAGAAAACTGGAAGAGCGCAAGAAGTAGAAAAAGTAAAGAAGAAGATAATACAAGAAAATAGTGAAGAAAAGGACGACTGCTTCTGTTTAGTTTGTGCTGAGCCTTATAAAGAAGATTTATCTGGTCTCGACTGGATCCAATGTGTTTCATGTTAGAAATGGGCTCATATTACCTGCGTTAGAGGTGACACTTATAGTTACGCATGCCCTAATTATTTTGTTGGATGATGATTACAATGAATATTCGTCATAATTATCCCCAGAAAATATTTGCTGCATTTTCATTTAATGTTTTTCTTTTAAATTGTATACAAATGTTGATTTTGCCTGTTTAAAGTACGAATTAGACTAAGCTTGAACTAAGTTCCTATTAATTAAGGTACCTTTATCGTAGTCTCTAAATTATATTACATTAAAAGTGTTTAATTAATATTTAGATACTCAAAGACTTAAACATGTAATAATTATTATAAGTGGTAACTAAAAACCTCATAGATGTAAAAAAAAGTACAACTTTACATCGATACTTACCTTTAAAAATAATGATTTGTTTAAACCTCAATTTATTAAAAGATTTTCATTAAAAAGTGGAATTTTATTATTATTTTTTACTTTAGAAAGTAAATAGTTAATAATTACCCCTCATGTTAATACTTACCCCCGTCCTGTTAATTCCTGCCCCTGATACGGGGTATGTATTAACAAATGACTTTTTTGTTATTGATAACTGTAATTCTGAAAATGCATATCTAATCAAATCTTTTTGTTTCTAAAATAAGAAATGAATAACTAGTCTATACTATCATTGAATAACTAGAGTAAAAAGGTAATCGAATTTGGAAATATAAAGCAATATATAAAAATTGTTAGTACCAGCCCCGCTCTCCCCTACTATGCATAGGTATGACATGCATTTAACTAACTAAACAAATAAAACTTAAATGAAACTGGTATTTTTCATCTTTTAAAGTTGAATTGTATAGTTGGCTATGTAATAAAGTATACCTATTGTTTTGAGTCTTTCTAATAAGGTCAGAAATTTCATATTGGAGAAAAATAATAACTGTAACGTTCTAATCCACTTAGCTAAGTTCTCTGGAAAGGGAAAATTCTTTGAGAGAAAGGAAAGTCCGTTTTATGACTACCACCTGGCAATTAATTTGATTTGTTACAACAAATATAATATAATATGATGTAGAATCCTGCGGAATTACCACTACACGATACGGATGTTTGATTATATCTTTAAAAGTTTTATGAAAATACATTTTCATACATGAATGATGTACGTAGTCATTTCAAACACAATGATTGAAATATGGCATAGGTTGAGTAAAATAAGGATGTTCGGCAAAAATAAAAGACACCAATAACCATATTTCACATCAAATGCCATTCCCGGCTACGAGGCCGCAGTAAAATAAACTTTTGTAACAATGTTACCTGCACAAAATTGCAGTTTCATCAACAACTACGCTGTGTTTAGTTCTAAGAGTTCAAACGCACGCAAACAAAATATTTCCATTTGTATATATGAATAAGGGGCCTGTAACAGTCAACCTGTAACATACAATAACTATTCAGTTTATAATACTCAATGCTACATCTCGTCTGTTTACTTTTACGACATTAGCTGTATTCAATGCTATTGACAGACGGAGACTTTATTTGCGTAGCAGACTAACTTGTCCCTGTCGGCCCAGGGGCGTGCGGTGCATATAGGCAATTAGGCAGTGCCTCTGATAAATGAAATGAGGTAGGTAGTAGGTACTTACAAATGTAAGTTATTGATGAAAAGCACTGATTTTCAACAATATAACACATAAGTAAGTATCTACTGCCTACCTCGAAATAAAACTAATGCCCGCCACGTGTCGGCCTGTCTGTCGTCTCGTATCGTACCTATCAGAAAAAGCGACCTTGCGTCTGTATAGGCGATAAGCGTGCACCAAGTCAATGTGTCACAGTTCTAGTGCTAGTGCATAAGATTGCAGGCTCCTTTATTAAATAAAACGTAGGTTATCCCTAGTATTTTAAAGAAAGAAGCATGCGTCCGGCCCTACGAAAGGACCGCTCGCACTTTTGTCTTGGTCATGGTTCCGAAGAAATTAATTAACATCCTTGGGCTATGTGGAATTAGTCAATTTTCCTGTGCACCGAGCACGAGTATTTTGTTCTCTGAATTGACTAGATAATTGCATTTAAGAAGCAACACAGCAGCATTCTACTAGGTACGTCAATCGGGTCGCCGAAAGATAACAAGATAAATATGTTGATGTGAGGATTGTTGACTTTTTTTACATAACATCTTGTGATGACATTAACTGGAATTTAAATCTGTAGGAAGGTATATAAAGGAACGTCCTTGAGTCAACGTCCTCGCGATAAGCCAGTGTGCATCCAGTTAGTGTGTCACCATTCCACCGGTGCAATAGATTACGAGATAAACACATTAGGGCTATCGCGTTACATCTCCTCGTTGGCTTTTTCGATATTTTGCACCTTATAGAAAGCAAGTTTGTGCATTTGGGCCTCTTTTATCCAGCTAAGATAAAAGAGTCCCAAATACAAAACAATAAATAGTAAAAATGTTATGACTTCAGGATCAAATTAAGGATATTATAGTGTTTGTGAGTAAGATTTAAGTGGCAACCCAACTTATCTATTAGTTTTATCTCACGCAGATAGTTCACCAAAGCTAATTTGAATTTCTGCTCTTGATGAATTTACGTATGAAAAGAATTTCTCATCTTTTCTGTCGTGACAGATATACGATCTTTTGATTTTAAGACAGCATTGCTTGCAACTATTAATGGTAATGATTTTCGAAACGAAAATGTATTAATATTGTAAGCCGACATTGTAAAGTGTAGTTAATATAAACATATCCACTTAAATAATAGGCTCATAAATATTTATGTTACCAAAAAGTATTAGATGAAGTCGATAAGATCAAATGGTCTTAAGGTCTTATTCCATTTACACATTGTACAGCGGACAAATATATCACGAGTGACTATGGAACAACAATCGCAGAATCTAGGCTAATGATTGCGATGACATCCTAGATCTAGACTCAATGATGCCATAAATTGAAGTGCATTATAATCATTAATCGAGTTACAACGAATTGCTTTGCTGTGGTGCTCCGTGATCATAGATGCACCCAGTGAATTAACGGCGGGGTAATGATGCGGATCATTTGTGTAGTCACATACAACCGCAATAATCACATTCATCACATTTAAAGCATTTATCTTACAATAAAGAAGCTATGGCTAAAGTTTTAATACATATAGCTTTTACGAAATCAACACAAATGTTTTTCAGTAATTTGTGCAAGAATTGATGCAAAAATAAATAAAGTAATTTTTACTGCATATCCTTCAAAACAAATATTTTTTTGGCAATATACAATTAGAACTGCGCAATTTAGGCTGTCTTATCACCAGAAGCTATACTTTTCAGAAAAGGTCTACCTTGTATCGCAGAATTTTTAATGTCATAATTTTATTATGCATATAAGCGGATGGCATCAACTTCATTTCACAGAAAATCATTTGGCATTCAGTCATTTATCAAACGTTCAACTCATAATCTCGTAACCCAGAATCATTATTAGGCATACATTGATTATCCAGAATAATGAAAAAGCAGAACCATCATAAAGCAGAATGTTCACAGCCAGAATTGTCTTCTGGCATACAAATCATATCTATAGTCATCAAAAAGCAGAACCATCATATCGTAGAAAGTTCATAGTCAGAATCGTCTTTTGGCATACATTTCATATCTTTAGTCATTAAAAGGCAGAACTATCATAATATCTCAGAATGTTAACATTCAAAATCCTCGTTTGGCATACATTTCATATCCTTAGTACCTTAAAAAACTCATTTAAGTTTTTTTTAAAATGGTTGTTATTCCATTCCGGATACACCCAAGCAATGCTATCTGAGCAATACTAGCATACATCATGCATTGCAAGGCAAACATACAGCATGCAAGCAAGTATGCAGCATGCAAGCAAGCATGCAGCATTCAAGCAAGCATGCAGCATTCAAGCAAGCATGCAGCATTCAAGTAAGCATGCAACATGCATGCAAGAAAGCAGCATGCAAGCAAGCATGGAGCAGCTTGCAAATGGCATGCAAGCATGCAACATGCAGCGTGTATGACTTCTGTCACGGCTCCGCCGCTGCGGGGCTCCGGCGGTCCCACGCAAGCTTATTGTCGCAGATGGTTTTCTCTCACCCCCGCAGCTTCGGCTCGCTGGCCGGCCTAGCCGGCCAGCCTCAGCCGCGGCGGCGAGCTTTTAAACCACTTGCTGCTCAGCTCGCGGGCCGCCTCGCCCCTCCGCGCCTACGCGGTTTTGAATTAGGGGTCGGGCAAACAGGACTGCGTGGAGTCGGTTTTGCACTGATTCTTTTCTGGCACTGACTTTTGTAATTCTACATATTGACTTTTTAAAACAATATCTTAATTCAATTGAAAATGTTTGTTTTTAGCAATTCCATGCAAGGTTTAATTGAAGATAAATAACACTTGAAAAAATCATCGACATCGCTTTATTGAAGCACTCGCCCGGCATGCAATGGGACGTGGGTTCGAGTCCCACCTGAGGTCGATGTTTTTTTTTAAGTTTTATTTATCTTCAATATCTTAATTCAATTGAAGGTTAAAATACAATTTATAAAAATAGCAATATGCCTAATGAAATTATGCTAAACGAAATTCTGCTATCTTCATAGTATGCCTAGTAAAATTTTGTCAAATAATCGTCGTACTAAATAAACGGTATGCTTGCTTAGTGAAATTATGCAGAATAAAATTTAGCTAAAGGTTATTATGCCTAGTGAAATTCTGCCATCTTAAAAGTATGCCATTATGAATTCGGACTTATAAAAATTCGGCCAAACAATAATTATACTAATGGAAAATTATGCCTTAATAATATTCGTTTATTTTACTTTTTATTTTATTTATTTAAGGAACACAAACAGTGCAATGTACAATCTTTGCATAATATATAATAACATTTTGTTTAGTTCTAGTACATACACAAATAATATGTGTCCAAAACACTAAAGAAGAATATGCCAAGTGTGTTATGCCAAATGAATTTCGGAGCAACAAAATTCAGGGAATCCAGATAGAGGGAATCCTTTCAGAAAACTACAGCTAAATTATTGGAGGCAGTTGAAAATATTTTCTTACTTGCTACAAGTATTTAACGCGCAGTTCTTTTTGTTACTACAGATGACAGGAATCATATTACATGGTCACTCTGTACGAGGGTGATAGTAAAAATGATCACAATGAGAAATGTTATCGTTTGTTTTGAGACGTGTTGGCGTAGTTTGGCACACGCATCCTGACGGGCTATCTGACATTGCCAGTGATAACGATATTACTTGTTCTTCCCGATCGCTTACCCGGCGCCGCTAATACACTTATTATTTTACTAACGGGATAATAGAGGCGCCGCGCATCCTTCACAAGAACGACCTTTGAAACCAGTTGCAATCACTCATTTATAATAACCTAAAAAAACTATACATTATAAAAAATAAACGGTTGTAGAAGATGGATTAAGAAATATAGATCGACATACGTGAAAACGACTATAATTTATACGCCAGACGCAAAATTACATCGATCACTAAACGAAACGATTTATGATTGCTGAGGCTCTGAATACATTTTGATATTTTTCCCGCTTTTGCTCTGGTTGCAGTACCTACATTATGTCACCGCTAGCTAGTAGTAGATTTGTAACGAATGTATGTGAGTCATAGAAATGTGCCAACTAAGAATTCTGCGAATAATATCGTTGTGCTTTGATTTGAATTGATTACTTCGCAGACTAAGTTTGTTTCTTCATGAATTGTGGTGACATTAATTAAATTATTAACTATTTAATGTAAACATAAGCGAATAAATATTCTGAAATATGGCGTTACAAGCAAACCATCAATAATTGTAAGAATACAAAATGAAGTCATACATCATAATATACGAGTATCTACTTAGGCACAAAATAAATATTACAAATAGCCCTAAAAGAAATAAGAAGTTGATAGTTACGCGGAAACATTCCACATTTCAACTCTACGTTCGGAAAGTAGTATTTTTCCACGTCTGCATGCCAACATTTTTCATAGTAATTTTATACGATATCATAAATATTTGATTGCATTTCGAAATCTATTTATATTTATTACGAAATAAAAGAAATAGTTGATTATTTATTAAGAAATATAATTTTGTTTCCCGGGAGTTGACAGTGATGGCATAGTTTTTTAACTAGAAGCTAATTGCAGTTCAAGTTTAACAAAACATATTTTTTGTCCGATGTAATCCGACCCGATGTAAAGGTCACAAGAACAAAGTACCTAATCCAGTAGAGAAGGCAAACTATTATAGCTATACGAATGAATGAGAACCTGGAACACGTTCTTTGGGTATGAAATATGATTGCTTATAAATAATTAATTACCAACGGGCCCATTAGTCGCGGTTCTCATACGTGCAATATTCTAGGAAAACTCATGTTACTAATCCGATAGAACCTGGTTCCTTCTCAATAAAAATTATTTATTTCCGGTGAAATTGAAGTAAACTTGCTATTTATTAACTACACTAAGTAATCCAATAGGGATTTAGATTAAATTATAATTAGATTTCGATTATAATTAGAGATTTTCAGTTACAGATAGGTTGTTGTTGTTTGTGAAGTCATATAAAGTCTTTAGAACCAAGAAATTTGACTATAATTCATGAAATAATTGCTCCATTTTAATACCGATCAGATCTCATCTCAATGGCTAAATTAGGTGTCGTGCATCTGAAAAATAGGTCGAGGCCGCGTACACGGCGAAGTAGTGTTGATGTCTCTATTATTGATATGATAATAAAACTTTTAGTATTTGACCCGATTTGTTATTATCATACTTAAACTCTATAGAAACATGTTGCGTAAGGGTTGCTACCATACATATTAGTATTTGGGCCTTTTTTATTCGTATAATCCAGAGACGGTTGAGATGTTATAGTATAACCGTTCAGAGAATGCGTTCCTGACACGTCGCGATTGAACTGACGACGTAACTTTGTAATGGCGTTGCAGTTACGATAAAAATATTTTTGCTGGTTGTTTACCGTTTTAACAATTGATGAGCATTAAAACAACATTATTATATCAATAATCAATGAATTTTATAATTTTGTGCCAAACTGAGTGTCAAATAACTTGGTAAACAATATTTTTCTAAATCTATACTGCGCTATTACAAGGTTATGTCAGCGCTTTGTATTTGTAGTGCTGTGCTAACAATAACAGGCAATAAACAGTATCGTAATCTGTTCTTATACAGTAATTCTTTACAAAATAATACGTTTTGTTTTTCTTTTTAAGAATTTCAAAATAAGATCAGAAATCATATATATGGTTACTATTCCAGAAATGAATATCTCAACAGGAAGAAGCTTTTGGCATCGTTAAGAGAGGCTGGACTGTTTAGCGGGGCTTGCTTTAACCAAAATCTTAAAAGATATTGGTTTTTCGTATAAAAAAACAGACAAAAGAAAAATTTTATTAGAACGATACGACATCATTTTAAAACGGATAAGTTTTTTGAGAGAAGCAAAAAATATTGATAACTGGGATAATGTCGTGTTCATTGACGAGACATGGCTAAACGCCAATCACACGGTTTCCCGTTCTTGGACGGATGATACACAAGCGTCGACGTCGAAAGTACCAATGGGTAAGGGGGCCCGTCTGATAATATGCCACGCAGGTACTGCAAAATACGGCTTTTTGGAGAACGCGTTACTGGCATTTCAATCAAAAACCACAAATGACTACCACGAGGAAATGAATGCCTCTACATTTAAAGAGTGGTTCCAGAACGTGCTTTTGCCCAGCCTACCAGAGCCTTCTGTAATATTCATGGATAATGCCTCCTATCACTCGGTTCAAATACAGAAACCACCTACCCAAGCTAATAAAAAAGAAGAAATGGTGGCTTGGTTACAAGCAAAAGGCATTGACGCTCTGGAGTATGGTCATCGCGTTCTAAGAATTCCACCGTATCATTGCCAATATAACGCGATTGAGCTAATCTGGGCTCAAATAAAAGGTTACGCCGCCCGCCACAATACTTCCCCGCCATTCAGCACGAAAAAGATGATGACCCTATTAAAAGAAGCCTGCGGGGAAGTCACTAGAGATGACTGGGCAAAGGTTGTTGAGAAGACTAAAAACCTGAATATGGAACATTTTGACCGAGATATCAGGATTGATTCTGTTATTGATAATAATATAATTATACATGTAGGCGAAGATGATGATGAAGACACCACCTCCTCAAGCGAATCGGAGTCTGATTAATATTCTGTACGCACATTCAATTCAATGTACTTTATTGCATAGAAATACAGATTGTAACTTTGTACAAAAATAAATAAAACAATTTTATTATATTAAAATTACCTTTTTTTGGTTTCAACTTAAATTACTAAAATATAAATTTTAAATGATTCCGCCAATTTAAAACGAAAATAATCTTAAAAATAACGTGGCGTTTCATTTTGGAGGAACGGTAACGAGCTCAGTGTTATGTTGTGCCCATCACTAGTCGTGACTAACTGATAGGTGTCAGGAACGCATTCTCTGATCGGCCGAACTTATAGTGACTTGCTTTCCTCGTTAACTTAACATGAAAATGGTGACTTTAGTCCTGTTTTGCTGTGACGAAAGTGAGAATTGATATTGCTTATAATCAAGAATTCTCAATCCTCGTTGTTCTGTGTTTACGTAGTTGTTCGCTTGTTCGTAGAAGTAAATTTATACTTATAAATTTCCAATTTACGCTGAAGTTTTATTGTATAGAGTGCATTTATGCTATTCATTTTTGGATCGACTTATAATCAGCGAATTTAATGTAGAATTTAAGATGCAACACATTTTATTTCGTAATTGCTTCATTGTAAAACTAACAATAAAGTTTTATGAATAAAGGTGCAAACAAAGTGGCGAGTTCAGTAAAGAATGTATTGGAAATCGTGTGAAGTATGTTGTTAGTGGTCGCAGCGCCTCGTGTGACATCTCCATATGAAGGGCCGCTAACTGCTCCCGTGTCGAAAGACCTTTCGTTTGTTTAGCACGCAACTAAACAAACCACGTGTTGCAACCGAACGCGCGCGTCGACAATACACCGTCGCAAATTGGTGAAACTATGCTAACGATTCATGACAAACGCCCGGAAAAGCGACTGGGAAACGTCTCTACACTACAAAGTTATAGTGTAGAACGATCCACCTCTACGTCAATGTTGCGGTAATTATTATTAATGTAGCACAACCGACAATAAATAAAGGCTGTTTATGTTTATCTAGAGAAGTCATTTGATGCACGAACAGCAAGTACAAATTGCCACCGCATTCACAGCCATCACATTAAGTCAGCGACGTAATAAAAGGCGGTGCAAGTACTGCGGGCGGACTGGGAACAAAGGGTAAATACGTCTCGAAATTGGCTTTTTGAAAACAGGTGAGGCTGTCACTGCCACGCCAGACTCGCTCACTTTTTCTCACAAATCATCGGAATAAATTGCGAAGGTCGAATATTGTTTTTTTTACTCTCCACTCCACCTGGTTTTATGTGCGAATGAGCTTCGGTTTGTTCCTGGCATTCTTTCATAACCTAAACTTCGTTTTAAAGACGTGGGCGCCCGTAAATCTTGTTTTATGTCGGCACATTTGGGAGCTATTGGTTTTAATTTTAGATATTGTGTAAGCCGTATTTCATAACACTAAAGTATTGCTATTACTCAAATATAGCTTATTGCAAGAACGCAAAAATTGTTGATTTTTAATGAATGTAACTTCTCGCCCAATCGTAAATAAAACTCGTTCTAACAAGCTTGACATTTACGAGGGTACACAATACACAAAACGTCATGTCAATTTTGTGTCGATGTGCATAAACCTTATAGCTCTGTCACTACCAGCTGGTCTAAAACTGTCGGTATCAATTAAATATTATCGTGTCAGAATGTTCAAAATACCTACTCGCATCGATATCGATATGCTACACCTAGTGTCGGTTTACGGGGATTAGCTAATGTTCAGTTGACACCCAGAGATGCTACTGGCAGCCTGACCATGCGAGCGAAATCTAACGCAAAGAAGTGAAACTAGGCAATTTAAATTCAAGTAATACTTGAATAATTATTTGTTATCTTCGCTTATTAGTGATCCTAATTGCAAACAAACATAATTGACGACCTCCGTAGCCGAGAGGCGAGCATGCCGGACTTGGCGTCGCCATCTCTAAGGTTCCGGGTTCGATTCGAGGTCGGGTCAATGTAGAAAACGAACTTTAGGTACTATATTGACTCGGGTCTGGATGTTGTGGTACCGTCGTTGTTTCTGGTTTCTATAAAACAAAGGCTTTAGTTACTTACCTTAGGATCAGAGCAATGGTATGTGATGTTGTCCAATATTTATTTATTTATTTATTTATAATATTGTACATTTTTACCTCGTCCATAAGATATATAATCCCAAAATTATCAATGTTTCCAATATCCTTCTCCGCCTGGACTCCTAATGGATATTTAATCCAAAATTTATAAGTTTCATGTGTAAAAAAAATTCTTTGATTTCAATATTTTGAGTGAAATAAAAATGCGCGAGGATATAAAAGTTATTTATAATACCTGTAATACAATTTGTCACCGGCAAATAATTAATCAGTTTCGTCATAGACATCACTGTTCGTCACGTCTGCTAACGATCGGCATCATGTAATAATATCGGTTTGCCTTTAAACGGTAAAAATATTTTGAAACAGATTAATAGATCAAAAAGGGAGAGGCAAAAATACTTAACAATTTTCAAGCCAAATAAAAAAATACAATTTTATATACCTATTTGTAGTACAGTTACAATACGGCATGATACAGTTTTGAGATAACAAAGTTGTAGAAGTCATTCACCTTCACATAGCTATATCACTTAATGAATAAAACGTGCAATCTGAGAGCGGTTCAGCTAAATGCAACTTCGAAAAGATATTAATATGATTCCGCGTGACGAAGATGAAGAGAGCAATCACACATGTGGGTAAGCTAGAAGCTTTTATCCCAATGATCGATTACGACGCGATTCCCGATACAAACCGGGAATGTATCATAATTACGACACGGTTATTGATGGCGTGTGGGGCGGACGATTAGGGACACTGATTCAATAAGTGAGTTATGGTCTAACAATTGTGAAACTGTGTGTAGATTGTCTAGTCTAGCATATGAACGATTGTTCAAACGAGTTTTAGATGAACATTGTTGATAAACGGAAAATAATATATGAATAAAGGCAGCATACGGTTGTTTTAAAATGTAAATGTAGTTATTTTAGAAAAGTGACTGTTCAGTAGTAATAAATAATGCAAGCAATCGTATTACCGTCAGTAGCTAGAATTAAACTATATGAAATAACAGGTAATAAATGGGACTTGTTTTTTAGCAGTTGACATTTTCCACCTGTCCTTCATTGGCATGCGAGTGGTCACAAAAATAATTATAAGCGAGCAAGTTTGCCATTATTTGCGAACATCGATCAACATCGAAAGCAGACCGATAAATCAGCATCAGTCAGGCCAGCAAGTGGACAACCTCGGCAGTGCCGGTGACTCAGCCGATACATTAATGCAGTGATCTGCCTAAAGGCTTTACGCATAAATTTAATAATTGCAGACGCGTAGACAATGCAGATACAAGTAAGACGGGGACCCTATGAATAATACATACGAAAAGCGATACCACAGGAGATGTAGGGAACGAGACGCGATAGGCCACAATTTTATTTTTATTTAACGATTCAGGGTGAGCCACTGCTGAGACGATAACACATGAATAAAAATATCCCCTTTGTTTATAGCTACCGTATGTTAATAGCGCTCTCGCTTATTTGTTGAGGGTAAAAGTAGACCATAAAAAAGCTACAGAAAAAAGAGCTCATGCTTGACCAGTTCTCATTCATAAATTGTTCGCGCATTTTAAAAATGTTTGTCAACTCTCATTTATGATCACGAGAGACGTGAGAATCATCGCGATTCGTAGTAAATAACACGAATGCCGCAGTGCACTAAAAATAAATTCGCCATGAATCATCATGGCTCATTCAGCAAGGAGCCGGGTGACGCGGCTTTATAGCTCTTATCGTAACATTAGGCAGTTTCTGAGAAATTAATGGTACACCTTAAGTTTAACAATATACGCTACGTTGCTTAACTTATTTACATATTATTTTCAGGGCCGTCTGAAACTATGGTGGGGCCCCTGGGCACACAAGAATTTGGGGCCCTTTTGGAAAGCAAAGAAAGCGAATTATACTACAATTTGTATATTATGATCATTTATTAAAATGTATAATATAATGTGTCATTAATTATATTAGTATTCTGCTTCTATACCCCGGCACGACAGGCTCCAGTTAGGTTGCTTACAATAATTCATTAATTCTAAAATAAGCTTTGTAATTTTTTTAAACTCCAAATTTTTGCTTTACCTATAATTAATTATAAGTGAATAAATCATAAGACAAGAATTTCATTATTAATATATATATGTAGTGAAAAGAATTATTTTAATGTAACCGGAGACTCTGCGAGCGAAGCGAGCGCTAACATTTTTCAAGATAACTTTGCTAACGATTCATTGCTTGTGTGAATGCTTTGGCATATTCACACAAGACTCAAGAGGGCACGGTCACGGCGACGGTATAAGTGAAGAAAAAAAAAGCGACACGTAGAATGTATGAAATACGTTCAATACAATTGCACATTCATACATTTAGGCCTCTAGCTTTGCCATAACTTTATTAAAATTATGACAGTTTCTCCTCTAATTTTATTAAATTAAAGAAGAATCTAACCGGGATGACATGTAATGAGCGAGCGATGCGAGCGAGAGCAACCGCGAAAATTTTTGTGAAAGCTGAAATATCTCTCCTTAAACTACCGTCCAACTGAACTAACCATATTTTAATGAGAGATCATATAAATTATGCCTAGTAGTAAATAATAATCAATTCTAGGATGGTCAAAGAGAATTGTCTTAGATATTAACCAACAAATAAATACGCAAAGCAATTCCTACGTTTAGGAAACAAGATTCTAAATAATTATTTATTATAAGCTTGTAAGATTGCAAGTCTAGAACCTCGTGCTTCTTATCGTCAATAATACTGGCCACATCAGCTCAACGGCTAGCTCCTTGAGAATATCTGGAAACTCTCCTGTTAGTTTTGCAGTGTCACCAACTTGTGTGCAGTTTAATTTTTGGTAAAAATAAAGCTGACACAGTTTGTGTTCTTTTGTGGTAAATATTGTACCTACATTGATTTAAAAGAAAAAAAAACACTATAAAATGATAATATAATTTTCTACGGACAGAAAGAAGTTGGTTTGCATGCGCGGGGCCCCCAAATGCTCAGGGCCCGTAGCATATAATACTCTTATTACGTGGCTAATCATTGAAGTATTGCCTTGTAATAATTCACCAATAGAGCATATTTTTTTATGCATATTAAGCACATAATATCAACATTATTTATTTATAATTTTTTTCCACTTGCACACCAAATCCAAAGGCGTGGCAATTGAGAAAATATTGAATTTTGGATTTAAAGATCGCAAGAAGGATGAAAGACACAACGCTTTACGCTTTTTTCACTTATCAACCGCAAAAAATACTAAAAGATTAGGTATTTCGATAATTTTATATAAAAAAATATTTTGCGAAATAAATGCAATGTGCCTGGCAATTTTTTGGAGAATTAATGTGTGAGAAATCTTCAGTTCTTCGGGGCCCCCTGAGGATCGGCCCCGTGTGCCCTTATGGTCAAGACGGCATTGATTATTTTACAGTAACTACGAACTAAGCTTGAAGTATAATATAGCTACAATGAGTTATTTTTACGTCAAACTCTAAACAAAACAACAAAAAAGTTGAAGTAATCACATCACATCACATCACCAGCCTATATTAGTCCACTGCTGGACACAGGCCTCTCCAAAAGGAGGATTTTGCCATAATCGCCACGCTTGGCAGGCGGGTTGGCGATCGCAGTTCGGCCAATGGTGGAGAGGAGACGCTGCTGCCCGTCTTCTTACGGCGGTTCTCCTATAGTCGCCTCTTACGACACCCATAGGAAGAGAAGTAATATGATTAACTTATAATTATATTACAGTTGCACCATAGTTGCTTTATGAAACGGAAACAATTTACATAATGATGTACCTATAAATATGGAACTCGTAATTCAAAACTAATCTTGACCAAAAATAATTTCTATAAATAAAAAAAATACAAGTCGGATTAAGAATGGTAGACTGTGTATTTCTGTCTTATATGTCCCGCTAATCTCTTCTTCTATCTTTGGCATGGATGAGTTTTGGCAAGTGTAACCTACTTCAACTAATAATAAACTCTCTATAATAATATGTAGGTACTATGCTCAGTTTATAAATGTAAATTGTTTGTGTAGTAACAAGGAACATTATTTTACTCCTTTTATTCGTTACCATAATCTATGCCATAATATTATGAATATGATATGAGTTATATTTTTTGTAGATTACTTTAGAGAATTGTGCGCTTACATATTTGTATAATTGCCCTAATGCTCGGGCTTCACCTGCGTAACGCCTAACATTTAAATAACGGTATAATTAGCGTTCATTTATTAATACACTAAACTACGCGCTAAAGGTGTGGCCACACTTGTTTGACGTTTGATACGATACGTTTGAGCGTCTAGTGGCTTAGTTAGCGTGTAATCTGTAGATAAAATAAAAACAACGCTTTCAAGAACTCAATACTTTCTTATTTTATCCACTCCATGCTAACTCAATGAATAGGCACTATAACATTTAAGTATTTTACAAAGAGTTTTTAATGTGTCCGTGTTTTAACATGTTTAGTGTAGTAGGTGTAGCCACAACAACGCACTAGACGCCCGCAAAATCCCTTTGATGTGTCGAAAGTTACCGCCGTCCGAGCTATCACCTAACGTCTAATGCCATTTCCGCAAATTAGCGCGCTAAGACTTGCCACTTCTGCGTACTATATCAAATAGCGCACTAATTAATGGCATTAGACGCAGGTAAAGCCCGAGCAAAAGGCAATATTTATAATTGCGAACGCGATATAAGAGTGGTGAATAAATATTTTTGTATATATTTTATCTTAGGCTTAGACTTATATCTTAGTAGCTACTGTTAGGGTTCCGTACCTCAAAAGTTCAAATGGAACCTGCCCTTAAAGATGACTTCGTTGTCAGTCTGTAAAGATCAAGTTGTAATTAATATTAAATAGTCTAGTCTACTGCACTGCAATCCCTTACAGCTAGGAAAGAGGAACGCAATCAAAAGATACGACTGTTCATGCCGCATTTTTGATACTAGGGAATCAAAACTTACAGCGTAGGTACTTCCTGTTAACCTAGAAACATGAAATTTGGCAAGAAACAAACATAAAGTTACAAATAAGAATAAATTACAACTAAAAAAAGCCGACATCTGTAAAATTATAGACACATCACAAATAAAAACATGATAAATTCGGTAAGATCTTCCATACTTGTTAATGTTATGGTACGAACTATAGTACATACAGACCTACAAATTGGTAAGGAACTTTCGGTGCATGAGTCCCCCCGAGTCACACTTGGTCGGCCGTAAAATAATCTTTGTTGTGAAACTCAATTCCTCGGAAATTATTATCAATTAAATCTGGGATTTACTATTTCTACGTATGTAGGTAACTACTTTCTCTTAATATTATGTTTGTATTGATAAAGGATTTATCAATTCTTCTTAGTAGATACATATTTGTAATTGAATCATGTCATGTGGTAAAGAAATCAGTGAAATCATTATTTTTGCATTATTGATTTTTTGGTTAGATATGTCAAGAGGGAAAATAAGTAAGTTAAGTTACGTTACATAAGCAAATTTATGAGGAAAATGACTTCCAAAAGAAAGGGGGACACTATGTGTCATTGTTTTTTTTTAGGAGTTTCCTTGAATGTGGTAAAGTGTTTTGTAATTTCGAATTCAGTACATACTCGTAAGTTTGGTTGGTTGCTATCGTACTGCGGTCACGTCTTGCACGACGGTATGCACTTATTAGCTGGTTTTCTAAAATGTATGCGGAGTTGCATAACACAGGTTGTAAAGGTACCTACGAATTGCAAATAAGTAACTCACTTAAAACTGTAACAAAACATCAAAGGTTCATCATAATTTAAAATTTGCACATTTTTTGTCTAAGATAGGCGAGGCGTTAGATTTTACGCACTTAAATTTGTATTTCAGACAAAGAATAAGTATATATTATGTTTATTTGTTCGTAACAATTTACATTACAGGTAATCTAGTGTTAGTGAATATAAGCGTTTTGTACATCTTATTCCAATTTTGTATGGGTCAAGGCAGTAAAGTGACAAAAAGTACATTTCTTTTTCATTTGTTTTATCTTATAGTTGCAATTAAAAACAAGGAGTTGGTATTTTTAATTGGAGAGCGATTACTCGTAGCTGCTTATTATGAATGATTAATCACCTAATGCAGTGCCAGTATTTCACTCGCCTCTTTAACATTATCATTTATCAGCAAGGCATGTACTTGCAGCTACTAGTGATAGGACTTTCGTTAATTTGATATGCGTCCTCTTTTCACAAATACAAGTATCTAAGTCAGCTTTAATAAATTAATGTTGAAAATAGTATTTCACACCTCTAAGAGACCGTAGTCTTTGATATAGATTTTAAATTGATAGGTAATTGTGCCAGAAACAATCAGACGGTTAATATAAATAAATAAATAAAAATGGAGTTAATAAAGTGGAGTCAAAACGGAACCTATATGAAATCATACAGGTCTCATCGTTGTATAAAAAGTTTATTCGTACAATTATCTCACTCATTGTAATAAAAAAAAACATCGCTCTCACTTATCTCTTTTGAATAAATTTCGGTTCTTTGTAGTTTATGATTTACAATCCCAATCGATTAGTAATTCGGTATCAAAGTAAAAGTTCCCTATACAACGGAGTTGCCCACCCTACAGCGTGTGAAGTGGCAGCTCTGGCAGCCAGTGAACCAGCCGCGAAAGTTAACCTTGAAACTTTACTGCAGCGCAGATTAACGGTGCGCTTGCGCCGGCTGCTTTCCCCTAGAAGTACTATGCATCTATTATAGGGTTAGCGTTCCTATTGCTATTTTAAACGTCAAGCCTGATTGCTTTATACTCTACGTCCTAAAATAATTTAAAAAATCTTGTCCTGATAAGTTGGATTGGAACCAAGATCGTAGAGTCTAAGTACCTATATTGCCTAATACAGTTGCGATAATAGCCTCAACAAAAAGTTTGAATAAAAAACAGAAGTTTAATTATTTTGTATCGAAAACCACTTGAAAGTAATGTGTCTGCCGAAGTAATTGATACCGCGTAGATTGTATTCATTATCGATTAACAGTATTAGATTACAAGATATTTCAGATATTTTACCCTATTTTAGGCCCCAGTCTATAATTCCAGCGAAATTGGCAAGAAGATTTATGACGTGTCACCGACTCGAGATCTCGTCTCATAAATCGATGTAATGGTCTGATCCAAGAATCGATACCAAGTTATCGATGCCGAGGAACCGCTATCGACGGGGAAGTAGATATATTGATCGTGAAAGCGGTAGACACTGCTACGTACAGCACGAGCTTTTGAAATGTTGCTTGTGAAAAGAACGCCAATGATGATCAATTTTGATTGATGCGCATGCCCACATTTAAACATCTGTGCGTCTATAATAGCTCCCCACCCAATATGTGTCAATTAGTCCAATGAACATCTGTTCACAAAAATAAAATGAATAATTGGTTGGTGGTTACAAGTATGCTATGTGGACTTCAAAACGACTAGACAAGTTATAAGGTATTGCACTATATCGTTATGCAGGTACAGCTAAACACAGTGTAAGGTATAGTGAGAGGACGTGAGGTCAATGTTAGGGCAGTGTAAGTGGTGCTTTTGTATGTGGGCGTTCAAGTTCACCGCTCGTAATCCGCTGTTAAGACCCGCGGGGTCGCCGGTTCAGCGCTCTTCGCAGCATACTCGTAGAAGAGCCGCGGTGACTCATCATGCAAAATTGTTTTCATACTCAACAGGCTGTTTGCTCACATTTCTTAGTAATTGGCTACATCGGTTATGGCATGCGGTTAAACTTCGATAAAGTTTTGTGGTGATATTTATATAAATCCGTGACTATAAACAATTCATTTATTTACAATTACACAGAGCAAGAAGATGAATGAAATAATTGTTGAATTAAATAAGTGACTGTTGTGTTTAAGCATAAATAAGTAATAAACAATTTTCCTTATTAGACTTCAAACGCAGCTGTTGGAGTTGTAAAGACTAATAAGAAAATAAAGTACAATTTTGTTACTAAGTGCAGCGTGTGCTAAGTGTAGGTTGCGTGTGTTATTAGCATCATCGGGGCAGCCGTAGCCTGAGGGAAGCGGCCCACATCATCGAGTACGTGAGTTGGCCACATATCAAAACATTCATACCCGCGCTATTCCCTGCGAATCATTGCACTTTATGCACTCATTGTAAAACATATTTAGCTTTAAATTGTTTCACCTTGGAGTTAGAATTAGAAGCTGCACTACAAACGGCGAGTCATTCGAGAACGAATAACAATGTTTTCGAGCGAGCAAACATAACGTGCAATGAATTACAAAAAGTGGCTAAATTTGAATTGTATTGTTTCTTATTGATCTATTCGATTACTTGGGGCAGTAAGCAACAGTTATAAACGAGCAACAAACAAAGCATTTTATTTACGCACCTGGATTCAAATTAGCTAAACCCCTTATTGCATACAAATTATTTCCCTGTGCAAGGAACTCATGTTTATGTTTCTGAATCACGGTGAGATTAGGAGTGTTAAATGTTTGTTGTAGCGGCGGTAGGCGCCAGCGAGCCAATTCGCACTTCACACGCGCCCGCGGCGGCTCGAGTGTTGATTGAACACTTGTGACCCCTGGCCTAGCTCAGGAGATTCAATTTCCTATGAAATAATAAAATATAACAAACACATATTTTGCAATTTAAAATTCCTGGTGGTTTTTATGGTCCACTTGCATAAACTTCTAAAGGATTAAGCCTAATAAGGCTTTAACCTATCAGCCCAGGTAAAAAGGGACATTAGGTAAATTCTATGGTGACGCGGTCACATCCGCTTTGCGTTAGAGTTAAACATAATATTTATTTATCGTTTTTTTATGAGTAAGAATAATGTTTTTAGCTAGATTATGGCTAAATCTAGGCCTTAGAGAGAGCGAGTAAAAGGGCTTATTTAAGAAACAAAAAAGCTTGCTCATAAATGAACAAACCAGCAAAATTATTAACATCTTTAAGTTAATGTTAAGGATTAAAGTAATGACGCAATAACAGCGGAAGTGTAGATAGTAAAAAATAAGTAAATCAATGTCTACCTGTGAGCTGCTACTTACCGTCATCAAATTTCAAACTGCTATCCATAAAGGTTCATATGACGTAGTAAAACGTTGATACTGGTGTTGTTAAATGTGCTTAGTGGATATAGAGGCATTGTAAACTGCCTACGAGAGCGTATAAGTACTTTGCCGGATAAACAAATATATGAAAACGTAAGCGAGAACTAACATCTCCGCCTACACCACAATTACAAACCACTTAAAAGCAAACAAACAGTTCGCTCGAATATATTCCACTTAGGTAAACATACGAATGTACAGATTTATGTTGACTATTCTAAAAAAACTTGTCCACAGTCTTAAGAAAAAATGGGAATTTCTATAAATTTATTGGTATCTTTATACGACATTAGATTTGCACAGTAGTGTCAGAGATGCATGAATGTGGCTATCAAGAGGATATGCAGGAATACACGTATACAAAACGTACGTATACGTATTTAAATCATTTCTGATGAATGGAGTGTGTTTATTGAAATTTAAAATAAATACCGGTTTTAGTATCGTTTTCACGTAAAGATTGAACACAATTGCTAGTAGCGGTACCAAAAGTGGTCTTTGTCCAATTTTGGGCTTTGTGCCCGATACAATGGACACAGACGTGCGGAGGTGTACCACAACATAAGGGTCCTTGTTCGTATGTGAGAACTTAACCTTTTTGAGACGTGCTCGATATAGATCAAATCGTGCGGCCCGACTGCACAATACGTCACTTTATTTTTAATTGTTGACTGTAAAGCTAAAGTTCAATAGACCAGATGACTGCACTATTTTTTGTTACAATGTAAACAATTTTGGATGTACAGCCGTGTCTCATTAGTACGACGTCATGTTACATGAAGGTAAGGTAGGCTTCAACGACACCTTACAAAATATCAAAACTGAATGGGCAATAGATTTATGGTTGAATAATATGTCTCCAATGCCAAATTCAATATTTCGAGCACGGTGGGACTTTCATTTGTTTAACCCGTTTGTCGAGCAATTCCAGTTTCTTGTATGCAGTGTGGGCTGCATTACCATCACTGACAACTGGCTTCAATTCGCGATGTGCTGGGATTTTTGTCGCGAAACTAGAAACGACAAGGACGTACGAATTAAGCTCAGTAAACATATCAGTAACGCAAAACATCTAATAAAGTCTACCTGTTTGAAACATTACATGAACCAGCAAGCTTATTTTGAACTGACAGAATCATACAAGAAAACCAAACGAACATATTAGTCATGAGACGACAGACGGATAAAAACAAACAAATTGAGAGTCGTATTTACCTTTTTCTTAACACCGACGATAATATAAAGTCAGAAGTTTTAAGTAAAAAATATTACTTTAAACCTTACACTCATCGCATAATTCAGAAGATTTAACGCCTCATTTTGTAGTCACATTTCAACGCGATGCATTTTTGGTTTTCGCCATTTATCATAAGTGAAAATAAATACAAAGCAAAGAAAAGGGCGAGGAATTCCAGTGCAGGCGCCTGTCAGCATCTCGAGTTCGACATATTCACTCAACAGAATTCAAAAGTTAACAAAAGTTCCATACATCAAATGAGAATGGCACTCTAACCGCGATGCTCGATTTTGTGGGTTTTGCTCGTTTTACAACGAGTCGTGAATCTATTGAAGGCTGTTGACATTTTTAATGCTTGGATCCATATACACAAATCAACTGGCGCGGGCGTGGCGGTGAAACGCTAAATACGCCTTCACGTTTGAGTAAATTTCGTTTACTTTATCCGTTTATACGGGGACTATACATTTAGACGGCCTTGCGCGCAGACTGTGACGCTAGAACGTGAAATTACAAATGGGATATTCGCCAGTAACTTACGGAATTGGCAATTAACTTCACGTAGAAATAATTTAATATCTTCGGTGTTTGTTCAAAAGCCTATAATTCAAATGGAATCTCTGTTCTGGGAACACATGTACCTAGGTACCTTGTTCAACAAAATACCAGAGTGGATTACATTAATTCGTATTAAGAAATTCATTTTCGCAAGGTACGATAAGATGTTTTTTAAGGTTGTGTATCTAAAGTTAATTTATAGGAACAGATTTATAGAAATTTGGCCAAGTGCGAGCTATTTAGCTGTTTAACTAACAATCTACATACAGGGTTACAGGGTTTTCTTTTAAAAACATAGTTAACTCTTCATGCATCCTGTTTTTATGTATATATAATATTATTATAATTAGTTTTTCAACAATGTGTGATGTAAGTACATAATAATTATCGTTTACAAGTGACTTTGACTGTATGTTGAAATAAGCTTGAATTTTTTACACCTTCAATTGGCCATAAACTTGGGAACTTATACTCTTGATTGTGAAAAAGGGTCTTGCTTGACAGACTTACAACAAATGGTTCCTATATTTTCCTATTGATTTATGGAATCCTAAAAACTGGAGCAAAAATAAATAAGAATTATAGTCTGGAAGTTTAAACTTGGCACTTTTAACTTTAATTAAATACGTTGGAAACTTGGCTGGCAGGTTTCATACGAGTGTGTTTTATTTTCAAAGAATCCAACGAGTTTTTTAGAGCCTTCTTGAATAAAATTGCCCTACTTTGACGTATTCGGTACCTTGCTAGCTTCTAAATGTGTTAGCCGTGCGGCAAATAAAAAAATCCCACGAGTAGTTAGGCTCTACCTATTTTATCATATTTTCATAAGCTTTATTTATATGTTTTGAAATCTTAATTAACAGATGTCCAACTAAATCCCAGCATTAGTTACTTATCGAGCTGCTTCGGTTCGCTGTTATTTTGGTTTTCTTTGAGTTTGATGGACAACATTTCAATGGGATGATGGATAGTCCAAAGTAGCGAGATTGATTGACATGTTTACTAGTATAATTGAAGTGTCACGAGCTTAGTTAAGGATTGGCCGATGGATTTATGCGGCGTGTCGTTTTTATTGACGCCGCGGAGGTCGCGTCGTTAGCGAATAATGAGCTCCGACACACGGACAGATGCTTTACATTGTCATACTTACAACTCTTTCAAAGAATTCTTGGGTTCATGTTTTGTGTCTTGAATCGAATGCAATCCTGTATAACTTTGATGCTATTAGGATTATTTAAGTCGTTTCGGAAGGAAATGGCGTTTATTTAAACGAATACATGATGCTCAATTTAATAAGATTGCCTGTTGTGTAGATATACTCATTACAAATTGAATTTGTTATGGAAGATAACATTTTAGTCTCAAATATTAAAAAGAAAATACGGTTTTTAACGTAAATATCAGAAATTCATAGAGTGAAATCTCACTCTATGAATTTTTGTAAATCAGCAGAGCCTTAGACTTAGACTTACAATTGGTTGCATGGCATGAAAATAACAGAAGTACCTACTAACCCTAAATGTGTTTTACTGAGGTGGTATTCCTGCGAACCGGTATTGATATACATATATGCTAAAAGATCTACCTATCTTTTTTTTCGTTGAATAAAAAATAAATAAATTTGCTTGGAATTGGAAGTGATGTTTGCATTTTCCCAAAAAAAGTATTTTTTTTGGTCGAGATTCCTAACATGGCTCCAGGTTCTTATTAGCCGTTGATTTATTGAGCAGATGAACCCAAGTGATCGTAATGATAATTTATTAAAATATGTTATTAACCTCGTTAGGGTAATTGCGTAATACGGAACGCGGTATAGTAATTAGATTACTGTTATAAATATAACGGCGTATCTACGCATGCGACATTGAAATTGACGCAAATTGTTATTGGTTATGTAAATTAAAACTGGCAACAAAAATTACTATTGTTAGCTAGTAATATGACCCGTCTTTGTTCGAGTGCAATGTGTAGTTATACATTTCTCAAATCTACCCACAAAACTTTCATAAGTACCATCCTTCATAAGTATCAAAATCTATCAAATACCAAATTTAGAAGATTACCCAAATTAATAGGCAGTTAGCGGTTTTACAGATGCACACACAAATTCAACTTTTATCCAACTTAAATAAATTGATTAATTTACGTTGATAAATGAAAAGCATTATAATGTGTCAACAAAACCATCACGAGTCAATTCTATAACCACATAATAGGTTAACAGGAATATGTAAAGTCAAACTTAAAGTATCTCAATCTTGCGATAGGTATACTTAACTGTGATATAAAGTAGAAATAGAAATCGTTTATTTGCTAAAAAACACGGTAAAAGGTTATTACAATTATGTTAATGTTCTCATGTTTTGCCACTTAAAAGTAGCATGCAATCATTAAGTAAGTTACAGAATAAATAATAGAGAACGTTTTCCTTTTGCAGATTACCTATTATTTTTTATTTCCTAAGACGTGACACTCAACTGCTTTTGCGAAATAAGTACCGAGAAGAAGAGACGTGTTTCAATTAACTTTTACAATACTTTAATAAACCGTTCATTTTACGAGAACGAACTCTAGCTTTCCTACAAGTCGCAGGTAATACTCTTGGGGTAGTTATGTCGAGTATAGTTATACAGGGTATAACAGAAAGGTGCAGTGGAACTTTAAGGGATTATATACTACTCAAATACAATTATACCACTTCTTCATACAAAATTAAGTCTTTGTTTTTTTTAGATTTCATAGATTTGATTAGAATATGATTGTTCTGTTTTGAATTATGCGATTTAAGATTTGTATTGAATTTGTTAGTGTCAAAACCATTTTGTTAAATTTTTATTAATTTTAATTTCAAGTAGGTACATTATGTTTAACTTAAACCTAAATTACTACTAACAGCGCGCAAAAAAAATAATGACATCATAATAGTATACACAACTATATCAGCTGCCGGCAGCCAAATCATGACATCACCAAATAAGAATAAATTGATTACCTGTCATGATTGTGTGTAGGTTATACTATCTATTTCTTTACTTTAGTCATTTACAAAGCATCAAATAAGTCAATATTGTTCATATCTTTATTATCATCATATTTTAAAGTTTTTTATGAGAAAATGTGCTTTTACGTAACACAAGATACCAAAAATCGCTACAAAGATATATCAAATCCTCTGGGCTTTACTTATTATACTGTAGCAAAGTAAATTAATAACAAGAAAATTCATTAATGACATATCCCTATTCTAGATGTTCTAGGTAACCATTTTCGTGCTCATTACTCAAACACATGCCTTTTGGGGTATTGAACCCGCAAGCAATGGTTATGTAGTACCTAGATCAGAAAATAGAAATAAATAACAACGTTACACATTATTCTGATTTTTACGACACCGGTATGCAGTTTGCAACATTTTTAATTACGTTTATGCAATTGCATTAGTAGCTACGTATGCAAATATACAAATTATATTTAGACCACCGGGAGGTCATGTACTGGATCGTTCCCTCACGGTCAAGCCATTGATTTCGAAACTTTATCGCTTGTGTGTTAAACCTCGTTAAACAGCCATAATGCCAATGTCAACATTTGCGTTTGGTTTCTCGACGAACCCTGACAAACGATGCATTGTTGGGGCAGGCGAGTATGGGAATGCACCTATAAACTTTCCGCATTGTGATTTTTATCCAAAAACCAATAACAACATTGGATTACTCCGTTATTGTACTGTAAGGGATACAAAAGGCTCGCGAAATGTGCAGCGAAGTAATCGCACGCACGTTGCGGGACTGAGCAGTCATTTGCTGAGCTTTTCGGGTACGTCAGCTTAATACTATTTATTTTGAAACCCATTGCACTTTCCAACAAAGAACAAACTCACGCCATAATTAAAAGGAGCCACATCACGAAACGTTAAAAGAAATTAATCTTTTCCACCTGATACAATAATTAATTACCTCGTTCAACGTTTAATAAAGCTCAATATAGAGTAGCTACGTCCAGACTTGGTAATTATTACATTAATGTGCCTTTTAATTTACAACGTAATGGAAACTAATTAGTGTTTACTAGCTTTTCTAACGTTTTATTAGTGATTTATATAATATTCAATCAAGTCGTAATGTAACTTATTATTATTACATCATTTGCCACTAAAATATTGCCTAGAGACTTTAAATTTTTCGACTGGTACTTGTAATAGATTAGAAAGATTAAGTACCTATATGATATCGGTCCTTTTCATGAAAAATATTCTGACTTAGTAAAATGTATCATAAATCGTGTTCTATTTTTTTATTTTAGCTATCCTTTATTGAATGTCCTATACGTCAATGCTATGTACACTTTCGAGAAATAAACTATTAACTTATACTTGTTAAATATAAATTGTATGCGATAAATAGGTACTTTGTAATCACAAGCTAAGGCTTATTTACTATGTCCAGACAATGTAAGGAAAAGCTATTACTCTCGCCATCACCAATGTAAGTATCGTTCACCTGCTTGATAGTCTGGAACTATTCTTAGCTTACGCTGGAATTAAATTCTTCCAACTAGAAATAATTTAATCAACTTGTGGTATCTTTATCATGGTTAAATAGGATTTTTAAAAAGTTTATTAATAAATCACCAACTTCCTCATAAATCGACGACATCCTTAGCTGAGAGGCGAGCACGCCGGACTTTAAATGGCGCCGCCATCTCTGAGGTTCCGGGTTCGATCCCCGGTCGGGTCAGTGTAGAAAACGAACTTTTCTATATTGGCTTTTGGTTCTGGGTGTTGTGGTACCGTCGTTTTTTCTGATTTCTATTACACAAGTGCTTTAGCTATAAAAAAAAACCTGAAAACAGACATAAGCAAATAACTTTGACTCATACGCTAGAAATTCAAATCCCCGTTTATAAAAGATTTTTTTTAGGCTACATTGTTTGTTTGTATTATAATACATATAAAACAAGGGTTTAAAACTAAGGATATGAACTAAATAATATTTACAAAAATGTACTTAAAAAATGTATAAATATAAATAAAAAATAGAATAAAGAGTTTATGAAAACCTTATATCTATAAAAATTAAGCTGTTAGACACTATATAATCCCTAGTAGTGCACTTAGCGCGGTTAAACGACTAGTTCGCCTCCTACGCTCCTTTCTAGGTAATGATGGGCTTATTGTACTCCGACTAAAGGCACCTTCTTCTATTAAGAAATTTAAAATAACTATTAGGTATGAAAGCAAAGTAAGAGGTAGAGAAATCTTAGTGGTTACAAGATTTACAACATAAATAAACAACTGACACAACTCATATTCGTATACATGTAAAATGGTAGCTACTAGACACTCAGTAATTGTTTAATAAGCAGTTAGTAATTCCATGCTTTTGCTATTCATGAAGAAATGTTCCAAGGAATGTAAGAAACGAAAATACGAACAAAACTAGCCCGAAGTATACCCAACGCGTCTCGTTACCGGAGCAATTTCCTGACAATTTGTGTGTCGGGCGAATAAAAATTCGTCGTTTTCAATGGAATCGATCCAAAGCAATCGCGAATATGATCTTGTCTTGGTGAATTTTGAACGCACCGCATTAATGCCACAGACTTTACTGTCCACATCCGTACGTTTGTAGACCGAAACGCAGTGAAATTCAACTTTGTTGTGAATACTCGAAGTTCATTACTCTGTTGCAGCGGAATATAATGATGTGCCGACGTACAAAAACGAAAAATTATATCTAGCTACAAAGCTAATATGTGACACGATACAATAATGCAATTGGTGTCATGTTCACTGACGTATAACATGATTTACACAATGTGTCTACATACAAATAAGATCAAAACTTGAGTAAATAAACATCTACGCCTTCACCAATCACCACACATTAAAAAGTTAACCAGGTTTTTTTGTATAAGCCTAATGTTTCCATTGAATGAAAAATAGTCTCACGGACGTGAGGCAAGGCCAGCAAATCGGATTAACGTCGACACTTTCAAAAGCTGAGCATTTATCCATCCTTTCGGCCTCGACAGGACATTTTCTAAGTCCTGCATAAAATACATCGCGCGTGTCAGGTTACGACATTTATTAGGCTTATTAGAGTTATTATAGTCGTGTCGAGATTATACTAAATGCATTAACACGTTTAAAGATGCAAGATTTCCCAGATACTTACTTTGCTGTTGTTTAAATTATACAATACTTACTTTGTAATATTATGGTCAGTCAATAAATGGGACTGGTTAGTAAAAAGTATGATCAGACGGCTGCGAGTTCAAATTCAGCCGGCGATTAAGAAGTTTTGTTCCCATTTTTGGTTTCTTCTAGAAATCTGAATTTGTCTGAATCTGAAAAAAATCATTTTTCTGGACCCATCTCCGGGAAAAAGTCTACTTTAATCGAAATTATGGTAGTGTTTTGTTCAAGATTATACAAGACCTTTGGAGGAACGCCAGTATTTATTTATATTAATTTTATTCTTCATTCATTCCACGATGACTATTTATCACCTAAATTTAAGATCTGAGTGAATTTTAATACATCCTGAAGTCAACAAGCAATTTTGCCAATTTATTTTTCACTTTATATTATCATCAACCATTTATGAACTGTATTTCGAATTATATATATTTTAATTATAATTATGTGCAATGTAAAATAACTTGGTTAACTTACTTATATTAAATAAAGATCAGAATATAATATTTAACTTCCTAATTTTATGCCCGTCTCAAAAGTTGGTAGAAAGGATGTATTAAAAAGGACTAGACAGCTTATACAAAAGAATTACATTGCCTTCGGAACAAAAACAAGGTTATCTCGTTAAGTGGAGCGTGAGTATCATCTCGTGGTTACCCTGTTGCCCAGAGGTTGCTTGGCTGAGAAATTCAATTTCCGAGTCCTCTAATACGTACTATAGGAATTGATGAGTTTTCTAACAAACTTAATTAATTTAATGTGCGGCTACACAGTACCTAGTGTTGATTAAAATGTTCTCGCACTAACTACTTTCGCGGTAATCAATAGAATTGCGGTTAATAATTGTTACACATCGTGAATAGCTTCGATTAACTGTGCATGCCATGTTGTAGAGAAAGACAGATGTCTTTTTATGATAAATCAAATCAAATCAAATATTTATTTGCAAGAATACAGTTTTACACTAAGGTCTTATTATATTTCGGTAAGTCATTAGTATTCTGCCTGCAAGCAGACGCGCAAATATTAAATTAATATTGCTAGTAAATTTGTCATTGATTTTTAATAATTAGTCATTAATATCTATAATGTCAAATTTTTCACTTTTTACAAAATTCAATAAACTCTTTTATATTATAGAAGCATTTACACAAGAGCCAATCACATAATTTGTTTTTAAACATACTACCTTCAAGTATTTTTAAGTCATTAGGTAGTAAGTTATAAATATTAATGCACATTTTGAATACATTTTTCTTGTACATATATTTGCGGCTGGGGGTTTGATATAATAAGTTGTTAAATTTAGTCCTTTTTTGCCTTGTGTAGACATCATTGTATTTTTTAATGATGGGTGAACAATGGGTTGGATTACTTTTAACAAAAAGACACAAATCTCTCAAGTAGATGCAAGGCAGGGGAAGAATTTTACATGTTTTAAAGAGAGGCAGAAAACGACGAAGAATCAGGAAACCATGCCCTATTAATAGCCCTCACGCAACGCTTTTGCACCTTAAACACTCTTTCTATATCGACCGAGTTACCCCAAACTATTAATTACCCCATAGCTGATAAGGGACGCAACATACCATGATAGAAATATTACCATGATTACTCTACTAAAATTTGGAAAAAATACACTGTAGGTAGTATTACTGTTTAGGTTCTAACCCGCTAGTATGGTAAATGTGCTCAATAGGGGTATGTGGATGGAAAAGTTGAAAGCAAAAATGACAAGAACTTTGCTTGGACTAGTTAGGAGATAAACATACTAAAAGTCCTTACCGTCCGTGGTGAGCCCGAGGGGGGGGGGGGGGGTATTATGTAGTCCAACACAATTTCGTACGATGCACTGTTTTTGTGATGTAAGCAAAAACCCAAAAAGACCTTCTTTGCCCCCCCCCCCCCCCCCCCTGGGCTGACCTCGGTGGGGTAAGGACTTTTAGTATGTTTATCTCCTAACTAGTCCAAACAAAGTACCTAAGTCAAAGAACTATGGGCATTTTGGCCCCAGCTTGTAACATCTCACGACCTTTATAATATAAAAGGCTTATAAAAATGCAACATTTTTTTCTTCGGTGAGGTACTTCTAAACGATGGTAGAAAAATACTAGGGGATGTCAAAGTATGCCTACTTTCATACATGATATTCGAAAATAATCTATTATTTCATTACATTATTTTTGTTTCCGTTTTGTTTCCCATAACCATTCTATAAACTGTTTCCCATTTCATTGTTTGATTTACAATGGTCAATTTCCTTCATATTTTTGTACCTAATGTAAAGAAAAAACTAAAATAATTAAAAAAAAGTTTTTTTTGTCATATTAGTTCGTCCATATCCTTCATATTTGTATGAGATGAGAACACGTATTTTCACAGTAAACGAACATAAAATGTAAATCTTTAACATTTTTTAATAATTTTTTTCGATACTTTAGTGTTATATTCAGGAGAAACAGTATTTAATAGAAATCGCGATTACTTGGTAACGCCATACATTTCGCCATTGATTCTTTTGCAGTCACATTGTGTATAAGATCCCCTTTAAATCCATGCTACTCTCATGATGTTACAAGGTGGGGCCAGAGTCCATACATTTCTGCCCATTGTTGTTTACTGCTTTCGACTTTTCCATCCACAATCATTCATTTACCATACTACGCTGCATAAAGCACCCAAGACTTGAGTTAAAACAAAATGTTTTGCAATAAAATTAGTCCCACATTATCAAATTATGCCTTCAATTAGGGTCATTAGAGGTTCGGAGCGTTCTCATTTTTTCTTCTTTTTGCATGCGGTGTAGTTATCACAGGGCTTTGTGGAATTCGAAACCAGTTGTTACGACATTCAGGTTAAAGCGAGCACATAAAATGTACGCTGCTGATATTTTCGTACCGAAAATAGTTGTCAAGGAACGTGTTAAATTGTCGTTACTCAGTTATCTTACTGAGAATTGGTAGTTCCTTGTAATAATAGATATAGGCTAGAGTACACAATCCATCAGAGAATAGAACACAATATTGATTTACCTCCCTGATGGTAATCAGTGTCTCCTTGTCATCAGTTTTAGAAGGTCCTTCAGACTATCATCTATCCTCATCAAACAAGAACCTCCCGAAGGAATCAAAGGGCAAAAGTGATAACCATCTTCCCTACAAATTAAGCTATACCTTCTATTAAGAGATATGGGTCAGTGGCAACAAACGATATTGTTTGTTTATGTTTTTTTTTTCGAGAACACATCATAGGGAACTTAGTTATGGAAACATCCATTGCCAGGCGATTATTCTCAATAGTTGGTTTTTTTTATTGATATTTGATTGCTTTTAGTCGGTATTACGATATCAATTATTCATCGCCATCGTAAACATTTATGGCCTTACTACAAAAAAGATAGACTAGGGTTAAACGCTTGTCTAAAATTAGTCAACCAATTTGAAATGTTGACACATCAGACATTCGAAACATATTATTAACAAACATTTCAAATTGGTTAATTAATCTTTAGACAAGTTTTAAACACTAGTCTATCTTTTTGTAGTAAGGCCCTTAATTTTTATGTGAGCAATAACTATTTCATTTACATTGAATCATCAAGATTGTAACAACACTATCATTTATTAAAATTTTCAAATTACATTAAAAAGAAAATTAATTGCTATCGAGAAACTTATAATTTTTATTTGACCTTAAAATTATTTAACGTCTGCAAAATTTTCCATGTAATCTAATTGACTTTGAACTCTCAAAACGTAATCTTGTTTGAAAGGTCACGATTTGATGACGACCTTACTTCTTCTAAACTAATAAACATAGAACCCAAGAAAAATCTCGGGTGTCTGCTGACAGCGGCAGATATTATTCGACCTCGAAAAAAGCGCTCAAATAAATAAAGTCAGCCGTTGGACTTTCAACCAATTTTAGGAATTACTTTAAGACGATAAATCTCACAGAAATAACGTTAGACATCATCCGGCCTTGCTAAGAAAAACTATCTCTAAGTTATCCCTCTGGGATGCAGTGAGTGACGCAGGCAAAAGTTCTCGCTAGTTGGTAAACTGAATCACCGAGTGTACCTTAGATAGGTACTCTTATTATTATAGACTTACTTAACTCAAAACAAAATCTACCTAACTCTGTTTTAAAATGGGTATTTCTTATGTATAAACCGGCCAAAAAACACGTTTGTTGTATGGGAGCCCCCTTAAATTTTAATTTTATTCCTTTTTTTTGTAATTACGGCAAAAGAAATACATCATCTGTGAAAATTTCAACTGTCTAGCTATAACGGTTGATGAGAAACATCCTGGTGACAGACGGACAAACAGACAGACAGACGGACGGACAGCGGAGTCAAAGACTCCGCTGGGTCTTTAATAGGGTTTAGTTTTACCCTTTGGGTACGGAACCCTAAAAAGATTTAGACGTAGAGACGCAAACCCACAGATTATCAACAGATAATCAAGATTATGATCAAAAATGCTAATAACTCGTTTTATTTGTCCTCAGATTTAAATAATTGCAATGGCAACGAGGTGGTTTACATTGGCCCTGGTGGCGGTCAGCTGCCGCTACAGCGACGCATGCTCGTGCGCAGCGCTCGAACACCCACAGACTCACTACTGCAACAGTGATTTCGGTGAGTTTATTTGTAAAGACTAGCACCACAGTTCACACACATTAATACTCTTGACAATGTTAGGTAGGCCTTCAAACAAGGTATGACAAGACAAAGTATGGATTTTAAACAGTGCATTCAGTTTAACGCTTTATTCGTGTAAGTATATTTTGATTTTTTTATTACTTTTTCTTTGGAAATCTATGGAAACCAATATTTCCATTCTAGAGACGAAAGGACTTTGCCAATCTATGAAACATTATGAATGTGTGTGCTAGTGAATGAGTGCACACTATGAGTAGAGCAGCAAAAATGTGAAACGTAATCAAACAATTGCAACTGATAAAACTAAATGTTCTGACGAACTCGTCACTGAATATAACTTTATATATCGGGTGTAAAAAAAGGCTTAACGAAGCCGAATACTACATATTCTACGTATTATTACGATCATTTTTTCTTTTACACATTCACTATACCTGGGAAATGACGGGTTACCGAGTTATTGACAGTCAAAGTTAAAATTTATTTTCAAAGATATTTTACAAAATTGACTTCTGTTTGATAATACTTTACTTTTTTACAAATAAACATGATCTGCTTACACACACAGGCAGTCTGTGGCGTGCGCGCTATACATTGCGGGTTAGAAATAAGTTTTTTTTGATACCCAAAAATAAAAGTGATTTCCCAGCAATAATTTTTTTTGCATTCTACTTGGTTTTATGTGTAGAATTAGTGGTTTAAGGCTTCGTTAAGCCTATATATATGTATATATATATTTAAGCTAACGTTAAGTCTTTTACGTAGTATATTATATAATTTGCAGGCGTATATGAGGTTGTACCGTAATGCAACGCAGCCAAACCTAACCGTTGAACTTTCTTATGCTGAAACGACGTCGTAAAATGATAAGAATCATGTAGGTACAATAATGTCATTTGCGGTGTAATCCGGTTGATCGCGTGATCTTCCAGCCTTCCAGCAGTTAAAACTCGCCTTCAAAGACACTCGTCGTACCCTTGTACATATTAAGTACGTAAGGTATTCCTATATTTTATAAGCAAGATTTCATATCTAGCCCATATTACATATCTAGAATAATTAGAGCTAAGGGCTACCCTTAATAATATAATGAGATACCACGTCTTCCGGAATTATCCCACGCATGGTCTAATGCGGCCAGACAGTCGAGTCAAATATCATTTCATAATGCTGTAAGCATTAATTTTGCTTAAATACCACAACAAGTATACATTTCACAGGGTGTACAAGTCAATTATGTTTTGATTTGGACAATGAATTGGAACAGTTTTTTAATTTATTCTTACATAGAATAAATACTATGAGAAGATGAATAAATTATCATTTTGAGATCTGAGTTACTTTGTTTAAATAAATTAAAACATTTATGTAATAGACTTATGATTACACTTTTTTAAATGATCTACTGTACCACAACATTACAGATCAATTTGCTATCATATAATGCTTGTCTATGACTTTATACCGACATATACTTATGAGAACATTTATTAAATGGCAATTATCGTTTCTAAGTCTTCCCACAACAACATACTATTATTTACATTATGTATGTTAAATATGTATAAGTATTACATTGGATAATGTCGTAGGTAAATAATAATGAATTATGCCATTATTTTGTACGTGCGACCATTCATATAAAATTGCAATGTATGTTTAGCTATTACCATAATTTGTTAAATTATTTTAGCCTGACTCAAGTCCTACCTCTAAAAGTGCTATGTATGCAGATTTGTTGGTGAACTAAATTGTGCAATTATAGTATATGATCAACCTTTTATATATTATTATGCCATTCTTTGGCAGCGTAAGTTTGAGCTTTCTGAAAAATGTGGAAAAGCAAGCATGCATAAGTAGGTACTATACTAATATATATACGGTATAGTACCTACTTATGCATTAGTTAGACTAATGTTCTTACATAGTTCAAAATGCACGTCACGCCAAAGGTTATTTAGGTAAAAAAAGTTATTAGGTGTTAAATTTACTGCTTGCTGTTCCACATTTTTCTGAAAGCTCAAACTTACGCTGCCAAAAAACGGCATGATATATAAACGGTTGATCATTAAAGAGATCTCATTTAATGATCAGGGCCCTAACCATGAACTTTTTCACGACCGAGATTGTTTGGTAGCACTTTGATATGAGCACAAAATTTTGGTCACGTGATTTGGTACCATGAACTACCTAAAACGATCTTGTTTAGTGTTGTGAAAGAACGAGTGAACTGTAAAAAAATGTCTATGCGTTGAAATAATGTCAAAAAATGATGCACGCGGTCCGAATTAAATAAATTAAATGAACGAAATATTATTGAACACAATAAATACCTGTGTTTGCTTGCTAATTACTTGAAAATATAAAAAAAATGTATTTTGCTTGTACTAGGAGTTATTTTTGTATAAATGTTACCTATTTTTAGCGTAAATATCAGCCTTTTTTAATGAGCTATGACTGAGCTCTTGATTTTTAAAAATCATTTCGTACCAAGAGTCATACGTCATGAATGATCAAATTCAAACGTAGTGGTTCCATTCTCTTTGGATAAAATTAGAAAAAAGTTAAAGTCAGTATTTGATGTAAACACGTATTTACAATTTATTTTACAATATTTTTTTTCTAGACTCGAAAGCACATTTCAAGAATGTGTTTTGTTAATTTATGATTTTACTTTATTTATAGGTAACACTTATAATAGTTCAATTGTATAACGATGTTTGCATGGACAACATAACACAATAAATTATCATTTTTATGGGTTTCTTGATTCATTTCGAGAAACTCTAAATTACCTTAAGTACCTTATATATACCAGAGGGGAAAAAAGCTAACAGCGTCTGGATAAGGTACCCCTGGTACCGGAGCAGAAGAAAGCTAGCAGTTGCATGATTAGGCATCCAAGATACTAAGTCGTTGAAATCAGAATTCGATGAAGACAGAGCCTCACGAGTGTTTATTATCCGTGTTTCTAAAAATATTGTGAAAGCCAATCGTTAAGAATAAATAGTGTTAATAAATGTATACCCATAAAATTATTTTAATAATACAAACTGGTACACAAGGTACTCGGAAATTATACTAATCCACAGCTACTCACTTTGTCTTTTAGTATTTCACTTGCTATTGAAAAAAAAGGTGGCATTTACTAAACTAGGTATTCAATGAATTATCCGCAACGGCCACATCTTAGAGGCATAGGAAGCGGGGTGCTTCATCTTACGCAGCAAAGCTGCTCGAGCGATTGCTGCTTCGAATGTAGGTACTTGTTTTTCTTGACTTCACCACTCTCCAGTTAGCAAGCATGCTCCACCATCTCAGCAACCAGGAGCAGAGCGATACGTCCGTCACAATTTTGTTTCCCGAACCATGCGGATCTCGCCGGTATAGGAATAGTGAACTTCACTAAGAATAGTAAACTAGTTTGGCGCGTTGCATGTTCGATTGTAGGGGGCCCTCTACCATCTCCTCAACATCACACTATTACATGACTGGCCACCGGACGATAGTCGGTGTGATGAGCCCAGCAGGTTCACGCCGACGGGAGCCCATTTGTATGGCGTAGATTTTTATGGGAAGTCCGGCCAGCCAGTCTATACATACTGTCTATCTATTCAGCCTTTTGCAGTCCACTGCTGGACACAAGCCTCCCCCAAAGAGCATGATCACCCGCATTTTTCATTCATGCACTGCCAACCATCATTCTAAGGTTGGTCCATATGGGGCTGGGGGGCGTCCTACACTACGGATATCTCTCATTTATATATAAATAATTCAAAGTATGTATACTACCTCGTAACGATACTATTTTTAGGGTTCTAAAAAATCTAAAAACCAGTCTAGTGCACGTCGTGCTACGCGCAGTATAGGGTTTTATAGTTGCCCGTGGTAGTTCCCACGATATATTGCAGCAATTATTTAATTAAGTCTTCATTTAAGTCACTTTAAAAGTTTCTCTTTAAGAAATTTTCGAACGACGACAAAATTAAACGATTATTACTCGTAAAACTAACAGGTTACAGGTACAGGTAAAATTAACCGTTATAATTTTCCTAAAAAATTCATGGAAAGCACACTAACCATGATTTTTTCCAGAATTTTAAAACCAATAGTTTTATTTACGCCCTACCCGAACAAAAATTGGCATTTTAAAGTTTAATATTTGGCAAACGGAACTCTAAATCGAAAAGTAGTATTAGCAACCCCTAAATTATTTTAAGGGACCTATTCAACGATGGGTGACGAAAATAATCACCCCCACGTTACACGTATAATAAATAAGTATTGGACAATATCACATACAATGCTCTGACCCTCTAGCACGAGCAACAAAACACGATAGGATATGATATGATATAGCGATTTATTGCCTCTTTACTTTCAAAATATAAATATATATTATATGGATAACATAGCCTTTAACTTGATCTTTTATTGAAACAGTGAGCATGTCCTTGCCGGCGACGTCACGGTTATGCTCGCTTTTTCGATAAAAGTTCATATTTTGACAAAAGATATGCGATAAATTGCTATATAATATCATGTTTTGTTGCTCATGCTAGAGGGACAGATCCTAAGGTAAGTAGATTAAGCACTTGTGTCATAGAACCAACGACGGTACCACAACACCCAGACCCGAGAAAGTATAGAAAGTTCTTTTTCTACATTGACCCCACCGGGAATCGAACTTGGAACCTCAGAGCTGGCGGCGCCATATATTGTCGGGCGTGCTCGCCTCTTGGCTACGGAGTTCATCTAGTATCGGAGCTACCCTAAAACTAAATTTTGCAAAATTTTATGCTATCATTTTGTCAGCGTAATTGATTTACAAATCTTCACAATATTACAGCTCTCTAGAGTCAACAGCAAAATCTCGGACGGACAGACAGACACACAGACGGACATGACGAAACTATAAGGGTTTCTTGTCAGGACTACGGAACCCTAAAAGCCGGAATAAAATAAGTATTTAAGGGGGCTTCCATATAACAAACTCGATTTAATTTCCCATTTTTATAGATAATGGTGCTCGAAGGGTTCCCTTCGTGCGCGAGTCCGACTCGCACTTGACCGTTTTATAAATCAAAATCAAATCAAATCAAATATTTATTTGCAAGAATACAGTTTTACACGAAGGTCTTATTATATTTTAGTAAGTCATTAGTATTCTGCCTGCAAGCAGACGCGCAAATATTAAATTAATATTGTTAGTAATTTTGTCATTGATTTTTAATAATTAGTCATAAAGTGAACTATTTACTAAAACCTACTCACTTAACCAGGACCAAGGTGCTAACTAACGTACGGTGAGTGGGTATAGAACAGTGGGTTAATCTTAGTCCCGGACCAGCAAATGCACTCTGAATAAGATGTGTTTAATATACAGGGTGTTAGGTAAATAGTATATTAAGCTGAAACTAGCCCATGTTAACATAATAATATGCATTAAATTCAATCGTGAAGACAGAAAAGACCATGCGAAAATCGACCCCACCCACCAGCAGACTTCAAATGTATCTCAGTTAATAGATCTTGACTGCTGGTGATTTTATACTATGACGGCATCTCTCGTAGGAATGAGGTTTTCATGAAAAAAAAAAACTTTGTAAATATGTTTTTTTTTTCATTGATTTTCCGTATTTTTTTATAATATAGTGCAGTTAATTCTTGTAAAGAACGTACTTAAGCACACTGTGGCAAACCATACTCCGTTGTTACGTTAAAGGCTGCGACCAGACTACATAATATGGTCCAGATCTGGCGAATGCGCCGCGAACAAGAAGCTCGCGCGCGGCGCTCGGCGCGCGTACTTTTGTCCCTTTAGCTAGTGTATGCTAGTTTAGGCCTATACTATATACTCAAACCTAAATGTTGTCATTTATTGAAGGTTAAAACAGGGTTTCATTGTTTGGTTTTTGTATACCTACAAGAAAACGTTTGCGTTTAATACAGGGTGTCCCAGAACTCAACGTTAAGCCGAAACGGGTTGACAGGATTGATTTTTTTTTTTTTTTTTACTTAAGATGGGCTTACTCTTGACCCCAATCTTGCTCTAGAGCATAGATGGGATCTACGATGGAGCGAGCTTGCCCAGAAGATGCCTATTCACTCTGGACTTAAAGAGAGTCAGGTTATATGCACTCGGAAATACAGACGCAGGCAGGGAATTCCAATCTTTAGCTGTGCGCATTATAAAAGTTGATGAGAAGCGCTTAGTGCGGATTATGGGTATATCAACTAAGAACGGATGGTAGCCGGCCGTGCGTCTGGATGTCCGATGGAAGAAAGGTGACGGTGGTATGAGCTCATGCAGCTCATGAGCACACTCTCCGAAGTACAATCTGTAGAAGACCGATAGGCAAGCAACTTTGCGGCGGTGAACCAGGCTGTGCAGCTTGGACGCCACCAGTTTTTTATCGCCTATTATTCTCTTGGCTCTGCGTTCCACCGAGTCTAGTGCAGCAAGTTGGTATTTCGCCGAGCCGTCCCAAAGGTGGCTGCAGTACTCCATGCATGATCGGACTTGGGCTTTGTAAAGAGTTAAAAGCTGTCCAGGCGTGAAGTACCGCTTGACTTTATTCAGGACGCCCAACTTTCTAGCTGCAATTTGAGCCTTAGACTCGATGTTGGTGCCAAAGTTGAGGTCAGAGGACAACTCCATGCCAAGAAGTTGTAGAGGACACTCTACCGACTCTAGTGACCGACAGGTCACTGGAACAGATGTACCTCGGAAAGTAGGAGAAAGGGTGAAAGGACTCCTTTTTGTAGAGAAAAGACACGCCTGCGTCTTAGAGGCATTGAAGCTGACGAGATTGTCATCGCCCCACTGGGAGACATTACTTAACGTCAGGCTCGTACGCTCAACCATGGCCTCTCTCAATCTTTGGACCTCAACTCCACTGGCTCCTGCACTAGACAGATAGATTGTAACCATCATGAGAAAAATCAGAAAAAATCTTTCATATGCAGTTTGAAAATTATGGGCATTTAAGAAAAACCTAGAAATTTGGTTAAACTGTAACCATTTTTCGGTTATTGTGGTTAATTTTTATTATTTTTGTTCATTTAAACTTTGGAACCGTAACCCTAAATAACATTTCTAGAATCACAGTCAAAAATAATGTCACAATTGCACCAAGTTTCCGAGAATTAAGACTATTTGTTAAACTATGAATTATTTTTTTTTTAAATTTGTCGACTTTGGAAGGCCTCCTCCTTTAACCTGTATGCTCAAACATTTGTGCGCGACCCGAGGCTATTGCTTAAAAAAAATGTACTAGAGTGCCTTGACTCCTCCTCTCAAAAATATAAACCTGAAGTAACCCGATTTTTGCTAACCCATATTACCCAGTTAAAATATTTTTAGGGTTCCTTACCCAAAGGGTAAAACAGGACCCTATTACTAAGGCTCCGCTGTCCGTCTGTCTGTCTCTCCGTCTGTCACCAGGCTGTATCTCATGAACCGTGATAGCTAGAGACTTGAAATTTTCACAGATGATTATATTTCTTTTTTTTTTTTTTTTTTTTTTTTTTTATTTGAGATGGGCTTACTCTTGACCCCAATCTTGCTCTAGAGCATAGATGGGATCTACGATAGAGCGAGCTTGCCCAGAAGATGCCTATTCACTCTGGACTTAAAGAGAGTCAGGTTATATGCACTCGGAAATACAGACGCAGGCAGGGAATTCCAATCCTTAGCTGTGCGCATTATAAAAGATGATGAGAAGCGCTTAGTGCGGGTTATGGGTATATCAACTAAGAACGGATGGTAGCCGGCCGTGCGTCTGGATGTCCGATGGAAGAAAGGTGACGGTGGTATGAGTTCATGCAGCTCATGAGCACACTCTCCGAAGTACAATCTATAGAAGACCGATAGGCAAGCAACCTTGCGGCGGTGAGCCAGGCTGTGCAGCTTGGACGCCACCAGTTTTTTATCGCCTATTATTCTCTTGGCTCTGCGTTCCACCGAGTCAAGTGCAGCAAGTTGGTATTTCGCCGAGCCGTCCCAAAGGTGGCAGCAGTACTCCATGCAAGATCGGACTTGGGCTTTGTAAAGAGTTAAAAGCTGTCCAGGCGTGAAGTACCGCTTGACTTTATTCAGGACGCCCAACTTTCTAGCTGCAATTTGAGCCTTAGACTCGATGGTGGTGCCAAAGTTGAGGTCAGAGGACAACTCCATGCCAAGAAGTTGTAGAGTGCCGGTCACTGGAACAGATGTACCTCGGAAAGTAGGAGAAAGGGTGAAAGGACTCCTTTTTGTGGAAAAAAGACACGCCTGCGTTTTAGAGGCATTGAAGCTGACGAGATTGTCATCGCCCCACTGGGAGACGTTACTTAACGTCAGGCTCGTACGCTCAACCATGGCCTCTCTCAGTCTTTGGACCTCAACTCCACCGGCTCCTGCACTAGACAGATACTTCTCCGCGACAGTACTGTCATCTGCGTACCCAACAATACCTGAAGATAGCAGGTCATTGATGTGCAGCAGGAAAAGAGTCGCAGAGAGCACAGAGCCCTGAGGAACTCCGGCGTCAATGGCCTTGAGGTCAGAGGAGCAGCCGTCAATGACTACTCGGATCGACCGTTCACTTAGGAAGTCAGCCACCCAGCTACAGAAGCCAGTGGGGATACCGTACGCTGGAAGCTTGCTCAGCAGACTCGCATGCCAAACCCTGTCGAAAGCCTTCGAAATATCCAGCGACACTGCGATTGCTTCGCCGTGGTTTTCGATGGCTTCGCCCCAGCAATGCGTTACATACACTAGAAGATCCCCAGTTGAACGTCCCCGGCGGAAGCCATATTGACGATCACTGAGAAGATCATTGTCTTCTAGGTATGAAAGCAGTTTGCAATTTAGAACTTTTTCCATAACCTTACAGAGTATGGAAGTGATGGCGATCGGTCTGTAGTTACTAGGGTCGGCACGGCTACCCTTCTTGGGTACTGGTTGCACATTGGCAAGCTTCCAAGATTTTGGTACGATTTCTGTCGTGAGAGAGAGGCGGTACAGTCGCGTCAGTACGGGAGACAACTCAGGCGCACAATACCTCAGCACTCTTGCTGGTATGCCATCAGGACCACAGGCCTTGTTCACGTCTAGACCAAGAAGGGATCTACGGACCTCTTTGTTGTGCACTGTGATCTCTGGCATCAAAGAATCACATTGAGGCAAGGTGGGTGGACGTTTCGAGCCAGCGTCTAGACGTGAATTGCTTGCAAACAGATCGGCAAATAAATTTGCTTTCTCTGTTGCTGTGTGGGCAAGTGACCCATCAGGTTTCTGCATTGGAGGTAGTGTAGGAAGGCAGAAGTTAGATTCGACTGATTTCGACAGGGACCAGAACTGCTTACTACCCTGTGGGTAAGATGCAAGTTTCGCCCCAATACGGCTGACATGGTCGAACCTAGCTTTTCGCAGCACCCTTTTGCAAGACCTGGCGGCTGTATTATATGCTCTCTTCTTTGCTCGCACCTTTCGCGCTCGCGCTTTTTGATCTCGAGCTTTTACCCAAGCCTGGTAAGCTGACTGTTTACGAGCCTCAGCTCGAGCACAGTCTGCATTGTACCAAGGTCGGGCTTTGTAACCGAGCGGGATGTCGGAAAATGGAATGAAATATTCCATTCCCTGCCGGATAACAGCTGTGATCGCATCAGCGACGCATGAGGGGTCTTTCGAAGAGAAGCATAACTGCCGCCACGGGTATGATGCAAAGAAAGCTCGCATCTCGTCCCAGTCTGCTGACTCGTATCGCCATACTCTCCTCGTACCCCTAAGGGTGTAATCCGGAGGAGAGCAGATCGATACGGATTTCACTACACAGTGGTCGGACGATCCCAGTGGAGCCGAGACTGAAACCGAATGTCTGTGCGGATCAGTTGTCAGCAGTAGGTCCAGGCAATTGGGTGTATGATCAGCGATATCCGGTATTCGCGTCGCTTGTTCCACCAGCTGAGTGAGATCTAGCGCCAATGCTAGCTTGCGGGCCTCTCGCCCAGCATGGTCAGTTTTCTGGTATGGGAACAGCCACTCTTTGTGGTGGGCGTTAAAGTCCCCCAGAAAAACAAGCTCTGCTGTTGGATATCGCTGAAGTGCGGAGTCTGCCGCCTCAGCAAGGTATTCCATAAGCCGAGTCGTCTCCCGATCTCCACTGTGCGAACGGTAAACACTAGCGCAGAGAGATTTCTCTACCCCAGTGTCCACCAAAAGCCACAGCACAGGAAATTCAGACTTCTCAAAGCAACGGAGACGCTTACAGCAGATGTCATCGCGAACATACACACAGACCCCTGCACATTTCTTGAACTTATGTTCGAGAGTGTATCCAGGGTAGTTGAGGTATGCCACGTCCGACGGTGTTGCTATCTGCGTCTCCGTTAAGAAGAATAAGTGCGGCTTCTCGGTCTCCAGGTGGTGGTGGACCGGGTCGAGATTTGAGTGCAGACCTCGGATGTTGGTGAGGTGCACTTTGAGTGGGAGGAAGTGTCGCCGTTGTTTAAACTTTTTCTTCTTCATTTGTGTAGTCATTTTTTTAAGAGTTTTAGTGGGGGAAAGAAAAAATAAAGTCGAGGCGCTGCCTAGCAAACCCTACTCGTACTTTTCGGCTCAGCCGATCAGAGGGGAACTCGCTTGGAGACTGCGGGGACGCCCGAGCCCCCCCGATACCACTCCACCGGGTCCTCCCAACCAGTCGCCAACTGGCACGGTGGAGCATAACGGGATTTTTCGCAAGTTGGCGGGGCAGCCTTTACGCGTGGCTAGCGCGTAAGTCGGGCCCCCTACTGACTGCGGTCGGCCAACGGCTGGGACCGTGCCTCGGATCCCGCTACCCTCCAGAACGAGTTACCCGATACAGCATCGCCTAAAGACAGAGACCGGTTCCAACAGCGCAACTGACTTAGTTTCAAACCCCCAATGGCACTGGCACTCCCGCACACCGACGGAACACAGCAGGGCTGCTTGGCGCCGGACTCCGGCGGGATGGTGGTCGCGAGCCAGGCGGCCCCTTCCAGGGCCTACCACCGCCTTTGGGATCTTCTGCCGCCATCACAGATTATGATGATGATTCTGTTGCTGCTATAACAAAAAATACTAAAAAACAGGATACCATAAATATTTAAAGGGACTCCCATACAACAAACGTGGTTTTTTGGCATTTTTATAGAAAATGGTACGGAACCCTTCGTGCGCGAGTCCGACTCGCACTTGGCCGGTTTTTTATTCGCCCAAGCTCTTGGTAGGTTCTTAATTTTATGAATTTAAAATGATGAGATAGAAGGATAGTGGACATGTTTGCCATGAGTGAGTAAGACAGATAGTGACGCCACTTTTTTTTTTGAAATATCTCGACCTAATTTAGTTTAGGTTTATTGGAATAAAAGTCAGATAGGGATTATTGTAATAGGATATGTTATTTCCCATATGAGTATGAGAGTATGAGATTGGACTCTTTTTTCCGCACTTAAACTCAAAGTCGGTCTTTTATACGTGGGGGATGTGATGGTTACGGTTGCAACCAGCCTAGCTCCGCCCAGAAGCGCAGAAGTTTCCTGGGTTCTTCACAGACTTCGCGGAGCGACCTTCGGTTTTAAAGGATTTCATTGTTATGTGATGCTACCACCTCGCATTCCAAGACTTCGTGGGCGGCGGTTTCATCTGTAGTTAGACAAGCCCTGCAGAGAGGGCTGTCTGTGTTGCCTATGGTGTAAATATGTATGTTTAGGAGACAGTGACCGGTCACTTTTATCTATCAAGGTTGAGTATACGCCGAGTCAATTTCGGTGTGACCCCTGAGAGGGTCAGTTTCGATTGTCTGCATGCTGTACTCAGAGTCCATCGTTCGTTATGTTGGGATAAAGCACTGTGTCTAATCCAGGCGCGCAGTTGGGAATATGGTAAGGGCAGGATCGAGGGTGGCCCCTCTATGACCATGTCCGAGCCCCTTCTCGCCAGTACATTTGCGGCATCGTTGCCTAAGGAATTACTATGCCCTTTTATCTACGGCAGTGTTACCTTGTTGACCCTTCCAATCTTTTATATTTGAATGAATTTGTTCAAAGAAAATTATTTACAAAATGTCAAGCGATTGCCTGTGGATCCGTGCTCTTCGGTTTGTAACAAAACACGTACCCGGTTACCTTAAACCCAAAATAAAAAATCGTTATTATATATATAAGTAAAATAAAGTTAATAATCAATAAGGTCCTAAGATAATAAAGATATTAATTTACTTCCTCTTAGGGGATAGGGGATAAAGCCTGTCCCAGACAGACGCGGCCTGAGGTGGCGGCCGCGGCTGCGGCCTGTTGTGTAGTATGAAGGTCTTATTTACTATTAAAATCCACGTAGCCGCGGCCGCAAGCTCCGCCCAACAAAAGGAGAATATTGTCTTCTAAATGGCTTAGTTTAGACGTCCATCCGCGATGACGAGTAGGCAAGAAATGGCGGTCTCAGCCGCGGCCTGGAGAGTCATTTCTTTATATCTTACTATGCGAGTGTGTTTTATAATGAAATACCGAACGACCAACGTACCTATATTTTAAACTGGCCGCTGCGGCTAGTTGTAAAAAATTGCAACTGGCCGCACCCCGCGCGAGCGCACATACCGGCGGCTGAGCAGAAGCGGGCGAAGCTTGCGGCCGCGGCTAGCCGCGCTCCGGCCGCGCAAGTCGCGTGGATTTGAATAGTTCTGAGACTTTCATACTACACAACAGGCCGCGT